>CM055645.1:4130674-5409862 GCA_029378325.1 Elaeagnus macrophylla
CAATCAATTCAATCAAATCAAATATCAATAGAGGATGTATGGACGTTTAGCTTGGTTAACCATGTTTGCATCGAAAAGGTATGGTGAGATATGCATGAACGTCCAATATGAATTAAACTACCGGCTTTCCTTTTAATTACGAAACTCCTTTTGGCCGGGGTAGGTTTCTTTGTTGATTAACTAATTAACCGCCTTTGGCCGGGGTAAATTAACTAGCTATCAAATTATGCGCAAGGAAATTATGCCAATCAAATTAATGCTATGGCTAAGTCACTAACTTGAAGCTTTGATTAAGTGTTTCGGAAAAGAGTTAAGGTGACGTTCCTCTAACTAAAATCTCAGATTTTTCAGTCTAACTACGAACACCAAATTGGCCTATGATTATTCATAATTAAACATTTAAACATGCTCTTAATCAAAAAGTAATTCATTCATAAATCAATTAAATACACCATACACAATCCTAGCAAACATGGCAACACAAACTAAACATCCATAATGAAACTAGCCGCTCATGTTCATATTGTTATTCATAGACAAATAAAATATGATCATACACTTTAACAAATGGAGAAGATAAATTAATTCTATAACAACAAGGAAAACCTAAATCTAAATACCGCTTATGGATCGGTTGACGTACTCCTCCGTAAGCTTTATCTTCGATCGTCGTTGGCTTCCTTGAATCCTTAGAATGGTATCTCTCGCTTCGTTATAGTGTGGCAACGCTCTCAAAGCTGATTGAATGTCGTGTTTGGGTCGCGAAATTGAGAAGAGGAAGAGTTGTGTATGAGTTGGTCAAGTAATTTCGAGTTGTATGTAAGGGGGACTCTAAGGGGGGTTTTTATAGATGTAAGGGTTTACACGAATCCTATGTGCCATAGGAATAGGCGCGCCGCGGCATGCATTTTCCCCGCCGCGGCGCAACACAATTTCTGAAAAATATGCAAAAACCCGAGAGCTCCCCGCCGCGGCATGCAATTCTCCCGCCGCGGCGCGCTATGCTTCATTGTTTTCCAGAATTCAACCCGAGAGCCTCACGCCGCGGCATGCGATTCTTCCGCCGCGGCGCGCGATGATTTCCTTCTTTTCACGTCCCCCCTTACATATGTGATGGCACTATATGTAAGGCTTACATATTTTGTCTTGATTAGCCCGTAACTTGTGATCCGAGCGCCGTAGGTGTCCCGTCTTTGCGTGATTTCATCATTTGACTCATTTGACGCTAAAAACATCTGAAATGCACTAAAATATACCCGTGACTCCGAATGGATAGATTTATGAAAATAATCGAAATAATAGTCATAATAAATCTATATATCAATCAATCAAGCATAATTAATCACGAAATATTAGTGCTTTTCGAGCACTCATCACAACCCCCAACCAGCTTCTTGCTAGTCTCTAGCAAGTGAAGCGACCTAAAATAAAATTAAAAACAAATGAAATAAACTAACCTAACCTAAATCACTTCCGTAGATTGTCACGGTTGCATTTAGCGTATGCAACAAGCCTTTAAACCCCTAGGTGGCCCTAGTGGACGAGTTATAGTCTCGTGAGGGTTTCCAGTGATGATACCCGCAAACATCGTAACTGACACAAATAAAGACTCAAAACTAATAAAGACTCTAACAATACTTGAATCAATCCATGCATACGTCTCAAAAATTGTTAACAACGAATGATACATGAAATAGTTAAACATCACCTAAGCTCAAAAACAGTCCAAACATCAAACTCATCGTGGTAATCGAATTTTGAACAACCATTCAAACCACAAACCCGTTAGTTATACTATCTGACCGTGTCATGCATGATATTCATAGATTACATTTTAATATCTCATAAATGTGCAAGTAAAATATGAATGTGAATTTTTGCACTTACAAACTCCATATGCTCATTTTTCAAACTCATCTCCACTAATATAGAAACTAAACTACCTAGAATCAATAGGACTTCATTAAGCTTGTAAAGTCGTGGCTAGGTGTGTGATCATGAAAGTACAAAAATGATGTTTTCATATGATAAGAGTACCTTTTATTTCACAAACATATTTTCAACCCTTTTTTTTTTTTTTTTTACCAAGTGTTCTTTTCCATCCTCCCTTCAATTCAAATGTCCTTTGGATCTTTTGCTTGATTTTCTTCTCTCTTTTTTTTTTATTCTTGCTTACTGTTTCAATCATCATCATTTTTTTTTTTTTTTTTTTTTTTTTTTTTTTTATGATGAAGCAAGATAAACACAACATAATTGCTCATGAAAATCAAATATTACATTAAGTACTCTTATCACTAAGGGTAGTTCAATGTATGTCAATGTTGAGTTCAAGGGTGTGCTATTGATGAAATATTGCGGGGAGGCATGAAAAGTCCAAACGGTCCAAAGATGGCCTAAATCATTTTCTAAGTGGTGTTTGTTTCTATTATTTCGCTTCAACGTGTTTTCAAATGAGTTCTAGAGATTGTTGAGACTTAAAACATATCATGAACATGCATACATTCCACAAATCAGAATAGTTAAACTAACCATGCATACATACCACATGTACCACAAAATTCTCAAATTAGATGAATCCAACATTTGTGTGCTTCGTTGCTTAGGTAAAAATCTAACATCTCTCACATGTCATCGTCATTACAATCATGTTAATATCATAGATTTTCGGATTGAATCAAGTAGACACGACACTAACTAAAAACAATTCAAGTGACAAAGTTAAAAATTTAAAATTGGTCATATTTCATGCTCATGGAATATTCTTCCCACCCCCAACCTAATTTCTGCATTGTCCTCAATGTTGAAAAAGAAGAACAAAAGAAATAAGAAAAAGTGTGAGAAGTTACCCCCCTTTCGTATGAAATTGTGTCGTTACTCGCTATGCTCCGGTTCACTGTTCCTCGCTTCTCTCATGAAGAATGTATGAACATATATATGGAACCTCAAAGTGTATGCACACAATTCACATTCAAACCTAATTTTTAATTATAACTAAGTCAAATGAAAACACAAAAACATCAAACTAAGTTAAAAAATCAAAAATAAAATGAAAAATGAAAGAAAATAAATGAAAAAGAAATAAAAGAAATAAAGACAACGAAAGAGATACGATACCGAATGGGTGCCTCCCATTAAGGGCTTAGTTTAACGTCTTAGCAAGACGTGACTGATCTCGTGTCAAGGGGGGTTAAATATGTAATTGTACTGTTTATCTCCTCCCTTATCTTTCTTGAAATGAGCTTTCGTCCTCCAAGTCGAGTTTTTGTAATTAGAATGCTTAATGCGTTCTTTGTAGGCATCATCCCGACTTAAATTTATCAGTTTGTCCTTCCCTCTCCATTCAACGTTTCGAACCTCAATTTTGTTGCATATGCTATTCTGCAATTCAGTGTTAGAAGAAATAGGAGAGGGTTGAAAAATTCCAAACTGTACAGTCTCTCCACAAACCGTCATTGATAACTTCCTATTATGGACCTCAATAGTTGTCTTGGTAGTGGCCATGAATGGTCTACCAAGAATAATTGTATGTTCCTTGTCCTTAAGAAAATTTTTGTCCATTTCAAGCACCACAAAATCCACTGGTACAATAAACTTGTCCACCTGTACCAACAAATTTTCCACTATTCCTTTTGGGTATTGAATAGACCCGTTTGCAAGTTGAAGGGTCATCCTTGTTTCTTTTAACTTTCCTAATCCTAGTTGCAAGTACACTGAATATTGCATTAGGTTTATACCTGCTCCTAAGTCTAGCATAGCCTCGAATACCCTTTTGTCTCCCATAGTGATGTTAATGTTGAAACTACCTGGATCTTTCATTTTGAGAGGCAAGTGCGGTTGAATTATTTGACTACCAATTTCTAACATTTCATTCTCTTTGCTTCTATTCTTTTTGATGATAAAGTTCCTGCAAATTGGATCATAAGTCGAACTGTTCTTTATAATATCCAAAAGAGGTAAATTACAATTAATCCCAGAAAATAAAGCAAGAGTGTCAGAGTATTGCTCATCCTGATTTTTCTCCTCAAACTGGTTTATAGGTGGTATTGGTGGTCTATATGGATCCGCTGACTTGTGTAGTTGATAAATGGTGGATGTTTCTTTCTTGGGAAGTTCATTTGGATTGGTATTAAGCTCATCATCTTCTTTGAGAGTTGAATCCTCACCTTCAAAGTTACCTGTACTAGACAACAAAACATTAGAATTCTCAGGTAAATTATTAAGTACCTCCTCATCATTTTGAAAGACTGTGATCGCCTTTGCTTGTTCAGGTTGACTAGGCAGCTTTCCCGTCTCTTGTTTGTACATTTGTTCCGCTAGCTGCCCCACTTGCATTTCCACTCTTTTGATTGATGCTTCCATAGAGTCCATCCTACCACTACAAGATTGTATAAAATTGTTTAGGGTTTCCTCTACGGTTGGTTTATTTGGTGGAAATTGTCGGTTTACGTTTTGGCCTTGTGTTTGATTTTGGACAAATGGTTGGCTATTGTTTTGTTTCCATCCAAAATTAGGGTGATTCCTCCATCCAGGGTTGTAGGTATTTGAATAAGGGTCGTTCCTAGGTCTAGGTTGGTACCCTTGCATTAAATTCGCCTCTTCAGTAGTACCTGTGTAAGGATCACCTGCAAAAGAACAAACATTAGCACCATGTCCATATGAACCACAAACTCCACATACCTCGTGTTTTGGCATTTGATTAATATTGGAGGTTGTGAGAAGTTGCACTTGTTTCGTCAATTCAGCAAGTTGCATGGCCATTTCATTGTTAGAGCTTAACTCGTGGACTCCAGCTCTTCTTCCTCTAGCGCTCTTTTGTTGGGAATTGGCTCCCAACATCTCGAATAGTTCGTATGTTTCATCTGCTGTTTTCTCACCCATAGCTCCTCCTGCAGCGTTGTCAACTGTGAATTGACATTGAAGTGTCAATCCGTCGTAGAAAAATTGATTCTGTAGCTGCAACGGGAAGTGGTGATGTGGACATTGTATCAACAGCAATTTGAATCTGTCCCAAGCCTCGTGGAAGGGTTCTCCGTCCATCTGCGAAAAAGTAGCAATTTTCGTTCTTAGATCAGATGTCTTTTGATGGGAATAGAATTTACCCATGAATTTATTGTAAACATCGTCCCATGTGACCAAAGAGCCGGGTGCCAACGTCATTAGCCAAGACTTAGCTCTATCCTTGAGAGTGTATGGAAAACACCTCATGCGTAGTTGATCTTCACTAAGTCCCTGCAATGGAAAAGTTTGCATAGTAGCATATAGTTCACGCATAAAATTTAAAGGATCTTCATTAGGGATACCGTAAAAGGAGGGAAGCATGGAATAATGAATATTTTTCAATTCATAATTCCTAGCCGCCTCTGTAAGTCGAATGCACGATGTAGCGGTCCCAATGATCGGTCTTGCAAACTCTTTGTTCATCATTTGCCTAGCTACGTTTTCACCCATTGCTGCTTGCAATTGTTGTTGGACTTCTTCCTCTTGAAGTTGATTATCCAGTTCTTTTGATCGGTGTTTGACTCTATGAATGTTGTCAATGAAAGGAGAGAGTTCCTTGTTAAGTGATTTCCTACCCTGCATGCACAAATAAAAAGCAAACAAAGATCAAGGTAGCAGTGAAATTTGAAATTAAGCACTTTTTTTTTTTTTTTTTTTTTTTTTCTGATTTTTTGGATTTTTCGAATAAAAATAAATAAAAAAAAAAAATAAAAAAAAAAAAAAAATAAATAAATAAATCAGAAACTCTAAAAAGTTAAAAAGAAAATTATCTAAAACGCCAATTCCCCGGCAACGGCGCCAAAAACTTGATGTGTTAAAATGTGTACTCGCAAGTGTACGAATCACTCGTAGTGAAGTGATAAGCAACTTTCAAGGTCGGTCTCTCAAGGAACTGCAGTGGTCTTAAATAACTAGCTTTTTAATCTAAATGGAGTTCTAATGAAAATAAAACACTAATTAAATAGAGTTCTAGTGAAACTAAAACTCTAAGTAACTAGAATCCTAATGCTAATAAAACTGTAAAAAGAGTTTGTTTGGTTTTGGTAACGGGAACAATTATACGAAAATCACACAAAATTGCAATCAAACAATCAATTCAATCAAATCAAATATCAATAGAGGATGTATGGACGTTTAGCTTGGTTAACCATGTTTGCATCGAAAAGGTATGGTGAGATATGCATGAACGTCCTATATGAATTAAACTACCGGCTTTCCTTTTAATTACGAAACTCCTTTTGGCCGGGGTAGGTTTCTTTGTTGATTAACTAATTAACCGCCTTTGGCCGGGGTAAATTAACTAGCTATCAAATTATGCGCAAGGAAATTATGCCAATCAAATTAATGCTATGACTAAGTCACTAACTTGAAGCTTTGATTAAGTGTTTCGGAAAAGAGTTAAGGTGACGTTCCTCTAACTAAAATTTCAGATTTTTCAGTCTAACTACGAACACCAAATTGGCCCATGATTATTCATAATTAAACATTTAAACATGCTCTTAATCAAAAAGTAATTCATTCATAAATCAATTAAATACACCATACACAATCCTAGCAAACATGGCAACACAAACTAAACATCCATAATGAAACTAGCCGCTCATGTTCATATTGTTATTCATAGACAAATAAAATATGATCATACACTTTAACAAATGGAGAAGATAAATTAATTCTATAACAACAAGGAAAACCTAAATCTAAATACCGCTTATGGATCGGTTGACGTACTCCTCCGTAAGCTTTATCTTCGATCGTCGTTGGCTTCCTTGAATCCTTAGAATGGTATCTCTCGCTTCGTTATAGTGTGGCAACGCTCTCAAAGCTGATTGAATGTCGTGTTTGGGTCGCGAAATTGAGAAGAGGAAGAGTTGTGTATGAGTTGGTCAAGTAATTTCGAGTTGTATGTAAGGGGGACTCTAAGGGGGGTTTTTATAGATGTAAGGGTTTACACGAATCCTATGTGCCATAGGAATAGGCGCGCCGCGGCATGCATTTTCCCCGCCGCGGCGCAACACAATTTCTGAAAAATATGCAAAAACCCGAGAGCTCCCCGCCGCGGCATGCAATTCTCCCGCCGCGGCGCGCTATGCTTCATTGTTTTCCAGAATTCAACCCGAGAGCCTCACGCCGCGGCATGCGATTCTTCCGCCGCGGCGCGCGATGATTTCCTTCTTTTCACGTCCCCCCTTACATATGTGATGGCACTATATGTAAGGCTTACATATTTTGTCTTGATTAGCCCGTAACTTGTGATCCGAGCGCCGTAGGTGTCCCGTCTTTGCGTGATTTCATCATTTGACTCATTTGACGCTAAAAACACCTGAAATGCACTAAAATATACCCGTGACTCCGAATGGATAGATTTATGAAAATAATCGAAATAATAGTCATAATAAATCTATATATCAATCAATCAAGCATAATTAATCACGAAATATTAGTGCTTTTCGAGCACTCATCAGGTAGCTAGTGGAACAAATGCACAGTCAACCCAGTCAACCCGAACAAGCCAAGGCTGTCACAGTTCTTTGGAGTGGTAAGGTCGTTACTAAAAATTTACCTGAACTTTCTAATGATTTATCTTATAGTATAGGTAACATGAAAGATGACAATAATGCTTCTAAGGAATTGGAGGAAAGAGGTGACAAGCATGAAGAGCCTTCAAAGGAAAGAATTGGAGAGTCATCTAATTCACCTACTCTACACAAGTCATCGGAGCCATATCGACCACCTGTACCATTCCCGCACAGCTTAAAGGATAGTAAACAAGATAAGCAATTTTTTGATTTATTTAACATGCTCTCTAAAGTTAATATTAATTTGCCATTGTTAGATGTAATTAGAAACATGCCTTCGTATGCTAAATTTTTCAAAGAATTAAACACTAAGAAGAAAAGGTATGAGCTTAATGAAAGAGTAATCGTATCTAAAATTGCTAGTGCGGTGCTTCAACACAACTTACCCCCTAAGTTAAAAGATCCAGGTAGTTTCATAATAGATATCACTATGGGGGATAGGAAAGTAGCTAAGGCTATGCTTGATTTAGGTGCTAGTATCAATTTGATGCCTTACTCAATTTTCTTGCAGCTAGGTTTGGGAGAGCTAAAACCAACAACCATGTCCCTTCAACTTGCGGACAGATCTGTTAAATATCCGAAGGGCATGGTTGAGGACTTACTTGTACAGGTAGATAAGCTAATCATACCTGTTGACTTTGTGGTTTTAGACATGCAGGATAATCCATATTTGGACAAGGAGAACACCATTCTTTTGGGAAGACCATTTATGGCTACTACCCAAACCATCATTGATGTCCAAAGTGGAAAGTTGACAATGACAGTCTTTGGAGAGACTGTTCATTTTAAGTTTTTTGATTCATCACCTTACCCATCTATATCTGCTATTGATGAATGCTCGTATGTAGAATGTTTAGATCCAATAATTCATGATACGTTTGTGCATGATAGATTAGATGATAAATTGGAGGTAGCACTTACAGTTGGAGAGGTAGATGACATCTTAGACTACGAGACTAAGGAGTAAAGTGATCTATTAGATAATGCCATATCATTAGATGACACTAGTACACCGTTAGATTTATTGGATGTCCCACATGATGATGAGATTGCTCCACCTGAATTGGAACTTAAGGAACTACCTAAGCATCTTAAATATGTCTTTTTGGGAGAGAATGAGACCTACCCTGTTATTATTTCATCTACACTCACCCAAAACCAAGAGGAGAAATTAATTGGAGAGCTTAGGAAGTTTAAAAAGGCAATAGGATAGAGTATTGGGGACATTAGAGGCATTAGTCCGGCAATGTGTATGCATAAGATTAATTTAGAGGACGATGTCAAACTAGTTAAAGAAGTGCAAAGGAGACTAAACCCAATCATGCAAGAGGTAGTTAAGAAAGAAGTTTTGAAACTCCTAGCAGTAGGGGTAATTTATCCAATTGCTGAAAGTAAGTGGGTTAGTCCCGTTCATGTGGTACCAAAGAAATCTGGAATAACCGTGGTTAAAAATGAGAAAGATGAATTAGTGCCCACTAGGATAATTATGGGTTGGAGGATGTGTATTGATTTTCGAAAGCTAAATTTGTACACCAAAAAGGATCACTTCCCCTCCCCTTCATTGATCAAATGTTAGAAAGACTAGCTGGGCACGATTTCTATTGCTTTTTGGATGGTCTTTCAGGTTATTATCAAGTACCCATCGCTCCAGAGGATCAAGAGAAAACGACGTTCACATGCCCATTCGGAACTTTCGCTTTTGGGAGAATGCCATTTGGTCTATGCAATGCACCCCTCACCTTTCAGAGATGTATGATGTCAATCTTTTCGGACATGGTGGAGAAATTCATTGAGGTATTTATGGATGACTTTTCGGTTTTCGGTAATTCCTTTGATGATTGCTTGCATAAATTGACTTTAGTATTAGAACGATGCATTGAATGCAATTTAATGCTTAGTTGGGAGAAAAGTCATTTTATGGTCCAACAGGGCATAGTGCTAGGACATGTCATATCTAGCAAGGTAATTGAAGTTGATAAGACTAAGGTAGATTTAATTGCAAAATTGCCTCCACCGACATCTGTTAAGGGTACACGAAGTTTCCTAGGACATGCAGGTTTTTATAGACGGTTCATTAAGGATTTTTCCAAAATTAGTCGTCCATTATGTAATCTATTGTTCAAAGATACTTTGTTTGATTTTGATGATGAATGCCTTGTTGCTTTTAATGATTTAAAGGATAGGCTTACTTCTGCAGCTATAATTGTTGCTCCAAATTGGTCTTTACCGTTTGAAATCATGTGTGATGCATCTGATTATGCTATAGGAGCTATTTTAGGGCAAAGAGTGGATAAAAGATTACATGTTATATATTATGCGAGCAAAACACTCAATATGCCCAAGTTAATTACACCATCATTGAAAAAGAGCTATTGGCTGTTGTGTTTTTACTTGATAAATTTAGGTCTTACTTGGTAGGAACTAAAGTTATTGTTCATTCGGATCATGCTGCTTTGAAATATTTATTGACTAAACTGAATGCTAAGCCTAGACTCATTAGGTGGATCCTACTTTTACAAGAATTTGACCTAGAGGTCAAAGACAAGAAAGGTACTGAAAATGTAGTAGCTGATCATCTGTCTAGGTTGATTACTGAGTATGAATACGTTGAAGGTGAAAGTAAGGATACAATCATTGAAACCTTCCCTGATGAACAATTGTTTACAATAGGTCCGAATCTATGGTATGCTAACATTGTTAACTATCTAGCTAGTGGTATTTTGAGACCTAGCATTACTTTTCAGGAAAAGAAAACGTTTTTCAGTGTTTGCAGGCAATACTTTTGGGATGACCCGTATTTGTTCAAGTTATGTCAAGATCAAGTCATCCGGAGGTGTGTGCCCAAAGAGGAACATGAGAGCATCTTAACCTTTTGCCATGTGCTACATTGTGGGGGCCATTTTGGTGGTAAGAAAACGGCCCTAAAAGTATTACAATCCGGTTTTTATTGGCCTACATTATTTAAAGATGCTAACATGTTTTGTGTGAGATGTGATAGATGTCAAAGGACCGATAACATAGGTAAGCGTAACGAAATGCCTTTGATGTCTAATCTTGTAGTAGAATTGTTTGACGTGTGGAGAATTGACTTCATGGGTCCGTTTCCCCCATCTCTTGGCTACACTTACATATTAGTCGCTGTTGACTATGTTTCAAAGTGGGTAGAAACGATACCCACTAGAACTAATGACACTAACGTTGTTGTTAAATTTTTGAAGGATAACATTTTTAGCAAATTTGGCACACCGAGAGCGATCATTAGTGATGGAGGAAGCCACTTTTGCAATAGACTCTTCAATGGGCTGTTAAAAAGGTACAACATTTCCCATAGAGTGGCAACCCTATACCATCCCGAAACTTCGGGACAAGTGGAAGTGAGCAACCGACAGATCAAAGGGATATTGGAACGCACAGTGCGCCCCTCAAGGAGAGATTGGTCAATTAAATTGAATGATGCCTTGTGGGCATATCGTACAGCGTACAAAACTCCAATTGGTATGAGTCCCTATCGGTTAATTTTTGGTAAAGCATGTCACTTACCGGTTGAGCTAGAACATAGGGCTTATTGGGCTATTAAGAAGCTCAACATGGACATGGAACAAGCTGGGGAAAAATGACTACTCCAACTAAGCGAACTTGAGGAAATTCGAGACGAAGCTTACGAAAATGCCAAAATCTACAAGGAGCACACTAAACGCTATCACGACAAAGGGCTCCTCGGTAAGTATTTCGTTCCCGGAATGAAAGTTCTATTATATAATTCACGTTTGTGTTTATTTCTAGGAAAACTTCATTCTAGGTGGAGCGGACCGTACACAATTGCAAACGTACTTCCACACGGAGTAATCGAGTTGCTCAATCCAAAAACGCAAGAACCGTTTAAGGTAAACGAGCATCGTGTCAAGCCATACTTGGAAGGAGACAATTTGCAAAGTATAGAAATAATACGTCTCCTTGATGAATAGACACGAGAGCAGCCACGTCTTGCTAAGACGTTAAACTAAGCCCTTAATGGGGGGCACCCATTCGGTATTGTATTTCTTTCGTTGTTTTTATTTCTTTTATTATTTTTATCGTATTTTTATTTTTAAAGTTTTCAAGGCAATGAGGACATTCCCAAGTTTTGGTTGGGGATGGATGGCGTTGCACATTTCCAAATTTTCCAAAAAAAATCAAAATTTTTCAAAAAAATGTGTGCGCTGCGGCGGGGTAAATTTGTGCCGCGGCGTGATACTTCCTGTTTCAAAACAATTTTTCAAAAAATAATGTGCACCGTGGCGGGGTAAATTTGTGCCGCGGCGTGGGACTTTCTGTCTCAAACCCAAATTTCAAAAACATGTGTGCGTCGCGGCGGGGAATATTTGTGCCGCGGCGAGAAACGTTCTGTTTCGCGCACAATTTCAAAAATTCTAACCGCGCTGCGGCGAGGAAAAATGCATGCTGCGGTGCGCCTCTGAAAATTGGGCAGAAAAGGGCACTCAGGACAAATGATTTTCATTTCAAATTTTCTCTCAAAAATTTTCCCACACTTTCTCTCCTTTTCTCTCATTTTTTCTCCACTCTCTTCTCCAATTTCTTCCAAATCTTCACCAAAATTTAAACTTTACCAATTCTTCAATCCAACATTGCTAACACCTTTTCATCATTCAATTTCATCAGATTTGCTTCAAGGATCAAGTTTCTCTCCAATTCAAGAATTAGGGTTTCAAGAAAAATTTGGGGGTTTTCCTTCAACACTTCAATTGCATTCTAAAGAGGTAAAATTCGTCATATTTCTGCTCCAATTCAGTATTAATTTTCTAGAATTGTGAAATTTTGTCTGAATTTGGAATTAAGTGGAATTTTAGATAAGAGGGGAGAAAATTTTTTGGGGTTTTTCTGCATTTTCTGAAAATTAAGGTTGTTAGTTGAATTTAATAAGTTTAAGAATTGAAATGGCCCCTAAAAGAAAGGCTGGTGAAAGGAGTCGTGCCAAGGGGAAAGGAAAAATGGTTGAGGATAAAACTTATGATGCCTCTAAGTTTGTAAGCCGAGAAGCGCAAGAGTGGTACGAGGGTGCTGCCAAAAGGAATAAAGGATTTGTAAACGAAAGAGGAATGGATTTTGGGCAAGTAGAAGTAATGGGCATTTCAGATATAGTTGAGAGATTAGGTTGGAAAAAATTCGCATACGCCCCGGAGGCGGGTGTAAGTTCGCTGGTTCGGGAATTCTACGCGAATGTCCCAAAAGTGAGAGATGGAATGGTTTGGGTGAAGGGCATTCAAGTCCCCTTCAATAGGACTGTGATTAACTCGTACTATGGGTTAAGGGACATTCACAATAGCGTGTATGAAACCTACTTAACGCAGGTTGATTACGACGAAGTAATTAATACCCTGACCGATGGTTACGGTGCGTGGGAATATAAGGGGGAAATGGTAAACATCTTTCAAGCCAAGCACTTAAGGACCCATTCTAGAATTTGGCAATATTTTATTTGCTCTAGGTTAATGCCGACTCGGCATTACAGTACAGTTGATTGGGAAAGGGCTATCCTTCAATTTGCTATAGAGACTGAGCGGTCAATAGACGTGGGAATGGTGATACAACAGAGGGTTTTGTACTCGGCTGAGCACCACAACATTAGCTATTTCTTTCCCCAACTCATAACCGCCCTTTGTGTCAAACACGGAGTCAAATACGACATGGGCGAGGTCTTATTGCAGTAGGAAAGGTGACTCTTCCAAGAACGCTTCCACAAAAGACAGGTTGGTAAACCTAGAAGCGAACGTTAATGAAATGCGTCAATACCAATCCCAACAACAAGTATGGCTCAGTGATCACATGAAGTATCAACAGGAGTATCAAGGTCTACTCCACCAAATGATTAGCTGCCAATTGACACATAGTGGAATAGACCTCACCCAATTCCAGCCACCTCCACAATATCCGGGCCATGACTTCACATTTAGACAACCGGCGGATCAACCCGAAGACATGGAGGACTAAGCCTCCTATTTGTAATTTTCTTTGGTTTAATTTTATTTTTATTTTGGATTAATTTTCTTTTTCTTTTATTTTCTTTTATTTTTCTTTATTTTTATTTTATTTTAGTTTGAATTGTTTAACTTTGTTTAATGTTTTCTGTTTTCATTTGCTTTAGTTATAATTTAAATTTGGATTTGAATTATGTCGCATATACTTTGAGGTTCAATACATGTTTAATACACACTAATTCTTCATCATGAGAAAAGCGAGGAACAATGAACCGGAGCGTACGTGTAGTGTACATAATCTCATACGAAAGGGGGGTAACTTCTCTCACTTTTTCTTAATTTCTTTTGTTTTTCTTTTTAACATTGAGGACAATGTAGAAATTAGGTTGGGGGTGGGAAGATTAGTCCATGAGCATGAAATATGACCAAATTTTAAATTTTTAACTTTTGTCACTTGAATTGTGTTAGGTTAGTGTCGTGTCTACTTGAGTCAATCCGGAAGTCTATGATATTAACATGATTGTAATGACGGTGATATATGAAAGAAATTAGATTTTTACCTAAGTAAAGAGGCACATAAATGTTAGATTCATCTAATTTGAGAATTTTGTGGTATATGTGGTAGTTTGCATGGTTAGTATGACTATTTTGGTTTGTGTAATGTATGCATGTTTATGATATATTTTAAGTCTCAACAAGCTCTAGAACTCCTTTGAAAACCCATTGAAGCGAAATAATGGAGTCAAATGCCACTTAGAAAGTGATTTAGGCCATCTTTGAACCGTTTGGACTTTTCAAGCCTCCCTGTATTATTTTATCCATAGTACACCCTTGAACTCAACATTGACATACGTACTACCCTTAGTGATAAGAGTACTCAATGTAATATTTGATTTTCATGAGCAATTATATTGTATTTATCTTGCTTGATCACAAAAAAAAAAATGATGATGATTGAAATAATAAGCAAGAGAAATAAATAAAGAAAATCAAGCAAAAAGATCCAAGGGACATATGGAATTTATAGGAGGATGAAAAAGAACACTTGGTGGAAAAAGTTGAAAATAAGTTTGTGAAATAAAAAGTACTCTTATCCTATTGAAAATATCATTCCCGTACTTTCATAATCACACACCTAACCACGACTTTACAAGCTTAATGAAGTACTATTGATTCTAGGTAGTTTGATTTCTATATTAATGGAGATAGATTTGAAAAGTGAGTATATAGAGGTTGGAAGTGCAAAATTCTCATTCATATTTTACTTGCACATTTGTGAGATGTTAAAATGTAATCTATGAATATCATGCATGACACGATCAGATAGTGTAACTAACGGGCTTGTGGTTTGATTGGTTGTTCAAAATTCAATTACTAAGATGGGTTTGATATTTGGACTATTTTTGAGCTTAAGTGATTTTTAACTATTTTGTATACCATTCATTGTTAATAATTTTTGAGACATGTGCATGAATTGATTCAAGTATGTTTAGAGTCATTGTTAGTTTTGTTAGTTACGATGTTTGTGGGTATCATCACTGGAAACTCTCACGAGACTATAACTCGTCCACTAGGGCCACCTAGGGATTTAAAGGCTTGTTGCATACGCTAAATGCAACCGTGACAATCTACGGAAGTGATTCTAGTTAGTTTAGTTTATTCATTTTATTTTAATCTTTAGATCGCTCCTCTTGCTAGAGACTAGCAAGAAGCTAGTTGGGGGTTGTGATGAGTGCTCGAAAAGTACTAATATTTCGTGGTTTATTGCACTTAATTGTTTAGAAATAGATTTATTATTTGTTGTTTATTCGATTAATTTCATAAATCTATCCATTCGGAATCACGGGTATGTTTTAGTGCATTTCAGGTGTTTTTAGCGTCAAATGAGTCAAATAATGAAAACACGCAAAGACGGAACACTTACAGCGCTCGGATCACGAGTTACGAGCTAAACGAGACAAATATGTAAGCCTTACATAACGAGCCATCACATATGTAAGGGGGTAAACATGAAGAAAAGGAAGTCAACACGTGTCGCGGCGAGGAAAAGTCATGCCGCGGCGGGGAGCTCTCGGGTTTTGACATTATTTCCAGAATTTGTGTTGCGCTGCAACGGGGAAAATGTATGCCTCGGGGCGCCTACATTCAATCAATTTTGGGAGTTTTGCTACACTTAAACGAAGCGAGAGAAACTATTCTAAGGATCCAAGGAAGCCGTCGACGATCGAAGATAAAGCTTTTGGAGAAGAACCCCATTCCATCCATTTAGCGGTATTTAGATCTAGGTTTTCCTTGTTGTTATAGAATTATATTTTCTTCTTCTTTTGTTGAAGTGTATGATCATATTTTATTTGTCTATGAATATTAATATGAACATGAGCAGCTAGTTTCATTATGGATGTTTAGTTTGTGTTGCCATGTTTGCTAGAATTGTGTATGGTGTATATTTTATTGATTTAATATAAATAAATTACCTTTTGATTAAGAGCATGTTTAGATATTTAATTATGAATTATCATGGGCCAATTTGAGATTCGTAGTTAGATTGAAAAATCTGAGAATCTAGTTATAGGAACGTCACCTTAACTTTATTCCAAAACACTTAATCAAAGCTTCAAATTAGTGACTTAGTCATAGCACTAGTTTGATTGGCATGTATTTCCTTGCGCATAATTTGATTGCTATTTGATTTACCCTGACCGAAGGCAGTTAATTAGTTAATCAATAAAGAGATTTACCCCGACTGCAGGCAGTCTCGTAATTAAAAGGAAAGCCGGTAATATTGTTTAGTTAGAACGTTCACGTTATTTCACCATACCTTTTCGATGCAAGCATGGCTAATCAAACTAAACGTCCATACATCCTCCATTGATTTTTAATCCATATTGAATTGATTGTTAAATTGTGATTTTGTTTTCGTTTAATTGATCGTATCATTGTTCCCGTCACAAATCAAACACCTTTTTACAATTTTACTAGGTTTAGGACTCTAGTTACTTAGAGTTTTAGTTTTACTAGAACTCTATTTAATTAGTATTTTATTTGTGTTAGAACTTTATTTAGATTAAGAAGACGGCTATTTAGAACTACTGCAATTCCTTGAGAGACCGACCTTGGATGTTTCTTATCACTTTTCTACGAGTGATTCGTACACTTGCGAGTACTAAATTTATCACATCAGCAATAGGAAGGGATGCCACCAAATGGTGCACCTTCCACAAAGACTTCAGGCACGAAACTCATGACTGTAGGCATCTGAAAAAAGAAATGGAAGATTTACTTTCGAAAGGATATTTGAGACATTTGGCTACCAAAAATGGCAAAAGCACCAGTCCCCTTCAACAAAATAACAGGCCAAATTTTCCTACATCACAACCGGGCAACAAAAACACACACAAAAATAAGCCCCAAGATGCCAACAATATCAGAGCGATACATTCCATACATGAAGGCTCAGGTATGGAGGAGATTCGAGTAATGCCCGAAAAAGATATGCCCAAGTTGTACTTAATGGTGAAGGGCTTAAAATTTGTGGCATAATAGGAGGCTTGAAGTCGAGAGGAATCGTGTTTAATGAGGATGATGAAGTCTCCAGCCCGCATGAGAATCCCCTGGTCATCACTTTGAAAGTAGGTTCATGTTTTATTTGCCAAGTACTTGTCGACACTAGCAGTTCAATTGATTTGCTCTTTCTGTCCACTCTGCACGCCTTGGGGTTAGGAGCTGAAGATATGGTTAATAGAGAAATTCCCCTTATAGGGTTCAATAATAGCACCTCTTAGGCGCTGGGACAATCACCTCTTAGGGCTACTAAGACCAGTTTTGACACTGCATGAATCAATGGAAAAGAAATTGTTGGATTTGTTGTCTTTACTCATTTGAGACAAGTTATTTATTATTGGAGCCAATCATCATTTTCACTTTGGATTGTATGTGGCTACATGGAAGAATATCTTCTTACATTCAAACTATGTTTGTTAGAATTTCTTCACATTGAGTGGTTATTTTGATTTTCCATTCACTTCATATATTAAGCATCAAGTGGTCATTTAGTTTGGTCCTATTTGTTAAGTAAGAGATCCAATTGTGTTCACATAAATGAATAAGAGGAATAGTACATTTGGTAAAATTGTAAATACAACAAATGTTTCATGTCCATGACTAAAATACTTGAATAGTGTACCTGCTAGGGCTTGCATTACATGCTATCAAAATTTAAAGGATCTCTTGCCTTATAAACTTAAATTAATTCTCTTCCTTATCATGTGTGCTTTTTCAGACAATTCTTCAAGTCAGTCACAAAGGTCAATTACCTGGCACTAAGGCATGAATTTATCATGGTGTGTGTGTAAAATAATAATAGAAAAAGTTCAATTTGAACTATATGATGCACTTTCAGAATTGGGACTTAAAACTTGGTTTCTGATTTTAGGCACATTTGGCACCAGAAAGTGAAACAAGATTTGATTTTAAGAAATACATTAAATGGGACTTAAAACTTAGTTTTTGATTTTAGGCACATTTGGCACTAGAAAGTGAGACAAGATTTGATTTTAAGAAATACATTAAATGGGCCTTTAAACTTAGTTTATGATTTTAGGCACATTTGGCACTAGAAAGTGAAACAAGATTTGATTTTAAGAAATACATTAAATGATCACTTGAAGATGACTTCAAGTTGTAGTTAGGATTAAGTTGGTGTTCATAATAAGGCAACTAAAGACTAAAGTCATTAGTAGGTACGACTATGATTCTTTTACAATTTTGACCTTTTCTCGATACATTACAGTCGGATCATATGGCTCTTTACAATGTTGTTTATGCTGTCAAACACAAATGGTAAGTTAGATATTGATTCCTTTTGCAAGAGTACTATTAATTGACCTTTTCATTACCAACTAGCCATGAGTTGACTAATCATGATTAGATCACTAAGTTTTTTTTTTTTTTTTCATTTAAGGAATTCACTCTTATTATGAATGCCATTTATCCCTTTAATTGTAAGCACTATAAAAGAATATAAAATTTCAAAGATTTATTTACATAATGGTTATATTTTAAAGATGGACAAATTGTGACTAATTATAAACATTTTGTAGATAATTCTTCTAGTAGGAGCTAAGCTACAAGTAATCATAACAAAGATGTGATTAAGAATTCAAGAGAGAGGAGATGTGGTGAAAGGTGCACCAATGGTTCAACCAGGTGACCATCTCTTCTAGTTTGGACGCCCTCGCTTCATGCTCTTTCTAAAAAATACACTAACCAATGTATTATGTAATACTTTGAATTACTTTTGATATATGTACTCTTAATCATTAGTTAGTATTGTTGTTTCATGGAAAACTTTAGAAGGTGCCATTAATTTTGGAACACTTTAGCTATTGTAATGTTTATTTTGTTTTGGAGTACATAAACTTTATGGAATGTAATATTCTTTTTAATGTTAATATAATATATTACTTATATATGATAGTTCAATATTTTGGATATGAACATTACACTTATAATGCAATAAATGTTTGAAAAATAGGTATTTAAATTTATGAAAATGCTAAAAAAGGGTATAATATTGTCAATTTTTAGTAACCTATGGTCATGATCTTTGTTTAAACCGAGAACAAAAATGTAAACAAGGTCTTGGTTGTTTTAAAAACCATGACCTAATACATCATATAAGGTCTCGGTTATTTACAAAAATTGTGTCTATAAAATATTAATAGGTCACGGTCTTCCAAAAATAGTGACTATGTTTATGTTTATAGTCTAGGTTAAAAAACCACGACCATATGTAGTAGTCTATGGTCACTCCATCTTAGGCCTCAAATTTTATAACTGTGACCATATGACAGTTTTGTAGTAGTGAAGGCAAGCATCAAACACAATATATTAATGCAAGATGATCCAAAGAAGTTCATTCACATAAATAAACTTTGACATAAACAAGACACCCCAACCTACACTCCAAGTGCAATTGTCTTGTTGTGCTCCATCCATCTTTATGAATCAAAACATCAGTCTTGATGATAACTCCAACTCCAAGTGAGCTACAGTAGAATCTTGCACATAAGAAACAAACGCATTCCCCTAAAGGTATCATGCAGACCTATGTGTAGTCTAACTGAATACTATCGTGTTACCCTTAGAGGGTTACACACTGATGGGCTAAACACAAGTAGACAAGAAAACTCCCCTTAACTTCATGCAACACTCCCTCTGAATGCTTGCAAGTTAGAAATATGATGTGATGCAAACCAACACTCACATCCCAGACAATGCGTAAATAAGTTGTGCAACATACAAACTTCTCCCCCTTTCTGACACAGAAAGTCAAAGGAATGCTCCTATCTAAGGGAGAGAAGGCATACAACATGCAATAATTATATTCACTCTTGCAACACATATAGAGAGGAAATAAAGCACAAGAAAAAAAACAAAAGTAAGCACACAACAAAAAAATAACACTTTATTAATTTCAAAGTTTTATTTCAACTTTGAGGAAAAGAAATAAAAATACAAATAAACTAATATTATCCTCTCCCTTCATTTCTATCAGGGTCACGTAGAGAATCGATGTCAGACTCCCTACCATTAGAAGGTTGCATAAGGTTGGGAAATTCATCTCTAAGGGTGGAAAGAATTTGAGGATTGGGGGAACTGAATGTCTTTATCTTGAAGCAGTGCACCAATATCCACACCAATTGAGTTAACGTAAGAACGATCCACTCTACCCGAATGCTCAACAGAAGGTCGTGAGCCTGAAGACCATGGAGAACCATGTTGAGGTTTCTTCTATTGCTCAACTATGCTCATCCTATCATTAAAGTTCATCAACGATGTAACTTGCATTCCTAATGATCATCAACAACTTCAAGAAGCTTCTCGAAACATTCTATGAAAGCATCCACCTTTGCACTTAGAGAGGGAGACTTAGTAGATTGAGGAAGAGAGATAGGAAGAGAAGTAAAAGGAGTAGAGTGGGAAGCACTCCTAGACGAAGAAGAAGAAGAAGGCTCAGAGTTCCCAAAAGATGGGTGTGAGACCTAAAGGTGTCTGATAGAAAGTGAAGTACGACTAAAAATAAAGACTTGAATAAAATTACCAAAGAAAAACTATCCCAAGTGAGTAATTAAGGAAGGGTAATGAAGATTAAATGAGGAAGAAGGGAAAGAAAGACAAATGATGGTTCTAAAGATCATACAAACGATATCAATAGGATCACCATAAAAAATGGCACAAAAAAAGTGACATCTGGCATTAGGCACAGAAGGGACGTGAGTACAAGGAAAGACACAAGCATTAAAAACTTAAAAAAGCATGAGACTAGGAAAGGAGCTATTAATATGTTAGGTCCAGTAAGCCTTGAAGACATATCAGATTGATTTTGAGCTTTGAGACACTCGAAATTAGTAGAAAAGTTGGCAGCATTAAGGTTTTCATATTCAAAAGGAAGTATGGGAAATGAAGGGTTTCCACTTTCAAAAGAGATAAGAGGTCTAGGATATTATCTCTATAGAAGGTGACGTGACATCTCCTTAAAGTGAAAGAGATAGACATGGAACACATGCGATAAGCACAAACTGTAGAATTGAATTTTGCAACAAAAACAAGGTCTAAAAAGTAGGAAAGAGAGCAAAGGGATGGCCAAAAAAAGTAAGAAAATAATTCCTAGACATTAAGAAACTCCTTAATCAAGACTGAGCGCTCACAAATGCAAAAAGGAGACTTCTTTGGTTGAGAAGACGGGCCATCTTCTTCTTGGTTAATACAGGATCTTTTGTTTTGTCTAGGCATTTAGTGGGAAAAAGAGGCGTAAGAGTGTTTAGGGGTAGTAAAAAGTAGTAGAGAAGGTAGAAGGCAAAAGTATTTGAGGATAGGAAGTGTGTAGAAAGTTACGTGGTTTGAAACAAATGAGTAAAGGGGTTTAAATAAGTGTTTTGTACAGTTTACAGACCCCTTGCAGAGGGGGGGTTAGCAAGTTACCCGTGAAATTGTATAAACACTACTTCAGGGAGACCACAACGAACCCCTAGAGAACGGTTAGCAAGACCCCTACGAGGGTGCTCGGCCAACAACCCTAAAAGGTGAGAGAGAAAAAACCTTTTAAAAAATTAGAAAAATAATAGAAAATTTTATTTTAATTTTAGCAATATTTTTTATAAAGAAAAAAAAGTAAGAGAAAGAGAAAAAATATAAAGAAAAAAATAAAATTTAAATAAATAAACACATACAGAAAATACTACAGGGTAAGATAGAGAAAAGAATAAGAAAAATTGAATCAAATTGACTCACACCCGAAAATAATGTGATCAAATTGCATCTCTTTATCTAAAAAATAAGTGATGAGGGGCAATAGGTGAAGAATGTAATTTATAGTTCATATGAACCACTCGAGAGTTCTTTGTTTTAGAAATTCTAGAATGACCTGTCGAGCGGTCATACAGATGACTAGAAGGCCTTTTAGAAAGTGTCAAGGCCCACACTAAATTTATCTTGCAAGCACGGGATGCGTCTTGAGGATTCGTGTACAACTTACTTGCTTTCATGACTGACTCTGGATTGTATTAAAATCATGACTAACCTTCCTACCATGACAACAATTTTCATATGATTCTTTTCCCAAGACTAACAAACATTGTAATCTTTTATACAATCATAAGATAATTCATGCCCATTAATATAGCTACACACTAATATACATACACCAAAGGATAAAGCTTCCAAGCCTTGGCTACTACTACATATACACTGTAACTGAAAGTTCTATACAAGAGGGTAAAGAGATCAAACCATCTGAACTATAGAACAAAAGTTTGATCCTAAACCTCCAAGCATGCTATCACACTATGTTTCCTCAATGTTGTTAACTAATGGGGGAAAAATATAAAAGGTGAGCCTGAAAGCTCAATGAGTGGATGAGTATCATAAATTTTCTACATAACAAGAGTTTCCTAAAATAATTGTAATTTGGTACTTGTCAAAACTGTGAAATAAATGCTCATCACTTACAATGAGATTTCATGCAGGTAAGCATCATCTGCATACGATCTTTATAAATAATGCATTATCTTATGTTTTACCATGACGTAACATACTAATTAAAAATGGACTATCTAATTGTTAGAATATAGTATATATAAACATAATCTTGAGAAAGATACTTTGATTTTATCATGCCAAGAGCACATATGTATCGTACACAGAGAAGACATTTAACGCTGATGCTATCTCTCAACTACATATGTAGGGAACTTGCTTGATAATGCCATTAAAATGGGTTAGTTGGCTTTGCTATACATGAGTCATGTGTGCACTAATTTAATTGAACTGATATGTGTACTAACTTAATTGAACTGATACATATCCTACTGAACTATACTGATATCATACTGAGCTAAACTGCACTGATAAATATCATACTGAGCTAAACTGTACTAATAAATATCATATTAAACTGAACTGATATAATACTGAGTTGAACTGTACTGATAGATATCATCCTAAACTGAACGAATATCATACTAAGCTAAGCTGAACTATACAAATAAATACCATATTGAACTGAAATAATATTATACTGAGCTAAACTATACTAATAAATATCATACTGAACTAAACTAATATCATACTGAGCTGAACAATATTAATAAATATCATACTGAACTTGTAATGTCATATTAAGTTAGTAAACATCATACTAAGTTGATTGGACTAAACCTGTTGGTCATGATGTCTTACTAAGTCACATTATATCTGAATACTCAAAAGAGTGAACTATCATGAATACATAAGGCGAAGTACTCTGGAAAATTGTAAAATATTCACTGAACTTGCAAGTTGTATAAAAATTAGTATAAGTAATAACACTAATTTAATCATGAATTGCTTGCATATCTTGCTTTTAGCTTGCTAGTTCTAATAATTTAATATATTCTCATGGTGTTATCATGCTAAAAATGCATTAAAGCAAACATATAATGTATTCTTTAAATTCTTGTTAAATAGCGAATGCATTTGAATGTTCAAAAATACTTATTACTTATTCTAACTGAAATTATTTGAATGTAAATGAGATTCCAAATACTGCTATTATAGCTTTAGAAAAGTAAACTAATTATTACTTTGTAAACTTTCATTAAAATGAATATAGCTAGTAAAGACATATTTTTCTTGTGCTGATGTTGTTGACTATGTCTTGGCTGGTTCAAGTACGAAAAGGTAATTATGTTTCCATAATACAATTTCATGCACATACATATAAAATTCATCGACATAAAATATGCATTTTTAAACTGGATATGAACAACTCTAGTTATAAAGTTCTTCCATGAAAACTGCATTGTTAGAAGGTAACATATATGTGCTTTTGAAAATTTGCTCTAACTGAATTTGAAATCTCATATCTATATTCATGAATTTTACTAAATATTCAAATGAATAGGTTGTTGAAATTAAATAGTAAAGTAATAATGTAGACTCATGTGATATAGTTTTAAAAATATTGAATTTCCATTCAAAGTACTGTATCACCACGTTTATTCTAGCTGCACTATAATGTTTGCAATCCCTCTTATATGAACATACTTGTGTTAGAAACAAGAATAACACCATAGCTAATTTGATTAATTTCTAACTCAATGGTATTCTATAGTTTCAAAACCATGAGTTATTAACACATAACTTAGTTTCCTCTTTCATTCTTAAAAGCATTATGAATACTAACTTCACCTTAGATATTCCTATAGTCCTTCTCAATTAAAATAGTACACCCTTAAATGATTTCCACATATGCCAAAAATAGGTTCAAAATTGCTTACAAACATCACTAAAACATAAAGATTGAACTAAGCCTCTTGAATATGAAATTGGGTGAAAAATACTTTTAAATCGCCAATTAGATCTCTTCATTCAAACTAACATAGCTCTAAGTGGAAATGTTGAAATTAAAATTTGTCAAATTATTTAAAACATAGACATTCCAAGCTTTATGAAAAGGTAATTTATTCCCATTTGAGATCAATAACTCTATTTTAAAAACTAAACTTTCAATTTATGTCATCTCACTACAAACATATTGAAAATAGTTCAGACCTATCTCTACATATGTAGGTATATCTTTTCATAGAAATATCTAAATTTAATTATATAAAAGGATACACCAAGTAGACATTTCAAGCTTTAAAAAAAGATATAACGCACCCATATTGGATTAGTAAATCCTTTCCAAAAACACTTAATACCGATTAGTTGCAAACTATATTTTCACTAACATTTCCACAGAACATACCATTATTAGTTAAATTGTCATAACTTTGTATAGTAAACTTGAAACGACAAACCGTAAAATGTTTATAAACATAGGCATGTCAATATTTAAGAAAGGGTATGATTTACTCAATCCAATCTATAAAATTACTTCAAATTATCGAAATAGTAGGGGGGTTCAAAATAGTGTTTTTAGCATGATTTTCATAAAACCACCCTTAGTTATTTAAGTATAACTATGAGTAAAAAACTCCAAATAAAAAATTGTAAAATTCATATTAAAATAGACATCTTAAAATTTATAACAAGATATAACTCATCCAATTCCAATCAGTAAACTATTTCAAATAATAAAAATATTGATTGGGTTCCAAATAGATTTCCAAGGTCTAATCTCACTTGACATACTCTTGTTTTAATAGGCATAACTTTGTCTAGACATATCAAAATAACAAACTGTAAATTGCATGTTAAAATAGACATCCATACATTTCTAAAGACATATGGATAAATGTCTAATTCATGATGAAGATTTCACTGTTTCTATTTCTATTTGCTGCAAAAAGAACTTCCTAGCCATGCTTTAGCTTTGAGTCCCCATCTTCTTCCACTTCTGCTTTCTTTTATTTTCCTCTTCTCTTTCTATTTGTTCTTGCTTGTTTTATGTGTATTTCATGTTGAGCTTCTCTAAGAAGCTTGAGGTAAAAATATTTGGATACAAATTCATAAAATGATGACAGGTGTCTTACGAATCCTCATCTCTTTTTCTTTTTTTATTTATGTGAGGACATGTGTCACATATGGGAAAAAGAAGAGCTGTTCATCAAAAATTCATGAAAAGACCAAAATACCCTTGTCCCTTATTTGAAAATTTTTAATAGTTAGGGGCATTTCGTTAATCTTACACTTAATTACCCAATTGATCACGCTAAATCGCAAGTATACAGGACTTATATAAGTGATAAGTATTTAATGAATGAGTATCGAACCCACAAGAAAAAGTATAATTAATAACAAAGTACCAATTTGTCACGCCCCAAATTTTGAGTACGTGAATTTTAAGAAAATAGATAAAATTTAAAAGAAAATTATTAATTTTAGAATCATTAATTATGAAATATCAATTTAAAATGAAACTAATCAATTAAATATAATTTGGGTACCCTTGAAATAATTTAATATTTATAAAAATACAATAAATCCTTCAAAAAAACTTATAATCCAAATAATGAATTTATAACAAATCAGATTAATCTTAGCCTGTCTACTTAATATATAGAATAACTACTAAAAGTAATAAGGGTAAAGAAAAAACCTTTTAATTGAACTCCTTAGAATTACGCACCTCACAATCAAGTCACAACAACTTCGAAGAAAACAGTATTTAATCTGAAAATAGCAAGGGGAAACGGGGTGAGCTACAGCTAGCTCAGTAGGGATATACTCCATACATAGTCCTCAATGAAATCAATGATGCATGCTACATTTAAAATATTTGATACATGTCTAGTAATAAATCATCAGTATCTCAGTAGTGGAGAGATTTTATTTATTATTTTTTTAAACTCAGGCATACCTGTACCTTCTCACTTCCGAAACTGGGTGGAGTGTACATTCCAGGTTCCCCATGCATGCTCATACAATTATAATAAAATATGCAATGTTCAATATAAAATACACATGTATACTATGTCAAATATATATGTATTGGTCAACAAAAAAAATACATGGATGCGTGCGCGGTCAACATCTGAGACGCACGTGGGTCCACCTCCGACCCCATGTATGGTCATACTCTGAAATACATATGGCACATGTATTGGTCAACTCCAACGTACATGGGTCCTCACCTTAAGGGTCCTCATCATATGGGTCGTCCAACTCCGAGACCCATAGACGGAAACAAATACCAAGACACAAGACGGACAACTCCGAAACACAATGGGGGTCCAACTCCGAGGCCCATGTACAGTCTAATACCAAGACCCATGTAAGGAAAACTCCGAGATACATGTGAAATGTAATGCATACCTGTAGTCCATCAAAAAATAGTCTGCTGCATCCAGTAGCCTCGGGTACCATATCTCTGCAAGACGTTTATACAGGTAATACTCCCCACAAAATAATTTCATGATGCATGCATAAAAACTCAGATGCCATATAAAATATTTTAATACCCATATTTCATAATCTCATATATACATATAAAATGTTTCCAAACATGTATCTTAATTATAACATCATTACAACACTTTTATAAAAATATTTATAAACATGGCATCAATTTCAATCATTCGAATATCTATGATGATGCATGATATTTTCATAAAAATAATGCATGAAGAAAAAGTGGAGTAATAACCCCTACCTCAAAACGTTCCAAAGGCACATCTATCTAAAACAGTATACTTCCTAATTGAGATAGCGTCTCAAATCCTTGTTGATAGAATCGTCGCTCTAAAAACTTTATTGACTAGCCTTTCCGACATGTCTTCTATAAGGACTTAAATCTGTCATTGCATTTCGAAGAGAGTCAAAAAGTATTAACAGTGCGATCATTCAATAAAACCTCATTTAGAAGAATGTAACTAAAGGTTCTTCCTTGATGGATTATTAACCTTAGACATACTATTGATTGAAAGGTCAAAACAAGAACAATACAAAAAGTAAAACCTTTTAGCTTCTTTAGAAGTTAGAATGGAGTAGAAATACTAAGAAAACTCTAGCAATAGACACATGAGAAAAATAAGTATTTAATATGAGGCATCTAAGATACAATATGTAAATTTTAAAAATTCTACCAACACATAGAACTTACAGGGAAAACAGAGAAGAGACCAAGATTCAAGGCCACCAATTAACTAGTCATCTTTGTAAATCATTATGTAAACAGGTCTATCTGGCCTATTAGAACCAAGTTATTTCTTAATTATCACTTGTTAAGGAAAAGTACACTTACGAGTTTAATTAAGTAGATCAAACTACAAAAAAATTAAGTAAAGAGTACATCAAAACATGCAACTAAAGTAAATACCATGGTTGCATAGAAAAATTTAAAGACACAAGATATCTTCTATTGACACATCATAATTTGGATATATCAGGGAAAGGAGATTTAAATTTTTCCATATAATCAGCCATGCAAAATGCCAAGAACACTGGCTGTTAATAAACCTTGATATAGTTATTATTGCCCATTGAGAAATTTATATAATTACCAGTAAAAAACTAAGATTCAAAAAATCCAAGCAGAAAACAGTCTATCTAATACTCAGCATAAAAAAAACAATCATTATAGTCCACTCATCTAGTGGTAAACTAAAAAGCATTAACCACAATGTTACCTAAAATTTGCAGTTCTTGAGTGGTAGAGAACTGTGTTGGATGGCAAAGGACAGTGGAGTAAGGAAGCAACTCCGATGGACTCACGTAGGAGGAAAATGAATTCGACAACAAAGGAACGATGGTCAACTGTTGGTGTGCCACGAACAGCGACTGGGCTATTTAATGCTGGCTTCTTCTCAGTGTTTGGGCGTTGAACTCGTTGTTGATGGAAATAAGGACATGGTGAGGAGGACGAACGACAGCAGAAGTAGTTTCCTTGATTTCCTTTGAGACTCTCATATGAAGGAAGGACGACGGCTGGGGAGTACGGTGTCAGGGAGAACGACGGCGACGGTGACGCCTCTCCTTCCCCTCCTCCTCCTCTTCTCTCTCTCTCTCTCTCTCGCGGTAGCTGTAAAACTGCCCTAATGTTTTGTGTGCTGGAGAAGAAGGAAAATTGGGTTTAAAAGGGTTAATTAATAAAATAATTAAATTGCCCTTGCCCTTGGCTTTGAAAAGTTTAAAAGAGTAGGGACAACTTGGAAATTTCACACAATTTTTCCAAAATTTTTAAAAATAGTCTAAAAATTAAATAAATTATTTTAAATCATTTTAAATTTTCTATAATTTAAATTTGTAGTACCAAAGTATTTATTTAAGTTAATTAAAGAAAATACAATTTAAAACACTTTAATAAATTTATATTATTTCCTTAAAATATTAGTTAAGACCAGGGTCTCACACAATTTGAATATTAACACTACTATTTAGACAACAATAGATAAAAGCTAAAATTCAATAACTAAACTAAACTTCAGTAAATCAAAACACAGTGAAGAACTATATATGAGAGATATAATCTAGATAATCGTTAATCTCTCAAATTATATGATAATTGACTTTAAACTATGTATACATTCCTCTCTTAAGTAAACTACATATAATATAATCTACTAACCTAATCACACTATCATGCCAATTAGAAAAAATTACTACTCATGAAGCTTGTCAATTATGGATCACATACATACAAATCGTACCTTTCAACCTAAAAACTATATACACTATTTAATCAAGACAAACATATAAATACTTCTCTCAAAGCTACCTATATGCATCTATAGATTAATTGACAATCAAGCAATTAATTAACAATTCATTTAGATCAAGTAATATAATTATAAATTGCAATTACAAGAGGGGGAGATAATTTAGGTCATCACATGTTAGAAAATTGTGTCCATAAGACCCCTCGATTAATAAAACTTAACTACTCAGAAAATCCAAAATTATAATTGAAGAAATCATTACAAAATATTGGAGATAAAAAAGAAGTAAAAACTCAATCTCTTGAAGATTGTCACCCTACTCTCTAATCTTTCAATCTTTACTTTGATGCTCTAATGATTCTTTAGATTCTTATCTCAAAAGTCTCTACTGGAATTTGGTTCTTGAAGATTGATTAAAACTAATCTAATTCTATAATTAACTCTCTATGATTACACACACTCTATAATTATGCACACTCTATGGGTTTTAGGAATCTACATTGTATTTATAGACATACACAATTCCTAAACACATTAGTGGTTGGGTCCAATGGAGATGCTAAAAAATAAGTCTAGAAATTGCATTGACTCTTTGTGGGCCACTGCTCAACATTTCCACTGTCGCAGCACAAGATAAATTATGGGAACACAACTATAACCCTAGAAGTCACGACAGCAGCTCAACATAGTTCACAATGCGATATAGTTGCCCAATTTTGATCCAAGAGGGTCAGGCTACAAGGCCAATTATTTTAGGCCGAAGCCTGTGTCTTTTCGTACCAATTTGCTTGCCTTGCACTACACGTCCTTTGTCACGTGAAGTTCATATTTTCTGTTTCAGTTCAAAATACCTATAATCCATCAAAACATACATGGTAACTCCAAAAACAATAATTGTGTTATAATTCAATAAAATGAACACAATTCAACTACACAATTTGTCGTAACTCAAATCAAATTGCACATTTTTCTACAGAACACGAGAGCAGGGAGCCACAACCTAAAATTTCCCCCGTCGTAGCTGAACTTGTAAAATTTGATTTTTATTTTAAAAATTCCTATAAAGTAAAAAAAAAAGAGTTATGTATGTTAGTATTAACTAAATTAACTAGAATAAAAAAATAAAAACAAAAATAAAGAAAAAGTATAAATCAATAAAAATTTGTTGGGTTGCCTCTCAACAAGTGCAACATTTTACGTCCTTGGCTAGACAAACCTACAAATGGGTTATTTGGGGGCTGGAACATTGTGATATTTGATTTTTTTTTCCAAAATGAGACCCCCTTCTTGTCTTTGTTATTCTTGGTCTCATTTGCATGTTTGTTGACCAACTTGATATTTTTTTTATTATTGTGGTCATTTCCTTGGTTCCTAAGTGGGGTTGTTTTGGCATCCACACTTGCTTGGGTTGGACTCTACTTGTATTTCTATCTTCTTTGCTACTTAAGTGGGTGTGTTTGAGTACCCACACTTGCTTGAATTCCTTTTTATTTTTCTTCATGTGCTTGCCACCACTTTTCTTTGTTTTCTCAACCTTTGGTAACTTTGCTTGACTTGGGATGACATTCACTTCCACCTTAGAGGCATAGGAATTGTTTGATGGTTTAAATGCCTTGAATTTGACTTCTTTGTTTTGGACCCTTATAACTAACTCATCTTTTTCTACATCTACTATTGTTCTTCCGGTTGCTAGAAAAAGTCTCCCAAGAAAGAGTGGAATTTCCTTGTTGTCCATGTCAAAGATAACAAAATCAGTGGGGAATGTAAACTTCTTGACCTTTACCATGATATTTTCCACTATTCCTACTAGATTCTTCATAGTTTCATCATCCACTTGCATGATTATTGATGTGGTCTTTTGATACGCGTCTAACATTCGCAATTATTCTATGCTTATCGAGGATTAAAATGAGAATTTATGACCTAATCATGTTTGTTTTATTGATTTAACACACAAATATTGTTTTTGAAGTTATTAGGTATGTTTTTATGGATTTTAGGTATTTTGAGCTTAAAATGGAAAAAATGCACATCACATGACATGGCACGGCAAGCAAATTGGCACACCAATTCTCGTGTGAAAAAGTTTTTAATTACGGATCTAATAAGCCTAGAGGGGGGTGAATAGGTTATTTTCAATTTTCAACAAATATTATATAATCTAATCACAACGGCCAAACATGCAATCGCGTGTAAAGATAAATGCGGAATAATAAAACAACACACGATATTTTTAGGTGGAAACAACCTAGGCCACAACAATGACCTAAGAGGAAAACCACCGGTCCACCGGACCACCTAACTATCCACTATGAAAATAATGTTCAATTACAACCATAGAGTCCAGAACTACCCGTCGCAGATAGATCCCCCTTTTTGTAATTTACTTACGAGCCGCTTGCTCCTTTCACAGCCTCCAATAGTTAGATGTCTGGATCCGGACCAACGTTCCGATCTACTTGAGTCACACAAGATCAACCGAACCCGTCACCTTCGGTAATTTCGAGTCACACGAAATACCGAACCTGTCACCTGTAACGTTAGCACAAAAACACAAGTGCAATGTGTGTCCTAGAGCGGATTCAAACAATAAACAATCCTAACTAGCAGATTCAATAACATGCGATGTAAAAACAGGATCAGCTAGCAAACTCTAGAACATTCAATATTAAGCTCAATATCATGCAAATCAATTAGGCATATGAATAAAACATGAAAAAGCCTAAGAACAATAGATGAAGAGAATAAGCACAATTCAGATGCTAGAAAGTATTAGTGCTGTATAATTCTAAATGCTCAAGTTGATTAATTATGCACAAACATCCCTTCACTTATATAGAGTCCAATCCTAGCTCAAATAGGATTTGCAATTCACTATAACTCTACTCATATCAGGATTTAGTTCTCAAAAGAATTCTTCTCATACAATGATTCTATTCACATCAGCATTTATTTCTCACAAGAATTCTACTCATACAAGGATTCCACAATTAAAACAATCCTACGCAAATAAGGACTCTATTTCCACAACACTTTTATTCACACAAGGATTCTACTTTCTTAACACTTCTACTCATACTAGAATTTTGCTTTCTCATTAAATGAGTCAAATTGATAAAAGTAACACATGGATCGAATACACAAAAAGAGTTTGAGTAGGAATATAATACTGGCTCGATCGATCGACAGGCCGTCTCGATCGACCGAGAAGGTCTCGATCGATCGATACACAAAACTCGATCGATCTAACTCAAACAGAGAGAACCTGGATCGAAGTTGTTCTATACTCGATCGATCGAAAAGGGTTCGATCGATCGATCCAATTGCTCGATCGATCCAGTCCAAACAGAGAGCACCTAGATCGAAGTTGTCTCAGTCTCGATCGATCGACCACTCGATCGATCGATCAATACTCTCGATCGATCGACCAACATGTGCACAATTACATTTTTCGTTACGATCCATACTAAGTGTCGTGCTTAATTGTGTGAAGATGTATGCATGATATAATATTATACCTGTCATATGAGCGTTCCAAGCTTGATGACTCCATCACCATGTATCGTCTGATTAATCGGTGAATTCCTATTCTAGATTACAATCAAACATTTTGTCCACGAAAATTGTCAATACAAAATAAACCTTACAATCTCCCCCTTTGGCATTTTCGTGTGACAAAACCACTCTCTCACTACATAACGCTCATGGTTAAAATATCATTACATCAATTACATAGTGGACTGTCTATGATCTGGTGGACCATCTTCGCTTGATACTTGATACGCTCGGTCCACTGAAATTAGACAAACAAATAGCACACAATTTTGGCTTGAAAGCCTCATTGCTTATTAGTTCAGTGTACATAAAGGTGCGAATGAAATATAGTGTATGTGCAACATGAATCTTTCTCCCCCACAACTAATAAATGCAACATCTCCCTCTAAATCTAATCTCATAGCAACATGAACCTTTCTCCCCCTTTTTGGCATACGAAATTGACAAATCATGAAACACTAAAGATGATAAGGGTCACTCTCAACAAGGTGGGCTAAAAATGCATAAGAGCACACATGTATATGTCCAAAGCATGTAGGAGGAATTGCATAAGTCAAAAGAAGAATAATGAAATATGTATGCAATGACTCCCCCTAAGTTCTATGACTCTCTAGACGAAAAACAAATTCAAAAGAAATTTTTTTTTTTTTATTTACCACACAAAGTAATGAACTCATTTAACACGAATAAGCATACAACCAATTGAAAAAATTATTTTTGCTTAAATTTTGATTATTCATTGTATTAGCAAAATAAATAGGTCACATAAGCACACTAACACATATAATGACATATTGACATTCACTTAAGGTAGTATACAAATGTGAACTCCACTTGTATTCCAATAATTTCATTTATGACCAATTTTAAGAGACTCAAAAGAAAATAAGTTCATCTATCATGCTAAATCATAATTGAGTCATCAATCTTACATAATAAAATATGTCTATGAAAAAAGAGATTTTTTTTTTTTTTTTTAAACATTTTTGCTCTTTCTTTTTGTACATGCCAAATAGAATTTCTTAATTAATTTTTTTTTTTTTTTAAAAACATGTACGAGCCATAAATCTAATACGATGACTTTCACACTAGTTATGAGGTAGCCCTCTCCGCTCACTACGGTAGCTTCACACATCATAGTAGGTAGCCCTCTCAATACTAGTTATCTCCCTAAGATGAAATATTTAAAAAATAAGAAATAGAGCTCAATATAATTTCGCAATCAAGATTAGCTCAAGTCTTAGAGTCTTTCAGAATTAATCATAAACTTCATAGATGACATACATGAGTGTTCAGTGGGTGTGTGCATAAGTTCAGTCAATAGTGTCATCATATGGTAACAAAGTAAATATGTGCAGAATTTTGAATTTTAGCATAGAATATACAATGAGAATCAAAATAAGCCACAAAAGATAAGGTTGTAAAAGTATTAGCATCATTTGAATCCAAAACCTTGTAGACCCCTTTTTTTTTTTTTTTTTTTTTTTTTTTTAATCCAAAAAAAATTAACAACAAAAAAACGAAATAAACCAAAAAAAATACTCACCTAGGGTCATTTAAGCACTCAAACAAAAGTACCTAGGTGGTCTAGCAATAGTGATCAATTGATAGGAAACATGCAATCTTTCCTAACCCAAATTTTCATGAATTTTGATTTCTTTATGTTTTTGGGTTGAGACTTAATTGCATTAGATTTTAAAGGCATACTCTTAGGCTCATATTTCCTATTCAAATTCAACATAGGCATGGTATGATGATAATTATGAGTTCTATACCTATAAGCATGAAGATGATCATTAAATCGAAAAGCATTCATCAAAAATCTACAGTTAGGTCGAATATGGCCTTTTCTACCACAATGATGACAAACAGGCACAAACTTAACAGTTTTAGCTCCTACAGTTTTAGTGGGTGTTTGTGCAGAATTTGTAGCAGTAGAGATAAAGTTAGAAGACCTTACAAATGTAGTTTTTGAAGTGGAAGGTGTACAGTTTTCTTCTGAAAATCCAAGTCCACTTGTATCACCGAAAGGCTTACCAATGCTCAACATCTTGTCTAGTCGTTCAGCTCCAATTGTTAATCTTTTGACAGTTTCCTTTGATTGCTCCAATTCCTGCACAAGCTTTGAATTTTCCTGTTCAATACCTGCAAGACTTAAACTTAACTTGTCAAAATGCTCAGACAGTTCAACTTTTTCTTTTTCTAAAACTGATAAATTAAGGTCTTGCAAATTGATCTGTTCATTCAGCTTTGTTACAGTTATGAGTAGTTTATCTTTTTCTTTCTTGCATTTAATTAAATCAATAAATAACTCCTCAAAACTGTTTGCATTAAATTTATCAAGGATACGTTTACTTCCCTCTTCATCTGAGTCAAAGTCTGACTCACTAGAGTATCCACCAACAGTTGACGTAAAAGCTACGTAATTGGTGTTAGCTTTTTCTGACCCACTAGCTTGATCTTCATCACTTTCTGTGTCACTAAGGGTAGCATTGAAAGTTTTTCCTGTTTTCTTCTTCTTGTTGGCACAATCTGCTGCATAGTGTCCAAAACCATTGCATTCAAAACATTTAGGTCCAGTGGGTTTAGATTTCTTACTTTCTGAACTCATTGGGGTGAATTCTCTTCCCTTACGATCTTTTCTGTTGAACATTCTCTTGAGTTTTCTAGCAAGTGTGAGTAGCTCTTCATCATCACTATCACCATCGTCAGCATTGGTGGTTTTCAGAGCAATTCCAATGTTCTTTTTGGGTGCTGGAAAGTTCATCTCAAATGTTTGAATTGACCCAACTAGTTCTTCAATCTTCATGGTGTCAATGTCTTTGCTTTCCTCTATCGCTGTAACCTTTGCTTCAAAGCGTTCTGGTAATGAGCATAAGACTTTTCGAACCAACCTGCGTTCATCAATTTTATCTCCAAGATTTGAAGAAGAGTTAGCAATATCACATAAATTAGCATAAAACTCAGAAAACGTTTCATCCTCCTTCATTCTAAGATTTTCAAACTTAGTAGCTAACATGCGAAGTTTTGTTCGTTTAACTTGGGACGTGCCCTCATGGGCAACCTCTAAAGTGTCCCAAGCAGCCTTAGCAGTTTCAACATTAGAGATACGTCGGAATTCATCCGGCGACACAGCACTAAAAATAGCATTAATTCCCTTTTGGTTCCAGCCACTACCAATTCTATCTTGGGGAGTCCAATCAATCCTAGGTTTAAGTGTGACAACATTATTCTTGGTGACCGTAGGTGGTTCCCAACCATAAAGCACAGAGTTCCAAACACTTTCATCTAAGGAACGTAAAAAGGCTCTCATACGAGCTTTCCAATATGGGTAGTTAGACCCATCAAAATAAGGTGCACGGGTTGTAGAAGAACCCTCTCTCATATGATCCATAATAATGTCCTAGGCAAACACTAAGTATATCTAGTGACCTGCTCTGATACCAATTTGAAAAAGTTTTTAATTACGGATCTAATAAGCCTAGAGGGGGGTGAATAGGTTATTTTCAATTTTCAACAAATATTATATAATCTAATCACAACGGCCAAACATGCAATCGCGTGTAAAGATAAATGCGGAATAATAAAACAACACACGATATTTTTAGGTGGAAACAACCTAGGCCACAACAATGACCTAAGAGGAAAACCACCGGTCCACCGGACCACCTAACTATCCACTATGAAAATAATGTTCAATTACAACCATAGAGTCCAGAACTACCCGTCGCAGATAGATCCCCCTTTCTGTAATTTACTTACGAGCCGCTTGCTCCTTTCACAGCCTCCAATAGTTAGATGTCTGGATCCGGACCAACGTTCCGATCTACTTGAGTCACACAAGATCAACCGAACCCGTCACCTTCGGTAATTTCGAGTCACACGAAATACCGAACCTGTCACCTGTAACGTTAGCACAAAAACACAAGTGCAATGTGTGTCCTAGAGCGGATTCAAACAATAAACAATCCTAACTAGCAGATTCAATAACATGCGATGTAAAAACAAGATCAGCTAGCAAACTCTAGAACATTCAATATTAAGCTCAATATCATGCAAATCAATTAGGCATATGAATAAAACATGAAAAAGCCTAAGAACAATAGATGAAGAGAATAAGCACAATTCAGATGCTAGAAAGTATTAGTGCTGTATAATTCTAAATGCTCAAGTTGATTAATTATGCACAAACATCCCTTCACTTATATAGAGTCCAATCCTAGCTCAAATAGGATTTGCAATTCACTATAACTCTACTCATATCAGGATTTAGTTCTCAAAAGAATTCTTCTCATACAATGATTCTATTCACATCAGCATTTATTTCTCACAAGAATTCTACTCATACAAGGATTCCACAATTAAAACAATCCTACGCAAATAAGGACTCTATTTCCACAACACTTTTATTCACACAAGGATTCTACTTTCTTAACACTTCTACTCATACTAGAATTTTGCTTTCTCATTAAATGAGTCAAATTGATAAAAGTAACACATGGATCGAATACACAAAAAGAGTTTGAGTAGGAATATAATACTGGCTCGATCGATCGACAGGCCGTCTCGATCGATCGAGAAGGTCTCGATCGATCGATACACAAAACTCGATCGATCTAACTCAAACAGAGAGAACCTGGATCGAAGTTGTTCTATACTCGATCGATCGAAAAGGGTTCGATCGATCTATCCAATTGCTCGATCGATCCAGTCCAAACAGAGAGCACCTAGATCGAAGTTGTCTCAGTCTCGATCGATCGACCACTCGATCGATCGATCAATACTCTCGATCGATCGACCAACATGTGCACAATTACATTTTTCGTTACGATCCATACTAAGTGTCGTGCTTAATTGTGTGAAGATGTATGCATGATATAATATTATACCTGTCATATGAGCGTTCCAAGCTTGATGACTCCATCACCATGTATCGTCTGATTAATCGGTGAATTCCTATTCTAGATTACAATCAAACATTTTGTCCACGAAAATTGTCAATACAAAATAAACCTTACATCGTGCCCTGGCCCAAGCCTATCGGCACCGTAGCTAGGACCTCTTGGATCAAAGTGTGCAATTTTGGAGATTAGCTCGTGCTACGGTGGTGTATACATTGATTCGTGGCCTAGACCTCTTAGACTACACTTGTGTTTCCAGAATACTAGCTTACACCATGGAGATGGATTGTTTAAGCCATGGTCCGCAAAGAATTTGTGTGAATTCTGAACTTATTTTCCAGCATCCCACTTGTAACTAAATCTTATTATATTTAGGATTTGTGTGTGCTTATAAATACAATGTTAGAGTCCTAGAATCATAGAGAGAATCACATATAGAATTATATACAAAAAAATAGAGAGAAAAGCATAGAATTGATATTAGCTTTGTAATCAACCTTCAAGAGAAAACCCAGCAGAATTATAGCAATTTCTGAAGAACAATTTGAAGAACAAGATCAAGAGTGGAATCATAGAAGTTAGGGTGATATTCATTAAGATGTTGAGTATATTATTTATTTTCTTTCCTCTTCTAGTAATTCAATGTTTTCTTCAATTGTAAATCTGGGTTTGATGAACATAATGAGTAGCTAATTCTTTTATTAATATAAGTGTCTTATGAACCCAAATTTCTAACATGTGTTGATCTAAACTATCTCCCTCTTTTATTTGCAAATTTATAATTATATTATTTGATCTAAATGAATTGCTTAGTAATTGTTTGATCACTTTGAGAAAAGTGCTTGTATGTTTGTCTTGATCAAATAGCATACATAGTTTTTAGGCAGAGATATATGATTCATATGTACGTGGTCCATAATTAATATGCTTCATAAGTAGTGATCTAATCTAATTGGCATGAGAGTGCAATTAAGTTAGGTTATTATATTGTGTGTAGTGTACTTGAGAGAGGAATGCATGCATAATTTGGATTCAATTGATTATATAATTAGTGCTGAATAATTGGGGAGGAATTTAGGGATTCACATGCTTAGGAGATCGGAGGATTAATGACTACTTATGTTTTATCTCTCATACATATTTTTGTTGTGTTAGTTTTAACAATTACTTTTATTGTCTAAATAGTGATAGTAATTTCCTTGTTGGTATTTTGCTATTAATTGTATTTTCCTTGTGGGTTCGATACTAGTACTTTAAATACTTATCACTTGTGCACGTCTTGTATATTTGCGATTTTGCGTGATCAACTTTTTGGAGCCTTAACCGGGGAAAATTTATAATTGGTAATGTATATCAAATTAGGATATTAGTATCACTAATTTGGACTTGTAATTTTCTTTTTAGTGTTTTTGTTATAAGCACAGGTTGACAGGTGACAACTTACTCCCTCTAGATCCTGAAATTGAAATAATTGTATATCGATTGAGAAGGGAGCAGTTAGCACAAAAAACTAAGGATATGGCAGAACGAGGGGATCAACGAGCTTTGGTTGCTCCTAAATCTATTAGAGATTTGGCAATCCCTCAAGTAAATGATGCCCAATCATCTATTGCTAGACCGACATCAATGCTAACAACTTTGACCTCAAACTGGGAGTCATTCAATTGGTGCAAGCCATTCAATTTGGAGGGGTTAGCATATGATGATTCGAATTCACATTTGGTCTTATTCTTGGAAATCTGTGATACTTTAAGATGAACAGCATTTTGGACGATGCAATACGCCTATGCTTATTCCCATTCTCACTAAGGGACAAAGCTAAATCTTAGTTACAGTCACTATCAGTTGGTTTTATCACTACATGAGATCAACTAACTCAAAAGTTTCTATCTAAGTATTTCCCACCATCCAAGGTTGCTAAGCTCAAAAACAACATCACATCTTTTCAACAGCTTGATGGAAAATCTTTTTATGAAACTTGGGAACATGAAACTTGGGAACACTTCAAAGAGCTACTTAGAAGATACCCACATCAAGGCCTACCCACTTGGCTACAAGTTCAAACATTCTACAATAGATTAATGAGCCAACAAAGGACAATCATAGATGCAGCAGTAGGTGAAGCCTTAATGAGTAAAACTGATAAGCATTTACTCTATTAGATGAGATGGCATTGAACAATTGCCAATAGCTAAAGTAACAGATGTGCAAACTCTAGCAGCTATGCAAGCTCAAAAAAACTCCTTGCTACTCACTTTAACAAAGAAATTGGATGGAGGTTCAATAGGAGTTAACATGGTGCAAACTCCATTTGTGGTGTATGATATTTGTAATGGACCTCACTATACTAAGGCATGTGGAAATTCTTTGGAAGTTGATAGGAACACTTTATGTGACATTTTTAATGTATTTCCTTACTTATTTGGTTACACTTTGATCTTAATTGTGTTACTTTTAACTTAGTTTGTTGAAATGAGTCTCTAGATAGCATTGGTGTGTAAAAATGAGCAAAAATGAAGTTTTTGAGCTTTTCTTGTTTAATGTAACTTTTCTTTTCTTATAAAGTCTTAATTCTTTTGTAGGGAATCTGCATTATCATCATCAAATTGGAGAGTTTAGGGCTTGTTACACTTGAAAAGGAAGGAGTGGAGGCCAAGAGACAATCAAAATAAAACTCAAATTTGAAGGAAATCGGAATTTTGACAGATTTCGTAGTCCAACTTCGTGGGGCACTACCAGACAACTCAGAAATCCAAAAATCATGAATGAGGTGTCATTGGAAAGCCCTACATGTCTAGTTTCCAGAACCTCCAAGAACTTGATTATATCGATTTTGATGGCTGAGATATTCCCGTTTTAGTAATCGAGGTTCAATCTGTCCGAAAACTTGGATTTTGATTTCAATTCAAAAGAGCACACCAAGTCCCACATCGAAATTAGAGCAAAGATTAGCAGAAAATTATCATATAAAGAGGTATAATGAGTCCCACATTGGAAAAAGAAGAGAAGATAGCCAACCAATTCTCTTATATAAGGAGCAAGGCTCCACCTCTCAAAATCATCTCTTCATTTGCATTAACTTTAGAGTAAAAGATTATTATCAAGATTTCTCAAGAATGTAAGGATCATCATCAAGACTTCTCAAGCTTCAAAATTGTAATATTTATGTTTATTGTTTTTAATTATTTTTGTTATTGTATTGAAGTTATTTGTTTTGGATCCTTTTATTGGAAATATGATTTATTTGCTATATGTCTTGTTTATTTTCATATTTGATTAAAGCATTAAATTTGATTGTTAATGATATGTAGTTATGAATTCATGAACTATGATTATGTGTAAGAATTTTCACTCTAATTTAGATATGTAGTCTTATATGGTTCGAAACATATAGGGTTTATATATCATTGGTAGTTAGTAGTACTACATATGAACGTTTTCTATGTGGTGATGAAAAGTATCATATTGCCTATTAGGATTCTCATAGGGCGATCCTTATGAGGTTCTAATCAAAAGGTGAAACTTGTAAAAGTGTGTGTGAGGATTGCAAGGTAATTATTTATGGTTTGACACCCGTAGTCTTAGCTTGTATTCGAACTATATTCATGAAAGCTTAATGATCTACTTTGATTTTCACATGGTTAGACGTTTCTGCTATGTTTAAGTCGGGTAAAATATCTAGGTAATGGACGTTTCCTATATGTTAGAGAATTTAGAAGCATATGTTGAGTATTTGAGGTCGTTGCCCTTATTCTCAAGGGTTCGATTCTTATGCATGCTTATGGGATTGAATTCGTTGCTATTAGTCATGACAATCTGATTGAATGCTTGGTTATTTATGGTTGTGTGAATGGAGATGATCACTTGTATATAATTTTTGTTTTTCTTTTAGTTAAAAACTGATTCCAAAACCCCATAAATTCTTGTACACATTATATATTTGTGAATATTTATTATACTAACACTTATTGTAGGTGTCCCTTCAGTCCCCGGTCCCTAACAATTCCTTATTTGTCCATTACTACATTGATAGGGTTATTGATATGCAAGTAATTGTAGGTTTATCACTTATCCTAATCCTGGCAATGGACTTACAGCTGGGATTGAATTGAAGAGTGGATTCTTGCATCATCTACCCAAGTTTCATAGACTCGACAATGAAGATCCAAATTACCATTTGAAGGAGTTTGAGTTCATATGTGGAAGCATGTGCCCTAAGGCAGCTGACCCTAATATTCTAAGGATGAAAGCCTTCCCATTCTCTTTGGAAGGCAAGGCTAGGACATGGTGGTTTGAGCTAGAGTCTAACACTATCAACACTTGGGAGAGGATGAAGGTTGAATTTCTGACCAAGTACTTCTCAGCTTCTAAGGTCACTATCTTGAGGAGGAAAATAAGTGGAATTCAGCAAAGTTCTGATGAAACCTTCTGCACTTATTGGGAGAGATTTAAGGCATTGGCGGCAGCATGCCCTAACCATGGATATAGAGAAGATGCTCTCCTCACATATTTCTATGAAGGACTTGACCCTTCCGAAAGGAGTCTCTTAGATGCTGTTGCTCAAGGATCTTTCCTAGATAAGACACCAGCAGATGCTAAGGAACTTTTGGCTCAACGTGCTCTAAATTGTCAACAATATGAGGGAGCCAACTCTACTAGGGATGGTATTAAGGTGAACTCTAACTCTGCTCTTGAAAAGAAGGTGAACGAAATCTCTACCATGTTAGCCCAAATGATGCAAACAAACCAAGGAGTCCCCATGGCACAAGTGTGTGGTGTGTGTTCTATACAAGGGCATCCAACTGATCAATGCCCTCAACTAATTCAGAATGGAGGATGGGAGACCTTAAATGCTATTGGCTTTCAAGGGAATCAAGGAGGACAAAGGTACAATCCCTTCTCAAACACTTACAATCCAGGGCTCAAAGATCACCCCAACTTTTGATGGTCCAACAATGATAATGTTTTGAACCCTCAACAACAAGGGCAACCCTTCTCACGCCCTTCAAGTTTGTATACAAGGCCTCAGGTACCTCAAACTTTTGGTCCTATAAATTCTACTAAAGTTAACTATGATGATATCTTAAAGTCTCTTGCTCAAGGGCAACAGAGTCTAACAAATGTCACTGAGGCTTTAGCTACAGGTCAGAAATCCCATTCCATTGAACTTACAGATATCAAGAAGCAATTGGGACAAGTAGTGGATTTCATGGGGAAGATTCATGAGACTGGGAAACTACCAAGCCAAACTGAACCCAACCCTATCATAGAACACGCCAAGGTGATGGAAACTCAAAGTGGTAAAGTTTTACAAGATCTTTCAAAAGCCTAGAAGAAATCCCAAGTGACCCTTATTAACGATGAGAACATTGAAGGTCGACAGAATGGACTAGAAGTAGACCCTGCTACTTCAAAGGTCGAAATTCAACCACCCAAGAACTCTGGGGTGTCAAAAGGTAACAATGTTAACTCTGAGAATTCAGTTAACACTAATAAGTTTGCTCGTGTTCCCTTTCCCAACAGATTTGCAAAGACCAAGAAGGATGAGTCTGATCAAGCCATTCTCGAAATTTTTAAAAAGGTGGAAGTGAACATGCCCTTAATTGAATGTCTCAAGCAAGTACCTAAGTATGCCAAGTTTCTTAAGGATCTATGCACCACAAGGAGGCAAACTCATGAGAAAGAGGTGGTAAAAATGAATGAAACAGTGTCTGCAATCTTGCAAAGGAAATTGCTTCCTAAGTTAAAAGATCCAGGGAGTTTTTCTGTCCCTTTTGTGATTGGTAACACTAGGTTTGAGAATGTTATGCTAGACTTAGGAGCATCCATCAATGTTATGCCTTATAGTATTTATCAATCTCTAGGTCTAGGAGCATTAAAGAAAGATAAGGTTATCATTCAATTGGCTGATCGATCTAACAAACACCCATTGGGGTATGTAGAAGATGTTCTTGTGCAGGTTAATGAACTCATCTTTCCTACAGATTTCTACATGCTAGACATGGAAGACTCACCTATGGAATCAACTCCAATGCTCTTAGGGCGACCTTTCATGAGAACAGCAAGAACAAAGATTGATGTATATGAAGGATCACTCACCATGGAGTTTGAGGGAGAAATAATAAACTTCAACATCTTTGAAGCTATGAGGTATCCACTTTCTGAGGTTAAACCCTGTTGTTCTGTTGATATGCTAGATGAACTGGCACAAAGGTTCTCTGAAGCCATGAACGAAGATGAGTTGGCAATAATTATCTCTCAAGGAGTTGGATACAATGAGAAAGGCGAAATGACGCCAATAGATGAGTTATTAGAGGACACTGAACCATTTGTGGTTGAAACTATAGCCTCCCTTGAGAATCAGCATGTTCAAACTATACCAAGGTATGGCTCTCTATCTTTAGCTGTTCCTGTTCTACTAACAAGTTGTTACCTTCAATTGAGCAGGCTCCAGAACTTGAACTCAAGCCTCTACTTGACCACTTGAAGTATGCATATTTGGGAGAAAATGAGACCTTACCAGTCATTGTGTCATCAAAATTGGAGGATAGACAAGAAGCAAAGCTCGTGGAAGTGTTAAAGAAGTATAAAACTGCAATTGGTTGGACCTTGGCAGATATCAAGGGAATTAGTCCAACAACTTGTGTCCATAGAATTTTGCTTGAAGATGGCGCCAAGCCTACCATAGAGGCCCAAAGACGTCTCCATCCCCCTATGATGGAGGTAGTGAAGAAGGAGATTATCAAGCTCTTAGATTGTGGAGTCATTTACCCTATCTCTAACAGCAAATGGGTTTCTCCAATTCAAGTTGTTCCCAAGAAAAGTGGCATGACTGTTGTAAAGAATGTTGATAATGAGCTTGTGCCTCAAAGAGTCATTACTGGATTTCGTATTTGCATTGATTATAGGAAGCTCAATGCCACCACAAGGAAGGACCACTTTCCCTTACCCGTCATTGATCAGATGCTCGAAAGGTTAGCTGGTTATCCTTTCTATTGTTTCTTGGATGGTTATAGTGGTTATAATCAGATTTGTATCTCTCAAGAAGATCAAGAGAAGACCACTTTCACTAGCCCTTTCGGTACGTTTGCCTATCGTCGTATGCCCTTTGGTTTGTGCAATGCCCTAGGTACATTTCAACGTTGTATGCTATCCATTTTCTCTGACTACGTTGAAAGCATTATTGAAGTCTTTATGGATGACTTTAGTGTTTTTGGTAAGAATTTTGATGCATGTTTGGAGAATTTGGAACTCATTCTCAAGAGATGTATTGAAACTAACCTTGTTTTAAATTGGGAAAAGTGCCACTTCATGGTGACACAAGGGATTGTTCTAGGCCATATAGTGTCTGCTAGAGGGATTGAGGTAGATAAGGCTAAAGTTGATCTTGTGCGTCACTTACCTTGCCCCACAATTGTGAGGGAAGTTCGTTCCTTTCTTGGTCATGCAGGTTTCTATAGGAGGTTTATCAAGGATTTTCTAAGATATCCAGACCCTTGTGTTCACTACTTCAGAAGGATGTAGCTTTTGTGTTTGATAAGAAGTGCAAGGAAGCTTTTGAGAATCTCAAAGAGTTATTAACAACTGCTCCTATCATGTGCCCTCCAGATTGGTCATTACCCTTTGAATTGATGTGTGACGCCTTAGATTATGCTATTGGCGCAGTTTTGGGACATAGGAAGGACAAGAAGCCCTATGCTATCTATTATGCCTCCAGGTCTCTTAATGATGCACAATTAAATTATTCAACAACATAAAAAGAGCTCCTTGCTATTGTTTTTGCTTTAGATAAATTTCGTTCTTATTTGTTGCAAACTAAAGTTACTGTTTACACTGACCATGCAGCACTTAAATACCTCATGACAAAGAAGGATTCAAAGCCAAGGCTAATCAGATGGGTGCTTCTACTTCAGGAGTTCGATTTTGAGATCAAGGATAAGAAAGGAAGTGAGAACGTCGTGGCTGATCACTTAAGTAGAATTACTCATGAGGGAGAAGCCCTACCATTGCAAGAATCATTCCCAGATGAACAACTCTTTAGGATTGAGGTAATGGATCCTTGGTATGCAGACATTGTCAATTATATTGTAACTAAAGAATTCCCTGCTAATTTACCTCATGCTAGTAGAGAGAGACTTAAGTCTCAAGCTAAGCATTATATGTGGGATGAACCCTATTTGTGGAAACATTGTGCTGATCAAATAATTAGGAGATGTGTCCATGATCCTGAACAAAGATCCATACTTACATTTTGCCATTCTGAATCTTGTGGTGGCCATTTTGGAGCTCGTAGGACAGCCCTTAAGGTGCTAGATAGTGGATTTTATTGGCCTACCATTTTTAGGGATGCATATAAATATTGCATGACGTGTGATCGATGTCAAAGGATAGGAAACATTGGTCCACGAGATCAAATGCCTCCACATAATGTGAGTGCTGTGGAAATTTTTGATATATGGGGAATTGATTTCATGGGACCTTTCCCTTCCTCAAATGGTTTCATGTATATTTTGTTAGCTGTGGATTATGTCTCAAAGTGGGTGGAAGCAAAAGCCACTCGGACTAATTGAAAAGTTTTTAATCACGGATCAAATATACCTAGAGGGGGGTGAATAGGTTATTTTCAATTTTAACAAATATTAATTATGTAACCTAATCACAACGGCCAGATATGCAATCGCGTGTAAAGATAAAATGCAGAATAAAAAATAACACACGATATTTTTAGGTGGAAACAACCTAGGCCACTCCAATGACCTAAGAGGAAAACCACCGGTCCACCGGACCACCTAACTATCCACTATGAAAATCAATGTTCAATTACAACCATAGGTCCTAGAACTACCCTTCACAGATAGATCCCCCTTTCTGTAATTTACTTACGAGCCGCCGCTCCTTTCATAGCCTCCACAAGCTAGGTGTCTGGATCCGGACCAACGTTCCGATCTACTTGAGTCCCACAAGATCAATCGAACCCGTCAACTTTGGTAATTTCGAGTCACACGAAATATCGAACACGTCACCTGAAACGTTAGCACAAATAGCACAAGTGCAAAGTGTGTCCTAGAGCGGATTCAAACAGTGAAAAACCCTAACTAGCAGATTCAACAGCTTACGATGTAAAAACAAATCAGCTAGTAAACTCTAGAACTATCAAGCAATTCTAAATATCATGAAAGACAATTAGGCACGTGAATTATTCAAACATAACCACACAATATGTTTGAACAATTAAAAACAAGAAAGTGCCTAAGCTTAAAGATGAAGAGAAAAATGTTTTTCTTAGAAGCTCAAATCATATATCGAAAATATTAGTTTATGTGTGGTTATGATTATGCACAAACAAGCATCACTTATATAGAGTCCAATTTAACTTGAAAGAGGATTTGCAATGGACTACAACTTTACTCATATCAGGATTTAGTTTTCAAAGAATTGTACTCATACAAGGATTCCAACTTTCACAACAATTCTACTCATATAAGGATTTTGCATTTAATATTAAATGAGTCAAATTGGTAAAAGTAACAGATGGGTCAAATTAAAAAGAGTTGTAGAAGAACTGAAAAAGAGACTCGATCGATCTAACCAGATCTTGATCGATCGATCCAAAGCCTCGATCGATCGATCCAAAAACTTCGATCGATCTAACCATGCAATTTCAAACCCGAGAGCAGTTAGATTGAAGTCGGTCTATACTCGATCGATCGCACATGCCTCGATCGATCGAAGACCTCCTCGATCGATCGATCAACGCATGACTCGATCGATCGATCAATTTTCTCGATCGATCTAGTTCAACCCGAGAGCACCTAGATCGAAGTCGTTTCACGCTCGATCGATCTATAACTCGATCGATCGAACTATACACTCGATCGATCGACCAACATGTGCACAATTTATTTTTCGTTATGATCCATACTAAGTGTAGTGCACAATTGTGTGAAGATGTATGCATGATAGAATATTTTACCTGTCATATGGGCATTGCAAGCTTGGTGACTCCATCATCATGTATCGTCTGATTAAACGATGAACTCTTACTCTATATTACAATCAAACATTTTGTCCACGAAAATTGCCAATACAAAATAAACCTTACACTAATGATTCTAAAGTTGTTGCAGGATTTTTGAGGACTAACATATTTAGCAGGTTTGGAATGCCTCGAGTGCTCATTAGTGATGGTGGTTCTCACTTCTGTAATCGGACGATTGAAGCTTTGCTTAAGAAATATCACGTCACCCATAAGGTTGGAACACCTTATCATCCACAAACTAGTGGACAAGCTGAAGTTTCAAATCGAGAAATCAAGAGAATTTTGGAAAAGACTGTCGGGCCAACACGAAAGGATTGGAGTTTCAGACTTGATAATCCATTATGGGCGTATCGAACAGCTTACAAAACACCAATTGGGATGTCTCCATTCAGAGTGGTTTATGGGAAAGCTTGTCATCTACCAGTTGAGCTTGAACATAAAGCATGTTTGGCGGTGAAGAAATTTAATGTGGATATTGATGAAGCAGGTCTGCATAGAAAGCTTCAGCTGAATGAGCTTGAGGAGATAAGAAATGAAGCCTATGACTTTGCATGGTTGTACAAGGAACGGACTAAGGCATTTCATGACAAGATGATTAGAAGAAAGTATTTCACCATAGGACAGAAAGTCCTCCTCTACCATTCCAGACTTAAACTTTTTCCTGGTAAGTTGCGTTCTAGATGGATTGGACCGTTTTTTGTTACTAATGTTTTTCCCCATGGAGCAGTGCAGATAAAGAGTACAACAACAGGAAATGAGTTCAAGGTGAATGGCCATCGATTGAAACCTTACTATGAGGGTTTTGAGGAGCAAGCTGTGGAGGAAATGAATCTCAAAAACCCGCCATCCATTTAATAAGTGTGAATGAAGAGTCTAGGCTGAAGACTATAAACATTAAGCGCTACTTGGGAGGCAACCCAATTCATTCAGAAGCTGTGGAGGAGCCATCAAAAGCAGATTTGCAATTCTATCCCTCTACTTCTTTTGATTGAACTATATATGTTATTCAATTATTTTATTTGCTTTTTATTGTGTTTGTTTTATTGTGAATACCTTCACCATTTTTATATTCTATATAACATGCTTTATTCTGTTACATTGAGGACAATGTAGAGTTTAGGTGTGGGGGTGGGATTTACATGTTGGTATGTTTTTAATTCATCTTTTAACAAAATCTATAAAAAAAAAAATTATTCCTTGCTTTCTAGGTTAGTTTTGAGTCTCTTTGTTTTGTTTTGAGTCCTAGGATGCCCTTAACTGTCTAGGATGAGCATATCTTTGAAATTATGGTTGAAAGATGAACACAAGATCAAAATGATTTCTACATGCTATTCTTTGATTAATTGGGAATCATATGACTTGTAGTAGATGAGGAGTTGAACTTTGGTACAGATTTTGAGCATGCTAAGACTTGTTTTGATTCATATGAACCCTTATGTGAGCTTTTGAGCCTATATATGCATTCTTTTTTAGAGTTGATATGAAATCATAAATTCTTTGGCTATAATCTATTGTTAAACCTCATTGTTCCTTCAAATTTAATCGATTGCATGTCATAGAATTACAATAGACTAGAGAGTTTACTAGAACTTGTTTCTGTGATTTTCAAAGCTTTGAATCATAATATGCCCTGATTTTGGAAAGGATAAAGGCACCTAGGATATCCACCATTGCTAAATTACCTTGTGTCTCCATTTGTGTTTACAAGATGCACACCCGTTAGTTTTAACCCCATTGAGCTTTACATGTGAAGAACCTTTGTTTCATTAACCTTAATATCTCTCTACCATGAGTTTAGTGTAGTATACCTCTACCCTGATCAAGTAGGGCGTAACTTTATTATCTTTGTGGGGATGTGTTATAAAACAAGTGTGGGGGTGTTAAAAGAAAAGGCAAAAAGAAATAGAAAAGAAAAGTATTTGCTATAAAAAAAATAGTGGGATCAATTGTCCTAATTTTCGACGTATGTTTGTTCCCACATTAAAGAATGATGTCTGTGCCTAACATGATGAAATCTTGCCCTTAATGGTGTTATAAGATGGCTTATATGTGCTCTGCTAGATCTTTGAATTCTTTATCCATTCATTTCATAAAACCCTAGCCTAGCCCTATTACAACCCTTATCAAGTCCTTTTTGATCCTTAAAATGGGCAACCCTTGATCTGTTGGAGATTATTCACAGAAATGAGCATATGGTTAATGTCTATTTGTGCACATAATTGATATCCTTCATGAGGTTTATTAAAGTTTTTTTTTTTTTTTCACTAAAGTGCCTTTGTTTCTTATATATGTGAGTTATTTGTTGCCTTACAATTTGTTCTCACATATCATTGAGTGAAAAGCTTTTAAGCATGGGCCTTACATCTAAGTGAAAGTAGAGTGCATACCTTGGTGAGGATAAATCTAAACTTGTCTGAAACATGTTGAGCTCATTGATTCACCATTGTTCTACCATGTCTTACTTGCTCATATGAGGATCATGCATGTCAATTAAACTCTCGAATTTCTTGTTTTTGATTTTTGATTAAGTGTTAAAATCTTGATGCATAAGAGTACGGATTTTGAGACAAATGTTAAGGGCAACAAAGTTAGTTTATTAGTATTTTTTTTTTTTTGAGTTTGTTAGTAAATGAAGGTCTTGGTTGATGTTTTGCTAAGGTACTAGCAAAAGTTAAGTGTGGGGGAATTTGATAGGAACACTTTATGTGACATTTTTAATGTATTTCCTTACTTATTTGGTTACACTTTGATCTTAATTGCATTACTTTTAACTTAGTTTGTTGAAATGAGTCCCTAGATAGCATTGGTGTGTAAAAATGAGCAAAAATGAAGTTTTTGAGCTTTTCTTGTTTAATGTAACTTTTCTTTTCTTGTAAAGTCTTAATTCTTTTGTAGGGAATCTGCATTATCATCATCAAATTGGAGAGTTTAGGGCTTGTTACACTTGAAAAGAAAGGAGTGGAGGCCAAGAGACAATCAAAATAAAACTCAAATTTGAAGGAAATCAGAATTTTGCCTATTAGGATTCATATGTAGTCTTATATGGTTCGAAACATATAGGGTTTATATATCATTGGTAGTTAGTAGTACTACATATGAACGTTTTCTATGTGGTGATGAAAAGTATCATATTGCCTATTAGGATTCTCATAGGGCGATCCTTATGAGGTTCTAATCAAAAGGTGAAACTTGTAAAAGTGTGTGTGAGGATTGCAAGGTAATTATTTATGGTTTGACACCCGTAGTCTTAGCTTGTATTCGAACTATATTCATGAAAGCTTAATGATCTACTTTGATTTTCACATGGTTAGACGTTTCTGCTATGTTTAAGTCGGGTAAAATATCTAGGTAATGGACGTTTCCTATATGTTAGAGAATTTAGAAGAATATGTTGAGTATTTGAGGTCGTTGCCCTTATTCTCAAGGGTTCGATTCTTATGCATGCTTATGGGATTGAATTCGTTGCTATTAGTCATGACAATTTGATTGAATGCTTGGTTATTTATGGTTGTGTGAATGGAGATGATCACTTGTATATAATTTTTGTTTTTCTTTTAGTTAAAAATCGATTCCAAAACCCCATAAATTCTTGTACACATTATATATTTGTGAATATTTATTATACTAACACTTATTGTAGGTGTCCCTTCAGTCCCCGGTCCCTAGCAATCCCTTATTTGTCCATTACTACATTGATAGGGTTATTGATATGCAAGTAATTGCTGGTTTATCAAAAGTAATCAACTATGTGAACAACCAAAATTGTCAAGGGAACCGGTAATCAAACACATACAATCCTGGATGGAGAAACCACCCCAATTTCTCATGGAGCAACAATCAAGGGGGTAATCAAAACAATCGCCCTCACTTTCCACCAGAATTTGTACAACCTCCTCAACAGCCACTACTTCAAGATAAAAAACCTACCAATAAAGATAACAAAAATACTATGATGGTGGTGATGAGAGATTTTATGCAAAACATGAACACTAAGATGGATCATGTAGAAGCAACTCATGGAGCTTCTATTCGTAATTTGGAAATAAAATGGGACAACTTGCTCAAGTTCTAAGCCAAAGAAGTCAAGGAGCCCTTCCTAGTGATACACAAGTAAACCCTAAAAGACCTAATAAAGAGCAAGGCAATGAGCTTACAACAATGATTGAACCTTTAGTGGAAGATGAATCTAAGAAGGAAGAAGTAATTGTGGAACCATTAAAGATGAGTGAAATCTACTCTCCAAGCAATCCTTTCCCTTAACAACTCAATAAAACCAACTTGAATGCTCAAGTGCTGAACAGTTTGGATGCTTTTGAAGAGTTAAACATCCATGATCCAATTGTAAAAGTAGTGAAGAAAACACCTTCCTACATGAAATTCTTAGAAGAAGTGATTAAAAGGAAGAAGCATTTAGAGTTCAGTAAAGTTTGTGCAATTAAAGAATTCCAAATGCCTCTCAAACAAAAGGATCTAGGGAGCTTCATCATCCCATGCACAATAGGAGGTCTACACTTCGAAAATGCACTTTATGATCTTGGTGCCAGTGTAAATCTCATGCCACTATACATATTCAAGAAGCTTGGGAAAGGAGAACTAATAGCCGCAACAACAATCTTGTAATTGGGTGATGGAACTATCAAGAAACCAGTGGGGATAGTGGAAAACACCATGGTAAAATCAAAGAACTTTGTACTTCCAGTTGATTTTGTTATTCTTGGTATGGATAACAAGGAAATTCCATTATTCCGTGGAAGATCATTCCTAGCAACCGGAAGGACATTGTTATATGTAGAAAAAGATGAGCTAATTATGAGGGTTCAAGACAAGGAAGTCACGTTCAAAGCATTCTAATAACTCTATGAAAATAGAGTTATTATATCATTTTTATGCATAATATTACTTTTCTAATAGAATAAATAATATTTTTGGGGTTAAAATATTTAAATAACGTTAATTTTTTGGTCAAATGGTAAAGTGGATGAAAATGTAATTTTTTGAAAACTTTTTGGAATTTTTAAGGATTTTTTAAGAATTATTTTCATGTAGGTGGATGTATATAGAATGATCTAGGATGAACTAAGAAAAATACAGACACACATGGAAACCAGCCAAGTGCCACGTAAGCAACGAAACCAAATCATAACTCGCTGAGTGTCAACACTTATTGTCATCGTGGCACGTGTCAACATGGCATTATTTTTAGAAATCATCGAACGGTCTGCCTGCATCATGTGTCGTCCAACATGAGCTATGCCAACCAATCATGCTTTGCCTGTGGTGCCAAATTAGCAGTCCAATCCACGTAGCCTTCCAATGCCTACCACTTGTTGCACGTGCAATGCCTCCACATTTTTTTTAGTTCCACGTGTCGCACTCCCATTGGTTCCATAGCTCTCTTTGCCACATGTCATCCTCCTATTGGGAAGCACTTATTATTATCTCATTTTCATCTCAACCCTTATTTTTTTAAAATGATCCAATGGCCATAAATTAACCTGAGCAATTTAGACCTATTTTATCTCATTTGCATGAATTTTCAGCAACTCATTCACCACTATTCACTTTCTTCCACCTCCATATCCATCCTCCATCCATTTGATCACTCCATTCACCATTTTTAACCACTAAAATATTGTTTTTAATCTTTTTTTTTAGATTTCTATAAACTATGATGAAAATATAAAAAGTGTTTTGAAAAAGACACAATAGAACAACCACAGGAGCACAAAGGGAGCTTTTTGGATAGGAGAACTTGAGGAATCCTCGTTGGATTTAGATTTTCTTACTCCATTAGTTGTAAACTTTGTATTTCATATAATTTTTATTGTTGATATTATTATATTGAAAATGTGTATTTTGTGCTAGAATTCTCTCTAGGGATTCAATGTAACCAATTTTATGAACATGATTTATGCTATTAATATAATATTTTGTGAGTGTTTAGTTTATCTAATTTAATGTGCTTAATGCTTCTATTAAATTAGCCCTTTAATTAGGTATGAACATGATTTATGCTATTAATATAATATTTTGTGAGTGTTTAGTTTATCTAATTTAATGTGCTTAATGCTTCTATTAAATTAGCCCTTTAATTAGGTGATTTGTTAATTTTGTACACAATTAAAAACTTGGTATGAAATTGTGAACATGTATTAAATTGGTACGTGTAATGAGGAAGGAATTCCCATTATTATTTTTGTAATCACTTTTAAAATCTAGGTACTTAATGACCCATGTATGCTTAGATGGCCATAAACATATGGCTAGGTTTATATGGATTAGGATGAACATGATCATAGACATGTGGGTGATAATTACTTAAGTAAAGTTTGATTAATAATTCATGCAATTTACTTTACTATTAATGAGACATAGAAAATATTTGGAGCAAAATGGGGGAAGTTAAATTCCTAGACTTTTCTTCATTGTGTAGTGAATCTATTTTTTATTTCTTTAATTAGTTTTGTTTCGTTATTTTAATTTGTCACTCATTTTTTATAGTTCAAATAGAAAGCAAAAATATATATTGCAATACTTAGTCTGAGTACACACCTTAATAGTTCCTCGTGGGTGCGACAATCCCGTTCTTAAAAATACTTATCACTTGTACACGACTCGTGCAATTGCAGATTTCGTGCCAAGTTTTTGGCACCGTTGTCGGGGGAACTTGCTAGTGTATTAGGATTAATATTAATACAAGGCTTTCTCTTCTAATTTGAACATTTTTTTATCAAATTAAAAATTTTTAAAAATTAAAATTTCTAAAATAAAAAAAAATTATATTATTTAATTTATTTTGTTTGATTTGTTTTTATTGTCTTTTGTTTTTGTTAACTTTTTAGTTGATTTTTCTTTATTTTTATTATCATTATTTAGTTAGGTTTTTCTATAATTTCTTTTATTTTTCATATTTTATGTTTTTTTGAGTTTTGTTTGTTAGGTGGACCCATTTGAATATGAAAGTCTTAAGGATGCACGGTTGACATTTGAGGAGGCTACCAACCTCATAGCTTGTATTGAATGGAGTAGTACCTTGAGGGATCTCACGATACTAGAGCATTACTATCTTTTGTTGTTGAGGTCTTTCATAGAGACTAGTGCCACACAAAATCTGTTGCATACTTATGAATGGAGTGAAGGAGGACACATCTACCATAACTTTTACACCGATTCAGAGCCATCGTAGAGCTACCATAAATATTCGAATTTGGGGAGTCAACCTAGTTACACTTAGAGCTATAATCAAGAGGGTGATTATTCTACTTGGTTGTCGTATTCCATGAACTCTTATGTGCAACCACCACCACCCCCACAAGAATAGAAGCCTTCCATGAAGGAGTTAATTAAGAACTCTATAGCCAAGCATGACTATTAAATCTTTGTTAGGAAAGATGATGATGGGGTGTGTGAGAATCAAGAATTAGAAGAGGAATTTTATGACAAAGTCGAAGAAATTACACATTCTATGGAGCTTTTAGTTAAAGAAAGAGCAAAAAGGAGCTATCTTGGAGCAAAGGATGCACATTTGAGCATGGAAGCTTGAAGACTCACAATGGGTTTGTTCCTTTCTTTGTTCTTTTGTTATTATTTTGCATTTTATTTATGTATCTCTCTAGATTTTGCTTATTAATGTTTATGGGGTAGTTTCTAGCTCTAGGATTCCAATGAAATCTTTTTATTTAATGTTGGATACTATATTTTTATTTTAATATATTAATATGCTTATGAGTTATTTATTTCAATCTATGCTTATTGCACCTAATTAATTGATCACTAATTAGGTTGATTTATTGACATATGTGCATTAAAAAGAATGATATATGTTATGACCATGAGTAAAATAACTTGTTTGTAAGAGGATAGAAACACCATGTGTAATATATAGCTTTAGTAAACTCTTGTGCTTAATAAATTCTAGAATCCTAATGGCCATAGACATATAAGTTAGTATTTTAGGATTTAAATTGCAATGACCATAGACATGTGAGTTGTAATTAAATTAGAGAGATTGGCTTACAGTCATAGGTAACAATTTTGAATATAATTGTAATGTGAACATCAACTACAATTCCATATTGCTTGTATTCAATTTTGCATTTTAAATGTGTTAGAAAAATTAAGCATTTGAGTAAGTAAATTGGGGAAAATTATAATCCTAGGAACTCAATATCTTAACTTTTCAATCATTTTAATTATTGTAACTAATTAAATTAGATTTATTTTATTTTGAACAATATTTCAATAGTTTAAATAGTATTGTGTGTGACCCAATTTCTGTACTTAATAGCTAAGTAACTAATCCTCGTGGATTCAACACTCATTTTTTAAATACTTATCACTTAACATGACCTGTGCACATGTGAAATTCGTGCCTTGGAGTAACTTTAAGAATAATAAGTATTGATAACTAGTTAAGGGGTTAACTAATCTATCGGTGCTTTATTTAAGCTTGAATTCGTAATTCCATCGGTCCTTGAGTCTGCTCCATAACAACGACTGAATAATGTTGCTTCCAAGATAAATGGATAATTATTTGGAATTAATTATTTCATGTGAACAAAATTCATGACTATTTACGAAGACATTTTATGATGGTTATAAATATCGAATAAATATATATGGGTAAAATGGTAATTTGTGGTAGCCCAAATTAATGTAATTAATTAATTAGGTAATATTTGGTTGGACTACATATTTATTTAAATTAATTAAATATTATAACATAAAATTTAAATGTTTGGTAAGCACTTAAGCTCTTGTTAGACAAGAAGGACGTTTTATAATTGTCAAATTGAATTTGATAATATTTGGATTAATTAGTTAAAGCAATTTAATTGGAATTAAATTGTAGCACCCCACAAGAAGTGGGGCATATAAGAGGGAAAGTGTAATATGGGAGTTGGACTCTCACAAGCACACAATTTGATTATATGAAGGACTCCTAATGGGAGTTGACTTTTACATAAAAGATTAATTCTTAAATGTATTAGGGTTTTGTACATTGCTCATAGGATTTTGTACTGGGACTTGATTGTAATTCTATACATTATCAGGCAACACAAGGTTATACTGATTAAACTTCTTGGATCTTGTTAAGCATTGCTCACTGACATTACATCATTCTAGAGACTAGCAATATTTGCATATGATAATAATGCCATGGTTGAATTTCTTCTTTCCAACCTTCCTTCTTAAGCTAGAGATTTGTGAGTCGGGTCATGAATGAAGAACCACCTTTCTGAACAATTTCTACAACAAAATCATATTCACCATCCAAGCCATTGCAAATGGCAAGAATTTGATCCTTATCTCCTACATAACACCCAATAGATACAAGTTGTGATGCCAAGGTTAGAACCTTTTGTACAAAATCACTAATTGATAATCAACTTGTTTTCTTCGTCTTCGTCTTCGCGATCGCCTTACCCGCAATGCTTAAGCCCAACACAAAGCAGCCACCTTTCTTAATAGAATTGAGCTCAACCTTATACTGCATAATCTTTACCCTTGACTGTTAATTAACAAATCCTTCAATAATTGACTATATTTGACATATGGTCTCACTTCCACCCATTTTATTAAAAATTCTTGTGAAATTGAACTCATTAACTATGAAGATATCATTTGATCTTGCCTCGACCAATACCTGTAATCACCATTTATTGTGCCATATTGATTCAATCTTATCAGACATGGTGTAGTGCCAAAAATGAACCCTTCTAGTTTATAACTGCTTAGAATTCTTAGTGTTTGTATCTACCATCCACTGTAACTTTTATTGTCTATCGACGATATTTGATTATGAAACGTAATCACTTCTTTATGTTGCTAATCAACTACTCTTTATTTTCTTTGTATTTCTTCCTGTGGATTCTTGTTGTATCCTTCAATTATCTTAGACCATTTGAGCTCTGATACCATCTAAAGAAAATTAAACTTGATACTACAATGACCACTCTCAATGAACAAAATAGAGAGCAATTGCTTTCAAGAATTCAATGTAAACTTTTATTATTTTATGAATAATGCAATGAATGAATTTTATAATAGAACTTAAAGTTTGCTAGCCTTCAAACTTTCTCAAAAGCCAATTACAACAATTACATCAAAAGCATAACAAACTAACGCCCACTTTAGCACTAATCTTATGTACAAGAGTGTACGTCTTATACAATGATCTCTACTTAAAAACTATACAATCATTACATGTAGGCTAAAGTGATTTCTACTTGTAAGCTTTCATAACTTTCAATAAGCACAATCTTTATACAAATCCTTCTTCTCTACACCCTACTTCATCTCTATTAACAATTATGTAAGCCTTAACCTTTCAACCATCATAAATTTCATATTCTTCACTAACCTTTACAAACATATTGATGAACCTGCAAATACTTGCATATCAATAACCCTATCAATGTAGTATTGGACAAATAAGAGATCATTAGGGACAGGGAACTTAAGGGACACAAACAATAAGTGTTAGTATAATAAATATTCACAAGTATACAATGTGTACAAGAATTAATGGGGGTTTAGAATTGGATTTTAACTAAAAGAAAAACAAAAATTATATACAAGTAATCATCTCCATTCACACAACCATAGATAACCAAGCATTCAATCAAATTGTCATGACAAATAGTAACGAATTCACTCCCAAAAGCTTGCGCAAGAATCGAACCCTTGAGAATAAGGGCAACGACCTCAAATACCCAACATATTCTTCTAAAGTCTCTAAGATATTGGAAACATCTATCACCTAGATATTTTACCCGACTTAAACATAGCAGAAACGTCTAACCATGTAAAAATCAAAATAGATCATTAAGTTTTCATGAATCTAGTTCGAATACATGATAAGACTATGGGTGTCAAACCATAAATAATAACCTTGCAATCCTCACACACACTTTTACAAGTTTTACCTCTTGATTAGAACCTTATAAGGATCACCTTATGAGAATCCTAATAGACAATATAATACTTTTCATCACCACATCGAAAACATTCATATGTACTACTACTAACTACCAATGATATATAAACACTACATGTTTCAAACCATATAAGACTACATATCTAAATTAGAGTGAAAATTCTTACACATAATCATAGTTCATAGATTCATAACTACATATCATTAACCATCAAATTTAATAATTTAATCAAATATGAAAATAAACAAGACTTAAAGTAAATAAATCATATTTCCAATAAAATAATCCAAAACAAATAAATTCAATGTAATAACAAGAAGAATTAAAAAACAATAAATATAAAGATTACACTTTTGAAGCTTGAGAAGTCTTGGTGATGATCTTTTACTCTAAGGTTATGCAAATGAAGAGATGATTTTAAGAGGTGAAGCCTTGCTCCTTATATAGGAGAATTGGTTGGCTATCTTCTCTTCTTTTTTCAATGTGAGACTCAATACACCTCCTTTATAGGATAGTTTTTTGCTAATCTTTGCTCTAATTTCGAAGTAGGACTTGGTGTGCTCTTTGAGTTGAATTCAAAATCCAAGTTCTTGAATCACTAAAATGGGCATATCTCAGATGTCAAAATAGATATGATAAAGTTCTTGGAGGTTCTAGAAACTAGACACGTAGGGCTTTCCAATGACACCTCATTCATGATTTTTGGAATTTTGAGCTGTCCAGTAGTGTCCTACAAATTTGGACTACGAAATCTGTTAAAATTCCAATTTCCTTCCATTTTGAGTTTTATTTTGATTGTCTCTTGGCCTCCACTCCATCCTTCTTAAGTGTAGCACACCCTAAACTCTCCAATTTGATCATGTTAATGCAAATTCCCTACAAAAGAATTAAGAATTTATAAGCAAAGGAAAGTTTTCATTCTTAGAACAAGAAAGTCACTATAAGCAAGAAAAGCTCAAAAACTACATTTTTGTACATCAATGCTATCTAAGGACTCATATTAACAAACTAAGCTAAAAGTAACATAATTAAGATCAAAGAGTAACCAAATGTGGAAGGAAATACATTAAAAATGTCACACAAAGTGTTTTTATCACATATTATATTATAATCCATTTGTGTGTAATTTCTTCTTATATATATATATTGACTTTTTTATAAAGAAAAAAAAAGTTATTTATATATAATGAGATATATAAGGTATTCTAACTATTTTACTCTGTACAAAAACCAAAAGAGCTTTAGAGAAAAGGTGTAGAATTGATTCCTTCTTTTTTTTTCCTTCCATTTTTTTGAAGGTACATTAGATGAGCACACTCAAACTTTAGATATAAATAAAATGAATGTTGAACATTGTTGATAAACAATGTACACATTTCCTATTGATATTGATACGTCAGAGAGTCCCAACTCGGTGACCAACTAAGTATAGGTGATACAGGCACCTAAGGACTCGCCTATCTCATACAAGTAATGGAAAGCCAAAAACAAATAACAAGTAATTTGCAGGATAAAAAACATATATGACAGATATCAGACAAATTGTACTAACTCATGCAACAAAGGATACAAATACAGCAAAATAAAGTGGTAAACCCATTTAGGCTTCAATCCTAAGTGGTAACATCCACGGGTTGCTTAATGCAACCACTCAGTAGTCAAATTCACTAAATTAAAATAAACATTTAATACAGACTCAATAAGGTAAGACGCTAAATACCTGTATCAATCAGGGACCACCGGTCCTAACTGCCTATGCTACTTTCACCAGCTGTCACCACAGCTACTTTGATTCTCACTGGATTTGGCTCACCTCCAGAGTCACACCACCATGCAGTGCGATGCAAATACATGCTATCAGTATTCATGTACAAATATATTTTAAAGTTTACCCAAAAATATGATTTGAGAATAAAACACCTCATATCAACAGTATAAAAACACACTCGACGTATTTTAATATGGATACTCCACCTCATAATAATAATACAAAAATACACTCGATGTATTGTTATTACATCAACTTCGATTGATAAAAAGTTTAACAAAACTCCACCACCACCTCGTATCTCAATATAGAAAAAGACTCGATATATTGAGAGTACGAAAATACTTTTATTTTTAAAATATTTTATCAAAGATATTATCACCACCTAATCACCAATATGAAACCACTCTCAACGTATTGATGATAAGGGAATTATAAAATAATTTTCTCAAACATCAAAAATATTTTTCACTCATTTTAAAGATACGCAACACCAAATATGCAGTGTAAGAAAATATGTGAAAGTGGTGAAAGAAAGGATAAGAAAGTGTAGAAAGGTGTGATAAATTAGAGAGAGTGGGGGGAAATAATAGCTAATTTTTCAAATTTTCATACCTATACTAACTACTCGCTGCCACCTCTAATAAGCCTTGCTGACCAACCCCCGCGAGATGTCAGCAAGATGCAATGAGAGAGTCCTAACTCAGTAAAAACCAAGTCCAGGTGATACGGCCACCTAAGGACTCGCCTCTCTCATACAAGTAGTAGAAAGCAAAAAACCAATAACAAGTAATTTGCAAAAAAATAGATAAGACAGATATCAGACAACAAGATAAAGTAATAAATGCTTTTCTATCTCAGTATAGATTATAAATGTTGTCACGTATACCGAGGATACTCAAATTGTACTAACTCATGTAACAGAGCATATAAACACAACAAAGTAACGTGGTAAACCTACTTAGTCTTCAATCCTTAGTGGTAACATCCAGGAGCAGCCAAATTCACTAAATGAAAATAAACAATTAATATAAACTCGATAAGGTAAGATGTCAAATACCTGTATCAGTTAAGGACCATCTATCCCAACCTACGCTACTATCACTAGTTATCACTACTGCTACTTTGATCCTTATTGGATCCGGCTCACCTCCAGAGTAACACCACCATTCAATGTGATGCAAATACCTGCAATTAGTATGCATGTACAAATATATGTGCAAGTTTACCCAAAAATATGATTTGAGAATAAAACACCTCATATCAATAATATGGAAACATACTAGACATATGTTATTACGGAACTCTATCTCGTAATAATAATACAGAAATACACTCGATGTATTGTTATTACATCAACTTCAATTGATAAAAAGTTTAACAAAACTCTACCACCACCTCGTATTTCAATATAGAAAAATACTCGATACATTGAGAGTACGAAAATACTTTTATTTTTAAAATATTTTATCAAAGATATTATCACCTCTTAATCACCAATACAAAACCACTCTCAACGTATTGATGATAAGGGAATTATAAAATAATTTTCTCAAACACCAAAAATATTTTTCACTCGTTTAAAAAATACGTAAGACCAAATATGCCGTATAAGAAAATATGTGTAAATGGTGGTGTTTGTAGCTGATTTTTCAACTTTTAGAAACTCACTGACTACTCACTACCACCTCTGATAGGCCTCGCTAGTCACCCCAACAAACCCCCTACAAGATGTCAATAAGGTGAAATGAGTCATAGTTCCACCCTGTGCACACTCTTAGACACCTCACCGACTACTTCAGCGAGCCATCGGCGAGACCTTTGCAAGTTCCCGATGAACTGCAGAAAGTAAGTTTTTTAAGGCAAAACTTTACCAAATAAATAGCCATAAACACCCACTAATCTTAAGGAAACAAATACAAGTAAGAACACATTTTAACATGCAATCTATATGTTTCCAACCACCTCGTGGTATGTGTATCATACAAACATACAAAAATATTAAGATCTACATAAGTGTGTGCGATGCTAATTACAAGCAAAGCACCGTACAAAGAGGTAGACAGAAACACTAAATAAAATAAACATACTCCGTATTTTTCACATGGAGATGCCAACAAAGATAGAAATGGACTTACAGGACTTACAATACATATGCCGTATAAGAATAAATTTAATAATTTACATTTGTCATATAATATATTTTTAAATAGAATATACATATGTACATGTTCAATCTTTACAAAATTTAATGTACATTACGTGAAATGTATATATTGTGGAAGTTCATAAGAACTATGTCAGTTATATAAGAAGTCTGTCCTTTTCAATTCCAAAATGTTAACTCTAATGATAGTGATGCTTAGACTTACTTCTAAACTCAACATTAGTATCATACTAAAGTAATGTGAGACATTATACTCTAATATCCTCTTTCAAAGTATGGGTCATTTGACCTAATACTTTGTATTTGTCCTATTTTTTATTTCACTATTCGACTTTCATTTATTTTACCTCAATCTTCTACTTTCTTTTATTTTGATCTAAACCTTTCTTATTTTTCATTTATTTTATTTCAATCTTTTATTTTCTTCTATTTTATCTTAATCTTTATACTTCTATTTTTTTTATCTCAATCATTTTACTTTCTTCTATTTTTATTTCAATATCCTAGTTTTCATTTTATTTCAAACTTCTACTTTCATTTATTTTATTCTTCTAATTTCATCTTATTCATTTTGAATGAAAGGTGTTAGCTAGCAGGCCTCAGTGGGCACACTACTAATATTGTCAAATATAAAAAAAACATAGTACAAATTAATTCTCAGCAAAACCTATATTTGGGTTTGTTGTTATAATCTAAGAAAATGAAAGAACTAGCGAAAGATAAGGCGTCCCATCACCAAGTTGTTGTACAAAAGCTAGGAGCCCTAGAGGCTTTACTATCAGTAGTAACATTACCCTCTTTGTAAATATGTGAAAAGTGGAACTCCATGTAAGTAACTTTCTCTAAACAATTAGCCTAAGCTGAATACTATCTCCAAGGCACAGAGAAAGATCCAGTCAGAAAAAGAGTAACAACATACACTAAGTCTGACTCCAACCAAAACCGACTCTACCCAAATTTATATGCATACATCACCACATGAATGGAAACCACAAATGCATATGAGACACAAAGCGAGATACAAAAACACCCTTAAAAAATGATCTTGATGCTCAGAAAATACCTACAAAACCAGATAAACCTTATGCCCCAAAAGCAGCACCATCAGTATTTACCTTTATCCATCCCGAGGGTGGAGCCTTCTAAATAACCTTTATAATCCTTGGAGCTCATCATGGGATTGATAAATGTTTCAAAATAACTAATATTTCATGATTCACTGTGCTTATTTTTGTATAATTATTTACATAAGGACAAAGGCATGTAAACCTTACATTAGAAACTGACCAGTATGTAAGGGTTACGTACGTAGACAAGAAAATTAACTTATGCTACTACAAATAAAAAGTTGTGCCATAGCGTGCGTGTATTTTTGGAGAGTCCTAATTCTATAAAACCCTTGCATCTATAAAAAAATTCTTACATGTTTAGCATTACATAGATAAAAAAAAAACACAATTTTGAGACGACTTTTACACAAAACTTTTAGAATTTTTTGAGCTTTTTCACATCCAATGAGACAAGGAAAGCCAATCTCAAGGTCTCAAGTCATAATAGAAGTTAGAGCTATAAGCTTTTGGTGAAGGAAACATCATCCAATCCAATTTATCGATATTTAGACTTTATAGGATCTTGGTGTAATTAGATTGTTCCTGTTCTTGTTCTTGTTCTTCTTCTTCTTCTTCTTCTTCTCTCCTTGTGATATATGTTAAGATTATATTTTTCTACAAATATTAATCTAAACATAAGTGGCTAAATTTAACTATGGATGTTTATCTTTTACTGTCATGTTTGCTTAGATTTATTTTTTAGAGAGTCCTAACCTGGTTACACAGAGACCTAAGGATCACCCCTCTCTTACAAGTTGTGAAAAACAATTAACAAAGAACACATAATTACAGATAAATGAATAAATAAGTCAAAAAATAAATAAAGAAATAAAAGCAATAAATGCTTTGTAATCTTAGTATACAATATATATATTGTCACATATACCGTGAATACTCAGATTGTCCTAACACATGCAACATAGCATACAAATGCAACAATATAACATGGTAAACCCACTTAGGCTCCAATCCTAAGTGGTAACATCCATGAGTCTTAAGGCAGCCAAATTTACTAAATGAAATAAAATAGTCATTATAGACTCGATAAAGATAAAATATTAAATACCTCTATCAGTAAGGAATCGCCTGTCCTAACTGCCTATGCTGTTATCACTAGCAGTCACCATAGCTACTTTGATCCCCACTAAATCCGACTCACCCCTAAAGTCACACTACAAATACCTGCAATCAGTATGCGTGTACAATAATATATGCAATTTACCCAAAGTTTGATTTTAGGATAAAACACCTCGTATCAACAATGCAGAAACACACTCGAAGTATGTTGATATGGAAACTCTACCTCATAATAACAATACATAAAAATACTCTATGTATAGTTATTATAGAAACTCTGTTTATAAATGAGTTTAATAAACTCCACTACCACCACGTTGTTTAACATAGAAAAACACTAGATATGTTAAAACTACGAAATCACCTTTTGAAAATATTTAAACTCCAAGTGAACAAATCACTTTCAAACTACTGGAAACACACTCAACGTATTAGTATTAAAGAAAATAAAATATTTCTCAAATATACCAAAAGATAATTTTCAAACATTATAAAAATACGTAACACCTTATATGTAGCATGAGAAATATACATGAAAGAAGTAAGAGAGAGGGAGGGGGTATTTAATAGCATGTGTAAAGGTGTATGTAATAAGTGAGGGGAGGGGGTATTTATAGCTGATTTTTCAACTTCCAGGACCCTCATTGACACCTCATTGTGCACCCCTACAAGGCTTTACTGACCACCCCTGCGAACCCCCCACAAGATGTCAGCGAGGTCTACGGAGTCCCAGTTTCACCCTGTGCACACTTGCAGACGCTTCACCAACCACCACGGTGAGCCATCGATAAGACCTCTATGAGACCCTGGTGAGCTACAAAAAATAAGTTTATTCAAGGCAAAACTTCACCAAATAAAAAGCCAAAAATACCCACCAACTCAAGGAAACACATGCAATAAATATGCTCCCAATCACCCATTGGTATTTGTATCACACAAACATACAATAGTGTTAAGATCTACATGAGTGTGTGGGTTACTGATTGCAAGCAAAGAACCACACAAAGAGGTAGACAAAATACTATGTAAAAAAATAAACTCCATGTTTTGCACAAACGAAAGCCAACAAAGACACAAAAGGACTGGCAGGACTTACAATCTCCCCCTTTAGTTTTCCGTGGCAAAACACTACTAACCTATATACAAGGCAAGCATCAAATATAATATATTCATGCAAGATGATCTAATGAAGTTTCATTCCCATGAACAAACTCCAACACAGACAAGACACCCCCCAACACACCTACACTCTAAATGCATCCGTCTTGTGGTGCTGCATCAATTTTCATGAATCAACACATCTATCTTGTTGCTAACACCAGCTCCAATTGAGCTACAAGGTCCAAAGCTATATTTTTAATCTACACATATGAAACAAACACATACCTATGAATGTATCATGCAGAACAATGTGTAGTCTAACTAAATACTATAAAGTTACCCCTATACAGGTACACAATAATAGTCTAAATACAAGTAGTTAAGGAAACTCCCCCTAACTTCATGCAACACTCTCCCTAAATGCATGCAAGTAAAATAAAAATATGTGATGCAAACCTACACTCACATCCCACAAAAAGAAGAAAATAAAAGCAGACAAATTGTGCAACATACAAACTTCTTCGCTTTTAACACAGAAAGTCAAAAGAACACCCCTTGATAAATCTACAAAAGTAGAGTTATTTGTCCACTTTTAGGCTAATTATTTGTATTATTTTGCACCTTCAATAGTTAAAAGGGCTTAATATTTGTTTAATTAAGCGAACGTAGGTAAATGGTAGCAAACGGAGTGAAAACAGGCAAAAAGGGACACAATTAGTGTAGTTAGCCTTGAACCACGGCAATGGACATTTTGAGCTACGCTACACATCTTTTTAGAGTCCAACTCGATAGCCTGGTGCTGTGTTGGTGGAATTTTTGGGCCGTGGTGCTCCTAACTATAAATGTAACTCGAGAGCCTTCAACCATGAAAAGTATACTTGTCAAGAATTTTTCGTGTATATGGGCCTTGGCACTCACTTGTTTGGGCTATGGCATGTGTTGACATGTGCATGACAAAGTGCCAAATTTCCAACATTCCTATTTAGACTAGTTTTCTATTGGCACCATGACTTCTACTTGGACTACAATTACTTATGACCTACAACTGTTAGCCTATAAATACAACTCTTAAGCAACCAAGCAATGAGATTAACACATTCCACCACTAACCTAAATAATTTAAAAAAAGAGGCAACAGTTTAGAGAATTGAGGCAAATCAAGAAGAAGGAATCAAGATTGAAGGTGTTGGATTTTATTTGCACCAAAGTGACAGTTGGTGGAGATTGATTTCTTAAGTGACAATAGAGATGGGTTTCATCTTCCTCTTCTCCTTTATATTTTCATCTATTCTCATATATTTTCTCATTGTCTTGAGACTTTATTGAACATTTTATGAAGCTAAACTTGTTGTTAGGATCCTCTTGAACTCAATATTTTTATAAAATAATTTAGTTTGTTCTTGTATTCCATTGTGATTGCTTTTTTAATTATATTATTCAATCTAATTTATTTGCAATTAATTATCTAATTAACAATTATATCATAGAGGAACCTAGGTAGCATTGAGAAAAGTATTTAATTGCTTGTCTTGATTGAATTTCATACTTAGTTTCTAGGATGAGAGCTACGATTCTTGTGTATGTGATCGATAATTAACATTCTTAATGAATAATAGTTTAATCTAATTAGCATGTAATACGACACAAATCGCACCACAAACAAGGCACGACACGTATCAAGGACTATGCCAAGAAAGGGGTGAAATATTAGCACAAAGAGGCATGCCACAACACGAGCAAACATGCAAGCATGTGAGGTATGGACGTGTCAAGCCAAATGGAGGAGATTCTAAATTTGGGCTATGCTGAGGCATGTATTATGTGCACCGCGGCATAAGACACTCTATTTTGGCTAGGGATTTTGCCAAGGATGTGCATCGTGGCATGCATTTGAGGTAACGTGGCCCAAGGGTTCCTGATTTAGCTGGGAGTACTGGGCAGACACGTGCGCAATATGGGCAGATGTGCGAGCAGAGGTGGAAGGACGTGCGCACTGCGGCATGAAGTTTAGTCGTTTCATGCTAATTTCGTGTTGGGTCTTAGACCGAATATCTTGTGGTTCTCAAGCATTTGTCACTTGTGGGTCATAGGAATCATGTTGCTAGGTTCGTATCATTTGGTATCAAAGCTCTAGGTTGTGATTTCAGATTCCTATCTTTATTTTTGTGATTTTTTATTCCATAGCAAAACAAGAAAATTCAAAAAAAAATTCTATGTTCTTCTTCGTTTCTACTTGTTTATTGTATTTCCTGGATTAATCTGATTATTGTTGTTGTTTCCTTCTTATTCTGAATTGATTTGGAGAGGTTTTCATTTTGAAAATTTTTCTAAATTTGTTATCATAAAAGAGAGGGTATTTTGGTAATCTCTCATGTTTTGTTTGTATTGAAAAGTTAGAATAAAACTATATCTCTTGGATTTTAAAAAAAAAGAGGAGAGAATATATTTCATGAAAATATCTCGCTAGATATTTTTATTTAAAAAAAAGAAAATAAAATAAAAGAAGATGTTTTCAGGAATTATAAAATAAAAATAAAAAAAGAAGAGAACAGAAAAGAAAAGAGAGCGAATTTTTAAATTTCCAAGAATTTACGAAATTTCTTTCGTTATTTGTTGTTCACGCTTTAACGGATCTTTTCTTTATTTCTTTATATATTACGATTTTGAAATTGCTAAATTGAACTTGTTTCCAAATTCATAGAGTTAGAGTTTAAAAAAAAAACACTTCGAGTTAGTTTCCTTTGTGTTTAACATTGGATATTGCAAACTACGAATTAGTGAGACAGAAATTCTACAATTGTTTGGAAGACTTGGACGATTTGGTTTGCTAAAGGGCTTCGAGCAGTTGGGCAATCAAAGTCGAGTGTTAAACACGGAGGTAACGAGTGAAATTTCAATTTTTGTTAAGTGCTAACTGTTTGTTCGTGTTAGTTGTTTTAAGAATGTCTGACAGGAACAGTTTCGAGGAAAGGCCCAACACCGCTTTTATGATGAGAGTGCATAACAATCCAGGGAACGAATGAATGTTGTCATGATAAATATGAATGAGCGGATGGAAAGACAAGAGGAAACTATTGCCAACTTGCGACAAGTGGCACCGCAAGAAGCTCTGAATGTAGGGAGGCCTAATAGGAACCTATGTTGAGGAGGAGTTGGAGGAGCATAGTTTTAGAGAGGACTTTGATGAGGATGAAGGGAGGATACCCTTGGGGGGAAGACATGGGCCTAGAGGTGGCCATGGTAGGGGAGGAATGAGGAGACCCTCACCTCGATCAACCCTATGATGGGGTTGATCAAAATTTGGGTAGCATCAAGATGAAGATGCCAACCTTTCGAGGAAAGAACGACCCCAAATTTTACCTTGAATGGAGAAGAAGGTTGAGCATATCTTTGAGTGCCACAACTATTCCAATGAGAAAAGGGTGAAGCTAGTGATAATAGAGTTTACTGATTACGCGTTGAACTGGTGGGATCAGTTGGTAGTCAGTCAGAGAAGGAATGGGGAAAGATGGATAAGTAGTTGGGAGGACATGAAAGAAATCATGTGGAAGAGATTTGTTCCTAGCCACTACTACAGAAAGCTTTATCAGAAATTACAAAGACTCAATCAAGGATTTCGATCGGTTGATGAGTACTACAAAGAAATGGAGGTGGCCATGGTTAGGGCTAGCATTGAGGAGGATAGAGAAGCCACAATGGCTCAGTTTTTAAGTGGACTAAATCAAGAAATTGCCAATGTTGTGGAGCTTCATCATTATGTGGAGTTGGAAGACATGGTCCACATAGCAATTAAAGTAGAAGGGCAATTCAAGAGAAGAAGTAACTGGTCACTACCACAAAAGCCAATTGCTTTAACACCTTGGATGCAAGATTGTAAGAAAGATGAGGAAACTAGCTCCAAGCCCAAATTTGAAGTTAACAAGGACAAAGAGATGGAGGCTAGTAAGGATAAAGGTAAGGTTGAGACCTTTACCCGTAATCGAGATGTTAACTGTTATCGTTGTCTTGGAAAGGGCCATTACACGTCCCAATGTCCAAATAAGAGGACAATGATCACTCAATCCAATAGGGCGGTGGCGACTGATGATGAAAGTGATGAAGGGGAGATACCACCACTAGAAGAAGCAAGTGAGGAGGAAATAGGTCCTATAGCGGGAGAATTGCTTATGGTGAGGCGAGCACCAATGGATCACTTAAAGGAATGTGACATGGATGCACAAAAAGAAAATATTTTCTATACTAGATGTCATGTGAATGGCAAAGTCTGCAACTTAATAATTGATGGGGGTTGTTGTACCAATATTGTTAGTACTACCCTAATTGAGAAGTTAGGATTACCCATAGTTGAACACCCTATACCTTATAAACTACAATGGTTGAATGATAAAGGCGAGGTCAAGGTAGAACATCAAGTGATAGTATCCTTTACTATTGAAACTATCAAGATTTTATATTATGTGATGTGGTACCAATGCAGGTTGGACATTTGATGCTGGGCAGACCTTGGCAATATGATCGAAAGGTGACCTATGATGGGTATAAAAATAGGTACCAGTTTGAAAAGGATGGAAGTAACATAACCCTTGTACCTCTTAGCCCAAAGGAAGTTCTTGAAGATCATTTGAGAATTAAAAACAAGGGAGAACAAGAAAAATAAAATGAAAAAGGTGAAGAGCCCAAAGAAGAGATTGGGAATACCAAGAAAAAGAAAGAAAAGAAAAAAATGAGAGAGTTTTTATTTTCTAACTTTTCTTTCTTGTAGGATTATTATTATGAGAAGCATTACAAGAATGACCTACAAAACTTACCCCATAATGAAGGTCCAAATTCGAGGTTGAATTCTTTAGAAGAGGGAGGGAATGATACGACCCAAATCATGCCACAAACAAGGCACGACACGTATCAAGGACTATGCTAAGAAAGGGGTGAAATATTAGCTCAAAGAGGCACGCCACAACACAAGCAAATGTGCAAGCATGTGAGGCATGGACGTGTCAAGCCAAATGGAGGAGATTCTGAATTTGGACTACACCGCAGCATGTATTATGGGCGTCGCAACACAACACACTCTGTTTTGGCTGGGATTTTGCCAGGGATGGGCGTCGCAGCATGCATTTGAGACACCGCGGCCCAAGGGTTCTTGATTTGGCTGGGAGTGTTGGGCAGACGCATGCGCAATATGGGCAGATGTGAGCACAAAGGTGGAAGGAAGTGCGCACCGCGGCATGAAGTTTGGTCGCCATGGCACAAACCATTCAGATTGGTTTTTCAAGTTCCCTGCCACGGCATGGATTTTCATCCGTCGCAGCCCTCCTACTTATTAATTGTATCCCTAGCCTCCTCGCCAAGGTACAAATTTTTTACCCGCTGCGGCACAGTTTAATTTTATGTAATTTTTGACCATTGGATTAAAAACCAATGGCTAGGATCATATCTATCTTTTAGGTTTTTGTTGTACTCTATAAATAGACAATGTGTAGCAACTAAAAGACAATCTTGGATCATATATGATTTTGTTTTTCAATCAAATTTGAGAGCTCAAAGCTCTTTGTCTCTTTCAACCAAACTTATCAAAGAATTTGCATCCCTTTGTGGCGTTTCTTCTCGTCTTATTGCGTGGTGAGTAATATCCATGTATTGAGGTGAGTATTTGCAACCAAAAATTTGGTTTTGTGCTTAGAAATTTCATGCTAATTTCGTGTTGGGTCTTAGACCAATCTCTTGTGGTTCTCAAGCCTTTGTCGCTTGTGTGTCGTAGGAATTGTGTTGCTAGGTTTGCATCATCATGAGTGTGTAATTAGGTTAGGTTATTATATTGTGTGTAGTTTACTTGAGAGAGGAATGCATGCATAGGTTAAAGTCAATTGATCATACAATTTGTTTGACAATTACTTGAGATGGTGGATTCCTATTACTCTTTAGTGCTTAATTTGTTAGTGTGGTTATGTGGGATCCAAATGTAAATATTAGATTTTTGTTATTTTTATTATTTTACCTAAATTTTTCTTAATGTAAATAATTTAGTGTAACTGTAGTTTTGTACTCAAATATTTATTAATTCAATCCTCGTGGGTTTGACAACTCTTGTTCTTAAAAACACTTATTACCTGTACACTGACCCATGTACTTGCGAATTTAGCACGCCCAATTTTTGGCACCGTTGCCTAAAAATTGGCATTAATTTGTGGTTTTAAATCATTACTAGGGTTACCAAAACTAATTTAGGCATAAAACAATACAAAAAAAAATTTTCATTCGCGTTTTTTTTGTACTATTTTATTAACTTATTATTTTTACTAACATAACTTTTTTTTATTTTTATTTTAGTAGTTGTTTTATGTAACTTTTGTTGTATAATCTTTTTCCTTTAGTGTTGTATTGAAAGCTAGGTGATGGACTCTCAAAAGTATCGAAGGCTTATGGATGCAAGGATGACAATTGAGTAGGCAACCAACCTCATAGAATACATTGAACGGGCTAGTACTCTAAGGAAGCTCTCTATACAAGAACATTATCATCTTTTCCAATTGAGATCCTACATATCTACTCAACCCGTACAACATCCAATGCATACATATACATGGAATGGTGGAGATGTCACCTATAACAATGTCTAGGCCAATTTGAACCCATCACACTCATATTATCAAAATTTGGATTGTAGGAGTCAATCTTACAACTCTTGGAGCTACAATCAAGAGGGAACACCTTCTACATGGCCAACATATCCAATGGACCACCAACATCAACCACAACCACCCCCACAAGAGGAAGAATCATCCAATGAGGTACATGAGGTAATGGAGAGCATGGAGGACCCTGAGCATGTAGTAGAAGATGAACCCCAAGGGCACACTTGAGGAACATGTAATAGCTCATGAGGAGGAAAGAGAAGCCCCTATCATTGTAGACACACCAATAAAAAAATTTGGAGGGTTTCACTTTGACCTACAAAATAGGGAGATCACCTTGAGCATCAAGAATGAAAGGGTTACCTTTAAGATCTATCTAGACAAGGACCTTCCTAAAGATACCAAAAAAGAATATTGGTGGGATTTTAAGAGTGAGCTTGAGGAGTGCAAGCCCAATAATGAAGCTCCAACTGTTTTGTTTGACTTAGCCTTTGGGCAAGATTTAGGTATTGGAAGCTTCAGAATTCTGAAAATGGGTCAAGATACACCTACAAAGTGGAAGAGGGTTTGGAACCCAATTGAAAATCATGATGATCTTGGCCCAACAACCATAAAAACCTTCAAGCGATTGTTTGTGGAATATTATGTGCATTATTCACCATGATGGATAATGTTAGTCTAGTCATGACCTTAAATATGACGCTTCTTGGGAAGCAACCCAAGTGATTAAAATTTTATCTTTATATTTTATTAGTTTTCTTTGTTTTATGTTTTAGGTGAATAAAGCAAGAGAGGGAACAATGGTGCTTACATGAAAATATCAAGTTGTGAAGACTAAAGCATCATTGAGGGAGTTTTTCTTTACCCTTTTTCATTTATCTTTGTTTCTCTATGTGTTTTGCACATTGAGGATAATGTGCAACTCAAGTGTGGGGGAGGAAACTCCGTTCTTTTCTTTTACTATTAGTTGCTATTTTTAAATTTTTTTAAGGTTATTTTTAGTGATAATTGAGTAGAAATTGATAAATATATGAATCTAATTGCATGTATGTTTAATAGAAATATATGAAGCCAATGATAGAATTAGATGTCATGACTAGGGTAAGGAACTTAGAATGTTTATTAAGATACATATATTAACCCTGTGTATGCTTGTTAGTTTTTGATTGTTTTGATTTAATTTTATTCACATGCCACGATTGATTTTGGTGTTCTTAATGGGAGAAAATTTGGTGTAAGCTGCCATGTGATTAGATCTTCTATGTTTTAGAATTTATTTGATCATCCATTGAGACAAAATCCCAAATAGTATTAAGCTTTAAAAGTGATTTAGGCCTTTATTTGATTTGATTGAGCCTTTCAAGCTAAACTTTGCTTGTATCCTTAGTCACCTCTTTGAACCTAAATTAAATATCTTTCATGTCTTTACCACATGTGAGCCTAATTGAAAATGTGTATTACATTTAACCTTGTATTCTTAGCTTGTGTAAAAATATAATCATGTATTGTGCTATAAATTAAGGTGAAGTGTAGTGCACCCTATATAAAAAAAATAAAAAAGAATCCTCACAACACCATTTTCCCTATGAAAAAAAAATAATTAATTAAAAAAATAACTTCAGGGGGTGTTGTAATGTTACAAAAAAAAAGTGGAATAAAAGAATGAAAAATATGTGATAGGGTGCACTAAAATAATTAATGAAAGCTCAATTGTGTCTTACATGTTGCATAATGACTAAAAAAGCAAGCTATGGTGTAGAATGAGCCTAAATGTCACCATTTGTCTAACCCCACTGAAGCCTAACATTATAAGCATGCAAAGTCCTTTTGATCTTTAGCTAAATGCATTATTTACATTAGTAGAGAGGAGTGTGAAAAATAGACCTATGAAACTTGTGCAAAACTTAATTTATTGGCATGCTCATATAAGTTGATTTAATAAGTGCATTGGATAATATCATATGCATTACACACACACACAAATCACTTCATCAAAAATCTTGCATAGACTTGATGAAAATTTGATTAATGGCATGTGAACCTCTTTATAATAGGATTGTACAATCTTTAAGGGGGATATTTTTTGTTTAATAAGCATGCATTAGAGGAAATATGTTTGTAAATATTATATCCATGTTGGTTAGTGATTTGTTCTTTATTGTTGAGCTTTGGCTAAGTTTGGGGGTGTGATAACTCTACCAAAGTAGAGTTATTCATCCACTTTTACGCTAATTATTTTCTTTGTTTTGCACTTAAAATAGTTAAAATGGCTTAATATTTGTTTAATTGAGCTAATGTAGGTAAACGACAGCAAATGGAGCAAAAATAAGTGAAAATGGGCAAAAAGGGACATATTTAGCACAGTCAACCTTGAACCGCAGTAGTGGACATTTTGAGCGGCAGTGTACATCTTTTTAGAGTCCAACTCGAGAGCCTGGGGCTGCGGCTCTCCTAAGTGTAAAAGCAACCAAGAGCCTTCGACCGCAGTGCGTGTAGTTGTTCAAAAATTTTCTAGTAGTTGGGCCGCAACGCTCACATTGACATGTGCATGACAAAGTATCAAATTTCTAGTATTCCTATTTGGACTAGTTTCCTATTGGCACCATGACTACTACTTGGACTATAATTGCTTATAATCTACAACTCTTAGCCTATAATACAACTCTTAAGCAACCAAGCAATGAGATTCACACATTCCACCACTAACCTACATAATTTAGAGAAAAAGGTAGCAGCTTAGAGAATTGAGGCAAATCAAGAAGAAGGATTCAAGATTGAAGGTGTTGGAGTTTAGTTCAACCAAAGTGGCAGTTGGAGGAGATTGATTTCTTGAGTGACAAGAGAGATCGGTTCGTCTTCCTCTTCTCCTTTTTATTTTCATCTATTCTCTTGTATTTTCTCATTGTTTTGAGACTTTATTAAACATTTTATGAAGCTAAACTTGTTATTAGGATCCTCTTGAACTCAATATTTTTATATAATAATTTAGTTTGTTCTTCTATTACATTGTAATTTCTTTTTCAATTATATTATTCAATCTGATTTATTTGCAATTAATTGTCTAATTAACAATTATATCACAGAAGCAATTAGGTAGCTTTGAGAAAAGTATTTAATTGCTTGTCTTGATTGAATTCCTTACATAATTTCTAGGCTTGAGAGGTACAATTCTTGTGTATGTGATCGATAATTGACGTTCTTAATGAATAATAGTTTAATCTAATTAACATGAGAGTGTGATTAAGTTAGGTTATTATATTGTGTGTAGTTTGCCTAAGAGAGGAATGCATGCATAGGTTAGAGTTAATTGATCATATAATTGTTTGGCAATTACTTGGGATGGTGGATTCCTATTACTCTTTAGTGCTTAATTTTTTAGTGTGGTTATATGGGATCCAATAGTATAAATATTAGGTTTTTGTTATTTTTATTATATTACCTAGATTTTTCTTAGCCTAAATAGTTTAGTATAACTATAGTTTAATACTCAAATACTTATTAATCCAATCCACGTGAGTTCGACAACTCTTTTCTTAAAAACACTTATTACTTGTACACTGACTTGTGCATTTGTAGATTTAGCATGGTCACCCCTATATGAGTGAGAGAAGACATACAGTATGCAATAATCCTAAACACTCATACAACACATTCAGAGAGGAAATAAATCATAAGTAAAAGAAACAGAAATAAATAAACAACCTAGAAATCAAATTTTATTAAATTCATAGTTTTTATTACATATGAAAGAAAGAAAAGAAAATACAAAGAAATCAAGATTCTCCTCTCCCTTCATCTCTATCAAGATCATGTTGAGAACCTATGTCAGACTCCCTATGGTCAGGAGGTTGGGAAGAAGGTTGCAAGAGGTCGGGAAACTTAGCACCAAAGGTTGCAAGCTGACCAAATATCTGTGCAAAGGAATTAGAAGACTGAGGTAGCTGAATGTCTGAATCTCTAAGAAAGGCACCAATGCTCAACCAACGGAGTGAATCTAGGAATGATCCACCCTACCAAAGGGTTGAACAGACGGTTGAGAAGAATAGGACCGAGGAGAGCCATGATGGGTCTGCTGAACAAGTTCAATTCGAATCACCATGTCATTAATGTTCATCAGCATTGTTCTATAGAGCTTGTATTCCTCATGCTTTCAGTAAGATCTCCATGAACCTTGTCCAACCTTTGAGATGAAGCATCAACCTTCACATTTATTGGGACAAACTTGGAAGATCGAGGAGGAGGAACGGGAAGTGAAGTAGAAGGGGTGGAATGAGAGACACTTTGAGAAGAAGAAGAAGGCTCAGAGTTTCTCAACGAAGGGCGTGAAGCCTAAAAGTGTCTTATAGAAAGGGGAGTACGACCATACAAAGAGACATTAATTCCATCGCCAAAGATAGACTGTCCCCAGCGAGTAATAAATGAAGGATAATGAAAAGTATAACAAGAAGGAGAGAATGAATCAAAAGTGATGTCCTCAAGATCATACCAACAAGATCTATAGACTTACCATCAAGAATGGCACAAAGAAAATGTCCCTTGGCATTAGGCACAGAAGAGACATGAGTGCAAGGAAAGACGTAAGCAGAAACGACTTGCAAAAGCAAGCGTCTAGGAGAGGAATTGTTTATAGAAATAGTACCTCCAATAAAAGAAATGTCAGGTCCAGAAATTCTGATAGCCATGATAGACTGATTTTAAGTTTTGAGACACTCAACACCCAAAAATAGTGTGATCAAACAACATTCCTCCATCTAAAAAAAGTGATGAGGAGCAACAGGAGTAGGATGTAATCTTTGGTCCATATGAGCATGTGGAGTATGAATCACTCGAGAGTTCTTTATTTTAGAAATTCTCGAATGACCTATTAGAGGTCATACAAGTGAATAGGAGGGCTTTCAGAAAAAAATTTCTTTTCTTCACTATTTCACCAGTGCATAATACACCCAAAAACAAAATACCCAAACAAACCACAGTAGTTACATCCTAAGAAGTCATAATGAGAAGAGTGAGGGGGATATCTCCTAGTAGTACTCCAAGCATATCTTGGACACTGGTTGGTAAGGTGGCCAATAGTACCACAAGAATGACAAGAACGAATCAATGAACAAGAAGAACTGGGTCTCTATCTCCAAGGTGTAACACAAGGAGGAGAGGGAGTGGTAGAATCTCATCAAGCTTTTGAGTACCCATCAAAAGTTTCTTAACAGTAGCTCTGGAGTGTTCCAACTCCTTCTTAATGTCAGACTGCTTTTCACTCAAAGTAATGAGCAGGTCATCCTTTTCCTTAATGGATGCCTCAAGAAATTTGGCAAAATTTCCCTAGCTTTGATTTTTTTCCTGAAGAGTTAACAACTCCTCATCTTTTACAGAAATGGCATGAGCAAGATATGCCTTTTCACTTTCCAAGATCTTAACGTTCTTTCCTATAAGTGAGATTCTTTCAACTTTCTCCTTTCACAGATTTGAACTAACTATTCACTAATCTGTAACACTTTAAAGATGCTTTAGTGATTGTTTAAGGAACCTCATTCTTGACTTGTTTGACTCAGCTTCAACAACCATGTCATTAAATCTTATTTTCAAAATCTCACATTTTTTAGTGAGATCATCTTTTGAGCCTCATTAGGTTGAACTTCTTAACCACAAAGGCACCCTCATGTGTTATTTCCAAAATATCCCAAGCTCCTTTAGAAGTAGTGTAGGCAGAAATTTGATGATACTCTTCAAGGTTGACAGCACAAGCGAGTGCGTACGGTCCTTAACTGTTCAAATCGCACTCACGATTTTCCTTCTTAGTCCATTCAATCATAGGTTTGGGAACAACTGTTCCATCTTCAAGAGTTTTTGTAGGAAATGTCTAGCCATTCTCTACTTGATACCAAACACGATCTCCCATCAACCAAAAGAAAGTTCGTATCTAAGACTTTTAATAGGTATAGTTATACCCATAGAGAAGTGGAGGTCTATCTACATTACCTCCATCACTAGAGTCCATCCTGGTGAAAAGTGAGTGTGTGTGAAAAGTACTAGAAATAAATCAACACCGAAGTGATTAAACCCAACAAGGGTATACTTGCTGTAATACTAATTGAGAGGGTCCTAACCTGGTTACACGACCAAGCCAAGGTGATACGGACACCTAAGTACTTGCCCCTCTCATACAAGCAATTAATAGAGAACACATAATTACAGATAAATAAATAAATAAATAAGGCAAAGAACAGATAAAGAAGTAAAAATAATAAATGCTTTCTAATCTTAGTATATACTATATATGTTGTCACATATACCATAAATACTCAAATTATACTAACTCAGGCAACAGAGCATACAAACGCAATGATATAACGTGGTAAAGTTACTTAAGCTCCAATCCTAAGCGGTAACATCTACGAGTTACTTAAAGCAGCCAAATTTACTAAATGAAATAAAACAATTATTACAAACTTGATAAAGATAAATGCCAAATACCTCATTTATTACAAACTCACGAACCCTTTGTTGACCACCTTGATAAGCCACCAAAAATAAGCTTTTTGAAGACAAAACTTGTGAGACCCCAATCTTAATTATTATTTTTCAGAAAATAATTTAAATTTATGTATTAAATTTAGTGTTATTTAAACTTGTTAAAGTTTGAAATTGTATTTTTAAGTAGTCAAAAAAATAAATATATTGTAATATCAAAATTGTTTTGTAAATATTTATAATGGCTCAAAAATAATTTCAATTTTATAAACATTTTTAGAAATTGTGAAAAAAATTAAATACAAATTACCAGAATACCCCTAGTTTATCAAAAAAAATTGTAAGGGTAAGGGCAATTTCGACTTTTTACCCTAAACCGTATTTACCCCCCCACCTTCCCTCTCCTTTCTTCCATGAAAATTTTGGTTTCTTGAGACTCTTGACGGCACGCAAGAGAGAGAGGGAGGCGTTGCCCTCATCGACGCCGTGGCCCTCAACGGTCAGTCTTCCCCCCAACGGAGCACCTCGCTAGAAAAACAATCCAGCTTGGAAGCTGTGCTACCTTCGTTCGTTCCCCTTAGCGGCCGTCAACTCCTATTTCCTTTAGCACGAGCTCACTTACGTCGCGCTCTGCCGTCGTCCTCCTCGCCGTGGCCTTATTTCCATCAATGAGTTAACGCCAAAACACTGAGAAGAAGCCAGCGTTAAACAGCCCAGTCGCCGTTCATGGCACACCAACATCTGACCGTCGTTCTTCCATCACCGATTTCCATTTCCTCCAACGTGAGTGCACCTTCTTCAAGAGTTGTTTTTATTTTTTTGAAGGCAATATTTCTGACATTTGTGTCGGTCAATCTCCATGATGATAATGGCAGATATATTTGCTATTCTAGTTGTCTCCCTTCTCTATTATGAAGGATTACCTCTATTTTTGCTATTGTTACCTATACCCAAATTTATGGACTTTTGTTTTTATGTAAGCTCTATGTTGCTGATGAAGATAGTAGGATTCATTTGTTATTTTCAATTAGCTGCTTTGTTTTTGTTTATTAGTTTCTGTCATTTTGTTATTCTTGTTTTTTTGTTTTGTTTTCAAAGTAGTGATTATTGATGTTGGAAATTGAAAAGAAAAAGAACAGAAGGAAGTTTCTGTTTTTAGGTTTGTAGACCAGTTTAGCTACATTGAAGCTAGAGATGCTTGTGTAATGTGTATGATTGGTTTACTCTCTTGAAGATTTTATAGCTAGTTGTAATAGCGATGAATAGTGCTTGGTTCCTAAGGCTTCAATGTATGCAGATGAAGATGGAACTTATTCATGAGTAGTATTCTTTTCTATGAGTAGCAGGTTAGTTATATGTGTCTATATTTCTGGAATGGTTCTGCTTTGCTTTGCATGAATACAATATCTACCTTTTCATTAGTGAAGGATTGATCTTTCATTTTTCTCTTTGTACTTGATACTCTTGTTTGGAATTTGATCCATTTGTAAATTATGATTTGTTTACCTGTACTTTTGGGGGAAAAGTTGTGTTTAAAACATGTTATGTTTATGGTTATTAATCAATCTAGCAAGAACTTTTGGTCACTTTCATCTAAATGATGTCTTATTAAGTGATCGTAATGTTAAGATGTATGACATTCTTCGAAATGCAATTACAGATATAAGTCCTTATGGAAGAGGCGTCGAAAGGGTGAGTTGATAAAGTACCTAGAGCCACAATTTTACTAACGAGGATTCGAGACATTATCTGATTTAGGAAGTACACTGTTAGAATAGTTTGCCCATGAAACTTATTGAGGTAGGGGTTATTACTCCACCTTTTCTTCATGCATTATTTTTATGAAAATATCATGCATCATTATGGATAATTGAAGGACTGAAATTGATGCCATGTTTATAAATATTTTTATAAAAGTGTTGATAATAATGTTATAATTAACATACCCGTTTGGAAACATTTTATATGTATATATGAGATTATGAAATACGAGTATTAAAATATTTTATATGGCATCTGAGTTTTATGCATGCATCATGAAATTATTTTATGGGGAGTATTACCTATATAATGTCTTGCGGAGATATGGTACCCTGGGGCTACTAGATGCAGCAGACTACTTTTCGATGGACTACAGGTATGCATTACATTTCACATGTATCTCGGAGTTGTCCATACATGGGTCTTGGTATTAGACCGCACATGGGCCTCGGAGTTGGACCCCCCATTGTGTTTCAGAGTTGTCCGTCTTGGGTCTTGGTATTTGTTTCCGTCTATAGCTCAAAGTTGGACCGCCCATATGACGAGGACCCTTAAGGCGAGGACCCATGTACCTTAGAGTTGACCAACACATGTGCCATATGTATTTTAGAGTTTGACCATACATGGGGTAGGAGGTGGACCCACGTGCGTCTCGGAGGTTGACCGCGCACGTGTGATGAGTGCTCAAAAAGCACTAATATTTCGTGATTAATTGTGCTTGATTGATTGATATATAGATTTATTATGACTATTATTTCGATTATTTTCATAAATCTATCCATTCGGAGTCACGGGTATATTTTAGTGCATTTCAGGTGTTTTTAGCGTCAAAATGAGTCAAATGATGAAAACACGCGAAGACGGAACACTTACGGCGCTCGGATCACGAGTTACGGGCTAAACGAGACAAATATGTAAGCCTTACATAATGTGCCATCACATATGTAAGGGGGGACGTGAAAAGAAGGAAACCAATGCGCGCCGCGGCGAGAGAATTGCATGCCGCGGCGTGAGGCTCTCGGGTTTGATCCTGAAAACATAGAAGCATTGCGCGCCGCGGCGAGGGAATTGTATGCCGCGGCGGGGAGCTCTCGGGTTTTTGCATATTTTCCAAATTTTGTGTTGCGCCGCGGCGGGTAAAATGCATGCCGCGGCGCGCCTATTCCTATTGCAATCAGGAATGCCTTACATCTATAAATACCCCCTTTAGACCCCCTTTACAACAAGAACTCGAAATAAGAACTCCAATTCATACACAACTCATTCTCTTCTCAATTTTGCGACCCAAACACGACATTCAATCAGCTTTGAGAGCGTTGCCACACTATAACGAAGCGAGAGATACCATTCTAAGGATTCAAGGAAGCCAACAACGATCGAAGATAAAGCTTACGGAGGAGTACGTCAACCGATCCATAAGCGGTATTTAGATTTAGGTTTTCCTTGTTGTTATAGAATTAATTTATCTTCTCCATTTGTTAAAGTGTATGATCATATTTTATTTGTCTATGAATAACAATATGAACATAAGCGGCTAGTTTCATTATGGATGTTTAGTTTGTGTTGCCATGTTTGCTAGAATTGTGTATGGTGTATTTAATTGATTTATGAATGAATTACTTTTTGATTAAGAGCATGTTTAAATGTTTGATTATGAATAATCATGGGCCAATTTGGTGTTCGTAGTTAGACTGAAAAATCTGAGAATTTAGTTAGAGGAACGTCACCTTAACTCTTTTCCGAAATACTTAATCAAAGCTTCAAGTTAGTGACTTAGTCATAGCATTAATTTGATTGGCATAATTTCCTTGCGCATAATTTGATAGCTAGTTAATTTACCCCGGCCAAAGGCGGTTAATTAGTTAATCAACAAAGAAACCTACCCCGGCCAAAAGGAGTTTCGTAATTAAAAGGAAAGCCGGTAGTTTAATTCATATAGGACGTTCACACATATCACCATACCTTTTCGATGCAAACATGGTTAACCAAGCTAAACGTCCATACATCCTCTATTGATATTTGATTTGATTGAATCGATTGTCTGATTGCCATCTTGATTTCGTGTGATTTTCTTACGATTGTTCCTGTTACCAAAACCAAACAAACTCTTTTTACAGTTTTATTAGCATTAGGATTCTAGTTACTTAGAGTTTTAGTTTCACTAGAACTCTATTTAATTAGTGTTTTATTTTCATTAGAACTCTATTTAGATTAAAACGTTAGTTATTTAGAACCACTGCAATTCCTTGAGAGACCGACCTTGGAGGTTGCTTATCACTTTACTACGAGTGATTCGTACACTTGCGAGTACACATTTTAACACATCAAGTTTTTGGCGCCGTTGCCGGGGAATTGGCGTTTTAGATAATTTTCTTTTTAACTTTTTAGAGTTTCTGATTTATTTATTTATTTTTTTTATTTATTTTATTTATTTTATTTGTTTATTTTTATTTGTTTATTTATTTTATTTATTTCTTTATTTTATTTATTTATTTTTATTCGAAAAATCCAAAAAAAAAAAAAATCAGAAAATCAAAAAATCAAAAAAAATAGTGTTTTTAATTGCTTAATCTGTGGTGCTTTGATTTCTCTGTTGTTTTTGTTAGTTTTTGAAAGGTACCGTTCATCAACAACATCAACAAATTTTAAAATGCACCTAATCAGGCTGGATACTGAAATCCAAGAGCCAATACAAATGAAGAACTACATGATATGACAGACATAGAGGTATGTAGCATTTGTGGTTTATATGGGCATTATGCTAATGTTTGCACTTTTGCAGGTGATTACTATGCATCCCCTAATCCAAACTTTGATTTTAATGAGAGATGTCACCCACCTTGGAATGATCCTTATTTCAGTACCTATAATCCTGAGTGGGGAAATCACCATAATTCTTCATGGCAAGCAAACTTTACCCCACCTTATGCCCAATACAACATGCAAAGCTCAAATTCATATGACCCACCGTATGCCCAATACAACATGCAAAGCTCTAATTTTCAACCATATGACCCACCTTATGCACAATACCAAATGCAAAGCTCAAGTTTTCCTACATATCCATCTAGGGCCACCTTCGAAGAGAGCTTAAATTCTTTCATACAAGGAAGTCGAGTTTCTAATCAACCTAGGAAGCCAACCTTAGAGGAAACCTTGAATGCTTTCATACAATCTACTAGTGAAAGGATGGAGTCTATAGAGGCATCAATAAACAGAATAGAAATGCAAGTTGGGCAATTAGCGGAACAAATTCAAAAACAAGAAGAGTTGCCCACCCAAATTGAGCAAGTGAAGGATGACACGATCCTTCAAAGTGGTAAAAATTTTGAAAATATTTATTTTCCTGAAACTTTTGATGATTTACCACTTTGTGTAGAAAATACAGATGGAGAGCAAGCAATTCTCAAAGAATGTCAAGCTGATGAATATCAAATTCTACAAACTTCTGTGGAGAACAAGGAGGAATTATCTTCACCTCCCATGCCACACAAGGCACCTAAGACTTGCACATCCCCAAATTATTTTCTATACCACTTCCACAAAAAAGTGTGTGCTGTGCTTTATGGAAAACAACTACCGAGATGGAAGGACAAGCTTAATGACATATTAGCTCGGAAAATTAATATCACACACTTCAAGATCTTTGATGATGGTGGATAGAAACGAATTAGCAACGTCTTGCTAAGACGTTAAAGAAAGCGCTTGGTGGGAGGCAACCCACCATATTCGGTAGTATCAATTTCTTTTCTTTATTTTCTTTTTATTTATTTATTATTATTTTTTATTTTTATTTTCTTTTTCAGTTTTTCCTTTATTTTCTTTTATTTTGGATTGTTTAACTTTGTTTGATGTTTTTGTGTTTTCATTTGACTTAGTTATAATTAAAAATTGGGTTTGAATGTGAATTGTGTGCATACACTTTGAGGTTCAATATATGTTCATATACATACATTCTTCATGAGAGAAGCGAGGAACAGTGAACCGGAGCATAGCGAGTAACGACACAATTTCATACGAAAGGGGGGTAACTTCTTACACTTTTTCTTAATTTCTTTTGCTCTTCTTTTTACATTGAGGACAATGCAGAAATTAGGTTGGGGGTGGGGAAGAATATTCCATGAGCATGAAATATGACCAATTTTTAATTTTTAACTTTGTCACTTGAATTGTTCCTAGTTAGTGTCGTGTCTACTTGATTCAATCCGGAAATCTATGATATTAACATGATTGTAATGACGATGACATATGAGAGATGTTAGATTTTTACCTAAGCAACGAAACACATAAATGTTGGATTCATCTAATTTGAGAATTTTGTGGTACATGTGGTATGTATGCATGGTTAGTTTAACTATTCTGATTTGTGGAATGTATGCATGTTCATGATATGTTTTAAGTCTCAACAATCTCTAGAACTCATTTGAAAACACGTTGAAGCGAAATAATAGAAACAAACACCACTTAGAAAATGATTTAGGCCATCTTTGGACCGTTTGGACTTTTCATGCCTCCCCGCAATATTTTATCAATAGCACACCCTTGAACTCAACATTGACATACATTGAACTACCCTTAGTGATAAGAGTACTTAATGTAATATTTGATTTTCATGAGCAATTATGTTGTGTTTATCTTGCTTCATCATAAAAAAAAAAAAAAAAAAAAAATGATGATGATTGAAACAGTAAGCAAGAATAAAAAAAAAGAGAGAAGAAAATCAAGCAAAAGATCCAAAGGACATGTGAATTGAAGGGAGGATGGAAAAGAACACTTGGTAGAAAAAAAAAAAAAAAAAAAAAAAGGGGTTGAAAATATGTTTGTGAAATAAAAGGTACTCTTATCATATGAAAACATCATTTTTGTACTTTCATGATCACACACCTAGCCACAACTTTACAAGCTTAATGAAGTCCTATTGATTCTAGGTAGTTTAGTTTCTATATTAGTGGAGATGAGTTTGAAAAATGAGCATATGGAGTTTATAAGTGCAAAAATTCACTTTCATATTTTACTTGCACATTTATGAGACATTGAAATGTAATCTATGAATATCATGCATGACACGGTCAGATAGTATAACTAACGGGTTTGTGGTGTGATTGGTTGTTCAAAATTCGATTACCATGATGAGTTTGATGTTTGGACTGTTTTTGAGCTTAGGTGATGTTTAACTATTTCATGTATCATTCGTTGTTAACAATTTTTGAGACGTATGCATGGATTGATTCAAGTATTGTTAGAGTCTTTATTAGTTTTGAGTCTTTATTTGTGTCAGTTACGATGTTTGCGGGTATCATCACTGGAAACCCTCACGAGACTACAACTCGTCCACTAGGGCCACCTAGGGGTTTAAAGGCTTGTTGCATATGCTAAATGCAACCGTGACAATCTACGGAAGTGATTTAGGTTAGGTTAGTTTATTTCATTTGTTTTTAATTTTATTTTAGGTCGCTTCACTTGCTAGAGACTAGCAAGAAGCTGGTTGGGGGTTGTGATGAGTGCTCAAAAAGCACTAATATTTCGTGATTAATTGTGCTTGATTGATTGATATATAGATTTATTATGACTATTATTTCGATTATTTTCATAAATCTATCCATTCGGAGTCACGGGTATATTTTAGTGCATTTCAGGTGTTTTTAGCGTCAAAATGAGTCAAATGATGAAAACACGCGAAGACGGAACACTTACGGCGCTCGGATCACGAGTTACGGGCTAAACGAGACAAATATGTAAGCCTTACATAATGTGCCATCACATATGTAAGGGGGGACGTGAAAAGAAGGAAACCAATGCGCGCCGCGGCGAGAGAATTGCATGCCGCGGCGTGAGGCTCTCGGGTTTGATCCTGAAAACATAGAAGCATTGCGCGCCGCGGCGAGGGAATTGTATGCCGCGGCGGGGAGCTCTCGGGTTTTTGCATATTTTCCAAATTTTGTGTTGCGCCGCGGCGGGTAAAATGCATGCCGCGGCGCGCCTATTCCTATTGCAATCAGGAATGCCTTACATCTATAAATACCCCCTTTAGACCCCCTTTACAACAAGAACTCGAATTGGTACACAACTCTTACACTTTACAATTTTGCAACCAAACACGACATTCAATCAACTTTGGGAGTTTTGCTACACAAAAACGAAGCAAGAGAAACCATTCTAAGGATCCAAAGAAGCCGTCGACAATCGAAGATAAAGCTTACGGAGGAGTACGTCAACCGATCCATAAGCGGTATTTAGATCTAGGTTTTCTTTGGTGTTGTAGAATTCTATTTTTCTTCTTTTTTCGTTGGAGTGTATGTTCGTATTTTATTTGTCTATGAATATTAATATGAACATATCTGGCTAGTTTTATTATGGATGTTTAGTTTGTGTTGCCATGTTTGCTAGAACTGTGTATGGTGTATGTTTTATTGATTTAATATAAACAAATTACTTTTTGATTAAGAGCATGTTTAGATATTTGATTATGAATAATCATGGGCCCATTTGATGTTCGTAGTTAGATTGAAAAATCTGAGAATTTAGTTATAGGAACGTCACCTTAACTTTATTCCGAAACACTTAATCAAAGCTTCAAGTTAGTGACTTAGTCATAGCATTAATTTGATTGGCATGTTTTCCTTGCGCATAATTTGATTACTATTTGATTTACCCCCGCCAAAGGCAGTTAATTAGTTAATCAACAAAGAGACCTACCCCCGCCAAAAGGAGTTTCGTAATTAAAAGGAAAGCCGGTAGTTTTGTTTATATAGGACATTCATGTTATTTCACCATACCTTTTTGATGCAAGCATGGTCAACCAAGCTAAACGTCCATACATCCTCCACTGATCTTCAAATCTATTTGAATTGATTGTGAATTTGCAATACTGTTTTCGTTTAATTGCTCGTACTTTGTTCCCGTTACAAATCAAACACTTTTTTTTACAGTTTTACTAGCTTTAGGATTCTAGTTACTTAGAGTTTTAGTTTTACTAGAACTCTATTTAATTAGTCTTTTATTTTCATTAGAACTCTATTTAGATTAAAAAGTTAGTTATTTAAAACCACTGCAATTCCTTGAGAGACCGACCTTGGAAGTTGCTTATCACTTTACTACGAGTGATTCGTACACTTGCGAGTACACATTTTAACACATCAAGTTTTTGCATATGCTAAATGCAACCGTGACAATCTACGGAAGTGATTTAGGTTAGGTTAGTTTATTTCATTTGTTTTTAATTTTATTTTAGGTCGCTTCACTTGCTAGAGACTAGCAAGAAGCTGGTTGGGGGTTGTGATGAGTGCTCAAAAAGCACTAATATTTCGTGATTAATTGTGCTTGATTGATTGATATATAGATTTATTATGACTATTATTTCGATTATTTTCATAAATCTATCCATTCGGAGTCACGGGTATATTTTAGTGCATTTCAGGTGTTTTTAGCGTCAAAATGAGTCAAATGATGAAAACACGCGAAGACGGAACACTTACGGCGCTCGGATCACGAGTTACGGGCTAAACGAGACAAATATGTAAGCCTTACATAATGTGCCATCACATATGTAAGGGGGGACGTGAAAAGAAGGAAACCAATGCGCGCCGCGGCGAGAGAATTGCATGCCGCGGCGTGAGGCTCTCGGGTTTGATCCTGAAAACATAGAAGCATTGCGCGCCGCGGCGAGGGAATTGTATGCCGCGGCGGGGAGCTCTCGGGTTTTTGCATATTTTCCAAATTTTGTGTTGCGCCGCGGCGGGTAAAATGCATGCCGCGGCGCGCCTATTCCTATTGCAATCAGGAATGCCTTACATCTATAAATACCCCCTTTAGACCCCCTTTACAACAAGAACTCGAAATAAGAACTCCAATTCATACACAACTCATTCTCTTCTCAATTTTGCGACCCAAACACGACATTCAATCAGCTTTGAGAGCGTTGCCACACTATAACGAAGCGAGAGATACCATTCTAAGGATTCAAGGAAGCCAACAACGATCGAAGATAAAGCTTACGGAGGAGTACGTCAACCGATCCATAAGCGGTATTTAGATTTAGGTTTTCCTTGTTGTTATAGAATTAATTTATCTTCTCCATTTGTTAAAGTGTATGATCATATTTTATTTGTCTATGAATAACAATATGAACATGAGCGGCTAGTTTCATTATGGATGTTTAGTTTGTGTTGCCATGTTTGCTAGAATTGTGTATGGTGTATTTAATTGATTTATGAATGAATTACTTTTTGATTAAGAGCATGTTTAAATGTTTGATTATGAATAATCATGGGCCAATTTGGTGTTCGTAGTTAGACTGAAAAATCTGAGAATTTAGTTAGAGGAACGTCACCTTAACTCTTTTCCGAAATACTTAATCAAAGCTTCAAGTTAGTGACTTAGTCATAGCATTAATTTGATTGGCATAATTTCCTTGCGCATAATTTGATAGCTAGTTAATTTACCCCGGCCAAAGGCGGTTAATTAGTTAATCAACAAAGAAACCTACCCCGGCCAAAAGGAGTTTCGTAATTAAAAGGAAAGCCGGTAGTTTAATTCATATAGGACGTTCACACATATCACCATACCTTTTCGATGCAAACATGGTTAACCAAGCTAAACGTCCATACATCCTCTATTGATATTTGATTTGATTGAATCGATTGTCTGATTGCCATCTTGATTTCGTGTGATTTTCTTACGATTGTTCCTGTTACCAAAACCAAACAAACTCTTTTTACAGTTTTATTAGCATTAGGATTCTAGTTACTTAGAGTTTTAGTTTCACTAGAACTCTATTTAATTAGTGTTTTATTTTCATTAGAACTCTATTTAGATTAAAACGTTAGTTATTTAGAACCACTGCAATTCCTTGAGAGACCGACCTTGGAGGTTGCTTATCACTTTACTACGAGTGATTCGTACACTTGCGAGTACACATTTTAACACATCAACGTGCCCATGTATTTCAGAGTTGACCAATACAAATGGATTTGGCATAGCATTCATGAGTATTTTATATTAAATATAGCATATTTGATTATGATTCTATGAGCATGCATGGGGTACCTGGAATGTACACTCCACTCGGTTTCGAAAGTGAGGAAGTACAGGTATGCCCGAGTTTAAAAATGAAATCTCCCTATTACTATTATACTGATGATTTATTATTAGACATGCATGAAATATTTTAAATGTAGCATGCATTATTGATTTAATTGAGAACTGTGCATGGAGTATACTCCTACTGAGCTAGTTGTAGCTCACCCCGTTTCTCCTTTCTCTTTACAGATTAGGTAGCGGTTATTCGTACTGTTGTGATTTGAACATGAGGTGCATACTTTTAAGGAGTTCAATTAAAAGCTTTTTCCTTTACCCTTATTACTTTAATTAGTTATTCTGTATATTGAGTAGACTGGCTGAGATTAATCTGATTTGATATAAATTCAAATAATTGTAATTATTTGAATTATAAGTTTTTTTAAGGTTTTATTGGGTTTTTATAAATATTAAATTATTTCAAGGGTACCCAAATTATATTTAATTGATTGGTTTCATTTTAAATTGATATTTCATAATTAACAATTCAAAAATTCAGAATTTTTTTTTAAATTTTATCTATTTTCTTAAAATTCACGTACTCAAAATTTAAGGCGTGACAGTTTGGTATCAGAGCATGGTTCTGATCTCCTAGAAACAAAGTGATTTATGATGGTTTTTGATTATTTTAAAAGTGATTTTTATCTCAACTTACCTACTCATAGACGAATAACTAGTAAGACGGGAGTGCAAAGTTTGCACTATGAGCGCTTAATCTTGTGTAGTGCCATAGGAAAAAGGTAGAAGCCTTTACCACAAAGAATAGGAAGATTCCTATGCCATTATGGACCTGATTCTTGGCATCCCACTTGGACACAAATCCTATTGCACCTAAACTAATCTTATGCCTATAAATACACATGTAAAGTCCTAAACCAAAAGAAGGAGAGAATGTACATAATTGTATAGAGAATTAGTTTTAGTTTCATCAACCTCCAAGAGGCATAATTTCCAGTAGAGAAGAGGAGAGAGTCAAGAAAACCATTAGAGGAGGCTAGAGTCTATTCAAGATTGAAGAGTAGATTGTAATAGGATCAAAATATTGGTTATATTCTTCTTCCCTTTCTTCTATTAGATTTTTTGTATTACTCCATGGATTTTCTAGATTTTATGATCTTGAACATGAGTAGCTAATTTGTTTAATCTAGGATTTTATGAACCCAACTTTTTGCATGTAATGATCTTTTAATTACCTCATTGTGGTTACTTTCTCAAATTATATTATTTAATTTGGTTTATTTACAATTAATTGTCTAGCTAACAATTATACATAGAGGCAATTAGATAGCTTTGGAAGAAGTATTTATTTGTTTGTCTTGATTGAATAGTATGCATAGTTTCTAATCTGAGAGATACGATTCTTGTACATGTGGTCGATAATTGACATTCCTAATGAATAGTATGCAATCTAGTTGACATAAGAGTGTGATTAGGTTAATTACCATATTACATGTAGTTTACTTGAGCAAGAAATGCATGCATAGTTTAGTGTCAATTGATCATATAATTGATTAGTAAATGCTATGGGGGATTTTAGTAATTCACATGTTAGAAAGTTGGGAGATTAAGGATTCCTAAGTGAAAGTATTTTATTTTTTTCTTTAATTAGTTTAGTTTATATTATTTTAATTTATCATTCAATTTTCATAGTTTAAATAGTGACAATGTGATTATTTTGGTATTCATTTACTCAATAATTCAGTCCTCGTGGGTACAAAACATTTTTTCTTAAAAATACTTATTATTGTACACTAACACGTGCACTTGCTAATTTAGCATGTCACCTGTTGTCAAACCGATAATCATTTATAGATGTCCATATCACCCAAATGATTGAAGCAATCCTTGCTTTCCATAAATTTTTGAGTGTGACCCAATATCAATAGCCATTGCGATCGTCCATAAGTTAAGGATAGAATATTCTATACATGGTCCTCTGCCAAAGAAGGAGCATAAGAGGTCCTAGAGAACACCTACAAAATGACATCTCAAAAAAATATGAGATTTAGTTTGCTCTGTGGAACCACATAATGAGTACCTAGAAGGGAAAGATTGTCCTTTATTATTTAACTAGCAACCTGTGGGGAGTTTATTCTGAATAGCACGCCATAGAAAAATAGACTGTGAGGGTGGTATAAAAGAGGCCCAAATGGCCTTACCCCAACTCTTACATTCTCCAACCACACATAGTGAAACATAAGCCTTGCTAGTTATGACACCTCCCTAAACTGAATGTATCCAAACTCTAGTATCCGTACCAATGCCAACAATTGTTAACCAAAATTTTTAGGGAATATTCGGATAGGAGTCCTCAAAGGTCTGTGGCAGATGCCATCGATCTTCTCTTAGATAATCCCTTACTAGATAGTGCATTAGTGAGTCCACTTGAGGGCTACCATCCTTTCATTGAAAGAAGTTCCAAACCAATTGTCTTCTAAAACCTTAATACATAATTCTTTCCAACTAGCCACCTATACTCCTTTAAAAGGGTCAAATAATGAGGTCGTAAACCAAGCCAAATTGACGAGTAGACATAGAAGCTCCGTGGAGAATCATCTGTAGCCAGGTACCAGCTGCACAAGTAAAGCATAGTGTTAGAGCTCCTTAAGATGACCCACAATGTAAACAAATTTAGTATAAACTCATTTAAGAGACCGAGGTCTCGCAAGTGAAGACCTCATTCCTCTAGTGGGCGACAATAGTTCTTCCAAGAAACTTGTATCTGTTTTATTATATCCATCTTTCCTATCCAAAAGAAATTTGGAATCATTTTTTTTAGTTCTTCTAAGACTGCTTTTGACCATTTACATATCTAAAAGGAGTGGAAGAACATACTCTAAATGACAGAATATACCAAGCATCAACATCCTACCAAAGAAAGTGTCTGCCCCATCCATGTCTCTATCCTCGCACAAATTGTTTAGGCTAAACTTTGAAACAAACACTTACTCAGGGATTCTTGGAAAAGATTGATGCCCAAATAAGACAAAGATGAGCCCCCAGTGCGATGGTATGTTTCTCAGAGGAACACCTTTACCAAAGTAAATGAGAAATTTTTCTAAATTTACCATCTGACCCAAGAGATGACCATATAGGCAAACAACCTCATATAGAATTTGGAGATTTGACTTAGATGCTCAACCAAAAATAAGAAGATCATCTGCATATAAAAAGTGCATTAGCGTACAAGTTCCTTTGAGCAAAGAGATTGGGAGTTTGCACCCCCTATCAACCAACTACCCTAGATACATGCTGAGGAAATTTTCAGCTATAAAAGGTAATAGTGGAGACAAGGGATCCCCCCTATCAGATGCCTCTAGAGCAAGAGAAATAACCCTTAGCAAAACCATTAACTAGGATCAAGATTTTTGTTGAAGCAAAGAGATCTTGGATCTAACCCAAAAAGATGTTGTCAAAGCCAAAACACTTCATCACCTATAAAATAAAATCTCAGTGCATGGTTGATATGATAAATTTAGTACTCGCAAGTGTACGAATCACTCGTAGAAAAGTGATAAGTAACTTCCAAGGTCGGTCTCTCAAGGAATTGCAGTGGTTCTAAATAACTGTCTTCTTAATCTAAATAGAGTTCTAACAAAAATAAAACACTAATTAAATAGAGTTCTAGTGAAACTAAAACTCTAAGTAACTAGAGTCCTAAATCTAGTAAAACTGTAAAAAGTGTTTGTTTTGTAACGAGAACAATGGTACGAACAATTAAGCAAAGTCAATATCGCAAATTAACAATCAATTCAAATGGATTAAAAATCAATGGAGGATGTATGGACGTTTAGTTTGATTGGCCATGCTTGCATCAAAAAGTGATGGTGAAATAACATGAACGTTCTATATAAAATATATTACCGGCTTTCCTTTTAATTACGAAACTGCCTTCAATCAGGGTAAATCTCTTTGTTGATTAACTAATTAACTGCTTTCGGTCGGGGTAAATCAAATAGCAATCAAATTATGTGCAAGGAAATACATGCCAATCAAACTAATGCTATCACTAAGTCACTAATTTGAAGCTTTGATTAAGTGTTTCGGAATAACGTTAAGGTGATGTTCCTATAACTAAATTGTCAGATTTTTCAACCTAACTACGAATCTCAAATTGGCCCATGATAATTCATAATTAAATATCTAAGCATGCTCTTAATCAAAAGGTAATTTATTTATGCTAAATCAATAAAATATTCACCATACACAATTCTAGCAAACATGGCAACACAAACTAAACATCCATAATGAAACTAGCTGCTCATGTTCATATTAATATTCATAGACAAATAAAATATGATCATACACTTCAACAAAAGAAGAAGAAAACATAATTCTATAACAACAAGGAAAACCTAGATCTAAATACCGCTAAATGGATGGGATGGCGTTCTTCTCCAAAAGCTTTATCTTCAATCGTCGACGGCTTCCTTGGATCCTTAGAATGGTTTCTCTTGCTTCGTTGAGTGTGGCAAAGCTCCTAAAAACTGAGTGAATTGCTTGTTTGGTAGCAAAATTATTGTGTGTAAAAGTTGTATTCGAGTTGTTCGAGTTGTATGTAAGAAGGAGTCTAAGGGGGTATTTATAGATGTAAGGGTTTACACAAATCCTGATTGCAATAGGAATAGGCGCGCCGCGGCATACATTTTCCCCACGGCGGTGCAACGCAAATTCTGGAAATAATGTCAAAACCCGAGAGCTCCCCGCCACGGCATGACTTTTCCTCACCGCGGCGCGTGTTATCTTCCTTTTCTTCATATTTACCCCCTTACATATGTGATGGCTCGTTATGTAAGGCTTACATGTTTGACTTGTTTAGCCCGTAACTCGTGATTCGAGCGCCGCAAGTGTTCTATCTTTGCGTATTTTCATTATTTGACTTATTTGACGCTAAAAACACCTGAAATGCACTAAAACATACCCGTGATTCCGAATGGATAGATTTATGAAATTAATCGAATAAACAACAAATAATAAATCTATTTCTAAACAATTAAGTGCAATAAACCACGAAATATTAGTGCTTTTTGAGCACTCATCAATGGTATCAAAAGCCTTGTGAATGTCAATTTTAAGAGCGATATTACCCTCTCGGATACAGATTTGCATTGCATCAAAACATTTAGAAGCATCATCCATACAATTGCCAATATTTTGACCCTAATGAATCAAAATTGAGAGCATATGTGTCCTAGGCGACTGGAAACAATCTTTGTTATTAACTTGAACATGAACTTTTCTTTAGTAATAGACCTATATTAATCAATAGTGGTTGCTTACGGGTGTTTCAGTAAAAGGATTAAAAAATTGGAGTTTGGCCCCGAGTGCATCTGACCTATTTGAAAATGGTTCTGAACCACTCGTACAATGTCTATACCAATAATATCGCAGCACTTTTGAAAGAATTTACCTATAAAGTTGCCTAGCTTAAGGGTAGTTATTGGGTCCATGTCAAAAACCATAGAAATTATTCTTCTGATAGTGGTATGTGTTTTAAATTGCCATTATCCAAAGATGTTACCAAGGAGGGAACCATTGACTCAATAAGAGTAAGGTCTGTCGTTCCACCCGATTGAGCTAAGAAAAGATGCTCATGGTAATCCAAAATATGGCTAAATATCATCTAGGTAATTTCTCCATTAATTTCCAAATGGTTCAAAGTTTTTGGGCCCTTAAACAATGAATAAGCAAAAAAAATGCAGAGTTTCTATCACCGCCCTTCAGCCATTTTAGTCAAATCTTTTCTCTTAAAAAAATATCTTTCTAATGCAGCAATCATCCGCATCAGCATGGACATCAAACTCCAATTAAAGCAGTTCTTCAGAGAAAGAATCATCATTATATCGTTGTTGAATGTCGACAAGTGTAGCCGAAGCTATTGCAATATTTTGATCCAAATTACAGAAAATGATTTTATTCCAGTCTTGATAGCCAATTTAAGAGCCTTAAGTTTACCAATAAAAATTCCCATAGGGCTAGTCTGAACAAGCGCCAACCAGATGACACGTACTAGCTCAAGAAAACTAGAGTGCCCGAGCCACATGCCATGAAAACAGTATACAAAAGTGGATGGGGATGAAGCGGAGTCGAGGAAGGGTGCAACTGGAGACTATAGACCAGAAATCAAGGAAGGATTCCAAACACAACACACAATTCAATCAAGATTATATCCTAGATAGTCGACCTTTAAAGTAAGTATAAAAGGCCCATTTAGTGTCAATTTCAACCAAGTTATAGGAAGAGATTGTAGTATTAAAGTCCTCAATAGAGGTGGAACTACGAGTTGAGCCTATAGTTTCATGGGATCCGAGAATTGCATTAAAATCCCTTATGACAAGCTAGGGGGTTTGATTATCTGAAAGAGCTCTTAGAGACTACCAAAGGTCCTTTCTCTTAACATAGGTTGCCTTACCATAGATAAATGTTAATAGATAAATCTTGCCATTTATAGCATAAATAACCGTTATGTGTTATCGATGTTGTATAATAACCGTAGTATCATCTGCCACTAGAAGTTAAGAAAAGTCAGAGCTTACTAACCGATGTAGATTTTGTATCGATAAAGCTATAACCTAAATTTTTCCAAAAATGATCTTCCAAAGAGTTGAGATAGAACATTGGTTTTGCTATACAAAGAGTCCAGCTGTCCCTTTTTACAAAAATTGCACAAAGTATTTCAGGTATTCCTATTAGACATACCCTTACAATTCTAATAAAGAACTATCACAATGAATTACTATCAGGGTCCCTTATGAAGGATGTGTATCTCATAGGCTGCAAATGTGGGCTAGCTGATCGGGCCCAAAGTCTTTTTCCCGTTACAATTTTCCAACGAAGACCCTTGGTATCTTTAAAAAGATCTTGTTTCATTTTATGCATGCATTCACTAAGCTCAGCCATTGACACCGAGGAAGAGGGTGGGAGTGTAAGTGAGGGAAACGTGAGTCTCGATGCAGTAAAGGGGTAGAGATCTTGTGGTAGAGGTAATTGAAGTACCAAAAGTGAGAATAGTAGATCCGTATATTTTCAAGTCAATAATAGAGGGTACATGGTGAACAATTGGGTTTATCGTATCTGTGGGTGCGGTAGCAATTATTGCATGCAAAATTGCAATATCAAAGATATCAAATGGAGCAGCAAGCTAAGTATGGGTTAGGAGTCAAATCATCCATGTAGGGGGCTAGAATGGCATTGGCAATGGACGTGCTAGTAGAAATTGTAGGAGTAGGAGTTGTAGCCATTATAGCAATTGCTTCAAGAGGTCTGTTTAGTGTAAAAGGTGTCGAGAAAGTAGCATCTGTACCTAGTACATGAAGAGCAGCAAAAGCGTTACTTACCAAAACCATATTGTCAACAGAAGTGACCTTAGGTCTATAAATTTGTTGTTGGCGAGACTGAACCTAAGGCCTATTTGGTTGAGCTTCTTTGGGCTTTTTTGCTATAGTACTAGCCTTCTTACAACATATTTAGGTTGCTTGGCCCATAAAAGACCATAGACTACAGAATTTGAGCACAGTTTCATAGTATAAATCCACAAAGATCTTAAGTTACCCCCCTTCCACCATTACCTGTTCGTCGGGAGCTTGCGATCATGGTCAATATCAATCAAAAGACTATCATACTGACCCAACTTGTCATTAATGGCGGTGTTGTCAATTTTTAGAGGAATGTCAATTTCCCGTGCAATTTGTGCAAGAATTAGTTTATCCCATAATTCTTAGGCCAAATTGTAAAAGCAAACCCACACTTGGGCATTAGTGGCTTTTTGAGTGTATAGGTTAAAGTTGGGTGTCCATGGTTGAACTCGAAAAATTCCTAGTTTAACATTGATTGGCACATTAGCTTGAACCCTAGCTTGATCCTCAAAGGAGTGCAGTAAAATATGATAAAAACTGCAACCTAGAGCTATACGTTTCTAATTGGAAGATAAGTTTCACATCGAGTTCAGTTGGGTTTTTAGATAGCCTTGGCTCTAGGGTTTGTCCTATAAGTTTCACATCGAGTTTAGTTGGATTTTTAGATAGCCTTGGCTCTAGGGTTTGTCCTCTTTAGAGAGGATTAGTCAACTAATTAGAGAGAACTTACATAGTTCTAAGCGAGATTGGAATACTTTCAGGTCTAGAGTAACACATGCAATATCTCTACTCTTTGTTGGAGGTGTCTCACATGACTCAATCACAATACTTGAGGAGTTATTACCAATAGCTTGGGCATAACTCTTCGATGTTTTGGGGCATGCACAGTAGAATGGGTCTTAAATTAATCTACATGGCTTGGGTAGTTACATATTGCATGGCTAGGGTTAGGATTTGGCATAGAGAGGCAAAAACCCTAAGCGCAAGGTGGTAGAGGGACGGGGCTTCTTAACAACAATCATAAAATGGTGGGTACTAGATCAGCCAAGCAAGAGACGAAAAAGCCTTCAAGTTTGAACGACTCCTCTTTGATGAAAGAGACGAAAGAGATCCGTGCGGTAAAGAGACTTGCAAAAGACACTGGATTGACTTGTATTTATTTGGTATGTTGTGTTGTTTTGTCTCCTATTTATGTTGACAATATAAAAAGCAGAAGATGCCGGATTGAAAGTTACAATCATGAAGCCCTCTATTCCTTTCACATTGAATTAGTTTATTAGCTGCTATTGTTGGTTCTGAAATTAATCAATGATTATCGCCCTCAAAATGATCGCATTGTTCCAATCAAACTAAATGCTTGTCGTATTGTTCTATCCATTGTTGATTCCTATTGGATTACCAGACCTACCTCTCTTCATTCCTTATTCACTGACACCTAGCTGAATTTCTAGCATAAAATTGATTGAATATTGAAGTAAAACGTCAAACCCCACAGAGCAAGTGAGTCCAAACGATTTCTTTTTCACCTTCACTTTCTCTATTAGATAATTTTTCACATTAAACCAATTAAGCAACCAAAAAAAAAAAAAAACCTTCTTGCTAACAACGATTTGTTTTGTTAGAAGAGTTCTTTGAATATAATATTCCTAAAAGAATGATTAGTTTCGATATTTTTTAATATTTGATACTATGTCGAAGTTTATAAGAACTATGGTCAATCTCAAATGGTTAACCCTAGTGATAAACATGTTTGGTACTTTAATGCTTCTCTTATTAACCATTTGGACTCATATCATCAAAATAATGCACTACTAGTCCTTCCATTTAAGAAAAGCTACAACAATAGTCCAATTTTTTTTTTTAAACTAATTTATAGAAGGATGATTTTATCTTTATAAAATTATTTATTATTTTATCATTCTCTTTTTTGTTTTTTGGGTCCATTTCAATAAGAAACATCTCATACCATCCTAGCAATCAGCATCAACCTTCACCATTCTCTTCATCCTACTCCTGATACCGCTTTATTCACTTGTCGACCAACCAAATTTCATTATTTACTGCAGTGCAATCTAAAGCTGTATTTTTTTAAGAAATTATAGTTAGGCCACTACCAACTGATTTGAAGCACTTATATTTACCCTCTATTATTGCTACCACCAGCACATTTCCTCTAATCTCAATAACCCTTTCATTCTTTCTAACCACCTTATCTACAATCAAACGTAAGGTGAAAGTGACTTTGATCGAATACAAGATAGTCAAAAAAGGATAAGGGGTCAAGAAGATTGAAGGGAATGACCTAATAGTAGTTGCAGTCATGAGAAGATGTGGTGCTTCAAATAAGTTGGGGGTGGCCCAACTTTAGTTTTTATAAAAAAAAAATTATTTTTGGATTGTTTATGATTGGCGGGTAAAAGAATGAGATGGTGTTAAGGTATGATAAAGATAATGGTGAAAGTAAACATGATTGCTAGGTTGGTATGGGTTATTTTTGTAATGAGATAAACAAAAAATAAGAGAATTCATAAAATAATTATTTTCCTAAAGACAAAATTTACTTCTATTAATTAGTTTTTTCTTCAAAATTAGACCATTGTTGCAACTTTTGTTAAATGAGAATACTAGTACTGTACTAGTTTAATAATATAAGTCCAAATGAGTACATTTTATATTTAATAAGGGTACTACTAAAGTACCAAACACATGGTTAAGCCTCAAATTGTGGGTTTTTATTTCTTGTAAAAATCATCACTTTATATTTTTAACTATTTTATTATATTTTATTTAAGTTACTTTTTTTATTTTACTTTTGCTTGAACCATTTTATTCTTTTTTTAGAGTTGAGTTTTTTATCTAATTGACTTATAAGAAGCATGTGTCTTCTTTTTTAAGTTAACTCAAAGATAGTAATAATTATGTTTATTTATATATTTAATATTAATATCATATTTAAATAACGTAGATGTTACATTCTAATATATATATAACCAAGGGTCATTCTTTAGTACCCACACCAATACCATACTGTGACTATTTTTAGCCATTATATTATTATATTTAATTTAAACCATTAATTTAAAAATATGTTATAAATAAATACTTATTTAACAGGTTACTTGAATAGATTGCAAATTAATATAAATAGTCTAATAAATCATTATTTGATACGATCACCATCACATTTCATATTTTCTATCGGTTTCTAAGTCATTGAATCTCAGTATTTGTCAAAAGGTAAACTCGTTAATACTCTTAATTAATTTGATGTTGTTAGTTGCAACGTTAAGCTCTAAATTTGCGACTTTGTGTGACATTAGTAAGTTTGTATGACAACTGGTAACTACGTATGATAGTTGCAATTCTTGATAAGTATTGTTAACTCTGAATGCCAATTATTATTTTGAATAACAATTATAACTTTACATGACAAATCAATAACGGTATAGCATATTACTATGGGATAGAAATAGCTATATTCACTAGAAGAGAAACGATATTCAACGACAAAATATTTTGTCGATAAAAGTAAACATTTTATTGGCAAATCTTTTCCTCAACAAAAAGTTTCATTTAATGTTCGTCAGCTAAACCCCATCGTTGAAAGTATTCCTCGACAAAATCATGGTTTTGTTGATAATTATCAAATATTCTACAACTAAAATATTTGTCAGCAAATCTTTTCTTCAACAAAATATTGTCATAAAAAGTTATAGGATTTTTTTCAAATTGAATTCTCCAACAAAATTTTTCTCAATAAAAATGCCTTCATCAACAAAATTTGTTGGTAAAACATTTTTAGGCCAAAAAAAATTAAATTAAATTAATTTTTGATAATGATATCATTCACCATTAATTGTAAATAAAATAATTTTAAATGTGCACATCTTACAAATATTCTCAAAAGGTAAGACTTTTTGGGACGATTATTAACCGTTTTAAATACAACTGTCCCCAAAAGACTTTTTGGATTGGTTGGCTAATGCACAAAGACTTGATAGTCAAATTTTATATTTGTAATAAGCTTACAAGTGTATGAATTACTTGTAATAAGTGATAAGTATACTCCCAAGATCGTCTCTCAAAGAATTGAGGTGATTTTAAAATGTTATTTATTTTATTATTCAGTCGAACAATCTTAAACATTTTAACAATTATCGGTTGCAGAAAAGATTGTAAATTCCTAAATTAATTTAATAACTAAAATAAAATGCAAATAAAAATAATCCCAACCAAGGTGGGGATAATGGATGTAAATGAAAATCTTAGTTCGTTATCCATTCATATAAAGAACAAATTAAGCAATTCAATTTAAAGTAAGATTTAATGATTTTTTCGTTAAACCTAAAAAATCTCAAATTAATGTCAATTTTTACTACAATTAATTAATTAACGTCTTTGAACTAGACCGTTAACAAATAAATTGGAAGTAGCTCAAAGAAATATTATAATCACATAATCTAACACAAATTAATGCAATCAAATTAGGCTCTTGTTCATAATGCACAATCAAGCAAAGATGGCGTTTCTAATGCCTAAATTCTAACATATTCTCTCCAACTACAAATCAAGATTTAACCCATCATTAATTTATAATCAGAAATATTAAAAACATGAACAATAAATAAATCTAAAAGTCAAATATCATTAAATTACAAAATTATTCTTCCAATCATTGGAAGCAATACTAATATCCCCAAATACATAAATTAGCCAACCATAACTAAATTACTGTCAATCAATTTATTCATAAGAGGCAAACCACAAAATCAAAGAAAAGAAAAAGATATTACAATAAAAATACCCCAATGAATCCTCTAGCTCCAATTCCTTGAAGTTGGTTGATCCTCTTTCTCAATTCCTTAGAGTAGCTTCAAAAATAAAGGGTTTTCTCTTGATTTTGGGTGTGTTTTTGGGTGGAAACCCCAACTGCCACAGCAGCTAAGGTGGGGAGAAAAATGGTTGTCAAAACTTATGTTTGGGAGAGGTATATGTGGTATTTATATGAGGAGCGAAGTGGCACATGCGTGTTAGGATTTCTGGGCAATTTTTTGCACGCAGGCCGCTACACACATTTCTTCCTGCCGCAGCACGCCTTGATTTTCTGGGCAAACAGGGACCTCCTCGCCACGGCACACATATTCCCTTACCCCGGTGCGCGTTGATTTTGGTTTCCCAAAATGAAACTTGATAGCTCCTCGCCGCGACACACATATTTCTTTGGCACGGCGCGCCTTGTTATGCTTGCCTTGTATGTAACCTTTACATAATTGATGACTCCCAATGTAAGGCTTACATTCTCTGGCTTTTGTTACTCCATTTTCACCCTTTTTGAGTCATTTATATCCAATATTCTTCTTAAAGTCCAAAAACCTACAAAACACATAAATACCTTTCAAAACACGAAAATAATAAAATAATGCTTAAAAATATAACAAAATATAGGTCCAAATAGTGTTCATTATTGGCATAATTATAATTATTTTAGAACTTTATGATAACAAGTATATATTTAAGCAAAATCAAGTTTTTCTACTAAAATATCGCAGTAAAGTATTTTTTATTATCAAATTTACCAAAATATATTCAAGACTAATGATCAACATTGTCTAGAGGAGCAAATAACTTGTCGTATTTCAAAAATAAAGGAAATGCATCCCACATAATTGATTTTAAATAAATTATAAATTTTCATGACCATATAATATGCACAATATCTATGCATATACATATTCGTGCAAATAGAAACAAAAGACTTGTGACCATACTCTTACAATCCAAGATTAGAAGTCCTATATTAACATCCAATTGCATATAGTACCTTTGTAGAATAGTAATTCCCCACTTGCTTCTTTTCTACATCAAATCGAACTTCCTTTGCAATCATAGAATTACATCCACCACACCATATATTGAAGGGCATCTTAAACCTCGAATCAACTAGATGTTTATATAAGTACTATTTTTTTTCTAGGCTAAGACCATATAATCAAATAATTAAATCAGGAATACAAAAACTAAAGTGGCAATGTTATGCCTTTTCTAAGTCTAGGATGTAATGTACAATCAAATACATTCTCTGCACTTGTCTCAGTAGTGTTTTACTCCAAAAAAGATATAATTTAGTGATACGAATCATGTAGCGCTACCACCACTTCGTATCCCGAATGGGCCAATCACGAGGTCGAAGGTGAGGCAACTCAAGGACGCCTTGAGTGGACTTATCCAAGAGCTATTACAAGGCCAAGGGATGATGAGGGATGAGCACATGGCTTGTGAGAGGCCAAGCAATGTGCTAGAGGCAGAATTGGAGAAAACGGATCTGCGCCGCGGCATGGAATAATGGCGCCGCGGCGAGCAACGTTCTGCTTTGATTAGGAATTCTGGACGTGGGAGCGCGCCGCGGCATAGAATTGTTCCGCCGCGGCACGGACCGTTCTGTTTTTCTTCCAAGCAGTCCAAAAAGAGGGCGCGCCGCGGCACAAGAAACACCCGCCGCGGCATGGATCGATTTGTGCTTGTAATTACCACCATTGGATTAGAATCAATGGCTAGGATTTTATATTTTCTTTTAGGTTTTCTTGTACACTATATAAAGACATATTGTAGCAGCTCTTGGGACACTTCCCATTTTTTATGAAAAATACTTGTTTGTTGCAAACAAATTTGAGAGCCAAAGCTCTCCTTGCTTAATTGCAAACCAAGAACTTATCAAAGGATTTGCATCCCTTTGTGGCGTTCAACCTCTTCTCCGTGCGTGGTGCGTAATATCCAAGTGTGGAGGTGAGTTTCCTGCAGCCAAATCTGTGTTTTGCCAAGAAATCCTTACCAATTTTGTTGTTGGGTCTTGAATCGTTTCTTCTTGGTTCTCTAGCCTCGTAGCTAGTTGGGTCGATAGGAATCGTGTTGCGGGGTTCGCATCATTTGGTATCAGAGCTCTAGGTTGAGACTCTAGATTCCTATCTTAAATTTCTGTCATTTTTTGTTTCATAGCAACAAGAAAAATTCCTTCAAAAAAAATTCTGTGTTCTTCTATGATTCTATGTGTTTATTGCAATTCCTGGAATAATCTGATTGATGTTGTTGTTTCCCTCTTATCTTGATTGAATTTGGAGAAGATTTCATATTGAAAAATTCCCCCAAAATTCGTTTTTGTGGGAGAGGAGTATTTTGGTAATCTCACATGTGATTCTCGTTTTGAAAAAGTGAGAGCCAAACGTTTTCTCTGCATTTATAAAAAAAAAAAAAAAAAATATCTTCCGAAAATATCTCCCGAAAATATCTCGGAAAATATCTCACGAAAATATCTCGTGAAAATATCCCCCGAGAAATATCTCGTTAGATATTTATAAAAAAAAAAAAAAAAAAAAAAAGAAATTAATTTAAAGAGGATATTTCGGAAATTATATATAAAAAAAAAAAAAAAAAAAAAGAGAAAAGAGAGTAAATTCTTGATTTTTCCGAGGATTTACGGAATTTCTTCGTTTTAGCGTCGTTTACGCTTAACGGATCGTTTCTTTGTTTGTTTACATAATTACGAGTTTGAATTTGTTAAATTGAACTTGATTCCGAACTAATAGAGTTAGAGTTTCAAAACACTTCGAGTTAGTTTCCTTTGTGCTTAACATTGGATATTGCAAACTACGGGTTGTTGAGGACGAAAACTCTACTTTGGGTGGAAATCTTGGTTGGTTTGGTTTGTCATAAGGCTTCGAGCGCTTGGGCAATCACATTCGAGTGTAAACACGTGAGGTAACGAGTGAAAGTTCCACTTTGTTAATTGCTAATTTGTTTGTTTGTTTAGTATCATTGAATATGTCTAACAGGAATAGCTCCGAGGAAGGGCCCGATACGACTTTTATGATGAGGGCGTTACAACAGTCCATGGAACGGATGAATGCCGTCATGGTCAATGTGAATGAGCGGTTAGAGAGACAAGAGGCCACTATCGCCAACATGCGGCAAGAAGCACCGCAAAACGCTCCTAATATAGAAAGGCCTAATAGAAGGGTCCATATTGATGAGGAGTCTGAGGCGGATAGTTTTGGTGAGGATGTTTATGAGGGAGAAGGGAGGATGCCCTTTGGAGGACGCCATGGGCCTAGAGGAGGCCATGGTCGGGGAGGTTTTAGGAGACCCCCACAACGACCCAATGACGGGGTTGATAGGAGCTTGGATAGCATTAAAATGAGAATGCCGGCATTCCAAGGAAAGAATGACCCGGAACTCTATTTGGAGTGGGAAAAGAAGGTTGAGCATATCTTTGCGTGCCACAATTATTCGGATGAAAAAAAGGTTAAGTTGGCCGTACTAGAATTCACCGACTATGCTTTAAATTGGTGGGATCAACTAGTTATTGCTAGGAGGAGAAATGGTGAAAGACCGATTGATAGTTGGGAGAATATGAAGGCTATCATGAGAAAACGGTTTATTCCAAGCCATTACTACCGAGAGCTATATCAGAAGTTGCAAAGGCTCACTCAAGGATTTAGGTCGGTAGATGATTATTACAAGGATATGGAGATGACCATGGTTAGAGCCAATATTGAGGAGGATAGGGAAGCCACCATGGCTAGGTTTGTTAGTGGTTTGAACCAAGAGATTGCCAATATTGTGGAGCTACATCACTATGTAGAGTTAGAGGACATGGTCCATATGGCAATCAAGGTGGAGAGGCAATTGAGGAAGAAGAGCAGCCGCACTTTCCCACCTAAGGTTAACCCAACTACATCAAAACCCACCCCTACCACACCATGGAAAAATTGGAAGAAAGATGAAGCGACTAGCTCCAAGCCTAGGTTTGAATTGAATAAAGGCAAGGAAGTGGAGACTAGTAGGGATAAGGGTAAGGTTGAAAACCCGATCCGATACCGAGATGTCAAGTGTTTTAGGTGTCTTGGAACCGGACACATTGCATCCCAATGTCCGAATAAAAAGGTCATGATCGTCCAAGCCAATGGCGACATTGAAACGGATAGGGATAGTGATGAAGAAGAAATGCCATTACTAGAAGAAGCTAGTGATGAGGAAATAGGGCCCGTGGAGGGAGAGGCTCTAGTGGTAATGAGATCCTTGAGTATCCAATATAAGGATGAGGATGCGGAGCAACAACGAGAGAACATATTTCACACAAGGTGTCATGTGAACTCTAAAGTGTGTAATGTCATCATTGATGGTGGGAGTTGCGCCAACGTGGCTAGTACTACCTTAGTTGAAAAACTAGGGTTGCCAATGATCAAACACCCGAAACCCTACAAGCTACAATGGTTGAATGATAGCGGGGAAGTAAAGGTTAGCAAACAGGTACTAGTATCCTTTGCCATTGGAAAGTACAAGGATGAAGTATTGTGCGATGTAGTCCCCATGCAAGCTGGGCATATATTGCTTGGGAGACCATGGCAATATGATCGGAGGGCTACACATGATGGGTACAATAATAAGTATTCATTTGAGTGGAAAGGAAAAAGGATTACACTTGCACCCTTATCTCCTAAGCAAGTTTTTGAGGACCAAAAGAAGATGGTTAAAGAAAAAAAGGAGAGAGTGGGAGAAAAGAGTGAGGGAGAGAAGAGTGGAGAGAGAGAAAAAGAAACCGAAAAAAAGGTTGAAAATTTTTACGCAAAGGCAAGTGATGTAGAACACGCCGTCTTGGCGAAGAGGTCTGTTCTTATACTTTTGTATAAGGAGACTTATTTATCTACTGATGAACTTGACAATGCGTTGCCAAGTGTTTTTGTTTCTTTGTTACAGGAATATGAAGACGTGTTTCCTGAAGAGATCCCGGACGGTGCGCCACCATTGCGAGGGATTGAGCATCAGATTGACTTCATTCCTGGAGCGTCTCTTCCAAACCGACCGGCTTATCGTACCAATCCGGACGATACTAAGGAGATCCAGAAGCAGGTCGAAGAATTCTTGACTAGAGGGCAAGTCAGAGAAAGCTTAAGCCCTTGTGCAGTGCCAGTGCTACTTGTACCTAAGAAGGATGGGTCAAGTCGTATGTGTGTTGATTGTCGAGCCGTCAACAACATTACGGTAAAGTATCGTCACCCAATTCCTAGGTTAGATGACATGTTAGATGAATTGCATGGCTCTAGCATATTTTCAAAAATTGACCTTAAAAGCGGGTATCATCAAATAAGGATGAGGGAAGGAGATGAATGGAAAACCGCTTTTAAAACAAAACATGGGTTGTATGAGTGGTTAGTTATGCCTTTCGGGTTATCTAATGCACCAAGTACTTTTATGAGATTAATGAACCATGTTTTACGACCTTTAATTGGAAAATTTGTGGTTGTCTATTTCGATGATATTCTCATTTACAGCAAAAATTTAGAAGAGCATGTTGAACATTTACGTGCTGTGCTTGAAATTTTGAGAAGAGAAAAACTGTATGCTAATTTAAAGAAGTGCTGTTTTTGCATGAGCAAGCTGGTTTTTCTTGGTTTCGTTGTGAGTGCTGAGGGAATAGAAGTAGATAAGGAGAAGGTCAAGGCGATTAGGGATTGGCCCTCGCCTAAGTCCGTTACGGAGGTTCGCAGCTTCCATGGCTTGGCTAGTTTCTATCGAAGGTTTATTAGAGACTTTAGCACTGTAGCCGCACCTCTAACCGAGGTGATTAAGAAAACTGTAGGTTTTAGATGGGGAGTAGGACAAGAGACAGCTTTTAATTTATTGAAAGATAAATTATGTACTGCACCTGTTTTATCTTTGCCTGATTTTACTAAAACCTTTGAAGTTGAGTGTGATGCTTCAGGTATAGGTATAGGGGCTGTTTTGATGCAAGAAAAGCGACCTATATCCTATTTCAGTGAGAAGCTCGGAGGAGCCTCCCTGAAATACCCAACGTATGACAAGGAGCTCAACGCTTTGGTTAGGACCCTGGAGACTTGGCAGCACTATCTATGGCCGAAAGAATTCGTCATCCACACGGATCATGAATCCTTGAAGCACTTAAAGAGCCAAGGGAAGTTGAATAGGCGACATGCAAGGTGGATGGAGTTCATCGAAACATTTCCTTATATTATTCAATATAAGCGAGGTAAGGAAAATGTTGTCGCAGATGCTTTGTCGAGGAGGTATACCTTACTTTCTACTTTAAATGCTAGATTACTAGGGTTTGAGTATGTTAAAGAACTGTATGCTGATGATGATGATTTTTCTGCTATATATCATGCATGTCATAAGTCTGGTTTTGAGAAATTTTATTTGTCCAATGGGTATCTATACAGGGAAAACCATTTATGTATACCCAACTGCTCTATGAGAGAGTTATTGGTGAGAGAGGCCCATGGTGGAGGTTTAATGGGACACTTCGGTGTGGCCAAGACCATGGATGTTCTGCGGGAACATTTCTTTTGGCCTAAGATGAGACGTGATGTAGAGAGGATTTGCTTTAAGTGCATCACGTGTAGGCAAGCAAAGTCCAGAGTCCTACCTCAAGGACTATATACACCCCTACCGGTGCCTAGTTCACCTTGGGTGGATATCTCGATGGACTTTATTTTGGGGTTGCCTAGATCTAGGGGCGGAAGAGATTCTATTTTTGTAGTTGTTGACAGGTTTTCAAAAATGGCACATTTCATTGCGTGTCACAAAACCGATGATGCAACTAACATTGCCAATCTTTTTTTTAAAGAGATTGTACGGTTGCATGGAGTTCCAAAAAGTATAATTTCTGATAGGGATGTCAAATTCCTAAGTTATTTTTGGAAGACTCTATGGGCTAAGTTGGGGACGAAGCTTTTGTTTTCTACTACTTGTCATCCCCAAACTGATGGCCAAACAGAGGTAGTTAATCGAACTTTATCTACTCTGTTACGAACGGTCATTCAAAAAAATTTGAAAAATTGGGAGGATTGTTTGCCTTTTATTGAATTTGCTTATAATAGGAGTGTGCATTCCACTACTAACCATACGCCTTTTGATATTGTATATGGTTTTAACCCACTCACCCCTATGGATTTATTGCCTTTACCTGTTTCAGTTAGGACGGATTTGACAGGTGCCAAGAAAGCTGAAATGGTGAAGAAACTACATGAGAGCATTCACGAGCGCATTGAAAAAAAGAATGAAGAAGTTGCGTTCAAGGCTAACAAAGGGAGACGTAGGATCATTTTTGAACCCGGTGATTGGGTTTGGGTACATATGCGGAAGGAACGGTTTCCCGAAAAGCGAAAGTCCAAACTACAACCTCGGGGGGATGGGCCATTCCAAGTACTCGAACGTATCAACGACAATGCCTACAAGCTCGACCTTCCAGGTGAGTATAATATTAGCGCATCTTTTAATGTTTCTGATCTCTCTCCTTTCGATTATGCAGGTGAAGATTCGAGGTCGAATCCTTTTCAAGAGGGGGGGAATGATACGAATCATGTAGCGCTACCACCACTTCGTATCCCGAATGGGCCAATCACGAGGTCGAAGGTGAGGCAACTCAAGGACGCCTTGAGTGGACTTATCCAAGAGCTATTACAAGGCCAAGGGATGATGAGGGATGAGCACATGGCTTGTGAGAGGCCAAGCAATGTGCTAGAGGCAGAATTGGAGAAAACGGATCTGCGCCGCGGCATGGAATAATGGCGCCGCGGCGAGCAACGTTCTGCTTTGATTAGGAATTCTGGACGTGGGAGCGCGCCGCGGCATAGAATTGTTCCACCGCGGCACGGACCGTTCTGTTTTTCTCCGAGCAGTCCAAAAAGAGGGCGCGCCGCGGCACAAGAAACACCCGCCGCGGCATGGATCGATTTGTGCTTGTAATTACCACCATTGGATTAGAATCAATGGCTAGGATTTTATATTTTCTTTTAGGTTTTCTTGTACACTATATAAAGACATATTGTAGCAGCTCTTGGGACACTTCCCATTTTTTATGAAAAATACTTGTTTGTTGCAAACAAATTTGAGAGCCAAAGCTCTCCTTGCTTAATTGCAAACCAAGAACTTATCAAAGGATTTGCATCCCTTTGTGGCGTTCAACCTCTTCTCCGTGCGTGGTGCGTAATATCCAAGTGTGGAGGTGAGTTTCCTGCAGCCAAATCTGTGTTTTGCCAAGAAATCCTTACCAATTTTGTTGTTGGGTCTTGAATCGTTTCTTCTTGGTTCTCTAGCCTCGTAGCTAGTTGGGTCGATAGGAATCGTGTTGCGGGGTTCGCATCATTTAGAAAGCAGAGTTAATTGGATTAAATAAATTAAACAACTCTTTAACCAATTATAATATACTCATATGCCTTAAAGATTCATTTTTCATGATTCAAATGCATGTAACTAAACATTAATCATAAACTTTTTGGGAATCCTTGGGGTTTTTTAACTTTATGCTTGATGCATTTAAATTTACAAAGCCCCATTAGATTCTTTAACATTCATTATTAGCAACTATAAGAGAAAACCACTAAATTTCTAGTAATGGATGGTGATCTATGAGATGCATCTTTATAACCAAAACCAAATACAGCTAGCATGTTTTACCTTATAATCAAAAAATGAGTAAGCATGATCAACAACCAAGAACAGAAGTACAAACCAAGATCTAGTTAAAAATGCAATCTTACATATACCATGACTAGTAAAAGTGTAGAGCAAATCAACAAGTGCATTTGAAAGCTTTCTCACAAAAATGCAACATATGCTATCAATTTACCATGATTATTAACAACCCTTCTATTAGAATTTAATTTTCCATGCCACAAATTCATATACAAAGGATAAAGAGAAAGCTCCATTATTCCTCATGTAAAGCATAACTGAATCAAAATATATTTTGATCCAATAATGCACATAATAGAGATAACTTTTTAGACTCTTTCATTACAAGATTCAATTATTTTCCTACATGGTCTCTACAATTAAACAAGAACATGAAGAAAAAAAAATTCCCAATTCTCAGTTAAACTAAAATACTAACCAGAGTAGTAACTATATTGCAAAAATACATATAGTACATATTACCTATTGTTTGAGGGAGGAGGAGTCACTCGATATGCTATTGAGGCGAGGGAGGATATGTTGTTGGGTTAGGATAGTGCTATCGCGAGCAAGGTAGTGAGGGCGACCAATGGCTGGGAGTCGCAACTAATGACGAAGACCACTCTATATAAGAGACTTATACCTTTGTGCGCACTAGTGAGAATGTTGGTTGGGAAGGGTGACGACAAGCAGAAATGGTGGCGATGGTAGCACAGAAGACTTCGATCAGAAAGGCAGCAGTTTTCCCTCAAACTTGCGATGGACTTCGAGCAATGGCATAGACAGCAAGGCAGTGACTCCAGCGATGGAAAGCCGTTAGCTCTCGCATGGTGTGGAAAGGACGACCAGTGAGGAGAATGAAGTTAGAGTTTAGCGTCGCCTCTTTCTCTTTCTCTCTCTTGGTGGTAAGGAGACCAGCTCTCAAATTCTCAAGCATAGAAGAAAGAAAGAAAGAAAGGGGATGAGAGTAAATAAGATAGGGTTTTTGAGTGTTAGTGTTTCATAAGTTTTTTGTTGACTAAATATTTTGTCGATAAATGATTTTAACTTTTATCGACAAAAATTTAGTCGAAGAAAGTTTGGCGGGAATGTCATGCTTACGTGCACGATTTTTTTTTCCACAAAATTAAATTTCGTCGATAAATGTACTTTCTCTGACGAAATTTCATCAATAAAAATTGGGTGGTGAGGAGACCAACTCTCCAATTCTAAGGCATAGAAGAAAGAAAGAAAGAAAGAAAGGGATGAGAGTAAATAGGGTAGGGTTTTTGAGTGTTAGTATTCCCTAAGTTTTTTGTTGACTAAATATTTTGTCAATAAATGATTTTAACTTTTTTCGAAAAAAATTTAGTCGATGAAAGTTTGGCAGGAATGTCATGCTTATGTCGATAAATGTACTTTCTTTGAAGAAATTTCGTCGATAAAAATTGTCAAGAATATTATCTGAAGGCCAAAGATTGGATTAGAATATTTGGCAACAAAATTTGATAAATATATACATTTATCGACGAAATTAAGTTTGTCGGTAAAAACCTTTTTTCTTGTAGTGATTTGTGCCAATTGGACAATCTATTAAAACAAATTATCATTAGGGTTTAGGGTTGAAATCCACAACTCTATTACAATTGATAACTTGGATGACAAGTGGTAACTATGGATGACAATTGTAGCTCTTGATGATAATTGTTAACTCTAGATGATAATTGTAGGTTTGGATCATAATTATAAACTTTGGATGATAATTTGTTACTAGTTCAAATGTATAACATATCATAATTGTGTCAAAATTGTTATTTTTTGTGCCCAAGGCACAATTTATACATAATTTTTACTTTCTCCAAAAAAAAATTTCAACATTGATTTTTATTGTTAAAAATCTTGATAAATAATTATATATGTTATTATGATATTTTTTAACTTGTATGATTCATATGGTTTAATTAATCATAAACTAATGTTATTTATTAAATTTAGCTTTACTTGTATATTACTTAACAAGTTATATATTGCATTACTAAATTGTTTGTTTTTACTTATTTATTATATTTTGAGTATAAAAATTGTAAGGTTTATGAGTGTTGGCAATTTTCGTGGACAAAATGTTTGATTGTAATCTAGTATCTAGGCTCATTGTCAAGCCAATCAATCAAAGTTGAAAAAACTACCGAGCTCTCAATACGTATGTATCAGGTAAAAATATACGTTTCATGCATACACTATCACACAATAATGCACGTACACTTAAAAGAATTTTTGTGCACACAGTTAGATAGATCGAAGTGTTTTGATAATTTATTCCACTTATCTTGCTTACCAATTTGACCTCATTTAATGTTGAAAGCATAATCCTTATATGAGTAGAATTGTTATAAAAGCAGAATCCTGAGTAGAATTGTTATGAAAGCAGAATCCTTGTATGAGTAGAATTGTTGTGAAAAAAGAGTCCTAGTAAGAGTAGAATTGTTGTGAAAGCAAAATCTTTATATGAGTAGAATTGTTGTGAAAGTATAATCCTTATATGAGTAAAATTGTTGTGAAAGCAAAATCCTGGTATGAGTAGAATTGTTGTGAAAGCTAAATCCTAATATGAGTATGATTGTACTTCATTATTAATTCTCTCTTAGGTCAAATTGGACTCTATATAAACAACATTTGTTAGAGAAAAATACAACCACATCGAAATAATATTTTCTACATCTGATTGAGTTTTTTTTAAGAAAAATCTTTTTCTCTTCATCTATTAATCTTAGGCTTTTTCTTGATTTATTTGTTCAAACATATTGTGTGGTTATGTTTGAATAATTCATATGCCCAATTGCTTTTTATGATATTAAGCTTTACATGATTGTTCTAGAGTTTGCTAGCTGATTTGATTTTTACATTATATGCTATTAAATTTGCTAGTTAAGGTTTTTTTTGTTAAATTTGATCTAGGATACACTTTGCACTTGTGTTATTTGTGCTAACTTTTCAGGTACTGAGGTGACGTGTTCGGTATTTCTTGTGACTCGAAATTATCGAAGTTGATGGGTTCGATTGATCTTGTGGGACTCAAGTAGATCAGAACGTTGGTCCGGATCCAAATACCTAGCTTGTGGAGGCTGTGAAAGGAGTGACAGCCCGTAAGTAAATTACATAAGGGAGATCTATCCGTGAAGGGTAGTCTAAGACCTAAGGTTGTAATTGAACATTGATTTTCATAGTAGATAGTTAGGTGGTTCGGTGGACCGGTGGTTTTTCTCTTAGGTCATTGTTGTGACCTAGGTTGTTTCCACCTAAAAATCTTGTGTATTATTCTTTAATTCTGCATTTTATTTTTACACACGATTGCATGTTTGGCCGTTGTGTTTAGGTTATATAATTAATATCTGTTAAAATTGAAAATAACATATTCACCCCCTCTAGGTATATTTGATCCGTAACTAAAAACTTTCAAAAATTAACTTTCATTACATTAGAAAATTTCTTCTTAATAAAACTTGATTGCATTTATTTAACAAATAATACCATATATTTTAGCAATTGTATTAGATCAAGATAATTGTTTAATTTTTGTAACAATTACTTAAAAAACTTTACTTTATAATGGAGTACTAACTGAATTATCGTTATCACAAAACTTGATACTCATACTAAACACTATAAGTCTTGGTACTGTTATTTCGCATTTATAAAATTAGTATATTATCAATTTATGATTGAGTATTCTTAATTGTTACATTATAATGTCTTTTCTTCTATTTACAATATGTACATGTTTCAAGTAATGAAGTCTATTGATTAATAACATATTTATAAACACAAGAAGAATGAAGAAACTATAAATATTAATACATAAGTTGTTATTAAATAATTATAATATTTAAATTCTGTGTTATTTATAAATAAAGTTTGAATATAAATTTGACAATAAATAATTTATGATTTATTAGGAGTGAGAGAAGGAAATTAAAAACAATTGATGTGAACGGCAAAGTCGAAATCATAAAGGTATATAGCAAAGATACATGTTTTGGAGAAGAAGTAAAATTGCAATTCACAAATTTGCTTACACAACTCATTCGTAATATGACAATTATTAACAATACGAAGAATGTACTGAATGATATGTCAATTAAAGTTAACTCTATTGCTAAGATGTTTGGTGAGCATGGAATTATAAAGGATGAAGATAAACATGAAGTTGCCGTAAATCTGTCATCCAAAGAAGCAAGTCAAAGTTTCAAAAAGTATGTGGACCATTTTGTATTTCATAGCAATACATACATACATGGCATTGGACCAAAATATTAAGCAAAAGATAGTTTTAGTCTCAATAATATTATTCAAGTAATATACTATAATTTCTTTAATCCAACAATAAATGTTCTTTTTATACTTATATTATATTAAAAATTTTAATTTATTATTTTTTTTATTGCAATTGACTACTCATATTATTACATATTTTTCAATTAATTTTTTTTTGCCATTAACTAAAATTGTTTAAAATATAAGGATATTTTAAGTATTTCATTAATAAAAAAATTATTTAATAGTCTTTTTAAATGGGAAAAAGACAAAATAGGGAAGATGACAAAAAGGAATAATTTTCACTGAACAGTAACCGTCGACTTTCGTTTTTCCTTTTTTTTTTTTAATTCACACCCACTCGCCTGTTATGCCCGTTTATAACACAATCTCTTCACCTTCAACTTTTAGACGCTCGCGATTTGTAAGAAACGGGGTATTAAAAAACTATTCGATCGGTTTTGTGACATTCGGTCACCAAAAATTGACATATAATATATCAAAATGATAAGAAAAACACGAAAAAGAGATCCATGATATTTGTTTTGGCTGAAAACGATTTTTAAAAATACCCAAATGTAGGGCTTTTTGGGTATATATCCAAATAACCACAAAACTGCCCACCAAATCAATTGCAGAGTACACCAAATGATTCTTAATTGGAAAACAAGGAATTTTGGAATTTTGTCTAAACAGGTTAATTCTATATTATAGTTTAAAAAAAGGTCATTTTATGTTAAACTTTAAAAAAGAGCAATTTTTTCAGTCTTCAACAAGTTGTCGGTTCTTCCTCTTTCTTCATCTTCTTCCTCTTCCCCTTCCTCTTTCTTCTTCTTCTTCCTCTTCCTCTTTCTTCTTCTTCTTCCTCTTCCTCAGAGAACACGTGGGCAATTTAACAGAAACAACGCCTCACATTTCTTGTGCTAATCAAATTTAACTAGCATTGCACTGTTCATCATCTTCTTCAAGTTATCTGGTATACCAGAGATATGGACTATTGAATTAACAACATACAAAAAATATTTGATTGGTTTAAATTCAACGAAGAAGAGGTCTTCATATAGACTATTGAATTTTGAAAGAGCTAAATTTACGCAGCTCATACAGATATAATAGTGCTTACAATTTGCGTCACTATCTAACATTAAAAATCAGCTGCAAGAGTAAGAATAAGACTACATAAAAGAACTGTCAATTGCAAAATATTCTCCAACTAATTTACTATTTAATTGGAATTTATATTATTCAGATTATACGTGCTAATCAAATTTAACCAGCATTGCACTGTTCATCATCTTCTTCAAGTTGCATTGCACTGTGGTATATCTGTAGTATATCTCGATATACCAGGATATATCTGGTATATCTCTGGTATATCTGTGGTATTTCTCTGGTATATCTCGATATACCAGGGATATAACAGGGTATATCTGGTATATCTCTGGTTTATCTCGATATACTAGGGTATATCTGGTATATCTCTGGTATATCAGGGTATATCTGTGATATATCTCGATATACCAGGGTATATCTGGTATATCTCTAATATATCTGTGGTATATCTAGTATATCTGTGGTATATCTGGTATATCTCTAATATATCTGGTATATCTGTGGTATATCTGTGGTATATCTGAGGTATATTTCTGGTATATCAGTGGTATATCTCTGGTATATCTCTAATATATCTGGTATATCTCTAATATATCTGGTATATCTGTGGTATATCTATGGTATATCTAGTATATCTGTGGTATATCTGGTATATCTCTGATATATCTAGTATATCTGCGGTATATCTCTGGTATATCTGGTATATCAGTGGTATATCTCTGATATATCTCGTATATCTCTGGTATATCTCTAGTATATCTGGTATATGTAGTATATCTGATATATCTCTAATATCTGTGGTATATCTGGTATATCTATGGTATATCTGGTATATCTGTAGTATATCTGCGGTATATCTCTGATATATCTGGTATATCTGTGGTATATCTCTAATATATCTAGTATATCTGTGGTATATCTTTGGTATATCTGGTATATCTCAATATATCTGAGGTATATCTCAGTATATCTAAGGTATATCTCATTATATCTTGGTATATCTTAGTATATTTGAGGTATATTTAAGGTATATTTGAGGTATATCTCGGTATATTTCAGTATATCTTGTTATATCTTGATTTTTTCTGATTTCTTCATATTTTGAAATGAAACTAGATATCATATTAAAACTTTTAAGATTTTTGTAAAACGATAAACATATTTTTTAGTCAAATTTTCTTGCTGAGGAAGGAACTCTGCTTTATTTTTTTACGTATCTGAAAGTTCCTGAAATGTACCCATTTGCAGCTGAAGTTCTACTATCACTGCTGCTGATTAGAAAACTCCATTTCTAGTTTTTCATTCATATTTGTATGTACACGGACTACCACTTCTTGCTATTTTCTCCCCCATTTGTTATATCTTGGTATTTTTTTATTTCTTAATATTTGAAAATGAAACTGTTGAAATAGTTTAATATTATCTATTAGATATTAGATAATTATTATAATGTTTCTCTATTAGTTTAGGAGTCTTATTTAGAGTTATATTAGGATTAGGATTCTAGTTTATTATCGCTATAAATATCAGTGTAATCTTTCAATTTTATATGAATGAGAATAAGATGTCTCTCTTTAATTTTCTTATTCTTCTCTCTACCTATTTTGATTATGTCTATATAATTATTTCCGCTTCATAATTTAACTTGGTATCAGAGCAGTATTCGATCCTGAACACGAACAAACACTTCTCTAAATTATCTATTTCTTTTAATCAGTTCAATTTCTGATGTTAATAAAAAAAAAAAAAACAAATTCCACCACTGCGTTCACTCTCTTGTGCATCGTCGCAATCACCCCTGTCTCACCATCTGACTCTTGCAAGATAAAAAGGTTGTTTATATCTTGTTGAAGGCTACAATGTCACAGCTTTGGATATATTCATTGAAAGGCTCAACTGTGAGATACTCCTCAATTAGAGAATCCACAGATACAAGATCATCAACAATTTTATCCAAGAATGGCGGTTACCTTCTCAGATCTGCACACCGAAGCTGGTCACCATCTGCCATCCAGACCTGCCTGCTTCAGCCCCACCTATCCTCACCTGCGGCATCACTGGATCTGCAGCCGCCGCCTCCCAGATCCGCGCACCTCGCGCTCAGTCCCTCCGTGCACATATCTCTGCTCTGCGCGCCGCGCAACCAGATCCGCAGCCTAGACCACGCTCCTGTCTCTCCGCGCGCCACTGCCAGTCTCTCCGCGCTCCATCCGCACGCTGCCTGTCGCACCGCGCACCGCCTGTTCAGATCCGCAGCCCAGTCACGCGGCCCAGCGTCTTCAGCCGCTCCAGCCTCCGCGCCTTTCCTTTCCGTCCAGGGGTATCACCAGCGCCGTCCGCGCCTCTACTCCGCGCCCTTCCGCGCCTGTCTCTCCACATCAGCAGAGCCTCACGCCGTCTGTCCGGGCTCTGTCCCTCCTCACGCCGTCAGGGCCGTCTCTGCTCCGCACCGGCCGCCTCCCAACTTCCCATCTGCTCTCCAATCAATCGGCTGCCTTCATAGGGTAACACCAAACCCTAACACTAGCCTATTGATTAATTCCCAATATCCCTATTGGATCAGCCTCCCTTTTAGTTTAACCAAACCCTAGCCCATCTAAGGTATCAAAGCCCATTTGCACTCCTAAGCCCACATCCAACAAAAAAAAAAAAAAACAAATGGGCCAAACTTTCTTGCCCAGTCAATAGTTCAATCAGCAGCAAGCCAACAGTCTAGTCAGCATCAAAAAAAAAAAAGAAAAGGTTCCTGGGTTCAGCGGTGTGCCTAACATGGCCGCCCTCAGCGGTGTGTCCAACATCGATGTCTGCCGATGTGAGGGGGAGTGTTGAGGAGTCCCACATCGGCCAAGGATGGTCCTTCCGCTATTAGAGCAGGTTCTTGGATTCAGCGGTGTGCCTAACATGGCCGCCCTCAGCGGTGTGTCCAACATCGGTGTCTGCCGATGTGAGGGGGAGTGTTGAGGAGTCCCACATCGGCCAGGAACGGTCCTTCCGCTATATCATTAGGCTCGGTGGATTTATTTTCTATGGATATGTGGCAGTTGTATTTTCTAGCAGACATCAATTGTAGATGACAGGGGGAGTTTTGTTATAGTCATCTACAGTCATCTACAATTGAGCACATTGACTTCTTCTATGCACGTTGGCTTCATCATGGTGTAGTTTTTGTCTGTGGCTTCATCATCAGTGTTATCATTAAGGGCTTCATCATCAGTGTTATCATCAGGGGCTTCATCAGGGAGGTTATCACTAGCATCATCTGTCATACATATACCCCACCATCATCTCCATCACTATTGGCTTCATCATGGTGTAGTTTTTGTCTGTGGATTCATCATCAGTGTTATCATTAAGGGCTTCATCATCAGTGTTATCATTAAGGGCTTCATCATCAGGGGCTTCATCAGGGAGGTTATCACTAGCATCATCTGTCATACATATACCCCACCATCATTTCCATCACTATTGTCTGCCATCTCAGTTTAGCAGCAATCGTCTTCAACCACGGCTCATCAACGCCGTACTCTGTCACAATATCGTTTGTCAATTTCACGATTGTTAGTATCGACCTGTTTTCACCACAGTTGCCTTCAAGGATTCACTACTGATGGTATCAGTCTCAATTTAACCTCACTATTCAAGTTGGGCATGAGTGATATTTATGCTCCAATTTGTGGGGGAGAGTTAAAGACTGTCTTCTTGTCAACCTTACGACTTCGTAGCCGCGTTTTCTAGAATGATCAACGACCCACGGTCGTTTTCTAGAATGGTCAACCGGTCTACCGTCGTATGTCGTCATCACCAATTTCAGATTGGTGTCTTCATGTCAAGCTCTCAACTTCGTAGCCGTGTTTTCTAGAATGATCAACCGACCCACCATCGTTTTCTAGAATGGTCAATCGGTCTACCGTCGTGTGTCGTCATCACCAATTCCAGATTGGTGTCTTCCTGTCAAGCTCTCGACTTCGTAGCCGCGTTTTCTAGAATGATCAACCGACCTATCGTCGTTTTCTAGAATGGTCAATCGGACTACCGTCGTGTGTCGTCATCGTAGCCGCATTTTCTAGAAATATCAACTGACCTGTCGTCGTTTTCTAGAAAGGTCAACCGGCCAACGTTTTGCTTATTTTTATTTATGTTGTCCAATCTGAACATAAATTATGTTCAACTTGAGGGGGAGTGTTGAAATAGTTTAATATTATCTATTAGATATTAGATAATTATTATAATGTTTCTCTATTAGTTTAGGAGTCTTATTTAGAGTTATATTAGGATTATGATTCTAGTTTATTATCGCTATAAATATCAGTGTAATCTTTTAATTTTATATGAATGAGAATAAGATGTCTCTCTTTAATTTTCTTATTCTCCTCTCTACCTATTCTCGATTGTGCCCAACACGGTCAACCCCGATCAACCTCATTTATGTCTATCGGTGCTGGTGCCGATGTGAGGGGGGGTGTTGAGGAGTCCCACATCGACCAGGGAGCTCAGTAAAGAGCTAGATATATGTCTAGGCAACCCTTAACTCAATGAGGCCTTATTGGGTTGAGTTAGGCTTAGATTTCTACATAGTATCAGATGTTGAGGAGTCCCACATCGGCCAGGGACGGTCCTTCCGCTGTGCTTATATCACTGGGCTCATCTTTAACCCATAAGCTGGCTTTTGGGTTATAATCCGGGTGGCCCAGTGGTTCATCATGGTATCAGAGCGGGTTCCTGGGTTCAGCGATGTGCCCAACATGGCTGCCCTCAGCGGTGTGTCCAACATCGGTGTCTGCCGATGTGAGGGGGAGTGTTGAGGAGTTCCACATCGGCCAGGGACGGTCCTTCCGCTGTGCTTATATCACTGGGCTCACCTTTAACCCATAAGCTGGCTTTTGGGTTATAATCCGGGTGGCCCAGTGGTTCATCAGAAACTAGATATCATATTAAAACGTCCTTTACTATTTTTAGCTATGAAAACGTTTGTTGGTTTTACTTTGAACATATGTAACTCTCTTGAACAAAATGCCAAATACAAAGTCTACTGACATTTTACTTCAGACCTTGATTTTATCAAATTCTGTTCAATGTCGAGGACGAGAAAGAGGAAGACAAAGAGAGAATTGAGGAAGAGAAAAAGGAAGACAAAGAGAGAATTGAGGAAGAGAAAGACGAAGAGGAAAAAGGAAAGAGAAAGACCTGTTAATTTAGAAGTTTCAGGTTCTAAGTCAAAAATTGCTCATTTCTACACTAAAATTTAAATGAGCATTTTTTTAAACTATTCTATACGATTTGCCTATTTTAGACAAAAATCCAGGAATTTATGGCATTAATTTGGCCTAAAACACAAGTTTTAAAACTACCCAAAATTTATGGTGAGTCATTGTACCTTGGGAATAGAGGGTATGTCCCTGTTGTGACTACTGGTAGTGAATTTTGCATTAGAGGGTCACTTCCACGAGGAAAAGTACACGACAAAATGGTAGTTAGTGACTGAGGACTCAATGGCAGGGCAAATAAAGCTGATGTCCATGTCTTGCCTGCAACTTTGGTTGGTTTTGAAGAATCAATACTGCTAAATAATTTTATAAATTCTTCAGCAAAACCAAAAGCTAGAATTGTGTCTAGTGTTACAATTATAGGACAATCAAAAGCTTCATCAGTAGCTCAATTTTTAGGAAGAGTTCGAACCCATCAATCCTAAAACCAATTTAGGACTTTCGAAGAGGACCGAGTTTGTGAAAGAGCTAGAGAAGAATGAAGAAGATGAGAGGTTGAATAATTTTTTTAATAAATAAAATACCCTTATATTTTAACCAATTTCGAATCAATAAAGGCAGAAAAAGTTTATTGAAAGATATATAATAACATGAGTTGTCAATTGCAAAATAAATAAAAATAAAAGTAATAAATTAAAAATTTTAACATAATATAATTACCAAAAAAAAGATTTACCCTTATTTTTATTGTAGAATTTTACTATTAAAAAGGATGATGTTTCGTCTAATTCTTCAAGTTCTTTTGAAACTCCTAATATCAAAAATCGAAAGCTTGCACGTAACCATACAGTAGACACACCTGAAGCGAAAATCAATACTCTATGCCAATTTACTTTGAAGTCATCTATTACTGAAATAGATAGAAAGATTATTGAATATATATTTAAGGATAATCTTAATAAGAGGTAAGTAAATATTATAATAATAAATTCCTCTTTTTATTAGCTCATTATCCTTTTAAAAATTACAGAAAATTAAATAGTAACTCAAGTTCCGAAATTTAACCTTGTTTTATAGTGAGATCTTGGTTGAAACAGAACGCTATTTACATAACTAGACATGAGATGTTAACATTATCACTAGGAAAATGGATTGATTGCAATGTGAGTAATAAATATATTTAGGAATGATATAAGACCTAAATTCTAAACCCTAAAATTTAAACACTAATCCTGTAACCTTATGTTGAAAATTGTGTGTGAATTTTAAAACAAAAATGAAGAGAAAAAGTGTCATGACACTACTACAAAAAAGAGATTTAGGGACGGTTCCGTTTCGGGTTGTAACCGTCCCGTATGTGGGCGTCCCAAAAAGTGACACTTTTAGGGACGGTTAAAGTAAAATGTAACCGTCCCTTTTAGGGACGATTACTGGGACACTTAACCGTCCCTAAAAGTGTCCCAGTAACCGTTCCTAAACCCTTTTAGTTTTAAATGGTTTTTTTTTTTTTTTTTTTTAAATTTCAATATTATGCTGATCTTATATAAGTAATTACCTGTAAAATGCTGAAATAATATATATATTTTCAAAATCACAAGAACGACAATATTACTGTTTACATATCATTACTAATTAATCATTACAATATAAATAGTGATTAGTTACAAAATAATTGAAGTTAAGAATTCTCCAATATATACATTAAACTAAATATATAACAGACCTAGCTAGTTACAAAATTTGGTCTAATTCTCAACTAAAATATTAATAACCGTCCTAATATAAATTATATATGAGCAATTTCAAGTTCTACCTATTCTATTAATGATAAACGTACACCATTCATGTCGGCAAACATCAATATCTTCTCTTGTATACGTTTTTTTTCCTGCAAACTATATAAATAAATATATAACATTCAAATCAGAAAATAATTACATATTTAAAATCTTGAAAGGATTAAAATGTACATATGAACAATATAGTTAATACTTACCAACTCTTGACGATCTCTCCTTGGATTGAATATAATGTCCCTCATGTATCGCATAACATAAAATCCACATTCAATATCATTAGGTTGTATTGGAACCTATGAACAGATTATTAATTAGATATATTAAAAATATTGAAGTCATGGGCCATAAGTTCTAGTAATACTTACTTTAATAGGTCGAATATTGGGAGGTGGTTTAAATAAGCATGTAATGGTCGTGTACCATTGAGAGATAGCACTATAAGAATCATACATTTATGTTTCAGTATATCATATATTTTAGGTAAACATATAATAAATGTAAAGTAAAATGGACCTCATAGTTAACTGAAATGCTAATAAATAAATGACGGACTTCATCAAGAAAAGGTAAAAAAAAAAAAAAACATTAATTTTTTAAAATACATTTGAAAAAGACATTTAATTTATATTAGAAATAAAAAAACTGAATAATACATATATCAATTTTTTCAGTTTTTAAAATTTGTTTTTACATTTTATTTTTTTCCAAATTTTAATTTTTTAATGTTCTCCGACTTTTTAATCCATTTCAAATTTGATTTTTTTATTTACTTATATAATTTTAAAAATCAAATTTTTAATATTTATTTTAAAAACTATTAATTTTTGTATTTTATTTTTCAAATTTTCAAATTTACCCATAAAAAAAAGACTATTTTGTTTTGATCGAAATTTTTGATGAATTAAAAGACCCTAGGTATATACCTTAAAAAATAGATGACTTGTAAAAACCTTAACCCTTCTTTTAATATATACTCTTTTAAAACTTTGAGATTGATCATCTCTAACTCTGAACCTTACTCAGAGTCAATGTTTCATTGCTTCTTTATTTGAAGAAGTGCTACATATATTAAGATTTGGTTAGGTAATGGTGGAGTCTTATGGTCAGCCATAGAGATGGCGATAGATGGTGTGATTTCTACTGTTGAGTTTGTTTGCTTCACTATAGCCACATTGCTCTTTAGATTAGAATTTTTCATCTAAATTTCTTTTCTATTTTGGGTTTAGTGTGTGAAACTGTGAACGAAGCGCCATGCTTGGCAGCTGGCTGCTGGAAGGCCAAGTCTGGGACATGGTTAGCACATAGTTTGTGGGTTGATAGAAAGCAAGGGTTTATGCTGTTATTATAGGAGTAATTGTTAATCACCACATAAAGGCTAAAGCCATAGCTGCTGCTGTGTTATTTAGCTTGGTGGTTTCTTGAGGACTTTCATTAGAGTGGCCTTTTGGTGGAAAACTCTTTTTGCTTTAATGTATCATCTTCTTCTGACCCAAAAAAATCTTAAATAATAGTTAAAACAAGGATTTATGGTTAACCAAGCCATAGAGAAACTGCCTCTTGTACATGAAGCAGTTTAAGAAAATTAGAGAAAGAGCATTAAGCTTGTACCTGATCTTGCCAATTAAACCAGCAACAGTTTGCACATTCATAATGACCACGAAATGTGCGGAATGTCTTACCCAACCATATATCGAATGCCTGTAAATCATATTTTAATATAAGCAAAAAAAAATTAAGGAGGTACAGGCCATCTTCCGTCACACTTAACCCAGTAACAGAACCATAATGAGCAGTAGCTCGATCCTAAGTGGATAACATACCTGGATGTAATCTATGCTTTATAGATCCTTTCCCTGGTATTTTAACAGTAGCTGACTGCTTTATGCCATTACCACTAGCCAGTTTTCTTTGGGATGCCCGTGATTTTGATAAACTTGTGTTTGTCGACAAAATTTTAGTTGTAGAAACCTATGTGAAACAAATAAAGTTTGCCAGTGAATGAAGAATCAGATTTCCAAGCATTCAGTTGACTCATCACATCTTTGGCAATAGCAGCTATACTTCAGAAATCAGTATAAATTCCAAAGGAGTAAGAAATGAGAGTCATTTAGAGAGAGAGAGAACAATTGAGGATATCATATACAATCATTGCAGATTATTACTACTGGTATCTTTACTTTTTTGCAGTTATATCATATTCATTACATATTATCACTCTAAGTAATCCAGATCCATGTAAAACACCAACAAGATGTGCTTCTCTAAATAAGATTAACCTAGCAAAAATGGGAAAAGATTGTTTTCAAAAAACATCAAATCAAATAAAAATTTTGATTCAGCGCTGAACATTACCAGGTAACAAGAAATTATCAAATTACCAAAAAATGCCAATATATGTTTATCTAAGGCTTAACAATAACAGTAGAAACAATCTGGTTTGTGATTTGTAAGGGAGAGATTGATAAGACTAAATAATATTAGAAACAAAAGTCATGATAAATGATTGCTTTGGGTGCAGAGAAGAAAGAAATCAAAAGAGAAACCTTGTTGGATGCAGACCGGTCCAGGATGGGTGGGCGTCTCCCAAGCTGCGTTTGGGACTGATCCAAAACAAGATAACAGCCTGCTCGTCTAATGTCCCAGAAACGTATAGCTCCATCACATCCCCCTGTTATCAAAACCCACTCGCTAGACATAGACCATTCCACTGACATTACACCATCTGCCATCAAAAAGAGGTAACATTACAGGCTTACTTCCCTGCATATTCGAGGTAGTTTTCCACTAGGCAGTTAAGAGAAAGAAAATAAGAATGATTACCATATACAGCACAAGTCCTGAACCTGACTGGAAAGTATTAATGAAAGAATGGCCAGACCAGCTGTGGAGGGACTAGGATGCATAACCAGTGAATGACTGGATTTACAACTCAGGTCTGGATAGCCAACAGGTAAAATGCTATTCCACGAAGCAGGGTAAAAAACTAAATAATTTACCGAAGGAAAAAAGAAACCCAAAAATCATGCAAACAACAGATTATTCATAATTTGCCCAGCCAAAAATCACAAGTGCTAAACCAAATCCTATCCTATCCTATTAAATTGATAAGCATTATGAGCATATTTATTTCGAATTAAAATAGGAAAAGAAAACAAAAAGCGTGCACAACATACCCCGATGACCCGAAAGGGTATGTGTAAATGCCCCAGAAGCAATATCACAGAGACGGACTTGGACATCCTCAATCCCAGCTGCAATTAGCATATGGGATCTTGCTAAAGAGGACATGGCAGTCTTATATACCTTCGCAAGCAATTTAAAGTTCATAACTACCTGCAAAACAAACAAATTTCGCACCACAGAAACAAATCTTAAACATATTTTTCTTCTCTCCTTGCAAATTCCAACCAAAATAGCAGTCTTATATACCTTCGCTGCAGAGGACATGGCAGTCTTATATACCTTCGCTGCAGTGGAAGCGCGTTGCTGCAGATACCGCCGGCCGACACTGGAGTCGCGGACGACTGACGACGGCGACAGCTGGGAGGTTGACTGGTTGTGTCGTGGGGGCGGCAGTGGAGGCGCTGTGGGGGGGGCTGGTTATCTCCTTAGGGTTTTCAGAAATATCGCGAGAGCTGGGGTGTGGGATGTTTATAAAGGACATTTAGGGACGGTTATTAACCGTCCCGAAAGGTAACACTTTTGGGGACGGTTAATAACCGTCCCTAAATGTCTTTTACGAAAAATTACGCCCAACCGTCCCAAAATCTCACTTTTAGGGACGGTTCACCGAATTTTTTTAAAAAACAACCGTCCCTGAATGTATATATTGTTGTAGTGTGAGTTACTCTCTCAAAAAGATAAAAATGTTTGTCTCACATTACTATTCCATATCTCTTTGGAGGTGTTTATATAGAAAAGAATTTAGTAATGGATTGGGCCCCTTTTGTGGAAGAAGAGATGACCTAGGCAATTGTAGTTCCAAGCGCAAGCCGCGGGCAGTGCCGAGCCGAGCTCGAGTGCGTGTGCATGAGGTGGCACTTTATTTTTTTGAAAATATTTATTTATTAAAAATATTTTTTCTAACAGTTCCGTTCTTATTCGTCATGATCGTTACTTTTTTACTGTTTTGTTCCAAAACGAGTGTGACAAACAGCTGATAATTTCAGCTATAAATAGAGAGCCATTGCTCTCAGTTTTTTAAATCATAGAAACATTTCTCTCCCTCAGTGCAATCTACACTACAACAATATATACATTCAGGGATGGTTGTTTTTTAAAAAAATCTGGTGAACCGTCCCTAAAAGTGGGATTTTGGGACGGTTGGGCGTAATTTTTCGTAAAAGACATTTAGGGACGGTTATTAACCGTCCCCAAAAGTGTTACCTTTCGGGACGGTTAATAACCGTCCCTAAATGTCCTTTATAAACATACCACACCCCAGCTCTCGCGATATTTCTGAAAACCCTAAGGAGATAACCAGCCCCCCCCACAGCGCCTCCACTGCCGCCCCCACGACACAACCAGTCAACCTCCCAGCTGTTGCCGTCGTCCGTCGTCCGCGACTCCAGTGTCGGCCGGCGGTATCTGCAGCAACGCGCGTCCACTGCAGCGAAGGTATATAAGACTGCCATGTCCTCTGCAGCGAAGGTATATAAGACTGCTATTTTGGTTGGAATTTGCAAGGAGAGAAGAAAAATATGTTTAAGATTTGTTTCTGTGGTGCGAAATTTGTTTGTTTTGCAGGTAGTTATGAACTTTAAATTGCCTGCGAAGGTATATAAGACTGCCATGTCCTCTTTAGCAAGATCCCATATGCTAATTGCAGCTGGGACTGAGGATGTCCAAGTCCGTCTCTGTGATATTGCTTCTGGGGCATTTGCACATACCCTTTCGGGTCATCGGGGTATGTTGTGCACGCTTTTTGTTTTCTTTTCCTATTTTAATTCGAAATAAATATGCTCATAATGCTTATCAATTTAATAGGATAGGATAGGATTTGGTTTAGCACTTGTGATTTTTGGCTGGGCAAATTATGAATAATCTGTTGTTTGCATGATTTTTGGGTTTCTTTTTTCCTCCGGTAAATTATTTAGTTTTGTTATGTACTACACATAATGTTGTCATGAAGTTTTTAGGAACATGGATAAAAAAAGGTCATAAAAATCTGTATATGAAATTTTTTTACCCTGCTTCGTGGAATAGCATTTTACCTGTTGGCTATCCAGACCTGAGTTGTAAATCCAGTCATTCACTGGTTATGCATCCTAGTCCCTCCACAGCTGGTCTGGCCATTCTTTCATTAATACTTTCCAGTCAGGTTCAGGACTTGTGCTGTATATGGTAATCATTCTTATTTTCTTTCTCTTAACTGCCTAGTGGAAAACTACCTCGAATATGCAGGGAAGTAAGCCTGTAATGTTACCTCTTTTTGATGGCAGATGGTGTAATGTCAGTGGAATGGTCTATGTCTAGCGAGTGGGTTTTGATAACAGGGGAATGTGATGGAGCTATACGTTTCTGGGACATTAGACGAGCAGGCTGTTATCTTGTTTTGGATCAGTCCCAAATGCAGCTTGGGAGACACCCACCCATCCTGGACCGCTCTGCATCCAACAAGGTTTCTCTTTTGATTTCTTTCTTCTCTGCACCCAAAGCAATCATTTATCATGACTTTTGTTTCTAATATTATTTAGTCTTATCAATCTCTCCCTTACAAATCACAAACCAGATTGTTTCTACTGTTATTGTTAAGCCTTAGATAAACATATATTGGCATTTTTTGGTAATTTGATAATTTCTTGTTACCTGGTAATGTTCAGCGTTGAATCAAAATTTTTATTTGATTTGATGTTTTTTGAAAACAATCTTTTCCCATTTTTGCTAGGTTAATCTTATTTAGAGAAGCACATCTTGTTGGTGTTTTACATGGATCTGGATTACTTAGAGTGATAATATGTAATGAATATGATATAACTGCAAAAAAGTAAAGATACCAGTAGTAATAATCTGCAATGATTGTATATGATATCCTCAATTGTTCTCTCTCTCTCTAAATGACTCTCAAATTTGAAATGGATTAAAAAGTCGGAGAACATTAAAAAATTAAAATTTGGAAAAAAATAAAATGTAAAAACAAATTTTAAAAATTGAAAAAAATCGATATATGTATTATTCAGTTTTTTTTATTTCTAATATAAATTAAATGTCTTTTTCAAATGTATTTTAAAAAATTAATGTTATTTTTTTTTTTACCTTTTCTTGATGAAGTCCGTCATTTATTTATTAGCATTTCAGTTAACTATGAGTTCCATTTTACTCTACATTTGTTATATGTTTACCTAAAATATATGATATACTGAAACATAAATATATGATTCTTATAGTGCTATCTCTCAATGGTACACGACCATTACATGCTCATTTAAACCACCTCTCAATATTCGACCTATTAAAGTAAGTATTACTAGAACTTATGGCACGTGACTTCAATATTTTTAATATATCTAATTAATAATCTGTTCATAGGTTCCAATACAACCTAATGATATTGAATGTGGATTTTATGTTATGCGATACATGAGGGACATTATATTCAATCCAAGGAGAGATCGTCAAGAATTGGTAAGTATTAACTATATTGTTCATATGTACATTTTAATCCTTTCAAGATTTTAAATATGTAATTATTTTCTGATTTGAATGTTATATATTTATTTATATAGTTTGCAGGAAAAAAAACGTATACAAGAGAAGATATTGATGTTTGTCGACATGAATGGTGTACGTTTATCATTAACAGAATAGGTAGAACTTGAAATTGCTCATATATAATTTATATTAGGACGGTTATTAATATTTTAGTTGAGAATTAGACCAAATTTTGTAATTAATTACTACTTGTTAGTAATTAATTAGCTAGGTCTGTTATATGTTTAGTTTAATGTATATATTGGAGAATTCTTAACTCCAATTATTTTGTAACTAATCACTAATTATATTGTAATGATTAATTAGTAATGATATGTAAACAGTAATATTGTCATTCTTGTGATTTTGAATATATATATTATTTCAGCATTTTACAGGTAATTACTTATATAAGATCAGCATAATATTGAAATTTAAAAAAAAAAAAACCATTTAGGGACGGTTACTAAAAGTGTTTAGGGGACGGTTACGGGGATTAACCGTCCCTAAAAGTGTCCCCGTAACCGTCCCTAAACACTTTTAGGGACGGTTGTTACACTTTTAGGGACGGTTATATTTTACTTTTAGGGACGGTTAGTGTCACTTTTTGGGACGCCCGCATACGGGACAGTTACGACCCGAAACGGAACCGTCCCTAAATGTCTTTAACCGTCCCTAAATCTCTTTTTTGTAGTAGTGCTACTTTCTCTGTTCTCTCTTAGTTATTCGCTCTTTGCAGAAACAAAAAAAAAACCCATAAAATAATATTTTCTCAAAAACACAAACCCAAAAATTATACAGAAAATATTTTTCACATTAGATTCCGAGCAACATAAATATTTTAGAGGTGTAGCATTCTGGATTTCATCAGTGCAATGAAGCTCCGAGACAAAAAAGATTCTGGGCTATTTTATCCTAAGGATGATGAGGCGATGTTTGCTTACACAATTTTGGGTAGAGCCGCAAAACGTCTTAAAGAGGGCAACTTAGTCCGCGACTCAACCCAAGCAGTAATTTCAGTATTTTGGTAACTTCGTTCCTAACTATTTTTACATATATACAACAACAATTTTAAGACGGAATAATCTGCCATGTCTACTGAAATTTTAACTGCTGCTCTAAGCAAAAATTGTTGTTTTTCTTAACCATGAAAAAGTCGCCTCTATTCTTACTACTGAAAAACCAACACTACATAATCCTCATATTGAGCTACAACTAAGGATTTAAACACCTGGATGGAAAATGATTTTCTGTGTAAAAATTTTATTCTGAATGGTTTAGTTGATAATTGTATGACTACTATAATTCTGATAAGTCAGATAAGAAAACTTGGGATGCACTTCAAAAGAAGTATGACACTGAGGAAGTTGGAACCAAGAAGTATGTTTTCAGCAGATACTGAAGTATCAAATCACTGACGACAAATTTGTGGAAGCTCAGTCACATGAACTATAGAAAATAGCACATGAAATAACTTCTAAAGGTATGGCTTTAGATGAACAATTTCAAGTTGCTGTTATTATAGATAAATTACCTCCTGCATGGAAAGACTTTAAGAATGTACTTAAACATAAAACTAAGGAATTTTTCCTAGAAAGTCTTATAACCAGTCTAAGAATAGAAGAAGAAGCCCGAAAACAAGATCAAAAAGATGAATTACTCATTGTCTCAAACAACAGTGCTAATAAGAAATGTTCCTCTGTGATTCTGAAACCTAAAGAAAGAAACATGAAAACTCATAATCGCAATAATAATCAGAATCGTAACAACCAAAACAGGAACAGAAATCCTCCACGGAATGGACCCGGACCTCAACCCCCCTTAGAAAATAACACATTCATGTGTTATAGTTGTAACAGGCCTGGCCATTTGGCTAAGAAATTATAGAACAGAAATCGTCCTGCCCCTCAGGCAAATCTTATCGAAGATCAACTTATTACTATGATATATAAAATCAACTTTGTTGGTGGATCCAAGGGGTGGTGGGTGGACACTAGTGCTTCTCGCCATGTCTGCTATGACCGTGACATGTTCAAGTCCTATTTTGTGTCTGAGGATAAGAAAGTGCTGCTGGGCGACTCCCACGCCATGTCTGCTAGTACTGGTGAGGTGGAATTGAAGTTTACCTCTAGAAAGACTGTCATCTTGAAGGATGTCCTACATACTCTAGAGATGAGAAAGAACTTAATTTTGGGTTATCTTCTCAACAAGGCTGGGTTTACTCAAACTATAAGGGCTGATTTGTATACAATAACAAAAAATAATGTATTTGTTAGGAAAGGGTACGCCACTGATGGCATGTTTAAGTTGAATGTTGAAATTAATAAAGCTTCTTCTTCTGCTTATATGTGGTGTTCTTTTAATGTTTGGCATGCTAAACTCTGTCATGTTAATAAATGCATAATAAAGAATATGAGTAACTTAGAACTAATTCCTAGATTATCATCGAATGATTTTGAAAAATGTGATTTTTGCAGTCAAGCTAAAATAACCAAAACTTAACATAAATCAATAATTAGAGAATCTAAACCATTAGATTTAATACACCTTGATATATGTGAACTTGATGGTATTTTAATAAGAAATGGACAGCGCTACTTTATAACTTTTATTGATGACTGTTCAAATTATACTTATGTATATCTAATGAAAAATAAAAGTGAAGCGTTTGACGTATTTAAAATGTTTATGATTGAAATTGAAAATCAACTTAACAAAAAAAGAAAAAGATTTCGAAGTGGTAGAGGCACTGAATATGATTCCAATTGAATGACTTTTATAAAACTCATGGAATCATTCATGAAAAAACTGCACCTTATTCTCCTGAAATGAATGGCAAAGCTGAAAGAAAAAATAAAATTTTTACTGAATCAGTTGTTGCTATTTAATTAAACTCTGGTGTTGCTTCCCATTGGTGGGGAGAAATTTTATTAACTATTTGCTAGGTGCTAAATAGAGAGCCTAAATCTACTAGTCAAATTTCACCATATGAAATTTTGAAAAATAAGAAACCTAAATTAACTTATCTTAAAACATGGGGCTGTTTAGCCTATGTTAGGATCCCTAATCCTAAAAGAAATAAACTTGCTAGTAGAGCATATGAATGTGTGTTCATAGGATATGCTGTGAATAAAAAAGCTTATAAATTCTATGACTTAAATGATCATGTAGTTATAGAATCAAATGATGCAGACTTCTATAAACATAGGTTTCCCTTTAAATTGAAGAATAGTGGGGCCTCATCTTCTAGTAGTTTACCCATAACTAGAACCAGTGAACAGAATGAGGAAGTAGACACTGAACTTAGGAGAACTAAACGAGCTCGAACCTCTAAGGATTTTGGGTCTGATTTTTGTGCTTATACCTTAGAGGAAGATCCCCAAACTCTTCAAGAAGCCTCATCTTCTTTAGATGCCAACTTATGGGAAGAATCCATAAATGATGAAATGGACTCTCTTGAGTCTAATAGAACTTGGCATTTAGTTGACTTACCTCCTGGTTGCAAAACCATAGGATGTAAATGGATACTAAAGAAGAAATTAAAACCCGATGGTACTATTGAAAAGTACAAAGCTTGTCTTATAGCTAAAGGGTATAGGCAAAGAGAAAATGTAGATTTCTTTGATACCTTTTCACCAGTCACAAGAATAACATCAATACGTGTGCTTTTCTCCCTTGCTACTATCCATAATTTAGTAGTGCACCAAATGGATGTTAAAATTGCCTTCTTAAATAGTGACTTAGAAGAAGAGATTTATATGGACCAATCTGAAGGCTTTGTTGTCCCTAGTCAAGAAAATAAAGTTTGTAAACTAGATAAATCCCTTTATGGTCTAAAACAAGCACCTAAGCAATGGCATAAAAAATTTGATAATCTAGCTATCTCATATGGATTCAAAATGAATGAAAGTGACAAATGCATTTATTATAAAGTAGAAAATGACATTTGCACTATTATATGCTTATATGTGGATGACTTACTTATTTTTGGGTCAAATATTTATGTTGTGAATAATGTAAAAAATTTATTATGTGCTAACTTTGATATGAAAGACCTCGAAGAAGCGAGTGTAATCCTTAGTATAGGGATTACTAGGTCTAAAAAGGGACTTTCTTTAGATCAATCTCATTACATTGAGAAGATCTTAAAGAAATATAATTACTTTAACTACAAACCTGCATGTACTCCTTATAATCCTAGTGTGAAGTTGTTCAAGAACACCGAAGACGGTATTAGAAAAACTGAGTATGCAAGCATCATTGGTAGCTTACGTTACGCTATTAAATGCACTAGGCTAGACATAGCTTATGTTGTGGGACTACTATGTAGGTTTACCAGTAGACCTAGTATAGAGGATTGGAATGCAATTGAAAGGGTCATGAGATACCTTAAGAGAACTATGAAGCTTAGATTACATTGTAAGAAGTTCCCGCTATTCTAGAAGGTTACAGCGATGCTAATTGGAACACCCTTTTAGAAGACTCCAAAGCAACTAGCGGCTATATATTTAGCATTGTTGGTGGAGCTGTTTCTTGGAAGTCTAAGAAACAGACAATTTTGGCTCAATCTACGATGTAATCTGAAATGATAGCACTAGCTACAGCTAGTGAAGAAGCAGGCTGGTTAAGAAGTCTGTTAGCTGAGAATCCTTTTATGGGAAAGATCAATACCAGCTATCCTGATCCACTGCGATCGTACCGCGGCTATTGCAAAGATTCAAAACCATTATTACAACAACAAGAAATGATAGATATGTCGTAAGCATAGTACTGTTAGAGAATTTCTCTTTGTAGGAGCTGTAAGAGTGGATCATGTACGTATTGATGATAATTTGGCTGATCCTTTGATGAAAGGATTAGCAAGAGAGAAGGTTTTCAAAACCTCGAAAGGAATGAGACTAATACTCTTAGAATGAAGAGTCACTCATGATGGTAACCCAACCTATATACTGGAGATCCCAAGAAATAAGTTCAATGAGAAATAACAAATCATGAAGTGATATGAGATGAGCATGCTATTATAAAGTCTCATTCTATATTGTTAGAAGCATGAAGTCCTGAAGCGACAAAAAAGATGAGTTAATTATTAACTCTTAATGAGTTCTATACTCTATGTGGAGTAGAGTACATAGCTACAGGAGTACTCTTGATAGACTTACCTATGTGAATATGGAAGTGTGGCCGCTTCCTATGAAATTTTTGGGCAAAATTTACTAGAGCATTCACTATATTGCGATACACGTGCATGGCCATAAAGCACGGGCTTTTTGAACTACACCTTGGAAATGTTGTATGTGGAGTGTTGTTAGAGATAGAATTCAAAACTACGAGTTACTCTAGTATATTCTAAAGCATCAACATTAAGCAAAGGTTCAAGTCGATAGATACATTCTGCTTATGCACAATCTTATATCTTTGATTGATCAATTGCTCGACGAAAACTATTTTTATATAAAATTCAAGTAGGAGATTGTTGGAAATTGTGTGTGAATTTTAAAACAAAAATGAAGAAAAAAAAGTTCCATGAGTTACTCTCTCAAAAAGATAAAAATGTTTGTCCCACATTGCTATTCTACATCTTTTTGGAGGTATTTATATAGAAAGGAATTTACTAATGGGATTGGGCCCTAAGGGGCACCCACTTTTGTGGAAAGAGAAAGAACTTAGGCAACTGTGGGTCCACCCACACACGTGCGTGCTATTGCCACCGTCATTCTGACCAGCAAATAGTGCCATGCCGAACTGAGCGAGTTTGTGTGAGGGGCAACAGGAGAAAAATGATCGTTACCTTTTTACTGTTCCGTTCCAGAACGAGTCTTATAGAACTCTACTGATCGTTTTGTTGTAACATTCTCCATGACCGTTTCTTTATGATTGTTTCTGTGTAACGTTCTCCATGATTGTTTTGGTGAAAGTTGCACGTTTTGATCCGCGTTTCGTTTTTTGTGATAGACAGCTGATAATTTCAGTTCTAAATAGAGAGCCACTGCTCTCAGTTTTTTAAATCACTGAAACATTTCTCTCCCTCATTGCAATCTACTTTCTCTATTCTCTCTCAGTTATTCACTCTTTGCAGAAACACAAAAAAAACCCAAAAAATAATATTTTCTCAGAAACACAAACCAAGAAATTATACATAAAATATTTTTCACATTAGATTCTGAGCAACATAAATATTTTAGAGGTGTAGCATTCCGGATTTCATCAGTGCAATGAAGCTTCGAGATAGAAAAAAGATTATGGGTTGTTTTATCCTGGGGATGAAATTTTGGGCAGAACCACGAAACGTCTTAAAGAGAGCGACTTAGTCCGCAACTCAACCCAAGTAGTAATTTCAGTATTTGGTAACTTCGTTCCTAACTATTTTTACATATCTGCAACAACACCTTAACAGCTAAATCCTAAACTCTAAAACTTAAGCCTTAAACTATAAGAAGTCATAGTTGTCATCCAACATATTATTCCTCTCTCTCTCTCTCTGTGTGTGTGTATAAATATATATATATATATATATATATATATATATGGTATAGGATCATAGCCAACTATCAATTAGCCACCATACTTCAAGAGAAAAACTAGACAACCTACCTTGCCAAAGCAACCTAGGAGGCTTATGTTGGGTAGTAATTAACTAGGTATGCGTGGCACCCTTTGATTGGTCTACATCAATAGTTGAAAAGTTAATTAATACGGTCAGTACACAGTCAAGTAGGTCTTCATTAAATTATTTATATTAATTAAGAAGATATTTAAATTATTATTAATTAATTTAAATATTAATTAATATAAATTGTTTATTAAAATGTCATCAGAAACTATAAATAAGTTCTCATAACCTAAAATGGTATGCATAAGCTTAAACCTAAAACTCTCAAATTCTCTCTAACCTTAACATTCTCTCAAGAAATTGACTTAAACATCGAAATAGATACGACACCCTAATGTGTCATTCTTTCTTACGTGATTTTCTAGTGACATGCAGGGTCGTTGTGTTAAGAAACGCGATTGAACAGAAATTAGCTTCAACACATATGACAACAATTGTCAATTTTTCAAAAAAAAATTATATTCCATAAATGACTAGTGTAAGTCCCTTTGAGTCTTTGTTGGCACTCCAGTGTGCAAAATACTAAGTTTGTTTATTTTATGTAGTATTTTCGTCTACCTCTTTGTATGGTGTTTTGCTATCGCATACACTCACGTAAATTTCTAACACTTTGTATGTTTGCATATTACACACATCACAAGGTGGTTAATTGGGAGCACGTAGTATGCATATTAATTTGTTTTTACTTACTTTTGATTTTCACATTTGGAGGATGTTTGTGAATTTTCAAATAGATAAGTTTTTAATTGAAAAAAATAAGTTTTTGGTGGTTTGTTGGGGACCTTGCAGGGGTCTCGCATGTGGCTTACAGGGGTAGTCAGCAAGGGTGCATAGGGTGGATCTATGACTAGATCGACCTTGCTAATACTTCAATGAGGTTTCATTGGGGTGGTCAACAAGGCCTCGTAGAGGTGCAGGATTAGGTACCCGCGGGGGTACCAAAAGTTAAAAAACATAAGCTATAAATACTGATTCTCTTTCTCTATTATATATACATTCTCTCGTACTTCTTTTCGATCGTGTGAAAAATATTTTTTGGACTTTGAAATTTTTTTTTCTTATCTCGTATCACTAATATGTTGAGTGTGTTTCCGTAGTAATGATTTGGAGGTGATAATATCATTTGGATTTTTTTTTGTAAAATATTTTCAAAAGGAGATTTTGTATCCTCAATACATCAAGTATTTTTCTGCATTAAGATACGAGGTGATAGTGGAGTTTGTTAAATTATTTTATCAAAAGGAGTTTCCGTAATAACAATACATCGAGTGTATTTCTATATTTTTATTAAGAGGTGGAGATTTCGTGTCAATAATGCATCAAGTGTGTTTCTATATTGTTGATACAAAGAGTTTATTCAAAATCATTTCTTGGGTAATTATAACATATCGTTGTTTACGCATACTGATTGCAGGTATTAGTCTCACACTACATGGTGATGTGGCTCTAGAGGTGAGCCGGCTCTAGTGAGGATCTAAGTAAATGTGGTGACAGGTGGTGATAGCAGCTTAGGCAGTTAAGATGGGTAGTCCTTGAGTGATAGAGGTATTTGACATCTTACCTTATCGAGTATGTATTAAATGTTTATTACTTTTAGCGAATTTAGCAACTAAGTAGTTGCTTAATATTACCTCTTAGGATTAAAGCCAAAGTGGGTTTATCACGTTATATTATTGTATTTGTAAGCTCTGTTGCATGAGTTAGTATAATCAATTATCCTCGATATATGTGCTAACCTATTAAGACTATACAATGATCGGAAGTATTTATTGCTTTATTCTCTTTTTGTTATCTGCCTTATTTATATATGTGATTATATACTGGTTGTTATATGTTTCTATTGTTTATTTACCATATGAGAAGGGTGAGTCCTTAGATGTCTATATTATCTAGACTTGGTTGTTTACCAAGTTAGAATTGTCTCATTTGGTATCAAAGTTGTACACCCTTTTGGGCTTAATTACTTTAGTGTTGATCTATTTCTCCTACCTTTTATACACACTTACTTTTTACCAAAATGGACTCCAGTGAAAGAGGAAACATAGGTAGACCTCCACTCCTCAATAGGCATAACTATGCCTATTGCAAATTGCAAATGCAAGCCTTTTTCTGGTCCATGGGAGAATGGATTTGGTATCAAGTATAGAATGGCTAGATGCCTTCTGTAAAAATTCTTGAAGATGAAACAATTATTCCCAGCTAATGATTGAATGGACAAACGAGGAAAGTCTTGAGTGCAACTGGAACAGTAAAGGGTTGTATACACTCACTCGTGCCGTCACTTCTAAAGAATATAGGTGGATTTTTGCTTGCACTTCTTCTAACAAAGCGTGGGATATTTTGGAAATTACTCACGAGGATACCTCTGTGTAAAGAAGCCCAAGTTGATGAGACTTAAAAGGGACTATGAACTTCTTTAAATGGAGGAAGATGAGACCTTTTATAATTATTACGGCCGTTTCTATGACATTATCAACACTTCTTACAACCTTGGCCATGTAATTGATGAAAACTTCAAGCTGAGAATATTCTGTACAAACTTCCTCCTCAATTTAGAGAAAAAGTTATCGCTATTGAAACAACTTTTAAAGGAGAACCTTTGAAGGTTAAGGTAGATCGTTAGAGATCTCCAAGCTTTTGAGATACATCACCTCCTACCCAAAAGAACTACTTTTGTTGATAAAGGAAAGAGTCTTGCATTAAAGACCACTAAGACTCAAAAAGGAAAAGAAAAATCTTCTATTGAAAGTGATCTCTCATCCAGTTTGGATGAAGAAGAATATGCTTTGTTAGCAAAGTAGTTTAAGAAATTTTTTAAGAGCAAGAGGAACGCTTCTACTAAGTCAAAAAGGGAAAGCTCTAATCATAGATATTTCAAAGCCAGAGTTAAAAACTCTAAAGATGAAGAAGAGAGACCTCAGTCTAGAACTCAGACTAGACAAGTTAGGTGTTACGAGTGCATAAAATTTAGACACATTGCTGCTCAATGCTGGTTAAATGAACAAGAATCTGACAAGAAAGTCATGGTAGCAAAGGTTACTATTTTAGATAGTAGTCGTAGTTCGAAAGAGGACGAAAGAAACTTTATAGCCTTTATGGTGACTAAAGATATTCCTCCTATTACGATCTCTCAGTCTTCCAGATTCCTCGATGAGGACAAATATAAGGAGCCCTTGGATACTTACAACGAATTTCTCAGGGAGCATATTAAGACCAAGAAAGCTAGCCTTGAGGTTAAAGAAAAACAATTAAGTGCTCTTAGAGCTTAACTTGAAAAGAAGCAGTCTTCCCATAGCTTGGATAAGGATGATCTCATTAAGAAATGTTAAATTTTAAAGAAGAAAAAAAGATTTAATGACATGGCTATTGAAGCTTAATCGAACAAGTCAATAATGAAGTTTCTTTAGCAGACCTTGAAAACACTGCAAAGTTTAGAGGATCAATGGATGGTTAGTCCGGATCTATCAAAGGAGGGAGGCAAAAGAATCTCACTTATAGGAAAGAAGGTTGAGATCTTGGAAAGTGAAAAGGCATAACTTGCCTATGCCTTTTCTAAAAAGAATGAGGAGCTATTAGCTCTTTAGGATAAAGTCAAAAATCTTGGTATTTATGCTAGATTTCTTGAGGCATTCATTAAGGAAAAAGTTGACCTACTCACTACTTTGAGTGCAAAGCAGTTTGACCTTGAGAAGGAGTTGGACCACTATTAAGAAACTTATGATGGGTACTCAAAAGCTTGATGAAATTCTGGTTGGCTTCAAGGCACCTAGTGATAGACGTGGGCTGGGTTTTGTTAATGATGTTTGTGCGACTTCTCCTTCTACTGCCTCTTCTAATTCTCTCTTTGTTAAGTTACAACTTCTACTGCTATTGCTTCTACTAGTGCACCTCTCTTCATCAGACCTATTGTAAAAGATCCTCTTCAATCTATTGTTGCTACAAAAGGTAAAGGTAAAGTTGCTGCAAAATGTAAGTCATAGGTGACATTCCAGCCAGTCTCTTATAGCATGGTGAACATCTCTCATCCTGCTTCTTCTTCTCATTGTACTGATGATGGTCTATTACCACTACCTACATGATTCATCCCCTCTTGTCACCACTGTAGTGAGCGTGGGCATATCAAATCTCATTGTGAGAGATTGAGTTCTCATCCCTGTATAAGACTCAATGTTGGCACTTCTACCATTCCCTCTCATCCACTTGCTAGTCCTAGGAGACAGAGACACTATTTCCCTCACTCTCCGATTTGTACTTGTCATTCTTGTGGTACTTTTGGCTACCTTGCGAACTAGTGTCCCATATATGTACGGAGTATTACCAGGAGATCTCCCCCTTGCTCTTCTAGTGCTGACTTCTCAGGATGTACTTACTATAGTTGGACTGAGCATTTTTGTTTCTAGGTGTATTATGCACTGGCGACATAGTGAAGAAAGGGAAAAACTTTCTAAAAGCCCTCCTAGTCACATTGACCGCTCGACAAGTTATTCGAGAATTTCTAAAACAAAGAAATCTCAAGTTGTATTCCACATGTTCATATGGACCAAAGATTACATTTTTCTCCTGTTGCCCCTCATCACTTCTTTTTTAAAAGGAGGGATGCAGTTTAATCACACTATTTTTTGGTGTGCGTTAGTTTGATTTGAGTTATTTCTTCTCTTCTTTCTCTTTTTGGAAGCATTTTTTGTATGTGTTTATTTTTCTAAATGTCCTTATATTTATTTGTTTTGTACTCTTCTTTCTTTAAATTAAATGTTAAATAAAATTAAAATGAATATTTCTATGATTTTTCTAAAAAAAATTGAAAGGATTTTTCTCTCTCCTCACCTTTTAGGGTTGCTCGCAGAGCACCCTCGTTGAGGTCTCGCTAACCGTTCCCTGGGGGTTCGCTGAGATCTTGCCAAGCTTGTGTTTTTACACACTGGAGAGTACCTCACCGACCCCCATTCACGAAAAGTCCATGAGAGGTTAATGAAGTGTACAAATTCCATTTAAATCCCTTTCCTCATAGGAAAAACCTGTTCAAAACTCAAAAATAGCAATTAGTATAAAAATAGTTTTTAGCCCCAAAATCCAATAGAACATACATTGGAAAAACATGCATAACTTTTAGTAAGCCACTTTGCACACCTTGGGGTTAGGGGCTGAAGACATGATAAGCAGGGAGATGCCTTTAATAAGGTTCAATAACAACACTTCATATGTAATAGGCACTATCAAATTGCCTGTAGATGCACCGGGTATCAATGGTGATGTCCAAATTTGTGGTCGTCGATTCTCCTGCTCACTATAACATAATATTAGGATGACCTTGGATACACAAAATGAGAGCGGTACCCTCAACATATCATCAGGTCTTGAAATACCCCGCGGATAGTGGTATCTTCAAAATTGGAGAGATCAAGGTAAAGCTTGGAGTTGTTACAATGCGACTATGAAAGGAGTCCAAACCAAATAACAACTACAGAATAATCCGATTTACAGGTCACAGAGATATGGTAGCAAAGTGGGAGTCATCAATTCTGACAAAGTTGAGTTAATCCCCCTAGAAGAAGGAAGTGATCGAATGTTAAGGGTGAACGTCGACTTATCGGAAGAATACAAGTACGGCCTTATCTCTTTTTTAAGAGGTAACATGGACATCTTCGCTTGGAAATTGAAAGATAAGCTCAGAATAAATCAGGGATTCATCACCCATAAATGAAATGTTGACCCCAAGAAGAAGCCTTTCAAACAAAAGAAAAGAAAGTTTCCCAGAGAAAAGAACGAGGTCATTAAAGCACAAGTAGATACTTTTGTTTGCACCAATGTCATAAGAAAGGTACTTTACCCCACTTGGCTCTCGAATATTGTCCTCGTCAAAAAGTCGAATGGAGAGCCAAGAATGTGCGTTGCTTTCATTGACTTGAATGATGCTTGTCCGAAGGATCGTTATCCATTGCCTAGTATAGATGAACTGGTTGATGCCATATCAGGGTATAATCTAATGAGTTTCCTTGATGCATACTCGGGCTACCATCAAATTTATATGGACAAAGAAGATGAAGAAAAAACATCTTTCATCACCGAAGTAGGTACTTTTTGCTATAACAGGATGCCTTTTGGTCTGAAAAATGTAGGTGCAACGTACCAACGCATGGTAAATGAGATGTTCAAGCCTATGCTCGGAAGGAATATGGAAGTAATATATTGATGACATGGTGATCAAAACAACAAATAAAAATGAACACATCAAAGACTTGGAAGAGGCATTCAGCATCATGAGACAGTATGGGATGAAGTTAAACCGAGAAAATGTATTTTCAGGGTCAACAATGGAAGGTTCTTAGGACATTTGATATCGGCTAAGGAAATTGAAACCAACCCCGACAAAATAAAGGCATTGCTCAACATGAAGCCACCCACAAATCTAAGAGGAATCTAACAACTCAATGGGAAGATCATTGCCTTTAATCGTTTCATTTCAAGATGCATGGACAAATGCATGCCATTTTTCAAACTCTTAAGAAAGAATACCACCTCGTTTTGGAATGAAGAATGTGATCTAGCAATCACAAAGACTAATGATTACCTCGGATGTTCACCGATCCTCATAAGCTCATCACAGAACGATATTTTGTACCTGTATCTAGCAGTAAAAACTGATACCATCAGTGCAGTTCTCTTGGTCAAGAAGAAAATAAATAACACCCTGTGTATTATGTGAGTCAAATTCTGACCAAGTCACAAAGAAAGTATCCCATGATAGAAAAATTGGCTTTTGCACTCAAAGTCACAACAAGGAAGCTACGACATTATTTTGGAGCCCACACTGTGGTTGTCCTTACCTCCAGTCCGTTAAAAAGTGTACTCTCTAGGCCGAACATAGCTGGGAGATTAGCAAGTATATCTATCGAGTTAGGAGAATTCGACATCAAATTTTGACCCCGAACATCTATGAAAGCTCAAGCAATAGCAAAATTTGTAGCTGAATTTGCAGAATGCCTAAAAAGATCACAAGGGTCTGAGATTAATGAGAATCATTAAGAGAGTTTGTTCGGCAAATGGCAAGCCTGTGTCAACAAACGGGCATCAAAATTGTCATCACCAATCCCGAGGGAATTGTTTATGAGTACTCCATCAAAATAGCATTTCAAGTTACCAACAATGTGGCCGAGTACAAGGATGCTATTTTTGGCATTATGACGACTAAAAAGCTTGGTGCTAGAAAATTGGATCTACTTAGTGACTCGAGGCTTGTTGTTAATCAATTCACAGGCTCGTTCGAAGCCTTAGATGACAAGATGAAGAAGTACCTTGAAAGATTGAAATTAGAATGTCGAGCTCTTAAGAAAATACAGGTCAACAGTTGTCTAGAAGCAGCAATAGTCACGCTGATGCATTAGCAACTCTGGCTTCCGTACACAATACGTGTGAAAGCAGAGTCATCAGTGTTACCATACTGTCCGAGGCCAGCTCAGTTGAAGCTTTCAAAGTTGTTATTCAAGTTGAGCAAGACAAAGGTTCTTAGTTTGCGCCCCTTTTGAGATATCTAACCAATGAATCTCTCCCATACGAAAAAAAGAGAAGTCAAGCAGTTGTTGTTAAAAGTACCAACTACTTTGTACAAGATGGGTTGTTATACAAGAAAACTCCCATGGGTCTCAAGCTATTATGTGTCAACGAACTCTCAGCAGTACATATACTTAAAAAAGCGCATGAGGGAGAATGCGGGTTGCATTCTAGGGGTCGTATGTTGTCACAAAGGATAATGCGACAAGGATACTATTGGTTGACTATGTTGGCCGATTGTGCAAAGTTTTCTCAACATTGCGATAAATGCCAGCGTTTTGGCCCACTTACACACATCGCAGCAAATCACATGACCGGAGTCATAAGGTCGTGGCCCTTCTACAAATGGAGATTGGACATCGTATGACAGAAAAAGTTTCTACTAGTTGCTATAGATTATTTTACTGAATGGATCGAGGCGGAAGCTTTAAGTCTAATCTGTGAAGTTGAAATCAGCAACTTCCTTTGGAAATCCATAATTTTTTGGTTCAGTCTTCCTAGAGAGTTAGTTACCGATAATGGGAAACAATTTTTTGGGAAAAAAGTAAAGACTTCACTCTAAAGTATGGCATAAAAGTCAACCACTCGTCACCTTATTATCCACAAGCCAATGGTCAAGTTGAGGCCTCAAATAAGCTAATACTCACCCTTTTAAAGAAAAAGCTCGCATCGATGAAAGGAAAATGGGTTGAAGAATTACCCGAAGTGTTATGGTCGATTCGAACTAGTCCCTGGGAGGCAACGAATGAATGACCATTTTCCTTGGTCTATGGGACAGAAGATGTGATACCCACGGAAGTTATCTTTCCCACATCACGGTCCATTATCAATGAAGAGCATAATAGTTCGGAGCGAACACTAGATTTGATTTTATTCGAGGAGCGACGAAGCAAAGCTATGTTATTAATAGAGGATAACAAACAAAAAGTTGCCGCCTTTTATGACAAACCAGTTCGGTTCAAGACATTTGCAGTGAACGACTAGATCTTACGAAGAGTTCTCCCTGATCACAAGGAATGGAAGGTCAGTAAATTAGGGGCAAACTGGGAAGGTCTGTATGAAATTGAAGACATCACTCCTGGTGGGGCTTTTGTTCTCAAACGTTCGACAGGCGAGGTGATGAGTGCTCGAAAAGTACTAATATTTCGTGATTTATTGTGCTTAATTGTTTAAAAATAGATTTGTTATAATTGTTTATTTGATTATTTTCATAAATTTATCAATTCGAAATTACGGGTATGTTTTAGTGTATTTCAGGTATTTTTAGCGTCAAATGAGTTGAATAATGCAAACACGCAAAGACGGAACACTTACGGTGCTCGGATCATGAGTTACGGGCAAAACGAGTCAAAATATGTAAGCGATACATATCGAGCCAGCACATATGTAAGGGGGTAAATGTGAAGAAAGGAAAGGCAACGCACTCCGCGGTGAGGAAAATGTATGCTGCGGCGGGGAGCTCTTGGGTTTCAACCAATATTTCCAATTTTTGTGTTGCGCTGCGGCGGGAAAAATGTATGCCGCGGCGCACCTATTCCTATTGCAATCAGGATTTATATAAACCCTTACATCTATAAATACCCCCTCTAGAATCCTCTTTACATACAACTTTTACACACTACAATTTTGCGAACAAGCAAGGTATTCAATCAGTTTTTAGGAGCTTTGTCACACTCAACGAAGTGAGAGAATCCATTCTAAGAATCCAAGGAAGCCGTTGACGATCGAAGATCAAGCTTTTGGAGAAGAACGTCATCCCATCCATTAGCGGTATTTAGATTTAGGATTTTCTTGTTATTATAGAATTCTATTTTTATTCTTCCTTCTTTGAGTGTATGATCATATTATATTTGTCTATGAATTTTAATATGAACATGAGTGGCTAATTTCATTATGAATGTTTAGTTTGTGTTGCCATGTTTGCTAGAATTATTTTTGGTGAATGTTTTATTGATTTAATATAAATAAATTACCTTTTGATTAAGAGTATGTTTAGATATTTAATTATGAATTTTTATGGGCCAATTTGATATTCATAGTTAGGTTGAAAAATCTGAGAATATAGTTTTAGGAACGTTACCTTAACTTTAGTCCGAAACACTTAATCAAAGCTTCAAATTAGTGACTTAGTCATAGCATTAGTTTGATTGACATTTATTTCCTTGCGCATAATTTGATTGCTATTTGATATACCTGATCGTAGGATGTTAATTAGTTAATCAACAAAGAGAATTTACCCGACCGTAGGCACTCTCGTAATAAAAAGGAAAGCCGGTAAATATTGTTTATTTAGAACGTTCATGTTATTTTACCATAACTTTTCAATACAAGCATGGCCAACCAAACTAAACGTCCATACATCCTCCATTGATTTTCAAATCTACTTGAATTGATTGTGAATTTGTGATATTGTTTTCGTTAATTGTTCATACCATTGATCACCTTACAAAACCAAACTTCTTTTTACAGTTTTACTAGGTTTAGGACCCTAGTTACTTAGAGTTTTAGTTTCACTAGAACTCTATTTAATTAGTATTTAACTTGCTTTAGAACTCTATTTAGATTTGAAAAAGGTTGTTTAGAACCATTGCAATTCCTTGAGAGACCGACCTCGGAGGTTTGCTTGTCACTTTCTACGAGTGATTCGTACACTTGTGAATATTACAATTTGCACATCACGAGGTGGAATCTCAAAGTTGGAACGCTAAACATCTGAAGAAATATTATTTCAAATTAGTTTTGCTTTGATGTAATTTAAATCGCATTTCGTAGTGAACATTTTGTAATGTGAATAATGTTTCTATTAAGACAATTATGTAAATTATTTAATACATTTATATGCAAAATCATGTCGACCTTTTCTTTACAGAGGGAATTACGATTAGGCCGAACGAGCTGATAGCCTATGCTAAAGAGCAATCAGGCAGAGCACTCGAGCCCACCCCTCATGCCACGAGAGGCTGGCATTGTCTAGCTCTAGGTCGATGAAAAGTTCGATTAGGTCGAATGAGTTAATCGCTTATACTAAAGAACATCTAGGCAGAGCACTCGAGCCTACCCTTCGTTCCATGAGAGGCTGGCGTTGTCCATCTCTAGGTTGATAAGGAGTTATGATTAGGTCAAACGAGCTGATAACATGTGCTAAAGAGCAGCCAAGCAGAGCGCTTGAGCCCACACTTCATGCCACGAAAGGCTAGCATTGTCTAGCTTTAGGCCAATGAGGAGTTACGATTAGGCCGAACGAGTTGATCGCTTGAAATTAGAGAACAGCCAAACAGAACACTCGGGCTACATACGTCGTTTGTTTATGGTTAATGAAAACAGTTTTTATTTATTTATTCTTAATACAACAGTACAAATGGAGGAGTAACCTCATAGCATGAATACATAATCCAAACCCCTACATATCATCTTTTACATGCTACTTAATCATTTTAATGATTGACCTAAATTCTTATCCGACGGTTCTAGTCAAACTAGCGGGTACAATTTGGCTTGCACGACATTCACGAAGTTTAGTGCGAGTTGACGAGCAGCTTCACCCACCGTTATCCCATCTTCTAATGTTTTTTCCAACTCTAGGGTCGACTGGATGATGTCGAGGAACACATCTTCTCCTCGTTTTAAGTATATGTCCAGCCACAACGACTCCTCTTTAATGATGGACGTTTTCTTTAAAGCTATTTCGTGATGCACCACACGAGATAAGTTATTTTCGAGCAACCGATCCCTCTCGCATGCGATAAATCAATATTTGTCCTAATATTTTGTTATATTTTGACATTCCTTTTATATTTTATTTAAATATTTTACCCAAATTAAGAAATATTTTGGTCATTTTTAGGTTTATAATTATTTGGGAAGAATTTACAATTTTTTGGTATTTTTCTAAAATTTTTATGAATTTAATTAAACAAGTGGATGTATACAGAAATAACTGTGGATGTATTTAGAAATATGGATTCGTAAAGAAAGAACTGTGGATCCACTTAGGAAGCCTAGTTAAAGTCATTATCCACGTCATTAGACACGTCATCGCCCCGACATCAAAGTTGAACCAATCAGAGGTCGCCACATGGAAGACAGCTCAGCAACCACACGTTAGGCGTGTGCCAAGCGCGTGCCATATGCGGGCTAAACAAGCGCCGCAATTTTTGCCAATCATAAGTCGACACATGGACAACTTGGCTTCGTCAACAGATTTAAACGAATTACATTCCGCCACGTGTCACGCGTATTCTCCGCTGCTTCCACTTACATTGTTGCGGCACCGTCCAGCCATTCACGTTCCGCCAAGTGTCAAGTTTTGTCTTTTTCTGTAGTGTTTCATTTAATGAAATGCTGACACGTGGCACACTCTGATCAGCATTTCACCGCCTCTTTGTCTATATATATGCGTGAATCAATTCGTTTTTTATAGAGTTTTTGATCAAATTTTTTTACGTTTTTCACTTCCATTTGAAGAGAGAAATTTCTCTCTTTTTCTTTATGTAACTTTTTTTATTTTTATAGTATAATTTTACGATATTTTAGAGAAAAAAATATTATATTATTGTATTATATTTCCAGCTTTTAGAGGAGAAATATCAACCAATTTAAGAGTTTGGGTATCTATTTTATTATTAATATTTTTATCTCTAGTTTTATAATATTATTATTGTAAACGTGCTTTTAGTAATTAAGTTTACGATAGTGAATTTAATTATGTTTGGTTAAATTTATATATGGGATTTTAGTTATACTACCATGATTATTTTGGATAAATAAGTTAATTATTATATAAAAGTTTGATATTATTTTATGTTCATTTTTCTTCATAGCTTTAATTATGAATAGTATATGGATCAAATCACTATTTATAGTTAAAGTAAATGTCTATCAATTAGTTTGTTAGAAACATCATCTGCATCTAATTATGCCCTCTTGAACATGAATCTAAATTAATTACATGATCATTGTGTTAATTTAGATGGTTATATAATTTCTCTGCACTCATTCTAATTGATTATTTAATTGTAATTAAAAGTTGTCATAATCACTAAAATTTTATAACTTTAGTAGAAAAATCAATAATATCAACTTATGAATATTTATTAAATTTAACTAAATAATCCAAAATATGATTGGTTAGCAAGCCAAAATTTTCATACTTATCTCATCTTTTTAATTCTTCAATTGCTTTTAGTTAATTTATTTATTTGATTACTTAACTACTTTATTATCATTAATTTGCTTTAAGTATTTTTATGTTTTGCTACTTTTGGAAATAATTAAAGAATTTTAAAACCACTGCAACTCTGCGAGAGATCGACCTCGAAAGTTTACTTATTACTAGACTATAAATGATTCGTGTGCTTGCGAGTATTATAATTTGCACATCAGCGTGTTAACCGACGAACTTGCTCGTTTAGCGCCAAGTTTTCCTTTTTTAAAGTCCAGACCTTTATTCTTAAAACTTGATTAGAAAACATTGTTCTCAATCGCACATTATATACTCACATTGCATGTACAATTACAAAGTCCATCATCTTCCTTTTAAATTCCACATTTACGAACTAGACTTAGTTGTTACTGACTTGAGACTCTCTCAACTAGAATTATTAGAATGGAAAAAAACTCTTAACTAACCTACTTCTCTCTTTTTGTGTGTAAAGACAATTGCTAAAGTTAAAGACAATTCAATGAAAATCCACTCAATACTTTGAGATTGTTTTAAACCTGACAAATGTGTCGAATACAAACAATTATTTTCAAATTCTAATTGATGCTCCTCTTTTTTAAGTTTTCTTCTCTATTCATTTTGAAGAAATGATAGAATGATTGCTACTAATCGAACAACTTGTATGATAGAAGAGCTATTATTATTTGATCAATTATGCCTTAAATACTTTACAAAATTCAAAATTTAGTATTAAAATTGACTACTTGATATTAATTATCTCAATTTTAAAAATTTTTTATGATTTAGGTCTTAAAACTTCTAATCCCCACCAAGAACTCAAATTCAAATCGAACCCAAATGTACGAGTGTGTTTTCTCTTTATTAATAAAAATAAAGAAATTTTAGAGCCACTTTAAAAAAAAATTGACTACCTGTGATATTAATTTAATTTAGCTTGTTAATATTTAATAGATAATTCACAAATTAAATATTGACATGACTCTCAACAAAAAATTTAGATCATAAAGTTGATATTTTTTTATTTATTTGTATCAATGATTATAATTAAAGATATTAAAATGAATTAATATTAGTTACTATTGTAAAATATATATATATATATATCACTACGTTTGCTCCCAATTTCAAACCGAATATTTCACTCTTAATACTATACAATTTTCCATATTAACCCATTTTGTAAAATTAATATGCACATGAAATTGGTGTCTCTCTCTAACCCGAGTTCTGTCTGAATATAATGGAATCTGTCGGTGGAAAATGGAAACAGAGCTTAATCTACTTGGCTCTCATCTACTTCATCCTCTACTTACTACACACCCATGTTGCTCACAAAGTCCTCACAGGTCATCAAACTGTACGCATTAAAAAGAACCCAACTCTTCCTCTTCACTTTCGATCTGATGGTACTTTCAAAATCCTCCAGGTCTCCTCTCTTCCCCCCCTCCCACTTTGGATCTATTTTCAAGCCCCCAATATCTCCTAGAGTAACTCTTTTATTGAACTTTTTTTCATTAATTTCTTACATGGGTTTTCAAAATATGTGATGAAGGTAGCTGATTTGCATTATGGTAATGGAGGTTTGACTCGTTGCCGAGATGTGTTGGAGTCTGAGTTCCAATACTGTACAGATCTTAACTCGACCCAGTTTCTTAGAAGAATGATTCAAGCTGAAAAACCTGATTTCATTGCTTTTACAGGTATTTGTGCTTTTGGGGACTTTCTTTATTTGGACTGTCCTAAAATGGAAAGTATTTCGAATGTTTACAATAGTTTATTCTTTTGAAATTTATGAATTTCAAGATTTATTAAGGAGAATCATTATAGGAATCTAAAACCCACTAGCTTTCTTGCCAAGTTGCCATAAATGGGAAGCATATCAATTTTGTAAATAAATGTCAGTTATATAATTGATTGATGTCTATTTTTCATGCCATTTATACGTTATACTTACCCTTAGAGCTTTGGGCATTTGGAGGTGTTTAAGTAGCTAAAGATTTCTCGACAATTTGACTGTTAGATTCTTGATCTTCCTCTTTTTTTAGGGAATAACTATTGCCAAGAAACATTTGGCAGAAGGAAATTTTCTGAAAGTGTAATATAAATCTTCCAAATGTAATATTATTTTCTTGGGCAAACCAAATCTTCCTCGGCAATAGTTAGGGTCAGTAATTTCTAACACGACACTGTACAACATAAATAAAAAATTTAGTAATAACAATTTTTTCATGCTTTTGTTATTTCTTACTATTTTATGTAGATAACAAAAAAATTGTAGTAATTTTTTAATGTGACAAATAACACGTTAACACGACATGATAACATATGATACACAAGGCTAATTAAGATTTTCCACCCCTAGCAATAGTCATTCTTTTTTTTTTTTTAATACTATAACAGCTGAAGAATAATTTTTTTTAAATAACAGCACACTAACATACCCAGTAGAGGTCCGAACCTACATCACTCTCTCTAAGTGTACACAAGGTGCATATACCATTGCAGTACAACACAATTGATAAAAGAAAAAAATTGTAAAGAAACTTGATCAGACTTTTTTTTATGAAAGAAAAAAATTAGCGGATTTTGGTTAATTACACTCTTGGATATTCTTGTGATCCAATATGCAAAGATCCATATAAAGAAAATAAATGCATTGCCTATTCTCCTATTTGTTATATGTATAAGAAAAATGCTTGTGAGCATGATTTTTACACTCATATTTTAGTCATGACTCTATCTCACATTTGATTTACATATTTTGACTCTATCTCACCTTTGATTTACATATTTAATTTACATTTTACTTTCTCATAATTTCAATGAATAAGATAGAGTCTTGTTCATAACATGATAAAGTCATGTTCTATAGATGACTAAATAAAATGATTGTTGGCCCATTTTTCAACGGCTTGAATTGGTCACAAAAAACTTTGAACATGGTATCGAAGCGAATATCATGTATTCAAACCATAAAACCCCAATTTAACACAAGTGTTAAGCTTAAATGGTGAATAGAGTCCACACTTCTCAATGACATTAACTGGATTCACACTATGTGTGTATATAACCTGAAATTCTTTGAATACAGGAGATAATATATTTGGATCAAGCACTACTGATGCTGCTGAGTCCCTTCTAAGAGCTTTTGCTCCTGCCATGGAATCTGGACTACCATGGGCAGCTATTTTAGGAAACCATGACCAAGAATCTACCATGAACCGCGAAGAATTAATGTCTTTTATCTCCCTTTTGGACTATTCCATCTCGAAAACCAGTCCCTTAGCTGAAGATATCTCTTCCTTTTCACAAGAATGCAAGAGTAAACACATTGATGGCTTTGGCAATTATGACTTGAGAATACATGGTTCCCCAGGCACCCAATTGGCAAATAGCAGCATCCTCAATCTTTTTTTTCTTGACAGTGGAGACAGAGAGTTTGTTCAAGGACATAAAACTTATGGATATATTAAGGAATCTCAGCTTCGTTGGCTTCGTGATGTTTCTAAAAAATCTCAGGTAATCAGCAAACGGATTATTTGAAAGAAACAAATTAGTTAAGGCTAATGATTAGTGTTATGGATATTATGATTTAGAGAACTATGTTCCTTCATTCGTGATGTTTTCTGATGCAGCATATCTGTTCTCCTGTTTTTGATCTCTTCATTCTTCTAATTTTTTTTTTCCTTTTGTTTCTTCTTTTGGAATCCTGTAAAGCTATTCTGACAATAAAAAGCGTCCAAGGACCAAACAAGAAAAAATTTGCCACAAACGTTTTTAGTGCTTAGAAAGTACATTTTGTGTCTTCTTAAAACAACTTTTTTTGAAACCATTTTTTGTCTTGAGCAGTTTTTAACAAAAGAACAAGTAAACAAATCCTAAATCTTCCAACTGTTTCCTAGAAAGAATAGGAAAGTTTTTAGCTGTTTATCCTGTATGGAAGTTGGTATTAGTCATTTCATTTAAATTCCAAAATGAAGGTTTTCTAGATTTAGATTTCATTAACATGTTGCAGGTAATGCACAGGACCAAAAGGATTTTCATAGAGAATTTGATGCCTTGATACACACATCATCTCCAGCACTTGCGTTCTTTCATATCCCAATCCCTGAAATTCAGCAGCTTTACTACCAAAGAATAGTTGGCCAATGGCAGGAGGCTGTGACATGTTCAACAGTTAACTCAGGAGTCTTACATACACTTGTCTCGTTGGAAGATATTAAAGCTGTCTTTATTGGTCATGACCACGCAAATGACTTCTGTGGAAATTTGAGTGGGATATGGTTTTGTTATGGTGGCGGCTTTGGCTACCATGGTTATGGTAAAGTTGGGTGGCATAGGAGAGCAAGAGTCATATTGGCAGAACTTGAGAAGGGAGAAAAAGCTTGGAATGGAGTAGGGAGGATCAAGACTTGGAAGCGTCTTGATGATGAGAAGTTAAGCAAGATTGATGAGCAAGTTCTGTGGGAGCGGCAATAATTGAGATGGTTTTGATATAGAGTATGCATTGAAATACTGTGAAGAATATGTTGTAAAATATTTGTACTTTTTTGTTCTGGTCATTGTATTACTTCTCTATCCGAAAATTCCTAAAACTACGCTGCCACAATCAATAGGCGGATTATTATTGTTGCAAATGGTTTTTTAGGAGTTGAAGGATTCGAACTCAGAGTGTTGGTTATTGTAAGGAGTTGGAGGACCACAAATAGGATTATAAATAATTATGTTATTTAAAATCTTAATAATTTAACATTTTATTTTCATCTTGATGTATTACAATATATCTAATTCTAAATATTGGGAGTTGTAGGTGATGCGGTGCTTGACGCAAGAGTTTGTATGCACTTTTCCTTCTACAATGAAATACTGGTGTACGCACAAAAGGTAATGCATGGACAACAATATTGATCATATGGATCCTTAGTATTGTATTGTTATCTATATTACTTGACTCCGTTGCCAATGGAGTGTTTTACTTTTAAGGATAGTACGAGTATTAGACGGATTACATGTTAGAATTTAGATGTATATATTATCAAACGATTGTCATATATATGAACATGCAAATCGAGAACTCTTAATCTGATGTAAGAGTATAATCGAATTTACCTTTCTTATCATCTTTAAAAAGACAGGCTTTTTTGTATTTAAATCAAATTATACTATGCAATGGAAATATTTGTTATTTGCATGTTTCTTTTTTTGCCAAACATGTTGTTGAATAGTAAAATGACTAGGTTTGCGTGATTCTATTTAATTAGTCCACGTCGACTTTAAAAAATCAAATGAGTATGGAGTCTCACCTCCTTCACAACCAAGAACACCCTAGACTTAGAACTTAGAATCAGGAGTGACACTTTATCATACACCGAATTAGGAAGGTCACTCCTTCTGCAAAACCATGTAGTCGTCCCCCCAATGCACAGCGTCACTCAGCTCTGCATTGGATCAAGGACTCACTTGAACATGGTGTCACCTAGTGTTGTACTAGAATAGGAAGTTCACACTTTTTGCAAAACCATAGCAAACCCATACACTGACCCTCTCGACGCACGACATTATAATGTTATGCATGGATTAGGAAAGTATCATGTTTTGCAAAGTGTAATGGTTCGCGTAGCATAAATTCGATCGTTTGGTGCCAAGACTCTTCTAGTAAAGGCCAGCCTATCACTTATAGAGTCTAAAACATGACCCTTTGTCCAAAGACTTCGGTGCTCTTTAAGAAAATACCAACGAGAACTACTCTCAAAGAGTCTCGCACGTATGCGACTTACTGATTGCTTTTCAGCATCAAGGTTACCTTTACCAAGACGCTCGTCCCATCGTAAGGTTCCACATCATCAAGATATTATGTCGCATAATTGCTCACCCAACTGTGCATGTTACACATGTTGATAGCAAGTAGTATAACAATGTACCAAGACTTAGTCAGCTTTCTATACCTCTTGTCAGGTCTCTTCATGCACACTCTCGAATAGGCAACTTTGACACTAAGGGTCATCTCCATGCCCAAAGGTCCACTTCATCTTGAACCTCATGTGCACATATGCTCGTTTCACCACAGTATACTTAACTCAAGCAAACACTCATGCCAACTTATCCAAGCAAGTGTGTCTTCAATGCAACTAAGTTTTATTCATACAAACTCACATGTTACTTGAATAAACAACTCTTTGATCCGAAGCCTATAATTGATGCCTTCATCTTAGCACATTGTCGCCCACTATTGTGCCATCAAGCCTACGAATCCTTAGTTTTTGGCCAAACCCATGACCAACGCACCTTCCTTCTCGACATCACCATCATGAGGGTTGTCACATTTGTATTGTGCCTTACTTAGAGCAACGCTGCCTCACTAGCATGACGCTGCCCATTGATACACCATCACTTGTGCAACACCGCCCACAAGGCATGTTGCGTTCACACGAAGCTACTTTCCATGCCAACATTGAATGTACCGTTGGGCATACCATCCATCACATATAGCCTCTCACATGGGAATCATGCGCAGTATCGACCCCTCTGCATCACCGATATTGTCCCTAAGACTCCCAATATTAAAGAGACACTGACATGCCCGCTTAGCATAATCAATGCCCACCCCATGGGTATTCTCTAGCGCACATGTAGCTCACTTAGCACACCGTGCCCACTGGTGCCGAGGGTGGTAGAGAGCTTGACACCATGCCTCCCTCTAAAGAGCTCTTAGAGCATTTTCACTAATTTTAAGAACAAACATCACTTTTTTTGAGGAGACATAAGCCCAAAATAATTCAATAATAATTATTTTGTTAATTACCAAAGTGCCCCTCATGCAGATCATAACACAAAGCCATGTACTGACCACTGCCTCACTAGGGTACGACACGTAGCGCCAAACCACGCACTGGGAGAAGGGAACCACAACCTTCTACCAAGCCAACACGTTGCTTTCCTCAAGAGAAGACTTAAGGCACCAAATGCCCATTTGTCACAATGGGACAATAGGACTTCCTACCAAGACCCAAGCGTTGATTAAGTCTTGAGTAAGAACCATGCATGAGTGCTTTATCTTACTATTGTTCTAATGCATTAACTATTGTGCAAAATTGAAGCGGGCACACAACACCTTTAGCACCCATAGTACCTACGATCTATGATCTAGACAATGGCCAACCTTACATCATCACCCAGTGTCTTAATGGACTGAATTTTGTGAGGAAATGAAGCAGGACATGTGCCGACACCTGCTAGAATTTCGTCCAGGATCCAAAAATTGGTTCTCTAGAAAGTTCACCATAGAATGAACACAAGTATCGCTTCTTTCATAATCGTGAACTCACCACCCAAACACTAGAAATGACACTTGAGACATCAAGGATCAAGAATCATCTCCAAAACTGTGAGACTTGTGATAAGACTACCCAGCATCATATAGCTCTCCTGAGAAAAGATGGAGGCCACACCTCCAACAATCTAGCATCAATAAAAACATGCATTGCTTGTCACACTCAGAATGTCTACCAAGCAAGAGGGCTTGGAGACTAGACCACCCATACCCTTGGGATTTTCAAGAATTTCCAATAACAAAAAGACTTGCAAAAAATTATCATTCAAAAACTTGGGAAATTTGGACTTAGAATAGCGGACTCAGAACAATTGTTGTGGCAACTACAATTGTGCCTTTCATGGTAGCAATTACCAAGCATAGTTGTTGATGGTGTTGCTAGCTGCGCGTAGCTAATGTAGCCATTGTTTCACCACCGCCACCAACTTGGTGATCATTGTTGTTGCCCCTTCGTCGGGCTTTGTCATTGTTGTGGCGATGGCTCCTTCTTGGTTTGATGTTGTTTGCTTTTTTTCAATCCAAAAAACACGTAAAAAAGCCAACATAAATTTTTAAAACAAACCTACACCCTTTTGTGGGTTTACAAAATTATTTATTAATATAAAGAATGATCCAAATGTTAGGATATAAGCCTTAATGTAAATGTATTTGTGTTTATTATTGCTGAAATTAGAAAAATAAAATTACTAATCATTTATTTACATGTGTTATTGAATTCTTAAGAAGAACTTTATAAAATTTTCTTATTATTCGTGTATGCTTAAACAATATATAGGAGAATTGAGTTTAAGTTAAATAATCGAAATAATTCATGACCAATAACTAAAGTTTACAGGGATCTTTAATTACAAAACTTGTACGGCACATAATTAGGATTGGAGTTGCCATGATCTAGACTCTAGAGTAACTAATGTAGTAGAAGTAGACATCTAATTGGGGTATTCTGTATAATATGTTATTATATAAAAATGATCTATTTACCCATAGTTGTTTCTATATTTCACTTGATAAACATATTAGAGATGATGTAAGTGCTTTATGTTACACCCCAAATTTTGAGTACGTAAATTTTTAAAAAATAGATAAAATTTAAAAAAAAAATTATTAATTTTAAAATAATTAATTATGAAATATCAATTTCATTAAAAAAAAAATTATGAAATATCAATTTAAAATAAAATTAAATAATTAAATATAATTTAGGTACCCTTGAAATAATTTAATATTTATAAAAACACAACAAAACCTTCAAAAAACTTATAATCCAAATAATTACAATTATTTAATTTTTATATCAAATCAGATTAATCTCAACCTATCTACTCAATATACAGAATAATTAATTAAAGTAATAAGAGTAAAGGAAAAACCTTTTAATTGAACTCCTTAGAAGTACGCACCTCACGTTCAAGTCACAATAATTACGAATAACCATTATCTAATCTGTAAAGAGAAAGGAAAAACGGGGTGAATGAAATTAATGATGCATGTTACATTTAAAATATTCCATGCATGCTCGGTAATAAATCATCAATATATCAATAATGGAGAGATTTTATTTTTAAACTCGAGCATACCTATACTTCCTCACTTCCGAAACCGAGTGAAGTGTACATTCCAGGTACCCCATGCATGCTCATACAAACATAATGAAATATGCAATGTCCAATATAAAATATATATGTATGTTATGTCAAATCTATATGTATTGGTCAATTTCGAAATACATGGGCACGTGCACGGTCAACCTCCGAGACACACGTGGGTCCACCTCCGACCCCATGTATGGTTATACTTCGAAATACATATGGCACATGTATTGGTCAACTCCAACGTACATGGGTTCTCGCCTTAAGGGTCCTTGTCATATGGGCAGTCCAACTCCGAGATCCATAGATGGAAACAAATACCAAGACCCAAGACGGACTACTCCGAAACACAATGGGGGTCCAACTCCGAGGCCCATATGCGGTCTAATAACAGGACCCATGTATGGACAACTCCAAGATACATGTGAAATGTAATGCGTATCGTAGTCCATCGAAAAGTAGTCTGCTGCATCCAGTAGCCTCGGGGTACCATAACTCCGCAAGACATCTATATAGGTAATACTCCTCACAAAATAATTTCATGATCCATGCATAAAAACTCAGATGCCATATAAAATATTTAATACCCGTATTTCATAATCTCATATATACATATAAATTGTTTCCAAACGAGTATTTTAATTATAACATTATTATCAACACTTTTATAAAAATATTTATAAACATGACATCAATTTTAGTCATTCAAATATCTATGATGATACATGATATTTTCATAAAAATAATGCATGAAGAAAAAGTAGAGTAATAACCCCTACCTCAAGGAGTTTCACAGGTACACTTATCCTATACGGTCCTAATTGAGATAACGTCTCAAATCTTCGTTAGTAAAACTATGGCTCTAGGTATTTTATCAACTCACTCTTTCGACGATTCTTCTGCAAGGACTTATATCTGTAATTGCATTTTTAAAGAATGTCAAAAGTCTTAACATTAAGATCATTTAATAAAACTTCACAAGCCAAAGATTTACTTGATAAGAAGATACTTCAACCTAACAATTTAGTATTTGACGTACCAAAGGGAAAATATACTAATAGGGAGCATTTCCAAGAAGCTAGTACCAAAACAGATTACATGCTTGACTAAGTATTGCAATAATTCTCGAGGATTCCATCAGTAGATAAAATAAATGAGCTACCAATGTAATTTTAGTGACTATTTTTCTAAAGGCATAAAGAATGAGGAAGCGTAAGGATTGGTCCATATAACAAACAAACTTTTGGTCAAATAAGAAAAATACTAGAAGGCAAACCATAAGATTGAATAATGAGTCAGCTCTAAGTTCTAATCGGCCACTCACATCGAAACATATATCTATCCAACAAAAACACAGGTAGTATTAGATACAATTTTAGAGCAGAATATATAAATCAAATTCAAACAGAAGGTTGAAAATAGCTAACAAAGAGGAATAAAATAAAACATAATAGATTAGAACAAAAACAGAATTCTTTAGAGAGTTAACCATAACTTAAATAGAAATGAAATAATTATACCTGATAGATTTTTTCGTACTGAGAGGTTTTCAAATTTGAACATTTCTGAACTACAATCACCTAATTTCTAGCAAGGGAAAGAGCAAGGTAATTCGCAAAAAAAAATAAAAAAAAATCGAGCAAAGTGCGTCCAAGACAAGCGCAACTATGGCTGGTAAGTTTGTTGGTTGACGGATCACTGTATGAGGCTAAAATTGTGGTTGTGTTCGATGGATTTGTTGGACGGTAGCAAAGGAAACGGCAAACGAATGTGGTCGGATGGTGGGTGTCGTGATCGATTGGCTAATTCCACGCGATTTTCTTCACAAGGTTTAGGCGTGGAACTCTTGGGTGGTGGAGGAAGGACGACGACGAGGAGTTTGGCGTCGGTGAATGGCAAGGAGGACAACGACAGCGATGCCTCTCTTCCTCTCTCGCAACTTGTTGTTCTCACGTGGCTAGAGAAGAAGGAAGATTTTGGGGGGGGGGGGGGGGGGGGGGGGGCTAAATAGGGTTTAGGGGTAAAAAGTTGAAACTGTCGTTACCCTTACATAAAAAGTTTTTGATAAATTAGGGGTATTCTAGTAATTTGTATTTAATTTTTACAAAATTTCTAAAAAAGTTTATAAAATTGAAATTATTTTTGAACCATTATAAATATTTACAAAACAATTTTGATATTACAATATATATATTTTTGACTACATAAAAAAATACAATTTCAAACTTTAACAAGTTTAAATAATATTAAATTTAATACATAAATTTAAATTATTTTCTAAAAAAAATAATAATTGAGATTAGGGTCTCACAATTTAGCTAACCCTTTGTTGTGTCATATTGACATTTGACTTATTCGGTGATACTTGTATTAGTGAGCTAAGATATTTTGGTATCTCAGTATTTATGGTGGGTTGGAAGATTATCTAACAAAATGAAAAATTCACTATGTTTGTTCTCATATGTTAGATAACAATTCCCTAGTTTAGCAATTTCAAAGCTTGAATAGTTGTGCGCAATTTATAATATGATTATGGATAGTTATTTATAAGAATCATGGATACTCAATAAGAATATATAATAAAACGGATAAAACAAACATTACGACCCCTATCTAATTATGAACTTGTAGATAATTGAACTGAACCTAATGATTATATCAATAAATAACTCAAGTTATATTGAATTGGGTAAATGTCATATGTGATATTCGAGAGTTTAATTTCAGGTTTATAGTAGAGTAACATTAAGATTGATAATTAATAAGGACTTAATTGACATATCAAAATTTTATTTAAGTTTGAAATTACAATTTTATCAATCTTTAAGTTTGCTCCATAACAATAATTGAACAATGTTGTTTTCCAAGTAAATCAATGTAATTTAAATATAATTATTTAATTATTAAAATGCATATAACATTTTATGACGATCTTAAATGTTAAATATATATGTAAGGATAAAATAGTAATTGATCTATTTTCCTATTTAATCTATTAAAATAATTATACATTATTTAATTGGACTAAATAATTTTACTTAATTATAAATATAAAATGCCTTGTAAATTAATATGAGAGGAATTTAAAGCTTGTGGGGGCAAACAAGGACATTTTAGTAATTGTTCAAAAGAATCCTAGTAAGAGGGTTACAACTAGAGAGTATCAAATAGTTTTCAAATAGTTCGATTGTTCATCTATTTATACTAACAATCTTGTCCACATGACATTGAGTCATTGGTCATACCGAAAGTAATGAGGGTGCGCATGGAACCCTTGGTAGGTCAAGGTAGTAGACAAAGCATCTAAGATGTTAGATTGTCAAAAAGGACATTCGTACAAATTTTAGGCAATGATTAGTTTCTCAGGTTGACGTTGGTCTAGGCAGGATGGAACTTGTCTAAGCAAACTGGAGTTGGTCTAGGCGAGCTAGGTCTTGTCTATTGGTGAACACTATTTTGACCTACTATTTATTATGTTTTTAAGTGTTTTATTTTGCATTTAATTTCGATATATTCTTGTTTTGGAGGGTATTCTATTGTTTTGTAGGTCAAAGTAGGTTTAGGAAGAAATGTGAAAAAAGAGAGCAAAAATGAAGCAAAAGTGCTAAAGAATGTAAGCCTTACATTGAGTGTCATTCACTATGTAAGGGGGACAAACAAAAGCTTAGGAACGTAAGCCTTACATCGAGAATCAGTAAATTATGTAAGGGTGTTTACATGGCACTACAACAAGTCGCGCCGCGGCATATAAAATGTGCGCCGCAGCGGGGAAGTTTCTGTCTTGATTTGGATTCCATGAAAACATTGTGCGCCGCGGCGAGGGACTTTCTGTTTTGGTTCGCAATTTTGAAAAATATTGTGCGCCGCAGCATGAATAAGGTGCGCCGCGGTGAGGGACTTTCTGTTTTGGTTCGCAATTCTGAAGAACATCGTTCGCCGCAGCATGGAAAAAGGCGCACCGCGGCCCGCGAGCGTTGATTGCAATTTGCCCTTAGCCACGAGACATACAAATTCTTTGGAAACCCTTACAAACAAAAGGAGACCTAATGCAACAAGAACACAATTTTGAGAACATAGAATCATTCAGCCTCCAAAAATACAATCCAAGGTGAACAGTAGCGTGGACAGTGCCGATTCTTCTTCTTCTCCACATTTTTTAGAGAGGGATTACTCCATTAATGCTCCTCCATTGAAGCACCATCAACAATCTTGAAGAAGGAGACCATCCAACATCAAGAGCTTGTTGCAAGAGTGGAAGTGGGGTATTTTATTGCTTGTAATCTCTTTTCTCTTTAAGAACTCATAGAATGTTATTTTTAATAGAAAATATTGATTTGGATTCTATTATGAGTAGCTAAATTTCTTGTGTGTGGGATTTTGGTGATGTAACCATGATTGGATGATTGTTTGTGTGGATGATTTTATAATAAAGTGATTTATTTCATGTTCATTGTTCGTAATCCATATGTTCATCAATTACTTTTGGCCAATTTAATTTGTGAATGTATGAAACATTTTAGGGTTGAGTTTTAGAAACACTATCTAAACTCAATTGAGCATTTTTGAGCATAAGCCTAATTTAAGTACATTGATTTGTCTTAAATTAGGTGATTAAATTGTTTTCCTAAGTTTAAGCTAATTAACGGTCCAGATCAAAGAAGCTAATTAGTTAATTAAGGAAAAATCACCATTGATTTGGGATTTTCTAGGGTGAGAGAAAATAATCATTAAATTTTACTTTTTGGTACTTAATTGTCAAAACCACATAAATCAACTCATCCATGATTAGTTTACTAACCAACTTCCCACACTCATTCATCTTATCATTTCAGTGAAACTTTCACGCATTCACTTTAATTGTTTTAGGATTTTAATAATTTTAGAAATCGTTTACAAAACCAATCTTTCATTAGTGTTTAGGATTTATTTTATTGTTACGTTTTAGATTACATTTAGCTCTTTTGAAAACCACAGCAATTCCTTTGAGAGACGATCTTGGGAGTATACTTGTCACTTACTACAAGTGACTCGTGCACTTGCGAGCTTTTATAAAATACAAAATTTGGTTATCAAGTTTTTGTGCATCATCTATATGGGTTGGAGCGGACATATGCAGATTAAGGCTAGTCTACACGGGCCGAGATTGACCTGTGTTTGTTGAGCCTAGTCTACACAGTCTGAGGTTGACCTGCTTGGGCTAAGACTAGTCTACCTGGCTTGAGGCTGGCCTATGTTGTACTTGGATTTTGTAGGCTAACGTTGGATCATTAAGACTTGGATTGGGCTTTCTACCAGTGGCCCCCCTAAGTATGTGGTCGATTTGATGGTAGTATGGGTCCTATAGCTTTATACCAAATCGTAATTATAAAATTTGGATTTTATATGGAATTTATTTGGATTAAATTGGATGATTGTTGCATGGTATATGTAGAGTTGGCGAGTTGGGGGGACGCGAATAGGGCAATAATTGTGTCATGCTGCTTCTTGTATGGACGTAGTTGGGCTTGCTCGATAGTTGTTCACAATGCATATGATCATTGGATCAAGTCCAATGACAAGGCCCGATACTATGTTCTTGAAATGATGGATGACATGATCAGAACTTAACATGAAAGAATGAATATTACACAGGCCCGTTCTAATCACATCCCACATATTATGCTATATACATACCCCCACATATATTAATGAATAAAATAAGAAAACAACTTCTCGCATCCAAATACATCCCACACTTTCCTGTTGTCGTCACTGCTGCCCTAGAGAGCTTCTGCCGCCACCACTGCCTTGGAGAGCTTCTGCCGCCATCGCTGCCTTGGAGAGTTTCTGCCGCCACCGCTGCCTGCGTTTTTCTGGGTTCGTTCTCGCCCTCGAGTTTCTGGGTTCATTCTTACCGCTCGGGTTTCTGGGTTCTTCCTTGCCGTTCATTCTTGCTGCCACCGATTGTCGTTGCCACTTTTTGCCGCTGCCACTTTTGCCATTCCACCTGCATATTTTTATTCAAACAAAAATCAGGTTAATTTATTCTAGATTATTTCATCTATTTAAACATCTACAAATATGAAAATGAGGTACCAGCAGAAATGTACACAATACTTGCTCTTGTTTGTCTATGCTAATACCCTGTTTTGTTAAAAACATTTTAAAACCTCCAGACCAGCTTGGTAGCTAAGAGAACTCAATTACGAATGGGTGGATGAAATGTAGAAAACATGTAATTAAAAATCTTTTTTGTCCTTATTTTCGGCATGCTCAGTACCTTAATTACTTATATACATTGGACCACTTACAAAATTGTCAACCATCGTAGCTTTATTACAATTTACAAGTAGTTATAGTGAAAAAATATTAAAATAAAAAATTTCCAAAATGAATTACCTTCATATGGTGTGGCATAATCTTAATATCGTAGGGTACATGAAACCATGCCTCAGGTGGGTAGTGTAAAAAGTTCTCGGGTTTACTGGTATATAGTATACATCTGCATATTGATGTATGTGGTAGGCAAAAGCAGATTCTTGCCCAGTATTTGTTAAAAAGGTAGCTCCGAAAGACCTATTGAACATCATTTTCATCCTGTGGCGAGCCTTCTTCCTTTCCTCGTTTAGGTCCATCAACAATAACTTCAATGATTTGTTTTGTTGACTATTAGTAACAGTCGAGTGCAATTCTGTTTTGGTATGCTCTTTTTATTTTGGCTATGATACTACTTTATGTTTCCTTGTTTAACACAACACTCTAAGTTACCAACTACTCAATTTGGTTACATTCATATTCTTACTCTTACTTTCTTTCTCTCTCTCTTGCTGATTATTATATCTAGTTGTTGCTTTATTTAGCTCCATAGAGATGGTTAATTGACCATACAAACTCTAAATTGCCATATATAGAGTTAATTAGTACAATGTTTTTTCTCCTGCATCAATTTACAATACTTGTATATACCAACAAAATAAGATGTACAAGACTATTATCAGTCACTCACCCCTTCCTTGTGTATGTTTTTGTTGTTTATTCAAAAAAAAAAAAAAGTGTACAAGACTAATACACTTATTATTTATAAAAAAGTTTGTCTGGAGGTTTGACACTTTTTTGACTCATTCCCCCTTTTAATACAGGATATGGATTTTTCTTTGACATCAATCTAAGGAGACAATAAAGTTATGACTAATGTTATTAATCTTTTTTTTCCTTTATTTTTTGTTTCAAATATCATCCCATTTTAATTGAAAAGGCAAATACCTTTATAGAAGAAATTCTACTCTCTTATGTGTTATTTTATATTTTTTTTATTAATTTATTTCTTATTTCATAACATGAAATTTTTTTACTTTTTTTTATAGAGAAATATAGGAAATTAATGTCAAACAATATATTTTACCATACAAGAAATCAAAAAAGGATAGGATATTTGTTGTCAGAATTATCTTAGTTTTTAAAGTAATTTGTTTAATGCCAATGTCAATTATACATTGTTTATAGTAGGTAATTAGTGTACTTATTGTGATTAACATAATTGTTATTTTTGAAATGTAATTTGTAGATATGTCGAGGCAACCACAAATGGCTGAGTTTCGTTCAATTATATGTTTTCGGTTTCATCATGAGTCTATAACCTTCATAGTGTTCTTAGTTTGGGTTGTGGGAAATATGAAGAAATTGGTGCTAGTAAGTAGTAATTGGTGGGTGGGGTATAGCCATAGGTTTGTAAAGTGAAACTAGTTTGTATTATAAAATAATAAAGGAAGAGAAAAAGGGATATATTGGAGGCCATTATGGTATTTTAGGAAGAGATGATCAAGAGGAAGAGAAAGGGAATGAAAAGATTAATTAGATTGTTGTACAGAGATTGTGAATTAAATAGGTATTGAGAAGGTGGTGCACACTATTTAGATGTTGATTGATAAAATTTGTTTGTTATTGTTAGTTATATTGACGTGGTTGCACGAGCTTAGGTTGCAGGTTGATTTTCTCATATTTGTATGACTTAATTCTCTTTTTGAACTTGTATATTAAGTAAAATATTACGAGATTAAGTTAATAAATTACATTATATATAAAATCACAATAAAAGGTAAGTCTATATTCTCTACGGGTAAGTATTTGATGTTTAGGCTTTAGGTAAGTCTTTATTTTCTAAGCTAACAAAGTAAATATTAGATAATTTTCAATCATTTTTATGGAACATTATGATATTTGTAGATCTTGTTTTAGCGCAATAGTAGCTCAATGAGCAGTCTTTCATGTAATGTGTGCATACTGTTTAGTTTGTCTTTTTAATTTGGCTTCGAATATTGTTATCTTTTTTCTGATTTTTGAGTATTCTCTTGTAATTATTTTTGCAGTGCTTCTTCTTAACTGTTCTGCTTTAATATTATTATTCCTTTTCAGCAAGTTTTGTTATTATTTGTGTTATTATTAAACTTTGATCTTTTGCTGCTAAACGTTGGAAACTAGTTCTTCTCAGTTTCACAATTAACTAGTATATGATCCCTTTGCTTTCATTTTTTTTTCCTCAGTCTTTTAATTTTAAAAAATTCATACTTCTCATTTTCCTAAAACTCTTATTCATTTATGATTTTAATTATCTTTGGCTGTTAAAGTTGTGCTATGCTTTTGTTTTTAACACTTCAATTGCTTTGTTTGTCCCTTTAATTTTGTGTTTTTCAATTTGTAAATTTTAAATCAGCTTAATTGCTACTCAATTTGTTTTTTGCAAGCGAGACCTTTTTTTGACTTTTTCTCTGCCTATCAATAAGGAAATTTCACTGTTTAATAATTGTACTTATTAAAATGAAGAAACTAGTATCGAATTTGTGAATTCCTTCCCATTCCTATTTATCAAATATTGAATTTGTTACTCTGTTTTGATGAATGAAATGTAATAATATACTTAAAATATATTAGGATCTTTTTTTTGACATAATTATTAATTTTTAAATGTAATTTGTAGATATGTCGAGACAACGACCAACGGCTGATATGCGCCGGCTGAATGAGGAAAGATATAAAATGGAAGGTATTATGTACTGAAGAAAGAGTAAGAAAACAAGCACCCTAGAAGAACCACAGCAAGATGAAGTGGTGATTGAGACTTTACAAGAACCATTGCCCCTCAGTATTACAGAAATTGAGCAAGTAGAAGAGCAATCAATATTTAATGAGGATGTGGAGGAAAGTGAGCACTTACATAATGATCCGGAGGATGATGGGAGACACGAGCAACATTCATCGTTCTCTGGTGGGCTAAACAACTTAAGAGTACTGAAAAGTTACAAGACTCATATAGTGCAAAAAATATGGGATAATGAGGTAATTGTAATTTGTTATTAAAAATATTTTTTTAAAAAATTTTGGTATAATTATATCTTTGAGTTGAAATGTAACATAAATTTTTTTAGGAGCGAGGTTTATTGAAATGTATTTGACACTAAGAGAAACTCAAGGTTTGGGACCTTAAGAATTGCAACCGTATGAGGTTTAAAGATCGCATAGAGGGATCCGGCCTGACACATTTGAGAAGTGCAACATATGAACAAGTAGACAAGGTTTTAGTGTCGGCTTTCGTTGAACGATAGCATCCTGAGACAAATACTTTTCATATGCCATTTGAGGAGATGACTATTACCTTGCATGATGTGAAATACCTTTTAGGTCTTCGCATTACTGGTCGGGCATGCACCGGACCTCCTGAAAAGTTAAAGAGAGGTGATGCTATACGTCTCCTGATGAATGCTTTTAGAATCGATGAGGAAGATGCAAGGCAACAATTGAGTAATAAAGGACAAACTATTAAGATAGATTGGTTGAAAAACAAATTCAATAACTTAGCCATGAGGGATGATGACGAGTTTATTGATTGTGCGGCTAGAGCATATTTATTGTATTCACTTGGATGCACGTTGTTTTCTAATAAGACTGGTGGTTCTGTAAAAGTAAGTTATTTGACTCTACTTATGGATTTGGATAGGGTAAGTGAGTATGCATGGGGGACAGGGACACTAGCCTATTTATATCGACAACTTGGTGCATCTAGTCGACATGGCTCAAGACAAGTAGCTGGATATATAACCTTGTTGCAATCATGGATATATGAACATTTTCCCTTCTATACTCCTTCGTATAATCCAAACTATTTGGATAGTCAGCCACGTGTTCATCGTTGGTTGATACAGACACGAGTCAGCGTTGATCCAGTATACTTACAATCCCTTCGTGAGTAGCTTGATGATTTAAGTCCAACAGATATAAGTAGCATATTCTCATCACTCATGGTGTTTATTTTAGTTATTACAATAAAATCTTATTTATGTTAATTTTAATTTATTTTGTAGGTTATATGGGATCCTTATACAAACAATGACTTACCAGATATTACATTTTTTCATGGATGTATAAAAGTTATTGATGTTGTTGAGCCGTACCATAGTCACCGAGTTCTACGACAGTTTAGACATGTTCAAACAATACCACTGGATCCAATTGCCCCATCTAGAGCTATGAGAGGACCAAATGCAGCCCAATACATAGTACAGTTCAATATTCCAGACCAGTATTGGAGTAGTTAGGACAATCATTTATTATCAGAGCATTCTCGTGGTGAAGTAGTTTCCCATCCTTCAGATTGTGTTCCACAATTTATGGAGTGGTATCAATCTATTTCTCATGTTCGTGTACAAAATCCTTTACATAGACTTTCTTCCATTCCATGACGTGTGGAACATCATTTTAGAGAAGATCCAGTAAGTTTCATATTTTATTCAATTTGTAATTTTTATTTAAGATATCAATATACTTATTATAATTAACAAAACTTGTAATTATTTTTGGCAGCGTGTTCCTGAAGCATTGAAAATAGTTCAACGTACATTATCAAGATCCGGAAACCAATCAAAAAAAATTATTGAAGAAGCTCAAAAAGGTTGAAAATATCCTATTCGGTTGTAAAAGCAGTTCTTCAACAAGTGCAACACAGCCATCTGAAATCAGGAGACGTAGAACATAGACAAAGACGTAGTGTAATTTTATGTTTTCTTTCGCATGTTAGTGTAGTTTTTTAGACATTAACGTTGTACTTGAACATTATGAAAAGTTAAAATTAATGAGGTATATTTTGCTGAGAAATGAATGTTTTATGCAATTTGATTAACATGTTGTATGCTGAGACATGTAATTTGCTATATATCATGTTGTTCTTAGCAGGGATATTCTGTTACATGAATGTTCAATAGAGTCAATATTGTAAGGTTGGTTAATATGTTCAGACTATCTGTTTGAACATTTAGTAAATGTTCAGACGGTGTGTTTGAACATTTTCAATATGTTCAATCATAATATTTGAACATCTGGGGTCAGTTAACACGACTGATAATAAGTAAGTTTCATATTTTATGTTCAAACTAAGTGCACGAACTGTCTACTTATGTTCAGACTATCTGTTTGAACAATTAGTAAATGTTCAGACGATATGTTTGAATATTTTCAATATGTTCAACTATAATAGTTGAACATCTGGGGTCAGTTAAAACTTAAGATAATATGTGTCGAAGTTTCATATCTTATGTTCAAACTAACTGTAAGAATATTATGCATATGTTTGGACTATCTGTTTGAACAATTAGTAAATGTTCAGACGATGTGTTTGAACATTTTCAATATGTTAAACTATAATATTTGAACATCTGGGGTCAGTTAAAACTTGGATAATATGTGTCGAAGTTTCATATCTTATGTTCAAACTAACTGTAAGAACATTATGCATATGTTTGGACTATCTGTTTGAACATCTAGTAAATGTTCAGAGGGTTTGTTTGTACATTTCTAATATGTTCAACTAGAATGTTTGAACACGCACGTTGAGTAAACACGACTAATAATATTTAGCTATTTGAAATTGACCCCAGCTATGTTCGGCAAAACCTTTTGAACATTTTTTATTAGTTCAGACTATATGTTTGAACATTTTGTATGTGTACTGACGATACATTTGAACATTTTGTATATGTTCGAAAATTGTGTTTGAACATTTTGTATACAATTCTGATATGTTATTTCTGTAATTTGTGTATAATTTGTGTATGAGAACCTATTTCATATAATTTCAGTAATTTTTATTAATCAATATATTACATATCAGTATCCAAAATAACAGTTTGTATTGAACTACAAGAGGGTTTCATTGACTCAAAAAGTTGGATTTGTTTAGTATAAAGCAATTCCCATTCACTTGCACAAGAATGGTGAAATGCAATCCACTCTCGAGAGATTGGTGGCATTGGGCAACCTCTTTGCAATTCTATCTGCACCAATATATAAACATGTCAAATCATTAAATCAATCTAACTTCAAAATATATATATATGTGCATAGTCAGCTAATAATGATATATGGGATAGAGGAAAATTTACCTGCACAAAATGATCATTATTAACAAAACCTATAGCAATCAACATATGGTCAGAGGGGGGCTTAGACCAAAGGGGGAGGAATGTACTCGATGCATGCATGCTAAATGTAGCGAACACAGTATTATATGTAGCAGCAATAATATGACCCATGTCAGGTAACATCATCCAATTCTCATAATCTGCAGGACTTTTAAAATGATCAAGCCTTTAGATAAGGTTGGTGACTAGTTGAACTTCTCCAAACAAGTGTGTGTAATCATTAATATGAAATCTAATTTCATTAAGCATCTCATTTCTCACTTGATCCCATCTATCCTCACCATATCCAAGTGCCATAGCTATGGCTTTAAATCCACAGTTACCATCTCCCTTGACATCTTTGACACATTTTATGTATGGCTCAATTGCAAAAGGAAATTGATTGATGTATGATAAAGGAGTTTTTTGAACTTTTCCTCGTGAGACCTTAAGTTTCAACTTTGGCACCTTTGGAATTACCTTCGATGTAGATGAAGTACAACCAATCGCATTATCAGCTAATGCATACTCAAATGCAGAAGGATCTCGACATGTTGATTTATCTTTATTTGTAGGACGACCCCGATTGTTATTCTTGATAAGTGGCTCATCCAATTGTGTAGTGTTTGGTTTTGCCCAAAAGGATAGAACCTTTATCATTTGCATCTGTGTATTCTCGTCACTTGAATCAAATCGTTGCTTGAATGCATCCAAAAATGGTGTGCAATCCAACTTCTCTTTCTTAACCCGTGATGGTCGAGAATAATTAAGTTTCTTCCAATGACTATGAATCAATGATAACTCAAGGGGTTGACCTAGTCGTTTATATTCTGCAATCTCATGGGCACAAGGCAATCCATGAGTTCGACATTTTACACAACCACATACTACAACATCAGTCCATACATTCTCTGCCCTTTCTGCTTCTTTCAAAATAATTTCCATTGCATTTAAAGACACAAAACCTCTTAACTTACTAAATAACCAAGCTGGTTTGAAATGATGTTGGATTGTGATTATGCTTTTTTCAAACGAGGCTTTGATTTCAGTATGTTGTAGCTCCAATAGTTGATGAATGTTTTCTCAGTTAGTAACTAAATTTCCTTGTGATGACCTCAATTGTTTTTTCAATGCAGAGTGTGCACTTTCAGCCCTAGTAAACAAAATAATTCTTAATTTAGTAATATAATTACTATTAACAATATAATTTTATAAAATCAATCTAAATATAATATTACCTATTTGTTGTGGTATTGCCAAAATGCATATATAGGTCTGTCCAAGCTGAGACAAAATTTTCCTTATATTTACTTAACCACGCTTCCTTAATGTATGTAATTGCATCATTTAAATCTCCAAAATTGTTTTCAAGTTGAGATACGTTGTTAGTATATTCCTCAAAAGACTTAGATAACTCAACATTTCTCCACAAATTTTGGAAGGAAATCCATCTATCTTGATCTCCAAAATATTTCTTTGTATTTGCAATTACATTTTTCGAAATATGCCACCTACAAAGTGGATTAAATGAAGAAGGGAAAATATTCTTAATTGCATTCATAAGAGTCAATTCTCTATCTGTTAATATAACACCAGGCATAATATCATCCATCAAACCCTTCAACATCATTAATGCCCAACTATAATTGTCCTCTTTCTCATATTCAAGATACACTTGCGCAACAGAGAATGTCTTTTCTGTAGATGTTACCCCAACAATCTCAAAAAAAGGTAACCTATATTTGTTTGTCTTATACGTGCAATCCATAATTAGAACATGTGGGAAAGCTCGTAACAAGTCAATAGACTGCGGATGCGCAAAGAACAAGTCTGTAACGACATTATCCCTCTCATTCTTCCTGTGCCACTCTATGTATTTATGCTCCTGCAATTTGTGCAACAACTGTTGCATTATAGACCGTCCTGCTTGTTCAGTAACTCTATACTTTGAACGTGCGTTATAAATATGCTTCATTGTAGTTGCATTGTTCTCATCACGTTGTTTGATTCTATATAAAATATCTTTCGGTCTTACATTGCACTTTGACGTATCTACCAACAAATTCAGCTCTGACTTAGTAAGTCTTCCAGCATATGTATGTCCCTCAAAGTTTTGCGCCAAAGAATGATTGTGCATGCCACAAACAACTTTTACCATCCATTCATTACCATTTTGACACATTCTTCCCTTCATTGAAAATGGACAGTTACACTTCTTTGTCCCAGTGTGTATATCAACTTTTTTCTTCTTTTTTGGTGGCATAGAAGGTTCTTTCATTGATCTGTAATGTCCACTTCTTTCACAAGCAAAATCTATTCTTGGCCTTCTACCCTTCGAACCTAATTCAGACTTTTTCATTACAATAACCATTCTATTTTATTTTTCTGTATATTTTACCCATTCAATTAAGTCTTCTTTTGACGAGAAAACCTATAAAAATGCTTACGTTAGTCAAATTTTAATTATATTTAAATCAATTAATTAAAATATGAGATACTTACCCTATCTGTGTCAAATAAACTGCTGAAATCAACATGCAAGAAGTGCTCATTATCACTACCAGAAAGATTAATCTACACAAAAAATTACCAATAAATAGGTTAGGTTACTGTATTTTCGGCAGATATTTATGCACTTTTACTATATGAATCGACAATAATTGATGAACATTTTAAAAATGTTTGTCAAAATAATATGTGCAATTTTTAAATGTTCGGCATATATATGTGAATAATTAGTGTATGTTCGGCAGGTCCTGTTGAACATTTTTAAAATATTCAATTTAGTCATTTGAAATTTTGTAAAATGTTCAAACATTCTCAACGAATGTATTACATATGTTTCTTCATGTCCTGTTGAACATTATATATATGTTCAACCTAATCGGTTGAACGTTTAAAAAATGTTCGGCTATGATGTACGAACATATTACATAGGTTTGGACTTGATCCGTTGAACGTACTGGAAAAATTTTCACGTTTATCTCTCCACTCCCTGATTCGTTTTCCACTATTTGGGGAGGAAAGGAACATTCTGCTTCATTGTAGGATGTCTCTACCAGTGGAAGCTCACAAAATTCAGCTAGAGAAGCCGCCGCTGACGACGACGGTGGCGGTGGAGGTTCCATTTTCAATAATGTATTAATAAACAAAATTTTAATAACAGAATAAATTAATGCAGAAATGGTGCAGTTAGTGACTGAGCTAAAATCTTTTCGGTCTGGCAGTCCAAGGTGCGGCAGCGGCAAGAATGGTGAAATATTTTTCCCGCGTACATTGTGGGATGTATTTGGTGATTATGTTAATTTATTATTTTTAATATATTGGAGCATGTATTTAGCATATATTGAGATATGTATTTAGAATGGGCCTATTACACAAATTATAATGAAGGCGCTTGAACATATATTTAGTCACCCATCTGAGCAAGCAAGACATGAAGCTCTAAGAGCTACGATAAATGATATCTAAAAGTTACAAATCGTAAAATTCTCAACAACAACAAAAAAAAAAAAACAAAAAAAAGACTTCAAAAGCTTTATAATTATTTATGGTGCAAATTATAAGTTTTTGTAAGTTAGTATGGTTTATGTTTCAAAATGAGTCAGAGATATTTAGTAAAATATAAATATATAATATTTAGTAAAATAGGCATAATTTTTTTAAATAATTAAAATTTTCAACAATAATATAATATTTATTATAATCTATACTTCTTGATCTTTTTTCATGGTATATGAATGAATCATAAAATCTTGTAAACTAGTGTAGTTTAAATTTCATAACTGAGTGAATGATCTTCATGATGAGTAGGGATTGTATGTTGTTGAATTATCACTTGTCTTAAAATTTATTATATTTATTAGAACATTCTCATTTAAATTTAATTTAATATTGTACTTTTATTTTTAAAATATTAGTTGTTTTATTTATTTATTTGAACTAATAATAACATTTTTGTTAACTTTGTAATAGTAAATAAAGTTTCATAAGTTCTTTTTTTTTCCTCTTTTGTTAACTTTTTAGTTTACAATATCATTGTTTGTTTATATTTATGCGTTAGAATACATTTTAATATATAATTAATATCACTGTATGTCCGCGTGTTTTTCTTTTAATAAATATTATTTACTTTTATTTTTAAAGAAATGAAAAATGTTAACATATAATGGGATCCATTCAGGACAAAAGTGATGTTTTCACCTTGCCTTACAAACGTATGTGGAAATGATGGTATGGAATCCCAAATATAATGGGGTGTGCCATGGTTTCAATGGAGTTTGACACCTCTGCAAGTTGAAGTTTCCTATCACATTTCTGTGATGTGTTTAATGTAAAGCATTTGATTCCTTTCTAAGCATATTTACTTAAGGACGAGTTCTTTTCTCAAGTGAGAAGAGTGAGAAGACTTATGCATGACAAATATCTATCGTATTTCTTGAAAGATTAGATAGGAAAAGAATTTTGTGAAGAAATAATATCTAGATTTGCTTTTCTAGTTTATATGAAATTTTTATTGTTTACTTGAAAACTCGGTTTTAATTAATATTTTAGAAAAAATAATTAAAATTTATTTATCAAATTAAATTAAATTAAATTAAATTTTAAATTATTAAAATATATAAAAATATTTTTTTAATTAGTAAAATAAATATTTTATAATTTTAAATTTGATTTGTAAATAATTTATAATAATTTAAAATATATTCTTTAATTTTATACGTTGTTAAAGTAAGTAAAATTTGAATAAAATTATAGAAATGTCCTAATTTTATAAAAAAAAATTATATTCAATGACATGGGCAATTTGGTCTTTTTATCACCGCACCCTACTTACCCCAAATTCCCTTCTCCCCACGAGAAAGCAGATAGAGAACGCTGTCTGCACACCCGTCAACAGAGAGACTTCAAACAACAAACTTCATCATTTTCTCACCTAACCCCAAGGCCAATCTCTTGATTCAGCTCTCTATCACTAACCCACAATAAAAGAGAACGTAAAGGAAGGAATTTGGATAAGCGATTCATGGATTTCATCAAGTCAATAGATCTTAAGATTCTTGTTGGTGGAGCAGTAGCTGTTGTTGCTGGTACTGTTTATCTCTTGTACACTAGAAATCCCAAAGGTGTTATCTGTTTTTAGTTCTTTTTTATATGCATTTTTGGGAATTTCTTGAAGTTTAAGTTTGTGCAAGTTACTAAATGGGTCCTTTTGACTACTCAAGATGGTGTTTTTGTCTCGGTTGATTCCGACAAATCGGTGCTCCTTCAATTTAAGTACTCTGTTTTTGTCCCATCTGAATTGCTCTCTAGACGTAATTCAGTCAGTTCTAATTACTGTTCATGGTTTGGCATTTCGTGTAACTCAAATTCTCGGGTTGTTTAGCTCAACTTTACTGGGAATGGTCGGGGAAGAGGTAAGTCAAGCAGCTTTATGTGTTTCGATTATGCACAGTTTCCACTTTATGGGTTTGGAGTCAGAAGGAGCTGTTTGGGTTGTAGAGGAAGTCTGGCCAGAAAGTTCTCGCCTTTTATTTGCTAACCTCACTGAGCTATGGATATTATCACTACCCTTCAATAATTTCGATGGTGAAGTTCCTGTTGAGATTTGGGGTCAAGGGTCATATCCAGTATAAGAAGATTTCTTAATTCTTCCATTATTTGCTATGTTCTTCCCTACTGTTCGATTTTTTTTTCTTGACAGATTTAGCTTTGAGGTACTGGGCTATTTGTATTTCTCACCACTTTAGCATTTCATGTGAATTACTTCTTTTATCGTTTAATCATTTCATGTATTTTTCTTTTCAGTTTATAGTACTTTTGATATGTGGTATGTAGTTAACTTAATAAACCCATAGAAGAGGAATGCTAAATACACTCTTTCATGCAATCTCTTGTGCATTATATACCTTATCTGACTGACATAATGTGTTTTAGGGAACAATCATTCATCATTTTAATTCAAGTCTTCTAGAGTCAAAGTCATAGAGTTTATAATAGTGTTAACCTTACTTATACCTGATGGGTAGTGAACGTCGTGTCATTTGGGAAAAATATGGAATTCAAATACTTATAGGTTTTGAAAATTTTTGAGAAGCATGGTTTGATGTCTTCGTTCTCTGGACTTTGTTTTATTTTCCTCCAGTTCATATGCGTTTGAATGAATTCTAGGATGACCAAGATAAATTTTTTTTTTTGGAGTTTCAAAGGTAAAGGTACTTTTTTGAACTATAATTTACATTGCTGACTGTGTAACAGTACAGAAACATCACTTGTTCTTTAGTGTTTGACGTGGAATGTAATATCATCATTTTTCAAAAATGTTTCATTGTGTGCAAGTATGATAATGGTTGGGTTGCCTCCTTGTTTAGAAATTGCCACTGAACAGGATACATTGAAACTAAGAACCCACTAGAGCCAAGGGCGCCATCGTGAGTTCCTCATATCTCTTTCTCTGGTTTCTCTTCCTCGTCTTAGATTTCTCTCATAAACCACTCCAAACGAGCTCAATCTTCCATAGACAGCCGTTGTGGAGAGAAATTACTCCACTACTGACGACAAGGAATTATTGCAGTGAGCGTACAAAAGTTGATTTATCTTCTTTTTTTATTCTCTTCGTCTTCTCTACAAACCACCCCAAACCTCCATAAACAGCCGTTATTGGGGGAAATTACTCCACCACCGACGATCAGGAATTATTGCAGTTAGCGTACCATTAGTCCTCTACCACAGAAACACAGGCAAAAATCATCTCTTTCTTTGTTTGTGGTTTATTTTTTTTTTGAGTTATTTTTCTTGCTTGTTCATGTATATTTAATGTCAATTTGTCAAAGACTTAATTGTTCATAGCATGAGATGCGACTTAATTGAGTTAAGCAACGACTCTCTTACGCTATTCTTTTATGATTTTCTTAAAGCTTTCGATGTTTTCAACAAAGTTATTATGGGAAAATTTTACTTATAAATGAGGCATGTTAAGTTAGTCAAGATATTAGAGTTACTAAATTCTCTTCTAGCCCTAGAGGTTTATATGGCCTTAGTTAGGGAAAATGTGGGTGAAGTACAAATTCATTGTTAATTGTTTGCTACAAGAGTGTTAGGCTGTTAGCAAGCTATTATCCCAAAAGCTTAATTCTTTTTTTTTTTTGGTTTTTGTTTCTAGCATCTTTTAAAATAGTATTTGTCAATAAGGTATTGTTACGGATCTCTCCAATTTCAATGTTTTCACTTGTATAAATGAATATCTTAAATCTTGGCCCCTTCCTTGCTTTCCTTATTACTCTCAATTTATGTTCATCTCTACTTAATGTGTTCTTCAAAGTATCTATGATGTGATCTAATCCTATTTATCTCCGATTGATGAACCATTAACAATAAATTCAATTTGCAAGTTAGAGTCCATCAAAATATTAACTCTTCCACGTGTGAAAGTCCACGAATTCAGCATAATGTTAAAAAAAGTACCATCAAGTGATGGGAGGGGAGTGTTAAGATGAAAATATAACATATAAAAAGGATTGTTACTTTACCTCCTAAGAACTTATTGTCATTATTTCCTCGTCCATCTAAAATGAAGTGCAAGCAGCCTGTTGTGAGAATAATGTGAGTGGCAACAATATTTATTAAGGGTTTGCATTTATACATTGGGAGAATGGCAACAATATTTATTAAGGGTTTGCATTTATACATTGGGAGAATTCGTTTAGCAAAAAATAAAGTTCTTGAGAATTATTTGAATTTGGCATGTGAAGATATTATTTCAAATGAAGCTTTGGCTCTATTGACTCATGTCATATATAGCCCATATGAATATCTTTCTCTCTGTTTTGGTCCTTATCCCATCTGTCTGCACCAATTATTTTATGTTACATCACTTAATAGTATCATTTGTTTTCCTTGCTTGTTCATGTATATTTAATGTCAATTTTTCAAAAAAATCAGCTAGTAATAAGGTTAATTTTCAGTTGAAGAGTTAAGAATTTAAGATTTTATGGCTTTTGTTTTGTAAGAGTCCATTTTGTATTGGCACAATATACATGTATTAGACAGGAAAAATGGCTACAAATATTGCACTAGGAAAGGATTAGAATTCATTATTAAATTTAACTTAATCATAATATGAAGGTTAGAAGCATAGTACACCACAAATAAGTGAATCATAAGAATTTTTGACATCTTATAATGTTGTAGTAAAAAACAACTCTTGACAGTTTTTAACCACCAATTCAAACGTTACATATTATGCATGTAGAATTAAATACAAGAGGATTTATGAAGAACAATACTTATAACAATGAAGGTTTTAATTTACCCAGCACTCTCAAAATTATCAACTCTCCCACGTTAAAAAATATAAACAATGTAACAAATAATATTAAAATATCATTCAACTTTAGCATGTTAGTCTTAAGTGGAGAAATATGAGATTAAATATACATTGATTGATGACATTTGAAGTTATTAGATCAAACACTCAAATAACTTGAATATATGCATTTCACAGCACTCATGTAAAAGAACAAAGTAGCAGAAAAAGTGAACAACAAATAATTAGAACAAAGAAGAAGTTAAAATTGGAGATGTGATTTGATTTGCAAGATGAATTGAAGTCGTAAATCGAGTTTTACAACAAATTGTTCCTAGCCACGTAATTTAATAGTTTGGTACAAAGCTTTAAGCTTTAAATGATTGTTGAATAGACTTAAGAAAATATTAAATAGTCCAACACATTGTTTGTTGATATGCAGACTCTATATATATAAAAAAAAAAAAAGAAGGGAAATTAGAAGGTTTGAAAAAGATAACACTAGTTTTACAATTACCCACATCTCATACATTATATGAGATAACTCCCCCAATTTGTTCGGTATTTTTAAATTTGAGTTTGATTATTTATGGATTTTGTTTTCTAGTATTGTGTATGTCGTTTCATACAACTTATTTTCTTTTTATATTTATTAAATGTTATTTTCAGAATTTTGGTATAGTTGTCATAGAAGCTGTTAGTGATATTAAGGTTTGGCCTGATTTGTCCAAATACAAAGCATGGCTTAAGTTTGAATTCTGGCATTTGTTTGGTTTACCATCTTTTAAGGTTTATATATGTAAAAGTATTTTTTCTTGATATATTTCAAAATTTGATATGTGCTGTACCTTTTTCTTAGATTCTATTTGACTATGGGTTTGGAGCTATGATTGTGATTTGTTCCTTCCAATACCAGGATTATATTATTATCCTTTGTTTTTGTATTCCTATTCAATTGAAGTGCTCGTGAGAGAGAGAAAAAAATGATATTGATGTGTTCTACAATTTGTTGGTTTGATTTGTGTAGGACAAGGGAACGAAGATATTGTGATCTGCATGTTAGTTTACCGTAATAAAATTCCTATGGCTACTGCATGTTTGAATTGAAATAAATTTATCTTTGTGAATAGTTTAATCACAATAAGGTATTGATGTTAGAAATATTATGTTACAGCTTTGTTTCAATTATTATTTTATTACCTTTATTTTTTGGCTTTTTGTCTAATTTTTGTTAGATATTCATCATAATAATCATTTACCCAATTATCCTTGAAACTCACTTGTAAATATGTGACGTACTCATTTTATTAAGTCTTAAACGAATGTCTTTAAACTTGTTTATTGTGCTATGGGTACATTTGTTATAACGTCGATCAACACACTACATGAGTTTATGACTAGGTACATATTTTACATTTGTTGTTCTTCAGGCTACTTGTAGTTAAAGTTGAAATCAGTAGGATGACAGGTTTGTGCCTTTCTTTCTATGCCTAATATTGTAACATATGATATAATGTTGACCAAAATGAAAAATTATTTTAATCATTTTGATCCATAGATAGTGTAATACATATCCAATCAGAGATTAATAGTGATATATATACACTTTCTCTGTACAAATATATGATATGATGTTGACCAAAATAAAAAATTAATTTAATCATTTTGTCCCTTTCTTTCTTTGCATTATGTGTTTGTATTTATGTTGTAATTAATTTTAAAAAAGAATTCATAACTCTATTAAATTCCAAAGGAAAATATAACGCTTTTTATTTCTTTAATTTTGAATCCCTTATTTTTTTTTCTTTAAACTTCATTGAACGAAAGTATTATTAACACACTTTGTTCTTAATCATGTTCCCTATTATTGTAAGAGATTTTAATGTTTTTATTTTTTTCAATTAATGCTATATGCATTAAGTGACATCTCACTAGAGATAGAATCATAATTACACTCTTTGTACACTATGTAATTTATACTTGCAGTCTAAAATTGTGTTTTGTATAATAGTTCGACTAGATTTTGTATTAAGTAATTGAATTTGCATATTTTGCAGCTTAGTTTAAGCCATTTGACTGATTGTTGCATTTATTATTCTATTTTGATTCGGTGAAACTTGAAAACTTATTTATATGTTAATTAGTTTAAGTGACAGTTTTTGGGTTACAAATTGTACACAAATGTTACAAGTGCTTATATTACACATGTTATATGACTTTTTTTTTTTTTTTTAAATTATGCCTTAATTTATTTTTTAAAAATTGAATATTTGTTTCATGAATTATGCTTTATTGTTTCATATCGTATGAAAGATTTTCATGTGTTAAACGCGGAGACTACTTTATTGGGAAGATTTCGAACATGTCTAGAATGGAAGAAATTGAAACAATAAAGTCAAAATTAGAAATGTTCGGTTTGAAAAGGGAGTTTGAGGAGTTAAGCTTTGGATTTTTATTGACGATGCACTAAATTGAGTTCATAGTACCTTTGGTGCACCACTTTTTGATGATGCAAGATAGAAAACAAAGCGGCAAGGAATTCAGAATTGTTTTCAATGGACGTGCCCATCGATTCGGTTATGAAGAATTTTCACTAATAACCGATATGATGTTTACCGGTGATGATAACATTCCTACCGCCAAAAGTCGGTTAAAATATGAATATTTTAGAAAGGATAATATAATTACAAAATGAAGTTAATCCAAGTATACAAAAGGTTAACGAAGAACACAGATAGAGATGATGTTCTTCGATTGTCACTTATTGTCGCTTAGAGATGATATTGCTGGGGGAGCAAAAGTCCCAAAAGATTAATTTTGATTATTTATGCCTTGTTGAAGATTCTGATAGATTTAACAACTTCTCATGGGGGAAGATGGTCTATGATTTCACCATACAAAGGATGAAAAGCAGTATGGTGAATAGGGTAACAAAAGACTTTAATGCGTTCGAAAAAAGAAGTATAAATTGAAGAGGAGATAGAACAACTTGATGTTGAGGTTGACGAGAATGCAAAAGATAAGCAATTGAGTAAATCATATCTATCAACATCATATAATGTTTATGGTTTTCCATTGGCATTACAAGTATGGGCCTATGAAGCCATACCTGCTCTGGTTGATGATCTTGTTCGCAAACATGCATCAGATTCGATGCCTAGGAATTTTAATTGGAAAAAAAATAAGCCTGGTTGTTGGCTCAGATTCAAATACTTGGACAGTACTTATTTCAGTACTAATGATGTAAATATTGATGATTTATTTAATTATAATTCTTAGTAATTTATTCTTTAAAGTTATTAAGTTATTGTATATATTTTATGTATAACTAAATGTTAAATATATTGCAATTTTTGGTTCTACAAGTGTTGGTTCCTACTGACAAAGAAAAGGACAATTTGCACTATCAATCAAGTCTGGCTGCTAAGAGAGGAATGCCTGAAGAGTTTGATGGTGAAGTTTTTCCTAATGTTGGAAAAACTGAGACGAAGGGGAAGGAAAAGTTCGTTGATCAATGTGAACCATTTTCATCCACCACACCCATTTTTGGACTTCGTGATAATTTAGTGGGATAAAATAGTGCTTCTAAGCATAATAGATTTCTCTCAATTATTATTTTGGAATTAATCAAAATCATACCCAATTTTTTCTTTCTAGGTTATGGAGGAATTGTTGGTTGTTAAGTAAGATGTTAAAGAAATTAAGCAAATGTTGGCAAAAATCTTAGATGTTTTGCATAAGGGAAACATAAATGTGCCCTTTAGAAGGTGATGGTATCTTTCATAGAGGCAGCCCACTAAGGGCAAATTTTTGTGGTGACGTGGATGCCGAAGTTTGTGTCAATGTTGGGTATAATATACATCAAAACTCCAATGAAGGGGTTATTGTTGGTAGCGAAGAAGATGTAAAAAATTTGGATGAAGACCCAATGGATGACAAGGATCAAAATTATGAAGGGATCAGTGGAGAAGAACAACACCTTGCCAAGCTTGAAGGTGTTCCTAAAAATGATGATACTTTTAGTAATATTGCCGATCATGTGGAGACCTTGACAATTGCTAATTTTGGAGAGGACAAAAGTCTTCATTTTTTTTCTTAGAGGAAGAATTACAAAATAGAAATCTAGCAGTAGATGAATATGAAATAGAAAATGCTAGTGAGAGACAATCAGAGGACCTCCATGTAAATGATCCAGATTGTTGTATCATTGTTTTAGGTCCAACAAAAACAAAGAAATACTACACAAGAAAGCACAAATATGTTGGTCCATTTTTGAAATCACCTTATGAAGAGTACAAGAACAGTAGAAGAAAGCGAAAGGCATCAAACATAGACCAACCCTTTGAGGATATTCTTCATCCAAGCTCTCATGAATATTACAATGTCCACAAAAGACCACAATTAGACAAATACCTTCATTTCGTATCTTGGCTGCATAAATCATTGTCTATTATGGTGTAAGTTATGAAATTTTATCCTAACATTTATCACACACCATGTTACAATACTACATTTTGCATCTTTATTTTTATTTGATTCAATTTACGTTTTATTAATTAAGAAATTTTGTTTACATCACTTTTGGGACATTATCAGTGTTGGTTGCCAAAGTAAAGGAAAAGCGAATGCTATACGATTTCACCGTCTTTTAAAAAATAAAATGAACCTGTTTAATTCAGTGAGTATTACTATCCACTTGCAAAATAAGATGTTTGATCATATTTAAAAAAAATTATATTACACAATTTTTAATACAAATAATCATTTCAATTTAATCAATTGATATATTTACATTGCAGCACATTGACTGTGGTTTATGGTTACTAAGGAAAAAATTACATATGTACCCTCAAAAGTTTTTTCTTGAGAAGAAATGGTCAACAATGGATACCTATTTTTTTGTAAGTTATTTACAATTGTTGAACTCATTAATATCGTTTGAATAATTTTTTATTCCTTATCCTTTTCCTTCGTTTTTTTGATTGAGTTTGTTTTAAATTAATAACATATTACTTTATTTAGTCTGATAATCTGGGTTACATTATTTTAAATCAAAGTTTGTTATCATAGAATGATAATATTAAAATTCTTTATACAACATCGTCTATTAGGTCACTTCGAGCAATGGACTAAGTCACAATCTATTCAGAAACCCTACGATTGGATCTCAGATAGAACTTTAACAAACTATGTTTTGGGAGCAATACCAAAATTTGGAATTCCTTGGTATGAGTTAGACACTTTGTATGAGGTTATATGTTTCAATGATCACTGGATTGCATTAGAGTTCAACCTAAGTGATCAAGAAATACATGTCTACGACTCTCTTTCAAAACATAATCGAGATGCAGCATTAAAGAAACATATGTCCATCATCTGTTTGCTATTTCCTGATTTTAGTGAACATTCTAGTGTTTATGAAAATAGGAGGCATGGGACAAACTTTAAATTGATAACACCTTGGAAGATTTTCTGGAATGTAAGGGAGAAAGTTCCCGTGTAGCAAGCATCGTAAGTCTTGCTTATCATATAATTTTGAAATTTCATTTACAAATACTTGATATAATTAAATATTAATAAAGTAATATTTATTTTATTTTGCAATGGAGATTGTGGTATTTATTCTTTAAAGTTTGTTGAATTTCGCACAACAGGCAATTCTATCTGCAATATTCAAGAACAAGACATCACTTTATCTAGGAAAAATATGTGTTACGAGTTATTTTATTCTGTAGACTATGAATTACTAATGTAACATGTTCATGTAATGATTAAGTACTCCATATCAATGTATATAAGACTTTATATCTTCATCTAATATGTATGTCATCTAGTATGGATGTAAAATATATAGTGTTTGTGCTGTTATATTTTTATAGGTTGATTGCCTTTCTAAGTCTCAAACTGCAAAGATTTCTGTCATATTAAAGTTTGAAATTGCAAATCCCTGTGATGAATGGGCTTCATCAACTCATTGAACATCCCTTGTTGATGAGGTACACACGAGACCACGCTTAGCATTTGCTTCTGTATTCCTAATAATGATGCTGCAATTGTTGTACTCCCTTATTTTTCCACTACCTATACTTACATGAGAAGTACACCTATGGCAGGAACTGGTTCCATCTCTGGTTTTCCTTACATGAGCAATAGTCCTGTCTTCCACATGATGTATATATATATGCTACTGATGTATTTCAATGGACTTCCCTGAGATGATAACATGAACATATTACTTTTAATTGTTGTGGTCACCATGAGATGATAACATTATGAAAACTTATGTCATTTCATATCTCTGTATATGGTGAATAGGCACGTACTGTCATACGTAAATTAAAATACTTATGAAAATTTATCAACCCTGTCAATATGTATTTTTTTGTATGGGAATGGAAATCGTGTATCTACCGCGGCATGATAAAATAATGGCCGTAGCATAAAACTCTTTATTTATATGGGATGAAATTATGTATCTACCACGGCGTGAAATTATTACCACCGCAGCGTAAATGTCTCTATTTTTTTGTATGGGAAGGAAAATTATGATTCTGCCGCGATATGGAAATTTTTATAATTAATTATTTGGTTATAAACTTAGCCATTTGGTCGAGGACATATTTTATGCCTCTATATTGAATACATACAATCCAACTTAATCATTTAAACTATTAGTGGATTTTAAAAGAGAGAATGTTTTGAGAATGTCTACTTACTGATTTATCTAAGAAGTTGATTATCGCAACATTATTTTGTTTCCATTTACACCTTTATTTTAATACGGTGCATTTAACATATCGAGTACTATATGTGAATTTGTTTAAATGTTCATTGCAATAATTAAGTTGTAGCCCATCATTGTATTAAACCTTGAATGTTATTGCAAATAACATTGAAGGTTTAATAGATATTAGGACCATATAGAACTCCAACAACTCTCCTCCAAAAAGTGTAAATATTGTTTACCAAATAATACAGATACATCATGTAATGAATGGAAAAATGTCAACAATACATATTTGAATATTTGAAAACCAAGATTACTCAACATAAACGACCCCAGATAGATCCATTCGGTTCTTTAGATGTCATAGGTGAAATTAAGGATGAATTCTCTCCTATACAATAGCAAAAAAAAAAAAAGAGTTAATAAACAAGTAGTATGTTATTTGAATAGATGAGCCTATAATGAAGTAATAATTATCATTAACTATTTACTATGCAATAAAATTTAGTCAATAATAATGTTTAATTATTAGTAAACAATATACTAAGTAAAGATGATACTTCCATGAAGTATTTTTGTTCAAATAGTATTTGTTGGTATGGGATCCACAATCATTTGCAGTACTTCATTGCACGTTGCACGATTATGTCCAGGACGTCGACATCTGCTACAAAGAGTGATCTTCCTAATATCTTCACCACGAGATTGAATTCACCTTTTTCTTAGGTTACCACTTTTTACCTTTGTTTTAGGTGGTTTATTAACAAGCTCTGCAATTTCCTTAGGGACTTCTCAGTCACTATGGTTACTTGTAGGAAAAATTAGCTCAGAATAACTAAAAATGTAACACTTTGCTGTATATTTCTTATCAACCAATGAGTAAACATCAATATCTTCAAATCTTGCTACAGCAATGGCATGACTACATGGAATTCTATGGACATCAAATTCCTTCCATGTACAAATCTTATTTAGCAAATCCACTTCTTCACTTGTGTCTCCATGGATAACCTACTTATCTTAATTTTATTTAAATACATATTTGTAACAGATAATCTAACATTAAATTAAGCATAACTATTTATATCCATTATGCAATATAATTATAATTAAGGTACCGAAAATAATATAATGAAGGAAAGTACCTGAAATATGTAAGCATTTATCCTAATAACTTTGTATCTTAATGACTTTGTCCTGTTTTGACGTGTGATCAATTCAGCATCTTCTGTATGGTATTGATCTCCCCATTTTAAGGCCTTTTGACTACGATACAAAAACCATTCTTGGAGCTTAGCACGATAATACTCGGCAAGCATGGTAATCGGCATCTCACGAGCAGCTCTCATTACGTTATTGAATGACTCAGATATATTTGTAGTCATTATTCCATATCTCATTCCTGGACAATGATGCCTAGACCATTTTTCCTTTGCTGCATTAATTAAGTAGTTGGTAATGGCAGGATCTATTATATTCAAATCTGACATATACTTATCAAATTCTCTTCTTGTGTATGCCCTTGCACAACAATGAAATAAGAGGATTATGTCAGGACTTTTGAACCTATTATTTAGGTTCATTTCCATGTGGAATGCATAATATCCATGAAATGCATTAGGAAATACTTTAGGAACTGCTTGTATAATGCTTGGATGCCTGTCTGAAATAATAACAAGGTCTGCTATGATGCCTATTGCACCACTAAACTTTGATAGGAACCATTCCCAATATTCGTTGTTCTCTGAATCTCCAATACCCATTGCGATTGGATATGTGTTGTTATTCCCATCCAACGTTGCTGCCACAAATAATGTACCAGCATATCTACTAGATAAGAAAGCTCCATCAATTGTAATAACATGTCTCATACATGAACCAAAACCTCAAAGAGAAGGTCCTAAAGCCATGAAGAAGTATTTAAATCTTCCTTTAGTATCTACTTCAATATGAGTGACAGTTCTTGGATTTTTAGCTGTTAGTATGTGACAATAAGATGGTAGCATCATGCATGACTCTTCTGCAGTGCCTCTTATTAAATTCAAAGCTTTTTCCTTTGACCTATACGCAGTGGTATATCCAATTTCAATCCCAAATTCCTTTCGACAATCCTCAATAATATCTTTTGGCTTATAAACTCGACCAAGCCTTAACAATTTCATTTTTATCGCATTAGCAAGGAATTTTGAAGTTGTTGTTCGATTTTTAGTCATGTACTTGTTTGAATCACAATTATGAACATTGTTAAAAATAGTAACCTTGAAACGTTCTGAACCCTGCACCTTAGTTGCTCTGATTTTCCAACTACATCTTTCGTGAGCACATTTTATTACTACAAGGTTACTCTTGCTTTTGCTGCTTCTTGTTTTGAATTGATTTTTATTGCATATATGCCAATTTTTATAACAAAATGAGACTTAGAATCAAATACTCTTCCAACACTTAATCCATGTTCAAAATTTGGAACAAACATACTTTTGTTGGAGCTTGAACACTGATTTTGCATTGCGCATGTCGAGGATGGGAGGGCATGTGTATCTAGTAGGTTCACTAATCGTGGTGATGACTCATTTATTGTATGTCCTTCAACACCTAAATGAGGTACTATATTTCTTTCATTAGTTGATCTATCTAAACTATTTTGTACATCATGAAATCCATGATCATTTCTTTCTATAGAAGGTATCATTTCCATGTTTTCATGTTGTTCACAATTAATGAAGTCAACCAATGAATTATCCGCAGGAACTAAATCTAGCCCTTCACAATTGCTAATATTAAATGTTGAATCAATGTTGTGGAATGTATTCAAAGTATTACCTCCATCCTCTGTTGGACCACTATCAATATGATGATTATCACTATCCATCGACACCATTACTTGATTTGCACGTGGATTGTCCAGTGTCTGTCACATGAATTGAAATATACATTATAGCCTTGCTCTGTTTGTCTTCAATGTGCATGTTCATAAATTCTTCCAAATCTTCATCATCACATATAATAACAGTGGGAAGCTGAAGATCATTCTTGAAGAAGTATTTAATGGACAATCCATATTTGTATTTATCAATCTTTAATTTCCTATAAAATTTCTCCTCCAAACCATGTAAATCATCTCCTTTTCGTAACCTTACAATAACACCTTCTCCACCAATGTACTCCTCCCTACTTCCTTTCATTACCCACTCACCACCATGTATGATGAGTGCACTAACTCCCTCCATATTCTAGCCTACATAAGCAATTTTGAAGACAATGAATTAAATACTCTTGAACAAATGAAGTGAATATACCAATTGGATATGAAGTGAATCTACAATAGACCAATACTGGTCCATTGTTCACTCAATTCAGAATCCAACATTTCATATGCATATATGCATCTTGAACAGATAAGGTCGATATGAAGTCGATATATGGCAGAAATAAATCCATATATGGCATAAATAAGTGGATAAGCATACAATCATATAATGAAGCATTTCAGATGATATTATTTTGCCCCTAACGCTGAACTATAATGTTAGAATCAATGAAATGAACGGTGAAATTGGTATAATTTAGTAGTTAATTGTTCAGTCAAATTTAATGCAACATTTCATGTACTTATATGCATGTTAAACAGACAAGGTGAAAATAAGGTCAATATAAGGTCGATATCGTACACTACGTCTACACTTAAGTAGATAATAGTAAGTAGGTTACTCCATGTACTTATATGCATGTTAAACAGACAAGGTCAAAATAAGGTCGATACGAGGTCAATAAGCAATCAATTGTACACTACATCTACACTTAACTGGAAAATAGTAATTAGTTTACTTCATGTGCTTATATGCATGTTAAACAGACAAGGTCGATAAGCAATAAATTATACACTACATCTATACTTAAGGTGGGTAATAGTAGGTAGGTTACTATGTGAGACCCCAATCTCAATTATTATTTTTCAGAAAATAATTTAAATTTAGTGTTATTTAAACTTGTTAAAGTCTGAAATTGTATTTTTTTTAAGTAGTCAAAAATAAAAATATTGAAATATCAAAATTGTTTTGTAAATATTTATAATGTTTCAAAAATAATTTCAATTTTATAAACATTTTTAGAAATTTTGGAAAAATTAAATGAAAATTACCAAAGTAGCCCTAGTTTATCAAAAACTTTTTATGTAAGGGCAAGGGTAGATTGGTCATTTACCACCCAAATCCTATTTACCCCCTTTTCCTTTCTTCCCCTTCTCGTGAGAAGAATTAGAGATGGTCCTTTCTGTCGTAAAAGAGAGAGAGATGCTGCAGGCTACTGTCCCTCTCGTCGACTCCGTACTTGCCGTCGTTGTTCTTTCCCCACTGTGCGAGATTTCAACGCCTTAGCGTTCCATGACCTAGCACACAAGCTGTTCGTTGCTCAACTGCCGTCAACTCCCATTTCCTCCAGCGCGAGCTCACTGAAGCCATGCTATGCTGCCATCGTCCTCCTCGCCATGGCCTTATTTCCATCAACGAGTTCAACACCCAAACACCGAGAAGAAGCCAGCGTTAAACAGCCCAGCAGCTGTTCGTGGCATACCAACAGCTGACCATCATTCCTCTATTTTCAAATTCCTTTTCCTCCTACGAGAGTCCACCGGAGTTGGTCCTTACTCCATTGTTCTTTGCCGTCCAACACCATTCTCTACCACTCAAGAACTGCAAATTTTAGGTAACTTTGTGGTTAATGCTTCTTAGTATACCACTAGATGAGTGGACTATAATGATCTTTTTTTTATGCTGAGTATTGGATAGACTGTTTTCTACTTGGGTTGTTTGAATCTTAGTTTTTACTGGTAATTATATAATTGTTCCAGTGGGCAATAATAACTATATCAAGGTTTATTAACAGCCAACGTTCTTGACGTTTTGTGTGGATGATTTTATGGAAAAATTTGAATCTCCTTTCCCTGAATTTCTTATGTACTTCAATAGATTGGGAGTCCCATAGAAAGGTTTACATATAATACTTTTACCAACTATATTATTTTGATGATACTTTTACTTCTTAAAGAAAATATTTTACGTTAAGATTCAGCTTCTATTATTCTACAAGTTAAAGGGTTCTCAGTTCTTAAGTTATTCGTCAATTTAACTTAGACTTACTAAAACTTTCACTTATATTAGAATTTGGTATTTCTTTATCTGTTAATGTTTTTACTTGGTTAACTTTTGAGCATTTTGTGGTACACTGATATGAATTTCGAACCACAAGACCCTTGTGGGCATGTTGTTTCAAGAGTGTAACTTGAATAGTATCAATCTCATATTAATCTAGTGGGCTTCTGTTTTATAGCTGTACTAATGGGAGAAAGATCAGTTTAGAACTTGTTATGTTAAATGTTAATAATAATTTGAGTTAGAACCGTTGGTCACATTCATCTAAATGAAGTTTTATTGAATGATCTTAATGTTAAGACAATTGACATTCTTCAAAAATGCAATTACAGATATAAGTTCTTGTAGAAGAGGCGTCGAAAGGGTGAGTTGATAAAGTACCTAGAGCCACAGTTTTACTAACGAGGATTTGAGGCGTTATCTCAATTAGGACCGTATAAGATAAGTGTAACTGTGAAACTTCTTAATGTAGGGGTTATTACTCCACTTTTTCTTCATGCATTATTTTTATGAAAATATCATGCATCATCATAGATATTTGAATGACTGAAATTGATGTCATGTTTATAAATATTTTTATAGAAGTGTTAATAATGATGTTATAATTAAAATACTTGTTTGGAAACATTTTATATGTATATATGAGATTATGAAATACGGGTATTAAAAATATTTTATATAGCATTTGAGTTTTTATGCATGCATCATGAAATTATTTTGTGGGGAGTATTACCTGTATAGATGTCTTACGGAGTTATGGTACCCCGGGGCTACTAAATGCAGCAGATTATTTTTCAATGGACTATAGGTACGCATTACATTTCACATGTATCTCAGAGTTGTCCATACATGGGTCTTAGTATTAGACCTCATTAGTCATGGGCCTCGGAGTTGGACCCCCCATTGTGTTTCAGAGTTATCCGTCTTGGGTCTTGGTATTTGTTTTCGTCTATGGGTCTCGGAGTTGGACTGCCCATATGATGAGGACCCTTAAGGTGAGGACCCATGTACGTTGGATTTGACCAATACATGTGCCATATGTATTTTGGAGTATGACCATACATGGGATTGGAGGTGGACCTACGTGCGTCTCGGAGGTTGACCACGCACGCGCCCATGTATTTTGGTGTTGACCAATACATATGGATTTGACATAGTATAAATGTATATTTTATATTGGACATTGCATATTTTATTATGATCGTATAAGCATGCATGGCGTACTTGGAATGTACACTCCACCCGGCTACAGAAGTGAGGAAGTACAAGTATGCTCGAGTTTAAAAATGAAATCTCCCCACTACTTATATACTGATGATTTATTACTGTCCATGCATGAAATATTTTAAATGTAGCATGTATCATTGATTTCATTGAGAACTGTGCATGGAGTATACTCCTATTGAGCTAGTTGTAGGTCACCCCATTTTTCCTTTTTCTTTTTTTTTTGTTAGATACTAGTTATTTGTAATTGTTGTGACTTGAACATGAGGTTTGTACTTCTAAGGAGTTCAATTAGAAGGTTTTTCCTTTAACCTTATTACTTTAATTAGTTATTCTGTATATTGAGTAGACAGGCTGAGATCAATCTAATTTGATATAAAATCAAATAATTGTAATTATTTGGATTATAAATTTTTTGAAGGTTTTATTGTGTTTTTATAAATATTAAATTATTTCAAGGGTACCCAAATTATATTTAATTCTTTAGTTTCATTTTAAATTGATATTTCATAACTAATGATTCTAAAATTAATAATTTTCTTTCAAATTTTATCTATTTTCTTAAAAATTCACATACTCAAAATTTGAGGCGTGACAGCTTATATGCATGTTAAGCAGACAAGGTCGAAATAAGGTTGATATGAAATCGATAAGCAAATAATTGTAAACTACATTTACACTAAGTGGATCATAGTAATATTGTTATTCCATGTGCTTATATGCATGTTAAACTATTCCATGTGCTTTTTTTTTTATAAAAGGTTGTAGTTAGCAGTTTTCAGTGAGTGCACCGGGACATCCCAACTAGGTTGGTACCTCCTTAGCACATTCTTCATTAGACCGCTCACCACTAATATTATTAAAGCTTAATAAAATTAAATATACAAATAAATATTCTCAACAAAACCTGTAATTAGGTTTGTTGTTTGCATCTGAATAAATAAAAGAGCTAGCGAAAGATGGGGCATTCCACCACCAAGTCGCTGTACATAAACTAGGAGCCCTAGAGGCTAAACTATCAGCTGCAGCATTGCCCTCCCTGTAAATATGTGAGCAGTGAAACTCCATGTGGGAGATTTTATCTAAACAATCTTTCCAAATAGAGTACCATTTCCAAGGGACTGAAGAAGACCGAGTCTGTAGTAAAGCAACAACATATGCTGAGTCTGATTCCAGCCAAAGACGTCTCCACCCAAACATATATGCATACTTCACCGCGTAAATGGCTGCCGCTAGTTCTGCTTCAAAAGCATACAATATTCCAAGCGGAACACAGAAGCAACCCTTAACAAATGATCTGGAAGTTCTAAAAACACCTGCACAACTCGATAAACCTGGTGCTCCAAAAGCTGCACCATCTGTATTGACCTTTATCCATCCCGAGGGTGGTGCCTTCCAATTAACCTCTATGATTCTTGGAGCCCGTCTTGGAATGCCTGGTATTCGAAGTCGTTTAAGTATCTGAAGATCATCTACAGTATTTTTCATGCAACCACTCTTTGATAGACTTGCTTCACGAATAAAACGCCATACTGTTGCAAAAGCCGAGTTCATTGTTGTCTTCTTATTGGTGAATCAATAATCATTTCTAGTATTCCAAATCACCCAGATGACTGAAACAATCCCTGCTTTCCATAAATTGGTTAGTTGTGATCCAAATTCCATCTTCATTGCGGTCGTCCATAAGTTTAGGACAGAGGAGTCTGTACATGGTCTTTTTCCAAAGAAGAAGCATAGGAGGTCCCAAAGAGCACCTGCAAAATGACAACTTAAAAAAAGATGTGATAGAGATTCCTCCTCGGATCCACATAACGAGCAACGGGAAGGAAACGATTGTCCCCTTCTTTTTAACTGACAATCTGTTGGTAGTTTATTCTGAATAGCACGCCATAGCAAAATAGATCTTGAAGGCGGTATATAATGGGCCCAGATGGCCTTACCCCAAATTTTACGTTCCCCAACCACACGTAGTGAGTCATAAGCCTCACTAGCTGTAACATCACCCTTAATTGAGCGTGTCCAAACTCTGGTGTCCGAACCAATCCCAACCACTGTTGACTGAATTTCTGAGGCAATATCTGGATAGGAAACCATGAAAGTTTGAGGCAAATGCCAACCATCTTCATTGAGGTAATCCCCCACTAGGGAATGAATTGGCGGGTCCACTGGAGGATTATCCATCATATCAATTAAAGGAGTTCCTAACCAATTGTCTGTCCAAAACTTTACAGTAGAGTTTCTTCCAACTAACCACCTAGACTCCTCCAATAGGGTTAAGTAGTGCGGTCGCAAACCAGGCCAGACTGATGAACATACATAATAATTCCGTGGAGAGCCATTTTTTGCTAGATATCTGCTACGTAAGTAATGCAGAGTGTTAGAATTCCCTGTGATTACCCTCCATGCAAACTTTCTTAGCATAGCCTCATTTAGGAGACGGAGGTCCCGTAAACCAAGGCCTCCTTCATCCATTGGACGACAACAGTCCCTCCAAGCCACTTGTACCTGTTTAACTGTATCCGTCTTTCCCGACCAAAAGAAATTGCGAATGATTTTTGTTAGGTCTTGAATGACTATTTTTGGCCATTTATATATCTGAAATGAGTGGAGAAATGTTCCCTGAATGATCGAAGAAATCAAGCAACGCCGTCCTGCCAAAGAAATAGTCTGACCATTCCAAGCCTCAAGCCTCACACGAATTTTATCTGCTAAGCTTTGAAACCAACACTTTCTCGGGGCCCCCTGGAAGAGATTGATTCCCAAGTAAGACAAGGATGATCCTCCAGTGCGCATGCCAGATAAATTCCGAAGTGATGAGATGTTGCTTGTTGTAACACCTTTTCCAAAGTAGATAAAAGATTTTTCTAAATTTACCATTTGACCCGAAAGGCGACTATACAAGAAAAAAGCTTCAGTTAACACCCGAATATTTTTCTCACTTGCACTACCAAAAATAAGAAGATCATCTGCATATAAAAAGTGAGTTGGCGCACGAGATCCTCTTGGTGAAGAAATTGGGCTTAAACTTCCCGTATCCACCAACTTGCCAAGCTATCTGCTGAGGAAATCTTCAGCTATGCAAAATAATATTGGGGACAAAGGATCCCCCTGTCTGACTCCTCGAGAGCAAGAAAAATAGCCCCTAGGTGAACCATTAACCAGGATTGAGATTCTCGCCGATGCGAATATATCTCGAATCCATCCCAAGAAAATGTTGTCAAAGCCAAAGCATTGCATCACTTTTATAATAAAATCCCAACGCATAGTATCAAAAGCTTTGTGAATGTCAATTTTCAAAGCGATGTTACCCTGTCGACTGGAAAGCTGCATAGCGTTAAAACATTCAGAAGCACCAGCTATACAATCACTAATATTTCTACCTGGAATGAATCCAAATTGGTTTTGAGACAGAATACGAGTACATATGTGTCCTAATCTGCTGGCAATAATCTTTGTTATTAACTTGAACATGAAGTTGCCTAAAGCAATAGGCCTGTACTGATCAATGGTGCTTGCTTGCTGGTGTTTGGGTATAAGAATTAAGAAATTAGAATTTAGCCCCGGGTGCATGTGGCCTGTTCTAAAATAATCTTGTATTGCTCGTACAATATCTGTACTAATAATATCCCAACATTGTTGAAAAAATTTACCATTAAACCCATCTGGTCCGGGGGCACTCATTGGATCCAAGTCAAAAACTGTAGCTTTTATGTCTTCTGATGAGGGTATGCGTCGTAAACTTTGGTTATCCGTAGAAGTGACCAAGGAGGGTACCACTGACTCTATGGGAGCAAGATCTGTTGTTCCACCTGCATGACTTGAGAAGAGATTTTCATAGTAATTCAAAATTTGAGTAGCTATTTCCTCTGGATCATTAGTTTTTTCTCCATTAATTTTCAAGTGAGTCAAAGGTTTTTGTGCTCTTAAACGACGAAGTAGAGAGTGAAAAAATGTAGAGTTTCTATCCCCACCTTTCAGCCATTTTAATCTAATCTTTTCTCTTAAAAAGATATCTTGCTGACGCAACAATCTATCTAAGTCAGCATGGGCATCGGACTCCAGTTGCAACAGCTCTTCTGAGAAAGAGTCATCATTATAACGTTGTTGAATGTTAGCCAATGTGTCTATTGCATTTGCAATATTTTGATTCAAATTACCAAAGACGGTTTTGTTACATGTCTTGAGAACCAGTTTAAGAGCTTTTAATTTGCCAATGACAGTGCCCATAGCGCTAGCCTGAATAGGCATCGACCAAGTGTCACGCACCAAATCCATAAAGCCAGGGTGTTCAAGCCACATACCATGAAACCTAAACGGCCTTGGGCCGCTATTCCTTACTACTGAAGCCGTGAGTAGAAGCGGATGGTGATCTGAGCAGTGTCTAGGAAGGGTACAACAAGAAACCGTTGCCCAAGAGTCAAGAAAGGATTCTGAGCACAACCCACGATCTAATCTTGATCGTATTTGAGATAGTCCACCCTTACAGTAAGTATAAAAGGCTCCTTTAGTCTCAATTTCAACCAAGTTACAGGAAGAGATCATAGCACTAAAATCTTCTATAGAGGTATTACTACGAGTCAAGCCAGTAGTTTCGTGCGATCCAAGAAAAGCATTAAAGTCCCCTATCACAAGCCAAGGCGCTTGAGTATCTGAAATTGCCCTTAGTGAATCCCAGAGGTCCCTTCTTCTAATATACGTTCCCTTACCATAAATAAAAGATAAAAGAAAATTTTTTGAGTTTGCTGTGTAAGTGACCGTTATATGCTGTTGATGTTGTATAGCAATTGTTGTATCACTTGCCACTGCGTTAGCTGCAAAGAGCCAAATTTTGCTCACTGTTGTTGAGTTTGAACAGATGAAAGTATAGCCCATGTTTTGCCAAAAGCGATCTTGAATGGTTGTAAGATCGGACATTGGTTCTGCTATGCAAAGAAAGTCTGGTCTTTCCTTTTTACAAAAATTATATAGGGTATTCCGGGTTTTTTTATTGAAGATACCTCTACAGTTCCAGCATAGGATAATCATGTTGAATTATTATCAAACTCCCCCGTCTTCGGAGTGTATCTCATAGGCTCAAGACGTGGGCTAGCTGATCGAGCCCGCCGAGTTTTCCCGGTTACAACTTGCCATCCTATTTCTTCATGATTTTTGGCATAATCATGTTTCATTTTCTGAATATTTGCACTGAGGTCGGCTGTCAAAATTGCAAAATAGGGTGGAAGGGAAAGAGTAGGTAAGTTGAGTCTCGATGCAGCAAAAGGAGGCAGTGATCTTGTGTTAGAAGTGTCTGTAGTACCCTGTGTGTTTGCGGTTGGTCCAAGTTTGACTGTATGTTGAGGTATGCATTTGGTGGCTAGTCTGGAAGAATCAATTGTTGATTCGATAGGTCTCACAAGGTCATTAGTCACAAGAGAGACTGGACGAACATCATTGGTGTCCATCGGCATAGAGTTGAAATTATTCAAGGTGGCAGGCGATATAGTATGAACATTATTATCAATATTAGTCTCATTAGGCTCTACAGTGTTGAGTGTAGAGAAAACATTACTGACCGGTATGGTTGTAGAGTTTGAAGATGCCTTAGGCCGATAAATTTGCTGCGAACGAGTTTGTTGTACCACTTTTGAAGAGGGTACACTTTTTGAGGGGTCAGTAGTGATCGTAGAACCATTTTTTCGACATTTGAATGCAGCATGCCCTACCGATGAACAAATTGTGCAAAAAACTGGGACATTCTCATAAAATAAATCAATAAAAAGCTTTAGAGAGCCCACTTCAATCATTATTTGTTCATCAAGTTTTGCAGAGAGATCTATATCAATCAAAATTCGTGCAAACTTTCCCATTTCTCCATTTAAAGTCGCATTGTCGACTTTGAGAGGGATACCAATAGCACGCGCGATATTGGCAAGAATTTTCTTATCCCAAAATTCCCATGGCAAGTTATAGAAGCGAACCCACACATGAGCATTCGTTGCTTTCTGATGCAGAGGATTAAAATTCGGCGTCCAAGGTTGCACTCTAAAAACACCAGGCTTTAGATTGATAGGGGCGTTAGCCCATACCGTAGCTTTATCCTCTTTGGTATGTAGTAACATATGGTAATATCCCCGTCCCAAAGAGATGAGTTTCCAATTAGAAGGCAATTTCCAAAATGATGTTAATCTTGACTTTAGGTCGCCTTGAGACCAAGGTTTATCTCCTTTAGAGAGAATCAATCTACCAATCAAAGAGAATTTACATAATTCCAAACGAGATTGATATAATTCAGGGTCTACAGACACACATGCAATATCGCCCCTTTTCTTTGGTTGTGCATCAATTGATTCAATGACTACATCTGTTAGGGAATTGGAAATGGCTTCAGCATAGCTTTTCTTAGGGGCATTTGTCTTAAAGAGATCCGCATGTCCCATGTGTTCCATAGATTTGGAATTAGAATTATCCATATCAAATGTTAATCCAGAACCATGAAAAATTCACAGTTAAATCCAATAAGTTTTTTGTCTTTTTCAAAAATTGAAATGCAATACCTGGATGCGCGTCGTTGAAGAGCAACCTGATGTTACCTGTTTGTGACGATCAGCTACCTGGTTGTGAAATGCGGCGTTGAAATGCTACCTGATGTTACCTGGGTATGAAAAAAGTGATGGTGGGCAGATCAGATCAGTGGGCGATGCTGTGTGATGGTGGGCAAATCAGATCAGTGAGTGATGATGGGCAGATCTGGCTGGTGGTAGGCGTGGGCAGATCTGGCTGGTGGCTGTGGACGTGGGCAGATCTGGCTACTGGTGGTGGGCGATGGTGGGCAGTGGTGTTTGTGGCCGTGGGCGATGGTGGTGGTGACTGTGGATGGTGGGCGATGGAGATCTGGCTGGCTGGTGGTGACTGTGGGCGATGGAGATCTGGCTGGTGGTGACTGTGGACGATGTTGAATGCTATTCAGGCGATCAGTGTTATCTGGCTTCACCTATGGGTTTACTTTCATTAAAAATAATGATATTGAATGGCTGTGGACGTGGGCAGATCTGGCTGCTGGTGGTGGGCGATGGTGGGCAGTGGTGTTTGTGGCCGTGGGCGATGGTGGTGGTGACTGTGGATGGTGGGCGATGGAGATCTGGATGGTGGGCGATGGAGATCTGGCTGGTGGTGACTGTGGGCGATGGTGGTCTTCAAAACATTAATAAAAATAACTTGGATGTTCGTAAAATTTATGTATGATACTTGAAAAAATTTTGTGGTTATGGAGCTCTCAGAGCCGTGGTTCTCTGGTTGGTAAATAAAGTGTATAGATTTTTGTCTCAACTATTCCATGTGCTTATATGCATATTAAACAAACAAGGCCGATATGAGCTGAATATGAGGTTGATAAGTAATCAATTGTACACTACATCTATACTTAAGGTGGGTAATAGTAGGTAGGTTACTCTATGTGCTTATATGCATGTTAAGCATTTGAGATCAATATGAGGTCGATAAGTAAATAATTGTACACTACATTTACACTTAAGTGGATCATAGTAATATTGTTATTCCATATGTTTATATGCATGTTAAACTATTCCATGTGCTTATATGCATGTTAAACAAACAAGGTTGATATAAGGTCGATAAGCAATAAATTTTACACTACATCTATACTTAAGGTGGGTAATACTAGGTAGGTTACTTTATGTGCTTATATGCATGTTAATCGATATGAGGTCGATAAACAAATAATTGTATACTACATCTACACTTAAGTGGATCATAGTAATATTGTTATTCCATGTGCTTATATGCAGGTTAAACTATTCCATGTGCTTATATGCATGTTAAATAGACGAGATCGATATATGGTCGATAAGAAAATGCTTGTACACGGCATCTACACTTAAGTGGATAATAGTCATATTGTCCAAATCAATTCAATTGAAGTCACAAATTGATTACTTTTGTTGGTCCATTGTTCACTTAAATTGAATGCAACATTTCATGTGCTTATATGCATGTTAAACAGACAAGGTTGAAATAAGGTCTATATGAGGTCAATAAGTAAACAATTGTACACTACATCTACACTTAAGTGGATAATAGTAAGTAGGTTACTCCATGTGCTTATATGCATGTTAAACAGACAAGGTCGAAATAAAGTGAATATAAGGTCGATAAGCAATAAATTTTACACTACATCTATACTTAAGGTGGGTAATAGTAAGTAGGTTACTCTATGTGCTTATATGCATGTTAAGCAGACAAGGTCGAAATAAGGTGATATGAGATCGATAAGCAAATAATTGTACACTACATCTACAATTAAGTGGATCATAGTAATATTTTCATTCCATGTGCTTATATGCATGTTAAACATACAAAGTCAATATATGCACGATAAGTAAATAATTGTACACTACATCTCTACTTAATGGATCTTTCTTAAAACGGGAAAAGCAAACTTTAGGAAACTTAAAATCTAAAACAAGTCTTGCAAAACCAAACCCACCTCCAACTATAGACTTCATTCATTCTATAAAGTTCCATTTTTGAATAATAAAAGGTAAAACTAGAGCCTTTTTTCTCTACATCATACTTAACCCACCTCCAACTAATGAAAATACCTTTCAATATTGACAAATCACATGATCATTTCATTCATTCTAATAATTTTCCCTAAATTGATATTTCAATTTGAATAATCATAGCATAATACCACATTTAATGAGTGCAAAAACTAGTCACCACATCACTGTCTCACATATAATTAAAATTGAATACAACACATATACACAACTATCTAATATACATGTACGTACTTATGGTAATACCTGGTTCAAATTGTGGTAATTGGGTGAGTGAGATGACCAAGACAAAGAGAATAACTATATCAGCAACACCCTAGTGGATGGTGGACAACGAACTCGGAGGTGGCGGTTCCCAACAGAGGATGGGGTGCTTTGGTCACCAGAGGATGAATACGAACAAATTTGGGCAAATAATTTCCCGCTAGTGGTTTAGGGTGTGAGGAGTGGTGGTCGTATCGTGGGAAGAGGAGGTATGAAATCAAGACTTAAGAAAGGAAGAGCCTTAGGGTGCCAAGAGCTGTTGGTTTGGGGTTCTTAGGATTCTGAAATGAAGACTGAAGAAGACGAAGAAACAACACACAAAGAACTGCAGCTGGGGAATGGTTTTCTATTTTTTCCTTTTCTTTTCTTTTTTTATTTCCTCACCTATTGCTAACAGACTGTGAGGGTTCAAGAAACCGAGTAATAGCCCCTTCTTAATAAAAAACCAAACAGGGGTCCTTAAGTGATGTTTTGCCACTTAAGTAGACCCTTGAAGACAAATCCCCCAAGAGGGGTCAATAACTGGTAATGCATGGATTTCACATCAAGTTTACAACACGGCTGATGACTATATCAAGTTTAGGGATGCAATCAACCAACTTGTGTATGATGGATTTACTTGCAATCTTCTCACTAATTGATGAGAAGAAGTGTCGGAAAGACGAGTTGGTAAAATACTTAGAGTGCCATTTCTATCAACGAGGATTCAAGACGTTTCTTAATCAAGAAGTACACCGTTTGGAATAGGTGTGCCTATGAATCTGTTTGAAGGTAGGGGTTATTGCTCCAACTTTTTATTCATACATTAGTTTTGTAAAAATGACATGTATCATCATACATATATGAAAGACAAAATTTGGTGTCAAGTTTGTACTTGTTTTTATAAAAGTGTTAATAATGATGTTATTATTAAAATACTTGTTGGAAACATTTTATATCCATATATGAGATTCTTGATATAATATGGGTGTTAAAATATTTTATATGGCATTTGAGTTTTTGTGCATGCATCATGAAATTATTTTTATAGAGTGTATTACCTGTATATATGTCTTGCAAAGATATGGTACCTTGAGGCTACTAGTTGTAGTAGACTATTTTTCAATGGACTACCAATACACATTATATTTTACATGTATTTTAGAGTTGTTCATACATGGGTCTTGATACTTGACCTCACATGAGCCTCGAAGATGGATCCTTCATTGTGTTTCAGTGTTTGTCTATTTATAGGTCTTAGTGTTTGACCCATATGGGCCTCGAAGTTGGATTGCCCATATGACGAAGAACCATGTACTTTGGAGTTGACCAATACATGTGCCATATGTATCTCGGAGTATGACTGTACATGGAATCAAAGATGGACCCACGTGCGTCTTGAAGGTTGATCACACACTTGCCCATGTATTTCGGAGTTAACCAATACATATGAGCATGCATGAATATTTTATATTGGACATTGCATATTTTATTACATGGTATGAGCATGCATAGGGTACCTAAAATGTAAACTCCATCTTGTTTTGAAAATGAAAAAGTAGAAGTATGCTTGAGATTTTAACATGAAACCTCCCTATTATTGATATGCTGGTTATAATTTATCACTAGACATACGTGTAACATTTTTAAATGTAGTAGACCTTATTGGTTTCATTGAAAAATGTGTATAGAGTATACTCCTACTAAGCTAATTGTAATTCATCCTGTTTTTTCATTAACTTTTTAGATTAGGAGCTGGATTATTGTGGTAGCTGTGGTTTGAGCATGATGTGCGTTCTTACGAGGAATTCAATTAATTTTTTTTTCTCTTGAATCTTTTTTTAGTTATTATGTTTGTCGAGTAGACAGCTGAGATCACTCTGATTTGATATTTTTTTTAATATTTGTAATTCTTGTATTAAAAATTTTGAGGTTTTAATGTGTTTATAAATGGTAAAATTATTTTAAAGATACCCAAATTATTTAAAATTGAATGGATTGATCTTATGTTGATATTTCATAATTAGTGACTTTAAAATTAATAATTTGTTTTTAAATTCTATCTATTTTTTTAAAATTCATGTACCAATTTTTTGGGGCGTGACAATTTATTAGTACTTTATATTTTACTTATCCCACATTATGGTTCATGAGTTATTGTTCTGTAGTATTGTATCATTTTTAAATCTTTAATTATTCTAGGATTTCAAATTCATATTTGGTTAGGACTTAGTTTTCTTTTTAGTTTAGAAGTCTTATTATATTCCTATAAATATAGCTTGTACCCTATATATTTTAATAAATTTTTTCTTTTGGGTTAATTTGTCAGGAAATGCCCGGAATCTATCTTGCAAGTATGGGATGCATCCTAACGATTCATAAACAATTTATTGACCTTCTTTCTTAACCGATTCTAGTTTGTATCAAAATTATTATTGATTAAATTTCATAAAAAATTTGGCAAAGTTTTTTCTAATTTCATGACTAATCTTCCTGCAGTAAAATGACAACGACAACAACTTTCATATGATTTTTTTCAGATACTTACAAACATCTTAATCTTTTACACAATCTTAAGATAATTCATGCCTATCAACATAGCTATACATTGATATACTTAAATCAAATATAAACTTTCAACCTTGGTCACTAGCAAATACACATTAATTGAATGTTTTATACAAGAGGGTAAAGAAATCAAACTATCTAATCTGTTCAAAGTAAGTTTGATTCTATGCCTCCAAACTCGTTGTTATCCTATGGTTCTTTAATGCTGCTATTTGAGGGAGGAAAAATATAAAAGGTGAGTTTGAAAGCTCAATAAGTGGATGAGTATCTTAAATTGTTTACATAACATGAATTTCATAAAATAAGTGTAATTTAGTACTTGGGAGAATTGTGAATGAAATGTTCATGACTTACAATGAAATAACATGCATTAAGCATAATTTGCATATGATCTTTAGAATAAAATAATGCACTATTTTGTGATTTATCATGAAATAACATTATGATAAAAATGAACTATTTGATTGTTAAAATATAGTTATGTACTTGATACATATGCAAATAAAAACATAACCATGAAAAAGGTATTTTGTTTTTATCATGCTAAAAGTACATGAGGATCTGGTCGCACAAGTAAGAGACATTTAGGACTAGTGCTAGCTTTCAACTACAAGTGTAAGAAACTTGTTTGATATAGCCATTAAAATGGCTCAATTGGCTCTACTAGACATGAGTTATTTGTGCATTGACTTAACTGATTTGATACATATCATACTAAACTGAACTAATATCACACTAAGTTGAACTATACTAAGAACTAAACTTATAACATCATACTAGATTGACCTAATCTTATACAAAGCTGAACTATATTGATAATATCATAATAAACTTGTAGATTATACTGAACTAATCTGATATAATACTAAGTTGAACTGGAACAAATTTATTGGTCGTGATGTCCTACCAAGTCATAATATATTTGAATGCTGAGTAAAGCCAACTATCATTAATTAAACCCAACCCATGTTTGTCATCGGATGTCTTGATGCCAATAAGAATATCATCCAGCTTTTGAGTACCTATCAAAAAAAATTTAACAGTGGCCTTGGAGTGATCCAACTCCTTTTCAAGGCATACAAACTTCTTTGCACTTAAAGCAGTGAGAAGATTATTCTTTTCCTTAATGGATGCCTCAAGAAATATGGCAAAACACCCCAAATTTTCAACTTTATCATGAAGAGCTAACAACTCCTAAGGCATAAGCAAGATATGTCTTTCTACTTTCCCAAATCTTAACCTTTTTTCATAGAAGGGAGTTCCTTGCAACTTCATCCTCTGATAGATTTAGACTAACTATTTTATGATCTTCTGAACTTTGTAGTCTCTTCAATGGTTGCTCAAGAAACTTCATTCTTGACTTATTCGATTGAGCTTCAACAACCATGTCGTTAAATCTTTTTTGCATAATTTTAAATTTCTTAGTCAGATAGGCATTGTTCTAGTTGTAAATAGAATGCTTCTTTAACTTCAAGGCTGCCCAAAGCCTTTTTTGAGCTTTTTCGGCCTCAATATGCTCCCTGAGCAATTCTTGTAAGTGTTTAAGAGTTCTTCATTCTCATCTTCATCGAGGAACCTGAAAGATTGAAAGGTTGTAGTGGGATGATCATCTTTAGTTGCCTTAAAGACTATAGAGTTACTTTCATCCTCTTTCGAACTAAGGCTACTATTCAAAATAGTAACATTTGCTATCATGTCGTTCCTACTAGATTCTCGTCCCTTTAACCGATACTGAGCAACAATGTATCCAAGCTTTCTACGCTCATAACTTCTGACCTGTATAACCTGACCTCTAGACTGAGCTCTCTCATCTTTCATTAGAGTCTTCTATTCTAGAACTTATTCTACTGGAGTTTTCCCTTTTTAACTTAATAGGAGTGTTCTTCTTGCTTCTAAAGAATTTCTTCAATTGCTTCGCTAATAAAGCAAATTCTTCTTCATCCAAACTAAAAGAGTCGTCATTATTAACTTGACTACTCTCTTTTTCCTTTTTACTATTTGAAGTCTTAAGAGAAAGATTCTTTCATTTATTTGTAGAATAAGTTGTTTTAGGAAGAATATGATGAATATTAAAAGCTTGGAGATCACCAACGTTCTCATTCACCATTAGAGGTTCTCCTTTGAATGTAGTTTCAATGGCAATAACTTTTTCTCTGAATCGAGTAGGAAGGCTGCAAAGAATCTTCTCTGCTTGGAGTTCTTCATTAATTGCATGGCTCATGTTTTAAGAAGTACTGATGATGTCAGAAAAACAATCATAGAAATTCTCAAAAGTCTAATCTTTCTGATTTATTTACCCTGGATATTATCATTTTTAAGCTCACGTTTATTTTAACAAAAATTGCGGTACGATCATGTTTTCTCAATACAAAATTACCTCTTGAACCTTAAATTAATTTAAATAATTTTATTTGAGATTTTAAGAACTTGTGTCGGCATATCAATCACTCTCCTCTTGCTTCTCTTGCTAATCTTACTGCAAGTATTGTACAGGCAAATAATTGATGTCTATCTCCTCTCTCCTTGCTAAAGTCTCTCTTGCTTAACTTCGGAGCCGACAAAGATGGTCACTAGCTCAATCACGCTCTCTTTCTTCTTTTTTTGGTTCTTTCAAATCGCTGATGGTCACTAGCTCAATCACGCTCTCTTTCTTATTTTTTTGGTTCTTTCAAATTGCTCATTTTCTCTCAAAACTCGATACATCCCTACGCCAAGTTGTCTTCTTCATTTCAAGAATCTGGAGGTAGAGAAACTGAGATGGAGGAAGAAGAAGACATTTCACTGAGCTTGCGACTTGAAAGTAAGGTTGGGATCAGGTGTAAATATTAAGTTTGCAATGATTAATTTATGTGAACAAGTTTGAAATATTAGAGCATTAAATTGCTATTACACAGATGGAAAGGATAATACTAATTGTATGTAAACATGTTACATACACTTATGTCGTTGTATGTAAACATTTTACATACACCTCTACTAAATGTTACATACACACTTGTCTTGTATGTAATGTATTGCATACAAGAGAGAGGTATATGTAACATGTTACTTACACCTCCGCTGTTGTATGTAATATACTACATATACCTCTATCTTGTATGTAACACATTACATACACCTTTGTTGTTGTATGTAACATGTTACATACACTTCTGTTGAATATTACATACACTTCTATCTTATATGTAACACATTACATATACCTCTCTCTTGTATATAACACATTACATACACCTACACTTTTGTATGTAACATGTTACAAACAATCTGCTGAATGTTACATATACTTCTGTCTTGTATGTAACATGTTACATACAACTCTGTCTTCTGCTGTTGTATGTAACATGTTACATACAATTTTGTCTTGTATGTAATATGTTACATACACCTCTGTCTTGTATGTAATGTGTTACATATACTTCTATCGTATATGTAACACATTATATATACCACTGTTATTGTATGTAACACATTACAAACACCTCTATCACTGTATATAACACATTACATATCTATCAGAAAAGATTGTCGGAGCTCTGGTAAGGTCGTCAGAGCTCTGATAATGTCACCGATGAAGTTGCTGAAAATTTGGTGATGTCACCGACGAAGTTGTCGGAGCTCCTGTGTATTTATTCGTTAGCCCTAAAGGGCATTTTTGTAATTTTTCTAATTTTGATATAACCAAAATGCACAATTTTGGTCCTATTATTTCTAGTTTTGGATAATATAACTTATTACCAAAATGTAAACTATTTAAGCCAATTTCTCCATCTGAATAAGTTCATAGTCTCTTTTCAATCTCATTAACTTGGACTTCTTTACTGTAGAGGTACTCTCATGCATAATCTTCAAAATGTCCCATTCTTTCTTAGAAGTAGTATAGGTAGAAATTTGTCTGTATTCTTCAGAAGTGACGGCTCAGGTGAATGTGTACAGTCATTTACTATTCCAGTTGCACTCATGACTTTCTTCTTTGATCCATTCGATCATTGGCTTAGGAATAACTATACCACCTTCAAGAGTTTTAGTAGGAGGCTTCTAAGCATTCTCTACTTGATACTAAACTTGATCTCCCATGGACCAGAAAAAGGCTGGCATTTGCGACTTTCAATGGGCATAGTTATACCCATTAAGGAGTAGAGATCTACCTACGTTCCCTTCTTCATCGAAATTTGTGAGACCCCGATCTCAAATAATATTTTAAGAAAATAATTTAAATTTATGTATTAAATTTAGTTTTATTTACACTTGTTAAAGTATGAACTGTATTTTTTAATTAGTCAAAATAAATATTTTATAATATCAAAATTTCTTTGTAAATAATTTATAATGATTCAAATTAATTTCTTTAATTTTATACACCTTTTTAGAAATTTGGAAAATTGAGTGAAAATTACCAGATTACCCCTACTTATCAAAAAACTCAGTATGTAAGGGTAAGGGTATTTGGGTCATTAACCACATAAACCCTATATACCTAATTCCTCTTTTTCTTCCACGCGAAACCAGTGGCATGACTCCTTGACGACGCGCGCGAGAGAGAGAGAGAGAAAGTGATACGAATCAACTAGCGCTACCACCACTTCGCATCCCGAACGGGCCAATCACGAGGTCGAAGGCGAGACAACTCAAGGAAGCCTTGAGCGGACTTGTCCAAGAGCTGTTACAAGGCCAAGGGATGATGAGGAATGAGCACATAGCTTGTGAGAGGCCAAGCAATGTGATAGAGGCAGAATTGGAAGAAAAAGTTCTGCGCCGCGGCATGGATTTATAGCCGCCGCGGCGAGAGGTCCTCTATTTTGGGAAGAATTTTGGCAAGGCATGCTCGCCGCGGCATGGATTTGTTGCCCTGCGGCCCAGAGGGTTCTGTTTTGGCATGGCAACTGGACGAGCGTGCACGCTGATGTGGGCGGATGTGCGCGCAGAGATGAGCGAGTGTGCGCGCCGCGGCATGGATTTGGTGCGCCGCGGCACAAGCCTCTCGGGTTGGATGTCAAGATTTCTCGCCGCGGCATGGAATTTACTCCGCCGCGGCCCGCCTACTCAAATTGTTGTAACCCAAGCCTCCTCGCCGCGGCATACTTATTTACCCGCCGCGGCGCAAGTTTAAATGATGTAATTTTGACCATTGGATCAAATCCAATGGCTACAAAGCTTTCTTTTTCCTTAGGTTTTGTTTGTACTCTATATAAGACAAATTGTAGCAGCCCAAAAGGCAACTCTTGTCATTTATGAAATTATTTGTTTTCTTCCAAACAAATTTGAGAGCCAAAGCTCTTTGCTTAATTGCAAACCAAGAACTTATCAAAGGATTTGCATCCCTTTGTGGCGTTCATCCTCTTCTCCGTGCGTGGTGCGTAATATCCATGTGTTGAGGTGAGTTTCTTGCAGCCAAAATCTGTTGTTGTGCTTAGAATTCACATGCTAATTTGTTGTTGGGTCTTGAACCGTCCTCTTGTGGTTCTCTAGCCTCGTAGCTAGTTGGGTCGTAGGAATTGTGTTGCGGGGTTCGCATCATTTGGTATCAGAGCTCTAGGTTGAGACTCTAGATTCCTATCTTAATTTGTGTCAAATTCTATTTCATAGCACATAAGAAAATTCTTCACAAAAAAATTATGTGTTCTTCTTGTTTCTATGTATTTATTGCATTTCCTGGATTAATCTGATTGATGTTGTTGTTTCCTTCTTATCTTGATTGAATTTGGAAGGGTTTTCATGTTGAAAATTTCCTTAAAATCATTTTCATAAAGGAAGGGTATTTTGGTAATCTCACATGTTTTGTTCGTTTTGAAAAGTGAGAACAAAACTATTTTCTCTTATATAAAAAAAAAATATCTTCCGAAAATATCTCACGAAAATATCTCGTGAAAATATCTCACGAAAATATCTCGTGAAAATATCTCCCGAAAATATCTCGCTAGATATTTTATAAAAAAAAAAAAAAAAGAAAGAGGATATTTTAGAAATTATAAAAAAAAAAAAAAACAGAGAGAAAAGAGAGTGAATTCTTGATTTTCCGAGAATTTACGAAATTTCTTTCGTTTTAGCGTCGTTTACGCTTTGACGAATCATTTTCTTGTTTGTTTGCATTTTACGAGTTGAATTTGTTAAATTGAACTTGTTTCCAAACTAATAGAGTTAGAGTTTCAAAACACTTCGAGCTAGTTTCCTTTGTGCTCAACATTGGATATTGCAAACTACGGATTGTTGAGGACGAAAACTCTACTATTGGGTGGAAATCTTGGATGGTTTGGTTTGTCATAGGGCTTCGAGCGCTTGGGCAATCAAATTCGAGTGTAAGCACGTGAGGTAACGAGTGAAAGTTCCATTTTTGTTAATTGCTAATTGTTTGCTTGAATTAGTGTTGTTGAGTATGTCTGACAGGAATAGCTCAGAGGAAAGGCCCGATACAGCTTTTATGAAGAGGGCGTTACAACAGTCCATGGAACGGATGAATGCCGTCATGGCCAATGTGAATGAGCGGTTGGAAAGACAAGAGGCAACTATCGCCAACTTGCGGCAAGAAGCACCGCAAAATGCTCCTAATGTAGGAAGGCCTAATAGGAGGGCCCATATTGAGGAGGAGTTGGAGGAGGATAGTTTTGGTGAGGATGATTATGAGGGTGAAAGGAGGATGCCCTTTGGAGGACGACATGGGCCTAGAGGACGACATGGTCGGGGAGGAGTTAGGAGACCCCCACGACGACCCTATGACGGGGTTGATAGGAACTTGGATAGTATTAAAATGAAGATGCCGGCATTCCAAGAAAAGAATGACCCAGAACTTTACTTGGAGTGGGAGAAGAACGTTGAGCATATCTTTGCATGCCACAACTACTCGCAATTCCTTTGAGAGACGATCTTGAGAGTATACTTGTCGCTTACTACAAGTGACTCATGCACTTGCGAGCTTTTACAAATACAAAATTTGGTTATCAAGTTTTTGTGCATCAATATACTCCACCCCACATAGAGTATAGAACTTATTTGGAATTTAATATACATATATATATATATATATATATATATATATATATATATATTATTTTTTTTTTTTTTTTTTTTTTTTTAATTTCGGCTCTCTTTTTTTTTAATATCCCATGAGATATTTATCCAAGAGATATTTTTGCTTAGAATTACTATACACATTCTAAAAGATTTACAATACGTATATAACACATAAATTACCAAAACGCCCAAAATTTCATAAACCAAATTTGGAAAAAAATTTGATTCAAAAATTTTCACCAAAGACTACCCAAAAATTTCAAGAAACAACATGACACAAGTTAAAAATTTCATGAACAAACAGGAACAAGCAGAAAATTGAATAAACAAATAGGAAATTAAAGAAAATAGTAGAAAATTGAAAAAACAAATGGGAATTACTGCAGAGAAGAAGAGCACATATTTTTTTATATCAGAAAATGAAATGGCAAGAGCACAAAGATAAGAATCTAAAATTTATAACATATCTAAGACCCAACACAAAATTGAAATCGATTCCTATAAAAGAAAGTTCAAAAATTTAGCACACAACTTAATATGTGAATATTACTCACCACAAGATAAGATTATGAAAAATACCACAAAAGTTGCTAATCCCTTGATAAGTTAGTTTGGAAGGAACTTGGAGCTTCAAGCTCTCAATCTTGATTGAAAAATCAATAATTTCATTAATGTCAAAAGTTATGAGACAATTGGACTTTTTAGTGTATTTATAAGTTACGAACAAAAATCTAAAAATAATTAAATCTCAACATTGGTTTTGATGTAAGGGTCAAAATTACACAGGAAAATATAAGCGTGTAGCTACTGTGAAAAGTCTATGTCGTGGCGCAAATAGCTCGAACAGTACAAAAATTATGTGGGATGTAGCAAATAAAAATCTATGCCGCGGCGAAGATACCCAATCAAAAACCTGAAAGTTAGGTGTCGCGGCAGCCAAAAACTCCTAGCTCGACACCCACGTTCCCTAGCTAAGACCTTAAGGTTTGTTGCCACGGTGTCCAAATCTTCCTACCTCTACGCAATCTTCCCAGCAATAAAATTGTGTGTTCATTGTCGCTATGCGTAGGTCTTGTGTGAAATTCTGCCCTTATTTCATTGACTAGTTCCTTCCACTCAATGTGTTCACTTTTTGACACCACCTCTTGTTCTTGCACCAACTTTTGAATGAGTCCATCCAAAGCTTCATTGAGTTATTTTGTCTTTGATCTCGTGATTGGTTCACTCGAGATTTGTAGCGGTTGTAGCGATTCGTTATTCTCATAACATAAGTGGGAAAATACCATCTAGAGTATTAGCTTCTATAATCTGTTCATTCTAATGACTACTTTCTTCTCATATGCAGTAACTTACAACTACATCTCAAATGTCAATTTTCATTTTTATCAATAATGCTATGCTTAAACAAATAAGACATTGCAATCAAATTTACAAGCAAATATTAAGCATCAGCTGATTAGACATCGTCACATTCAATTTGAGAAGATGTCAATCTCTAGATGTTGCATACCATGTAAATAATAAGAGAGCATAATATATGAATAGCCAAATAGCCAAGAAATCTTTTGTTGTGAACATCCTGTCAAATTGCATGATTTATGCAAAAAAAACAAGCATACAGATGCTTCATATACGAGCTAACCAAGATATAAATATTCACTATATTTACAAGGCCAAATATACAACAGTGATAGTAATATACAGCCATAAAATGAACAAAGGATGTCCCAAGGAAGCATAATAAATTTGAATAAGGCAAAAGTAGAGATTGCTAGTTTTAACAAGCTAGCTAGAAATTTGCACATAATCCGCTGTTATTGCATCAAACTTTCGGTAAAAAAACTCTTTGTATAACAGCCAAGTAGAGCAATAATACCAATAGAAAAGTTCTATTGTTGTTATTATTATTTATTTTATTTTTTGTCAAGAATATTAATTACAGCTTCACTAACGATGGTGCGTCTCGTGTAATTAAATAGCCTTGTTTGTTAGCATAGTTAACCTTGTGAGTCATGACTTTGTGTCCCTGTTTTTAAATAAAAAAAGACTTTGAATCATAATCCCACTGATTTTTTATTTCATCATCAAATCCACCAACAAATAGAAGTAACTAATTAAATCAAAGTGCCGAATCCAAAACATTTCTTTCAATTTTTTAGGACATATTTAATAACGATTTCGATTTATAATTTATAATTAAATAATTGATTTTATAATTTTTGATTCTTTTATAAAAATAATTACAAATATGTTTGATAACAATTTCTATTTAGTAATTTTCAAGAAAAAAATCAAAAATCACCTTCAAGTTGTTTGGTAATGATTTCTAATTTTTCATTTTTTTCAAAAAAACTTTAAAAATAAAGAAAAATTTTTGTTATTTTTTAAAAAATTTAAGTTTTTAATCATTTTGTTCCAATACTTAATCATACAAAAATTATTAGATTTGATTTACTCTCTATAAAATATTTGGTCAAAACGAAAAAAATCAAAAATTTGATTGAAAAATCTTATTTTTAAAGATTTATAAATTATTCCATATTTTGGTACTGGTTCTTCAAAACTGTAAAAATTAAAATCAAAATTTGTTACCAAACATATCTGATTGAAAAATCACTTAAAAAAATTAAAAATCGGGAATCAAAATCATTATCAAAAAAGTCTTTAGCAAAATACATTCCATAAATTAATAAACGTTGCCTTGGAATTTGGCAAAGGAAAAAGAATTATGCACAATTTTACAAAGTTGTCCTAAGTTTCAAATTTGATGGCATAAATTGAAAATGTTCACTTTAAAATGGTAGCTATATTCACATTTTTCAATTAAAGAGTCCGCTAATTTTACAAATTGGGTACATAGACCCATAGCCACTGTGCAATAAAAATTAAACTAAGAAATCATGCTTTTCGTGTTCCAAGAGTCTAGACTATTAAGACTGTTTGGGAATTAATTGACATATAGTCATAAAAAAAAAAAAAAAATTTAATTCAATTTGTTGCTCTGATAATTGGGCTATAAGTCAACCATCTGAAACATTAGTAAGAAACCAATATGCCTGATTATTTACCTTTTGGTTGACCATCCACAGGTAGAAATTATAATTAGTTGAGACTCACAGAAATAACCCTGTTTTTTCTTATTCGGCGACTACTTTCTGAACATCTTTTATATATAATATGAATTGCCCAATAGAATATATGAATCACAAACAGAAGAATTGGTATATGACAGCGGTAGATACTATCATTTTTTTCCTTTTCAGCAGCACAAAAACATTTCAATTTATCAAACAAAATATATATGGCACAAGAAAAATCGTAGTTATGAATTCAGTAAACATGGCTGTCAATAAATGCCTTAAAATTGTTGCTGCAAAAGAATAAAATGGGAACAATTTTATCAAAATAATTTTTTGGGTTGAGTTGTAACTAGGTCGCTCTTTTTAACATGTTTTGCAATTTTATCCAAATTGTGCCAGTAAAATTCAACCCCATTGTCCCTAAGATAAAATAGCCCACAAATCTTATTATGTCTCGGACCTTCACTGCATTATTGAATATCAGAATGTTACATCTGTAATTTAATTGTTGCTCGGAAAAAATAATAATAATAGTTTTTGTGTTCAAAAATTTTCTCTAGTTAAAAAAAAAATGAGAGAGTGCGCTTGAGAATTTTTTGAAGTTGTTTATGAATGATAGGCTTGTGTTAATGAATGAGGAGTAAATCTCTATTTATAGTTGATAAATGACCAAATAGTTGTTACAAAAATAAGAGAAATAAGGTGGTCGTGGGTGAGGATAATGGGAAAGTGAGACTCGGTCGTAGATCTCATCTTATCAGCTAGATAAAAAGAGATAATTAAATAAATTGTCAACTCTTTGTGAAGTATGTAAATATAAGGTAGAAGTTCGATCAAAATGTGTGATTTGTGTAATATTATTTCAAAAAAATAATAGAAGAAATATTTAGCAACAGAATTTGTTAAAAAATATATATAAAGAAAAAATATAAAATAGTAGTTACATTGTACTAAAGAATAATAAATAAGTCAAACTAAATTTTTTATAATTTAATTTAGTATTAAAGAAGCAGCTAAATTAAATAAAAAAAAATTGAATATAGGGAATAAAAAAAATAAACTAAAAAATAATTAGATTTTTTTAAAATATAAAAGTTAATTATATTGTTTAAAAATGTTGTTTTAACATTAGTCTTTATCAAGATATAGTTAACGAAATGATTTTAAGTATGATATTTTTTTATAAAAAAATTAAGCATTTTTGTGTTCTGTATATATAGATAGTAACTCTTATTTTTTAAAATATTGAAGAATTTAAAAATAAATTAGAAATATATATCTTTTTTTAACAAGAATAAAAATGAAAATAACATATAGCAATTATCTTAATTATTATATATAAAGTATGTGATATAAAATTATATTTTGTATAAACGTACATAATATTACAAGCGAAAGATATATTTTTAAAAATTGAGAGGAGACACATTTAAATTTTTTACTAAAAAAATGTTAAAAATATATAAATATTACAAGCATAAAATACATTTTTAAAAATTGATAGGGGGCACGTGCCCATCCTGGGATACACGTGCCTTCATCCCTTGCTTATATATGGCACGAAATTTGTAAGTGCACAGGTCATGTACAAGTGATAAATATTTTTAAAAACGAGATTGTCGTACCTACGAGGAATTTATTAAGGCGTGTATTAGGACTAAGTACAGAAATATATACTTTCTCTTTCTATTTGAACTATAGAAAATGAGTGACAAATTAAAATAATGAAATTAAACTAATTAAAGAAATAAAAATATATATATTCACTACACAAAAAAGAAAAGTTTAGGAATTTAACTTCTCTTATTCTACTCCCATGAATTTTCATATCTTATTAATAATAACTAAATTGTATAGATTATTAATCATCTCTACTCAAATAATTATTACACACATGACTATGGTCATATTAATCCTAATCCATATAAACTTAGCTCATATGTCTTATGGTCATCTAAGTATACATTAGACATTAAGCACTTAGAGTTTAAAAGTGATTACATACAAAATAATGAAAATTTCTTCCTCATTACACATGCAAATTTATTGCATGTTTACAATTTCATACCAATTTTTTAATTGCGCACAAAATTAACAAATTACCTAATTAAATGGCTAATTTAATTAAGCACATTAAATTAGATAATCTAAACACTTTAATAATATTAAATAAACATTAAATAATCATGTTCATAGAATGAGTTCCATTAAAATCCCTAGAATAAAATATATACTCCATACTACCACTTTTTAAAACGATAAAAACAAGAAAAAAAAGTTATAAGAAACATAAAGATTACACTTGAAGGAGTTGAATAGTGAATTATTGTGTAGAATCTTTCAAAAAATGCTTCAAAGTTGCCTCTTTTTACTCCAAAACCTTCAAACTCTTGCCTCTTGCCTCTTGCTCAAAAATGATGAAAAACTCTCAAAAACTAATGTATTTTCTTTTCTATCTAAAATTTGTGTTATGTTGAGGCTAAAACACTTGAAAAATGTCTTAGACAAAATCTGGACCATTTGATCAGCTTTTAAATCAATGGTTGGATGAAAATCATTAAAAAAAGGCATTGTCCAATAGAAAGACTACATTTGGCACGTAAAATAGGCAGAACATACCAGAGCGCGACATGTGGCACGAAAAAACAAGGAAGATGTGCTCGAGCTACACGTGGGGCCCTGCAAGAGGCTAGCGCAGACTAGATTGCAGAGCTGGAGCCACACGGCTCTCCGTGATTCACTAGCGTTGCTTGCTTAGCACTACATGCGAACCATTCGACAATTTTTGAAATGACCGCCGTGCTGATACGTGGAGCGCTGAGAAGGCTGATGAGGACCATTTGTTGAGCTTTCGCCACACGGCCCTCCGTGATTTGCTAGCATTGCTTGCGTGGTGCCCAACTGGCTTCTACGTATGTCTGGATATTTTTAAGGACATTTTGGATACTTCTATGTGCATCCACCTACATAAAAATAATTAATAAAAAAATTTCAAAAATTATATTTTCATCCATTTTTACCATTTGACCCAAAAAAACTTATCTTATTTTAATATTTTAATCCCAAAAATATTATTTATTCAATTAGACAAGTTAATTATTAAGCATAAAAATGATATAATAACTCAATTTCTATAGAGCTATCAATATACATATCCAAAAAGGTGTAAAAAATAACGTAGGATATAAATGAAGAGAGTAAATTCACATGGACGCTTTTTCTATTTTTTTTCCTTCAAAATTTACGATTTATTTCCAACATTTTCTTCATAGTTGTCCAACTAATCCAATGGATTTTTTATCTTTACGGTACATCCCCCCACCAATAGTTTAGCTTCTTCTCTACGACATAATCCAAACGGTAGTTTAAAACAATGCATAGTTGATGTGGGGGGAAGCGTGAAAACAAGGGAAAGAAAGAAAAGTGATAAATTCCTAAATTTACATTGATTTAAACCTGTTAAAGAACAGAGTATACCGAAAATAAAACTTTTAAATCGTAGAGTCACTTACTATTGCCGGTAAGGCATCAAATAATTCATTGTTTTGTACGAATAACAAAATTATTTGTAGTTAAAGATAGCTTGAGAATGAACTTCCAACTCTGTTTTTAATTAAAATTCAATAGCTCTTATTCCAATTTTCTATTGATACAACGTTAGATATTTATAGACTATAGCAAATCTTGAAGAACAAGAGAATATTATAAATTGATTATTAATTATAAAACTTAATCAAAAATAAAATACTATAAGAACAAATAAAGCAATAGAAACTAAATAAAATAAGAAATATGATATTTTAATTTAGTGGATGCATCTTTCTCTTCTTCATGAAGAAATAGTTGGGGCTTTAGGGGTGATAATTTGTATTATAGCTTGATTGATCAAATCGTATACAAATTGAAGAATTCGAATCAAACACGAATAGAACTAAAATTGTGCATGTTTCAGCCTAGCTCTAATAACCAAAAAAAAAAAAAATTTGAGCTGTGTTAAAGCCATCCCATTAGTCCAAAATAAAATAAAATTAAATTAAAATTTTAAATAAAAAAGATAAAAGAAAAGAAAAGACTATGTTAAAATTAAAATAATCTTTCATCTCTTTCGGTATTTATTTTTTATAATATATTAGTTATTTTTCTTCCATTTTTTTTTTTTAAAATAAGTTAATAATGAATATATAGTTATAATTTATTCCTTTTGTCACAATATTATGTTATATTCTTTGATGTTAATGCATTTAGCTTTTAAATCTATTTAACTCTTTAAACAAAAAAATAATATTCATCTTTAATTTCAATTAGTATTATGAAGTTTCTATTTTTAAATCGATTAGATATTAACTTTTGAAGTAAAACATCAAACATTTTATCAGCCTGTATTGTGCTATTCTCTTTTTAACTAGTCTATTATTTTGAGAATTATTAAGTTACTTAAACTCTTCATTTTTTTTTGTAAGTATCTTTGTTTAATTTACTCATCTCTATTTGTTTTGTTTTGTGGTTATAATAAATTTTATTGGGACTTAGAAACTCTTTATTATAACTGTGAGTTTTTATGAGAGCACGACGGCCTATAATTTTTGCATGGGTGGGGTTTAATGGCATTTACCCCTTGCTTAATTAATTTAAAAATTGACTTCTTATTTTAATAATTAGTTTTTTTCTTATATTTATCTTTTTTATTATTATTGTTTTATGTATTGCTACTTGAGCTTTAATCATTAAATATATTTTTTTAATAAAAAAAGTCATATTAACTAAAAAAATACATAATTAATAATTTGGGTTAATTTGCGCCAGCTCGTTTGTGTTTCATTTGAATTCAGTTTGAACTTTGCTGACTCGAATTAAATTTAAATTAAATTAGGGTTGGACCAATTTAGATTGGGCTAGTTTTGAATCAGCTAAAGCTAACCCAACTTTGCACGAAATGCCACCCATATAACATTGATGCCACCTCGAGTTTGGCTTCAATTTGAAAAACTTTCGATGATTGATGGCACTGCTTTTGTATCATATGTTATTGTTGTAGTCAGAGACGTACCTGTTTGGTGGGCTGTACCGGGCTTTAGCTCGGACAGCTTTTTTTTATAATTTTTTTTAATAAATTTTAATAATATAAATATAATTTAATATTTTATATTAATTAAAATCTTAATTATAAATTATTATTTTCCACATATTTTGCTGCCGCGCTGTTTTCATTTTTCTCTCTTTTTTTTTATTATTATTATTGGCTTGTTACTTTATTCTCAAACTTTACAACGATGTGTATCTGATATTTTTAAAAAAAAAATAAAATTATTATAATTATATATTCTCTTTTAAAAATATTAAATATTAAAATATTTATATTTTAATTTATACTCATATTAATAATTATGTATTATATATTTCTAAAAATTATAGCTTTTAAACTTTTGATCGATAAATATTTTATAATTATTAATTTAAGTGCTTATTTAAGTATAAATTTATATGTATGTAGTACTCATTTTTTTCATAATAATTCACCATTATTTCATTAAATATGTTATTTTTTATTCTTTAAATTATTAATTAGAATTCTTTATTTTAAAATATATATTATCTCATTGCTATATTAGAACATTAAATTTATTTTAAATTTCTATACTTATTAATTACTATTAATAGGTAAAAAAAATGATTGACATATAACTTTTTGTTTGCTTGTTGTTAGGTATTTGTAATTTTTAATTTATATACTTTAATTTGTATTAAATTCTTTTATCGTAGGTTATAATAGATAAAACTTACTAAAATTCTAAATCATTTAAAACTTTTTATTCATTTTTTAAAAAAATAGGTGATCAACAATCAACAAAAAATACTTCTATTAAGGTTACCAATAAAAAAAGTAAGTGATCTCAAGAATCACTTATTGATGATAATGCACATATTTTAAAAAAAATTAAATTTTTTTTTAATATATACCAGCCTTCCTAGAAAAAAATTTATGGATACGTGCCTGGTTGTAGTTGTGCTAATTAACATACGAGGGAAGCCCTATAGAGAGTTGTATATAAGTAGTAGTCATAGTTTTAATATTATATAGTTATATAGAATATATTATTTATAAACTCAACTATTATGTCTTACATCATTATAAAATTTATTAAACAATATGTTAGATTTTTCTCTTAATACATGTTACAAACAACTGTAGCAAGAATGTTTTTTAGCTATTATTTTACCACTATAAAATTTTGACTTCTTATAATCAATTAACTTTACTTTGAACATTTTAAATTAATATTTTACACTTAAAATCACATACGTTAATTTTATTATGTATCATTTGATTTTAAATATATTGCATTAAAAGCAAAATTATTAACCGTAAATCTTTTGAGTGTTTTGTTATCACTTAAATCTTTTAAGTGATAACATCCACGTTGTATTGTTATGCATATATTTTCTATTATTTACGTTAGTACAATTATAGAATTATTGAAGTATGTTCCAATATATAAGAACTCATTTATGATTATAAAATATTTTTTATTTTTCTACATTAATTTGATTATTTGTTTTTGTCTGTATTATCTATTTATTAGTATTTATTTTCGTTTCTCATACAAGAGTCATAAGTTATAAATTGTTTGTATCACCATGCCATAATTGTGTTGGACTTTATCACTAACAATTTTTTTCTATTTTTATACTTTTTTAAAAATGATAAAAGAAATGGTCTCTTAATGCATATAATTTATTTGTAATATTCAATAAAAAACTATTTCTAACATTAAATTAAAAAATTATCATTTTTCAAATAAAATAAACCTATTTTTTCTCATTTATTAAAAATTATAACACAGTAGTCAAATCATTATTTTTCTTCTTGAATATGTAGGTTCTTTTCTCACTTTTTTTTTATTATTTTAATTTGAATTTATTTATATTTGCATACATTTTGAATTTAGAACTTCTTCTTTTCTTTTTTTTATGACTTTTTTGTTAATTTATCATAAAAATGTGTTAATTGATTTATCTAACCATTAAATTACACTAATTATTTTTATCATATGTATAAAAAAGAAATTATTTATGAGAAAATAAAATAAATAAAAATTGGGTATTAATTACGGCATACATTTCAATATCTAAGTATCATTTTGAAAATTTGTTTTTATTAATATATAGTAAACAATTCAGTCCACCAAAATTTTTTTTTCTGCGTCTGTCACTGCCACAATATTTTTATTGTTCATTTGACCTAAAAATTTGTTTGAAAGTTGTGTATATATCTTTGTTGAAATCATGAGCAAATGGGGATAAAAGTTATTTTGGGGAAATTGACGAAGCTTACTTGGAAAAAACAAATATGTGCCTTCCCGCCCAAACCCAAAGTATACTTGCTCAACCAATTCTTTTTCATAGTGCAATTCAATAATATCAATTTTTTTTTTTTTATATCAAAAAGTAAATGTTATTGATCAAAAATAGGAGGCTTTAAATCATTATAGTAACCAACAACTTGTGGCTTTGCATCATATATTGGAGGTTTTGAATCATCAGTCCTATTAAACTTCTCTTTTAGGCATAATGATTTATAATACTAATTGATATAGCTTAAAGGATCGTGTGGCTTTAATACCAACTAATTTACGTTATTTGTTGATTCATATGAATGTTGAAAGATTTTGATCAAATATAGACTAGCAAGTTTTGAAGAACAAACAAAAATATTCCCCTTTTCCAAATATGTTTTTATTGCAAGTAATAATTAATTGCTCTCCAAGTGCAAGCAAAACCTAAGAAATTCTAACTTGATTGTTAATTATAAAACTTAAGCATCAAGGAAATAAAATTCTAAAAGAAAAAAACAATAATGAAAATGTAATAAAATAATAAATATTAAATTTTAATTTATGTACTATATCAATAGTATATTAGTATGTCGTCTACGAACAAACAAGTAGGAGATCAAAAGATTACTCCTAATTTTGAGACCTTGAAGTCTCTTGGGCGGAGGCTATAAAAACCTTAAGAGCTAGCATATGAGAACCAAATACTGAGAAAGTGGGCATCCTTTAACGGTCACAAACTTGGGATGGAACCCCAACATGATAGCTTCTAATAAATCCCACGTTACTCGATTGAAAGCATTGATCATAACTAGTTTTAGGGCCATATGGAAATTGTTGGTTGAAAGCTTTGATCATATCTAGTATTAGGGCCATATGGAAGTTGTTGCCTTTCCTTTGGGTTCTTAAATAATGAACAAGGTTATGACCTACAAGAGGCGGAGGCAGGATTATAATTTATTTTTATTTTGGGGGGAAGGGGGGGGGCAGGGCCTGGCATTTTTGGACAACTTATCATCATCTTTTAATTCTCAATTTTAATTTTAAAATTATGTATTTGAGATATATTTTAATTCTTCATTCTTGATTTTTAAAATTAAGTTTTGAATTTTGGTCAAATTTTAAAATTCAAGAAAATTAAGTTTTAAAATTGAATTTTTATTTTATTTTTTTATTTTATGACACTAAAAATTAATAATTGAATTATATTCAATCATGCTCAATCTTACACAAAATAATTAAAGAGTCAAAATTTAATGAAAATGTATCAAAAATAAATTTGAAATTTAATTTTAGAGCTAAAAAAGTAAAAAATTAGAAATTAGAAATTGATTATCAAACAAGCAAATGTAATTTTTAATTTATACTTTTTAAAATTAAAATTATAAAATAGTTACCAAATTGGACAACGTAAACTTGGATCTCGTTGAAGAGAAGTAGTATCATTTCTTCCAAGTTCACTTCTTTGAGATTTAGAACAACGAGTTTCATCGACACTTAGAGAATCAATTGACAAACTTAATTTTGTTGAATTTGTTTCAATTTTATTAAAAAATGAATGAAGAGTTTTGGTCGACTTTGAACTTTCACATTCATGTTCCATTATAACTTATCACCTAATAAAAATTTACAAATATTAAAGTATTGTTTAATCTTTAGTTTATCAAAGTTTATTAAAATAGATCTTTAAATATTAAAAAAAATATTCACTCTTTCAAATATTAAATTTATGTCATTATATTATTTATAGTTATACTTAAACTTATTTTTTATTTTGTTAACCTAATTAATTGATTATTACCACAATATAATAACAAAATTTTAAAATTTAAAATTTTATAAATCAATTAAACATTTGTGTTACAATATATTATTATTATTAACATATAAATACATAATTAAATAAAAATTATTTTAGCCAATCAGCCCACCCCATATATAAAATGCATATTATATATACAATAACATTATTAATATTAAGCATATATAAAATTATTCCAGCATATCAGCCCTGCCCATTCCCATATATAAAATGCACATTATTTATACAATAACATTATTAATATTAAGCATATATAAAATTATTCCAGCCAATCAGCCCTGCCCATCCCCATATATAAAATGCATATTATATATACAATAATATTATTAATATTAAGCATATATAAAATTATTCTAGCCAATCAGCCATGCCCATTCTCATATATAAAATGCACATTATTTATACAATAACATTATTAATATTAAACATATATAAAATTATTCCAGCCAATCAGCCCTGTCCATCCCCATATGTTATAAATCAGTTCAACAATTATATTACAATATGTTATTATTATTAACGTGTAAATATATAATTAAATAAAAATTATTTTTAGCCAATCAGCACATTCAGCACATATATAAAATACACATTAATTATCCAATAATATTATTAACATTAGCATATTAATCAGGATTCAGGAAAAAAATAATATATTTAATAAATTATAAATTACTGTGCATCGCGTGAGCCGCTAAGGGAGTCGCGTCGCACGGACTGAAACGCGACTGAACGGACTAAAATGCGAGGGCTAAGGATAGGGGCGTGATTCATGAATGGACTAAAAATGCGAGGGCTAAGGATAGGGGCGGACGGACTGAAAACGAGGCTGGAACCTGTGGCGTGAAACGTTGAACCGTGAATGGAGGTGGCGAGCCGTGAGCAGCGAGCTGGATCTCGTTGGAGAGGAGACGCGAACGGCGAACGGCGAACTCGTGGCGGCTGAACAATGATTTGAGTTTCGAGCATTTGGGGTGAGGCCATGAGGTAATATATTAATATTAGTCAAGGATAAAATGATAATTTTACATATATATATATAAAAAAAAAAAAAACCAAAAAATCGACCGGGGCTCGAGCCCCCCAGCCCCTGAGTAAGTCCACCCCTGCCTACAAGTTTGCTATCCTTAGCATATTTTGGAGAATGACACGTTGGTATAGACTAATAATATTCTCAATGATAGGTCGCAATTTATTTACAATTATCTTCATTAGTTCATTATTAATTTGTAGACAATATTGCACAAGCTAATGAATCTTAATTAAAACATCTACTTTTGGAGAAAGAATAATATGAATAAAGTTTACTGCAAAGGAGAGTTTCTTGTGGTGAAAGAAACTCTTAACTACCTCTTTTACGTCTGAACCCACAATGTGCCAAAAATTGTTAGAACAAAGCCGTGGGAAAGTCATCGGGTCCGCAAGCTTTGAAATGATTGATTTGTTTGAGTTTCATTAATCTCAAGATCTGCAATAAGTAATCCATCACGGATCAAGAATTTTTTCCTAAGAGGTTAATATATATTAAAAAAAATTATTTATAATATTAAGATTTATAATTAATACTAAAAGAAATATAAACTTAAAAAACAAAAAAAAAAAAATATAAACTTAAAAAGCAAATAAAAAATTTATTTAAGTTGTTCTAAGGATACTTCATAAAATTCATCAATTATCAAATAAGGTTCAACAAATCTAAAGAAATAATAGTCAACTGTTATGAAGAAAGAGGAGTACTAAATATATACAAATTTATACTTATATAGGCACTCAAATTAATAATTATACGATATTTATCGATCAAAAATTTAAAAGTTATAATTTTTAAGAGTACATAACATACATTTATTGATTTGATTGTAAGTTTAAGTACAAATATTTTGAATATTTAATATTTTTTAAAAAGAATATAAATAATTTTAATAGATTTAAAAAAAAATACCAGACTTTGACTTGATACAGCAGCAAGTAACAGACCAGATAACATAATTACAGAGCATAAAAGAATCAAAGTTACAGACAATATAAGACTAAAAAATAGTGTACTGGTTTAGGTTAATTTGTAGAATTTTGGTGATAAATAATATATTGTGTTTTACAAAAATATTAGTAATATTTATTAAAAAAAAAAAAAACCCTGAAAAAGGCTACCCTAGCTCAAGCTCGATATAGCCCATAGCATGAGTCTGTCATTGATTATGAGTAGTCTTGACTTTTGCTTCAATTGTTTCTAGCACATCTAAGTACCTTAGATTAGAGGCTTGAAACAACATCAAACCATCTACTATAAGACACCAAAGTTCCATTTTTTATTTCCAAACCCTTTCTTAACCTTAAAAAATGGACAATTCTAAGTAGCATGTCTAGAGGGTAACAATTTTATCACTACTTAATGTGTTTAATAAACAGTTTTGAGCTCATCGTATTACAATCACAGTAGTTAAGTCTTGTATCTTAGTAGTGCTCTAAAAAAGATGTCAATTGTGATATTTTGACATTTGACATTAGGGTGTTTTTTTCTTTTTCTTTTATGACTTTAACATTTGTGGGAGGTTTTATTTATTTATTTCTTAGTTTTTTTTTTTTTTTTTTACAATAAAGCGGTTTGAAACCTTTTATTTTTTAGAAAATTATAGTTTGACATATTTTATTTTAAAATATAGTAGTTTGACACTTGTGGTTAATTCAATAAAGGAAATTTTGGAGAAATTTCAAATTTTATTATGAGACATTTCACTAAATGTAAAAATATTACAACAAAAAGTATGAAAATATAAAATAACAAATATACCCCCCAATATCCCTTACCTGATACCCCCAACACCTCCCTTATCGAGTTGCCTATTTCCTTAAAAAATCCACCCACTATTCCAGCTCCACTAGTCAAGGCCACACCCGCCACTTGCTACCAGCTGAGGACTATTTTTGCCTTCTGTAAACCAATTTTTGCAAATTATTTTTTGTCAAATTTTAGGTATTTTTTTCAATTTATTTTTGATTGCTTGATATTATATTTATAGATAAAAATTAGATTATTTGGTATTTATTGAAATGTATTTATGATTATTTTTCAATTTTAATTATTTTCTGCAACACCCTATTCAATTTTAGGTTAAAATTATAAATGGAACACGGGTAGGAGACGATGAATAGTACACAAAATAATCAATAGGTTCGGTAGGGATTACCAAACCTCACTGTTATGTTCGATAGTTAAAATCGAACAAAACTGTAACATTCGGTAACCACTATCGAACCTACTATAATATACGATAATGCTTACCGAACTTAATTCAAACGTTCATTTGGGTCTATCGAATCATCCTGGTTTATACTAAATAAATACTTAACTGTTTGTGATATATTCATTGATTTAACAACTAATTTCTTATTTTAGGTATGAGTAAAATACCTCAAACTGCTTCGCATAGGAAAAGAAATGAAGAATTGTATGAAGCATAAGAACTTGTGTATAGAAGGAGAAAAACTAGGCAAATGGACATAACCGGGCCTTCAAATGTTCAGGCAACAGTAGATCTTTTCACAGAGATTGGAGAGGATTATTCTGAACTTAGGGATCATTTTTTGATACATGGGCTAAATGATCATACTTTGAAGATGACACTAGAGCATGAGGTCAAATATGATGAAGTTCATGAAGATCCCTCCTCATTCCCAATTGGTCCATTGAATATGTCCATGTTGAAGAGTTTCAAAACTTACATTGCATTTAAAATTTGGACCAAGGTAGTAAGTAATTCATTTTAAAATTTAATAGTTGGATTTATAATTATAATTTTATTTTAACTGTTTGTAATTTTGTCTGTATTTAGAGTGATTGTGAGTTGTTAAGACCTATTGGTCATTCTGTGGGACAAAGTTATTGGGATCTCAATCAACTCCATAATATGCATATTGTGCATCACATATATCAGTAAGGTATTGGTATTAACATTTGTTGAGAGATGGCATCCAGAGACCAACACATTTCATATGCCATTTGGTGAGATGACTATCACTCTAAATGATGTACAACAACTATTGGGCCTCCAGGTTAAGGGACATGCTTGTACTAGAAGGAAATAAAATGCTTGTACTGGAAGGAAATTAAGTAGAAGTGATGCTATTTCACTTCTTGTGGAGGCATTAGGAGTTAGTATAGATGTAGCAAAGTCTCAACTGAGTCAAAAAATATTATATGTCAAACTACGTTGGTTAAGGACTCTGTTTATTTCTTCTAGTGACAGACAACACAGGTGATTAGGGCATTATTGCTATATCTGTTAGGATGTACACTAGTTGTTGATAAAATTGTAAACAATGTCCTAATTTCTTACTTGAAATTATACATGACAGTATACATGAGTACGCTTGGGGGGCAGCTGCATTGGCTTATTTGTACAGATAGTTGGGGACAGGTAGTCGATATGATGCCAAGCAAATATCTAGATATTTAACTTTGCTACAAGTATGCTTTTATAAGCATATTCCTGTATGCGCTCCATCGCTAAACCTAAACTACACTAGCCAACTTCCTCTTGTACAACATTTGGGGTTGTACATCCATGCTTCTGTAGACAAGAATTTGTTGAAAGAGTTAGGAGAGACACTCGATAATCTAACATCATATGACGTATATTACTTATTTTATGTATTTTAAATTTAATTAGTTCGTTTAGTTATTTGTATTTTATCTTAATTAATTTATGTTTATATTTTCATTTTTAATTGATATGATGCGAAGCAAATATCTGAATATTTGACTTTGCTACAAGCATGGATTTATGAGCATATTTCCTTATGCGCTCCATCACTAAACCCAAACTACACTTGCTAACTTCCTCTTGTACAACATTTGGGGTTGTACACCTGTGCTTCTGTAGATAAGAATTTGTTGGAAGAGTTAAGAGAGACACTCGATGATCTAACAACATATGATGTAGGTTACCTTATTTTATGTATTTTAAGTTTAATTAGTTCATTTAGGTATTTGTACTTTATATTAATTAATTTATGTTTATATTTTCATTTTTAGGTTATTTAGGATCCATATTGCATCGAGATTTCAGAGATACGTTTTTTCATGGATGCATCCGTTTTTTGGAAGTCATTAAACCTTATCATAGCCACAAGGTATTGCACCAACTTAAACATATTCAGACTATTCTACCTGGTGTAGTTGAGCCTTAAAAAGACAATAGAGGATCCAATCCTAAGATGTACAAGGTGGAGTTTCATTTCGCAGATCAATATTGGACAAATTTGGATAGTCATATCTTATCTAAACAGTCCAAAGGTGCAATTGTTAATCTCCCAAGTGATTGTTCTTTAGATTACATGCAATGCTATGAAAATGTATCGCATATGAGAGTGCAAAACCTAATACATAGATTAACATGTGGTAGGACGATGATGACTCACACACACTGTGCAACCCCCAACATTTACAACGAGATGTGACTCTTAGTATTTATTAACATAATTGTTACTTCTAACTTTACATGCTTGTATCTTATGGACTAATTTTTTAATTTTGTTGCATTTGTTAAGATGTAAGAGAAGCATTGCATATTGTTGAGCGTACTTTATCAAAAAGAAAAGAGCAACCATCCAAAAAATGGTACAAAAAATTCAAGAAGGTTTAAAAAATCTTGCAAGGATGTGTTAGTTCATCAGCTACATATGCTCATCAACCATATTATTTTTTGTTAATTATTTGTAGTTGACGTTTAAAGTAATAAGTTGTATTTGATTTGAATGCTATTTATCACATTAATATCCACTATATTTACTCAATGATATTAATTATTTCTTTCGAACTTTATATTAAGTGAATGCATAAATTTACATCGGTAGAACTCTTCATATAAAAAGAACTAATCATTGTAATCTAAGTCAAATATAATATTCGAATTTGTAATTATACTATTCGAAGATGATTGTAATAAATTGTAATCTTTAATTTACTTTACATATGATGTAATCCAACCTTGTGCATATGCTTTATAAAATGCATGTCAAGCTGAGTATATAGATGGTATTAGAATTTCAAGTTGCAAATCTACCTGTATTGTATAAAATTAATAAAATAAATGTATATCTGATTAATTATACAGTTGTAGCATAAATAATGAAATCAAATCTACCTTCATAAAATGATTTTCATTGAAAAAACATATAAAAATTATCTTTTGATTGGTAGGTGCCTTAGACCAAAGAGGGAGAAAAGTCTATGAACCATATAAACTAAATGCAACAACAACGACATTGTATGTGGAAGCAATGATATGTCCCATATCTGGTAATATCATATATTCAGAACCATAACCATCATTAAAATGAGAAAGTTTATGAACGAGCTCCTTTATCACTTCAAGATTATCATACAAGCAAGTATAATCATCATAATGATTTTGTATTTCACTAAGCATATCAACCTTAACTTGAAGCCATGATTCCTCTCCAAGTCCAAGTCCAATGACTATGGCTCTAAACCTACAATTACCATGTCCTAATACGTTACTAAATCTCCTTACATATGGTTTGATTTCAATAAGTAATTAAGATATATATGGCGAAGACATAATTAGTTGAGCTCTTTTAACTGATAACTTTTCTCTTTCTTGTGAATTGTGCCCTATTTGAAGACACAATTATTTAGGAACCATGAATAGATGTATCAAATGCCTTCTCATCTAATGCATACTCAAAACTTAAAGGATCTCATCTTGTAGAACATTTAGCCTTAGTAGGACGACCTCAATGAGCTTGTTTCACCTCCCAATTTGATACCAAGTTCTTTGTGATGTCTTGAATTGTCGTTTCAATGCAACATATGCACTTTCTGCCCTATTTGTTGTTAAATTTTCTAAATAAATATGTAAATCTGTCCAAGTTGAAACAAATTTTTGTTTGTATGAATTGAGCCATATATTATTCACATAATGTATTGCATCTTTACAATAAAAAAAGTCTCTATCAAGATATTCTATGTTCAAATCATATTCAATAATTGTCAACTTCTAATGAGAACTATTTTCGATCATCCTTCATTTTAAAGAAAATGGACAATTATATTTTCTTGTTCCAATTTGTTTCTCCTTCTTATCCTTGAAATTTTTCGGTTTTGCTTTAGAACGTTAAACTTCATTTATTTCATATGCAAAATTAATCCTAGGTTTCCTATCATTTAAACCCATGTCGGACTTTTTCATCACAACAATCATCCTATTACTTGTCCCATTAGACTTCGTCTATGAGATCAATTCTTCTTTTTGAAATAAACACTTATAGTAAAATAAGATAAATTAATATATTCAAATTACATAATATATAGTATTTATTAAAAATATATAAGATATTTCACTCTATCTCTTTCGAATAATTTAATGCAGTTGATACTCTATTAATCCTGTAACTCGTATGCTGAATCTTATAAAAAGTTGGAATTAATTTTTTTTCACAGAGATTCAATAGGGATGTATGGAAAAATTATATAGGGTTCTGTAGGGGTGTCGAACATAGTAAAAATGCTTGGTAGGGATGTATGGACAATTTATAAAAAGTTGGGTAGGGGGTGCCCAACATGTTTAAAATGTTTGTAAGGCTTATCAAACCATTGTGTGATTTGCATATTTTTTTTATATACTTGTTTTAATTACTTTTTATCTCCATATTTTTCAAAAAATTTCACTTCTTTTACATCTTGCATATATTTATCTTCCATTATTAATATTTTAAATATTTTGAGTTAGGTTTGGAGTTGTTAATGGTGAATATGGAGGTGGAGGTGGAGGTGGAGGTGGAGGTGAATGAGAGAGAAATTATAGGATGTGTGAGATTTTTTTAAGAAGTATTTTTTTTAAGAGGGTGGGATGTATTATTTAATTTTAAGGAAAAATGATAAATTTATCATTTCATTATATTTTTAAATATTTTATTATTTAACGAGATATTTTAGAGTAAAATTTAAATTTTTTGAAAATTTTCTTTCAATAAAAAAAAAAAAAAGAAGACACTTGTTGTTCATATTTAACACAAATTTCCATTTGATTTAGGACGGGTAATAAAGAATAGTGCTTGTTGTGTGGACGTGCGTAGGAAGAGTAAAATGAGATTTCTCTTGCTTTGGCGAGTAACTCTTGGAACTCGTTTCGTCTGCGTGAACATCAACCTATTTTCAATCCATAAGAAGCCTAAGAAAACAAACAAAATTAATCGTCCTCTTTCCCATTCCATCTACTGTTTCGTTTTGTTTTTTTAATCATAAAACAAATTAAATGGGAAGCAAATCATCGTCTTCTTCAGTGTTACCGTCGTCAGAAAATAGCGGGAAATATTTTCACCTGCTTTATTTTCTGGCGAAGGCCAACAGATTGACACTCGTCATCCTCTCATTCGTCATTCTCCCCTCGTTAGCCTGGGACCACCATGTTCTTGTTGGAGCTCGACAGGTGATTATCATTATCGAGTTTGTCGTCAGATCCTCAGTTTTCTTCTATTCAAATTTTCTTTGAGTCGTTTTGTTTTGGGCTTCGGTGGGGAATATTATGACCGCAATTAGAAGGTGATAATGTATCAATGAGGTTTGGAATTTAGATTTTTTTTTTGGATCCTAGTTACCCCTACTCTGGAGGGGAGGGACAATTTACAATTGCTCCAACCACGACCTCCGACTCCATTATCAACTCGATTGAGTTGTTGGAAGCCTGGAATTTGGATCATTTAACTCTGAGTTTTAGTGCTTTTTCTTTTGAAGAAATGGATAATTCAATGTGCCGGTCTCGTTTTCTTATAGGAAGAAACTCCGTTGTTGCTTCGGCAACCAACAGATTTGAAAAATCAGGTGAGATTGGAAGATAATGAAATACCTTAAAGTTTGCTTTCAATATTATTCAATGTGGGTTCTGCATGTATCGCATTGTTCGTTTGCTTGGATTATAATGTGGAATTTTTAGGTTGAAAGTCTAAAGGCTCAGGTAAAGGTCGGAAGGAATGGGGATAATGCAATCAACATTCAACGAAGAAACCAAGTTAGAGATGCAATGATTCATGCATGGGCTTCTTATGAGAAGTATGCATGGGGCCGAGATGAACTTCAGGTAGGTAGGTAGGATGTTTATCTATGTTAAACGGTCTGTTTTAGGTTTGTTGGTGCTTTAAATTTTTGCATACATGTCAGAGTGTCAAGCATACTTATTTTCTTAATTTGTTATGTAAATTTCTATCAATTTGGAGTGTCTAGAACCCATGTTCATGTCGTGTCCCCTTCATGAAAAAGGAAGAGCTGATCTAGCATAGAGAAGATGCTTACAAAATCTTTTTAATAGGAAAATTTAATTTTAAACTACTTAAAGCATTGAATTGCCTCATGTACATAAATAGAAAGTTAAATTTTTTTTTTGGCATAGCTAGATACCCATCAAAGTTTGTGATTTAGTGCTTCTTGTTATTGTTAAGCTTATTTTTCTCATATACCCATTTCTAGGAATCTAATTTGTGGTACATCGTAGTATTTTTAAATTTATTAATAAGTTAGTCTAGAGCTGTAGGAAAGTAAATAATGTACCAAAGGCAATTGTTATGAATTGGTTTCCTAGCAATATAGTTAAAGTAGTGTAATAGGAAAATAAGAACAGAATATGAAGAAAACTCTTCTGTATTGATTAACTCAGAGAAATTGTAAACTACCAAGCATCTACAGAGCTGAAGCTCTTACAAATTACTCAATGCCTTTTCCTTCCCAATTCCTTAGTCTTTTATTCTACATTCTCATGTACCTCATAACTAACTTCCTATGTGGCCCAAAATTGTAACAAATTGCTAATCATGTCTCACCAAGGATTTTGAGGACCACTTCTTAACTAACTTCCTTTCCCTAGCTATGCATGCGCAAAGCCAACTCTACCCCTCCTTATAGCATAAGTAAAATGAACCTTAGGCCTAACGATACCCTCCTTTAACATATTCACCTTGTTCTCAAGGTGAAATGTAGGAAGTTGCTTCTGTATGGAGTGGAAATCTTCCCATGTAGCTTCATAACCTGACACCAACCTCCCTTTATAGTAAAGCACCCCATGATTAATTGAAAATCCATCAACTTTAGGTTGCCCTTCAGTTATGTCTTGCCTCAATTTCTGCAAGAACTCATCCTCCTCTATCTCCTTTAGCAGTTCAAGCCAGTGCTGCCCTTGAAGGGCATTCATCTTTGTGTGGTTTGACATTTTGGAAGGGCATCAACTACCCTGTTACTTGCACCACTCCTATAATGAATGTGAAAACTGTAACCCATCAACTTGGTCACTCATTTCTAATATTCAGTGCTTATAATCCTTTGCTCCAATAAGAACTTCAAGCTCTGCTAATCAATTTTAACAACAAAGTGCCTTCCCAAGAGGTAAGGCCTCCATTTCCCCACTGTAAAGAGTATAGCCATTAGTTCCTTCTAGTTAGAATATAAGTTATAATATTTCCTTATTATCATTATTCTGTAAATATATTGTATTTATTATCTTTCCTTAATTGAGATTAATATGTGTATATATATAACCTATTAGGTTAATGAGAAAACACACAATTTTGATTTCTAAAGTTAATTTGGTATCAGAGCTTTGAGAAAAAGAAAAAAAAATATTTCCGCTGCCTATCCACTGCCGCTGCCTCGCCGCCGCCGTCCTTGTGCCGCCGAAAAAAAAGAAGCTGCCATCCTTCTCTGCGCTTCTCGGCCGTCGTCGTGTTTTGTCACTAGCCAGTTCCTGCAGTCGCCGCTACCCATCGCCGGCCTACCTAGATCTGTTTTCAGATCTGTTTTCCTGTTTTCCAGATCTGTATCTGTTTTCCTATTTTTCAGATTTGTTTTCAGATCTGTTTTTCCCAGATCTGTTTTTCAAATCTGTTTTTTCCAGATCTGTTTTTCCCTCTTGTATTGTTTCAGATCCAAACAGTACTGTTCCTATATATATCCATTTTTTCCTTTTTCGATCCACTTTTCTTTAAAAAAAAAAAAAAAAAAAAAAAAAAAAACAGTAACCCATTACCACTATGTCTAAGGATCCAATGGAATCAATCTTCCACACTCAACCTCAAATTCCCAGTAAATTATTTCTACCACCATACAAGACAGTTCATCCTCTGTTAATATTAAATTGAACGGCACCAATTACCGTATTTGGTCCAAGATTTTGAAAATGCATATTGCGGGTAGGGAAAAGAAAGGTTATATCACAGGAAGAAAAGTTGCCCCTAAAGAAGATGATCCAACTTATGATAAATGGGAAGCTGAAGATGCCATGGTAAAATCTTGGCTCATCAACTCTATGACAGATCAATTGATGTCTCACTTTGTTCAATGTGGCACTGCCAAGGAAGTTTGGGATGCAGTAAGACGAAGTTATTTAGATGTTTCTGACTCGTCATAAGTGTATGCGTTAATGAAGAGGTCATTTCAGCTTCGTCAGAATGGTCGCTCTCTTGCTGAATATTACAATGAAATGAATTCTATTTACATGGAATTGGATTATCGCAGACCTAATGATATGACATGTGCTATTGATATTGAGAAACTGAGAACTCGTACTGCTGAAGATCGAGTCTACATGTTTTTAGCTGGTTTAGATCGAAGTTTGGATCAAGTGAGCAGTCGGGTTTTGGCTACTTCTCCTTTACCAAGTCTAGAAGAAGCATATTCTTTAGTCCGTCGTGAAGTACAAAGGCAGGCTACAATGGGTACTGAGGACCATTCTGAACCATCAGCTCTCATTGTTCAACGAAGTAGACCACGTTTGGATACTCCATCTGCAAATTCTGGTTCTCGCTTCTGTACCTACTGCAATAATTTCAATCACACTGTTGATGTTTGTTGGAAGAAACATGGCTATCCAGAGTGGTACAAACTTAAGCAAGCTGAACGAAAAAAGAAATCTAGTCAGACTGCTGCTTCTGCCTCTCAGGTTTCTCGCATAACTCCTCAAGGAGGTAATTTTGATTCTGCTTTTATTTCTTCTTCTTCTAACACTTGGCTTATTGATTCAGGAGCCACTGATCATATGACTAGTAATTCCTCTCTCTTTGATTCTTTAACACCCTCTTATGTTAAGTCTGTACAGGTTGCCAATGGGGCACCAATGTCAATTTTGGGAGCTGGCAATGTCTCCTTATCACCCACATTTTTCATGTCCTCTGTTTTATTTGCACCTACTCTTAAGAATAATCTTCTGTCAATTAGTCAACTCACTAAGAATCTTGATTGTTCTATAACTTTGTATTCTACTCATTGTGTATTTCAGGACAATCAAACGAAGATGATGATTGGCACTGGTAGAGAAAGAGGAGGTCTTTATTATTTAGAGAAGGGGTCTGGCAATACTAGTTGTGGTTTTCAAGTGGATAGAGGAAGTGATAAAGAAAAAATTATGTTATGGCACTGTCGTTTAGGGCATCCATCGTTTGTTTATTTGGAACGTTTGTTTCCTAAACTTTTTTCGAATATTTCTGTTTCAAGTTTAATTTGTGAACAGTGCATTTTTGCAAAAAATAATCGTGCTACTTTCAAAATTAGTTCTAATAAAAGTCTTGTTCCTTTTGCTTGTGTTTATACTGATATGTGGGGTCCTTTTTCTACCCCTACTGCCTTTGGACATAGATATTTTGTTTCTTTTATTGATGATTGCACTCGAGTTACTTGGCTCTATTTGTTGAAATCTAAGGGTGACGTTTCTCATGTTATTCCTCAATTTTATAATATGATTGTCACACAGTTTCAGGTATCTGTCAAGGTTTTTCATTCTGATAATGGTCGTGAGTTCGTAAATCAATCACTTACTCATTTTTTTAAAACTCATGGCATCATTCACCAGACGACATGTGTTTATACACCTCAACAGAATGGCATAGCAGAGCGTAAGAACCGACACCTTCTTGAGGTGGCGCGTGCCCTATGCTTTACTATGCGCGTTCCTAAACAGTTTTGGGCTGAGGCTGTCATGACTGCTGCCTTTCTTATAAACCGCATGCCTGCTCGTATTCTAGACTACCATACTCCATTGAGAAAATTATCTCTTTTTCACCCGTTATCTTCTGCACTTAATATATGTCCTAAAGTGTTTGGTTGTGTCTGTTATGTTCATGTCCATGCCCTTCATAGGGACAAATTTGATCTACGTGCTCTTAAGTGTGTTTTTTTGGGATATTCTAATACACAAAAAGGGTATAAATGCTTTCACCCACCTACAAATAAATACTTTGTGTCTATGGATGTTCAATTTTGTGAACATGAGTCTTATTTCTTTGATGATGTCTCCTTGATTCCTCTTTCGGGGGAGATTCATAGTAAGGAAGAGGAAACATTGTGGTTAGAAGAAAAGAAGTTGTGGATTTCTGGTAAGGGGGGGACTCTCCTTCTTTAGAATGTAATGACTCAAATCCTTTGAGAGGACCCGAACTTGGAAAAGAGGAATCAACTAAGGAGTTGAGGCCACCTCATATGTTCCATCTGCAATTTGGTAGAAAAAACAAGGATGTTATTGCTATGACCCCCCATCTTCTAATGTGGAGACTCCTCTTGATGATACTACCATGACTTCAAATGACTCTTCCGAAGTTGACCCTGAGGTACATGTTTCTCCTTTATCTTCTACTAATGATATTCTTGTTTTTGACGTACCATCTGATCATGTAGTAACAGAACCTACAATTTTAGATCCACTGAGTAATGCTCAAGATAGGAGATATCCTCTTAGAAGTCGTAAACAGCCTGATAAATTAGGCTTCTTTAAGTCTTCATCTAATATTGTTTATCCCATGTCTGACTTTGTTTCTTATCACCGTCTGTCTCAAGCTCATTTAACGTTTGCTCTTCAGATATCTTCTGTACCTATCCCTAGTCATTTTCAGGAGGCTCTTGATGATCCTAAGTGGAAAGTTGCTATGATAGAAGAAATGAATGCTCTCCAAAAGAACTGTACTTGGGAGTTAGTCGAATTACCTAAGGGAAAGAAGACAGTAGGTTGTAAGTGGGTGTTTACAGTTAAGTTTCGTTCCGATGGAACATGGGAGAGGAATAAGGCCAGAGTAGTGGCTAAGGGCTATGCTCAAACTTATGGAATTGACTACCAAGAGACATTTGCTCTGGTAGCTAAGATGAGCACTGTTCGAGTTATACTTTCTATGGCCGTGAATCTAGACTGGCCATTACTTCAACTCGATGTAAAAAATGCATTTCTTCATGGAGATCTGTCAGAGGAAGTATATATGGATCCTCCTCCTGGTTTTCAAACAAAAGATGGGAAGGTGTGCAGGTTGAAAAAAGCCTTGTACGGGTTGAAACAGTCACCTAGGGCATGGTTTGGCAGATTGAGCCGATCAATGAAGGAATATGGTTTTAAACAAGCCCAAGCAGATCACACTCTTTTCTATAAAAAGGTGGGTAATGATATCACCTTACTTCTGGTTTATGTTGATGATATGATTGTTACAGGTAGTAATTCTGATGAGATAAAGAAATTACGTGGTTACTTGGCAGAAGAATTTGAAATGAAGGATTTAGGAAATCTGAAATACTTCTTGGGTATTGAAGTTTCTAGGTCTAAGCAAGGGCTTTTCCTCTCTCAACGGAAATACATACTAGATCTCTTGACTGAAACTGGCAACTCTGCGTGTGCTCCTGTAGATACACCTATTGAGGTAAATCATGGTTTAGCCATTTATCCTGATCAGATTCCAACTAATAAGGAGAGATATCAAAGATTAGTAGGAAAATTGATTTACTTGACTCATACTCGACCTGATTTATCTTATGCTGTTAGTGTGGTTAGTCAGTGCATGCATAATCCGAGTGACAGGCACATGGAAGCTGTGAATCGAATCTTGGCCTATTTGAAGTCTTCCCAGGCAAGGGTATTTTGTTTTCAAAACATGGACATCTTGACATTATTGGTTACACAGATTCTGACTTTGCAGGATCCAAGATGGATAGGAAGTCTACTTCAGGATATCTTACCTTTATTGGAGGAAATTTAGTGTCTTGGAGATGTAAGAAACAGAACGTGGTGTCATTGTCCAGTGCAGAGGCTGAGTACCGCGCTCTTCACCATGGTATTACAGAGCTTTCTTGGTTAAAGATTTTGTTGAGTGAGCTTGGTTTTGGTCCTAAAAAGTCTATGACTTTATTTTGTGATAATACTGCAGCAATTGAAATTGCAAATAATCCAGTGCAACATAACCGAACTAAGCACATTGAACTTGATAGAAATTATATCAAAGATAATTTGGATGCTGGCATCATTCAAGTCCCATACATTAAGAGTGCTGATCAATTAGCTGACATTATGACCCATGCGGTTACAGGAAGTTCCTTTCATACATCACTATTCAAGTTGGGCATGTGTGATATCTATGCTCCAACTTGAGGGGGAGAGTTAGAATATAAGTTATAATATTTTCTTATTATCATTATTCTGTAAATATATTGTATTTATTATCTTTCCTTAATTGAGATTAATATGTGTATATATATAACCTATTAGGTTAATGAGAAAACACACAATTTTGATTTCTAAAGTTAATTCTTCTTATAGATGAATTTTAATCTAGCCTTGGGACCCAAGGTATGACCCAAGGTAGTAAGCCACAGGCCTCTGTTTCTCAAGTAATGCTACCCCTAATCCAAAACTAGATGCATCAGTATCTACCACAAAGGTTTTTGAGAAGTTGGGCATAGCTAACACTGGAACTTGAGACATAGCTTCCTTTAGTCCCTTAAAGGCTTGAGTAGCTGCCTCATTCCACTAAAATTGATCCTTCTTGAGCTGCTCAGTTAGTGGCCAAACCTTGAACAAACTTCCTATAGGGTTTGTTGCTACTCCCTTTCTAGAGATTATGTGACTTGGATAGGCCACCTCTAACTTGCTAAATTCACACTTTTTTCTATTTCCATTGCATCCATTCTCTGATTAGCATTCTTGGCCATTCCTCGCCCAATATTGTTACTCTGATACCAATTTGTTATGATTTGGTTTCCCAAATATATAGTTAAAGTAGTACAATAGAAAAATAAGAACAGAATATGAAGAAAACTCTTTTGTATTGATTAACTCAGAAAAATTGTAAACCACCAAGCATTTGAGATGCTTGAAAACTCACCACAAAGATAAAGCTCTTACAAATTACTCAATGCCTTTTCCCTCTCAATTTCCTGCTCTCTCTTATTCTACATTCCCATGTGTCTCATAACTAACTTCCTACGTGGCCCAAAATTGTAACAAATTGCTAATCATTTCACACCGAGGATTTTTAGGGACTAATTTTGAACTAACTTCCTTTCCCTAGCTATGCAAAGCCAACTTTACGCTTCCTTCTAGCATAAGTGAAATGAACCTTAGGCCTAACAGCAATACACGCTAATAACAATATTTCTAGCAGATCCAGCCTCTAACTACTTTGCATTCCATCTTTTGACACCTTAAAGTAGTGATATAACAACTATATCTAGTGATATTCTAGTGATGGATGGTGCAAAGAATAAACCTTTTTGAACTTTATATATGTTACATACTATCATTGGTTTGGAAGGGATAGGGTTTGCTGGTGATAAGACAAACCCACACAAAGGTTATATGTGACGAGGTTTTAGTTAGGTTTTCTAGGAACCAACCGTGGATATATTTTTCTTTTTCTCCGAAATCTTTTTTGGCAGATTAGATTTCCAGAAGAATCCTGTAGAATACAATATTGTATATACTATTGTTTATGATGCCAGTCTAAGGTTCTAAAAATGAACCTTGTATCAAGGTTGAGTTCAATAAAATATACTCTTTTGTGAGTTATTTCATGCAAATCATTCCAATAAATGCAGCATTACATCATTTCTGATATATGTGGATTGAGACCTGACTGCCTCATATATTTGCAGAAAAGTAATAGCTCCACTCCTGAGTTTATGAGTTTATCATAACATGAGTTAGATGTTAAGTTTGTGAAACTTTGCAATTGGATCTCATGCATGTGTGGAAAAATGAAGTCGGACAACTTGCATGTTTACATAAGTATGCAGTTGAGCCCAGAAAAAGAGGAAAAAAAGTTTTAAAAAATAGTTTGACATCCCTTCTGGGTGGTCTCTTTGCATGTATCTAGGACAAACCTCATGGGTGTGGTTGGTTGCTACCCCAAGTCTGGTTGGGTTGTATGCCATGTATTTCTACCACACTTAAGGGCAGTGCTTTTAGTTTTGATGTGAAAGAATGTTGAGTAAGCACCTTCGCTAAAAGCTTAATCTTCTGGGTGGTGGACCATTATTAGTTTATATATCAGTTAATTATGATAACCTAGTTGATGGATCTTATTTGAGGACCTTTTCTATAGATTGATCATGTATAACTCTATATTTATAACGGCGCTGTTGAAAACTTCCATCTGTATCTATGAAGATTTGTTATTTGTTGATTCTCTTCTTTGCATTTCAATTTCAAGAGTGTGGTTAATACCCTATGATCCGAAGTTGTAACTTCTTTTACTTTTTGCCCCCCACATTGTGGATTTTATCCCACAACTAATAAATAAATCCTCACTCTAAACAGCCACTGACAAAAACTGGAGTTGATAGTTTTGGTGGTCTTGGAGTAACTCTAGTAGATTCACTTGGTACATTATACATAATGGGTCTGGATGAGCAGTTCCAAAGAGCCAGAGAGTGAGTCAACATCAACTTTGTCTGTCATGTTTCACACTATCTCCTTATGTATGCCTCACACGCTTTTTCTCTAATGTAATCTTCTCTTTAATCAGTTTTTTTCCCAGTAAAAAGATAACTAGCTCATTGTCACATCTGAATCTCCCTTACAGGGTTTTTCCTAGTAATTTCAACTATAAGAGTGGTTTTAGTTTTCAATCATCATTTTATTTTTCACTCTTATTATGGTTTTTTAATTTTCTAGTTTCTATTCTAAGATTTTTTCCTCCACTCTAAGAAAGCTATAACTGTAAATTACTACAGGTGGGTTGCAGAGTCACTGAATTTTGACAAGGATTATGAGGCTAGTGTGTTCGAGACAAGCATAAGGTTGAAGAAGGTTTATTCTTATTTTTACACAAACACTAGTTTAGGCGATTCATTTTTCAAATGCTAAACATAGAGGGAAAGAGGAAGCGAAGTCTTGTCACCTTCTTTTTGCGAATTGAGCGTCTCATTTATGATTAATTTGTTGATGCCAGGGTTTTAGGTGGACTTATTAGTGCATATGATCTCTCTGGTGATGAAGTCTTCCTTGAAAAGGCTAGAGATATTGCAGATAGGTTACTGCCTGCCTGGAATACACCTTCAGGTATTCCCTACAACATAATTAACTTGGCGGATGGAAATGCCCGTAACCCTCGGTGGACAGGGGTGAGTTATACATCTTAAATATACTTTTTTCCACTCTTCACCAAGACTAGATTTTATATGCTGACAAATGTGTCTTAACGTGTTGCCACCAAAGCATCCATCATCCCATATACAATTATTTATAGTGCATCTATCTTAAATTGTCAAAAATTTATTTCTTGTAATACTGTAATTGTATTGTTGTCTTAAAGTGTTGATTGTGAAAAATGATTTTAAGTAACTTATGGAATCAATGCTAGATTTTACTTGAATTTCTGTTTGTCTGCAGTTTAGCTGTTTTCTTAGCATTATAATTGCACATAGGAGAAACTTATGCATCTACATTATTTATTTTACTTAGGCAAGTATAAAATTATTGACTAATAAATAGTAGTAATCTTGATCATTATATTTGATATTCATCCTATTTAGTTTGAACTACTGTTGCCTTTAAAAAATTCTGCATCAGTTTGAATAGAGCTTAGGTTAAATTTCCTTTCCTAAGGATATTGTCCTGGTTTTGTATCTTCTTTCTTTTCGAATCTCAATTTCTACATCTTCCTTACCTAATTTCTTCTCTGCTCCAAGTTCTCATTTCTTTCTCGTACCAATTCTCTCAGTCCCATTATCTTATCTAAATTCCTTTCTTCCTCTCATTCAATTCTTGTTTCATCTTCAGATCTCACTGCATCATCATCTTTAGATTATGTACAGTTCCACGAGATAAGATTGACTTCATGTTTGACTTATTTTACTGCCATAGAACCATGTTAGCTTATAAATTAATTTTTTTCCCTCAATTGTGTGGCAGTTAAAATGCGTTATCTAATTACTAATAGTCTAAACCCGTTGCTTAAGTCCCTATCACTGACAGTTGCATCATAACACCTCAGTTCCTATAGGGTGTTTAAATAAGTTTATGTTGCTTCCACCAATCATGTTCCAAAGAAGAGGGCTTAATGAGCACTTTTGCTTGGTTTGGTAGGTATCTGGTATGTTTTGATATCCTTTGCTAGGGCGGTAGATAGTTGGGTTTATTTTCAAGCTTCTGTGTTGAATTGGTTTGGCTTATGTTATGTAATTTGACACTTGACTTGGCCTATTCATTCATTGATGCATTTTTTAACCACATCACTGTTGTATACCTTATTTTAGCTATGATGTAAAGGCTTATAATTCTCTCACAGCATTAGTATCTTCTTTGTTGACTTAGACTTTCTGTCCCTAGGAAAATAGTATTCTGGCGGACTCTGGCTCAGAGCAGCTGGAATTTATTGCTTTATCGCAAAGGACAGGGGATTTTAAGTACCAGGAAAAGGTATGTTACTATCTTTTTCTGTTTGATAATTGAACCCTAGGAATGGCCATGCCAACTGAAAACTGACAAAATGAAAACATTATTTCTTTCAAAATATTTGCAGTTCTTTATTTCATATGCGTCAGCACATTTCTTATGTGACATGCCATTATGAAATTTCAGAGTTTTTTTAGGTACATGTCTTGTCCATAAATTCCTTACATTTTGATATTTCAGGTAGAAAATGTCATCAAAGAGTTGTACAGAACTTTTCCTGCTGATGGCTTGCTTCCCATATATATTAGTCCTTACACTGGAACAACTACATATTCACGAGTGACGTTTGGTGCCATGGGTGATAGGTATTATTCATTATTGTAGAAAACTTGCTGATTAATACTCCTGTATTTAATTATTTTTAGTAATTTATTCACATATAATTTTCAAATAATTGGTTTTGTCACTAGGTTTGTCACTTATACACCTGGAATTTGAGAAACTTAAACATAATAGCTTATGGAGATAATAAAAGTTAAAAACAAAATAGTAGATTGTGATACCTGTTAATTGTATATATAAAAAATGAGTTTTTATGATTGATAATTAAGATAATCAGTGTTCCTCTAATTTTCTTAAAAGGTAATGGAATTTCTCGAGTCAATTGTGTCCAACTTGCCTTATTTTTTTTGAATCATTTCATTTTTGGTAACTGTTGGAGCCATGGTATTAGTGAGACCTTCCTTTCACTACATAGCTCAGGAAGAGAGAGTTCTATTTTCGCACTCTCTAAAAGTGGATAGTTTCTCTGTGTTGCTAATATGTGTTTTCATAGAACATAAGAAGGTTAATCAGAAGTCAACCTTTTTTACATGCAGAAGAAGAAAACTTACATTTAGAAAACAATCAACATAAAATACCTTTACCCCTTTTTACTTTTCATGGTGGATTGACTAAACCAAGAAAAAATAAAAAGGAAATAGCATTGAAATATATTTTTATTGACCAATCAGAATTGGCCCCCAGGATCTATAACTAAACTGATGCCTTTATTCTATGCTTCGCTTATGAAACTCTATTTGCAAGTAATGGGGAACAGGTCCAACCTGAAAATTTTGAACTGGTTTTGATTCTCGAAAAAGTTGAGTTCTGCTCCACATATAGCCCATATCTAGTGTTGTTTGATCTACCTTCAAACAGTTGAGCAATTATTAGTTGATCAATTTATATGACGTTTATGTTGGAAGCCTGGAATTGTTATTGTATTGGAATTCTAAGAAATTGATACAAGTTCTGGAAATTTCGATTTGGAGTCTGATTATTGTGGATTGGGAAAGAGAAATAAGGAAAGAAATATATATGGGAAGAAACAGTCATAAATTAGCGTTACGGATTTGAGTGATAGGAATTAGAGAAATAAATAGATAAAATGTGGAAGAAATAGCAGGGAGAATAAGTTATTTAATCAATACTCTTAGCTTGAATCCCTTACTAATGGAGGAAACCCAGCATTTGTAGTTATGATAAAATGTTCTGGTGATTAGGATATAATTAGGAATTAGTAAATATTATTGTCTTAAATTAGCTTCCTCTTTTAGTATTTTATGTATGTTAGTGAAAAACATATGCCTTGCACGTGATTGTTTCCTTCGATTGATGAGATAAGTGGCAGATAAAAGCTATTCCATTTTGTTGGGGGTGTGTGAACACAAGAACCTTGATGGATTATTTCATGTTTTTAAAGATAGTTTCCTAAGGTATTATTGAAGTATTATGTGCCGTCATTTGTTCTAAGAATTTGAATTTGGATCATAATGTGAAAGTTAATGAAAGCATTATGAAGCTTAGTTTTTTCTTTCAACATATAAACCCAACACACTCGAATGTGATCATCAATAAAGGTAACAAACCATTTAAGTGGGTATGATTAGGGAAATAGGAAGGTCCCCATACATCACTGTGAATTAAAATAAAAGGCTTAGATGATTTGTATTGAGGTTTGGAAAAAAGGAGTATGTTGGTATTTTGCAAGTTCACAACTTTTACACTGAAAATTGATGGTATTATTTGAAAACATTGAAGGAAATATATGTTTCAAATACTGAAAATTAGGGTGTCCTATTCTACAATGCCATAACAAAATTTCGTTATTTGTAGGAATAGATACAGAGTCACAAATTGCAATTTGACTATTTTGACTTACTTTAGCCTCATTAAAGTAATACAATATTTCACCCTCTTTAGTACCGCCAATTGTTTTTTTCGATGATAAGTCCTAAAAAATACAATAAGATAGAAATTACTTAGCCAAACAATTTGAATTTTTTGTTAGGTGACTAATGGATAGTAAATTACAGGATAAGATTGGGACATGAAGGACAAATTTGAGTGTAATGAGGTTGAAAATTTGAATACTTTCCTTTCCTACAATGGTTGAGAGAGCTCCATTTATCACTCTAACTTTAAGATTATCAGCACACGGTGAGTAAGAAGTGAATAAGCGATAGACATTAGTCATATGATCGAATGCACTCAAATCAATTATCCAAGGAATTTTTGAGTGTGATGTGGCAACTGAAGCACTTAAATAATTACCTTTACAAGTTAAAGAAGTTAAGGGCTGCCAATTACTTGTATATTGCCTAAGCCCAAGACCATTTTTTGAGTGAGAGCCCATATTTCTATTTAAATTAAAACTAGGCCCATTTCGATCTTGTGACACAGGCCTATTAGTTTGTTTAAACATCTTGGCCCAATAAGCTCCTCACGCCTAATAAACGCCGAATTAGGCCTTTCTTCTTTTCTTGCTCATTTGCCCCAGCCTTCCATTTCGAATTAGCGAGAGCAAGGGCGAAGCATTCATGTGATCCAACACCACTTGAGAGAGTGCTTTAAATGCTGTTGCCTTCAACGTCACCTGGGGTATCTTTACTGGCGTCGCTGCCTTTGATGCCACCGGGGGTATCGTTAAACCTCACTTTTTGGAGGCATCCTCTTCTCCTCTCCTTATCGAGGTCATGGTTTATGCTAGCAAGTAATTCAAAAGTATCACAAATAAAGTAAAATTCTTATCAGAGTAGGATTTAAGAAGCACAAATCAACCACAACTCCTTTTCTATCTTTTTTCTCTTTTGTTCGTCTTTTTCTCTTATCTTTTTTTACACTAAATTTGAACAATCAACCCAAAACCAAAAAGATGACAAGAAAAGACTTTAGGACGAAAAAACAAAAATATACTAAATTGAAGAAACAAACCAAGAATGAGACAAAATTAGGATTCCAACGAAGACATGAATTGGACCTGACAAAAAAGACTCAAAAGCAAGGAAATTCAAGAGAATCACGAATTAACAAAAAAACAAGATAACGAAATGAAAATGATAGGAATAGAAATATGATCAAATTTTCCCCCCTTTTTTGATGCTACTGAATTTTTGGAATTAGTAAGAAATACAAAGGTATGATCAATCCTATAAAATTTTTCTTGGCAATTGATACTCTTTTTTGCTCATTAATAACAAGGAGACTAAATAATTGAGGACATCAAACAAGCAAAGAAAATAATGACCTTAAAAGTCGCAAGAAACTTTAGGAAAAAAGAAGAAAACATAAAACAACAACAATGAAGCCAAAAATGGGATAGGAATTTGAATTTAGGGCCTGTGCTTTGATACTAAATGATGCGACTCATGTAGAGTATGTCTTGAGACCCACATGCAACTTGTGTTTGAGAATCTCAAGAACAGGTCTAGAGACCCAACGATCATGGAAATCAATAACCCAAGAAAGCTAAATTTTAGATTATAAGATGCAAAACCTTGACATGTTGGGTATAGAAGAGCCACGAACCGAAGGTATAATTTAGAACTGCACAAGGTTCAACTCCTAATAAGTTCAAGTTTGTGTTTGACATCAAGAGGAAGCAAAATACCTTAGCTTTTATTAAAATCTCAAATTGAGTACAATTGGGGCCGACTACCTCTTTATTTATAGCTAAAAAAAATAAACATAAAAGATTAATCCTCATTAGCTAAGGAATAACAAGAATCCTAATGAAAATAAGAAACTTATAAAGAACAAGAGTCCTAAAGAAACAACTCTTGGCTGGCCACAATGGGCTCAAATACTCCCAATTTGTGCCACCCAAATGGATAAATAGGCCCTAAAACATCAACATCAAATCCGCCCAAGTCAAAATTACATGAAAGTTGGGTTTAAGCCCAAAAAAATGAAATTCTTAGATTTATAAAGCCCATGGCATGGAGTTTATGAGTCAACTCCCTTGAGTCCACGAATTTGTGAGGAAATAAGGCCCAATCAATTGTTTTGACCCATATGCAAGGCCCCTTATATGACTTGACTTCTAGTGATTAAATATGGGCCCATTCTTCTCGAGGCACCTTCTTTGCATCACTCTATAGCTCTTGACTCAACTCATTTAATGTCTTCTTGAGTTTTTTGGCCTTGGAACTTGTGACCACTTGGTATGTGCAAAGTACCCATGTTCAAAAATTGGATACTATTATTCGTGTCTCTATATTTAATATTTAATAAATTAGTGAATTTGACATCTAAATAAGCACCAGTGTTGGACCCTCTTTCCCAAGTCCGTGTAACATAGCAAGACAATTAGAGATGGGTTATGCGACAACTTCTATACACAAACGTGACAAAGTCAATTTGTAAATGCCTTATTTGATGCCGTGCATAACTATATTAGATTGAATGGGGCTAGATCTTGTGTATGATTGCAGTGTTCATAGGTTAGCTGGGATATCGAGAGGGTTACGCCAACAAGAAATTTATGAGTATGATGGTGGATTTTGATCGCAATAATGTGTGGGTGGTTGTGTATAGGATGGCTAAGCTTCATGATTTGTTTCTTTTAGTGAGAGGTGGTTTTTTTTCCTGGTGTATTTTTTAGACAGTGGAGAAAAATGATATCATTTTGTTTAGGAAAACAAAATTTAGGATATTTCATACTAAATTGATTTGGATTTTGAATGAGAAAAAAGGGACAAAAATTGAAATGGGAAGAAGCAAGCAAAAATTAGGTTTATGGATTTAGGAGATAGGAATTAGGAAAGAAATAATCGATACTATGATGTTGACAAAGGTCAACCGAATAATAGAGAAGACTTTTGTAGGTAAACCCTAGTCACCATCTCTCATTTTTCTGTACCTTTCTCTCTTATTTTTTGCTTTCAATTTGTGATAATTGAGAAGAGGCTTTTCTTTAATAGGAGTTTGCTCTCTCTCCAGGTAAATTTATTTTATATTATTTTGTTTTTTGTTAATGTTTGTGATTAGTGTTTGACATGTTTTTCAATCTAAACCTAAATTTAGATTTTTTAACTTTTTTATTATATTTGTTGTTACTTTAGAAACTGAAGATGGACTCAAGTAGATTGATTAAAAATATGAAAACACAACACTATTAGGACTAATCTAGGCAAACAAATGGAAGCCCATAAAAGGCGATTATTGCCTTAGCTATCACTAGAGCGATGAATAAGGATGCTTGTGCATCAGCTTGATTGTCAATTTTTATTAATTTATGTCTTGTAATTGGATTCTTTGATTTAGTACAATTTCAAGGAACCAATGCAAATTTATTATTCTAAAAAAATACTCAATACTCAATACTCTAGTTCTCAATTGAAATAACTACCCTTGTATAGTATTTATTATGAAATTTGACGACAAATTTGAGCGTAGCTAATAATTGAAATTCAAGCAGGATAAAATACAATCTAAGAGAGATTAAAATCCCTATTAAATAACTACTAATAATTTAAATTAACAATATCTTTATTCCCATCACCATGCTCTAATGGATGAAATATACCTTTGAAAATATTGGTCATCCATAACTGATCGTTAAATTAGAGGCATGTACTACAAGGTAACTTCAAAAGGATATGGACTGATTTGGCTTGCTTTTTACTTGCACTTGATCTATTTGTTGCAGCTTCTACGAGTATCTACTCAAGGTATGGATACTAGGCAACAAAACGGAAGCTGTTAATGTGTACAGGTAAGAACATTCTATAATGATGCATTAACAAACTTCATTACGAAAAATCAATGAGAAAATTTATGATTATTGTTCTTTTAATATGCTCTTCTCCACTGTTCGAGGTGATTCCAAGATTCTGTTTTGTTGCATGCAAATTTTATTTAGGGCAGGAGATTTTGATCCAGTCCCTCAGGTTATGCTTTTGTATTACTGCAATTTTTTTTTCCTGTTTTGATTCTTTTGTTCGGTGAACTGCAAGTCTTTCTTTGCATGAAAATTTTACTTTCCAATAAAATACTGTTACATAGCTCTAGGAGCAAATTTAGTATTCTTGCTTTTTGAATAAGAACAATTCTATCTTATTTTATTAGTATATATTTGTTTATGTTTTATTTTTTATTTTGGACAATTTTGTTCAGTTTTTTTTATTGTTTTAGTTACACATACTGCCATTATTCTAGAAGATAAATATAAGAGAAAAATCAAATCATGTTTACCTTATCTATGACTTCAACAAATAAGACTATTATAATCTTATTTTATACCTTTCAAAGGTTTTTTTTTTCCTTCTCTTATTTACCGGCTGTTTTTTTTTTTTTTTTTCTCTTGCAAAAAAGCAGTTTCTACTCAAGATAACTTTAGATAATTTACATTACTTTAAATGTAAGGGTAGATAATTATTTACTTTAGTAAATAAAATTGATCTCTTTTATTTATCTCCATATTTTCCTAATATTTATGAGAATGCCATTATCTCAAGAGGGCAATATTTTCCTAATTTGAAGAGGGGAATTTTCATTTAAAGTTGTCACAGCAGCGGAAACTTCCGGAAATGCCACAGTAACAAACGATGAATAATAAGTATGCCACATGACAAAAGATTAATCCACCAGCTTAATAACCGAGAAATGGAACAGAGAAATGATGACAAAGTCGAGCTAAAAACACGCTTTAATTCAGGCACATCACCTAAAGCGACGACCACAAATAGGCAAGCTCAGATCTGAACACAAATAGGACAAAACCGTACCACAACCAGGCGAACTTAGATCCAAAGAAATAAGGTAGAAACCATCAACTGAGGCAGGAAGGGGGATTTTCAGCAATAAATCAAGGCAAAATAGGGAGCCAAAAATCGCAATAGAAAGGAATTGTGTAGCCGAAAATTGTATTGGGGTGGCGACTGGGGCTGAGATTGCGATGGCTAGTAACAGCGGATGAGTTTTGCGTTTTTAGGGTCGGCAGGTGGGGTTTCGCATTTTTAGGGTCAGCAAGTGATGGGTTTCGTGTTTTGCAGGGTAGCTGAGGTCGTCTTAGCAGCAGAGGGTGGCCACTAGAGTTGCGTTAGTTGTTGGAAGGCTGTGGTGGGCTGTTCTTGGTATGCTATTATTAGGTAGCTGGTGGTGGTTAAGGTCAGGTGATAGGTAGAAAGGAGAGTGTTAAGGTTAGGGTTTCATTGGTTATAATAAAACTTGTTCTAATATCACGTTGAATTAGAACAATTCTATTATGTTATTATTATGCAAGGAGGATACATGGTCTAAACATGATTCAGTGGATTTTGTTTCTCACTTTAAGGGGAGAACTACATGAACAAACTAGTCTTATTTAAACAAATGAGTATAAAACATATGAAAAATTAACAAATTCTATATTCTATATGGAAAATATCAAATTTGATAATAAAATTTAAAATTGATTTAAGTGAGCACCGTTGCTCATTTCGTCATATATACATATATACAAAGATATACATACACATACATATATACATATACACATGTATATACGTACATAACTGACCATTATATACATACATACATAATTGACCATTAACTAAACTACCCTAGTTTTAACATTTCTAAGTAAAATTTAATAGCTCGTGACATTGTGGTATAAATAGTTAGGTACCCATTATTACACTACCTGATTTTAATATTATAAACTTTGCTAGTATGAGTTGGTGGTTGGGGTGGGTGTTAAAACCGCTTTATAATAAGCATAGCTTGTCGCAAGGATGCTTTATTTTTGTGATTTATATTCTTGGATCACTTTTTTAAGGCTCTTCAGTTGACTTTCTTTATTGAACAAAGTTGTTGGAAAATGATGAAAACAGAGAAATGTGGGAGATATCAATGAGAGGTCTGCAAAGCTTGATTCGGAAAACGAAATCATCCTCCTTTAGGTACATATGTGAGAAGACTGGAAGCTTACTTTCTGATAAGGTAGATTTTGAGTAGTAAATGGGACTATAACTATTTGTCTACTAGGTCTCAATAAGTAGGGCTATGCCCTTTTTGTGTGCAGATGGACGAATTAGCTTGCTTTGCTCCTGGAATGATGGCTTTAGGATCTATTGGCTACAAGACCGAGGAAGCTCAGAATGTTTTATCACTTGCACAGGAGGTACAACAAAGTAACATGAATATTCATTTCATTATGTAACATGGAATCCTGCAAAAGCTGCAGAGCTATTATGCTTGAGTACGTGAATTTTAAGAAGAGAAATATACTTGAAAGAAAATACTTAATTAAAAAGTTAATGATAATGAAAAATACCTTAAAAATCAATCTATTGTTTATTAAAAAGTTATTTATTGAATACATTGAAATTCTAAAATTTTATAAAAGCATCTATAGTTCTAGAAATTTATGTCAAATTAGAGTGATCTTAGTTTGTCTACTCGTTAGACAAAAAAGCTAACGAAAGAGACAAGGTTTTAGCGATAAAAATCTTTTTCCTCCGAAATTCTTGTACGATTGCAACCTGTCTTTGTCACCATCAATCACTTCATTGCAGCTATATTATTATGTAAGGTTAGGAAGTGGGGGGTGAGCTATGTCATAGCGCAGTTAGAGTCTATTTCATGCACAGTTCTCAATACAATAAATAAAATGATGCATGCTGTTTAATTTTATCTCATGTGCATGCTCATATAATGTAAATAAATATGCAATGTTAAATGTATAAAATTCACATGCATGATATGTGATATTCATATGTATTGGTCAACTACAAAATATTTGGGCACATGTGCGATCAAGTTCAAAGCATATGAGAGGTCCATCTCTGAGGCCATGTATGATCATACTCCAAGACGCATGTGAGATCACCTCCGAATACCATGTATGGTCATAATTCGAGATACATATAGCACATGTATTGGTCAACTCTGAGGCATATGGGTGGTCAATTTTGAGGCACATGAGGGGTCAAGCTTCGAGACCTATGAGGGGACAAACTTCAAGATACATGTGTAAAATGTGTACCTCTAGTTTGTGTAAAAATTTGTCTACTGCAATCAGTGTCCTAGTGTACCATATCATTACAAGACTAACACAGGCAACATTTTCCATGAAAATAAATCTCATGATTCATGCATATAAATCTTAGATGTTATGCACATCTTTTAAATACCTGTCCTCATGTGAAAATTTTCCATGTTTGCACATAAAAAAAATCCCCAATGGGTATTTATTATAAAATCATTCATGAACATTTTTCATAAAAACATGTACAAACATGACATCAATTTTCACAGTTCATAACTGAGAAAGTTCGATATCGGTGCACAACCTAGGCAAGTTGAAGACGACACCTTAGAACTAACACTTCTCATAAAACTAGCAAAAATAAAGAAGGTAAACAATTAAAACAGGTAGAAGCAGATAGAATCAAGAATAGAAAAATAGTAAATGTTTTTTGATCATAGGAAAATCCTCATTTGTTATAATATACTTAAACAATTCTATGATTGTACTCAAGCAAATAATAGAGTATACAAACACAATAATATAATATGATAAATTCACTTAGGTACTGTCTCTAAGTGGTAACATTTACGAGTTGCTTAAGGTAACTACTTGACAGGAAGTAATTGACTAAAAAAAAATAAACAGTATACAATCTAAAGATATATACTAATACCTCTAGTAGTTGAAGCTACACTCAACTGTGCTTAAGTTGGTCTCATCTGTGGAACGATCCACAAGCTGAATCAGGCTCTCCTTCGGAGTCTCACTACCACGTGATATGGTACAAACACCAACAGTCAGTTTAGTGTAAACACAAGGTATTGGCAACTTCCTTGCACATGGAACTAGCATATAATTCTAAGTTCAAAAAGGGTTTTAATTCATTAATCGATCAACTCAACCAAAACGTGTTTTCACTAAAACTATTTTTCCTCGTATTCTTGTATCAACGATACGATGCACCCAATATTATGAATCAATAATACGAAACTATTCTCAATGTATTATTGATTCAGAAGTTAGAAAATAATTTTCCTCACAAAAATTCGAGTTTACAATTGATAGAGTTTTCCTTGCATTTTCTAATTGTTAAGAAAATTATGATTTAAGGGATATTTATAGAAAATATTTGAGCTTCTAGTGAATACGTCGATACCTTGCCGATGTCCTCACAGACCCCTCACTGCATATGCGGTGAGCGATCAGTAAACCTTTTGATGAGGGTAATAGCTGACACGGCTAGGGTAAAAGTCGTCAGCCTTGTTGACCCCTTTGCCGTCGCTTCGTTGATACCTCTTTTTGTCTTCTGGAGATGAGACCATTTTTGTCTTCTTCACAACCACCTTGTTATAATATCATGCTTGTCAGAAGGTTTGGGTATAAGATGCTAGACGTCATTTATTTGACATTGAACAGGCTCATTTTGCATTGAGTTGACCCAGTTCAGGGCTTTTTAAATATTTTTAGGAAGTATAGTGGAGGTGAAACACAAACACAAGTAATTTAAGTTCTACACCTGGGGTCTAGTTTTAACTCCATTCTCAACATCTCCAATAATGTTGGCAGAAGATTGAGCATCTTTAGTCCATTTAGGGAAAGAATTGGTTTTTTCCTCATAATCAATATATTGGAAGACTCAGTTGAGGATCAACAGAAGGCCATCTTCATCAGAAGTACAATCAGCAACAGATCTCCAATTTTCAAATACCTTACCGTTTTCAGTATTAATCAACTTGGTTGCATCGGAGTCATCAATAACTACATTAATAGATTCCATAACGGAAGAGGTTCTTAGGTTAAAAACTCTGTAAGTTGTATTAAATGAGTAGCCTAAGAAGATTTCCAGATCACTTTTGGCTTCAAATTTGTCTAAATTCTCTCTCTAAGAATATAACAAATACTCTTGAAAACTCTTAGGTGTTTCATGTTGGGTCTTTTTCCCCTAAAAAGTTCAGAAGAAGATTGTCTAGTATCGGGCCTTAAACAATAACAGTTTTTGGTGAAACAAGCAATACTAATAGCTTCAGCCCAAAAATATTTTGCTAAATTCTTGCTTTTAAGCATAACTCTAACCATTTTCTGAACGACTTTGTTTTTCCTTTCAACAATGCCATTTTGCTGGGAGGTCTTAGGCGCTAAAAATTCATGTTGAATCTCATGATCAACACAGCAGGATGTAAAGTTAGAATTCTCAAATTTTTTTCTATGATCACTTATTTTTCTAATATTCCCAAGGTTTTCATTTTTCTTATTCTGCAGTTCTATACACAAGAATTTGAAATTGTCAGAAGTTTGACTTTTCACGAAGATACATCACCCAAGTATATATGGAGAAATCATTCACAACCATAATGTATTTTCTCCCATAAATACTGGCAATACGCATTGGTCCTATTAATTTCATATGCAACAGCTCAAGAGGTCTAAAAGTAAACAGATGTTAGTTCTTCTTTTGTTGATTTTTGCCCTATTTGCCCAACTGGCAAGGCGTAAACGTGTTTTGGTTGAGAAGTAATCTTAAGAAGACCTCTTATTGTCTCAAATATAGAGATCTTTTGTAACATCTTGTGGTTGACATGACCAAGTCTTTGATGCCACAATTCTTTCGTACTCAATTTGATTCTATTTTAGAGGAGAGTAGGAGAAGATCCAACAAAATAGCAATTATCACTAGATCTTGTGCCCTTAACAACGACATATCCTGAGCCATCATATACAGTACATTCTTTATTGGAGATAAGACATTTATCATCACATATGTGACAAATGCTGATAAGATTTGCTTTAAGTCCATCAACAAAGAGGACATTTTTAAGTTTCAGAATCCCCAGAGCATAGATGGTACATTTTCCTCGTATCTTAGCTTTGTTATCATTTCCAAAGGTAATAGACCCTTCATTTATCTTTTCAATGTTGTCTTATCATGTCTCTGGAATAACCACAATTAAAATACCAGAGACCAAAAGCATGAACTTTTAAAGAAGCGAACAACATTGTAGCTTTGATTAGGGGAGGACAAGAATTTAGTTATGGAAGACTTAATTTCATTCAAGTAGATAAAAACTTCACTTTGAAGTAAAATGGCCTCATTGGTGAGAGTAATGGACCGATTCAACAAATCTTCAATTAAGATGAAAACATTTGAATTTGACTGTGTGGAAGTACTCTGGGTAGGAGAAAGGGAGTGAAAATCACAAGAGTCGTCATCAGAGGAGTGGGGAAGAAAAGGACAATTTGTACCAATAATCTCGTTTGCATTGAGAACCTTGGAAGAACTTCCAAGAGGAGAAGCTTCATTAGTGCTGGCCCGAACAAACAAAGGAGAGGAGTAAGAAGGGGTAATTTTTTCATTCACATAACCTAGATGTCTCATGTCACCATGAATTTTACCAATCTTCAATATCTTATCAAGCCATTGAGATCCAAGAGACAACTTCCGAATAGTTTCTCTGGTATCTAAAATTTTCTATTCCATATCATAATGCTTAATAGAGAAAGATTCAACCATTTTAACTTTGTCCATTAAACAAGTTTCAAAGATTTTAACATTTGTATCATCCTCCACTTTACTTTTAAGATTCAAAATCTCAGTGTCTTTGTCAACCAACAAAGAATCAAGACAAGGTCTTTCATTTTTCAGAATAAAAATATCATGCAATAACTAAGCAATATCCTTGAAATCAAAAGCAATCCAGACAAATCAAGACAGAAGATCTTTTTGATTCTTTGCATTGAATAGACATTTCAAGGTTACTAAGTCATACACTTCTCATTATAATGAAGAAGAATTTGAAGTGATTTAATATGATTATCTAATCTCATTCTTAAATCTCCAACTTTTTTCTCTATAAAGATTGACATGAAGGTGTTGACTAGACAAATCCAAATAATCTGTCATTTTCCTTTTGGTTAAGATCAATTTTAGCTAAAACTCTCCTTAATTTTAATTGCTCATAGACCATTGCTTTCAATAACTGCCCAATTAGTAGACTTTGAAAGCCCCTCATTGAAATGAGAAGCCATAAGAGCAAATAGAAATGCCAACAATATTTGAAACATAATCTTCAATGCAATAGTTGATATCAAAGTCGTACTTTACAAAAAATCTCAAGCTTTTTTGGAAATCTTAAAACTTGAAATGACATCCTCATCAACAGGCTAAACAACTTGAAGAAGGGCATACAACCCTCTATAGTTCTAATCACTTATACGAAGATCATCTTCATTCCAGTCAACAAATTTATTTGACTACATAGTGCCATTTTGAAAAGTTTTAAAAGGAATATTTCATCGATGTTCAATTAAGTACAAAATACATTCATCATTTGACCTTAGATAAAAACATATTTGAGATCTCCAGTAGGAATAACTAATGCCATCAAACTGAGAAAGTTAAGTGACAATTCCTCTAACATCAGTCATCATTTAAGAAAATAGGTGAGGGAAACACACGAGAGAAAAAGAAAGAATTAACACTGGAGTGGTTAAGCCAACAAGAAGTATTTGCTCTGATACCAATTGAGAAAGTTCGATACCTGGTGCACAACTAAGGCAAGGTGAAGACATCTTAGGACCAACACCTCTTGTACAAGCAGTAAAAATATTAAAGGTAAACAATTAACACAGGAAGTAGATAAAATAAAGTACAGAAAAATAGTATGTGTTTTCCAATCATAGAGGATCTCTTATATTTGGATCATACTTGAACAACTTTATGATTGTACTCGTGCAAACAATATAGCATAAAAATATAACAATATAATGTGGTAAATCTACTTAGGTACCTTCTCTATATGCTAATATTCACAAGTTGTTTTTAGTAATCACTCAGCAGGAAGCAATTTACTAAAAAAGTAAATTAGTAGTATACAACCTAAATATATATGCTAATATCTCTAGAACTTGGAGTCACGCTTAACTGAGCCTAAGCTGTCATCGTCTACCGTCTCCACAACAAATGCAATCCACAAGCTAAATCTAGCTCTCTTTTGGAGCCTCACCACCACATGATACAAACACCAACGATCAGTTTAGTGTAAACCTAGGGTAATGGCAAGTTCTATTGTACCTAGCATATAATTTTGTGTCCAAAACAAATTTTAATTCATTAATTAATCAAACCACCCAAAATGTGTTTTCACTAAAACTGTTTTTCCTTGTATCAATGATATAGTACACTCAATATTACGAATCAATAATACAGAAATACACATCGTATTATTGACCTGGAAGTTAAAACAATTTTCCTCACGAAAATCTGAGTTTACAAATTGACAAAGTTTTCCTTGCATTTTCTAATTCTCCAAAAAATTATGACCTAAAGAGGTATTTATAGAAAATCTTTGAGCTTTTTGTAAGCTCGCCGATATTTTGTTGTCTCCTCGCTGACTCTATATGTAGCGAGCCATTAGCAAACCCTTTTGTGAGAGTAATTGCTGACATGTCGAGGGTAAAAGCCATCAACGGCGAGCACTTCGGCGATATCTCGTTGTTGACCCCTTCGTCGTTGCATCATTGATACAATAGCGACGAGCACAAAAAAAATATAGTTTTAACTTCCAAAAAATTGCTCAAGTTTATTTTCCACAAACACCCTATTAGTGAAAAATAATAGCTCGTAAAACAACACTACTTAATTCAAAATATATGTTTTCAACCACCCTATAGTATGTGTAACATGCAAATATACAAAGTGTCAAATATTATGAGTGTGTAATATTGAACTGTTAGCATAGTAACATATAAAGAGGAAGACAAAAATATCAAGTAAAAAATACAGACTTCATATTTGGCACATGAAAATGCGAATAGACACAAAAGACTTACAAGATTTACAATAACACATAATGATGCATCCTATTTCATAAAACAATGCATGAATAAAAATTAAAGTAAAACTTCTACCTCATATTATGTCAGTCTTAGTACCCCTACTCCTTCGACCGAGTCTAATCTCCTTTTTTGGTAAAATCTATACATTTATTTTAATAATTTTAATAATCAGTAGTAATCCATAACTTTAAGCAAATCTCAATTTAAACCAATTAGAAGGATCACCACACTTATTATTCACTTTGAAATCCTATCACTTCTCCATTTCAATACTTCATTTCTTGATTATACATACTCCATAGCAGTTTGTACCCGACTCAGCTATTCTGATAATACCCAAAAGTATCAAAATTTAGAAAGAGAATACTAGAGAGAGGAAGGGGAGAAAATTGAGTGTGAGAAGTGAAACAGCCAGCAGTCCCTTTTTATGGCTGAAAAGATGACGTTGCTTTGGTGAGCCACGGCAAACAAGCGAATCACAGCAAGCTTTGAAGTTCCAAAAATTGTCAAAAACTTGATTTTGTTTTAAAATTTCATTTACAAATTTCTCAAGTGATGCACAATTTTGCTTCATAAAACCCTCAATCCAAATTTATACACAAAACTTAATTCACATAATTTTTTGAAAATTATAATTGAGAACAAGGTCTCACAAAAGCTGTATAATTATATATTTATCATATGGGTAAAACGTTATGAGAAAAGGGAAAATTTTAGCAATAAGGGGTGAATGCATCATATAACAGGAAAGTAAGAACGAACTACAAATTTATTCTAAATAGTACCTAGTATATGCACAAGTAAATAGGGGTAAGGACAAAATATGATTAGTGGCTTCAAGTGATCGAAAATCACACAAACGAAAAGTACATCTTGATTGTAACCAAATGTTCATTTCTTAGTTTTAGTTAAATTTGAGAATGAGGAGATCCACATAATGTATTTTTGACCAAATGACACCTAAATATTTATATTTTGTAGTGATTTTCTATGCATAAATAACCAATTATGCACACACAAATATTTTCCCCTTTATACACACACACACACAAATACATGAAAGACCCACCGATTGTGTTTTTGTGCTCAGGTATGTATTTGTAACTTGGTATTTTATGTTTTAATTTACAAATTGAAAATTATGATAAAGGGAGACAAATTTGAATGTAACTATTGTTATATTATGTATTGATTGGTAATTTATGAAATTTTAGCAGCCATGATTACGTAGGCCCCTCACTTTTGTAAAACATAACCATATTGTACATAAGACACCTTTTCCTTTAGCAGTGAATATTGGAAATTTTACAAGAAAGAATTAAGCACGCAACTTTGGATGTTTCTCTTAATCTCAATTAAAAATGCAAAAGTCACTGGAGGAACATTGTTACGAGTTTTTGATATTATTATAGATTGATGAACACTATTTTGACCTATATTTTATTATGTTTTTAAGCATTCATTTTATGTTTTATTTTATTATCGTGTTTTGGAAGATATTTATGTGTTTTGTAGGCTTTTAGTCTCTTAGAAGAATATTGGACTTAAATGAATCAAAAAGAGTAAAAATGGAACAAGAGCCAAAGAATGTAAGCCTTATATTGGGAGTCAACAATTATATAAGGGACATTTACAAGGCATGTACAACAAGTTGTGCCTCAATAGGAAAATGTGTGCTACGGTAGTTTACTCTCTTGATTTTACTATGGAGCCAAAAATCAACGCTCGACGTGGTGTAAATTTGCGTGCCGTAACGGTGAACTCTCTGTTTCTATTATGGGGTGTATTTTCAGTCTCGCATTGCGGTAGAATAATTTATGTGCTGTGGCCCGCGTAACAAAAACTGCCAAGAAATCCTAACACGCGTCTCTTCACTTCTATAAATACCACATTATGCATCTTCCAAACATAAGTTTTTGCAACCAATTTTCTCTCTATTTTAGCCGTTATAGCAGTTGGGTTTTTCTACCCAAACCTTACACAAAATCAAGAGAAGACCCTCTATTTGTGAAGTTACTCCAATGATTTAAGAAAGGAGATCAACCAACTTCAGGAAATTGGAGCTAGGAGATCAAGTAGGGTATTGTTATTGTAATATCTTTTTATTCTCTTTGATTTTGTGTATCTCTCATGATTAAATTAATTGACACAAATTTAGTTATGGTTTGCTAATTTGTGTATTTGGGATATTAGTATTGGTTCCAATGATTGGAAGAACAATTTTATAATTTAATGATATTTGAGTTTTAGATTTTTTTCTTGTTCATATTAATATTTCTAATTATAAAGTAATAATGGACCAAATCTTGATTTGTAGTTGGAGAAAATATGTTAGAATTTGGGCATTAAAAATGCCATTTTTGCTTGATTGTGCATTATGAACAAGTGTCTAATTTGATTGCATTGATTTGTGTTAGATTAGTGATATGAACTAACAAAATTAAGATGAAATGTGACAAACTGTTAGTTATAGGAAATCTGAATTTCTATTGCAAAACAATAACCGAAAATACAATCTATTCGAGAGGCTTGTGACTCTCCCAAAGAAAACAGTTTCTCAATATTTTTCATGCCTGATACCATACCCTTCCCACTACTTAAGCTCTCACAGTCCTCGTGGATTCCTAACAGAATCTTACGTGGACAAAGCACACCTTACACACACAATATCCAAAATGAAATAACAAACTCTACTAAAATAAACATAATACTATAAACAGAAATAATAACAGAAAACGTATCTGGTGAGGCTGCTCCACTGTCCACCCTTACTTCCTACGCACATATGTAAAGCGTATTGGAGGTCTAACATTACCCCCCTCCCAAACTCTCACCTCGTCCTCAAGGTGAAAAGCAGGAAATTGCTCCTGGATAACATAGAAATCTTCGCAAGTTGCTTCAAATTCCGGAAGTTCCTTCCATTTGATTAACACTTCCACTTCATGAGTCTGTCCTGAAGGTTTAGGGCAAACTCCCAAAACCTCCTCAGGTTCCACCACTAACTCCAATTCTGGAGTAAGTTGGGCAGGCAAAACTTGAGAAGAGTAGACCTGACCTCGAGCTTTGCGCAGTTGAGAAATATGAAAGACTGGATGTATGGAAGCAGTATGTGGTAGCTCTAACTTGTAAGCCACCTGACCAATTCTCTGGAGAACTTTGAAAGGGCCATAAAAGCGAGCTGCTAGTTTCTCATACTTACGCTTTGCCAAGGATTTCTGTCGATATGGTCGGAGTTTAAGGAACACCAAGTCTCCGACTTCGAAATTTCCAGGTTGCCTCTTTAAGTCAGCATAAGTTTTCATATTTTGCTGGGCACGAATGAGGTGCATTTTCAAATCATCCAAGATGGCATCCCTATCTTGCAATAAGAATTCAACTTCTGAAACATTTGTGGAAGAGGTCGTATATCTGATCAACTGTGGAGGGTCTCTTCCATACACTATCTTAAATGGGGTAACACCCGTAGAGCTGTGATAAGAAGTATTATACCAATATTCTGCCCAAGGTAGCCACTTAGCCCAAGTGCGGGGTTGTTCAAATGCAAAGTATCTGAGGTAAGTCTCCAAACATCTGTTAACTACCTCGGATTGGCCATTACTTTGTGGATGGTAAGCAGTACTGCGCTTAAGAATTGTGCCCTGGTGTTTGAATAATTCCTTCCAAAACTGACTCAAGAAAATCTTATCCCTGTCAGTAATGATGGAGTGAGGAAACCCATGGAGCTTAGCCACCTCTTTGACATAGAGAGAGGCCACACTAGAAGCTGTGTAAGGATGTTTAAGTCCTACAAAATGGGCATATTTGCTGAGCTTATCAACCACCACCAATATAGAATCTAAGCCCTCAGATCTAGGTAAACCTTCAATGAAGTCCATAGTCATATCCTCCCAGATTTTGTCAGGAACTGGAATAGGTTGCAAAAGATCCACAGGAAAGGTTGCTTGGTATTTGTTTTGCTGACATACCCCACACTCCTGTACATACTTTACCACATCTTTATGCATACCCTCCCAAAACAATTCAGAAGCCAATCTCTTGTAGGTTTTTGTCTCTCCTGAATGTCCACCCATAGGTGTGGCATGGAACTCTCTCAAAATCTCATGCAAGAACTTGGAATTCTTTGGTAAGACCAACCTACCTTTATAAAACAAGGTGTCATTGTTTACTTGAAATCCAGCAGGAGGAGGTAATCTCGACACAATGTGCTGCTTAAGTTGTTGTAAAGATTCATTTTGTGCTATTTCTTCTTGCCAGTCAGGCCAATGTTGCCACTGTGGGGTATGAATCTCTGCACATTCCACTGTATCAGACTCTTGACAAAGCATCTGCGACTTTATTACTTGCACCTGTTCGATACTGAATATCAAAACTAAATCCCATTAGTTTGGTCACCCACGTCTGGTACTCGGCATTGACAATCCTTTGTTCTAGTAGAAACTTAAGACTCTGTTGGTCAGTGCGCACAATGAAATGCCTGCCCAGTAAATATGGTCTCCACCGTGTTACTGAGAAAACAATAGCCATCAACTCTTTTTCATAAATTGATTTCAATCGAGCTCTGGGACCCAGTGTATGGCTGTAATATGCTATCGGCCGATTCCCTTGTAACAAGACAGCTCCTAATCCATAACCCGATGCATCAGTCTCAACCACAAATGATTGGGTAAAATCTGGCATGGCTAAAACTGGAACCTCCATCATGGTTGACTTAAGGGTCTCAAAGGCTTCTGTAGCACTAGAAGTCCAATGAAAACTGTCTTTCTTAAGTTGCTCAGTCAAGGGCCAAGCTTTCTGGGCATATCCTGCCACAAATTTCCTGTAATAACCCGTGAGTCCTAAGAATCCCCTGAGTTCCCTTAGAGTTCTGGGTCGAGGCCAGTCTTGCATGGCTTGAATTTTGCTAGGATCTGCAGCGACACCATCACCAGAGATGATATGACCCAGATAGGCTATTTGTCGTTTGCCAAATTCACATTTTTTTCTGTTAGCAAACAGCTTGTGTTGGCTCATCAATTCGAGCACCATCTCCAAATGTCTTTGGTGTGTTGTCTCATCAATGCTGTAAATTAAAATGTCATCAAAGAAAATCAAGACAAATTTCCTTAGATAAGGCCTAAATACCTCGTTCATGAGAGACTGAAAGGTAGCTGGAGCATTTGTGAGTCCGAATGGCATTACTAGGAACTCATAGTGTCCGTCATGGGTTCGAAATGCGGTCTTGGGAATATCATCCTCCTTGACTCTGATCTGATGGTAACCCGATTTTAAATCCAGCTTGGAGAATACTCGGGCATTATGCAATTCATCTAACAACTCCTCTATCACCGGGATGGGATATTTGTCAAGAACGGTAGCCTTGTTTAGAGCTCTGTAATCAACACAGAATCGCCAAGAGCCGTCTTTCTTTTTAACCAGGAGTACAGGGCTTGAGAATGGGCTAGTACTAGTACGTATAATGCCTGCTTTCAACATGTCCCTAATAAGCCTTTCAATTTCGTCTTTTTGAATATGAGGGTAACGATATGGCCTTACACTTACTGGAGTCATTCCTTCTTTGAGGGTGATGGAATGCTCTTGTTACCGTTGAGGTGGTAATCCATCTGGCATTTCAAATATTGTACTGTACTTTTGTAGTAACGGTTCAAGCACTTTCAAGTCATTACCCACGTTCTTCTGCTCAGCATCCAAGTGATTCATCTCTATCAACACCCCTGTCCCCTCTTGCCAAATTGTTTTAATCATAGATTTCAGAGAAACCTTCGATCTTCGTAGGGAAGGATCACCTTGGAGTGTTACTACCTGATTACCCATTGTAAATTTCATTGTTTGAAGTTTCCAATTCACTTGTGTCGTACCCAAAGTCTCTAGCCACTGAATGCCCAAAATAACCTCAGCGCTGCCCAATTCCAGTGGTAGGAAATCCTCCAGAATTGAAATTCTCTGTAATTGCAGTTTAATCCCTTTGCAAATGCCCTCTCCTCTAATTGTTCCACCCGCACCCAGCATAACCCCATAACTGCTAGTTTTGGTTACAGGTAGTTGCAGTTGCTTAACCACGTTGGTAGCAATAAAATTATGCGTGGCTCCAGGATCAATGAGTACCACAACTTCCTGATTTTCCACGAATCCAGCCAATTTCATTGTTTTAGGAGATGTGAAACCAGCTACTGAATTAAGTGAAATTTCTACCTCTTGGTCCAACTCAGCAACTTCCAGTTCCTTCTCTTCATTGACCATCATCTCCTCTTCAGTTTCTTCCTCGTCATCGTGGGTGATTAATACGCTGAGTTCCTTCCGTTTACATTTATGCCCAGGAGACCACTTATCATCACACCTATAGCAAATTCCCTTCTCTCTTTTTTTTTTTATTCCGAGTCACTCAGGCGACGAATTTCAGGCACTGGTGTCGTCGCCATTGCTGCTGGTTTTGGGCTTCCTCGATGGGTCAGCGAAGAAGGAAGAGGCATTCGCGAATACGTATTGCTCCTCAGCCCAGAGTACCTCGTGTAATTCCTCACGGGTTGGGTCAAATTCAGTTTCTCCTCAATCATTTGGGCCAAATCCATGGCCCGGCCCAAGTTGTTGGGGCCCAATATGCGCAGCTCCACTTTTATCTCCGCCGTCAGTCCGTTAATGAAGTTACCCAGTGCAATTTCTTCTGGGATGTTCTCCTCCATGCTCATCCGGTGAAAGGCAAAGTACCTCTCGGCTTTCATTATCCAACCATCCGGGTTGTGGCCATCGAAAAGGGGCATGTCCATTTTGCGAAATCTAAAGTCATTTCTCGGGTTCCCATTGTTGTTTGTTTCCCCGCTTCCATGCGACGATCCGACGTGATAATTTGATATAGGAGTACCCACTTGTGCTTCCTTAGCTTTCTTGGAGGTTATTGCTGATTGTCGGTGGCCATCTTCGTGTTGCTTAATAATTTGTTCGAAGCGTAGAGCTATCTGCTGGGTTAAGGTGTGTATATCTTTTCTTAATCCCCCTACTTCTCTTCCAAGTTTCTCATGGTCATTTTGCATCCTTCCAATCACTTCTTCCATCGTTTCTAGTCTTTGGGTGTTGTTCTTCGCCATTTTTTGCCCAGAAATCTTACTGCTCTGATACCAAAATCTGATATGAACTAACAAAATTAAGACGAAATGTGACAAACTGTTAGTTATAGGAAATCTGAATTTCTATTGCAAAACAATAACCGAAAATACAAGCTATTCGAGAGGCTTGTGACTCTCCCAAAGAAAACAGTTTCTCAATATTTTTCATGCCTGATACCATAACCTTCCCACTACTTAAGCTCTCACAGTCCTCGTGGATTCCTAACAGAATCCTACGTGGACAAACCACACCTTACACACACAATATCCAAAATGAAATAACAAACTCTACTAAAATAAACATAATACTGTAAACAGAAATAATAACAGAAAACGTATCTGGTGAGGCTGCTCCATTCTCCACCCTTACTTCCTATGCACATATGTAAAGCGTATTGGAGGTCTAACAATTAGGTGGTTACAATATTTTTTTGAGCTAATTTCAATTGATTAATTAACGGTTCGGATTAGAAGTTAATTGATTTTAGTGAAAATTGTCATTGATTTGAGATTTTCTAGGTTTAGCGAAAAAATCATTAAATTCGACTTTTAATTGAATTGCTTAATTTGTTATTTTCATGAATGGATAACAAACTAAGATTATCATATACATCCATAATTCTTTCTTTGGTTGTGATTTCTTTTAATTGCATTTTATTTTAGTTATTAAATTAAATTAGAATTTACAATATTTTCTGCAATCGACAATTTTTAAAATATTTAGGATTATTTGACTAAATAAGAAAATAACATGTTTTAAAACTACCGTAATTTCTTGAGAGACGATCTTGAGAGTATACTTATTACTCATTACAAGTAATTCGTACACTTGCGAGTTTTTTATAAATACAAAATTTTGACTATCAAGTCATTGTGCATTAAGTTTTTTCTGCAACGGTGCCAAAAAACTTGATGCATAATGACTTGATAGTCAAATTTTGTATTTATAAAAAGCTTGCATGCACGAATCACTTGTATACTACCAATGTCGTCTCTCAATGAATTGCGGTGGTTTTAAAACGTTATTTGTTTTCTTATTTAGTTGAACAATCCTAAACATTCTAACAATTGTCAGTTGGTAGAAAATATTATAAATTCTAATTTAATTCAATAACTAAAATAAAATGCAATTAAAAGAAATCACAACTAAGGGGAAGATATGGATGTATATGAAAATCTTAGTTCGCTATCCATTTATGAAAAGAACAAATTAATCAATTCAATTAAAAGTAGGATTTAATGATTTTTTTGCTAAATCTAATAAATTTCAAATCAATGGCAATTTTTACTACAATTAATTAATTTATTTGATTCGGACCGTTAATTAATCAATTGGAATTAGCTCCTCAAGGAAATATTGTAATCACCTAATCTAACATAAATCAATGCAATTAAATTAGACACTTATTCATAATGCACAATCAAGCAAAAATGACATTTCTAATGCCTAAATTCTAACATATTTTTTCCAACTACAAATCAAGATTTGGCCCATTAATTTATAATTAAAAATATTAAGAATACAAACAAGAAATAAATCTAAAACTCATATATCATTAAATTATAAATTTGTTATTCTAATCATTGGAAGCAATATTAATATCCCAAATACACAAATTAGCCAACCATAACTAAATTAGTGTCAATCAATTTAATCAAGAGGCATACACAAAATCAAAGAGAAGACAAAAATATTACAATAACAATACCCCACTTGATTACTTAGCTCCAGTTTCTTGAAGTTGGTTGGTCCATTTTCTCAAATTCTTAGAGTAGCTTCACAAATGGAGGGTATTCTCTTGATTTTGTGTGAGGTTTGGGTGGAAAAACCCAGCTACTGTAATAGCTGAGATAGAGAAGATTATTTGCAAAAACTTGTGTTTGAGAGAGACATAGTGTGGTATTTATAGAGGAGTGAAGAGACACATGCGTGTTAGGGTTTTTGGCAAGGCGCAAGGTTGAAAATACACCCCATGGTAGAAACAAAGAGTTCATCACTACGACACACAAATTTACCCTCTGCGACGCGCTTCGATTTTTGGCTCCATAGTAAAATCCCGAGAGTGAACCGCTGCGATACATATTTTCCTGCCGCGGCACAACTTGTTGTACATGCCTTGTAACTGTCCCTTACATAGTTGTTGACTCCCAATGTAAGACTTACATTCTTTGGCTTATGTTCCATTTTCACTCTTTTTGATTCATTTAACTCCAATATTCTTTTAAGAGACCAAAAGCTTACAAAACACGATAATAATAAAACATAAAATAAATGCTTAAAAACATAACAAAATATTGGTCAAAATAGTATTCATCGTAGATGCTAAGGATTAAATTGTTGATGTCCGAAAGATCATGCATGTCCTTACCTACTGAAGTAGGCGAGAAAAATCTCATAATTTTTGGAAATACTTTCTTAGACAACTTAAGATGGTTGGAGTAAGATTTTATTGGATAAATGGACATCAAATAGGGATCTTTTTGGACTTGATGGTGGTGAAGTGAATTCTGTATTTTTTTTTTTTTTGCTTTCTAGGAAACCTCTTGTTTTAACTCCCATTAAAACTGGTTAATTAATTTTTTTTTTTATTTGAACAAAAAGAGAGAGAGGTCAACTGGTTAATTAGTTGTAGTAAACTTAACAACATTGTCTAATAGAATTTGGGCAGGCACTTTTCACTGGCTACTTAATATTACCATTCTTTTTTTTGTTTTGTTGGTATGCTGAACTGCTTGACCTTACTATTGATCACAAATATATTTAGACAATTAATTGGCAGCTTAGGACTTAAGATAATTTATATTCTCTGCCATTGTAGCTTGCATGGACTTGCTACAACTTCTACCAGTTCACACCTACAAGATTGGCTGCAGAAAACTACTACTTTCATTTTGGAGAGGTTTCATTCTTCCATTTTTTGATATTATAATTTTAAGTAATGTTAGCTTGTACTAAATATGAAAAACACTTCAGGACATGTGCATTGGTGCATCAAGGAATATGTTGAGGCCTGAGACCATTGAATCACTCTTTTACCTCTGGCGTTTTACTGGAAACAAAACATATCAAGAATGGGGGTGGAACATTTTCGAAGCATTTGAAAGGAACTCACGCATAGCAAATGGCTATGTTGGACTTAAAGATGTAAGAATTTCCTTACATTTAAAACTTAAGATTTTATTGTGTTTAAGCTTTTACTCTTTTTGGTGTGTATGGTCAATACCTGTAGTACTTACTATTTACCTGTTATCGTTATGTTGGACTTAAAGATGTAAGAATTTCCCAACATTTAAAACTTAAGATTTTATTGTGTTTTAGCTTTTACTCTTTTATGTGTGTATGGTCAATACCTGTAGTACTTACTATTTACCTGTTATCGTTATGTTGGACTTAAAGATGTAAGAATTTCCTAACATTTAAAACTTAAGATTTTATTATGTTTAAGCTTTTACTTTTTTAAGTGTGTATGGTCAATACCTGTAGTACTTACTATTTACCGGTTAACGTTGGTTTTTTTCATTTCATCACTTTTTTACGTAAATTAATGTACAATCTTATTTTTAGATTTTATCATTTTTTTTTTGTAAGACCTTACAATTTTTTTAGTAAGATAAGGGTTTGTAAGGGTCCTTACCAATTTGGCATAATTATGTGTTGAGAAATTTTCTTTTTAGACCCACACGTAGACTACTTTTTATTTTTGACCTACTACTATTCAATTTATTCTCAAAGCTGAACGCCTGCTAAAAAATAAAGTTTGAACACATGTTCAAGGGGGACGCAAATTGAAACGTTGAAATCTAATTAGTAACCAGCGGAACAGTGGTTCTTTGTTCTTTTACTTTGGTTCTATTTCATATGGAAGTAAAATAATTTCATGTACATATTGTACATAACTCCAAAATAATGGTTGTTGTGCATAGCGTATACATATATTTTATATAATCTCTGTATATGAATGTACGTTATATACAATGTGTATACGCTGTATATAACTAAGATGCTATATTTGGGATAATTCGATTATGTACAGTTATTAATGCTATTTAATCCAAAAATCCTCTATTTCAATGAAGCTTTTACAACTATACAGGCTATTTAATCCAAAACTCCTCTATTTCAATGAAGCTTTTAAATTTTAATGGAACTTATGTGACATTTCTTAGGTCAACACAGGAGAGAAAGACAACAAAATGCAGAGCTTCTTCCTTGCCGAAACCCTCAAGTATCTCTATCTTCTCTTCTCACCTCCCTCGTTTATCTCGTTGGACGAATGGGTATTTAACACAGAAGCTCACCCTTTTAGAATTGTGACTCGAAATGGTAATAGATTTAGAGCTTAATTGGGCACTAGACTTTACCAGTCTTTGCTTTCATGAAGTTTACAGAACGAAGGCAGACTTGTAGAATCAAAAGTCCTTCACCACCGGTAAGAAATATGCTAATAAATAATTTGAGCGACTTCATTCCCTCATAAATCAGTTAGACTTTATAGTGCTACATTGGATTAGATATGTTTCTACTATATCCTTGTTTGTGTGTATCTTCCTGAACTTAAGACAAAAACATAGGTTCCATGGTTGGAAGTGGAATCACATTGTGTCTAGAATGCACAGCAACATATGTTTTCTATTGCTCACATGGGCAAGGATCGTCGATTTTAAAATGTATTAGTTTTTGAATGGACAAATTGTTTTTATTCATGCTCCGCAAAAAAGAGAAAGAAGAAAGGTTTAGTACAGTATATTGCTTTTTCATAAGCGCTTTTCATGTTTATATTGAGCTTCCCAATTATTTTTTTTAATTATTTTTTTTTTATAAATTTAGTGCAAAGGAAATTTTCGAGAAATTTTGAATTTTATTCTAAGAAATCTTGCTAAATAATGAAATGTTTAAAAATGTAATCAAATGATAAATTTATCCTTTTTTTAAAAAAAATTAAATAATACATCCCACATCTCACTCTCTTAAAAAAATACTTCTTAAAAAGATCTCATATATTTCACTCTTTCTATCTTTTTCACATCTATCTCAATATTTACTATCAACAACTTCAAACTCTAACTCAAAATATTGAAAATATAAAAAATGGAAGATAAATATATATAAAAGATGTAAAAGAAGTAAAAAAATTCAAAGAAGATAGAGACAAAAGGCAATTAAAACATATATATAAATTTTTTTTCTTTTGCAAATCGTGCAGTGGTATGGTAAATCTTACCGAACCTTTCATACATGTTCTATAAACCAACTGAACCATGCCACGTATGTAGGAATGTGAGTCTTGTAAGAACTACCAAACATTGTTAATAGGTTCGACATCCCCTATGAACCTTCTATAATTTATCCATTGGTCCTATCGAACCTTTGTGATATAAAAAAAAAATAATTATAATTTTTTACAAGATTTAGCATATAAGTTATATGGTGGATAAAGTATTGGCTGCACTAAATTATTCAAGGTAGATAGAGTAAGATATCTTATATATTTTTAATAAATATTAAGTATTACGTAATTCGAATATATTAATTTATATTATTTTAATATAGGTGTTTATTTCAAAAGAAAAGTTAATCTCTTAAACGAAGTCTAATGAGGCAAGTAATGAGATAGTCGTAATAAAAAATTCGGATGCGAGTTTAGATGGTAGGAGACCTAGGATTGATTTTGCAAATGAAAAAAGTAGAGTTTATCGTTCTAAAGAAAAACTGAAAGATCCCAAGGACAAAAAATAGGATGAGGAGAAATGAATTGGAACAAGAAATGTAATTGTCCGTTTTCTTTAAAAGGAATGATGGTTGAAAATAGTTCTTACTGGAAGTTGACAGTTAATTGTGGTACACATAATCACTGATTGACATAATTTCTTGAGGGTCATCTACATGTTGGAAAACACAATAATGAAGAGATGGATTTACTAGTTGAGAGGACAAAGTGTAACATTAGGCCTAAGCACATTTTGTATAGAATGAAGCAACACAATGTGCAAAATTGTAGTATAATGAAACATATATACAATGCTCATTAAAAATAGACTTAAAGATAAAGATGGAAGGTCAATTTTCCAACAATTGATGCATTTATTGGTTGTTCACAATTATATGGAGTGGAATAGGGGCAATGATGTTGATGAGGTTATTACAGACCTATATTTTGCTCATCCAATCTCCATGGATTGTACCTACAAGACTAACAAGTATAAATTGCCGCTTCTTAAGATTGTTGGGATTACTTCTACAAATATGACATTTTCTATTGCGTGTACATATCTTGAATTTGAAAATGAGGATAATTATCACTGGTTATTGGAGAGATTGAAATCTTTGATGTATAAGCTCTATGCCCAGTATCATCTTAACAGATAAAGAGAAAAAATTTATGAATGCAGCTACATAAGTGTTCCTTATATCTGCTCATCATCTTTGTAGATGACATATCTCCAAGAATGTATTAGAAAATACAAAGAAATTATTCAAAGATGAGAAAATGTGGGAAAATTTTAACCATTTTTGGTATACTGTTGTATCATCCAAGGTTGCTATTGAATATGATTTTAATATAAAATATATTGAGAGAAACTTTTTTGAATGTAAAGAAGCAATACATTATGTGAATAATGTATGGCTCAATCCATACAAACAAAAATTTGTTTCAACTTGGACATATTTACATATGCATTTAGGAAATTCAATAACAAACAAGACAAAAAGTGTACATGCTGCATTGAAATGACAATTGAAGACATCACATGAAAACTTGGCGTCAAATTGGGATTTCATCAGTTACTCGAGCTCTAACATATACAGATTAAAGCTTCTTTTGAGATGAGCTTGACTACATTTCAACATTTGAAACCCAATGGCTATACAAGGAGTTAAGAGAATGTGTTTCATGTATGACACTAGAAATTATTTTTAATGAATCTGAGAGAGCAAATCAGGTATCATTTGATGCTACAACTTGTAGTTGTGCAAAGCTTCGAAGTCATAGGCTACCATGTGCTCATGTCATTGACTAATACAAACGATTGAGTTATCCTATTGAGTTGTCTTTACTTCATGCTCAATGGAAGAAACTTTGTTTTGCACCCATATCACAAGATTATGATTTAGATTTAGATTGCAACTATTTGTATGAGAAGTTCATGAGACGCTTTCATCCTAGGGATTCAGATGGATAGGGCATTCAGTATCTTAGCGGATCCAAGTACAAATAATTTGGATGAGCTATTAGTGAAATAAGGTCATCGAGGTCGTCCTACTAAGGATGAATGTTCCACACAACGAGATCCTTCAAGTTTTGAGTATGCATTAGCTGAGAAGGCACTTGATACATCTATTCATGGTTCCCAAATAATTGTGTTTTCAAATGGGGCACAGTTCATAAGAAAGAGAAAGTTATCAGTTAAAAGAGCTCAATCAAATCTATCAATTGGATTTTCGCCATATATATCTCAAATGCCTATTGAAATTAAATCATATGTAAGGAGATTTAATAATGTATCAGGAGATGGTAATTATGCATTTAGAGCTATAGTCATTAGACTTGGATTTTTCGAGGAATCATGGCCTCTAGTTAGAGGGATGACATGCTTAGTGAATTACAAAATCATCACGATGATTTTACTTGCTTTTATGATAATCTTGAAGTGACGATGGAGCTCATTGATAAACTTTCTCATTTTAGTGGTTGTGTTGATTCTAAAAAATATATGACATTACCAGACATGGTACATATCATTGCTTTCACATACAATGTCATTGTTGCATTTAGTTTATATGACTCATGGACTTTTCTCTCATTTTGGTTTAAGGCACCTATTGATCAAAGGATAATTTCTATATGTTTTGTCGATGAGAATCATTTTGTGGTGGTAATTCAATCCCATTATGATAACATTATTTATGATAGAACTATATAAAATCATACATATATACATTAATTTTATTAATTTCATACAATAAAGGTAGATTTGCTAACTAAAGCTCCAATACCACCATACACTCATCATGGCATTTGTTTCATAAACCATGTGCACAAGGTTGGATTACACCATATGCAAAGCAAATTGAAGATTACAATTCATTACAATCATTTTTGAGTAGTATAATTACAAACCTGACTATTGTATTTGACTTGGATTGCAATGATTAGTTCATTCACTGAATATAAATTTTGTAACAAACGATTTATATCATTGAGTAGAAATAGTTGATATTAATGTGATAAAAACATTCAAATTAAATACATCTTATTACTTAAAATGTCAAGTACAAATAATTAACAAAAAATTAACATGACTGATGAGCATTTGTAGCTGATGAACTTACACATACTTGCAATATTTTTTGAACCTTCTTAAATTTCTTATACCATTTTGTGGATGATTGCTTTTTTTCTTTTGATAAAGCACACTTAACATTATACAATGCCTCTCTCACACCATGAAAAATACAAAAAATAAAAAAAAATTAGTCTATATGACAAAAGCATGTAAAGTTAGAAGTAACTATTATGTTAATGAATACTAACATCTACATCTCATTGTGAATGTTGGGTTGCATAGTGTGTCTGAGACATCGTCGTCCTAGTAAGTGTTAATCTATGTATTGGGTTTTATATTCTCACATGCGATACATTTTCATACCATTGCATGTAATTTAAAGAACAATCATTTAGGAGATTAACAATTGCACCTTTGGACTGTTGAGATAGGACATGATTATCTCAACTTGTCCAATACTGATATATGAGATGAAACTCCACCTTGTACATCTTAGGGTTGGACGCTTTATTAACTTTAGAAGGCTCAATTGGATCAGGTGAAATAGTCTAAACATGTTTCAATTGGTGCAACACACTATGGCTATGCTAAGGTTCTACAACTTCTAGAAAACAGATGCATCAATGAAAAAACTTATCTCTAGAATCTCATTATAATATGGATCTCAAATAACCTGGAAAATAAAAATATAAACATAAATCAATTAAAGTACAAATAACTAAACGAACTAATTAAACTTAAGATACATAAAATAAGAGTAACACACGTCATATGTTGTTAGATTATTGAGTGTCTCTCTTTACTCCTCAACAACTTCAGTGATGGAGTGCATATCGGAATATACTCGTAAATCCATGCTTGTAGCAAACTTAAATATTCAAATATTTTGTTGGCATCATATCGACTAGCTATCCTCAACTGTTGGTTCAAATAAGCCAATGCAGCTGCACCCCAAGCATACTTATGTATACTATCTATGTTTGTCAATAATGTCAAGTAAGAAATTGGGACACTATTTTCAGTTTTATCAACAAATAGTGTATATCCTAACAGATGTAGCAAGAATGTCCTAACCACCTGGTCATCTTGTCGGTCGTTAGAAGAAGTAAACAGAGTTCTTAACTAACTTAGTTTGACATATAATCCTTTTTGACTCAATTGAGACTTTGCTACATTTGTGCTAACTTCTATTGCCTCCACAAGAATTGAAATAACATCACTCCTACTTACTTTCTTTCCAGTACAAGCATTTCTTGTAACCTAGAGACCCAATAGTTGTTGTACATCATATGACGTGATCGTCTTCTTATCAAATGGCATGTGTAATGTGTTGGTCTCTGGATGTTGTCTGTCAAAAAATGTTGATACCAATACATTGTTTGCATGTTTGTATGTGGCATGACATAACGAAGCAAGACTTGATTGATATATGCGATGCACAATATGCTAATTATGGGGTTGATTGAGATCCTAATCACTTTGTCATACTGAATAACCAATAGGTCTTAACAACTCACAATCACCCTAAATTCAGACAAAATTATAAACAGTAAAAAAATAAAATTATAATATTAAATCCAACTATTAAATTTTAAAATGAATTACTTACATCATTGTTCAAAATTTTATATGCAATGTGAGTTTTGAAACTCTTCAACACAGACATATTCAATGGATTAATTGAGGATGAGGAGGGGTCTTTATGTACCTCATCATGTTCGACCACATGCTCTATTGTCATCTCCATAGTGTGATCATCTGGCCCATGTGTTAAAAAATGATCCACATCCTCTACAATCTCTGTGGAAAGATCTACTATTACTTGAACATTTGAAGGCCCAACTGTGTCCATTTGTCTAGTTTTTCTTCTTCTATACACAAGTCCTTATGCTTCATACAATTCTTCATTTATTTTCCTATGCGAAGCAATATGAGGTATTTTACTTATACCTAAAATAAGAAATTAGTTGTTAAATCAATGAATATATCATAAACAGTTACAAAAAATAGTGAAATACTCATTTAGTATAAATCAGGGTGGTTCGGTAGGCCCAACCAAAAGTTTCAATTCGGTTCGGTAGGTATTATTGAGCATTACATGTACATTTGGTAACCCCTACCGAACCTATTGATTATTTCGTGTTTACTGTTCATCGTCTCCTACACTCCGTGTGCCATATTATTGAATACAATGTGTTGTAGAAATAATCAAAAAAATACATATCAATACATATCAAATAATCTAATACATAACTATAAATCTAATACATATAAAATAATTAAAAAAATTTGAAAAAAATACCTAAAATTTAATAATAGTGTTGTAGAAATTGGTTTGTAGAGATGACGGAAGTTGTCCTCGATTGGCAGCAGATGGCGGTGTGGCCTCGGTTGGTGGCGCTGGAATGGTGGATGTTGGCGGTGGATGTCTTGAGGGAATTAGGTAGATCAGTAGGGGGTGTTAGGATGTTGTAAGGGATGTATGGGGGTATATTTTTCATTTCATCTTTTTTACTTTTTATTGTAATATTTTTACATTTAATGAGATGTCTTGGAGTAAAATTTGAGATTTTTGTAGAATTTTCCTTAGAGCAACCCATGTGTGGGTGGTTTTGAACAATCGTACATAATGAAAATGTACTAAAGCTTTACCACTTAACTAAGGGGATCAAATGGTATTAGGTAGGCTATTTTGTGATTTTTTTTAAACAGATGCCCTACCCTAATCAATTACAATTGGATTTGGTAAAACAATAGTTAAGTTTTTCAGGATAATCACAGTTATAGATAGATAAATCACAAGGGAGTAGAAAAGGAAAGAAGAATAAAGGGGTTATGTATATAAATGCCCTATTTTTCACTAAAAAATGACATATTTTATTAACGTTTTGAAGATTTTCACAATTGTTCAAAAAATTGTGCCATTTTTTGAAGATTTTTGTCATTTTTAGAAAATTTCCACCCTATAGTTGTACCCACTACCATACAACAACTCATGCTATACAGTTGTAGTGTGTACAACAATGGCTTAGATTTTGGGGACTGTCTTACATACAACGGTTGTATATGCCACGTGGTGAACGAATTAATCTTGACCGATTGGTTTTTATAAAATGAAAAATAATATTAGACACGTGGATTACGTCAACGACTATAACTTAAGAATTTCTCCAAATTATAGATAGATAAATCACAAGGGAGTAGAAAAGGAAAGAAGAATAAAGGGGTTATGTATATAAATGCCCTATTTTTCACTAAAAAATGACATATTTTATTAACGTTTTGAAGATTTTCACAATTGTTCAAAAAATTTTGCCATTTTTTGAAGATTTTTGTCATTTTTAGAAAATTTTCACCCTATAGTTGTACCCACTACCGTACAACAACTCATGCTATACAGTTGTAGTGTGTACAACAATGGCTTAGATTTTGGAGACTGTCTTACATACAACGGTTGTATATGCCACGTGGTGAACAGATTAATCTTGACCGATTGGTTTTTATAAAATGAAAAATAATATTAGACACGTGGACTACGTCAACGACTATAACTTAAGAATTTCTCCAAATTTTAATTCGATTTTGGGGATTAAACTGTATTTACAACCTTAGAAGTCTAGTTTCTAGATAATTTTATGGTTGTAATTTGGAGCTTCTTAGATGAAGTTATGTTAATTTTAATCAAGATTGCTCATAGAACCTACACTTTTTTAATTTGTTTATGGGTCTTGAAAGTTTTAAATCACGGATCAAATAAGCCTAGAGGGGGGTGAATAGGTTATTTTCAATTTTTAACAAATATTAGATGTGTAATCTAATCACAACGGCCAGACAAGCAATCACGTGTAAAGATAAATACGGAATAAAAAAACAACACACGATATTTTTAGGTGGAAACAACCTAGGCCACAACAATGACCTAAGAGGAAAACCATCGGTCCACCGGACCACCTAACTATCCACTATGAAAATCAATGTTCAATTACAACCATAGAGTCCAGAACTACCCGTCGCAGATAGATCCCCCTTTCTGTAATTTACTTACGAGCCGTCGCTCCTTTCACAGCCTCCAATAGCTAGATGTCTGGATCCAGACCAACGTTCCGATCTACTTGAGTCACACAAGATCAATCGAACCCGTCACCTTCGGTAATTTCGAGTCACACGAAATACCGAACACCTCACCTGAAACGTTAGCACAATAACACAAGTGCAAAGTGTGTCCTAGAGCGGATTTAAACAACGAACAATCCTAACTAGCAGATTCAACAGCATACGATGTAAAATCTAAATTAGCTAGCAAAATCTAGAACAATCATATAGAGCTCAATATCATGAAAGATGAAGAGAAGAAGTTAAAAGCACAAATCTGATATGAAAATATTAGATCAATGTGGTTGGTGATTATGCACAAGCAAGCATCACTTATATAGAGTCCAATTTAACTTGAAAGAGGATTTGCAATGGACTGAAACTCTACTCAAATCAGGATTTAGTTCTCACAAGAATTCTATTCATACAAGGATTTCACTCTCACAACAATTCTACTCATATAAGAATTTTGCTTTCACAAGAATTCTACTCATACAATGATTCCAACTTTCACAACAATTCTACTCATACAATGATTCCAACTTTCACAACAATTCTATTCATGTAAGGATTTTGCATTCAATATTAAATGAGTCAAATTGGTAAAAGTAACATATGGGTCAAATTAAAAAGGAGTTCTAGTAGAAGTGAAAAGCTGTCTCGATCGATCTAACGACTGGCTCGATCGATCGATCCAATGCTCGATCGATCGACCAGATTGATCGATCGATCTAGCTCAACCCGAGAGCACCTAGATCGATGTCGTTCCACACTCGATCGATCGATCACTCGATCGATCGAACTATACACTCGATTGATCGACCAACATGTGCACAATTTATTTTTCGTTACGATCCATACTAAGTGTAGTGCACAAATGTGTGAAGATGTATGCATGATAGAATATTTTACCTGTCATATTGGCATTGCAAGCTTGGTGACTCCATCATCATGTATCGTCTTATTAAACGGTGAACTCTTACTCTAGATTGCAATCAAACATTTTGTCCACGAAAATTGTCAATACAAAATAAACCTTACAATCTCCCCCTTTGGCATTTTCGTGTGACAAAACCACTCTCTTACTACATAACGCTCATAGTTATAATATCATTACATCAATTACATAGTGGACTGTCTATGATCTGATGGACCATCTTCGCTTGATACTTGATACACTCGGTCCACTGAAGTTAGACAAACAAATAGCACACAAATTTGGCTTGAAAGCCTCATTGTTTATTAGTTCAGTGTACATAAAGATGTGAATGAAATGTAGTGTATGTGCAACATGAATCTTTCTCCCCCACAACTAATAAATGCAACATCTCTCCCTAAATCCAATCTCCATAGCAACATGAATATTTTACAAATTGAAAGTTTTTAATCACGGATCAAATAAGCCTAGAGGGGGGTGAATAGGTTATTTTCAATTTTTAACAAATATTAAATGTGTAATCTAATCACAATGGCCAGACATGCAATCGCGTGTAAAGATAAATGCGGAATAAAAAACAACACACGATATTTTTAGGTGGAAACAACCTAGGCCACAACAATGACCTAAGAGGAAAACCACCGGTCCACCGGACCACCTAACTATCCACTATGAAAATCAATGTTCAATTACAACCATAGAGTCCAGAACTACCCGTCGCAGATAGATCCCCCTTTCTGTAATTTACTTACGAGCCGTCGCTCCTTTCACAGCCTCCAATAGCTAGATGTCTGGATCCAGACCAACGTTCCGATCTATTTGAGTCACACAAGATCAATCGAACCCGTCACTTTCGGTAATTTCGAGTCACACGAAATACCGAACCCGTCACCTAAAACGTTAGCACAAATAACACAAGTGCAAAGTGTGTCCTAGAGTGCATTCAAGCAATGAACAATCCTAACTAGCAGATTCAACAGAATATGATGTTAAAACGAAATCAGCTAGAAAACTCTAGAACAATCATATAAAGCTCAATATCTTGCAAATCAATTAGGCATATGAATAAAACATTAGAACGCCTAAGAAAGATAGATGAAGAGAATAAGATTTTTCGTTGAAAGCTTTAACAGATGTAGAAAATATTATTTCGGTGTAGGTTAATTATTTTGCACAAACAAGCGTTGCTTATATAGAGTCCAGTTTGAGTTGAAAGAGGATTAATAATAGAGTACAACTCTACTCATATCAGGATTTAGCTTTCACAACAATTCTACTCATGTTAGGATTTTGGTTGCACAACAATTCTATTCAAACAAGGACTCTACTTTCACAACAATTGTATTCACAATAATTCTACTTAAACAAGGATTTTGCTTTCACAAGAATTCTACTCATACTAGGATTTTTCTTTCACAAGAATTCTATTCAAACAAGGACTCTTCTTTCACAACAATTCTACTCATATAAGGATTCTACTTTCACAAGAATTCTACTCATATCAGGATTTCGCTTTCACAAGAATTCTACTCAAATAATGACTCTACTTTCACAACAATTCTATTAACAATAATTCTACTCAAATAAGGACTCTACCTTCACAACAATTCTATTCATACTAAGTGTAGTGTGCAATTGTGTGAAGATGTATGCATGATAGAATATTATACCTGTCATATGGGCGTTGCAAGCTTGGTGAATCCATCATCATGTATCGTCTGATTAATCGGTGAATTCCTATTTTAGATTACAATCAAACATTTTGTCCACGAAAATTGCCAATACAAAATAAACCTTACAATCTCCCCCTTTGGCATTTTCGTGTGACAAAACCACTCTCTCACTACATAACGCTCATAGTTATAATATCATTACATCAATTACATAGTGGATTGTCTATGATCTGATGGACCATCTTCGCTTGATACTTGATACGTTTGGTCCACTGAAATTAGACAAACAAATAGCATACAAATTTGGCTTGAAAGCCTCATTGTTTATTAGTTCAGTGTACATAAAGATGCGAATGAAATGTAGTGTATGTGCAACATGAATCTTTCTCCCCCACAAATAATAATTACCAACATCTCCCCCTAAATCCAATCTCCATAGCAACATGAATATTTCTCCCCCTTTTTGTCATACGAAATTGACAACTCATAAAACACTTATTGAAGTGGGCTAAAAATGCAAATGAGATCACACATGTATATGTTCAAAGCATGTAGGAGGAATTGCATAAGTCAAAAGAAGAATAATGAAATATGTATGCAATGACTCCCCTTAAGTTCTATGACTCTCTAGACGAAAAACAAATTTAAAAAAGATTTTTTTATTTTTTTATTTTTTATTTTTTATTTTTTATTTTTTATTTTTCATTTTTTACCAACAAAGCAATAAACTCATTTAAGACTAATAAGCATACAACCAATTGAGAAATTATTTTTGCTTAAATTTTGATCATTCATTATATTAGCAAAATAAATAGGTCACACAAGCACACTAACACATATAATGACATATTGACATTCACTTAAAGTAGTATACAGTGTGAACTCCACTTGTATTTCAATAAATTCATTTATGACCAATTTTAAGAGACTCAAAAGAAAATAATTTCATCTATTATGCTAAATCATAATTGAGTCTTCATTCTTACATAATGAAATATGTCTATCAAAAGAAATTTCTTATATTTTTTTTTTAATTTTTTTTTTGCTCTTTCTTTTTGTACATGCCAAATAAAATTTCTCAACTAAATTTTTATTTTATTTACCATTTTTTAAACATGTACGAGCCATAAATCTAATATGATGACTTTCACACTAGTTATGAGTTAGCCCTCTCCGCTCACTACAGTAGCTTCACACATCATAGTAGGTAGCCCTTTCAATACTAGTTATCTCCCTAAGATGAAATATTTTAAAAAATAAGAAATAGAACTCAATATAATTTCGCAGTCAAGATTAGCTTAAGTCTTAGAGTCTTTCAAAATTAATCATAAATTTCACCAATGACATACATGAGTGTTCAGTGGGTGTGTGAATAAGTTCAGTCAATAGTGTCATCACATGGGAATAATGTAAATATGTGCAGAATTTTGAATTGTAGCATAGAATATACAATGAGAATCAAAATAAGCCACAAAAGGTAAAGTTGTATAAATATAAGCATTATTTGAATCTAATACCTTGTAGACACCTTTTTTTTTTTTTTTTTTAAAAAAATTAATGACAAAAATATAACAACAAAAACACAGTAAACATATGAAAATACTCACCTAGGTCATTTAAGCACTCAAACAAAAGTACCTAGGTGGTCTAGCAATAGTGATCAATTGATAGGAAACATGCAATCTTTCCTAACCCAAATTTTCATGAATTTTGATTTCTCTATGTTTTTGGGTTGAGACTTAATTGCATTAGGTTTTGAAAGCATACTCTTAGACTCATTTTTCTTATTCAAATTCAACATATGCATGGTAGGATGATAATTATGAGTTCTATACCTATAAGCATGAAGATTATCATTAAATCGAAGAGCATTCATCAAAAATCTACACTTAGGTCGAATATGGCTTTTTCTACCACAATGATGACAAACAGGCACAAACTTAACAGTTTTAGTTACTACAGCTGTAGTGGGTGTTTGTGCAAAATTAGTAGCAGTAGAAGTAGAGTTAGAAGACCTTACAAATGTAGTTTTTGAAGTAGAAGGTGTACAGCTTTCATCTAAGAATCCAAGTCCACGTGTATCACCGAAAGGCTTACCAATGCTCAACATCTTGTCTAGTCGTTCAGCTCCAATTGTTAATCTCTTCACTGTTTCATTTGATTGCTCCAATTCCTGCACAAGATTTGAATTTTCCTGTTTGATACCTGCAAGACTCAAACTCAACTTGTCAATATGTTCAGACAATTCAATTTTTTCTTTCTCTAAAATTGACAAATTAAGATCTTGAGAGTTGATTCGTTCATTCAGTTTTGTTACAGTTATGAGTAGTTTATCTTTTTCTTTCTTGCATTTAATTAAATTAATAAATAATTCTTCAAAACTGTTTGCATTAAATTTAGCAAGAATAGATTTACTTCCCTCATCATCTGAGTCAAGGTCTGACTCACTGGAGTATCCACCAACAGTTGCTGTAAAAGCTACGTAGTTAGAGTTAACATTTTCTGAACCATTAGCTTGATCTTCATCACTTTCTGTGTCACTAAGGGTAGCATTGAAAGCTTTTCTTGTCTTCTTCTTCTTGTTGGCACACTCAGCTGCAAAATGACCAAAACCATTGCATTCAAAACATTTAGGTCCATTGGGTTTAGTTTTCTTACCTTCTGAACTCATTGGCATGAATTCTCTTCCCTTACGATCTCTTGATTTTTCTTTAATCTGTAGATCCTTTCTGTTGAACATTTTCTTGAGTTTTCTAGCTAGAGTGAGTAGATCTTCATCTTCTATATCATCATCACTATCACCATCAACATCATTGGTAGTTTTAAGAGCAATACCAATGTTCCTTTTGGGTGTTCGAAGATTCATCTCAAATGTTTGAATTGAACCAACGAGTTCTTCAATCTTGATGGTGTCAATGTCTTTGCTTTCCTCTATTGCTATAACCTTTGCTTGAAAGCGTTCTGGTAGTGAGCATAAGACTTTTCGAACTAACCTGCGTTCATCAATTTTATCTCCAAGATTTGAACAATAGTTAGCAATATCACATAAATTAGCATAAAACTCAGAAAACGTTTCATCGTCCTCCATTCTAAGATTTTCAAACTTAGTAGCTAGCATGCGAAGTTTTGTTCGTTTAACTTGGGACGTGCCCTCATGGGCAACCTCTAAAGTGTCCCAAGCAGCCTTAGCAGTTTCAATATCAGAAATACGTCGGAATTCATCCGGCGATATAGCACTAAAGATAGCATTGATGCCCTTTTGATTCCAACCACTACCAATTTTATCTTGAGGAGTCCAATCAATCCTAGGTTTAAGTGTGACTACATTATCCTTGGTAACCGTAGGTGGTTCCCAACCATAAAGCACAGAATTCCATACACTTTCATCTAAGGAACGTAAAAAGGCTCTCATACGAGCTTTCCAATATGGGTAGTTAGACCCATCAAAGTAAGGTGGACGGGTTGTAGAAGAACCCTCTCTCAAATGATCCATAATAAGGTCCTAGGCAACACTAAGTATATCTAGTGACCCGCTCTGATACCAATTGATCGATCGATCCAGTCCAAACAGAGAGGACTTAGATCGAAGTTGATACAGTCTCGATCGATCGAACGTGTTTCGATCGATCGATCAAATTTCTCGATCGATCTAATCCAAACAGAGGGAACCTAGATCGAAGTTGATCCAGGCTCGATCGATCTAACATGTCTCGATCGATCTAACCATACCCTCGATCGATCGAACATGATGTGCACAATATATTCTTTCCATGCAATCCAAACTAAGTGTAGTGTTCAATTGTGTGAGTGTGTATGCATGATGAAATATTTTACCTGATGAATATTGCACGTTCGAAGAGTTCATTAGTCGTGTATCAATTGATCGAACGGTGACCCCTATGCTAGATTACATTTGATATTTTGTTCACGAAAATTGCCAATAAATATAAACCTTACAATCTCCCCCTTTGGCATTTTCGTGTGACAAAATTCGTCGCTCACTACATAACTCTCAAAACGCTCATAAATTACAATTTTTAAAAATTCAATAGTGGAGCTATCTATGATCCGGTAGAGCCATCTTGTATGATTAATACACTGAAAAAGAAACAAAAATAATCAAGCAGCTTGGGCTCAAGAGCCATTGTCAGTATGTTAGTTGAGTGTATGTAATGAAAATTTAAGAAAACAAAGCTCCCCCTAAACATGACATTACCGTTTGTATCATACTCATGTCTCATGTCGCTTTTTCTCCCCCTTTTTGACATACGAAAAGGACAAACACCAAAGCGTGTTAGTAAAAATATGCAATTAGAATCCAAAAACACTTAAATATCATAAAACATCCAGATAACATAACCAAAAAAATAAAACGAAAAGTACAAATAAAAGGAGTGAAGAACAAGGAATTCTCGCGATTGGACTACTGGTCGTCCTCATTGGGAGGAGGCTGTCGTTGATTGTGTAGATCCCGAACCATAGTAAGGATGGCAGTGACGTCGGTGCGTATGCCATGTTGCCTTTCATCCATCTCATTGACCCTACAGCTCAATCCCTCGTAGAGGGTATGCATGGCACCCATTTGGTTGGAAAGAGTTTCCATTCTCGTGGCCATGTCATTTTCAAACACTTCCTGATGGGAAAGAGATGGTTCAGTGGGGGGTTCAATGTCGTCATCCCCCAATAATTCTGCCACAGTAGCCCCGCTTGTTCCAGCCTCTGATCTCTTGTGTTTCTTCGCAGTGTGAGCCGAAGACCGAGAGACTGTACCTCTACCTATATCTCCCATATGCTTAACCGTTGCACTATCTGGTATCGGTTCAACCCCAATAGATATAACCAGATTAGTTAGCAGACAACCATAGGGTAACCCGATCCTAGGATTTGTAATCGCAGCTTGGGTCAAAAACTCATCCAAGATAATGATGCCAACATCAAATGCAATCCCTTTGCCAATACAATAGAGGATTTTGGCGTGCTGATAACCAATTTCAGCAGGGTGGTTGGTAGGGAGTAAGTTGGTACACACCATTCTATTTAAGATGCGGTAGAACGGCTTGAATTCACCGGGTATATAAAGACCTTTGAGATTTATCCCGGAATCAGGTGACCCCGTCAATTCAGTCAATAAGTCCTCATTAGATACGTCAAACTTCCCAAAATCAAAATCGGATTCACCCAAATTAGTAATTCCAAGAAATTCATCGATTGAGTCAGGAGTGATATCTAAAATCTTATTTTGAATGAACACTTTATAGCACATTGGTCCAGTATTTCTAATTCCCAAATCCACATTGGCATATAATTCCCTAACTAAAGCAGGACAGCACATTTTATTCGGAGTAAATAAAGACTCCCACCCGAGACTTCGTATCACCCTAGTAACCCCTACTTCATGTACATCATTCCAATTCACACCACGTTCCAGTAAAATAGGGCGTTTAGAGAATGTATTGCGATACCTGACTTGGGATTCTTTGGTCCACCATTGTGAACTGTATGATGTTGGTGCACCATGTGGAAGAGCGCGTCTTCGGGATGCCATTGTCACTAAAAGAGGTTGGAAGGAGTGTTTGGTTGGTGGGAAAGGAAAATTTTTGAAATTTGAAAAGATGGATTTTTGATGAAGTTTGATGCTGGATTGTTGTTGTAAATCAAGTTTGGAATGCTATGGGAGCAAAAAGGAGCGATTTTGATCGATTTTTGGCAAAAATGGCAAGAGAAACGGTTGAGTTCGTGAAAGTGGGGGAAAAAGGAACCGTGGGGGTATTTAAACTGAACACAGTCGATCGATCGAATATTCCCTCGATCGATTGATATTCAACATAGATCGATCGAGTTCGTTGTCGATCGATCGACATTCAAGCCCTTTTTTTTTTTATAATAAACTCACATAATAATCAGCAAACACACAACAAATAATCAACTAAAAATAGTTCAAATAAAAAAAATAACACAAACGCTTTAATACCGATAATGACATGTTAGATGCACTTAGAATGATTTGAATATTGGAACTCCACAAGTAAGTTAAATAAGGTATCTATGATGGAACATGAGAGAAATCATATCAAAAGAAGAAGAACTGAATAATATGCAAAATCCTTATATGAATAGAATTGTTGTGAAAGTAACATATGGGTCAAATTAAAAAGGAGTTCTAGTAGAAGTGAAAAGCTGTCTCGATCGATCTAACGACTGGCTCGATCGATCGATCCAATGCTCGATCGATCTACCAGATTGATCGATCGATCTAGCTCAACCCGAGAGCACCTAGATCGATGTCGTTCCACACTCGATCGACCGATCACTCGATCGATCGAACTATACACTCGATCGATCGACCAAATGTGCACAATTTATTTTTCGTTACGATCCATACTAAGTGTAGTGCACAAATGTGTGAAGATGTATGCATGATAGAATATTTTACCTGTCATATTGGCATTGCAAGCTTGGTGACTCCATCATCATGTATCGTCTTATTAAACGGTGAACTCTTACTCTAGATTACAATCAAATATTTTGTCCACGAAAATTGCCAATACAAAATAAACCTTACAATCTCCCCTTTTGGCATTTTCGTGTGACAAAACCACTCTCTCACTACATAACGCTCATAGTTATAATATCATTACATCAATTACATAGTGGACTGTCTATGATCTGATGGACCATCTTCGCTTGATACTTGATACGCTCGGTCCACTGAAGTTAGACAAACAAATAGCACACAAATTTGGATTGAAAGCCTCATTGTTTATTAGTTCAGTGTACATAAAGATGCGAATGAAATGTAGTGTATGTGCAACATGAATCTTTCTCCCCCACAACTAATAAATGCAACATCTCTCCCTAAATCCAATCTCCATAGGAACATGAATATTTCTCCCCCTTTTTGTCATACGAAATTGACAACTCATAAAACAATTATTGAAGTGGGCTAAAAATGCAAATGAGATCACACATGTATATGTCCAAAGCATGTAGGAGGAATTGCATAAGTCAAAAGAAGAATAATGAAATATGTATGCAATGACTCCCCCTAAGTTCTATGACTCTCTAGACGAAAAACAAATTTAAAAAAGATTTTTTTTTTTTTTTGACCAACAAAGCAATAAACTCATTTAAGACTAATAAGCATACAACCAATTGAAAAATTATTTTTGCTTAAATTTTGATCATTCATTGTATTAGCAAAATAAATAGGTCACACAAGCACACTAACACATATAATGGCATATTGACATTCACTTAAAGTAGCATACAGTGTGAACTTCACTTGTATTTCAATAAATTCATTTATGACCAATTTTAAGAGACTCAAAAGAAAATAATTTCATCTATCATGCTAAATCATAATTGAGTCTTCATTCTTACATAATGAAATATGTCTATCAAAAGAAATTTTTTGCTCTTTCTTTTTGTACATGCCAAATAAAATTTCTCAACTAATTTTTTATTTTATTTACCATTTTTTTTTAAACATGTACAAGCCATAAATCTAATATGATGACTTTCACACTAGTTATGAGGTAGCCCTCTTCGCTCACTACGGTAGCTTCACACATCATAGTAGGTAGCCCTCTCAATACTAGTTATCTCCCTAAGATGAAATATTTTAAAAAATAAGAAATAGAACTCAATATAATTTCGCAGTCAAGATTAGCTCATGTCTTAGAGTCTTTCAAAATTAATCATAAATTTCACCAATGACATACATGAGTGTTCAGTGGGTGTGTGAATAAGTTCAGTCAATAGTGTCATCACATGGGAACAATGTAAATATGTGCAGAATTTTGAATTGTAGCATAGAATATACAATGAGAATCAAAATAAGCCACAAAAGGTAAAGTTGTATAAATATAAGCATTATTTGAATCTAATACCTTGTAGACATCTTTTTTTTTTTTTTTTTAAATTAATGACAAAAATATAACAACAAAAACAAAATAAATATATGAAAATACTCACCTAGGGTCATTTAAGCACTCAAACAAAAGTACCTAGGTGGTCTAGCAATAGTGATCAATTGATAGGAAACATGCAATCTTTCCTAACCCAAATTTTCATGAATTTTGATTTCTCTATGTTTTTGGGTTGAGACTTAATTGCATTAGGTTTTAAAAACATACTCTTAGACTCATCTTTCCTATTCAAATTCAACATATGCATGGTAGGATGATAATTATGAGTTCTATACCTATAAGCATGAAGATGATCATTAAATCGAAGAGCATTCACCAAAAATCTACACTTAGGTCGAATATGGCCTTTTCTACCACAATGATGACAAACAAGCACAAACTTTACAGTTTTAGTTACTACAGTTGTAGTGGGTGTTTGTGCAAAATTAGTAGTAGTAGAAGTAGAGTTAGAAGACCTTACAAATGTAGTTTTTGAAGTAGAAGGTGTACAGGTTTCATCTAAGAATCCAAGTCCACGTGTATCACTGAAAGGCTTACCAATGCTCAACATCTTGTCTAGTCGTTCAGCTCCAATTGTTAATCTCTTCACTGTTTCCTTTGATTGCTCCAATTCCTGCAGAAGCTTTGAATTTTCCTGTTTGATACCTGCAAGACTCAAACTCAACTTGTCAACATGCTCAGACAGTTCAACTTTTTCTTTTTCTAAAAGTGAGAAATTAAAATCTTGCGAATTGATTTCATCATTCAGTTTTGTTACAGTTATGAGCAGTTTATTTTTTTCTTTCTTGCATTTAATTAAATCAATAAATAATTCTTCAAAACTGTTTGCATTAAATTTAGCAAGAATAGATTTACTTCCCTCATCATCTGAGTCAAGGTCTGACTCACTGGAGTATCCACCAACAGTTGCTGTAAAAGCTACGTAGTTAGAGTTAACATTTTCTGAACCACTAGCTTGGTCTTCATCACTTTCTGTGTCACTAAGGGTAGCATTGAAAGCTTTTCTTGTCTTCTTCTTCTTGTTGGCACACTCAGCTGCAAAATGACCAAAACCATTGCATTCAAAACATTTAGGTCCATTGGGTTTAGTTTTCTTACCTTCTGAACTCATTGGCACGAATTCTCTTCCCTTACGATCTCTTGATTTTTCTTTAATCTGTAGATCTTTTCTGTTCAACATTTTCTTGAGTTTTCTAGCTAGGGTGAGTAGATCTTCATCTTCTATATCATCACTATCACCATCATCATCATTGGTGGTTTTGAGAGCAATACCAATGTTCTTTTTAGGTGCTCGAAGGTTTATCTCAAATGTTTGAATTGAACCAACGAGTTCTTCAATCTTGATGGTGTCAATGTCTTTGCTTTCCTCTATTGCTGTAACCTTTGCTTGAAAGCGTTCTGGTAGTGAGCATAAGACTTTTCGAACTAACCTGCGTTCATCAATTTTATCTCCAAGATTTGAAGAAGAGTTAGCAATATCACATAAATTAGCATAAAACTCAAAAAACATTTCATCCTCCTCCATTCTAAGATTTTCAAACTTTGTAGCTAGCATGCGAAGTTTTGTTCGTTTAACTTGGGACGTGCCCTCATGGGCAACCTCTAAAGTGTCCCAAGCAGCCTTAGCAGTTTCAATATCAGAAATACGTCGGAATTCATCCGGCGACACAGCACTAAAAATAGCATTGATACCCTTTTGGTTCCATCCACTACCAATCTTATCTTGAGAAGTCCAATCTATTCTAGGTTTTAAGTGTGACTACATTATCCTTGGTAACTGTAGGTGGTTCCCAACCATAAAGCACAGAGTTCCAAACACTTTCATCTAAGGAACGTAAAAAGGCTCTCATGCGAGCTTTCCAATATGGGTAATTAGACCCATCAAAGTAAGGTGGACGGGTTGTAGAAAAACCCTCTCTCATATGATCCATAATAAGGTCCTAGGCAACACTAAGTATATCTAGTGACCCGCTCTGATACCAATTGAAAGTTTTAAATCACGGATCAAATAAGCCTAGAGGGGGGTGAATAGGTTATTTTCAATTTTTAACAAATATTAAATGTGTAATCTAATCACAACGGCCAGACATGCAATCGCGTGTAAAGATAAATGCGGAATAAAAAAACAACACACGATATTTTAAGGTGGAAACAACCTAGGCCACAACAATGACCTAAGAGGAAAACCACCGGTCCACCAGACCACCTAACTATCCACTATGAAAATCAATGTTCAATTACAACCATAGAGTCCAGAACTACCCGTCGCAAATAGATCCCCCTTTCTGTAATTTACTTACGAGCCGTCGCTCCTTTCACAGCCTCCAATAGCTAGATGTCTGGATCCAGACCAACGTTTCGATCTACTTGAGTCACACAAGATCAATCGAACCCGTCACCTTCGGTAATTTTGAGTCACACGAAATACCGAACACCTCACCTGAAACGTTAGCACAATAACACAAGTGCAAAGTGTGTCCTAGAGCGAATTTAAACAATGAACAATCCTAACTAGCAGATTCAACAGCATACGATGTAAAATCTAAATTAGCTAGCAAAATCTAGAACAATCATATAAAGCTCAATATCATGAAAGATGAAGAGAAGAAGTTAAAAGCACAAATCAGATATGAAAATATTAGATCAATGTGGTTGGTGATTATGCACAAGCAAGCATCACTTATATAGAGTCCAATTTAACTTGAAAGAGGATTTGCAATGGACTGAAACTCTACTCAAATCAGGATTTAGTTCTCACAAGAATTCTATTCATACAAGGATTTCACTCTCACAACAATTCTACTCATATAAGAATTTTGCTTTCACAAGAATTCTACTCATACAATGATTCCAACTTTCACAAGAATTCTACTCATACAATGATTCCAACTTTCACAAAAATTCTACTCATACAATGATTCCAACTTTCACAACAATTCTACTCATACAATGATTCCAACTTTCACAACAATTCTATTCATATAAGGATTTTGCATTCAATATTAAATGAGTCAAATTGGTAAAAGTAACATATGGGTCAAATTAAAAAGGAGTTCTAGTAGAAGTGAAAAGCTGTCTCGATCGATCTAACGACTGGCTCGATCGATCGATCCAATGCTCGATCGATCGACCAGATTGATCGATCGATCTAGCTCAACCCGAGAGCACCTAGATCGATGTTGTTCCACACTCGATCGATCGAACTATACACTCGATCGATCGACCAACATGTGCACAATTTATTTTTCGTTACGATCCATACTAAGTGTAGTGCACAAATGTGTGAAGATGTATGCATGATAGAATATTTTACCTGTCATATTGGCATTGCAAGCTTGGTGACTCCATCATCATGTATCGTCTTATTAAACGGTGAACTCTTACTCTAGATTACAATCAAACATTTTGTCCACGAAAATTGCCAATACAAAATAAACCTTACAGGTCTTTTGCTATGCTGAAGAATTAATTATTGTTTTCTTTTATTATTTTGTTTAATTAGTCTCCTATTCACTTTTCCATTTTATTTTTGTTTTCCTAAACATTGTTCCAAGAAGCCTATATAGTTTATAGTGTCTTTTTTGATAAACTACTTTTATGTTTCCGTGATATTTTTGCAATTCTTTCTATTCATAATCATGTATTGTTCCTTTTTGTAAATGAATTGAGGTATTTCTACCTTCCCTATTAATCTTTGTGTGTTTTTTGGCCTAGTATTTAGCATGCATCAAAAACTTCAAGTGAAAAATATGTGAAATTGAAATTGTTAGCTCTATTAAGTTTTGATGTTGTTTTATTTATTCGAAATATATGAGAGTGAAAAATATATCAAAATTAGTGGGTGAAAAAATAAAAAATTGGAAAATAAAATAAATTTGAAAAAAGTAAAAAAGAAATAAAACCTTATTTAGAAAAATAAAAAAGAAATGAGGTTGGGGAGTGGGTTAGAATTGAAATGCATAAGGAATGAGAGAGAGGTGGTTAACTCATGTTTTTATTCCTATGTAGTATATATAAACGTAACCAATAATTCTAAATGAGCTTAATCAGGATATTAATGAAAAATGTGTGAAAAATTGTAAATGAAATATACGTAACAATTTTTACAAAAAGAAACTATATTCTGATAATCGAACTAAAGTAATGACATTTCTTCAATACTTACATAGCATAGCTCACAGGACAATAGCGAAACTATTCAAGCGATACATGTTTAGGTACTTAATCATACACAATAACAAATTAAAGGTAAAAGGCATTCAAAGTCCGAAAATGCTCTCCACCTTTGGCACAAAAAATGGTCAATGAAGTGTTTTTTTTTGGAAAAGTATATGACTTATTTGCATCACTTGAAAGTTAGTAGGATTTTTTTGCTTCTATGAAGCTACATGATCTTAGATGCCTTCACCTACAAATTAACAATAGAAAGTTGCAATTAACTCTAGTAGTAATCCTAAATTACAAACAATCCCTTCAAATTGATTGTCTAGGCATATCGGTCAATTTGGTCGGGAGATATAATAACAAAGAAAAAAATGTCAAGGCCTTAATATTTTGTTGGACCTAACATTTGTTAGCGTGACTCATGTAATTAGTGTATAATATATTGTAATTAATATGTGTCTATTTGTAATAGAATTCTAGGTTGTTTAGGATTCTACTCTATTCAGAACTCTTGTATTTATTTTCTATATATACCTCTATTGTGAGGTAAGAATAACAAGAAAGAATTTCCATTCACGTTATATTTAACTTGGTATCAGAGCAAAGGTTCAAAAAAATTGTACTTTTTTTGTCTCCTGTCAGTGCCGCCGTGTAAGTGTCGCCGCTACCAGTCAGCGCTGCCACCACCTGTCAGTGCCGCCTGTCTTCGCTTCCACCACCTGTCTCTAGTCGCCGTGCCTGTCTCCCCTCTACGCCAGTCTCCAGATCTACCGCCTGTCTCTCCTCTGCGCTGTCTGCAGCCGTCTGCTCTAGTTCAGACTTGCCATTAACCAATTCCTTCATCTATTCTAGATCTAACCCTAGCCCAAACCCAAGCCCAATCCTCAAACCCTAGCCCAAACACATCATCAGCCCATTCCAGCCCACACACATCACCTGCCCAGTTAGTCAACGGTCAACGGCAAAAAAAATTATTTTTTTATTCCGCTGCATCTTATTATTGTCTATTTCAATGGGAGATTCAAGAGAAAATCAGAGTTCTAAGACAACTAAAATTTTAAAATTTGAAGTCTTTATCAAGAGTCCAGCGGTGGCTCTTTCGGTGATACCAAACTCAGTGGTACCAACTTTTGAACATGAAAAAGGGTTATGTCCATTTATCTCCGCGGGATGCACAAGATGGGACATGTGATTGGAACAATCAAGGCTCCTCGTGAAGATGATGTGGAGGCCTATACTAAGTGGGAAGATGATGATGGCCTCATAATGTCTATCCTATTTAGAGCTATCACCAATGATGTACTACAGATGGTGGAGGAGTGTGACATAGCTGAGGCCATATGGAAGACTTTGGGAGATCTCTACACTAATGAATCTGACTTTATACAGGTTTATGAATTAATGTACAAAGCTGCCAGCATGCAATAAAATGGGCAACCAGTGTCTATGTGTTTTACCAAGCTGAAGAATATATGGGCTGAAATTGATCAGAAACGTCCGTGCAAAATAAAAAATCATGAGGACCTTATATGGGACCAGAAAGAAAAGGAGCTTGAGCGAGTTCATGCATTCTTAAGAGGACTTGATACGAAACATAATAGTGCCAAGGGCGAATTGTTCCGAATGCCAGACCCTCCGAGCTTGACCACAACTTTTACATACATCTATAAGGACGAATCTTAATAAGAAAGTCTTAATTAGGCACAGGTTGAATTATCTAGCCTAGCCATTCAAGCCAAATCAAAGGTACCTTTTCTCCAGTAGCAGAATTCAGTTCCACTTCCTTAGCAATGACCTCGACTAGGCTTTGCCAATCGCCCTCGTCCTCATTGCTCTTATTGCAATGAAGCAAGCCATATTCGAGAGACTTGTTGGAAACTAAACCTGCACCTGAGACCTAAAAGAAAAAATTATCATCCTCACGCGAAAGCAGCTGCAGTACAAGTAGTACAAGAACCAGATTTCTGTGGAGTGATGGACAAGATCATCATGTGACATGTGGAGGTACTCTTATAGCTTCAATAGCTGGTCGTGGTAAGATTGGTATGGCCTTAAACGTTTCTCTCTTTGTTGGGTCTAATACTTAGATTATTGATTCTGGTGCGTCTGATCATATGACTTATGATAAATCTTATTTTATTGAGTTATCTTCCCCACTAGTGTCCTATGTTACGAATGCTAACGGTGAGGCTTTTCCTGTTTTAGGAAAGGGGTCAGTCCGTATCACTCTAACTTTACAGCTCTATAATGTTTTATATGTGCCTGACTTATCTTATCACTTAATATATATCCCACAGTTGAATACCGAGTCTAAATGTTCTGTAACATTTTATCCTATGTATGTGATTTTTTAGGATTTTCTTACCAGGGAAATAATTGGTCGAGGGTATCTGAGGGGCAGATTGTTTCGTCTGGATCAGAACTACGCAGGGGAGAAACCAAGAGCACAGTCCCGCACTGCATTGACTTCGATTTCTAACAAGCTAAGTGAAATTTGGTTGTGGCATCGCCACTTAGGGCATCCGTCTTTTAGTCTTATGAAAAAATCTATACCTACTTTGTTTATTGGTGTTAGTGAGTTTGTTTTACATTGTGAGACATGTGTTTTGGCCAAGACCCATCGTATTACTTATTCTCCTAGTATTTCTAATGAAAGCGTTATTCCTTTTGAATTAATTCATTCTGATGTTTGGGGACCGTGTAGAGAGCCCACTGTATCGGGTATGAGGTATTTTGTATCGTTTATTGATGACTATACAAGATTGTCACGGGTTGCTCTTCTTAGAACCAAAGATGAAGTTTTTTTAGCTTTTCAAAATTTTCGTACTCGTGTTCAAAAACAATACGATAGCACCATTAGAGTCCTATGTTCTAACAATAGGGGAGAATGTGTTAATCGTGCTTTTCAAGATTTTTTCAAAACACATGGGATTGATCACCAAACTACTTGCCCATAAACACCAGAACAGGTGTCCGAAAGAAAAAAATCGTCATTTACTTGATATAGCTTGTGCACTCGTATTTAGTGCTCATATGCCAAAATATCTTTGGGGCGAGGCTGTACAAGCTTCCGCCCATCTCATCAATCGTCTTCCATCTAGTGTCCTTCACGGAAAAATTCCATTTGAGGTTCTCGCATCTGATGTATCCTTATCATCATTTCATAATCTTCCTTCCCGTGTATTGGTTGTGTTATTTTTGTACATGTTCCTAAAAATTAGAGGTCTAAGCTAGATGCCTGGGGAATTAAGTGTGTGTTTATTGGTTATGGAGGTTATCAGAAAGGGTACAAGTGCTTCCATCGACCGACCAGGAAGTATTATGTCACTATGGATGTTACCTTCTTTGAGGACATGAGTTACTTTTCCTCAACTGATACTGCTTGTCAGGAGGAGAATTCATATTTTGAAGAACTGTATCATGGTGAGGGGGAGGAATCGGAAGAATCACCTATTGATATTTCAATGGGTCCAGTTGAGATTCTTAACCCATTGAATCCAGTAGTGGAGAAGCAGACGCTCCAAGTATCCAAGCACCAGTTCTGATCACTGAAAATGAAAATGAAGATACTGCTGTTCCCTCAGGCATCACTCATACCATTGATCAAGAGCTCCTTGGTACTAAAGGTCACTCATCTGAGGTATGTACACCTACTGATACTAATAGAATTGAGTCTAGTGTTGGACAGTATATGTTACCAAATAGGTCTACTCGAGGTCAACCACCCAAAAGATATGAACCAAATATCCAAGCAAAATCAAAATATCCAGTAGCCAACTACATGTCTACTAAAAGATTGTCTAAGCCATATGAATCATTTGTAAATCAAATATCTACTGTATCAGTACCTAACAAAGTGCAGGATGTGTTGGGAGACCCAAAATGGAGGAAGCCAATGGAGGAAAAGATGGAGGCATTACAGAAGAACGATACTTGGCAACTTGTGCCTCCACCACAAGACAAGAAGGTAGTTGGTTGTCGATGGGTGTTTACTCTGAAACATAATGCTGATGGATCTGTGAATCGGTATAAAGCCTGCCTTGTAGCAAAAGGGTTCACTCAGACTTATGGTGTAGACTACGATGAGACTTTTGCTTCGGTTGCTAAAATGAATACTATTCGGGTTCTACTTTTGCTTGTCGCAAGCTTAAACTGGCCACTTCGACAATTTGATGTCAAGAATGCCTTCCTTCATGTTGAGTTAGTCGAGGAGGTATACATGAGTCTTCCACCTTGGTATGTAGCTGCTTCTCCTGGTAATTTTGTATGCAAATTAAGGAAGTCTTTGTATGGTCTCAACCAATCCCCTCGAGCCTGATTTGGAAGGTTTTCACAGTTCATGAAGAAGGTTGGTTACAGACAGAGTAATTCAGACCACACGCTATTTCTCAAACATCAACAAGGGAAGATAAAAACTCTAATTATTTATGTTGATGATATGGTAATTACTGGTGATGATGCCGTTGAGATGGATAAATTACAGAGACAGCTAGCCTCAAAGTTCGAGATGAAGGATTTAGGTGAACTGAAGTACTTCTTAGGAATTGAGGTAGCTAGGGGGAGCGAAGTAATTTTTTTATGTTAGAGAAAGTACATTCTTGACTTACTAACTAAAACAGGCATGTTGGATTGTAAACTTATTGACACTCCTATTGAGCAAAACCATTGTCTAGCAGAGTATCCAGACCAAGTACCAACTGATCGAGCTTGCTATCAAATTGGTTGGATGCCTAATTTATTTGGCACATACTAGACCTGATGTCGCATATGCAGTAAGTGTGGTAAGTCAGTTCATGCATAACCCTAGTGAGAGTCACATGGATGCAGTTGTGAGAATTTTAAGGTATTTGAAGTCAGCTCCAGGGAGAGGAGTAGTGTTCAATAAAAACAACAATTCTCTTGAAGTTTGTGGCTTCACGATGCAGATTGGGCAGAAAGTATTACAGATAGAAGGTCGACATTGGGTTACTTTACCTTTGTGGGAGGTAATTTGGTTACATAGAAAAGTAAGAAGCAGAAAGTTGTAGCGCGGTCTAGTGTTGAGGCTGAGTATAGAGGTATGGCTCATGGTGTTTATGAATTGCTGTGGATAAAAAGTTTATTGTTTGATTTGGGTTTCGAACTCAAAAATACTATGGAGTTGTATTGCGACAGTCGAGCAGCTATTGACATATCACAAAATCTAGTACAACATGATCGCACTAAGTATGTAGAGGTTGATCGTCATTTTATAAAAGAGAAGCTAGATGCCAAACTCATTAGCTTCCCTTTTGTTTCTATTGAGAAGCAACTGGCAGATGTGCTCACCAAAGGAGTTTCCAAGAAGACAATTTATGACTCACTAAGCAAGTTGGGCATGGTCGATATGTATGCGCCAACTTGAGGGGCAGTGTTAGAGTGAGTCATGTAATTAGTGTATAATATATTGTAATTAATATGTGTCTATCTGTAATAGAATTCTAGGTTGTTTAGGATTCTAGTTTATTCAGAACTCTTGCATTTATTTTCTATATATACCTTTATTATGAGGTAAGAATAACAAGAAAGAATTTTCATTCACGTTATATTTAACTACATTTACTTCAAAATAACATTTGCTCCGAAAAATTTTAAAATGCATAATTTAGTTCCTTGTCTTTTAAAATTGGGTTAATTATTCTGTTAGTTCCTAACATTTACGCAATAATAGACTTTGGTTCTCAACGTTTTTTTTTCATATAAAATGGTCTCCAATATTTTAAAATTTACAATTTTTGTCCAATTTTATACAAAATGGTCTCTAATCTTTTAAAATTTTACATTTTTAGTCTAATTTCATACAAAATGTTCCATATAAAATGGTCAATTTCATATAAATTAAATTAAAAGTGTGAAATTTTAAAAGATAGGATCATTTTGTATGGAAAAAAGGTTAAAGGCCAAAATCTATTATTAGGTAAAAGTTAGGTACAAACAAAGTAGTTAATCCTTTAAAATTTACGAGCGCTTTTACAATTCAATATAATTTGGTCCATAACTTTTTCACATATACAAAATTTGGGTCTTAACATTTAACAAAAATTGTGAAATTGGACTGAAAGTCTGAAACTGTTAAATTTTTTAAGGTTAAGGACTAAATTATGTGTTTTGAAATGATAAAGACCAAATATTGTTTTGAGGTAAATGTTATGGACTAATATAAAACTAAACCCAAATAGCAATGATTAGAAATGCACTTTGCATGCATAGGGCTCCTTAGGTACTATAAAATGTTGTGAAATGTTGTGTACATGTGTTATTTCAATAGAGGGATTGTGTTGGCCTTTGAAAATATTTTTTTGTAATAAAATTTTGAATTTTATGGATAAAAATCCAAACCTATATAGCAGAAACGGAATATCAGATATATAAAAAATTATAATTCTTCTTATATTAATAATAGAATAAATAATAAATAAGTAATTAATACTTTGTAGCGTGAACTTTAATTGACTTCTATCTTCCAAGGTTACTTCCAAACGAATCACGACGAGAGGTGTGGATGTCATTGATTCTTTTAGATGATTAAAATTCAACATTTTCTCAAAAGTTGTAAGCGGCAAATTATTTTTCCCAAAAACAATTCTTGCAAAACTCCTAGTTTCATGTTTGCTAAATTTAATCTATGTATTTGAATTTTAAATTCACCTTTTCTACGATTAGTTCCTCACCAACAAGTTGATGCCACTTGTATTATGTTAAGTAACATATAGTGCTTAGTATAGGTTAATACAGGTGCATTCGATATAAATTTTTATACACTTTTATGAATTTTAAATCTTAAGTTTTTTTTATAGGTTTATATAAACTGGTTAAGATTTCATATATACTTTTATAGACTTTTTAAAATTTCAATAGAATTTTTATTTTAAAACTTTCATAACTTTCATAGATTTACGTAATTTTATATAATTTCATATACTTTTATCATCAATTTTTTTTTTATGTCTTTCAATTTCTCAATTTCTTAATTTTTTTTTTATTTTTTTCTTTACTTTTAAAAATATTTTTATTCCTGCCATTTCTACATTCTTTTAACATTAGTAAGTGATTCTCACATTCAACTATACGCTCCAATAAAAAATTCATATTATTTATATTTTAAAATAAAATATAAAATATAATTATAAAATAATTATTAAAAAAACCAATGATGCAATTATTTTACATTGAGAAAAAAATACATGTTAGTAGAACTAATTATTAAAAAGGGGTTTGGTGCTACAGTGGTGGTACCCAAGTTTAGCATTTAGTACCCATTTTTACTCTTGTTATTAAAGGGATCCAATTTAGTACTCCTGTTTGACAAATATTACCAACATTACAAATTATAGACAGTAAACACATCTAAAATGGGGATTTTAATACCATCCACATGACCAAAAAATTAGGGGCAATTTTGTCATTTAGTTTTTTTCCTCTCTTCTTCTCCCTTATTTTTTTTTATTTTTTTTTTCAGAATCGGTTTTTTTTTTCCATTATGTTTTCAAGAATCAATTTTTCCAAAATCATTTTTTTTTTCTAGAATCAATTTTCCTCTTTTTTTTTTTTTTTTGAAGAAAACTGATTTTGGAAAAAAAAAATTGATTTTGGAAAAGAAAAAAAAATTGATTCTAGAAAAAAAAAAAAGATTCTGGAAAAATAAAACTAATTCTGGAAAAATTGATTTTTGAAAACTAATAATGGAAAAAAAAACTGATTCTGGAAAAAAAAAAAGAAGAGAGAGAGAAAGGGAGGAAAAAAACTAAATGACAAAATTGCCCTAATTTTTTTGTCATGTGCATGACACCTGTTAAAATCTCCAAATTAAATGCGTTTATTGTTCATAATTTGCAATATTGGTACCATTTGTCAAACATGGGTACTAAATTGGAACCCTTTAGTAATAAGGATGAAAATGGTACTAAATGCTAAACTTGGATACCACTGTGGTACAAAACACATTAAAAAGCATATAAAACTCATATAATTAAATATTAAAAGTTCATTGTTAAATAAGCTTTTGCACTTCTAGAAATAAATTAAAAAAGAAAAAAAAACTACACCCATAAAATCTAGCTGTAAAGTATTTTATTTTATTTTATTTTTGTAATAAAATTGTGCATTTTTACTTTTCTAAGAAAAAAAATTAAGAAGAGAAAGAAATTGTTTGTATTGAAAGAATCAACTTTGTATATTAACAAACTTACAAGATAACGACCTATCCACCTTCCTCTCTAAAACCTAATTTTTGAACCCATATCGCCCCTATTGTCTCCTTTGCCATTGAAATTTCTATCGATGAAAAGAACAATGTTCATATTCATAGTTGGAGAAGAGGACGATGTTGAGGAAGAGAGTTAAAAGAAAAAAGCCTCCAAATATCTCATACGAGAATATGTTACTTTTGGTAGAATTTATTTCTATATAAAAATGTTAAAATCCTCAAAAGTCTCTACAAATCCCATGGGAGGAGACGTTACTTGTGGTCACTTCATTTATATATAAAAATATATAAAATTCTCAAAAGTCTTTGATTAAGTGAAGTTTTTAATAGTCATTGACATTTTGAATATTTTAATATTTTTATAAATTTTTAAAAAGTAGTAATTAAATAAACTTAGACTTTTATAAACTTTTAAAAAGTCTTTAAAAGATTTAATTAAATACACATAAACTTTTAAAATCCATAAAAGTTGCTAAAAATTTCAATTGAATTCATCCCTCTAAATAGAATTCAATTATCATTCGAATTAGGCTAGTGTTTTATAACAAGTAGTGGTGGCAATTCATGTGATTGGGCCAGTTTGAGCCGGTTAAATTAGCCCAATAAGCTAGCCCAAATTAATCCAATTTGAATTGGTTCAACTCTAGCTTGAATCGAATTTAATTCGAGTCAACAATGGTGAGCCCAAATACAAATTAAACATGAATGGGCTAGTTCAAATTGATCTAAATTGTTAATTATATGTTTTTATTTTAATTATTTGATCTTTTTTTACATATGAGAAATCTTCTTACTATCATTAAAGCTCAATCAACAAGCTTAACAATATGTCAAGCTTTTATAGAGCTATTTACATCATTGAAAACAAATAAAAATTACATATCATAATAGCAAAATGGTCTTTTTAAATATATCTCTATTCAAAGCCAATATTACAAAATTCATAATGATAAAAATATTATTGAATTTGACGTTTTGCTTTGTAAAGCTTTAGTTGGGTTGAGAAGAAAAACAACTTGGTGGTGATGTATGTAACAAACATAATTTATGTTTTTCAGACCCTTTTACACAACACACACCGACAATTAACATAATATACTTGTATACTTTGGATAATTAGATTTAATTGAAATAATCTCAACCACTTAAAACAATATATTAAGTACAGATTGTCAAAATATCCTAAGTGGTGTTTGAAACTTGATCATTCCTATAAAAAAAAATCAAGCGTGCGTATAACAGCATATAAAAAAAAAAAAAAAACAACCATCGAAGGCGAATACTTATACATAATCATAGCATAGTCATAACAGAATGTCAATATTATACATGAATATATTATGTATCATTTGCATTAGTATGACATGAAGTTACGACCTACGCTATATAACTTGTGATATGTGATTTAATCTAATACTATAAGAGATCGTACATGTACGCCTAGGGATAAGGATAAGGCATTGAGAACATCCAAGTACGACTTTGGATGTTTGACCCAAGGTATGACCTAGGGATGAGGATCAGGCATTGGGAACATCCAAATATGACTTCGGATGTAGACCTTATGTACACGATCTAAAGATAGGTTCTACTAGGATTAAATCATGTGGGTACAACTCCAATTATACAAAGTATGATATGAAGAAAAGGAAGGAAGGAAGGTCGTAGAGATCATTAGTCGAAAAAATTAATTAAGAGACGATGTAATGGTTACGACCTGAAGATGAAGACTACACGACCCGATTACTTTCAGACGAATAGAATATATGAATTTCAAGGAGATCGGGTCGTGCGCTTAATCTTCATATATGAATAGAGAGATCATGCTTTTGATATGTATGAAGGGACTAGGACAAGCTCAAGATAAAGACCAGACCAAGATTTTGGTGGGACCAGCAATTCTATCATTGAACTCTGACATCGTACTTAAGTGTCAGAGTTAGTCGCACCTATCATATCATGGTACCTGTAAAATTTTTAATGTCTATATATATGGTAATGTAATTCCTATGAAGGGATTTGTACATTTAATACAAATTCCTAGTGAATCTTAGTGTGAAAAAATTCTCTAAAAGCAATTTTCTAAAAATAAATCATGGCACCTGTCAAAACACATCATAGGAATTGTTTAACTCATGAAACACTACCTACTTGGTTGTATTTATATAAACGAACTCTTACCTCCAACAGCCTTTTAGACACCATCTCCCCATGAGTCAGGATTTCCTTTTTGCAAGCTGCTTGAACACGAGCACGTTCCTCCTCACTTCCAAAGTGTTGGTATAGATCCAACTGAAGAACTATTCTTCCAAATATTCCTTAGTTAAAATATGTCAATAGAGTATTGACAACTTTCACATATCTGAGATCGACATCACTATACTCAAAATTTTTGGGATTAAGAGCTCGTATAGGCGAAGCTCTCTCCTTAGATTGTATTGATTTTGAAGTAATAGGGGAGACAAGCAAATCTAGAGCTGTACATCCAACAACGTCAACTTCTGGACCAACCCTTGGAGAAGCTTGAGGAGTTGTAATAGGGACAACCTCCTTCATTGTTTGCAAATAAGTCTGTACAGTCCACTTCAGAGTAGTCCATATCTGCAAAGTAAAATCATGGATCATTAGGGAAACATGGAGGAAAATACAGATCGTTAAATTCATAAGACCTGAACATCGTATCATAATGTCTTTCCATACACTAGATTCCACAAATTTGTTTGGAGTAAGGATACTTTTGTACGAATAGTATTCAAACATTTTGCACTTGTTACGACGCATTTTTTCTTTTTCATTGGATGATAAGTTGTATAAGACCTCATCTTGTTTAGATTGATCATTGGTGAAATGGTGATTCCAAGTTGGTCGAATAGTACGATCTACATCCTTTTATGATAATTTACCTTGTATATAGAAGTACTTATCTTTCCATGAATGTTGACTATTTGGAAGATTTATTACAAGTCCCTTTTGTTGGATAGGAGAAAGGTATTATCTACCTTTATCTTGTCCATTATTTTTGATAGTATACATAGAACGTATTATTCGTTTATCCAAATTTATATCCAGCTCACCACACATCACTACAAGACATTGTAGAATATTCCAACCATTGGGGTTTACCTAGGTTGGACTAATATTGTACTTACTAAGGAACCAGGTGAAGATACTAGGTACCGAAAAGTAAAGTCCCACCTTAAGTTCTTCCTTATGAAGGACGTACCATCCTTTTAAAGGGTCATCATTATCACGAAGATGTGAGGGTACAAGTTGTAAATTGATCTGAGAGGGAATATTATAGTTCCTTTTAATTCATATATGATTAGCAGCTTCTAACTTACTTTGTGATTTTGGTGTTGGACCTTTGTTACTTTTCCTTTTGTTTGTTCTGAATCAGGAACTACTTTGTTACCAGTCTTTGAAATCTTCTTTTTCTTTTCTTGAATATTCAGAATTGGGATATTGATTTTGGGAAGTGAACCTAAGGAGGACGATCCCAAGGATGATGGTACTATATTTGACTTATTTTTGAAACTGGAAGAGCTAAGACACCTGATCTAATTTATGATGGGTTGTTGTAGTCATCACCTCCTGTGGCTTGTTACACAACATGAACTTCATCCCAAGTTCTAAGTGATACATCAACCTCACTCTCAACCTGATTATCTTTGGAAGTTGACTTCGTATAACTTGATGGTAGAATAACTTTAGCATGTTGACCTAATTAATCAGCACTAACTTTGAACAAAATCTTCCTTCCCCATTTGAGATTTGAAACAACCGTTTCAACTATTCTCTCAATTGTGGGATTTAAAGGAGGAAGATCTATTTGACTTGAGGAATTTGAGACATTAGATGGATTACAAACAATTTCTTCATTTAAGGCCATACCTAGTGTGTGCAGAAAAACTCAAGCTTCTAAGAAGAATTTTAAGATCGTATAAAGGAACAAGTTTTACATGCAAGCAAAGAGTTGTAAAAACGAACTCCTTGTCCGAAATTTACGAGCTTCTTTTCTCTAAAAGTAAATATACGAACTGCTTTTCTCTAAAAATAAATATGAATAGCTAGAAGCTTGGGAATACTTATTTATTGTGAAATATTTGAACTAAGGGCCTCTCTATAAATTCAAGACTATAGAACGTTATGATCTAGGGAATTGGAAGAGACACAATGTTTTGGAGGGAAATCAGAGGGTTTCATTTATTTTATCAAAATACATATCTCAACTTTAGGAAAAATGATAATATAAGAATAATAACATGAAGAACTTAGTTGAATTTTTTTCACTTTGCTTCAAAATAAAAGAATGAGGGACTTAATGTTAGAATATATTATGTATCATTTATATTCGTATGACATGAAGTTACGACCTATGCTGTATTACTTATGATATGTGATTTAATCCAATATTGTAAGTGATTGTACAAGTACGAACTAGGGATAAGGATCAGGCATTGGGAACATCCAAATACGACTTTGAATATATGACCTGAGGTATGGCCTAGGGATAAGGATTAGGCATTGGGAATATCCAAATACGACTTCGGATGTTCGACCTTAGGTATAAAATCTAAAGATAGGTTCTACTAGGATCAAATCATGTGGATACAACCCTAATTATAAGAAGTATGACTTGAAGAAAAGGACTGAAGGAAGGTGTACAAATCATTTGTCGAAAAAATCAATTAAGAGATGCTATAAGGGTTATGACCATAAGATCAAGACTACAAGACCAGATTACTTTCAGAAGATTAGAAGATATGGATTCCAGTGAGATTGGATCATGCACTTAATCTTCATATATGGACTAAGGGATCATGCCTTTAATATGTACAAAGTGAATACGACGATCTCAAGATAAAGGCTAGACCAAGATTTGGGTGAGACCAACTATTCTATCAACTCCGACATCAAACTTAAGGGTCAAAGTTGGTTGCACCTATCATATCAAGGCACCAGTAAAATTTTTAATGTTGGTCACACCTATCATATATGATAATGCAATTCCTATGAAGGGATTTGAACATTTAATACAAATTTATAGTAATTTTTAGTGTGAAAAAATTCTCTAAAAATAATATCTAGTAAAAAACTAGTATAGTTTAACAGCAATTGTACTATTCATCATGATTATTAAGCTATAACCTCCAACTTGTACAATTATCACCAGCAACGTGGTTCTAAAAAATATCTTCCTTGAAAAAGTAGTAGTTTTGAATAAATAAACAAAGTCAGCGAGTGCACTTCAAGTAATTAGTAATTAAGTGAATTTTTTCCATGTGGTTTGACTTTTCAACCTTTTAGATGTCATCATCTGTAACAAAAAATGAAAGAACAATCAAATTGCACTACTCTTGAAAATAGAAGACAAGTAACCATTATTATTTCATTTTGAGGCTGGCCTGAATCTAACTCTATTTTTTTTGAGTTATTCGAGTTAGCTCGAATTTAATTCAATTTGAATTTTTCTATTCAAGTTTGATTTAGTTAATTAGGTTATGAAGCAAATTGCCATCCCTAACACATCAGCACCCCAGATCAAGGCTACTCCATTTCAAATAGATATGGGATGTACTAGTAACACAATTAAAGATCCTCACTTCAATTTTTTGCTATAATATATTTTAGATTATTTCACTTAAATTTCGTCTTCCTATATATATATACTGATTTTAAAAAGATGCCAATAACTAGGGATTTTAAATATTTATTTGAAGAATGAAATAGCACATGCAAATAACTAAATGTATTTTTATTTATTCTAATTTCACTAATACAAATACAACATTTGGGTCGGTTTGTTTCTAAACCGACCCAAATATGCAGTGGTTATTAAAAACTGATGCAAATTTGAGTTGGTTTTTTACAAATTGATGCACAATTAAGTTAAAAAAATAAAAAATTTATCTGCGTCTATTCTACCAACAACCGACATCGATAACTTTTTATTTAAAACCACAAAACCCCTCCCCCTAGTCCGCTCCTCCAAGTCTTTCTTCCTTTTTCTCTCTCCCTCCTACAAAATAGCCATTCCTTCTGCCCAAATTATGTTTGTTGGTTGCCCAGCCCTTCCAGGCTACAATGCGACCTACTGTGATCACCCTCTCTATCTGGTTGCAACCCCAAATTTGGCACACATTTGTGTAAGTGCATTTTTCTATGTTTTTCTTTTCTTTACCGATTTTCTATCACTTTATCACTTACAAAACACAAAAATATGAAGTATGATTTGGGTATATGATCTAAAGATAGGTTCTACTAGGATCAAATCATGTGGGTATGACCCTAATTATACGACGTATAATTTGGAGAAGAGGACTGAAGGAAGGTCGTACAGATCATTCATCAGAAAAATCATTTAAGATATGATGTCAGGGTTATAACTTGAAGATGAAGACTACAAGGCCCAATTACTTTTAGAAGATAGAAGATATGGATTTCAGGGAGATTGGATCGGGCGCTTAATCATCATATATGGATTGAGAGATCATGTCTTTGATATGTACAAAGTGACTACGACGATCTCAAGATATAGGCTAGACCAAGATTTGGGTGAGACCAATAATTCTATCAACTCTGACATCAAACTTAAGTGTTAAAGTTGGTCGCACCTATCATATCATGGTACATGTAAAATTTTTAATGTTAGTCATGCCTATCATATATGGTAATGTAATTCCTATGAAGGGATCTGAACATTTAATACAAATTTCTAGCGATTCTTAATGTGAAAAAATTCTCTAAAAATAATACATTGTAAAAAAATTAGTATAGTTTAACAACAATTGTACTATTCATCATGATTATTAAGCTATAACCTCCAACTTGTATATTTATCACCGGCAACGTGGTTCTCAAAAATATCTTTAGCGAAAAAGTAGTAGTTTTGAATAAATAAATAAAGTTCGCAAGTGCACTTCAACTAATTAGTAATTATTAAGTGAAACTTTTCCATGTGGTGTGACTTTTCAACCTTTTAGATGTCATTATTTGTAACAAAAAATGAAAGAGCAATCAAATTGCACTACTCTTGAAAATAGAAGAAAAGTAACCAGTATTATTTCATTTTGAGGATGGCTCGAATCCAACTCTATTTTTGTTTGAGTTATTTGAGTTAGCTCAAATTTAATTCAATTTAAAATTTTCTATCCAGGTTTGATTTAGTCGATTAAGTTATGAAGCAAATTGTCACCCCTAACACATTAGCACCCCAGATCAGGTTACTCCATTTTAAATAGATATGGCATGTACTAGTAACACAATTAAAGATCCTCACTTCAATTTTTTGCCACAAATTTCTAGATTATTTCACTTAAATTCTATCTTCCAATATATACTCTTATATACTGGTTTTAAAAAGATACAAATAACCATGGATTCTACACTGCTACAAAACTGGCTAATTGCTTCGCTTATAACATTAAATGATGCAAATTATTTTTTGCGTCGATTTGTTTATAAACCGACCCCAATATGCATTGGTTATTAAACAATCGATGCAAATTTGTGTTGGTTTTTATACAAATTGATGCACGATTAAGCTAAAAAAATAAAAAATAAAAAATAAAAAATTTATCTGTGTCTATTCTACCAACAACCAATGTAGAAATTTTTTTATTTAAAACCCCAAAACCCCTCCCCCTAGTCCGCTTCTCCAAGTGTTTCTTCGTTTCTTCTCTCTCCCCCTACAAAATAGCCCATTCCCTCTGTCCAAATTCTGTTGGTTGGTTGCCCAGCCCTTCCAAGCTACAATGCAACCTACTGTGACCACCCCCCTTGATAAACACAATTTTTACCTATATTTTGTTACGTTTTTAAGCATTTATTTTATGTTTTATTTTATTATTTTATCCAAAATAAATATATTTTGATCATTTTTAAGTTTATAATTATTTGGGAAGAATTTACATTTTTTTGGAATTTTTATGGATTTTTTATGAATTTAATTAGACAGGTGGATGTATAAAGAAAGAAATGTGGATCTGTATAGTAAAGCCCAGTCAAAGTCTACTGCCACATAATCATCCACGTCAGCGAACACTCAGCGTTGATCAGCCAATAACAGAATGCCACGTGGAAGGAATCTCATAATGGCTTGACTGACACGCGTGCGTTGATCAGCCAATAACAAAACGCCACGTGGAAGGAATCTCATAATGGCTTGACTGACACGCGTGCGTTGATCAGCCAATAACAGAACGCCACGTGGAATCGCACTCACATCTGTCCCCCACTCACGCTGACCGGACTGACATGCGTGTACTGACGCACCAATGATGAGCTGACACGTGGCACTCTGTCTGAATTTATTTTCCTATAAATAGGGGGCATCCGGGACAGTTTTAACACACATTTTCACACCATTTTCACTCGTTTTTGCAGAGGAATTCTCTCCTCAATTTTTGTTTTAATTTTTGTTAGTTTAATTTTTAATTTTCTCTTCTTCTATTTTATTTCTGTATCTGTTATATTTTGTTTCTGTATTTGTTATATTGTATTTTTGCAGTATAATTTTACGATATTTTAGAAGAAGAAATATTATTTTCCTTTATAATATTTTCTTCTCTATAATTGAAATATTATTACTGTATTTGTTACGCCTTTTATAATTAAATTTACGATAGTAAATTTAATTATGTGTGGCTAAATTTTTATATGGGATTTTTAGTTATGTTACCATGATTATTTTGGATTAATTATTATAGAAAAGTTTGATATTATTTCATGTTCATTTTTCTTAATAGCTTTAATTATTAATAGGAGATGGATCAAATCACTATTTATAGTTGAAGTAAATATCTTTGAATTATTTTGTTAGACACATCATCTGCATCTAATTGTGCCATCTTGAACATGAATTTAAATTAATTACATGATCATTGTGTTAGTTTAAATGATTATAAAATTTCCTTATACTTATTCCAATTATTTAATTAACGGTCCGGATCAAAGAAGTTAATTATTTAATTGTAAGTGAAGGTTACCATGATCATTGGGATTTTCTAGCTTTAGTGGAAAAATCAATAATATCAACTTATGAACACATTAAATTTAACTACATAATCCAAAATATGATTGGTTAGCATACTAAAAATTCTCATTATTTATTTCATCTTTTTACTTAAAATTCCTCATTTACTTTTAGTTAATTTACTTGTTTGATTACTTAGTTACTTAATTATCATTCATTCACCAAAACATTTTTATTTATTTTATATTATGCTATTTTTGGAAATAAGTAAAGAATTTAAAAACCACTACAATTCCTTGAGAGACGATCTTGGGAGTATACTTATCACTTATTACAAGTGATTCGTGCACTTGCGAGCTTTTTATAAATACAAAATTTGACTATCAAGTTTTTGTGCATCACCCCTCTATCTGGTTGCAACCCCAAATTTGGCACCCACTTGTGTAAGTGCATTTTTCCATGTTTTTCTTTTCTTTACCTATTTTCTATCACTTTATCACTTTCAAAACACAAAAATATTAAGTATGATTTGGGTATACGATGTAAAGATAGTTCTACTAGGATCAAATCATATGGGTACGACCCTAATTATACGAAGTATGATTTGGAGAAGAGGACTGAAGGAAGGTCGTATAGATCATTCATCGAAAAAAAAATCAATTAAGAGACGGGGCTATGACCCGAAGATGAAGACTACAGGCCCGATTACTTTCAAAAGACTAGAAGATATAGATTTTAGGGAAAATGGATCGTGCGCTTAATCTTCATATATGGACTGAGAGATCATGCCTTTGATATGTACGAAGTGAATACGACCATCTCAAGATGAAGACCAGACCAAGATTTCGGTGAGACCAACAATCCTATCACTGAACTCTGACATCGATCTTAAGTTTCAAAGTTGGTCGCACCTATCTTATCATGGCACCTGTAAAATTTGTAATGTCTATATATATGGTAATGTAACTCTTATGAAGAGATATGAACATTTAATACAAATTTTTAGTGATTTTTATTATGAAAAAATTCTCTAAAAATAATGCACTGTAAAAAAATTAGTATAGTTTAACAGCAATTGTACTATTCATCATGATTATTAAGCTATGACCTCCAACTTGTACAATTATCACCGGAAACATGGTTCTCAAAAATATCTTCCTCCAAAAAGTAGCAGTTTTGAATAAATAAACAAAGTCAGGGAGTGCAGTTCAATTAATTAGTAATTAAGGGAAATTTTTCCATGTGGTCTGACTTTTCAATCTTTTAGATATCATGATCTGTAAGAAAAAATGAAAGAGCAATCAAATTGCACTACTCTTGAAAATAGAAGAATAGTAACGAGTATTATTTCATTTATTTTATTTTTGAGGTTAGCTCAAATGCAGCTCTATTTTTTTGAGTTATTTGATCTAGCTCGAATTTAATTCAATTTGAATTTTTCTAGGAAAAATAACAAAACTAGCACCCCCTAAACTTGTAATAACAAAACTAGCACCCCTGTGTTCAATTAAAATTGAACGACGATAATTTAGACCCGTTCAATATTATCCGTTCAATTAGAATTGAATGACGATAATTAGACCCGTTTAATATTGAACGTTCAATATTTTACGTTCAAATTGAATATTGAACGTTCAATATTAAACGTTCAATTCTAATTGAACACAAGAGGGTGTTAGTTTTGTTACTATAAATTTTAGGGGTGCTATTTTTGATAATTTCTCATTTTTCTATTCAAGTTTGATTTAGTAAATTAGGTTATGAAGCAAATTGCCACCCTTAACACACCAGCACCCCTGATTCGGGTTACTCCATTTCAAATAAATATAGGATGTACTAGTAACACAATTAAAGATCTTCACTTCAATTTTTTGCCACAATATATTTTAGATTATTTCACATAAATTTCATCTTCCCATAAATACTCCTATATACTGATTTTAAAAAGATGCCAATAACTAGGGATTTTAAATATTTTATTTGAAGAATGAAATAGCACATGCAAATAACTAAATGTATTTTTATTTATTCTAATTTCACTAATACAAATACAACAATTTGTATTTAAGGACTCATTTCCTAACAATTTTCCACTATTTTTAAAGCAAATGGCCCTGTCACTCAGACCTACACTACTACAAAATTGGCTAATTGCATATTTTATAACATTTAAGTGTCGCAAATTATTTTTTGATTCTGTTTGTTTATAAACTGATGCACAATTAATTTAAAAAAATAAAAAATAAAAAATTTATCTACGTCTATTTGACAACAACCGATGTAGATAAATTTTTATTTAAACCCTAAAACCCTTCCCCCTAATCCATGCCTCCTAGTCTTTCTTCCTTTCGTCTCCCCCCCCCCCCCCCCCCCCCCCCCCCCCCAAATATAGCCCATTCTCTCTGCCCAAATTTTGTTCATTGGTTGCCCAGACCTTCTTGGCTATGATGTGACCTACTGTGTGTTGAGATAAATAGGAAAGTTATGAATGTTTAAGGTCAAGTAAGAAAGTAAATCAAAACCTAAATATGGTAGAGATAATCGTACTAAATTAGTATCCTTTTTTTTTTTTTTACTTATTTTTAGTATAAATACATGTATTTTGTATAAATCATTCATTTTAAGAAATACAAATAGTTTTCTCATTCCTTTTTAACATGGTATCAGAACCAACAATGGTTCTATGAACCTAAATTTTCCTATACGAAAAAAAAGCAAAACCAATGTCCACCATTCTACCACAGCCAACAAGTTTGCCAAACCCAGCCAACCTCGTGTCAAACCCCCAACCCAATCAGTCAAAACCAATCTTCACCACCATTGCTATTAAAACTCTCATCTCCATCTCAGAAACTTACCGCCCACAACCCATAGCCAACAACCTTGTCCAAAATCAACACCATACATGCACCGAAGCCTGAAAATATCGTTGCTACCTAACTTCTATACAAAAACCTAGCATCATCGTGCCTATTTGTGACCAGCATCGCTGAGCCAAGTGTCGCCTCTATTCATCCTCACCAATCCATGGTATCCACAACCCACCTCAATCCAAATAGATCCAAGACTTTGATCAGATCCAAAGCTCACACCATGGCCTGAAAACCCATAGCTCACAACACTCATAGTTTCTCGCCTACTCACACCACAAATAGCCACCTAAATAGATGTTTGTCGGTTTTCATTCGGCACAACATCGTCACTGTTAGTGCTCCCCCATCTGCGGTTCATCCTTCTCATTGTCGTTCGTCCTCCTCATTTGCACAATAGGTGATTTCTATTTGCTAAAGTAAAGGCTTATTTCAAGTAAAAAAAAGAAAAAAGAAAGAGGAAAAGAAAAAAAAAGGGAGATAAAATAGTGACCAAATTGAATCCTTAAGAATCAAATCTATTCGATTGTTCAAACCAAGGCAGAAAATGAAATTATTGACGAAGATTTGGCATTGGTAATATCTACAGAAAATATTGTAAGGCTTTAAATATTTCTACATCTATTTTAAATAATACATGGATAATTGATTTGGGTGCAAGAGATCACATGACAAATGATGCTAGACATGTTTCATCACTTCAACCCTTTACAAACCAATTTGTCTTTATTACAAATGGTACTTCAACCCCAATTATTGGGGAAGGATCTTTAACTTTGACTGATACATTAAAATTAGAGTCTATTTTAGTTGTTCCATCTTTAGATTGTAACCTTTTGTCTGTTTCTCAAATAATCACTGCTTTATCTTGTGTGGTAATTTTTTGGCTTGATTGTTGTGTGTTTAAGGACATCAAAACCAGGAAAATGATTGGCTGTGGTATTCAATGAGGAAAGTTGTATTACTTAGATTTGGATTCAAAAAGTATTGAAAGCCAACAACAAGCACTGACAGTTGTTGGTTCTGAAGAAAGAAAAAGAAAAGAAATATGGTTACGGCATTGCCATTTTGGGCATGCTTCCTTTGGTTATCCAAAAAGGTTATTTCCCAGTTTAGTTTTAACAAATCATGTAAAAGCCACCTAAACTAATGAGAATGATGAAAACGATAACATGGAGGTCTAAAAGTGTGGGTCACAATCTGTAAAAGCTAAATTTTGACTCTCTTTTAATTTTTTCTTTTCTTTTATTTTATTTTCTTTTGTTACTAAAATTTTCTTTTATTTTGAAACAATTTCTTTTCTCACTTTTGGTTTTAACTTAGTTAATTTGAATTGCGTGTTATATAGTTTCATTGCACCTAGTGTTTAGTTTAGTTTTTAATGAGTGACATATATATTAAGAATTGCACATAAGTTCCAAAAAATAAGGCAAATTATTCATAATGGCAAGGAGCAACTGTGACCATGAAGTACATAAAACCAGTGCCTTTTCTAATTTTTGCATGTGCATTTTTTAAGTTTGTTTTTGTTTTTTTTTAGGATAATTACCCATACTCAATTCAAACATGAACCAGTGAAATGATAATTAAACCCGACATTTAGAGAAATTTATATCTGCTTTAGTTAAAAATTGATCTAGATATGCATTAAACTTTGTTTGAAACACTTATAATTTGTGGTATGAAAGCATGTTAATTTGATTGCTTGGACCTTATTATGCATGAATTTTTATAACCATATCAAAGTCAACAAACTCTATAACCTATTCTAAATTAACTCAAAGCAAAATCATAGGGTATACTTTGCTTAGGAAGTGATCTAGGCCTTTCTTGGAACGTTTAAGCCTCTCAAGCCAACCAAAGAAATTATATCATTAGTTAGCCTTTTAAACCTTAATAAATGTAGCCAAATTTTAAAACCATATCTACTATAATGAACCCCATAAGCCATGCCTTTTATTTTTATTAATCACTTTTTAATATTTCCAAGAGACTTTTAGCATGTGTACACCCATAGTTGGAGAAATATTAAAAGCAATACAACCCAAGATGACAATATGTAATATGATAGGTTGGGGGTTATATAATAAATTCTTGCATTGGTGAGAAAGGAGAATGTTATAGTGAACTATGCACTTATTGCTAACGAAAAACAAATTGTGCCAAAAGCTACAATGATAAAAATTATAAAAAGCACTTTTAGATGGGTGAATGAAGTAAGGATTAAATTGTATGTGAAGAGGCTTGATATCATGATGTTTTTAAGAAACATGTGTTCTTGTGCTCACATTGTGAATGACTCCTTCCAAGTAAGGCTTCACACGGTGTCCGTTCACTTTGAAAGTATCTGAGGCTTTGGATTTAACAATTCACTGGCTCCATGGGGAGACATTTGAAAAATTTGATATGGTCCACTCCATCTTGACCTTAACTTACTTGGAAACAATTTAAAATGAGAATTAAACAAAACTACTTTCATTCAAGGATATAAAGACTTACTAATGAGCCCTTTGTCATGGTAACACTTGGTGTGTTCTTTGTAAATCTTTGCATTCTCATAGTCTTCATTCCTTATCTCTTTAAGCTCATCAAGTTGAAGCAAGCATTGCTCTCCCTCTTGTTTATAATCCATGTTCAATTTCTTGATTGCCTAATATGCCCTGTACTCAAGCTCAACAGGCAAATGACATGCTTTTCCATAAATCAACCGGAAGGGGCTCATCCCAATAGGTGTCTTGTATGCCGTACGGTAAGCCCATAATGTGTCATTGAGCATGAATGGCCAATCCTTTCTTAAAGGTCACACCGTATGTTCCAAGATACCTTTGATTTGTCGATTGCTCACTTCAACTTGACAGGAGGTTTGTGGATTATATGGAGTAGCCACCTTATGTGTGATGTTATACTTCTTCAACAACACATCAAAGAGTATTACAAAAGTGACTCCCTCCATCACTGATTATTGCCCTAGGTGTCTCGAACCTACTAAATATTACATCCTTAACAAATTTGATAACACAGTTAGCATCATTAGTTCAGTGCGTATAGCCTCTACCTACTTAGATACATAGTCAACAACAACCAAAATATATTCAAAACCAGAAGAAGGGGAAAAGGACCCATGAAGTCAATCCCCCATACATCAAATAACTCATAAACTAAATTAAATGTTAGAGGCATTTCATTACATTTTCCTATGTTACCAGTCCTCTGACATCAATCACATCGCATGTAAAAATTATGAGCATCTTTAAATAAAGTTGGCCAGTAAAAACCAGTTTGTAATACCTTGATGGCTGTTTTCTTACCACCAAAATGGCCTCCACAATGAAGCTCATGGCAAAAGGCCAAAATGCTCTCATGCTCCTCTTCAGGCACACATCTCTGAATGACTTGATCTTGGCAAAGTTTGAACAAATAGGGGTCATCCCAAAAGTAGTGCCTACAAATATGGAAAAATCTTTTCTTTTCCTGAAAATAAATGTTAGGCCTCAATAAACGACTAGCAAGATAATTGATTATGATTTCATACCAAGGATTTGGGCCTACAGTAAGCAATTGTTCATTAGGAAAAGTCTCAACAATGTCCATTTATTTGTTACTCTCAGTAGTGTCAAAGTCAAAAATTAACCTAGATAGGTGATTAGCTACTACATTTTTAGTTCCTTTTTTATCTCTAATCTCTAAGTTAAATTCTTGCTAAAGTAAAACTAACCTAATTAACCTTGGTTAGCATTTGATTTACTGAAAAAATATCTCAAATCCGCATGATCAGAATGCACAATAACTTTAGATCCTATCAAATAAGATCTAAATTTATCTAAAGAAAACACAACAGCCAAAAATTCTTTTTCAGTTGTGGAATAGTTAAGTTGAGCATCATTGAGATTTTTATTAGCATAGTAAATGACATGTAAACGCTTATCTACTCTTTGTCTCAAAACAGCCCCAACAGCAAAATCTGAAGCATCACACATTATTTCAAAAGGTAATGAACAATCAGGTGCCATGATAATAGGCACAAAAGTTAATTTTCTTTCAAGGAATTGCAAGTAATGAGGCTATCATCAAACACAAAGGAAACATCCTTAGCCAACAAATTACATAAGGGACGACTTATTTTAGAAAAATCTTTAATAAATCTCCTATAGAAATCGGCATGGCCTAGGAAACTTCTAATTTCCTTGACATTAATAAGAGATAGAATTTACCTATCAAGTCAACTTTTGCCCTATCTACCTCTATACCCTTACGAGAAATGACATGTCCTAATACAATGCCTTGTTTTACAATGAAATGACTCTTTTCCTATCTAAGTGTTAAACAATGCATCGTCCAAGCACAAGAGTTAAATTATGCAAACAATTATCAAAGGAATTTCCAAAAATTGAAAAAACATCCATGAATACCTCAATCAATTTCTCCACCATATCCTTAAATATAGACATCATGCATCTTTGGAATGTGGCAGGGGCATTGCATAAACTGAATGTAATCCTTCTAAAAGCAAATGTCCCAAGTGGGCATGTGAATGTGGTCTTTTCTTGATCCTCTGGTGCATTGGGCACTTGATAATATCCTGAAATACCATCAAGAAAATAATAAAAATCATGCCCAACTAATCATTCCATTTTTTGATCAATAAAGGAAATAGGAAAATTATCCATTTTTGTGTACAAATTAAGCTGACGAAAATCAATACATATCCTCTAACCCGTGATCATCCTAGTAGACACTAACTCATTCTTATCATTTTTCACAATGGTAATCCTCGACTTCTTAGGTATCACATGTACTGAACTAACCACTTACTATCGGAGATAGGATAAATAACCCCTACTTCTAGGAGTTTTAAAATCTTGGTTTTCACTACCTCTTGCATGATTAGGTTAAGTCTCCTTTGAGCTTCTCTCTCAAGTTTGGTATTGTCTTCTAGAATAATCTTATGCATACACATAGCGGGACTAATATCACTAAATCACTAATGCTCCAACCTAGGGCTTTTCTAAATTTCTTAAGCACTTTCACAAGTTCTTGTTCTTGGGTTTGGGTTAAAGTAAATGAAATAATGACCAGATAAGTATCACCCTCTCCCAAAAGCATATATTTAAGATGCTTAGGTAACTCTTTCAATTCAAGCTTAGGTGGAGGTGTATCTTCCCTAGGTGGAATTCTTGGTAACTTTAAGGGTGTACTAGGCTCAACTATAGGTTCAGCACTATCCAACAATATAAGGTACCCTTAGTCTCCTCATCTAAATCCTTCTCACTCATATCAATGGTTAAAGCATACTCAAGTTTATCTTTAATCTCATCCTGCAAAAAGGTGTTGTGAATAAGAGTATCAATATGGTCAATAAAAGAACATTCATTAATAGTGGAAATATAAGGTATAGGAAAAGAATCAAACACTTTAAAATGAACAATTTCTCCCAAAACTGTCATAGTCAAGCTTCCACTATGGACATCTATGATAGTCTTGGTAGTTGCCATGAATGGTCTACCAAGAATAATAGTATGTTCCTTGTTCATAGATGGATTTTCTTGCATATCCAAAGTAACAAAATCAACAAGTATAATTAGCTTATCTACCTGTACAAGAAAATCCTCAACCATCCCCTTTGGGTATTTAACAGATCTATCAACTAATTGAAAGGACATGATTGTAGGTTTCAATTCTTCCAAACCTAGTTGCAAATAAATTTAATAAGGCATTAAGTTTATACTTGCACCTAAGTCTAGCATAGCTTTTACCACTTTCTTATTTTCCATACTTTTAGGAAGATGAATAAATGTTTGAATGATAATAGTTGAGCAAATTAGGATGTGTACTATTAGAAAAAGGGGCAGCTTAATGTTTCCTTTGCTTATTATTACTTGGGTAGGGCCTTTAGTTAATGAAGAAGATAAACTCAAGCAAAAAGGTGCCATCACAAAGAGAGCTATTGCTTGGATTTTACAAGAGAAACAAGAATCCTAACTTGAAGCACCTGTTGTAGAATAACCATCTTCCTCTTTTAACTTGGAAGAACTCATGGACAAATAGATGTCTGACTTGGAAGTTTAGCAATATGAATTCATAGAGCAGCAAAAACAGTTTTGGAAATATGTATATATGAGCGAGATATTTCTCTCTAGAAAAACCTGTGGGCAAACTTAAAGAAAATTTTCTCATTCCTGCAATTTCTGACACAAATTTTTTAAGAAGAAAATGAGGACAATGCTGCCCCACATGAGACCCAACCTGAACATTCCAACCCTCTCATGGAAACTCTGCAAGAGAGCTCCAATTCTGAAGATGAGTTCCAAATTCTTGAGCAACCTAAGTCTTCCAACAGAAAAGGAAAAGGGAAGTTGTCTAGTATTGCCAGGGCACTCACTGCAAGAAGGAGAATGTTGCGAAGTCCCTCTAGTTGCAATTAAAAATAAAGTGTAGGTGTTGCTACACCTTTGCTGCAGCAAATAGGGGAGTTTCTTTACCCTTTCCTATTTCATTGTTTTCTTTTATTTTTGTTTGTTGCTTGTTTCTTTTTCTAATTTTGCTGTATTAATAAGGAATGAGGACACTGCTTTTTTTAAGTTTGGGGGGGAGTCTGATTTATTTATTGTTGGTTTTGAAATCTATTTTTGTGCTTCTTACTACTATTACTGTTTAATTAGTTAGTGATAATGAACTGTTTTGTGGAAAGTTGGTCCCGAGTTCTATTTTCTTTGTGTTGATTTTATCTTTAGGTTGAGTTGTCGATTAGTTAGAAGAAATACCTCTATTGATGAAAGGAATTGATTTGATTGGGTGCTAGTGAAAATTTTTTAGAACTTGTTTTAAAATATCCTTCCTATAACTCATGTGCACAATCATGTTTTTAGTTTGATATGAACCTAGAGTGTGGAGAGTTTATGGGAGAGCTTAAGCTTCTAGAATTTGTTTGGAGAGTCTCTTGAAGCGAAGTCCTAGAAATTTTACTAGCCAAGGAAATGATTAAGACTTTCTTTAGAATCGATTGTGCTTTTCATGCCAACCTTGAGTAAATAATTTTTTTATTTTTATTTTCTTAGTACGTCTTATTTGAGCCATACTTGATCAATGTCTTTTTCTTTAAAACCTACATTATAGCCTAACCTTTCTCTATATGCATATCCTTTTGATTTTTACCTCACAAGTGCATTATCATTTTTAAGAATTGTTTTAGAAGGGGTTGTACATCTTGAGAGAAAGATGAAGTTGTACTATTAAAAATGGTTGCTATTGTTTTGAAGATCACTCATGTTAACTTGTATTGAGTTTGCCTGTATATATAAAAAGGGGGGGCCTTTGCTGCAACATTGTAGCAGCAAAGTTTTCAGCAAAACAGTTTCTTGCTACATCATAAAAGTAGTTTGATGAAAACTTGCTTGATCATTTGAGAATATTTTCACAATGTGCTCATTTTGATATTATTTGTGCAATTTGTGGAGATGAGTGAATTCTTTCATATTAAATTTGCATTTATGTTTCATTCCATTAAAAAGACTTATATTTTGAAGTTCACTTAGGAAACTTTCATATGTTTCTTCGCAGAGAACAAAACGAACAACAAGGAAACATTAAACAAGTTTGCCACAACTTTACTTTAGCAAAGCACACCATAATTAAAAGAGTGAGGAATAGAAAATTTGGCAGTTGGGCTTGGGCTTTTAATAAAAGGACGATATTGAGCAGTTAAAAACTCACATTTTCAAGGAAAAATTTGGAAGTTAACACAAGAATCTCATCTCATACAAATTAAACCTAAGGATTAACATATAAAAGGAAGAGTTGATTCATAGATCAGCCATCAAGCAAAATTGGCAGAAAAAGAAAATAAAAATAAAGGTGTAGAACATTAGCTATTGGATTTAGAAAGAGACTAATTCCCTACAATTTGCAAAGATCAATTCAAAGGGGCTAATTTGTAGTGATCAATAGTGAGGAAAGCAAGGGAGAGAGTTAGAGATTTTGTAACTCAATTAATTGATAACTTAATTAAAGGGGTTTCTTAGTGATTTACTCTTTATTCTATTGCTCTCTATTTTCTTACAATCTCTATAACTTAATGGATATGATTTTGAATATTTATGAATTTATATTTGATTTAATGAATATGATTGGCTAATTTCCCTCTAGTTAGGATTGTGGATGTGCAAGTTAATGTAGTCTCTGTTTTTCAATTATAAAAATCTATGCTTTGTCTTGGCAAGATGGTGCTAGTTATTCAATGCTTATTTGATTGATTAATTTCTTATTAATTGCTTGATCACCAATTGATAGAATAATAAAACTGAGATTAATCCTGGAAAGATTAGTTAATGTTGGATGAAGTTTGAATAATGTGGGTTTAGTTTAGATCTACGGATAAAAATTAAAGTTGGAACTAATATAGGAATATATAGTTGTCTCACATAATCTGAAAGAATTGGTGTATAAAATATTGATGTTAGACTCAATTGTACATAGGAATGTGTTTCATTGAGTCTTAGGAAACATAAACATTGTAGATTTGCAAGAATCCTTTGTAACTTTTGAATTCTGGTTACTAGTGCATCTTTCCATAGCATCACTGCAGCATTCGTGCTTGACTGCATTACTTGTTACATTTGCAATCCTAATTGATTTTTTCACTTGAGATTCTCGTTGTCTTTCTTGTTGAGCTTTGTTTTAGTATTTTTATTCTTGTAATCTCGTGCTTATTAATTTTTTTTTATTTAATTTATTTTTGTAATACAAAACATTCAATATTGATTTTACTAGTTAATTTTTACAATACTTTCTAATATTTCAATCTCCGTAGGTACTTTCTAATATTTCAATCTCCGTAGGAACAATCTTTCTTATCGTTATATTACATGTTTATTACACTTGCACTTGCATAATATCTTATACACTTTTTAATCAACATTCATATTCTTCTGTATTGTTGCTTTCAGTAAATTCGACAAGGTCCTATTGACTACTTCAATTTGACCATCAATTTAGAGATGACACGTAGTAGAAAATAAAATTTTAGTCCCCAATTTAGCCCACAAAATATTTCAAAAATAACTAAGGAATTTAACATCCTTATCAAACACAATGCTCTTGTGAACTTCATTGAGCTTAACAATTTCCCTAAAGAACAACTTTGTCATATTAGTTACATCATTGGTTTTTTGACAAGTTATGAAGTGTGCCAATTTAGAAAACCTATCTACAACTACAAAAATGGAGTCTCTACCCTTCTTTTACCTAGGCAATCCTAAAATGAGGTCCATAGAAATACCTACCCAGTGTGTGTTAGTTACGGGTAAGGGGGTATTTAGTCCTCGAGGTAGGACTTTTGACTTGGCTTACTTACAAGCAATGCATCTAGAACATAACCATTCTACATCCTGCCTCATCTTTGGCCAATAAAAATGTTCATGTTGAGTTTCTAAAGTCTTTTTAACACCAAAATGCCCCATTAAACCTCCCCAATGGATTTCCTTAACTAAAAGCTCACGTATAGAACCATTGGGTATACATAAATGATTTTCTTTAAATAAGTACCCATCTCACTTGTAAAACTTTCGAAAACTAGTTTTATCACATGCATTGTAAAAAGCAGAGAAATCATCATCATTGGCATACATTTCCTTAATGTATTCAAATCCTAGCAACCTAGCATTCAATGTGAAAAGTAAGGCATACCTCCGAGATAAAGCATCAACCACGATATTTTCCTTACCTTCCTTGTATAATCTCTCAATGAATTCCATCCATCTTGCATATCTTCTTTTCAACTTACCGTGGCTTCTCAAATGTTTTAGGGATTCATGATCTGTGTGAATTACAAATTCTTTTAGTCAAAGGTAGTGTTGCCATGTTTCAATTGTTCTTACCCAAGCATAAAGCTCATTGTCATATGTTGGGTAGTTAAGGGCTTCTCTATTGAGTTTCTCACTGAAATAAACAATTGGTCGCCAATCATGCATCAAAATAGCTCCCATACTTATACCTGAAACATCACATAGAACCTCAAATATTTTAGCAAAGTCAGGCAAAGCTAAAAATGTGAAGAATAGAATCTATCCTTTATCATTTTAAAAGCTCTCTCCTAATTCTCACCCCACATAAATCCAACAATATTTTTAACAACTTCTATTATAGGTGTAGCTAGTGTACTAAAATCTTTAACAAACTTGGGATAGAAACTAGCCAAATCATGAAAACTCCTAACCTCTATAATAAACTTAGGTGTGGACCATTCCCTAATAGCCTTCACCTTCTCACCATCCACCTCTATACCTTTAGAGTTAATGACAAAACCAAGAAAAAATAAATTCTCCACACAAAAATAGCACTTTTTCATAATGGCATACAATTTTTCCTTTCTTAACACTTGAAGCATATAATGCAAATGTAAAACATGCCCTTCTAATTTGTTACTATAAATGATAATATCATCAAAGCAGACAACCAAAAATTTACCAATAGATACACTTAAAACAAGATTCATAAGCCTCATAAAAGTACTAGGTGCATTTTTAATCCAAAAGGCATGACTAACCATTTATACAAACATTGTTTAGTTTTAAATACAGTTTTCTATCATCACCTTCTTTCATCCTAATTTGGTGATATCCACTTTTCAGATTAATTTTAGTAAAAATTAAAGAGCTATGCAATTCAATTAACATGTAATCTAAGGTAGGAATATGATGCTTATATTTTACCGCAATGGTGTTGACAGCTTGATAGTCAACACACATTCGACTTTATCCATCCTTCTTAGGTACAAATAGCACTAGGACTGCACATGTGCTCAAGCTCTCCCTCACTTGGCCTTTGGTCAAGTACTCCTTAACTTGCCTTTGAATCTCCTTTGTGTCTTCCATATTGGTTCTATAGGCTCGTCCGTTTGGACAAGATGCTCTGGGTATGAAATCGATTTTATGCTCAATCCCTCTAATTGGTAGCACACCATTGGGAATCTCTTCGAGAAAAACGTCTTTAAATTCCTATAACAAGAAATAGTAGCACTAGGCAAAGAAATGTTATGATCCTTAACAGAAAAATTGGCCTCCTTGTACAAAAGTACAAGTATAAACCATTTTGTCAAAATGGCTCACTTAACCTCACTTTCTCTAGCATAAAAGCTCACATTTTTTTCTCTTTCTTTTACTTTCTCTCCTCCACTCTTTCTTTTGTCTCACTCTTCTCTCCTTCTTTCTCTATACCCCTCTTTTCTTTTTCTTTTGTCATCTTCAATTGGTCATCAAAAACTTGTTTAGGAGTAAGAGGTACAAGTGTAATGTTTCTTCCATCCTTTACGAAAGAGTACTTGTTCCTATATCCATCATGTGTAACCTTTCTATCATATTACCATGGCCTACCTAACAAGATATGCCCAACTTGCATTGTAACACATCACACATCACTTCATCTTTGTACTTTCCAATGGAAAAAGACACTAATAATTGCCTATTGACACTAACTTTTCCACTATCATTCAACCACTGCAACTTATAAGGTCGATGGTGTTTAATCATAGGCAACCCTAACTTCTCAATTAGGGTAGTACTAGCTACATTAGTACAACTCCCCCATCAATAATGACACTACATACTTTGTTTCTCACATGACATCTTATGTAAAAGATGTTTTCTCTTTGTTGTTACATGTCATCCTTTTTGAATTGAACACTTAAGGATCTCCTTATTACAAGTGCCTTACCATCCACAGGACCTATTTTCTCATCACTCAAGTCCTCTAGTGGTGGTATTTCTTCATCCTCACTCTCATCATCGGCTCCTACCTCCCCAATTGCTTGTGTAATCATTGCCCTCTTGTTTGGACATTGAGATGCAATATGAGCCCTACCATGACAACAAAATTACTTAATATCACGATTACGAGTTGGGTATCAGTTTTACCTTTATCCTTAGTAACCTACAACTCTTTGGCTTTGTATGGTTCAAATCTTGGCTTGTAACTAGATCCTTCTTCCTTTTTCCAACTAGACTTCCAATGTGTAGTAGGATTCGGTTTGGTGTAAGAGGAATTTTCTTTGATGGTTATGACCTATTACTCCTTTTTCTTAGTTACCTCTCCACCTTAATTTCCATTCCAACACTACATAATGATGAAGTTTCACAATGTTGGCAATATCTTGATTTAACCCACCCAAAAATTAAGCCATTATGGCTTCACAATCCTCCTCTACATTAGCTCGTATGATGGCTTATTCCATCTTTCTATAGTACTCATCTACCGACCAAAACCCTTGATTAAGCCTTTGCAATTTCTAATAGAGTTCCCTATAGCAATAGTTAGGAATGAACCTTTTTCTCAAAATAGCACTATAAGGAAAAAGGCTTTTAGGTACAGTTGTTAACCGTATCTATAGGCTTTTAGGTACGGTTGTCTTTTAGCACGTAACCGTACCCGTAGCCCGTGTCGCTATAGGTTGACCTACGGGTACGGTTGTTAACCGTACCCGTAGAGTTTTAGGTACGGTTAACAACTGTACCCGTAGGTATTTGTAACCGTACCTAAAACCCTACGGGTACGGTTGTTAACCGTACCCGTAGAGTTTTAGGTACGGTTAACAACTGTACCCGTAGGTATTTGTAACCGTACCTAAATCTCTACGGGTACGGTTAACAACCGTACCCGTAGAGTTTTAACCGTACCCGTAGGATTTTAGGTACGGTTGCGTAACCGTACCTGTAGAGTTTTAGGTACAGTTAACAACCGTACCTAAAACCCTACGGGTACGGTTGTCTGATTTATTACATGGTTTTAGGTACGGTTAACAACCGTACCTATAGGTTAAAATTTTTTTTTTTTAATAATTTTTTTCTGTGATTATATTTTTACCTGTTTTTATCCCTGCTCACTATATTATCAGAATTTAATCAGACATTTATATACATATCTCAACAAGCATACAAATATTCTATTACAATTATGCATATTGCGTCGTCATTTCAGTAAATTAAAATACATAGCTAATGTCACTAACCTAATTAAATTAACTATATATACATACAAGTTAAATCTAACTAATATATATCAAAATGTAAAAATTTAATTGTCTAACTTGTGCTTTCAATACTATCAATAAGGAATTGACATACTTCTCTTCGACAAACATCAAGTTCTTCTCGGGTGTACCTAAAACCCTACGGGTACGGTTGTTAACCGTACCCGTAGAGTTTTAGGTACGGTTAACAACTGTACCCGTAGGTATTTGTAACCGTACCTAAAACCCTACGGGTACGGTTGTTAACCGTACCCGTAGAGTTTTAGGTACGGTTAACAACTGTACCCGTAGGTATTTGTAACCGTACCTAAAACTCTACGGGTACGGTTAACAACCGTACCCGTAGAGTTTTAGGTACGCTTAACAACCGTACCCGTAGGATTTTAGGTACGGTTGCGTAACCGTACCTGTAGAGTTTTAGGTACAGTTAACAACCGTACCTAAAACCCTATGGGTACGGTTGTCTGATTTATTACATGGTTTTAGGTACGGTTAACAACCGTACCTATAGGTTAAAATTTTTTTTTTTTAATAATTTTTTTCTGTGATTATATTTTTACCTGTTTTTATCCCTGCTCACTATATTATCAGAATTTAATCAGACATTTATATACATATCTCAACAAGCATACAAATATTCTATTACAATTATGCATATTGCGTCGTCATTTCAGTAAATTAAAATATATAGCTAATGTCACTAACCTAATTAAATTAACTATATATACATACAAGTTAAATCTAACTAATATATATCAAAATGTAAAATATTTAATTGTCTAACTTGTGCTTTCAATACTATCAATAAGGAATTGACATACTTCTCTTCGACAAACATCAAGTTCTTCTCGGGTGTATGTTTTCTTTTCTGCAAACTAAAAAAAAGGTAATTAGATCTATATATAGTTATAAATAATTAGGAAATACATGATACTTAAAAATTTATGAATACAATGATGTAAAAAAATTACTAGCTAAATAATTGTATGTACAATCATAAATATTTTGTTAACTTACTAGTAGTGATCGAGACTTTCTTGGTTGATATATAATATCTCTCATATATCTCATCACAAAAAAACCACATTCAATGCTATTATTTTGAATAGGTGCCTACACACATATATAAAACATAAATTGCATAGTTAATTAATTTGAATAGCTTATCTAAATAATTACTTGTAATTAAAGATGTACAGGCATATAATAAACGATAAATTAATATATACTAACCTTAATAGGCCGGAAAGTAGGTGGTGGCTTAAACGAACGTGTTATAGTTTGGTACCATCTAGAAAAAGCACTATAATATCGACATAATAAATAAACATTATTCATATTCAATCATCCATGATTACTTAATTAGAAATAATTTAAAATCATGTTAATCAAATATATTAAGTTAATAATACCCAATGATCATATCTTGAAATCTTTGTGGTGGACTGTTTCCAAGTGAATCAAACCACTCAACAACACCACATAAGAAAAGTATATGTATATAAAATACTCACGATAGCCAATAAGGAACAATAAGTCTTTCATTCTCTTCTACTCCAAGCATTCGTTCAATGAGAGCATCGATTTGATCATCAAGAGTAGGGCTCCATTGATTTGATATAAGTGTAGGATGCAGAAAACGATATAATTTGTAATTTTTTACATTTCTTGTTAAGTGATCAAATAAAATCCTATACTTAGAAAAAATATAATTATTATATTTCGTAATATTGAAAAAAAAACTTATAAATAATATAAAAAGTTTAAATAAATGTTACCTCTCATATACTGCAATAATTGTTGCTTGTAGCCACCCAACAATACATAATGGCATTATGTCTTCGCTCCTAACCTCCAAGGGCTCCTCAATGCCCAATGCGTCTATGACATTAATTTGAAATGATTCACCATTAGCTATCATATTATTGCATGCATACATTGTCATACGTTCAATGGCACCTCCATCACCTATACATGGAATATCTTTAATTCTTTTTTCATGAGAAGTGACTTTTTTCTTTGGCTTCATTTGCTTTTTGGAGGCCTACGCTTAACAACAAATTATGTTAAATAATATAATTAAAATTGCAGATATCAGCACATGAAATAATGTTAATGTATGCTAACCGAATCATTTTGGGTGATTATCCAATTTTTAGGCCAAGCTACCATACATCCTTCAGCTTGTCCAACACACATCAACTCATCTCCAATTGGAATTGGCAAAAATTCTTCATCTTTAAGTGACTTCTCAATACTAACTCGTGCATTATACTTACCAAGAAGCATATGATGCACTTTAGCATATGGGTCACTAGTTTGGTAAACTTTACCCTTAGCCACAATGTTATTCAATTCATCCAATGCTAAATAACATGGACTTCCCTACAATTGAGATGAAACTCATATTAGCATTGCTTACAATGAAATATGTTATACTTGTAATTATATGTGATGCATACCTCTAAGTCATTGATAGGAAATGTTGAAATTGTTGGAGGCATAAAAGTGTTGCTCTCTTGAGTGATACCTGGACTTTTTGACTTAAGTGCTTCATTCTCAACCCTTAACCTGATATTCTCTTCTAAAAGTTGTTTTTCCTTGTCAACCTTCCCTTTACCTTTGTTTGGCTTTATTGGGTTCTTCTCACGTGTGGGTGTGTGATATCTCTTAAGTATGGTAACCCCATAACTAGCACCTCTAACACGTCCAGGATGTTCTTTTGTTTGTAACGATTGACCCAATATATCCTTGTGACCAATGGGTATAAATTCTCCCGAATGGCTCTTTCTTTCATAATCTTCCTGCAAATTAAGTAATCACTATATAAGCTTAACACATGATAATATGAATGTAAGTTATAATCAACATATTTTATGTTAAACTTAATTCATTTACCATCAATTCTATTGCTTTTTGGGCAGCTTCATTAATTGGAACTCCATCTCTAGAATGCGTGTGCTTCCAAGTAATGTGTCTACCTGTGATAATTCCATCCTGAAAATTGGTTTTCTATAATAATAGCAATTATCAAGTTAGATAGATAAATGTTATATATAATCACATGAAATCAGGCACTTCATACAAGTTGTAATACCAATGACTCTTCGGTATTTGCAATACTTCTTCGACCAGTATAATTTACGTACACTAACTGTTCTCTATTTTGTTTGGACTCCTTGCTTATATCCTACAAAAACTAACTTGTATCAGTAAAACACTTTATATATGTATATATATAGTATGTATTCAATGTAATTGATTTATATGTCATTACCTTAAAAGTGTCAGTTTGTGTCCACTCCACAAACCAATCCCATTGTTCTTGTGTAATAAAATCATACTTTTCGGGGGGTGTTCTCAACAAATCTGGAAACTCAAGATTAGGCACCACGTGCTCTTTGTATAACTTATGCTTGTATTTCCTCCACATATCACCCAACTTCTTCATGGTATATACTCGTGCTATGTCTGAGTCGATATTGGGAAATATAAAAGTTGTCTACATAAAACATGTACACAATATTTATAACCATGCATATATTATGATAATCATTGAATTCAAGTAGAATAAGCAAAGAAAAATTATTACTTACTATCACATCCTGCCACAAAAGTTCCTTGCAATCGTGAGGCACATCCGTCCATACTTTGTAATTAATTGGATTTGAAGATCGTGCTAATACCCCCAAAAAACTAATGAAATCATTAGAATTTTGTCCAATAGGTATGTTTTCTGAATTAAATAGTACGGATGTCCTAATCCCTTCACTTCTTAATTTCACTAACTTATTCATTTGGGTACGACCTCTAGTTTTCTTCTCCGTACTACCACTTGAACGTTGAGACAATTCCATCCTGCAATATCACACACATTTTTATAAGTACACATATAATATCATGTTTAATTAACAACAAAATATATTAAGAAATTAATTAAATTAAAGTATAACTTACAAATACATAATGAGTACTACATTATTTTTCTTTGTCATGTACAATCCACGTTCCTTCACACTCAATTCGACAGTAATCAACATTCTCATCTTCTTGTTGGTCTAACATGTTACTTTCATCTAACAATGTGACAACCTCCTCATGCTCCATTACGATGTCTCCTAATACGTCAATATTAAGAGTGTCATTATAATCCCGACGAGGAGGAGTTAAGACATTCCACCATTGTTTCTCTTGAGAATCATGAATGTAGAAAACTTGTTTAGCTTGTGAGGCCAAAATGAAAGAGTCATTAACATGTGACTTCTTATTCAGATCAACCAATGTGAAACCAAGTGCATCCTTCTTTATTCCATGTTTGCTATCCACCCAACTACACTTAAATAAAGGAATTCTAAACTTTACATAATCTAGATCCCATATTTCATCAATAACTCCATAATAATGAATGTCTCCTTCAATAGGTTGCATATCTTTGGCACTTGAAAATTGCATAGTTTTTGCAATTATAGAAACTCCACAATTTTGGGTAACACGATTGTCACTTCTATTTTTTGTTTGATAATGGGTCCCATTTATGGTATAACCATGATACTTAATGACATTAAACTTCGGACCTTGTGCTATCCATCTCAATTCTTCAGAGATATTACAACTTGTTCTATTCAATTCATTTGCAATCTAAAGCACAAAATTACCACATTTAACTCATTAGTAATTAGTAATAAATATAATGAATTAAATCTATAATTGACTAGTAAATACAACTTATAATTCACTTACTTGAGCTTTCAACCAATATATAAATGTTCGATTATGTTCATTTAATATCCATTTTTCTCTCTTATTTTGGTTTGTATGACGAATATGCTTCATATGTTTCCTACAAAAATAATTGATTTGTGTCAAAGTAAGATGAACATTTAATGATTAGAACAAAAAAAATAAAGTACGAGGAGTACACATACTCGATATAAGGTTGAACTACTTCCAAGTTGTTCAAAACATTACTATGTGCTTGTTCCCAAAGTGCACGATCAATAGAATCAACCCACCCACCTTTATCTGGCTTTCCGGAGATGCTCTCACAATTTAAGTGCTTAATCAAGTCAACTGAAAGACCAATTGGTTTTACTCCAATTAAAAATTCAGAACAAAATTCTATTGCTTCCTCTGCCACATAACACTCTGCCATGCACCCTTCTGGACGATTACGATTACGAACATAACCTTTAAGTACACTCATATGTCTTTCAAAAGGGTACATCCACGTTAAGTACACAGGTCCACATAACTCCAACTGTTTTGTGAGATGCACTGTTAAGTGTATCATTATGTCAAAGAATGATGGTGGAAAATACTTTTCAAATTTACATAATGTGAGCACAACTCTTTTTTGAATTTCTTCAAGCCTTGTAACATCCACAGACTTTTTGCATATATCATTAAAAAACGTACACATATCTATGATTGCACTCCTAACATCCTTAGGCAACATACCACGTATTATAACGGGTAATATTTGTTGTATTAAAGTGTGACAATCATGAGACTTCATTCCATTCAATTTCCAATTTGAAGTGTTAACCAAAGACTTTATATTAGAGGAATATCCAGAAGGAACTTTAACATTGGATAGTGCTTCCATAAATTTTTTTTTCTCCTCTTTAGACAAAGTAAAACACGCTGGAGGAAGAAAAGTGCGACGGTCCTCAAATTGAGGATGCAACTCTGGACGTAACTTCATGTCTGCTAAGTCCAATCGAGCACCTAATCCATCTTTTGTTTTTCCAGGAATATTCAACAAGGTGCCAAGAATACTATCACACACATTTTTCTCAATATGCATAACATCAAGAAGGTGTCTAATTGGCAAATGTTGCTAGTACTCTAATTCAAAGAATATTGATCTCTTCCTCCAACATATTGAAGTATTTAAAAGTTTTTGTTGTTCTTTTGATTTACCACGAGGAAAAGTTATTCCTTCAACTTCTTTTAGAATATCATCTCCAGTTGGTGGTAATGGAGCTTCATTATATTCTTGTGTTCCATCAAAACATCGTCTTTGATTTCTATATTTATGCCCAAGTGGAAGGAATTTGCGATGACCTCTGTAACACATTTTATGAGAATGGGCTAATTTATCCGCATATGTGTTTGTGCTACAAACTGGACAAGCAAAATAGCCCTTCACAGCATGACTAGACAAGTTACCATATGCAGGAAAATCATTTATAGTCCACATTAGAATTGCCTTTAAGGTGAACTTCTCTTGATGATATGAATCAAATACTTCAATGCCATTATTCCATAAAATTTTTAAATCATCTATTAATGGCTCTAAAAACACGTCAATATCATTCCCTGGTTGCTTAGGGCCTGATATCAACAATGTTAGCATCATGAACTTCCTTCTCATGCATAGCCACGGTGGGAGATTATAATTGACCAACATAACGGGCCAACAACTATACTTAGTACTCATTGAGCTATACGGATTGATACCATCAGCTGCAAGTGCAAGTCTAAGATTTCTGGGCTCTGATGCAAATTCAGGCCACTTTTCATTGATGAGGTTCCAAGAACGAGAATGTGATGGATGTTCTATTTTACCATTAACAACCTCTTGAGCAGCATGCCATGATAAATTTTTGGATGTATCAATGCTTCGAAACATCCTTCGAATACGTGGAATAGGTGGAAAATACCACAACACCTTTACAGGTATTTTTTATTTATTTTTCATCTAATCCAAATTTGGACTCTTTCCACCTTGATTCCTTACATATAGGACATTCACGTGCATCTGTATACTCTTTCCTATATAGTATGCAGTCATTTCGACATGCATGTATTTTCTCATATCCCATACCTAGCTCATTAAGTGTTTTTTTAACATCATACATAGAATGAGGTAATTTATGATCCTCAGGCAACATATCACCTATTACAGTCAGAAGTTCTTTAAAATACTTATCAGGTATTCCACACTTCGCTTTAATATTGTACAATGTGACTAATGCAGAAATCTTAGTGTACTTCTTACACCCATTCCATAACGGTTTTTCAGCATCCTCTAAAATCTCATTAAACTCTTCACCCAACATATCGGCATTCAAATTATCTTGCACTGCATCTAACATTTCATTAGTATCAACAAAAGCTTCTTTACGCTTTCTCTTCTGTTGTGTAGGGGACGCATTGGGAAACTCATTACTATTCTTCATAATTTCTTCCCCATGCCAAAACCATATCTTATAACTTTTATCAATACCATGTTTGAATACATGATTTCGAATTTCCATAACATTATGTCCTTTTCGGTTCCCACATTTCAGACAAGGACACTTAATTTTTTCATGATTACTTGCATTATCAGCAGCAAAAGTAAGAAAATTTTCAAGCCCTCCACTAAATTCATTTGACCTTCTATCCATTGACATCCAAGACTTATCCATTTAAAAACCTAATTAAAGATATATATATATATATATATATATATATATATATATACATTATGTCAATGAACATATATAATATTGTGAAATAACAAGTGACAAAAATATTAAAAAAAAAGAATCAAATAATATATATATACAAATACAAACAACATTAATTTAAGTCAAAAAAAATAAAAATATATACAAGTTATACAACATTAATTCACCTACAAGTTCTAACATTATATACAACATTAATCGCACTATGCATATGTATATAATTTTTTCCATGAATAAATATACAATAATATATAACATTATAAATAATTAATAATAATAAACAAAATAAAATAAAAAAATTAAAACATATATATATATATTAACGGCAACTATATATATGCACTATAAAAATTTTCATGAACAAATATAAAATATGCATGAATTATAATATCATAGCAATTATAAATAAATAATGATAATATTTATTTTTAGGCAAAAATTCTCAAACCTTCTATTCAAGGCATATAGCAAACATGGGTAATAGAGATTATGAACTAATTAAGAAAAAAATCAAGTACATTACTCAAAAAAGCACAAAAAATACATACTTTGAAGGAGAAAAGATGATGGTGGCGGAAATGGAGGTCAAAATGGCACCTTTGGTGGCTGAAATGGTGGAGGAAAAAAATAGAATTTTTCGGCTGAAATGGGAGAAAAACTAGGCGGCAAATGGTTCAAAACCGTACAACACGGCGGCGGCGGCAGCACTCACGCCGTCGGAAAGCAGCCGGCAACGAAACAGCCAGGCGAAACCGGTCACGTTTGTGTGGGAAGGGGGGGCGGCGCTGGATATTGTGGGACAAAGGGTGGGCTCGGGTGGGAAGAAAAGAACAATGTGTGGAGCCCGTGTGGATGTGGAGACCTAATTAAAAAATTTGACCTACGGGTACGGTTGTTAACCGTACCTAAAAGGCTACGGGTACGGTTAACAACCGTACCCGTAGGTTAATTAAAAAACTTTTAGGTACGGTTGTTAACCGTACCCGTAGAGTTTTAGGTACGGTTGTTAACCGTACCCGTAGAGTTTTAGGTACGGTTAACAACCGTACCTAAAAGTTTTTTAATTAACCTACGGGTACGGTTGTTAACCGTACCCGTAGCCTTTTAGGTACGGTTAACAACCGTACCCGTAGGTCAACTTTTAGGTACAGTTGTTAACCGTACCTAAAAGTTTCCGTAATTTTTCGAAAAAGTTCCGCGTTTTGGTTCACTTTTAGGTACGGTTAACAACTGTACCTATAGGTAATTCTTTTACAATACACGGGCAACCGTACCTATAGCTATTTAGGTATTGTTGTTATCAAATTTTTAATTTAACAACCGTACCTATAGGTATATTTTGTTGTAGTGTAGGCATCATGTCTTCAAAATTTCAATTGACCCTTCACGGTTCCTTCTCCTACCAATAACTAATTATCCCACCAATTCAATGCATAATCAGTGAATTCAATGACAACAAGTTTTACCTTTTTCTCTTTAGCATAATTGTGGCACTCAAATATATGCTCCACTTTATTCTTCCCACTCCAAGTATATTGTTGGGTCGTTCTTTCCTTGGATTGGTGGCATCTTTATTTGAATGCTTCCAAAATTTCTATCAAATCCATCATGTGGCTTAGGTGGTGGTCTCCACATGCCTCCTCTACCATACCTACCTCCTCTATTCCCATTTCTTCCTCCCATAGGTTCCCTTCCTTCTTCTTCCTCAAAGTCTTCCTCCCAATTATCATTTTTAAGCTCATCCTCTACATAGGCTTGCCTATCTGGCGCTCTAACATTTGGAATGCCTTGTGGTGCTCCTTGTTGTAAGTTGGCTATGGTGGCTTCTTACCTCTCCATCCTATCATTCATGTTCACCATGATGGCATTCATCCTTTTAACTGAATGTTATAAAATCCTCATCATGAATGTTGCATCCGGTCTCTCTTTGGGACTATTCCTATTGGATATTTTGTAAAAACTCTCTTGTTTAGCACTTAGGTTGATCATTCAAGCGCTCTTAGCTCCTAAGCAAACAAAACCGTTCAAGAATTCCAAACAATTATAGAATTCTCTATCACCAAATGTAGTTCACAATATCCAAATAGTCAAAGCAAAAATTGAAACAAACTCAAAGTGTTTTAGAAATCCTAACACCAGAAAAAACATGAATTTTAGAACAAGGAAAGTTCAAATAAACGAACGATACTTTAACAATAACAAGGTATAATTCTTGGAATTTAAAATTTTTGAAAGTTTGTACAATATAGTAGTTTTTTTTGTATATTAGGAAATGAAATGCAAGAATGAAAAATAAATGCATAGGAATCTGAAATTTATAACCTAGGGATCTGATACCAAATGATGCAAACCCGAGAACACATACCTTGTAACCCATAAAGGTGATATAGTTTGATGAATATAAGAGACACGACCTAATTTTAGCACACACCTTAATGCTATGGATATTACTCACCAAGATACAAGATGATAAAAGGCTACAAAGGTTTGCTAATTCCCTTGATAAGTTCACCATGGAGCATTTAAGCTTTCAAATTTGATTTGAAATAAAATGTAATAAATGTCAAGGTAGGAGGCAGCTGTGGTTGCATAAAGTATTTATAGGTTATAATAAAGCCCTAAAAGTAATTGAATCTTCACCATTGATTTTAATCTAATAGTTAGGAATTACACAGAAAAAGTACATGAGACGACGCAGTGAAAACCTAAAGCTGCAACACAGATACCTCTATCAAAATTGGGAATCAATTCTAGTACACGAGTCGTGGTAGTAAGAACCCAAGTTGCAGTGTTGGTGCTCCTATCAAAAATCCAAATTGCGGGAGTCGTGATGATGAAAGCTCTAGGCTGCAGTTAGGGGTGAACAAAAAAATACAGAACCAAACCAACCCACCCAACCCAACCCAAACCAATCCAGAAAAATCAGTTTTTAAGTTTTATTGGTTTGGTTTGGTTCGGTTCTTCATAATAAAAAACCGATTAATATTGGGTTGGTTTGGTTTTCATTTATTAAAATCTTAAAAAAACCGAACCAACCCATATATATATATATATATATATATATATATATATATATATATATATTTAAATATTTATATAATCATTACAATTTAATTTATTTAATTCATAGTTTACACTTAATTTTCTATTTTTGTAGACATGTTTGAAAAATAACATACCTCAATAAACTCAATGGCGAGTTAGCGAAATCAATGATTTCAATATAATATTTATGTTTTATTAATATATTAGAATATGGGAGCTTGAAACATGTTTGAAATTTTATTTTATTTTTATGTTTTTTTTTTATAATTTAAGTATTTTATTTTTATTCTCTATTTTGTAATATACTGTAGTCTATATGTACTAAAGATTTGAATTTATATGTTTGAATTTGTTATTTGTTGCTAATTAGTTATGTTTATGAGGGCAACCATTTTTATTTTCGATAATATTTTAGAAAAATTTATCCTCTACTTTGTTAGTGAGAGATAAACAAGTTTTGTCCATTTTTATCATTACAATTTAAATATTTAAACGGAATTCATGCAAGCACTTCTCTACCAAGTACTCTCATTTATTTTATCTTTTATTCACATGATACACGAATTTGATATTATTTAATTATTTATCCATTATAAATTTATAATTACATCATCTTTCATATTTTTGTCGGTAGAGTTTTCATTGCATGAATAACATTGGTGAACAATATTATTAGATCTGAAAGTTAGTAAATTTTGTCAAGTATGTGATTACTATTCCTTATTGCTTATTTGTCTTAATTTTAAATTTTTCTTGCACTTTGTATTTGATATGAATAATGGTATTAGATAAGTGATCGATATCTATATTTCTAAATTTAGGTATTATAATAAAATTAACATTAAAAATGTTAGAAATTATATATAATACAAGAGTTTTTAAAAAATTTAATAAACAAAATTCATTACCGTAAAAAGAGGAAGAAATTTCCTTTAACCAACCCAAACCAAACCAAAAAATTTGGTTCGGGTTGGATTGGTTTTTCAAATTTTTTGGTTCGGTTCGGTTCTTGTTTTTAAAAAACCGATCATATTGGGTTGGTTCCAATTTTAATCTAAACCCAAACCAACCCATATTTATTCACCCCTAGCTGCAGTGTTGGTGCTCCTATCTTAAATTTTCAAAATGCATGGGCTACAACGCAGTTGCTCTTGCTGAAAATTTAGCCTTTACCTCATTGATTGGTTCCCTCCATGCTATTTTCTATCTTCTTGGTACTCCTTAATCATAATGCAATTTTGAATGAGTCCATTAAAGGCTTCTTTGAGTTGTTTCATTTTTAATCTTGTGATTGTTCCACTCAAAATTTGTAACGATCCATTATTCTCATCAACTTGGTTGTTCACCAAGTTAGTACTCTTTCATTTGGTATTAGAGCTGATACACCCTTGTTGTACTTAACTGCTATGGTGTTGATATGGTTCTTGTACTTTCACAGACACTCACTTTTCCTTAGGATGGACTCCGGTGAAGGAGGGAATGTAGGTATACCTCCCCTTCTCCATGGGCATCACTATGCCTATTGGAAGTCTCAGATGCATGCTTTAATATGGTAAATGGGAGACCGTGTCTGGTATCAAGTAAAGAATGGTTGGATGCCTCCTATTAAAACTCTATAATATGGTAAAGTTGTTCCTATGCCTATGACCAAATAGATGAAAGAAGAAAGTCGTGAGTGCGACTAAAATAGTAAAGGTTTGTCCACACTCACCCAAGCCATCAATTCTGAAGAATATAGATGAATTTCTATCTGCATCACTTCTAAAGAAGCTTGGGATATTTTGGAAATTACGCACGAGTGTATCTCTGCGATTAAGAAATTAAAGCTGATGAGATTGAAAAGAGACAACGAACTTCTTTTGATGGAGGAAGATGAGATTTTTTACTGCTTTTATGTTCACTTCTTTGACATCATCAACACTTCTTATAACTTGGTGTCGAATCAATGAAGAACTTTAGGTTGAGAAGATTCTTTGTAGCCTGACTCCTCAATTAAGGGAAAAATTTATTGCAATAGAGACAACTTTTAAAGGATAATACCTAAAAGTCAATGAGATTATTGGTGATGTCCAAACCTTTGAGATCCATGACCTCCTCCTTAAAAGAACTTCTACTACTGATAAAGGAAATAATATTTCCCTTGAAACTTGAAAGAGTAAAAAGGAAAAAAGAAACTACTCAAGTTAATAGTGACGACTCATCTAACTTGAATGAGGAAGAATTTTCTTTGTTGGCAAAGCAATTTAAGAAATTCTTTAGGAAAAAAGGAACGCTTCTAGTAAGTCAAAAAGGAAAGCTCCAGTAGAAGAAATTTTAGAACTAGAGTTGAAGACTCTAAAGAAGAAGTTAAGAGACCTCAGTCTGGTTAGGTCGCATAGGTTAGGTGTTACGAGTGCAGAAAGCTTATACATATTTCTGTATAGTGCGGTTAAAGGGACAAGAATCTGTCAAGAAGGCTATGGTGGTCGAGGTCACTATTTTGGATAGTAGTCGTAGTTCGAAAGAGGACGAAAGTAACTTATAGCCTTTATGGAAACTAAAGATGATCCTCCCACAATGACCTCTTAATCGTCCATGTTCCTGTATGAGGACGAACATAAGGAGCTCGTAGATTGTTACAACGAATTGTCAAGGAGCATAATAAGACCAAGAAAGCTCGAAAGAAGGCTTTGGAAAGCCTTGAGGTTAAAGAAAAAGAGTTCAGTGCTCTTGGATTAGAATTTGAAAAGAAATATTCTATTTACAACCAAGACAAAGGCAATCTCACTAAAAATTATGAGATTATGCAAAAAAGATTTAACGACATGGTTGTTTAGGATGAATCGAACAAGTAAAGAATGAAGTTTCTTGAGAAGACCTTAAAGAGACTACAAAGTTCAGAAGATTAGCGGACAGTTAGTTCGGATCTATTACTAGAGGAAGTTGAAAGAATCTCACTTCTAGGAAAAAAGGTTGAGAACTTGGAAAATGAAAAGACATATCTTGCTCATGCCTTAGCTAAAAAACAATGAGCTATTAGCTCTTGTGATAAAGTTAAAGAACTGAGTTGTTTGTAAGATTTCTTGAGGCATCCATTAAGGAAAAGGATGACCTCCTCACTACTTTAAGGAAAAGGATGACATTGTGAAGGAGTTGGATTACTCTAAGACCATTGTTAAGAAATTTCTAATGGGACTCAGAAGTTGGATGAGATTCTTGTTGGCATTAAGGAACCCGGTACAGACTAGGGGTGGGTTTTACTAATGATAGTTATACAGCTCCCACTTCTACTATTGTTGCTTCTACTTCTCTCTTTATTAAGTCTATAATGTTTACTACTACTTCTCCTCTCTTCATTAGACCAGTTAATGAAAATCCTCTTCACAAGACTATTGCTACAAAAGGTAAAGGTAAAGGTGATGCAAAAGGTAACTCGCAGGTTTCATTCTAACCAATCTCTTCTAGAAATGTGAACACCTCATCTCCTGTTTCTTCTCTCATCATGCCGGTGATGGTCTGTTGCCACTACCTACATGCTTCATCCCTTATCACCACTGCAGCGAGCGTCGGTATATTAAACCTCAATATGAGAGATTGAGTTCTTAACCCTGATTGAGACTCAATGTTGCCTCGTGTTACTCCACAAAGATAGAGATCTGGTTTCTCTCACTATCCTACTCATACACGCTATACATGTGGTACTATTGGCCATCTTGCTAACCGGTGTCTAAGGTATGCTCGGAGTAGTACTAGAAGATATCCCCCTCGTTCTTTTCATTCTAACTTCTCAGGATTTACCTACCATGGTCTGTTTGAGCATTTTATTTCTAGGTGAATTATGCACCGACTACATAGTGAAGAAAGGGCAAAACTTTCTAAAGGCCCTCCTAGTCTTATGTATGACCGCTCAATAGGTCCTTCAGGAACTTCTAAAACAAAGAACTCTCGAGTGGTTGATACTACTCTTGCTCATATGGACCATAGATTACATTATGCATCTATTGCCCCTCATCACTTCTTTTTCATATGAAAGGATGTAGTTTGATCAAGCTATTTTCGGGTGAGAGTCAATATGATTTAAGTTGTCTTATTCTTTTCTCTCTCTTTCCTTGTAGTATTTTCTATATGTATTTAATTCTGTGTCTATTTATTTAAATTTCTTCTCTTATAACTATCTTTGTTCTTTGCTCTTGCTTTTGTTGAAATAATTGTTTTATACTTTTAAATAAATTTTTTTGAATTAAGAAAGGATTTTCCTCCCTCGTCACCCTTAAAGGCTGATCCTCGAGCACCCTCCCAAGAGTCTTGATGACTGTTCGCTAGAGTTCACTAAGGTCTTGCTGAGGTAATGTTTTTAAACTTTTGCACATACCTTGCCAACCCCGTCTGTGAAGGGTCCATGAGGAGTCTGCGAGCCGTACTAAAACCTTATACAAACACCTTTTCTCATTTGTTTCAAACCACAGAGATTTCTAAACACGTCCTACTCTCAAATAATTTTTTCTTCTACCTTCTAAACTACTTTTTATTACCCCTAAACACTTTTACCCCTCTTTTCTCCACAAAAGATCATGCATCAACCAAGATGAAGATGATACCTGTTCTAATTGAAAAAAGTCTCCATCTTGCATTTGTAAGCACTTAGTTCAGATTGAGGAGTTTCTTGCTATCCAAGAATGGTTTGCTTACTTTTCTTGGCATTCTCTTTGCTTACCTACTTTAGTCAATGAGTTCTATTTTTCAATTTGTACACATCACACGCATTCCAAGTCTATCTCTTTCAGTTTAAGGGGATGTCACATCACCTTCTCTGGAGATAATGTTTTAAACCTCTTATATCTTCCTAACGTGGGAAACACTGTTTCTCGTTCTTCCTTTTGAATACGAAAACCTTAATTGTGATGATTAGGCTTTTCTCATATATTTTATCGTAATATATCTAGCTTACTCCCTATGATCTAAATTTTTATATTAAAATATTTTGGTATTAAAAATTAATATTTGTCCAACAATGTTCTCATATATCCTAGATTGTCTTACAGAAAAGTAAAGCAAATAATTTTATTAATCAATATAAGAGATATTTATCAGATTAATCTCCCACTTAGAAACTCCACATAATTAATTAATAAATTTGTTACTTTCTTAACTAGAATTTTACTTTATCTCTAAATATTTTATTTGATAGACAAGTCCTTTCTTTAATTAAATATTTTTCTTAGTAGGCAAGTTCTCTTCTTAATTAAATATTTTACTTGGTAAACAAGTTATTTTATTAATTAAATATTTTACTTGGTAGACAAGTTCTTTTATTAATAAAATACTTTACTTGATGGGCAAGTTCCTTTGTCTCCAAGAATTTTGATTGAGGTCCAAGTTTTGTAGCACTATAAATATCTATTATGCTTATTATTTAATCCATCCCTAAAATCTCTTCCCTTATTGGGTTTTAAAGAGACTTAGGTTGTGAGCTATTGATGGATGCATTATTTAAAATAATTAAGACAATTCATCTAAAAGTTAAGGTAAGTAAATCCCAATCTTTTTGCATAAGAGTAGGTTATGTGTATGTTATATGTTTACGTGAAGTTTATATGCTTCTAAAGATATTTTACATAATAATATATGCCCATGCATACATATTCATTATTAAATTTCCAAACCATACATGGGAATTAATAAGTTAAATATATTTTAAGCATATGGATTAAGAAACAAGAAAAGAGACAATAATGTTTTGTCATAAATATATGAAATAAAAGGTTCAAAGTTTGTGTGTGCCTAAGTTTTCAAGGCTAAGTAGGCAAAGAACGGAGGGGGCCGGCAGACCTACCATAGTTAAATGAATGAATGATTGAATGTAGGGAGGTTCCCCATATGTTTAGTTAGCCATAGGGGACGATAAGCCCTTTTTGGGATCACCGATGTATGTGTGGCGACTTCATTTGGTTCACACTTATGTTATGCCTAAGTACGATACTACCAATGATTCAGTAGTTGGAACAGGTTCCAAAAATCATGGCCCACTGTTTACTGATGGCATAAGTAGCACAGGGACCTTACTATAAAGATTTAATAAAAAAAATGAAAACAACCATTGAAACGACAAATGAAGAAAAGAACAAGGCAAAGATAACATGTGTAAACATAAAGAAATATGTAAATAAATAAATAAATAAAATAATAATACATACATCATGTTCTTTCATCTTGATGCATGTGGATTTACCTACCAAGCGTTAGCTCATTCGTATTTACTTTCAAATTTTTCAGATAATGAGCAGTAGCTTTGGACGACATAAAGAAGACATTTGGTAGTGTGGCTTTTAAGTGGTTCTTGTTTGAGATCTTTTAAAGTCCACGACTATTTATTAACAAATATTTAATACGTTTACTTTATTGAAACATGAACACAATAGTTTCTATCCTAATTAGTTCATGCCCTTTTATTTATGAACAAAACTATACTTTAAGATTATTTCAAATTTTGGGAGACCTAACAAGTTAGTACCTACTTTTCAAATAAATACTATCTTTTCTTAAATTAAAAAAAAAATTAAGTAGTATTTCATTATATCCAAAATATTTGTAAAAAAGGGTAACATTTCCTAGTCTACCCTCAGGGTAGACTTGGGGGCATTACCTAAATGCTACCAATTTTTCTGCTGATCTCGAGCGTCTAAAAGCTAGAAATTAATTTGACATGGCTACCAAACTTGCTGGACCTGGCATACAATATGTTGGTGGTTGTGTTCCTCTTATTGCTCTTCTCTTAGTCGCATGCTTTTGCAAGTTGTATATGCTTGCATCTTTCCTTGTACTAACGTCTCTTTTGTGCCTAATGCTAGATGTCTCTTTCTTTGTGCCATTCTTGATGGTAAGTCTAAAGAACTAGTTGGTATGATCCTTAGAACCATCCTTTGTCGTTCTTTCTCTCCTACTTCTTCAAATCTTCATTACCCTTCCTTGATCACTTATTGGGGACATCCTGTCTTAGGTGATGTTATTCAAGTTTCTATTTTTGGTCATACTTTTCTTTCTCTCTAACACTTTCAGGCTTCACACCAACCTTTTGAGAACTCTTAGCCTTCTTCTTATTCTTCTTGGAGTGCTTCCCATTCCACACCCTTCTACTTCTCTTCCTATTCCTCCTCCTCAATCTACTAAGTCTCGCTCACTAAGTACAAAGGTGGATGCTTTGACTGAAAATTTTGAAAAGTTTCTTGAAGAACTTGTTGATGATCACCAGGACCGTAGATTACACTGTCAACTGTTCATGAATCTCAACCATCTATTCAACCTACTTGTAGATTGGACCATTCCAAGATTCTCTCAATTGTTATGAGCACAGGTGCATTGCTTCAAGACCATGGCTTCTAGATTCCTCAAAATATGGAATATTTCAACCAACTTTTTGACCAATTTACCTCCCTTGGAGCTAAATTCCCGAACCTTATATAGCTTTCTTCCCAGTCCTCTGACCATTGGGAATCCTGCACTGGTTCTACGTGTGATCCTGACCATAGTGAAAGGAGAGGAGAATCTTAGTTTCTTTGTATTTGCATGAGTGTATAGGATTATTGTTTATTATTTGTCTTCTCTCCCTTATATAGGGGTGTTCCTTTGACTCTTCGTCTCAAAAAAGGGGAGAAGTTTTTTTGTTGCACAACGTGTTTACTTTTTTTTTTTTTCTACATTATTGAGATATGAGTGTAGGTTTGCATCACATTGACTTACATGCATTTAGGGGGTGTTTCACATGAAGTCAGCAGGAGTTTAGAATATCAGTGTCTATCTATGTAGGGCTAACACGATAGTATTTTGTTAGACTACACATAGGTATGTATGATACTTTCATGAGTATGTGTTTGTTTTCTATCTCCAGGATACAGATGTGCTACAAACACTACTTTTAAAATATAATTTTCTATTAAAAAACTCCACCTTCGATATAGAAATACACTCAATTTATTATTAATACGAAAACTTCGATTTGTAAAAGATTTAACTAACTCCACTACCACTTGTATCTCAATTCAAAAAAAATTGATGTATTGTGAGTACGAAAAAATCGTTTAAAATACATTTATCTTAAAAATATCCAACTGATATTTTTCTCTCCTCTAAATTACTAATACGGAACAAAATATAATGTATTAGTGATACGAGATAATAAAATATTTTGCAAGAGCTTAAGAAAATATTTTTCGCAAAATTTGATTTTAACCCAACATAAAAATTAGCTTAGAAAAATGTGTAGAAACAAGTATAAGTGAAGGTGTGTAATGGTGTGAGAATGAGAGAAATAGTTTTTCAGCTTCTAGTGCCTTCGTCGACCCATCCCAGATACCTACTATAGCAAGCCCCAGCAAGACATCAGCGAGGTCCAACGAGCCACAGATCCACCATATTCATGTTTGCGGACTGCTCATAGACCAAATCGGCAAGCCACTTATGAGGACCTCACCAAGGTCCCCAGCAGGCTACTAAAAACAACTTTTTCAAGTAAAAACTTCACCATTTGAAAAACACAAACAAAATACTTGCCAACTATGAAAATCAAATACAAGTAAAAACACACTTAAACATGCAAACTACATGCTCCCTACCACCCTTTGGTGTGTGTAACTTATGAAAATACAAAGTGTTAGAATCTAGATGTGTGTGATTGCAAGCAAAGCACCTTACAAAGTGGTAGACAAAACACTAAGTAAAATAAAACAGATTTTGTGTTTTTCACTACGCCAAAAAAGACACAAAGAGACTTACAAGACTTACAAATTATTACAGTACCACTAGTGATGAAAATTGCACTACAGATGCAAAAATAGTCAATTTTCATATAATTGTATGAAAAAATTGTAAAAAGTGCTCTCATACAACCCATCATGTAAATTTTACTATGCATGCAAAAATACTCAATTTTTAGGTATACATACAAAACAGTAGTAAAAAGTGCACCGATACAACCCATAATAAAAAAAAATTCGTACGAGTGCAAAAATACTCAATTTTTGGATATACTTGCAAAAATACTCAATTTTTGGATATACTTGCAAAAATATTGCAAAAAGTGCTCTAGTATATCCTTAATAAAAAATGAACTACGGATACAAAAAGACTTAATTTTCAAGTATATGTGTGAAAAATATGCAAAAAGTGCTTTGGTGTAACCAGTAATTAAAATTGCACTATAGATTAGAAAATACTCAATATTTGGGTATATATTTGAAAAGGTTGCAAACAGTGCTCTGGTACGACCTGTCATGAAAATTGCATTTAGGATACAAAAATACTACATTTTCTAGGTATATGGGTTAAAAAGTTGCAAAATGTGCACAAGTATCACCCTTTTAAAAATTGCACTATAGATGTGAAAATACTTCATTTTTTGGTATATGGACCAAAAAAATTATCTTGTAGCACCTGAGGTGAAAATTGCAATACGAATGCAAAAATACTCAATTTTTGGGTAAATATGCAAAAACAATTGTAAAAAGTGATCCGGTATAACCCATCTTGAAAATTGCCCTATGGATGCAAAAATCTCAATTTATAGGTATATGTGTAAAAATGTTGTATAAAGTGTTCCGGCATAACCCATAATGAAAATTGCACAACAAATGCAAAAAAACTCAAAATATGCTCAAGTACAACCCGTATTGAAAAATGCACTATAGATATGTGTATGAAAAATATGCAAAGAGTACTCTGGTACAAACATTAATAAAAATTACACTACGAATGCAAAATTTTAATTTTTGCGTATATATAAGAAATATTTGCAAACAATGCCCTGGTACAATTCATCATGAAAATTGCATTACGGATGGAAAAATAATAAAAACAATTTAGCTAGATATGCGAAAAAGTTGTAAAATGTGCTCCAGTAACACCCATTTTGAAAATTGCCCTATAGATGTAAAAATACTCTATTTTAGTTATATGAGTAAAACAGTTGCAAACAAGGGCTTCGGTACCACTCGTGATGAAAATAAAACTATAGATGTGAAAATACTCCATTTTTTTATAAATGTGGGAAAAATTGTAATAAGTGCTTTGGTACAACCCATGATGAAAACTGTATTACGAATGTGAAAGTACTCAATTTTTTGGGTATATGTGCATAAGCTTATGAAAAGTTCTCATGTACAACTCGTAATTAATATTGCACTACGGATGCAAAAAAGACCCAATTTTTAGGTATATGTGAGAAAATGATTCAGAAATTTATCTAGTACAAACCATTAAGGAAAATTGCACTACGAATGAAAAAATACTCAATATTTGGATATATGGGCATAAAGTTGCAAAAGAATTCCGTCTGTTTTCTGGGTTTGGAAAAGTGCGGATTTTCAAGAAAGGGAATCTTATGATATGTTGGGAATCTCTTATGATAATCATCCCCGTCTGAAACGTATCTTAATGCCTGAGAGTTGGATAGGATGGCCTTTACGTAAGGATTATATTGCTCCTAATTTTTATGAAATACAAGATGCTCATTGAATAATCAGAAACTAACTACAATACCACATATTTAAAGAATATTTGTACATTCTCTTATAGATCAGAAAGATAAAGTACAACCCATCATGAATATTGCACTACAGATGCAAAAATACTCAATTTTTTAAGTAAATGGGCAACACTGTTGCAAAAAGTACACCCTCACTAGCCATTTTTAAAATGGCACTATGGATGCAAAAATACTCTATTTTTGGGTATATGAGTGAAAAAGTTGTGAAAAAGTGCTACAATACCACCAGGGATGAAAATTGCAATGCAGATGCAACAATAATCAATTTTCATTTAATTGCAGCAAAAGTTGTAAAAGGTGCTCCAGTACAACCCATGATGTGAATTCCATTATAGACGCAAAATAGTTAATTTTTTGGTATATGTGAAAAAAAGTTATAAAAACTGCACGGACATCACCCATAGTAAAAAAATTTCCTACGGATGGAAAAATATTCAATTTTTTGATATAATTGTGAAAAAGTTACAAAAAGTGCTCATGTACAACCTGTAATAAAAATTGTACTATGGATGCCAAAAGACTTAATTTTTAGGTAAATATGAAAAAGATGCAAAAAGTTTTCTAGTACAACCAGTAATTAAAATTGCAATATGGATTAGAAAATACTCAATTTGGGTATATGTGTGCAGAAGTTGCAAACAATACTCCAGTAGAACCTATCATGAAAATTGCACTGTGAATACAAAATTACTAAATTTTCTAGGTACATGGGCAAAAACGTTGCACAATGTGCACTAGTACCACTCCTTTTAAAAATTGCACTAAGGATGCAAAAATAATTTATTTTTGGTTATATATGCGAAAAACATGCAAAAAAAAAAAAAAGCTATGGTACCATCTCTAATGAAAATTGCACCACGAATGCAAAAATACTCAAATTTTGGATAAATATGCCAAAAATTGTAAAAATTTCTATAGTACTACCATCATGAAAATTGTACTATAGTTCCAAAATATGCAAACTTCAGGTATATGTGCAAAAATGTTGCAAACGTTACTCTACTACATCTAGTCTTGAAAATTGCATTACGGATGCAATAATAACAAAATTTTTAGGTACATGAGTGAAAAAATTGCAAAATGTGCACTAGTATCACCCGTTTTGAAAATTGTCCTATAGATACGAAAATACTCTACTTTTTTTCTATGAGTAAAATAGTTGCAAAAAAGTGCTCATGTACCACCCATGATGAAAATTGCACTACGAATGAGAAAATACTCAACTTTTGGCTAAATGGGTGAAAAAGTTGTAAAAAGTGCTCTAGTACAACCCATCATGAAAAAGGCCTTACGGATGCAAAAGTACTCAATTTTTGAGTATATGTGTGAAAAGGTTGAAAATGAAAATTGCATTATATGTACAAAAAATATGCAAAAAGTGATATGGTACAAACAGTAATGAAAATTGCACTACGAATACAAAAGTACTATATTTTTCGGTATATGTGCAAAAAATTTGCAAACATTGCCCTGGTGATAATGAGACAATACACCTAAAAGATAGTTGCAGTGCCATTTTAGACAGAAAGCTACCATAAAAATATAAGATCCTGATAGTTTTGACATTCCTTGCACTATAAAAAAATCCACTTTGGAAGAACACTATGTGATCTAGGAGCAAGCATAAACCTTATGCCGTTATCAGTTTTTCAAAGACATGGGGTTGGTGAAGCCCAACCTACTTCCATAACTTTACAAATTGTAGATAGGTCAATCAAGAGACCTCAAGGTATAGTAGAAGACGTACTTGTAAAGTGCAACAAATTCATTTTTCTGGCAGATTTCATCGTGCTTGACATGAAGGAAGATCAGGACATCCCCATCATTCTTGGTCGTTCATTTTTAGCAACCAAAAAAGCACTAATTGATGTACAAAAGGGCAAGCTGACCATGAGAGTGCAAGATGAGAAGGTAACCTTTAATGTTTTTAAGGCATTGAAATACCCTAAAATTTATAATGCTGAAGATTGCTTTACGATTGAGGTTACAAATTCTTTATCTTCTAATATAGTTGATGATTCACATCCTAGTGATATATTATAATATGTCTTCACTAATTCTATAGATATGAATGAATAGCACACTCTTCAAGATAAATTGACAAGACTTACATAACCAAACTGACGCAGGAGAAGCAAACAAGAAATGTAAATGAAAAGGAGCTCATCGGCCCAGTTCAATATTGAAGAAAAATAGTTATAGAGGAACAAAATTTCAAGTAACAAGATTAAAAACTGACTAAAAAAATAAGCATGAGTTGTGGCTATATTCTCAACTAAGGTACCAAAATGCAAATTAAAAGGACTAGCAAAGAGTCCTTCTTTTAGAAACAAATCCTTTACCAACACAACACTACAAGGCAAATAAAATAATAAGTTGGTAATTAATATAAAAGAAGCTAAAATAAAGAAATGACATTAAACTCCTTGAATAACAAAGAACTCCCGCAATAAGCACTAATACTATAGAGTTGCATCTATGCTCCAGCATCAGAGTCCCAATCTTAGAAAAGATTCGATCTTGAATCTTCGTGAAGTGATTAAACCACTTGAATTGGAAGATGGAGCCCATCAGGACGAGCCATTGGAAGATTGAGGAAAGATTTGAAGCTGTGAGGTTTATACTCATTAATATCAACCACTTGACAATCTCACTAGCTAGAAACCCATCTATATTGAACATTATACTCAAGAACTGAGAGTAATTAACTTTGAGTTTGCATTTCTTCATACTTGGGTTGTTAATTGGTAGAAACTCATTGATTGAGTTCAAGTGTTGTAGTAATTGATCTTTTGAATTCTTGTTTGCAGTCACTATCAATATATTCCTTAGGCTCTGAGAAACATTCAAGTATCCTCCCATAGTAGTAGCAAGCACAATCTTTCTAATTGAAATGTCATATGGATGCTCCTCTAATTCCCCATTTTTGTCTACCGTAAGCCTTAGTAAACATGAAAGTTAAAACCTAACGCATCCAAATTTTTATATGTAATTCCAAACTTCTTTTTCTTCACCGCTTCTTTTTCAATAAATTCATTTTGATCAATTTCAACATTTTGTTTAACACTACTAACATTATAATCAGTGAAAAGCTTAATTGATGATATGATATAAAAGATAGTGGGATTCATAAGATGGACCTTAGTAGTGTCTGGACCCTTTATAGGCATAGTAGCTATCCCACCAGATTGTATAACAATAATTAAAGACTTCTTACCACCACAAATCACCCTGTCATTTCCATCATCAACATTGAAACATCTTCCCACATATTTAAAAATTTGATTTCCAGTTCTCCCCTCCATGTATGAATAGTATGAGTTAGACAAAAACAAATTGTAAAGTCTTGTATGAACTCAAAGATATGCCCACTAATTTCCATCATTCCTTCCAGTAGTACTTAGTAAACACTTTGTGGAATTCAAGATTGTTAAAAATTAAAGCTAACTTTTTTTGAACATTCTCAGCAGAAATAATTCCACTGAAACATGAGATAGCAGCTTGCATGAGATTAAAAGGAGTAAATTTTGGTAAACCAAAGGAATTTTGTTATTTATGGAAATGAAAACAAAGGCTGGTTTCTGTGATGGGTTCAATGGAACCATAGGTCTGTTTTAGGAGAGCGTTGCATTTGATTAAGCTTGAGAATTATTTTAGGTGTGGATTCAACATCACCAAATTTGATGGATGGTTGGGTTAATGATGGGTTTTTAGATGGGTTCTTAATATGAGGAGTTGGATTTTGGGTAGAGTCTATTTCATTATCTGAGTTGTCTGGGCCAAAAGTTAGGGATGCAAACATTTTAGTACGATGCAAAGAAGGAAGAGGTGGATCCTTAGGTGGGAACTAGTGCCTAGGTGACTCACAAATAGAAGAGTGTAGGTTTATGGGTGGCGACTGTTTACTGAGTGTGTAGTGATGGAGATCGTGAGAGTGTTGGGGATTTTTGGGATGGACTTTGAACTGTGGATGGGTATCTAACTGTAGGGGTTTAAGATTGTTATAGGTGGTCGTCAGAGGTGGGTGGTGGTTCTTTGGTGGCGACTGGACTTTGGGTGTTTTCAAAAGTTATTGGTTGTGGGTTTTTGGGATTGTGGGTATTCTTGCACGTAGGCTTTTGGAAGTGGGTTTCAAAATGCAAATGGTTTGAAGGTAGGCGATGGAACTCGCCTTGGGAATGGTAGTTGGGTCTCTTGATCTGTGGATATTTCTGATGGTGGTTGAACAAAGTTCTGGGGTGGCTATCAAACTAAAAATGGTTGTTGTGGTATTGAACTTGTGGTTGGGTACAATGAAGCTCACGCCTATCGTAATGGTGATTTTTTCGAAGTGCCATAAGTTGTTTTGTAATCAAGTCAAGTGGTTAGCAATTATCGTCTCCTACACATCATTTTCCTTCATCATTGCTTGACATCATGGTTCAGGTGAACCAAGAAGCTCTGATACCAAATCTGATGTAGGAAGAAGCAAACAAGAAATGTAAATGAAAAGGAGCTCGTCGGCCCAGTTCAATATTGAAGAAAGAACATTGCAGAGGAACAAAATTACAAGTAACAAGATTAACAACTAACTACAAATAAGCATGAGTTGTGGCTATATACTCAGCTAAGGTACCAAAACGCAAACTAAAAGGACTAGCAAAGAGTCTTCTTTTAGAAACAAATCCTTTGCCCACACAACACAACACTACAAGACAAATAAAATAATAAGTTGGTAATTAACACAAAAGAAGCTATAATAAAGAAATGACATTAAACTCTTTGAATAACAATGAACTCTCACAACAAGCACTAATACTCTAGAGCTGCATCTATGCTCCAGCATCACAAACACACCATATGATGTCACATTAATTGATAAAAATGCACCCATAATTGAGTTGACATGGTTTAATTTGGAAATCATGGAACTTGTCATGCATCTAGACATATTAAATCATGTGCAATTATTGGAGGCTAGCCCTCTCATTTGTGTTACTAATGCTATTGTGGAGTATTTAGAGAGAGGTTCCAAAATTAAGCCTTCAATCGAGGAACTACTTTAGTTAGACCTTAAACCGTTACCATCACACTTGTGCTATTCAATTTTGGGCAAAAATGAGACAATACTAGTTATAATTTTAGCACACCTCAATAGCAAGCAAGAAGAAGTACTACTGACAGTGCTTAGGAAATTCAAAAGAGCTATGGGTTTGTCCATTGCCTACATCAAAGGCATAAGCCCATCCATATGAATGCATAAAATCTTGCTATAATGCACAACGCCGCTTAAATCAAATCATGAAGTGGTGAAGAAAGAAGTGGTTAAGTTGCTCAACATGGGAATCACTTTCCAATTTCTGATAGTGAATGGGTAAGCCCAGTTCAATTTGTACCCAAGAAAGGAGGAATGACGGTGGTGACCAATGAATCCAATGAGTTAATACTCACAAGAACAGTAACAGGATGGAGAGTATGCATGGATTTTAGGAAAGTAGACAAAGCCACGAGAAAATATCATTTTCCTCTACCCTTCATGGATTAAATGCTTGACAGACTAGCAGGACATTCATTTTTTTGCTTGTTTGATGGATATTCTGGCTACAATCAAATTGTTATGACACCGGAGGATCAAGAAAAGACAACCTTCACTTGCCCTTATGGAACGTTTGCCTTCAAAAGAATGCCATTTGGGCTATGCAATACACCTGCCACTTTTCAACGATGCATGATGGCTATCTTCTCAGATATGGTGGAAATTATTTGGAAATATTCATGAACAACTTTACAGTTTTTGGAGACAACTTTGAGGAATGCTTATATCACTTGTCTCTAGTATTACAAAGATGTGAAGAAACAAATCTTGTTCTTAATTGGAAAGAATTCCACTTCATGGTGAAGGAAGGAATTATTTTGGGCCGCAAGATTTCAGAAAAAGGGATTGAAGTTGATAGAGCAAAAGTGGAAGTGATTTAAAAGCTACAACCACCAACTAGTTTAAAAGGAATTAGAAGCTTCCTTGGACATGCCAGTTTCTATAGACGATTCCTTAAGGATTTCTCCCAAATATCCAAGCCTCTCTACAACTTATTGGAAAAGGATACTCCTTTCAAATTTGATGAAAAATGCTTAAAGGCATTTACAACCTTTAAAACAAAAACTTGTGTCAGCAAGTATCATGGTGGCACCAAATTAGAGCAAACCCTTTGAACTGATGTGGATACAAGCGACTACGTTATTGGGGTAGTTTTGGGACAACACAAAGAGAAAATGTTTCATGCCATCTACTATGCTAACAACACACTCAGTGATGCTCAAATGGACTATGCCACCATCGAAAAAGAGGTTTTAGCCATTATCTATGCATTTGAGAAATTTAGCCATCAAGTACTTAATGACGAAGAAGGATGCCAAACCAAGACTAATCCAATGGATATTACTTCTATAAGAGTTTGACGTGGAAATTTGTGACAAAAGAGGTACATAAAAGCAAGTAGCAAACCACCTATCAAGACTGGAGAGAGAACCTAGCACAAATGACAACATGGCAATTACACAAACTTTCCCAAATGAGCAAATATTAACAATCCAACAATCTAAAGTTCCATGGTATGCTGATGATGACTGCACAAAAAGCACTAATATTTCGTGATTAATTGTGCTTAATTGTTTAATATATAGATTCGTTGTGATTGTTTATTCGATTAATTTCATAAATCTATCCATTCGGAGTCACGGATATGTTTTAGTGCATTTCAGGTGTTTTTAGCGTCAAATGAGTCAAATGATGAAAACACGCGAAGACGGAACACTTAGGGCGCTCGGATCACGAGTTACGGGCAAGACAAGTCAAATATGTAAGCCTTACATAACGAGCCATCACATATGTAAGGGGGTAAGCATGAAGAGAAGGAAAGCAATGCGCGCCGCGGCGAAGAAACCATATCCCGCGGCGAGAGGCTCTCGGGTTGCATCCTGGGAAATCATGAAAACATTGCGCGCCGCGGCATGATTATTGTACGCCGCGGCGAGGAGCTCTCAGGTTTTTACATTATTTTCAGAATTTGTGTTGCGCCGCGGCGGGGAAAATGTATGCCGCGGCGCGCCTATTCCTATGGCAATCAGGATTTGTGTAAACCCTTACATCTATAAATACCCCCTTAGAGCCCCCCTTACAACAGAACTCGAACAACTTTGATACAACTTTACACTTTACAATTTTGCGACCAAACAAGAGATTCATTTAATTTTGGGAGCTTTGCCACACTCAAACGAAGCAAGAGAAACCATTCTAAGGATTCAAGGAAGCCGTCGACAATCGAAGATAAAGCTTTTGGAGAAGAACGCTATCCCATCCATAAGCGGTATTTAGATCTAGGTTTTCCTTGTTGTTATAGAATTCTATTTTCTTCTTCTTTCGTTGAAGTGTATGATCATATTATATTTGTCTATGAATGTTAATATGAACATGAGCGGCTAGTTTTATTATGGATGTTTAGTATGTGTTGCCATGTTTGCTAGAATTGTGTATGGTGTATATTTTTGATTTAATATAAATGAATTACTTTTTGATTAAGAGCATGTTTAGATATTTAATTATGAATTATCATGGGCCAATTTGAGATTCGTAGTTAGGTTGAAAGATCTTAGAATCTAGTTATAGGAACGTCACCTTAACTTTATTCCGAAACACTTAATCAAAGCTTCAAATTAGTGACTTAGTCATAGCATTAGTTTGATTGGCATTTATTTCCTTGCGCATAATTTGATTACTATTTGATTTACCCCGACCGAAGGCAGTTAATTAGTTAATCAACAAAGAGATTTACCCCGACCGCAGGCAGTCTCGTAATTAAAAGGAAAGCAGTAATATTGTTTATATAGAACGTTTATGTTATTTCACCATACCTTTTCGATGCAAGCATGGTCAACCAAGCTAAACGTCCATACATCCTCCATTGATTATCAAATTTATCTGAATTGATTGTTACTTGCGATTTTGTTTTCGTTTAATTGCTCGTACTTTGTTCCCGTTACAAATCAAACACCTTTTTACAGTTTTACTAACTTTAGGATTCTAGTTACTTAGAGTTTTAGTTTTACTAGAACTCTATTTAATTAGTGTTTTATTTTTATTGGAACTCTATTTAGATTAAAAAGTTAGTTATTTAGAACCACTACAATTTCTTGAGAGACCGACCTTGGAAGTTGCTTATCACTTTTCTACAAGTGATTCGTACACTTGCGAGTACTAAATTTATCACATCAAGTTTTTGGCGCCGTTGCTGGGGAATTGGCGTTTTAAATAATTTTCTTTTTTTAACTTTTTAGAGTTTCTAAATTAGATTTATTTATTTATTTTAGTTAAATTTTATTTTATTTTTTATTTTTATCTTTTATTCAAAAAAAAAATTTCAAAATTCAAAAATTCAAAAAAAAAATATAGTGCTTTTAATTGCTTAATCTGTGGTACTTTGATTTCTCTGTTGTTTTTGTTATTTTTTGAAAGGTACCGTTCATAGACAACATCAACAAATTTTAAAATGCACCTAATCAGGCTGGATACTGAAATCCATGAGCCAATACAAAGCCTTTTGAAGATCTGCATGATATGACAGACATGGAGGTATGTAGCATTTGTGGTTTATATGGGCATTATGCTAATGTTTGCACTTTTGCAGGTGATTACTATGCATCCACTAATTCAAACTTTGATCTTAATGAGGGATGTCACCCACCTTGGAATGATCCTTATTTTAGTACCTATAATCCCGAGTGGGGAAATCACCATAATTTTTCATGGGAAGCAAACTCTACCCCACCTTATGCCCAATACAACATGAAAAGCTCAAATTTTCATCCATATGACCCACCTTATGCACAATACGAAATGCAAAGCTCAAGTTTTCATCCATATCCATCTAGGGCCACCTTGGAAGAGAGCTTGAATTCTTTCATACAAAGAAGTAGAGTTTCTAATCAACCTAGGAAGCCAACCTTAGAGGAAACCTTGAATGCTTTCATACAATCTACTAGTGAAAGGATAGAGTCTATGGAGGCATCAATGAAAAGAATAAAAATGCAAGTTGGGCAACTAGCGGAACAAATTCAAAAACAAGAAGAGTTGCCCACTCAGATTGAGCAAGTGAAGGATGACATAATCCTCCAAAGTGGTAAAAATTTTGAAAATATTTATTTTCCTGAAACTTTTGATGATTTACCATTTTATGTAGAAAATACAAATGGGGAGCAAGCAATTCTCAAAGAATGTCAAGCTAAGGAATATCAAATTCTACAAACTTCTAAGGAGAACAAGGAGGAATTATCTTCACCTCCCATGCCGTATAAGGCACCTAAGACTTGCACATTCCCAAATTACTTTTCATACCACTTCCACGAAAAAGTTTGTGTTGTGCTTCATAGGAAACAACTATCGAGATGGAAGGACAAGCTTAATGACATATTAGCTCGGAAAATTGATATCACACACTTCAAGATCTTTGATGATGGTGGATAGAAACGAATTAGCAATGTCTTGCTAAGACGTTAAAGAAAGCGCTTGGTGGGAGGCAACCCACCATATTCAGTAGTATCAACTTCTTTTCTTTTCTTTATTTTCTTTTTATTTATTTATTTATTTAGTTTAATTTTCTTTTTCAGTTTTTCCTTTATTTTATTTTATTTTATTTTGATTAGTTATTAACTATGATTAACATGTCTTTGTTTTTCATTTGATTTAGTTATAATTTAAATTTGGATTTGAGTTGTGATGCACACATTTAGAGGTTTCATACATGTTTCTTGCACACTAATTGCTTCATCATGAGAAAAGCGAGGAACAATGAACAAGAGCGTACGTGTAGTGCACACAAACTCATACGAAAGGGGGTAACTTCTCTCACTTTTCTCTTAATTTCTTTTGTTTCTCTTTTTAACATTGAGGACAATGTAGGAATTAGGTTGGGGGTGGGAAAAATACTCCATGAGCATGAAATTGACCAAATTTAAATTTTTAACTTTTGTCACTTGAATTGTGTTAGGTTAGTGTCGTGTCTACTTGAGTCAATCTGGAAGTCTATGATATTAACATGATTGTAATGACGGTGACATATGAGAGAAATTAGATTTTTACCAAAGCAACGAAGCACATAAATGTTAGATTCATCTAATTCGAGGATTTTGTGGTTTATGTGGTAGTTTGTATGGTTAGTATGACTATTTTGATTTGTGTAATGTATGCATGTTCATGATATATTTTAAGTCTCAAAAAGCTCTAGAACTCATTTGAAAACCCATTGAAGTGAAATAATAGAATCAAATCCACTTAGAAAGTGATTTAGGCCATCTTTGGACCGTTTGGACTTTTCATGCCTCCCCGTATTATTTTATCCATAGTACACCCTTGAACTCAACATTGATATACGTTGTACTACCCTTAGTGATAAGAGTACTCAATGTAATATTTGATTTTCATGAGCAAATTATGTTGTATTTATCTTGCTTCATCACAATAAAAAAAAATGATGATGATGATGATTGAAATAATAAGCAAGAAAAGCAAAGAAAGAAAATCAAGCAAAAAGATCCAAGGGACATGTGGAATTTATAGGAGGATGAAAAAGAACATTTGGTGGATAAAGTTGAAAGTAAGTTTGTGAGATAAGAAGTACTCTTATCCTAGTTGAAAACATCATTTTCGTACTTTCATAATCACATACCTAACCACAACTTTACAAGCTTAATGAAGTCTTATTGATTCTAGGTAGTTTGATTTCTATATTAGTGGAGATAGATTTGAAAAGTGAGCATATGGAGGTTGGAAGTGCAAAATTCTCATTCATATTTTACTTGCACATTTATGAGATATTAAAATGTAATCTATGACACGATTAGATAGTGTAACTAACGGGCTTGTGGTTTGATTGGTTGTTCAAAATTCGATTACTAAGATGAGTTTGATATTTGGACTGTTTTTGAGCTTAAGTGATTTTTAATTATTTCGTATGCCATTTGTTGTTAACAATTTTTGAGACATATGCAGGGATTGATTCAAGTATGTTTTGAGTCTTTATTTAGTTTTGTTAGTTACGATGTTTGCGAGTATCATCTCTGAAAACCCTCACGAGACTACAACTCGTCCACTGGGGTCACTTAGGGGTTTAAAGGCTTGTTGCATACTCTAAATGCAACCGTGAAAATCTACGAAAGTGATTTAGTTTAGTTATTTTATTTTTGTTTTATTTTATCGCTCCTCTTGCTAGAGACTAGCAAGAAGCTAGTTGGGGGTTGTGATGAGTGCTCAAAAAGCACTAATATTTCGTGATTAATTGTGCTTAATTGTTTAATATATAGATTCATTGTGATTGTTTATTCGATTAATTTCATAAATCTATCCATTCGGAGTCACGGGTATGTTTTAGTGCATTTCAGATGTTTTTAGCGTCAAATGAGTTAAATGATGAAAACACGCAAAGACGGAACACTTACGGCGCTCGGATCACGAGTTACGGGCAAGACAAGTCAAATATGTAAGCCTTACATAACGAGCCATCACATATGTAAGGGGGTAAGCATGAAGAGAAGGAAAGCAATGCGCGCCGTGGTGAGGGTCTCAACAACGTATGTAAAGGCATTTACATACCATTACATACAAGGCGCGCCGCGGCGAAGAAACCATATGCCGCAGCGAGAGGTTCTCGGGTTGCATCCTGGGAAATCATGAAAACATTGCGCGCCGCGGCATGATTATTGTGCGCCGCGGCGAGGAGCTTTCGGGTTTTTACATTATTTTCAGAATTTGTGTTGCGCCGCGGCGGGGAAAATGTATGCCGCGGCGCGCCTATTCCTATGGCAATCAGGATTTGTGTAAACCCTTACATCTATAAATACCCCCTTAGAGCCCCCCTTACAACAGAACTCGAACAACTTTGATACAACTTTACACTTTACAATTTTGCGACCAAACAAGAGATTCATTTAATTTTGGGAGCTTTGCCACACTCAAACGAAGCAAGAGAAACCATTCTAAGGATTCAAGGAAGCCGTCGACAATCGAAGATAAAGCTTTCGGAGAAGAACGCTATCCCATCCATAAGCGGTATTTAGATCTAGGTTTTCCTTGTTGTTATAGAATTCTATTTTCTTCTTCTTTCGTTGAAGTGTATGATCATATTATATTTGTCTATGAATGTTAATATGAACATGAGCGGCTAGTTTTATTATGGATGTTTAGTTTGTGTTGCCTTGTTTGCTAGAATTGTGTATGGTGTATATTTTTGATTTAATATAAATGAATTACTTTTTGATTAAGAGCATGTTTAGATATTTAATTATGAATTATCATGGGCCAATTTGAGATTCGTAGTTAGGTTGAAAGATCTTAGAATCTAGTTATAGGAACGTCACCTTAACTTTATTCCGAAACACTTAATCAAAGCTTCAAATTAGTGACTTAGTCATAGCATTAGTTTGATTGGCATTTATTTCCTTGCGCATAATTTGATTACTATTTGATTTACCCCGACCGAAGGCAGTTAATTAGTTAATCAACAAAGAGATTTACCCCGACCGTAGGCAGTCTCGTAATTAAAAGGAAAGCCGGTAATATTGTTTATATAGAACGTTCATGTTATTTCACCATACCTTTTCGATGCAAGCATGGTCAACCAAGCTAAACGTCCATACATCCTCCATTGATTATCAAATTTATCTGAATTGATTATTACTTGCGATTTTGTTTTCGTTTAATTGCTCGTACTTTGTTCCCGTTACAAATCAAACACCTTTTTACAGTTTTACTAGTTTTAGGATTCTAGTTACTTAGAGTTTTAGTTTTACTAGAACTCTATTTAATTAGTGTTTTATTTTTATTGGAACTCTATTTAGATTAAAAAGTTAGTTATTTAGAACCACTGCAATTCCTTGAGAGACCGACCTTGGAAGTTGCTTATCACTTTTCTACAAGTGATTCGTACACTTGCGAGTACTAAATTTATCACATCAGCTGACATTGCAAATTTCTTAACGGCCAACATTCTTCCAGAAAATCTAACATGGCATCAAAGAAACAAATCTTTCCATGATGCAAATCAATATTTATAGGATGACCCTTACCTCTTCAAATAATGTAGTGACAGGATAAAAAGAAGATTCGTCCCCTAAGAAGAAGTTGGAAGTATTCTACACTATTGCCACAGTTTAGACTATGGAGGACATTTTTGGGAGTTCTAAAATAGCAACTAAGGTACTCCAATCTGGGTATTTTTGGCCTACACTCTTTAAAGATGCCCATTTGTTCTTCAAATCATGTGATAGATGCCAAAGAATAGGAAATGTTTCAAAAAGAGACGAAATGCCTCAAAACACCATACTTGAAGTGGAGTTATTTTTATGTCTGGGGTATTGATTTTATGGGACCATTCCCATCATCACTTGGGATTCAATACATACTAGTTGGAGTGGATTATGTCTCCAAATGGGTAGAAGCAATAGCTAGCTCCAACTGTGATGCAAGAACTGTCTTTAAATTCTTGAAAAGAAATATATTCACAAGATTTGGCACACCAAGAATAATTATCAATGATGAAGTTAGCCACTTTTGTAATAAAGCTTTCACTTCTTTATTATCTACATATGGAATCAAACACAAAGTAGCAGTCCCATACCATCCTCAAACAAGTGGCCAAGCTGAAGTATCCAATAGAGAGGTGAAAACAATAATAGAAAAGATAGTGAATATTTCTAGAAAAGATTGGTCAATCAAGTTGGATGATGCACTATGGGCATATAGAATAGCATACAAAATGTCCCTTGGAACCACACTAAATAGGCTTGTGTTTGGAAAAGCTTGTCACTTACGAGTAGAATTGAAGCACAAAGGTTATTGGGCATTAAAGGCACTCAACATGGAACTAAACGCTATTGGGAAGAAAAGGCTATTGCAACTCAATGAATTAGAAGAACTGAGATGGAATGCTTATGAAAATGCCAAACTATACATGGAAAAGACTAAAAGATGGCATGACAAGAGAATTGTACAACACATCTTTGAATATGGACAACAAGTGCTACTTTATAACTCACGCCTGAAATTATTTTTGGAAGAACTAAAAGGCAGGTGGTCTGGACCTTTCACAATCACTAAGGTAACCAATCATGGTGCTATTGAACTAGAGAACCACAACAAGAAAATATTTATGGTTAACAAACATAGAGTTAAACACTATTATGGTGGCCAAATAGAGCACAACAAGACCATAACGACACTTGTGAATGCACCACTAGAAGAAGTGGACAACAGTCTCGTCAATGACCTTAAATGTGATGCTTCTTGGGAGGCAACTCAAGCACTTAAATTATGCTTACATTTCCTTATTTTTAGTTTTCTTTCGTTTTCTTTTTTTTCATATTTTAGTTGATAAAGCAAGAAAGGGAGATAATGGTGCTCACATGGACATATCAAATTGTGAAGAGATGACATCATTGAGGGATTTTTTCTTTACCCTTTTTCATTTATCTTTTTTTCTCTATGTATTTTGTACATTGAGGACAAGAACTATCTTCAAGAAATGCTTTCACGCAAACAAAATATTTTCATAAACATTCAGATCTAAGTACCAGCAAGAAAATATAAGAACAAGAACACCAGATTTAAGTGGTTTGGTCCCTAGAAGCTACACGGCCTAATAAAACAATGTTTTTACAGAGAACAAACAATGAAAACATGTACAGAACTAGACTCTAACTACAATGCTTCCAAATCCTCACAAAGAACATGATCAATATTTACACAGGAAGAGAGGAGAAGAAGAGACGAAGAGACTCGAAGAAGAATTAACAAAATGAACGAGTTAGCGGCTAAAAAACCCTAGCAAGGGTATAAATATATTGCTAGTGAAATGACGATAATGCCCTTCAGCCCAACACGTAAATTGTCCAGCTCAAGCCTGAAAAAATGTGTATAAAACAAGTCCAAACACAATTAGCAGCCCAAGAGCCCAATATACAATTAATAATAAATCATATATCACATACATTAACACCAATATATTCAATGCCATCTTACTACATATTTTCATACTTTATATGTCAAATATATGCATCAATAGAATATAACATAGTGACATATCCTAACAGTACATATATCTAAAAATTGAGTACTTTCCTATTTGTTATGCAATTATCAATATGGGTTGTGTTGGAGCACTTTTTACAACTTTTTTGAAGATATACAAAAAAATGAATATTTTCACATCCGAAGTGCAATTTTTAAGATACGTGGTACTGTCTTTACTTCTTTACTTGTTATTTAACTTATTTATTTATCTAGAATTAATTGTTCTTTTTAAATGCCTTCCACTACTTTTATGAGTGGGGTGAATCCTTAGGTGTCCGTATCACATAGACTTGGTTGTTCACCAAGTTGGACTTCTTTCGATTGGTATCAGAGCTGGTACACACTTTCTGGGCTTAACCACTCTAGTGTTATTTCCTTTCCCTCATACATGTTTGTTTTCCCTTTCTTTAATGACTTTTGGTGTGAGAGGTTTTGTTTCTAGACCACCTCAATTTGACGGCATAAGCTTTGCCTTTTGGAGAACTCAGATGTTTTCTTATATGAGATCCTTTGATGATGAGGTGGTCTTTGATTGAGAATGGTTGGAAGATTTCCTTTCAAAACTTAGATGATGGTACTTGTGTCCCCAAACCTTTTGATCTTTGGACTAAAGAAAAACTTTAATAAAGTGACAAAAATCATTTTGGACTTTACACTATCATTGGAGCCTTTTCTTTCCTATGATGAAGATCATTTGTCAAAATTTAGAAGTTCTAAGGAAGCTTGGGATTACTTGAAAAAGATTTATGGTGATGCTGATGTTGATGATGGGTTCTCCCTACAAGACTCCTATGATGATTTGGTTTATGAACATCTCAAATTGAAGAAGATCATGGGTGATATTGAGCACAGTACTAAGGAAAAATATAATGTCTTTTGGAGATTTCGAGTCAACTGTTAGATGTTACTCTTAATAGTGAGAAAGATCTTGGATCGTTAAAACTCAAACTAGATAATCACATCAAGTCTCTTCAATTATTATTGCCTAATAATGAGAAGTGCTTATCTCACATTGGTGATCTTGAACATGCTATTCGACAAGAAGAATCTAAGAGACTGTATGTTCCAGTTGTTTTGAACACTTCTTATGGTAATTTTAAGGACAACACTTAGTTGGAGCAAGAAATTTTTATTTTGGAAAATGAAAAGCCTGTCTAGAATCTGTTTTGAATGACAAAGAGACAGAGATTGCAGTTCTATAGAAAATTTTTGAGGTTGATTCAAACTCTATGAAAAACCTTGAATCTTGTTTATTGGATAAAGCCAAGATGGTAGACTCTTTTTTAGAAATGCATCTTAGTTTGGAGAAGAAAATTTATGAATCAAGAAGTACTATTTATAAATTAATTCTTGGAGCTTAGGGACTAGATGAAATGTTAAAGATAGGAAAATCTCATGATGATATGAGAGACCTTGGTTATGTTGATGAGGTGACACCCCTTCCCCTTCCTTTCCTCTATTTGTTCAAGCTAACACTTCTGTACCACTTACCCTTACTAAAGATTCTCCTGAAGACTCTATCCATATTTTGATACTTTTCTCTGAGTTTTGAAGTTGATTCTTGTGGCTTCTTATCCTTTTCTCCTACCCACAATATCCCTTCTTGACACGACCTTCTTAGTCATGTTGAAAATCTTTTGAACCGTTCTCTTTCTCTGACTTCTAAAGCTACCTCTCTTCAAATGAAGCTATTTCTTATGTAGAATAGCTCAATCTCTAAAATTTCTCTTAACACATCACCTGATCACTACTACAATGTTGTTCACACTGCTCTCAAGACACAAGTTTATAATCTTTGGTACTTCAATAGTGGTTGCTCCAAACATATGACAAGAGATAGATCATTCTTCCCTTCTCTTGAAATGATTGGTGAAGGTTCAATGACTTTTGGTGATGGAAGTAAATCTCGAATTTGTGGAAAAAGGTACTATTCTTGCTCTAGTGAACGTCCTATTTTTCGATGAACTTAAAGCCAACCTTAGCAACATTAGTCAAATATGTGATGATAAGTTTTTTGTCAAGTTCTTTGATAGAGAGTGTACGATGTATGACAGCTCAGGGAGTGTCGTTAAGGGTATCGGATCTCGTATAACTATTAATGTGTTGGTTCATCTTCTCCTCCTCTCCTCTACAATAGAGCCAGCCTGAGTATTAAAGAACTGTGGCATTAAAATTTGGGTCATATTAACTAAAAAATGCTACATAAGCTCTCCTTGTTTGAGACTGTTAAAGGGCTTCCTAAATTTCTTCTCAACCAAATCATGTGTATGGACCTTGCCAATTGGGCAAACAAAGTAAAAGTCAGCATTCTACTTCACGACCCTTAGAGTTGCTCCACATGGATATGATGGGACCAATGCTTACTACTAGTATTGGAGGTAAATGGTATTTTTTGGTAATTGTGGATGATTTTTCAAAGTATACTTAGGTTCTGCTTCTTAGAGAAAAGTCAAAAGCCTTTAACTTCAAAGCTATGTGCATCAAACTTTAGAATGAGAAATTGGTAACATTTTAAGAATAAGAAGTGAGCATGGAAAAGAATTAGAGAACTCTAAATTCCAGACCTTTTGTGGTGATCTTGGTATTAAGCATGAATTTTTTGCTCCAAAGACTCCTTAGCAAAATGGAATTATTGAAAGAAAGAACAGAGTCATTCAAGAGATGACATTTTTGGGGTGAAGCTGTTAATACAGCCTGCTATACTTTAAACCATTGCTTCTTAAGACTTGGCACCAGACAGTTCTCTTATGAATTGTTCAATAACAAGAGACCCATTATAAAGCATCTTAGAGTATTTGGAAGTACTTGTTACATTCTTAGAGACAGAAAATTTGGATAAGTTTAAGGCCAAGAGTGACCTTGGCATTTTCTTAGCCTATTCTAGTAATAATCATGCTTACAGAGTCTTCAATCTAAGAACTTCTGTTGTTATGGAATCAATCAATGTAGTGATTCATGATTCAGGTTATACTCAGATGTTGAATCTAATGATTGCAACATATTTGAGAATTGGGTTCAGTTGAGATTACTCTGATTAATGAAGAATTGTCTTCAGTTGATTGTTCTATTCCTCCCTCAATCTCTAAACCTTCTTTTGATACTACTGGTTCCTCTAAAGTTTCTTATGAAGAAAAGGAAACTTTATCTAAATGGGTAAAAGATGCTCATTCTTCCGATAACATTATTGGAAATATTGAAGGAGGTGTTAAAACTTAAAGACAACTTCAAGATTTGTTCAACTATATATGTTATACTTCTACCATCCTTCCTAAGAATATAAAAAAAATCCTTGCAGGACGTACATTGGATAAGCTCTATGCAAAAAGAATTACTCCAGTTTCAAAGAAAAAATGTGTGGTAACTAGTTCCTAGATTTGAAGATAAAATTTTCATTGGCACCAGATGGTTGTATAAGAACAAAGAAGATGAAAATGGATTCCAAAAATAAATGAAGAGTTGTTGCTCAAGGCTATACTTAGATTAAAGGCATTGATTTTGAAGAAACTTTTGCTTTTGTTGCTTGTCTTGAATCTGTCATATTATTAATTGGGTTGGCTTTTTACTTTGGATTTAAGCTGTACGAAATGGATGTTAAGGGTACCTTTCTGAATGACATAATCAAGGAGGAAGTTTATGTTGAGGAACCAAAAGGATTTGAAGACCCTTACTTTCCAAATCATGTCATTAGAATTAAGAAGGCCCTTTGTGAATTAAAGCAAGCTCCTCGTGCTTGGTATGAAAGACTTGCTTCTTCTCTCCTTAATAAAGGCTTTCAGAGAGGTGGTGGTGATAAAATGTTTGTACAACGTGGCAATGGTAATGTGTTGGTTGCCTAGATCTATGTTGATGACATCATATTTGGCTCAACAAAAGACGATTTGGCTCAAGAGTTTGCTCCCACTATGCAAAGTGAATTTTGAGATGAGTCTGATAAGTCCAATATGTTATTTTTCTATCTAAAGCTAAGTAAGCTAAAGAACTAGTCAAAAAAATTTGGTTTAGAGTCTACCAAACTAGCTCGTACTCCTATGAGTACCTCTGTTAAACTTCACCAAGATCTCTCTAGGAAAGAGGTTGTGCAAACGTTATACAGAACTATGATTGGTAGCCTTCTTAACCTAACTGCTATTCGTCCTAATAACTCCTACAGTGTTGAAATGTGTGTAAGATTTCAAGCTTGTCCTAAAGAATTTCATATTACTATGGTTAAAAGGATTATCAAGTATGTCAGTGATGCGCCTGAGTTTGGTATTTGGTATTTGAGGGATACTACTCTAGAATTGGTTGGGTATTCAGATGCAGATTGGGTGGGGTGCAATGATGATAGAAAGAGTACTTCTGGTGGTTATTTCTACTTGTGTAATTGTTTGATTTCTTGGCACAGTAAGAAGCAGAGTTTAGTTTCCCTTTCTACATTTGAGGCAAAGTATATTATAGCCTAGTTGTGTAGAACAACTTCTTTGGATGAAACAGATGTTGAAGGACTATGGTATTTTGGTAATAGGCCTTATTCTTCTCTGTTACAACAACAGTGCCATATGTCTTTCAAAAAACTCTCTTCAACATTCAAGAACCAAACACATTGAAATTAGACACCATTTCATTAGAGATTTAGTGGAGTCAAACACTCTTTTGTTGCAGCATATTAGTACTGATCTATAGTTAGTTGACATGTTCACAAAATCTTTGGACTCTCTCAAATTTGAAACACTGATAAAGGATATTGGTGTCTGCCTCTCTCCTTAAGTTGTAGTGTTGCCCTACGGGCCTATTTTTTGGTTTTTTACTTTGTTGCTTCTATTTCTTTTACTTATGCTTTATTTTGCTCTCTGCATGTGTTGTATGAGTGTATAAGATTATTACAACATGTATTCCTTCTCTCCCTCATATTGGGGTGTTCCTTTGACTTTCTATGTCAAAAAAGGGGATAAGTTTATATGTTTCACAATGCATTTACATCTATTTTCTGTTATGTGTGGGATGTTAGTGTAGGTTTGCATCATATTGTTTTATCTTACTTGCATTCAGGGGGAGTGTTGCATAAAGTCAGGGGGATATTTGACTACTTATATTTTAGCTAATCAGTGTGTACCTATGTAGGGTTAACATGATAGTATTTGATTAGACTACACATAGTTCGACATGATACGTTCATTTATAAATGGAGTTTTCTGTAATAACAATACATCGAGTGTATTTCAGTAATTTTATTACGAGGTGGAGTTTCTATATCAACATACGTCAAGTGTGTTTCTGTATTATTGACACGAAGTGTTTTATTCTAAATTATATTTTGGGTAAAATTACATATGTAGTTGTACACTAATCTAATCACAGGCATTTGCATCACACTGCTTGGTGTGGCTCTAGAAAGGAGTCAGATTTAGTGTGGATCAAAGTAGTTATGAAGATAGTTGGTAATAGCAACCTAGGCAGTTAGGATAGGTGGTCCCTGACTGATAGAGGTATTTTAAGTCATACCTTTTCGAGTCTGTATTAACTGTTTATTACTTTTAGTGAATTTGGCTGGTGAGTAGTTGCCTTAAGGAACTCATGGATGTTACCACTTAGGATTGGAGCCTAAGTAGGTTTACCACATTATATCACTATGTTTGCTTGGTCTATTTCATGAGTTAGTACAATCTGAGTATCTATGGTATATGTGAAAACATATATAGTCTATACTAAGATTAAAAAACATTTATTACTTTTACTTCTTTGTCTATTATCTGACTTATTTATTTATCTGCAATAACTTCTTTTTAATTGCTTTCTACTGCTTGTATGAGTGGGGTGAGTCCTTAGGTATTAGTATCACCTAAAATTAGTTATTCACCAAGTTGGACTTCTTTCAGAAAGAATTAGAGATTGACTATTCTACGTGAAGCTCGAGATAAGCAATTTTGGTGATAAAATATCTAGGACATGTCATTATAAGCAAAATAGTAAACAATCGATTCAAGGTGAAGTTGTCATAACTTAAGGATTAGATAACTTCGATAATAGAAGCTTCTCTGAAATTAGCTTGACGAATAATCATCACCTTACAATAAAAATCTCTAAACTCGTGATACTCTCAATGTAATTGACTCTAAAAAGCGTCAATTTTATATCAAAACAAGAACTAGATTGTGGAGCAGATCTCACAAAACTAAATTCTAATTTTATATCTAGTTTTCTCCCTTCCTCCATCAAATCAAAATGCTATACTTTTATTTCATTTCTAACTGAAGAGATTTTGTAAGTTTTAAGGTGGAAATTATATGTACTTTATGGAGTCACTATTATTAAACAAACTATTATTTTTAATAATTTTCGACGCTATTGAAAAAACTTCTCTTTTAATAACTTTTCAAGTTTATTATTTCTATGCCTTTACAAATTATAATTTAGTCTGCCTGATTTTCTCAATGTCTCTGGTTGGTATACTCATACTTTGCACCAACAATAGCAGTGAAATTCTACATTCAAAAATCGCGAATAGAGGTATAATTTCATTTAGTTCAATTTGGTATTTAAACTCTATATTCAAAAACTCAATCGTTCAAATAGAGCATGAAAGCATAAAAATTTGATAGCTAGTCTTAATATACAAAATTATCTCAAGTCTTCGAGGTTCGACTCGTGCTTACTCACACTTTACTACTTTTGCACTTACCGTATACTTGCGAAAAATTGCAACAATTTTTTGGCACCATTGTTGAGGACTTGAGCGTATATTAGGAATAATATTGAGTTACAGCTATACTTCTCTACATTGAACATTTCTTTTGTTGCTAATATTTTCTTGTAGTTTGTTTTGTTTTTGTGAAGTTTGCATGTGTGGGCTCGAAGTTTGGAGACCTTCCCTTTTGACCTAAAAATAGACTATCAACTGAGGAAAATTTAATCGACTATCAACAGAGGCGATCAGAGCTCACTCACTTTTATCAAACTTATTATTGTGATGCAAATTTGAGTTATTTACCTCGGCATGTTTTGAAAAGCCATTGAGCCTCTTCTTGGATTTATATCATATTTATATTATTATTTACAATAGATTTCTCTTGAAGTTTGTATTACCTATCTCAATATAACATCAAAACAGGTATATCTTAACTTATTTTGAGCTACTTAATTAATATATTAATTTTTTTTTATCTTACATACTTTAGTTGTGATTGACAGTCCAGGTGACATGGATGCACGCAATTATTTTCTTCGTCCTCATGCTTCGAACATGAGAGCAAGGGACTTAACTCTCTATATATTAAAATGTTTACTTTTAATTTTTTTGTACATGTTATCTGATAGAGTTTTCAGTTTAATATTTTATGAATTGATTATTTTGTTTAACCTTCTCAGTTATTGAAATTGTTATTTTACATGACTTATGCAGATGCGGTAAGTTAACATTATGCTAGAATTTTAAGCATATTTTATTTAAATTTATACCTTATTAATCTCATGTTTTAGTTATGATTGATAGTTCAGGTGACATGGTATAGCTTAACTACTCTCTTCATCCTCATGCTTCGAACTTGAGAGTGAGGGACTTAATGTTTAGAGATAGATTTGGCCCATTAAGGGGTGGCCCAAGCCCATGAAGATATTTTTGCTCTAGCCTATAAGTTGGTGGAGAGATTCATTTGGAAGGTCGGCCAACACTTCTCAGCAAGCTTGGTCTCCACCGTTCTTCTTCTTCACAACTCTGCTCCTTCTTCTCAACATATCTTCTTCTTCACTGTTCGGCTTCTTCTTCTTCCTCTTCCATGGATTTTCTGCTTCTTCTCTTTTCCATCACTCACTTGAGCGTTGGAGAGGGTGTCCGACACTATTTTCTATTTTGTAAGTTGTTACCACCGTACCAACAACCCTTTCGATATAGGTAATGTTGCCTCTCACAACAAGTATGACTTCGTATCACTGATACGGAAGTGATACATTGAGTGTGACTCCATATTAGTGATATGTTGAGTGTTTTTGATGAAAATTGATTTTCTGATTCTGTCTCAGTAATACGTTGAGTGTGGTTTCGTATTACTGTTGCGTTGAGTGTAATTTTAATAAACTTATTTTTAGGGTGGGTTTAATTAAAATTTGATTAAAACACCAAGACATAGTTTATGCTAGGTACATGTGAATGAGATTTGTCATTTACCTAGGTTGTTACACAAATATGGGTCGTTGGTAATTGTATCACATCACGTGGTAGTGGAGCTTTAAGAGGAGCTATATTTGCATCGAATCGTATTACTATGCAGACGGTTGTGGAGGCAGTGTAGAGGAAGTTGAGCATGGTGCTCCAACTAACAAAGGCATTAGTACATATTTCTTAGGTTGTGAACTGTTTATTTATTTATTAGTAAATTTTTTTTGCTGTCGAGTGATTGCTTTAAGAAACCCATAGATATTATTACATAGGGAGGGTACCTATATGGGTATACTATGTTATATTGTTGTGTTTGAATGATCGCATGTATTGTTAGTACAATCAGGATTTTATCTGAATATGTTCCAACATAGGAGGATCTAATTGTGATTGGAAAGCTTTTCTTTTCTTATCTACTTTCATGTTTTTATCATGCTTATGTATGCCTTGTCTATGGTTGCCATGTCATCTGTTGGCTTTTGATTTTTCTTATTTGTTGCATAATTAAACTAGTTGTTTTTTTTCCTACCTTTGTTATTTCTTGTTTAATTTACTTGTGTTGTTTTACTTTCCACTGTATGTGAGAGGTGTGAGTCCTAAGGAATTTGTTTCACTTTAACTTGTTTGTGTACTAAATCCTGGACTCTTTAAAAAAACATTTCTCTTCACCTCAAATAAGAAGATAAAACTAAGGAAGGCATCACCCCTCATAATTACTTAAGGTTTTTTTTTTTTTTTAATCCTTAGATTATAACAAAGTATCTTGTGCAAGGAAAAACATGTTGTTCACAAGTTACAAAGACAATACCATTTTTACTCTTTCACTTTGATGATAAAATTAAGTAAAAGAATAAGGGGACCTATTGTTTGGACATTAGGCCCGTACCTACTAGCATAAGGCAATATGCATAGGACTCAATCCAATTTGGTGCCTTGCAGCCGCATGGATGCAAGTATAAGAGTCATAGATATATATTTATTTTTTTATTCTTATATATATATATATATATAGAGAGAGAGAGAGAGAGCACGATATTGGAATAAACTATGAGCCAAAAAAAATCTCTTAGCCCATGTATTTTTTAAAATCAACTACGTTCTTGCCTCACTAATAACTCTATGAAAATAGAGTTATTATATCATTTTTATGCTTAATATTAGCTTGTCTAATTAAATAAATAATATTTTTGGGTTTAAAATTTTAAAATAACATTAGTTTTTGAGTCAAATGGGAAAGTGGATGAAAATATAATTTTTTGGGAGTTTTTTTGAAATTTTTAAGGATTTTTATGAACTATTTTTATGAGGTGGATGTACATAGAAGGATCTGGGATGAACTTAGAAATACCCAGAGACACGTGGACAACAGCCAAGTACCCTACAAGCAACGAAACCAAATCATAACACACTAGTTGTTAACACTTACATGTCATTATGACACATGTTAGCACGGCATTGTTTTCGAAAATCGCCAAATAGTCCGCCTGTGCCATGTGTCGTCCAAATCTAGCTAATCGTGCCTTACCGTGTCCAAATTCAGCAGTTCGATCCTTGTAGCCTTTCGTGCCTGCCACATGTCGAGCACGCAATGCCTCTGCATTTTTTTGTTCCATGTGTGATGCACAAAAACTTGATAACCAAATTTTGTATTTGTAAAAGCTCGCAAGTGCATGAGTCACTTGTAGTAAGCGACAAGTATACTCCCAAGATCGTCTCTCAAAGGAATTGCGGTGGTTTTTAAAAACGTTAAATGTAATCTAAAACTTAGCTATGAAATAAATTCTAAACACTCTATCAAAGTTGGCTTGGAAAACGGTTGTTAAAAGTATGATTACTTAAAATAAATAAATCAATGAATAAAGAATGAAGTTGAAACGATGAGGTGAACGAGTGTGGGAAAATGGTTAGTAAACTATTATGGATGAATTAATTTATGTGGTTTTGACAATTAAGTACCAAGAAGTAGAATTTAATGATTATTTTCTCTAACCCTAGAAAATCCCAAATCAATAGTGATTTTCCCTTAATTAACAAATTAACTTCTTTGATCCGAACCGTTAATTAGTTAATCAGCCTTAAACTTAGGAAAATAGTTTAATCACCTAATTCAAGACAAATCAATGCACTTAAATTAGGCTCATGCTCACAAATGCCCAATTGAATTCAGATGGCGTTTCTAAAACTCAATCCTAAAATGTTTCATACATTCACAAATTAAATCGGCCAAAAGTAATTGATGAACATATGGATTACGAACAATGAACATGAAATAAATCACTTTATTATAAAATCATCCACACAAACAATCATCCAATCATGGTTACATCACCAAAATCCCCCACACACAGAGTTTAGCTACTCATAATGAAATCCAAATCAATATTTTTCATTACAAATAACATTCTATGAGTTCCTAAAGAGAAAAGAGATTACAAACAATAAATTACCCCACTTCCACTCTTAAAACAAGCTCTTGATGTTGGATGGTCACCTTCTTCAAGATTGTTGATGGAGCTTCAATGGAGGAGATTAATGGAGTAATCCCTCTCTCAAGAATGTGGAGAAGAAGAAGAATCGGCACTGTTCACGCTACTGTTCACGAGTTGGTGGAGGCTGAATATTCTGGAGGCTGGAGATGATGATCCCTCTAAAAATTAGGTCTCTTTCGTATGTAAAGGTTTCCCAAAAAGGCATGTTCGTGTGTGGCTGGGGGAATTGGAATCCGCGCGCCCGCCGCGGCGCGCCTTTTTCCATGCCGCGGCACGGAATGTTTTTCAGAATTGCGAACCAAAGCAGAAACCTCGTCGCCGCGGCGGACAATAACCATGCCGCGGCGCGCAATGTTTTCATGAAATTCTAGGATGCAACTCGAAAGCCTCTCGCCGCGGCACACAATTCCTTCGCCGCGGCGCCTTGCATGTAGCAGTGTACATGGTATGTAAATGACTTTACATGCGTTGTACATACTCTGCTGATTATGTAAATACCTTTACATACTTTGCTGATTCTCGATGTAAGGCTTACATTTTTAAACACTTTTGTTCTCTTTTTCCACATTTCTTCCCAAACCTACTTTGACCTACAAAACAATAGAATACCCTCCAAAACAAGATTATATTGAGATTAAATGCAAAATAGGTGCTTAAAAACATAACAAATAGTAGGTCAAAATAGTGTTCATCAAATACCCCCAAACCTACATTTTACTAGTCCTCAAGCAAAACTAAAATTGAAAAGACAAAAATCAAAACTAAAATTGAAGTTAACAAAACTTGTCATGCTTTAGTTTCTTTCCAATTCATAACCAAAAATTTATACACAAATTTATCCAACATTCTAACATATCAAGGTTCACTATTTAGATCAATTTCGCTTCACAAGTCTAAATCCCAATACTAAAAGCGTATCAACATTGACTCCCCCAAACTTAGTGTCGAGAATGTGAATTCGTTTCAACTCTAATCCTCACAAGAATTACTCTCTAAATCACACCGATCCTATGGGTTCAAACACTCATCAAAGTATATGCGAATAGAAGTTATGTAAAGAAATGAGCTAATAAGTTCGCATATGATTAAACAAGAAAGGCTCAAAAGTGCATAACATCGATCTCATGAAAGGAATCAAATGATAGGATTTATGAAGAAATCACATTACTAATCTCATGCATCAATTAAAATCCTCAAGTAAAAATTTCAAGTGTGCTCTAGAATGAAAATGCTTTGACTTTAAAGGAACTTATTTCCTATTTCTCTCTGTTTTTTTTTTCTATATTGTATTAACCATTCATACTTGAAGAACTTAGGGTCATAATAAACTTATTATCTCTTTTTCTTTGTTTTTTTTTTAGACCCACATACATATGTCATTTGTGAATGGCTACTTCTTAGCTCTTCTTGTGTTGGGTATAGGAATTCCCTCATATTTTTAAAGTCAAGCACGAATGAAATAGGCAAACACTTCAAACTTTACTTAAGTCATTTAATCTAAGCAATTCAATTAAGCACATGATCCTTCATTATATGTTTAAAATCCTAACATTCAATGTAAAAACCTATAGAGATCATCTAACAATTTGAAATGATATGAAAGGTGTTTAAAAGAGTAGAAGAATATTTATCGCTCCGAATAAAACGTTAAGGGCTCAACAATATTCTCACAAGGTAGTCTCCACTATTCAATTCCTAAACACAAGATTTGGGTTCATCTCAGTTTCAACATCAAAAGCATGAAACACAGATTGCAAATTAAAACCGATCCTTACAACAAACCTTAAACATTTTTAAAAAAATCAGATAAACAATGCATAAAGACTAGTTATTCATCAAAGATTGACCAAAGCATGAAAGTGTTGTTACCAATCAAAAAAGAAAAATGCACCCCCAAACCTAAACTAAACATTGTCCTCAAGGTTTTCAACTACACACATGTTCAGAAAAGAATTTAGAAAGGGCAAACAGAAAATTAAATTAAACTTAAGTAAATTAAAAGAAATAATAGATAATACCTAAAACGGTGGGTTGCCTCCCACCAAGCGCCCAGTTTAACGTCTTAGCAAGACGTTGCTCATAGCTAAGGTGCATGCAGTTCAATGCACTCCACATCTCTACGGTGAATGACTCCTTCCAAGTAAGGCTTTACACGATGTCCGTTTACCTTGAAAGTTGCTTGTGTGTTGGGATTGATTAGCTCAACAGCTCCATGTGGGAAGATTTCCACAATCTTGTACGGTCCACTCCATCTTGATCGAAGCTTTCCTAGAAAAAGTTTAAGACGAGAGTTAAATAAAAGTACTTGCATTCCAGGATAGAGAGACTTACCAACGAGCCCTTTGTCATGATTACGCTTTGTGCGTTCTTTGTAAATCTTAGCATTCTCATATGCTTCGTTCCGAATCTCTTCAAGCTCATCAAGTTGAAGTAAGCATTTTTCACCCGCTTGTTGACAATCCATGTTCAGCTGCTTGATTGCCCAATAGGCCTTGTGCTCAAGCTCAACAGGCAAATGGCATGCTTTGCCATAAATTAACCGATATGGGCTCATCCCAATAGGTGTCTTGTATGCCGTACGGTAAGCCCATAATGCGTCATTGAGCTTCGAAGCCCAATCCTTCCTTAAAGGTCGCACCGTACATTCCAAAATACCCTTAATTTGTCGGTTACTCACTTCAACTTGTCCCGATGTCTGTGGGTGGTATGGAGTAGCCACTTTATGTGTGATGTTGTACTTTTTCAACAATCCATTAAAACGTTTGTTGCAGAAGTGGCTCCCTCTATCACTGATTATTGCCCTTGGTGTGCCAAACCTGCTAAATATTGTTTCCTTCAAGAACTTCACAACACAGTTAGCATCATTAAACTTAGTAGGTATAGCCTCTACCCACTTGGACACATAATCAACAGCAACTAAGATATACTCAAAACCAGAAGAAGGGGGAAAAGGACCCGTAAAGTCAATTCCCCACACATCAAACAACTCAACAACAAGATTATATATCAGAGGCATTTCATTACGTCTACTTAAGTTACCAGTTCTCTGACATCTATCACAGCGCATGCAAAAATTATAGGCATCTTTAAACAGTGTAGGCCAATAAAAACCAGATTGAAGTACCTTAATAGCAGTTTTCTTACCGCCAAAATGTCCTCCACAGTGAAGTTCATGACAGAAAGTTAAGATACTTGCATGCTCCTCTTCCGGCACACACCTCCGGATGACTTGGTCTTGACAAATCCTGAATAGATATGGATCATCCCATAAGTATTGCCTGCACACATGAAAAAATCTTTTCTTTTCCTGAAAAGAAATGTTAGGCCTCAACAAACCGCTAGCAAGGTAATTTACAATATCAGCATACCAAGGGTTTGGACCCACAGAAAATAACTGCTCATCAGGAAAAGTCTCAACAATGGCAATATCTTTGTCACTCTCAGTAGTGTCAAAGTCAGAAATCAACCTAGATAAATGATTAGCTACCACATTTTTCGTTCCCTTTTTATCCTTGATTTCTAAGTCGAATTCTTGTAACAACAAAACCCACCGAATTAGTCTAGGCTTAGCATTCGGTTTACTTAACAGATAACGCAAAGCAGCATGGTCCGAATGCACAATTACTTTAGATCCTACTAAATAAGATCTAAACTTATCAAGAGAAAACACAATAGCTAAAAATTCTTTTTCGGTGGTTGAGTAGTTAAGTTGAGCGTCATTTAGAGTTTTACTAGCATAGTAAATTACATGCAAACGCTTATCTACTCGTTGACCTAAAACATCCCCTATGGCAAAATCAGACGCATCACACATAATCTCAAAGGGGAGTGACCAATCAGGTGCCATGATAATGGGTGCAGAAGTTAATTTTTCTTTCAAGACATTAAAAGCATTCAAGCAATCATCATCAAAAACAAAAGAAAAATCTTTAGCTAACAGATTGCATAGGGGACGACTTATCTTGGAAAAATCCTTAATAAATCTCCTATAAAAACCCGCATGGCCAAGAAAACTCCTAATTTCCTTAACATTAATGGGAGGTGAAAGTTTGGCTATTAGATCAATTTTTGCTCTATCCACCTCAATGCCTCTACTTGAAATAACATGTCCTAATACAATGCTATGCTGAACCATAAAATGACTCTTTTCCCAACTAAGGGTCAAGTTACAATCAATACAACGTTCAAGCACGCGATTCAAGTTATTCAGGCAATCATCAAATGAATTTCCAAAAACTGAAAAATCATCCATAAATACCTCTATGCATTTCTCCACCATATCCGAGAATATTGAAATCATGCATCGTTGGAATGTGGCGGGGGCATTACAAAGACCGAATGGCATCCTCCTGAAGGCAAATGTCCCGAATGGGCACGTGAATGTGGTCTTCTCCTGATCTTCCGGAGCGATGGGCACTTGGTAATAACCTGAAAGACCATCAAGAAAACAGTAAAAATCATGCCCTGCTAAACGTTCAAGCATTTGATCAATAAAAGGAAGAGGAAAATGATCTTTCTTTGTGTACAAGTTTAATTTATGAAAGTCAATGCACATTCTCCATCCCGTGATCAATCTTGTGGGCACTAACTCATTTTTATCGTTCTTTATCACAGTGATCCCAGATTTCTTCGGTACCACATGTACCGGGCTAACCCATTTGCTATCCGCAATAGGATAGATAACCCCTACTTCCAAGAGTTTTAAAATTTCCGTTTTCACTACCTCTTGCATAATAGGGTTAAGTCTCCTTTGGGTTTCTCTCACAGGTTTGGTATTGTCCTCAAGATTTATCTTATGCATACACATGGTGGGACTAATACCTCTAATATCATCAATGCTCCATCCTATGGCTTTCTTATGTTTCCTAAGTATATTCACTAGCGCTCGTTCTTGGGTTCGGGTCAAGGTAGATGAAATTCTAACCGGATAAGTATCCTCCTCACCTAAAAACACATACTTAAGATGTTTTGGCAATTCTTTCAACTCAAGCTTAGGTGGAGTATTGTCTTCCTTAGATGGGATTTTGGGTAACTCTAAGGGTGTACTTAGTTCTTCTAATGGTTTAGCATTATCTAACAACTCTAGGTATCCCTTAGTTTCATCATCGAATTCCTTCTCTATCCTATCAACTGTTAAAGCATATTCAAGTCTGTCCTTAACTCCATCCTGCAAAAAGGCATCATAAACAAGATTATCAATATGGTCAATAGAAGAACATTCATCAATTGAGGATATAGAAGGTAAAGGAGAGCAATCAAATACTCTAAAATTGACAGTTTCCCCCAAAACTGTCATAGTTAGACTTCCACTATGGACATCTATAATTGTCTTAGTAGTGGCCATAAATGGCCTACCAAGAAGAATAGTGTGTTCTTTGTCCATAGATGGATTCTCCTGCATATCCAACACAACAAAATCTACAGGTATAATCAGTTTATCAACCTGTACAAGCAAGTCCTCTACCATTCCCTTAGGATATTTCACAGATCTATCAGCTAATTGTAGGGACATGGTAGTATGTTTCAATTCCCCTAGACCTAGTTGCAAATAAATCGAATATGGCATTAAGTTTATGCTTGCACCTAAATCTAGCATGGCTCGTACCACTTTCTTATTCCCCAAAGTAATGTTAATGTTAAAACTCCCGGGATCCTTAAGTTTAGGTGGTAAACGTTGTTGAAGAATTGAACTAGAAATTTCAGAAACAACTATCCTCTCATTTAATCCATACTTTCTCTTCCTAGTATTTAGATCTTTGAAAAACTTTGCATAGGAAGGCACATTTCTAATAACATCCAATAAGGACAGATTTATTTGAACTTTCGAAAGCATGTTAAAAAGATCAGAAAATTGCTTATCTTGTTTATCGTCCTTGAGACGGTGTGGAAAAGGTACCGGTGGTCGGTAAGGCTCGGATGATTTGTACAATTGGGGAGCGGTAGATGACTCTCCATTTGATTCCTTTGAAGGTTCATCTTCCCTAGCCTTGGGTGTATCATTCTCCTTAGGTATTACACTGCCTTCTTCCATGTTTCCTGCATTAAAAGGTAGATCATTAGATATTTCAGGTAAATTTTTAGTTACGATCTTACCACTGCGAAGGACAGTGACCGCCTTCGCTTGCTCAGGTTGGCTCGGTAGTTTTCCTTTTTCTTGACGTTGGAGGTGCTCTGCCAATTGACCTACTTGGCCTTCAACCCTTTTCATCGAAGCCTCCAACGAGTCCAATCTCTGAGTACTCTTCATTTGATTTTCCCGACTAACTTGAATAAATGCGTTCAAGTTGTCCTCCAAGCTTGGTTTGTTGGGAAGAGTAAGCTGTGGATTGCTGTTTGAAGGGTTGTTGTTGTTGGGATAATGTGGGAAGTTGTTTTGAGCATAGCCTTGATTGTTATTTCCCTTCCAAGAGAAACTGGGATGACTTCTCCAACTAGGATTATACGTGTTTGAGTAGGGATCATTCCTTGGCCGTGGTTGGTATCCCTCCATAGCATTAGCTTGCTCGTAACTTGTACCTACATTTTGATCACAAACAAAAGGACAAATGTTAGCACCATGTCCGTAAGTACTACAAATACCACATACCTCTTGAGTTGGTGTGTTCTTAGAGGTGAGGAGTGCGATTTGTTTTGTAAGCTCCGCAATTTTCATTGCCATATCATTTCCCGAAGCTACCTCGTTAACTCCCATCCGCCGTCCTCTAGAGCTCTTTTGTTGGGAATTAGCACCCAACATCTCATATAGATCATATGTCTCATCAGCGGTCTTTTCTCCCATTGCTCCTCCTGCTACATTATCCACAGTGAATTGGCACTGTTGTGTCAACCCGTCATAGAAGAATTGGTTCTGGAGTTGCAAAGGAAAATGATGGTGTGGGCACTGTATCAGAAGCAATTTGAAGCGTTCCCACGCCTCATGAAATGGTTCTCCGTCCATTTGAGAGAACGTTGCAATTTTGGTCCTTAGGTCTACAGTCTTTTGGTGGGAATAGAATTTTCCCATGAACTTGTTGAACACTGCGTCCCAAGTTGAAAGAGATCCAGGTGGAAGAGTCATAAGCCATGACTTAGCTTTGTCTTTAAGCGTGTACGGGAAACATCTCATCCTCAGCTGATCCTCATTTAGCCCCTGTAGCGGAAAAGTCTGCACAGTAGCATAGAAATCACGAATAAAAGTTAGAGGATCTTCGTTAGGAATCCCATAAAAAGATGGTAACATATTAAAATGTATGTTTTTAATCTCATAATTTTGAGCTACTTCCCCTAGTTGGATGCAAGAAGTTGCAGTGCCAATGATTGGCCTTGCATACTCCTTCATCGTCATCTCTCTGTGTGGAGGTAGATGTTCTCCCATTGTTAGTGATTGCTCGTCCTCCAAAATGTTAGCGCCAGATGGTCTCAAATGTGCTCGTCTCCTGTTGACGTTATCTATGAACGGCACGAGTCAATTTCCAAGAGATCTCCTACCGTGCATGCACAATCAAAAACAACAACAAATCAGAGCACCAGACACAATACGACTCTAACGAGTAACAAAAACACAAAAACAAGAAAAAATAAAGATTAAATAATAAACTAAAAAGAAAACAAATAACAATTTCAAAAACGCCAATTCCCTGGTAATGGCGCCAAAAACTTGATGCACAAAAACTTGATAACCAAATTTTGTATTTGTAAAAGCTCGCAAGTGCACGAGTCACTTGTAGTAAGCGACAAGTATACTCCCAAGATCGTCTCTCAAAGGAATTGCGGTGGTTTTTAAAAACGTTAAATGTAATCTAAAACTTAGCTATGAAATAAATTCTAAACACTCTATCAAAGTTGGCTTGGAAAACGGTTGCTAAAAGTATGATTACTTAAAATAAATAAATCAATGAATAAAGAATGAAGTTGAAACGATGAGGTGAACGAGTGTGGGAAAATGGTTAGTAAACTATTATGGATGAATTAATTTATGTGGTTTTGACAATTAAGTACCAAGAAGTAGAATTTAATGATTATTTTCTCTAACCCTAGAAAATCCCAAATCAATAGTGATTTTCCCTTAATTAACTAATTAACTTCTTTGATCCGGACCGTTAATTAGTTAATCAGCCTTAAACTTAGGAAAATAGTTTAATCACCTAATTCAAGACAAATCAATGCACTTAAATTAGGCTCATGCTCACAAATGCCCAATTGAATTCAGATGGCGTTTCTAAAACTCAATCCTAAAATGTTTCATACATTCACAAATTAAATTGGTCAAAAGTAATTGATGAACATATGGATTACGAACAATGAACATGAAATAAATCACTTTATTATAAAATCATCCACACAAACAATCATCTAATCATGGTTACATCACCAAAATCCCACACACACAGAGTTTAGCTACTCATAATGAAATCCAAATCAATATTTTTCATTACAAATAACATTCTATGAGTTCCTAAAGAGAAAAGAGATTACAAACAATAAATTACCCCACTTCCACTCTTAAAACAAGCTCTTGATGTTGGATGGTCACCTTCTTCAAGATTGTTGATGGAGCTTCAATGGAGGAGATTAATGGAGTAATCCCTCTCTCAAGAATGTGGAGAAGAAGAAGAATCGGCACTGTTCACGCTACTGTTCACGAGTTGGTGGAGGCTGAATATTCTGGAGGCTGGAGATGATGATCCCTCTAAAAATTAGGTCTCTTTCGTATGTAAAGGTTTCCCAAAAAGGCATGTTCGTGTGTGGCTGGGGGAATTGCAATCCGTGCGCCCGCCGCGGCGCGCCTTTTTCCATGCCGCGACGCGGAATGTTTTTCAGAATTGCAAACCAAAGCAGAAACCTCGTCACCGCGGCGGACAATAACCATGCCACGGCGCGCAATGTTTTCATGAAATTCTAGGATGCAACCCGAGAGCCTCTCGCCGCAGCACACAATTCCTTCGCTGCGGCGCGCCTTGCATGTAACAGTGTACATGGTATGTAAATGACTTTACATGCGTTGTACATACTCTGCTGATTATGTAAATACCTTTACATACTTTGCTGATTCTCAATGTAAGGCTTACATTTTTAAACACTTTTGCTCTCTTTTTCCACATTTCTTCCCAAACCTACTTTGACTTACAAAACAATAGAATACCCTCCAAAACAAGATTATATTGAGATTAAATGCAAAATAGGTGCTTAAAAACATAACAAATAGTAGGTCAAAATAGTGTTCATCAATGTGTCACTCTCCCGTTGGTTTCACCAGCTCTCTTTGCCATATGTCATCCTCCTATTGGGTAGCGCTTGCTTTTATCTCATTTTCATCTCAGCCCTTGTTCTTTTAGATAATTCAATGGCCAGAAATTAACCTGAACATTTTAGACTCATTTCATCTCTTTTGCACAAATTTTCAACAATCTATTCACCACTTTTCACTCTCTTCCACCTCCATACACCTCCATCCATTCTATCACTCCATTCATCATTTTTAACCACTAAAATACTATTTTTAATCTTTCTTTTTAGATTTCTATATACTATTTTGAAAATATAAAAATTATTTTGAAAAAGACACAATAGAACCATCATTGGAGCATAAATGGAGCTTCTTGAATAGGAGAGCTTGAGGAATCCTCATTGGTTTTACATTTTCTTACTCCTTTAGTTGTAAACTTTGTATTTCATATAATTTTTACTCTTAATATTATTATATTGAAAATGTGTAGTTTGTGCTAGAACTCTCTCTAGGGATTCAATGAAACTCATTTTATGAACATGATTTACGCTATTAATTTAATATTTTGGGAGTGTTTGGTTTATCTAATTTAATGTTCTTAATTCTCTTATTTAAATTGGTCATTTAATTAAGTAATTTGTTAATTTTGTGTGCAATTGAAAAATTGTTATAAATTATGAACATGCATTAAATTGACACATGTGCAATGATGAAGAAATTTCTATTATTTTGTGTGTAATCACTTTTAAACTCTAGATACTTAATGACCCATGTATGCTTAGTGGCCATAGATATGTGTGCTAGATTTATATGGATTAGGATTAATATGACCATAGACATGTGGGTGATAATTACTTGAGTATATTTTAATTAATAATCTTTGCATTTACTTTAATTTTATTGAGACAGAGAAAATTATGGGAGTAGAATGAGGGAAATTAAATTTCTAAACTTTTCTTCATTGTGTAGTGAATCTATTTTTTTATTTCTTTAATTAGTTTAGCTTCTTTATTTTAATTTGTCACTCATTTTCGATAGTTCAAATAAAAAAGGAAAGTATATAATTCAATACTTAGTTCTAAAACATACCTTAAGAAGTTCCTCGTGGGTACGAAAATCCTATTCTTAAAAATACTTATCACTTGTACACATCCCGTGCACATGAGAATTTTGTGCCAAGTTTATGGTGCCGTTGTTGAGGAACTTGCTAGTGTATTAGGATTGAAATTGATACAAGTCTTTCTCCTCTAAAAAAAGTTTTAAAATTAAAAAAAAAATTATTTTTGTTATATTATTTAGTTTATTTTTTTTAATTGTTTTTATTGTCTTTTTTGTTTTTATTAACTTTTTAATTGATTTTTCTTGTTTATTTTTATTATCATTATCATTATTTAGTTAGGTTTTTCTATAGTTTCTTTTATTTTTCATATTTTATGTTTTTCTTGAGTTTTGTTTATCAAGTGATGGACCCATTTGAATATGAAAGTTTTAAGGATGCACAGAGGATATTTGAGGAGGCTACCAACCTCATAGCTCGTATTGAACATAGTAGTACCTTACGAGATCTCATGATACAAGAACATTACCATCTTTCATTGTTAAGGTCTTTCATAAAGACTAGTGTCGCACAAAATCTGTTGCATACTTATGAATGGAGTGAAGGGGGATACACGTACCATAAATTTTACACCGATTCGAAGCCATCACACTCCTACCACTAATATCTAGATTGAGGGAGTCAAACTAGTTACTCTTGCTCTTGGAGCTATAATCAAGAGGGTAATTATTCTACTGGGTCTTCATGTTCCATGAACACTGATGAACACAATTTTGACCTATGTTTTGTTATGTTTTTAAGCATTCATTTTATGTTTTACTTTATTATTTTCGTGTTTTGGAAGGTATTTTTGTGTTTTGTAGGTTTTTGGACTCTTGAAGAACATTGGATTGAAATGACACAAAAAGAGAGAAAATGGAGTAACAAAAACCAGAAAATGTAAGGCTTACATTGGGAGTCAAAAAAACTATGTAAGGGTTACATACAAGATAAAAGGAACGCGCGCCTAGGCATGAAAAACCTACGCCCAGGCGGGGAGGTTTCTGTTTTCAATTATGGAGCCAACATAGAACGCGCGCCGCGGCGGGCAAAAACCTGTGCCCAAGCGAGCGTGCCAAAACTGCCCAGAAACCCTAAAATGCGTGTTCCACTTCATTCCTCCTATAAATACCACATTATATCTCTCCCAAACACAAGTCTTCACACCAAATTTCTTCCTTCCCTTTGCTGCTACTGCAGCAAGGGTTTTTCCACCCAAAATCAAGAGGAGACCCTCTATTGTTGAAGCTACTCCAAGGATTTGAGAAAGAGGATCAATCAAGTTCAAGGATTTGGAGCTAGAGGATTCATTGGGGTATCTTTAGTTGCATATATTTTTCTTCTCTGATTTTGTGGTTTGCCTCCATGACTAAATTGATTGACACCAATTTAGTTATGGTTGGCTAATTTATGTAATTGGGATGTTAGTCTTGCTTCCAATGATTGGAAGAACAATTTTGTAATTTAATTATATATGATTTGGATTTATTTCTTGTTCATGTTCTTATTATTTTCTGATTGTGAATTAATGGTGGACCAAACCTTAGTTTGTAGTTAGAAAGAATATTTTAGAATTAGGCATTAGAAACGCCATCTTTGCTTAATTGTGCATTATGAACAAGAGCCTAAATTGATTGCATTGATTTGTGTTAGTTTAGGTGGTTAGAATTATTTCCTTGAGCTAATTTCGATTGATTAGTTAATGATCCGGATCAAAGACGTTAATTAGTTGATCGTAGTAAAAATTGCCATTGATTTGGGATTTTCTAGGTTTAGCAGAAAAATCATTAAATTTAACTTTTAATTGAATGCTTAATTTGTTTTTGCCATGAATGGATAGCGAACTAAAATTCCCATTTACATCCATCATCCCCACTTTGGTTGTGATTACTTTTATTTGCATTTTTTTTATTTATATAATTAATTTAGGAATTTACAGTCTGTTCTACAACCCGACAATTGTTAGAATGTTTATGATTGTTTGTTCGACTGAATAAGAAAATAAATAACGTTTTAAAACCACTGCAATTCCTTGAGAGACGATCTTGGGAGTATACTTATCACTTATTACAGGTGATTCGTGCACTTGCGAGCTTTTTATAAAATACAAAATTTGACTATCAAGTTTTTGTGCATCAAATTTTTGGCACCGTTGCCGGGGAATTGGCGTTTTAAAGTGTTTATTTGTTTCTGTTTAGTTTGTTTTTCGTATTTCTTTATTTTTTTTCTTTTTATTTTTTTGATTTTTGTTTTGATTTGTTATTTTTAGTTTATTACCTATTTTTATTTGTTTTAGTGTTCTTTGTTTTTAGTTGTTTATTTTGTTATTTATTTTATTTTTCTGGAATATATTTGGTGCTTTGATTTCTTTGTTGTTTTTGTTAGTATATGAAAGGTACTGTTCATAGACTACATCAACATATTCAAAAGAGCACTTAATCAAGCTGGATATTGATATCCAAGAGCTAGCAAACATGGAGGTATGTGACAGTTGTGGTTTATATGGACATCATGCTAATGTTTGCACTTTTGCAGGTGATTACCATACATCTATTAATCGGGACTTCGATCTTAATGAGGGATATCACCCACCTTGGAATGATCACCCATCTTGGAATGATCCCTATACTTATATTCCTGAGTTGGGAAATCACCAAAATTTTTCTTGGGAGGCAAACACTAACCCATCTTATGTCTCATACCCCATACAAGGCTTAGATTTCAATCCTTATGACCTACCCATTCAACTTAAGAAACCAACCTTAGAGGAGACCTTGAATACTTTTATTCAAGTTAGTTTAGAAAACCAAGAGAAACATAATCAAAGGATGGATTTCTTAGAGGATTCTATGATAAGGGTTGAAATGCAAATTGGGCAACTAGCGGAACAACTTCTAGCATAAGAAGAGTTGCCCAACCAAATTGAGCAAGTGAAGGATGACACAATCCTTCAAAATGGTAAAGTTTTTAATGAAATTTATTTTCCTGAAATTTTTGACAATTTTTCACTTTATGTAGAAAATACAGATAGAGAGCAAGCAATTCTCCAAGAATGTCAAGTTGAGGATCATCACATTCTACAACCTTCCAAGGAGAACAAGGAGGAATCATCTTCACCTCCTTTATCTAAGACTTGTACATCCCCAAATCTTTTTCCACACCACCTCAAGAAAGTGTGTACTGTGCTTCATAGGAAACAATTATCGAGATGGAAGGATACGCTTAATGACATACTAGCTCGAAAAATTGATATCACACACTTCAAGATCTTCGATGACGATGGATAGGAGTGGATCTTTGCGTCTTGCTAAGACGTTAAAGAAAGCGCTTGGTGGGAGGCAACCCACTATTTTAGGTAATATTTTTCCTTTTCTTTTAGTTTAGTTAATTTTCTATTTGTTCCTTTTAAATGTTTTTCTGAACATGTGCGTAGTTGAAAACATTGAGGACAATGTTTAGTTTAGGTTTGGGGGTACAAATAGGTCCAATAAAAACTTTTTGATATAAAACTATCATGCCTTCTTGTTAATTTAAAGTGAGTAATTAAATCTTTATACATGTTTTGTTTGATTTCTAGTACATATTCAAGGTTAGTTGTAAAAGTTGGTTTTTATTCATAGTTCATACTTCATGCTTTTTAATATTGAAATTGAGATGAGCCCAAATCTTGTGTTTAATAATCAAATAGTGGAAACTACCTTGTGAGATGATTATTGAGCCATTAACGTTTCATTCTGAGAGTTAATCATTATTCTACTCTTTTAAACACTTTTCTTATTATTTCAAATTGTTAGAAGATCTCTATAGGTTTTTGCATTGAATGTTAGGATTTTCAACATTTAATGAAGAATCATAGGTTTAATTGTATTGCTTAGATTAAATGATTTGAGTAAAGTTTTAAGTGTTTGCCTATTTCATTCATGCTTGACTTTAAAAGATATAAGGGAATTCCTATAGCCAACACAAATGAGCCAAAAGTTGCCTTTCACAAAATACACATGTATTTGGGTCAATAAAAAAAAAGTAAAAAAAAAATTATTGTGACCCTAAAGTTCTTCAAATGGTGAAATGGTTAATACAAAAAAAAAAAAAAAGAGGAAATAATTTCCCTTAAAGTCAATGCATTTCATTCATTCTAGGGCATACACTTGAAGTTTTTGCTTGAGGATTTTAATTGATGCATGATAATAATAATGTGATTTCTTCATAAATCCTATCATTTGATTCCTTTCATGAGATCAATGTTATGCACTTTTTGAGCCTTTCTTGTTTAATCATATGCGAATCTATTAGCTCATTTCTTTACATAACTTCTATTCGCATATACTTTGTTGAGTGTTTGGACCCATAGGATCAGTGTAATATTAAGAGTGAATCTTGTGAGGAATAGAGTTGAAGCGAATTCGGATTCTTAACACTAAGTTTAGGAAAATCAATATTGATATATTTTTTTTAGTATTGGAGTACGCACTTGTGATGCAAAACTGATTTGCATGATGAAACCTTAATGTGTTAAGATGATTGGATAAACTTATGTATGAGCGTCGATTATAAACTGAGAATAAACTGAAGCATGAGAAATTTTGTTGAATTAAGTTTGTAGTTTTTATTTGTAGCATTGTTATTTGTCGTTTTAGTTTTTCTTTTAGTTGGATGTTTGGGGGAATCATCACTGAAAACCCTCACAAGACTTTAACTCGTCCACTAGGGCAACCTAGGGGTTTAAAGGCTTGTTGCATAGGCTAAATGCAACCGTGACAATCTACGGAAGTGATTTAGGTTAGTATAGTTTAATTTTAGTTTTGCTAGAGGACTAGCAAAATGTAAGTTTGGGGGTATTTGATGAACACAATTTTGGACCTATGTTTTGTTATGTTTTTAAGCATTCATTTTATGTTTTACTTTATTATTTTCGTGTTTTGGAAGGTATTTTTGTGTTTTGTAGGTTTTTGGACTCTTGAAGAATATTGGATTGAAATGACACAAAAAGAGAGAAAATGGAGTAACAAAAACCAGAAAATGTAAGGCTTACATTGGGAGTCAAAAAAACTATGTAAGGGTTACATACAAGACAAAAGGAACGCGCGCCTAGGCATGAAAAACCTGCGCCTAGGCGAGGAGGTTTCTGTTTTCAATTCTGGAGCCAAAATAGAACGCGCGCCGTGGCGTGTAAAAACCTGCGCCGAGGCGAGCGTGCCAAAACTGCCCAGAAACCCTAAAACGCGTGTTCCACTTCATTCCTCCTATAAATACCACATTATATCTCTCCCAAACACAAGTCTTCACACCAAATTTCTTCCTTCCCTTTGCTGCTACTGCAGCAAGGGTTTTTCCACCCAAAATCAAGAGGAGACCCTCCATTGTTGAAGCTACTCCAAAGATTTGAGAAAGAGGATCAATCAAGTTCAAGGATTTGGAGCTAGAAGATTCATTGGGGTATCTTTAGTTGCATATATTTTTCTTCTCTAATTTTGTGGTTTGCCTCCATGACTAAATTGATTGACACCAATTTAGTTATGGTTGGCTAATTTATGTAATTGGGATGTTAGTCTTGCTTCCAATGATTGGAAGAACAATTTTGTAATTTAATTATATATGATTTGGATTTATTTCTTGTTCATGTTCTTATTATTTTCTGATTGTGAATTAATGGTGGACCAAACCTTAGTTTGTAGTTAGATAGAATATTTTAGAATTAGGCATTAGAAACATCATCTTTGCTTAATTGTGCATTATGAACAAGAGCCTAAATTGATTGCATTGATTTTTGTTAGTTTAGGTGGTTAGAATTATTTCCTTGAGCTAATTTCGATTGATTAGTTAATGATTCAGATCAAAGACGTTAATTAGTTGATCGTAGTGAAAATTGCCATTGATTTGGGATTTTCTAGGTTTAGCGGAAAAATCATTAAATCTAACTTTTAATTGAATGCTTAATTTGTTTTTGCCATGAATAGATAGCGAACTAAAATTTCCATTTACATCCATCATCCCCACTTTGGTTGTGATTACTTTTATTTGCATTTTTTTTAGTTATATAATTAATTTAGGAATTTACAGTCTGTTCTACAACCCGACAATTGTTAGAATGTTTAGGATTGTTTGTTCGACTGAATAAGAAAATAAATAACATTTTAAAACCACCGCAATTCCTTGAGAGACGATCTTGGGAGTATACTTATCACTTATTACAGGTGATTCGTGCACTTGCGAGCTTTTTATAAAATACAAAATTTGACTATCAAGTTTTTGTGCATCAAACACTTATGTGCAACCACCACCACCCCCATAAGAAAAGAAGCCTTCCATGAAGGAGTTAATCAAGAACTATATAGCTGACCATGGTTATGAGATTTTTGTTAAGAAAGATGAAGAAGAGGTGTGTGGGAATCAACAATTTGAAGAGGAATTTCGTCACAAAGTGGAATAAAATCCTAAGAATGACAGAGAGAATGATGAAGTAGCTCAAGGGAAGCAAAATGAGACTTCTAAGGAAGAGGAGATACACTCTAAGGCCGGGGTACTTAACTTCAATGTAGAAGAAAGGGAGGTTACCATGAGGAGTTTTGGTAATTTGCTTGTACAATTGAGACATAGAAAATTATTGAAGTAGAATGAGAGAAGTTGAATTTCTAGACTTTTCTCAATTGTGTAGTGAATCTATTTTTTTTATTTCTTTAATTAGTTTGGTTTCTTTATTTTAATTTGTCACTCATTCTTTGATAGTTCAAATAGAACGAGATATATAATTTGGTACTTAGTTCTAAACACCCCTTAATAAGTTCTTCGTGGGTAAGACAACCATATTCTTAAAAATACTTATCAATTGTACACGTCCCAAGCACTTGCGGATTTCATGCCAGTCACAACCATCAGGCCTATGATTCACTAAGTGTGGTTGGAGAACATAATAGTTAGGGTAGAGCCATCTGGGCCCCTTTTATACCGCCTTCACAATCTATTTTGCTATAGTGTGCTATTCAAAATAAACTCGCCACAGATTACTAGTTAAAAAAGAGGGGACAATCTTTCCCTTCTTACTATTCATTATGTGGTTCCGCAGAGGAAACTATATCTCATCTTTTTTTGAGTTGTCAATTTTTAGACACTCTCTAGGACCTCTTATGCTTCTTCTTTAGCAAACGACTGCATACGAACTCTTCTATTCTTAACTTATGAACTACTGCAATGGCAATTGATGTTGGGTCACGACTAGGTAATTTATGGAAAGTAAGAATTGCTTTAGTCATCTGAGTGATACGGACAACCATAAATGATTATCGATTTAATGCAGGAAAACAACATTTAGTTCTACTTTTACCACAGTTTGGCAATTTATTCTTGAGGCAGGACTATCACATAGTGGATCCATGCGAAATACAGTGGACAATCTTTACGTGCACAGGCATCTTTGGATACCAAGCATCCCACAATGGGCTCCAAGGATTATAGAGGTTATCTAGTTATGCCGGTGTTTTTCAAACTTTAAGATCATTTGTTAAGTGTTGTTTCTTTATTCTGCATAGAGTCTCACATGCTTTTGAAGCAGAGCTGGCAACAGCCATTCATGCGATGATGTATGCATATAAATTTAGGTGGAGGCATTTTGGTTGGAGTCAGACTCAACGAATATTGTTACTTTTTTTTAGAGTCGGTCTTTCTCGTTGCCTTAAAGATGGTATTCGACTTGGGTTGATAGTTTAGAAAAAGTTACTTACATGGAGTTCCACTATTTGTATTTTTATAGAGAAAGTAATGCGGCTGCTGATAGTATAGCCTCTAGGGCTACTAGTTTTTATACAACAACTTAATGGTGGGATGCTCCATTTTTCACTAATTTTTTCATTTTCTCGGATGCTAACAGAAAACCTAATTATAGGTTTGGCTGACAATTGATTTATATTCTTTTTCTTAATATTTAATAATACTGATAGTTGAGGGGCTACATGAAGAACGTGCTAAGGAGGTGTTAACTAAGTTGGAGTATCTCGGTGCACCTATTGAGGCCTACTAGTTGTAACCTTTCAATAAACTTTAGGTTTGAGAGTTTATTTAGATTTTTGGTATTGTTCTTAGATATAGGGTGCAGTGGGTTATTGAGAAAAAGACTTTTTATTCAATAAATAATATTAGTAGAAATTTGGGACTTTAGAGCGTAAGTAGGCAATTTGCTTAACCACATAAATCTTGTGTTTTATTTGTTTGATTTTTTTTTTTTTTTACCACAGCATACGTTTAACTTTTGTTGTCTTCACACTTTCCCGACCACAACAATTTAAAAGAAGATAATTTGTCATTTGATAAATTTACAATTGTACCCTCATTTAAATAAGATACTTTAATATTTGAAAATATTTCTTGCTATTTTCTATTAATTATATTTAAATTTTGATTAAAAACTTAAATTAATCCTAAAAATCTCATTGGTTGTAACTAAATTGTATTAAATTTGATTGGAATAATGATTGGTATTAAAACACCAAACTTAAAAGAGTTCTCCATCCTAAGCTAAGATGCATTGCAATTGAGAATAATATGTAATGGTTAAAATATTTTGATTTGAGTTTTAGCATTTATTTATTTTCTTTTCTATTTTGTTTGAATTTTCTTTTGGTTTATTGTATGGATTCATTTTATCTTATATATTTATAATATTAGTTTAAAGTATATACTATTATAAAATTATTACTCTTGTTAATTTCTAAAATATTACTTATTGCTTTTGATTATTGCTTCTGCATTTTAAGCATATTTCTGTTCTTATATATACCATGACATTAGTGTTATATTTGGTTGAGTTCTAAAATGTATTAAAATAATGTATTTATTTAAGCTAAATCATATAATAATATTTTAAAATGATCAATTTTATCTGCACATATTTAAACTTATAATAACTAAGAAATTTAATTTCATCTTATGGAAAAATTATCAAAAATACTCCTATGTTTTCATCTATTGTCACAAATACTCCTAACATTTATAACTTAGTCACAAATGTCTTCAACGTTTTATATATTGTCGTTGATACCCTTAATTTTTAAATGATGTTAATGCCTACTATTTTTTTTTTTTTTGATAAAAAAAAAACCTCACCGGGATAGGGCCATTGCCACACACCACCACACACCCGGATCATCGGAAATTTGTTGGTATGCCACAAACACCGAGTCGGCTAGCGGCACCTGGTGGACTGCAGTCCGACTCAGCAGAGCGTCAAAGTTCGAAGAGGCATTATAGCCACATGCCCGGAGGCCGAACCACTGTGCCCTCCCAAGCTTCGAACCCGCGCTCTGCCTTGTGAGGACAGAGGACCAGGTGCTTAGCCACAGGAGTCCTACTACTGGACTACTCCATGATGGGCGTGTTAATGCCTACTGTTAGTTTTTCAATTTTTCATAGAAAAATTATCAAAAATATCCCTAAATTTTTATCTTTTGTCACAAATATCTTCAACGTGTATAACTTGATCACAAGTACAACATGTTATATATTGTCATTAATACCCTTAATTTATTAACAATGCTAATACTTACAATTAGTTTCTCTATTTTTGATGGACTTGTGAAACAAAGTTTAGAATTTATAGTTAGAGAATTAATATTTGTGGTGTAAGATTAAAAGTTATTAACATTATAAACTTCTTTTCTTTTAGGCTAAGTTGGTTAGTTTACATCTTTATCTTTTATTGAACAAAGAAAAATGAAGAAACTACCACATCAGGTTGCAAACAAAGCTTGACAGAAAATGAGATTAGGTTGGACATGTGCAAAATTGAAAAGAAAATAAATGATTTCTATTTAAATATTTCATTAACTAACCATTCTTTAGATAAAACTAAATATTTTAAATGATTGAGATTGAGATTGAGATTGAGATTGAGTTTAGTATATATTAGTAGAGAAGTTTGCTTATTAGATGATTCGAACCCAATACAAAAAACACAAATGAAAAATCATCATTTTCATTAAAATTCAGCATCAATAATAATATAAGGCATCATCATTTTCATAATAATTTAGAAGAGATGAAACATAATAGAGGCAATGTTACAATCAAAGACAACAGTTAGCCCATCCAACAAAAAGGTTTCATACACGAGTTCTTGGAAAGAACACAGACAACACATATCAGTTTTTAACCAACACAAGTTTAGTTCTTGGCATTGTGATAGTTTTTGTGGCTTAGAGAATTTAAGGTTTCAATTGTTAGAATATGAGCGGACTAAGGAATGTTAATGCTAACTTTCAAACTTAGAGATCTATATACAATTTTATCTATAGATATAGCTTCTAATATAATGGTATTAATGTTATATATATATGTGACATTTTGAAAGCAGTGAAAGTATTTGTCACGGAAGATCACTCAATGATTTTTGTGATAAATTTCCCATTTAATGAGTTAAATTTTAAAACTACATATATATTCTATTCATTTTTCAGGAGTTCCAAGTCGTTATTGGAGTTGGGATTCAAATAGAGTATTTCTTACAGGAAATATGAACGTCAAACATTTATTATATTAAAGTACATTTGACCAAAATTTATCATTTGAATGTTTATTAGTCTTAAATTTGTTGCATTTTATTTTAGGTTTGTTTTCATCAAGTTTTGGAACTTTGTTTAGATAGAAAATATAGCTGTTATTTATTTTTATTTTTTCTAAAAACATATAGCTATTATTTCCTTCAATTTTGTCTAATATATGTTTTTTTTTTTAATTTAAAAAATGTTTATTTAATAGGTACAACAGAGGCAAAAACAAGCACGATTTATCATTGAACTTTTTACATACAACAATTGGTCGTAACCAAAAATATTGATACATGGTTGATCATCCATTTGGTTCCAAGATAGAGAAGAATAGATTATCATAACAAGTAGCCTATAATCAGATGTAAAACAAAAACTTTACAATTCACAATCACCATGGTTCATTTGTGCATATGAATATCATGCAGGCTTCCATTAACCGTCATGTGCCTGCAGTAAAAGAAGATTGTATGTTTATAACCTGCATTTGGTTAGCGAGTTTGTGCACATGGTCCAACCATCGCCTTTGTATTTTCTGCAGCAAGCACCATAAATACAATCAATGGCCACTTCAATTTGACGGCAACTTATATGGATCAGTCCAACATCTGTCCTGCTTTACTGCATCTTTCCACCTCTGCTCAAAGACCTTCATGTCAATGAAGGATTGATTCCTAACCTGCAAGAAGGAAGAAAAATACTTGGATACTAAGTTGTTGTAAATGAGCCAATGAAGGCAACTAACCAAATTATAGCCATATCCACCTTAACTCTATTGCCAATATTGCGGGAGCCATACGATGCCTGTAAAATTTATAAAGACAATTACATTAACCACAAATCCAGTGGCTATGAGTATACCAATGCTTCTGATTTCTTGTTTCTAAGGAAGGAAAATTACTATAGAACCGTCAGAGGTTTTTCAAAACAGCAAAAAGAAACCTCCATTTTGAAAAAACATACAATCACATCTCTTAATTATTGTTCTACTACAATATTCTCTTCTGAATTGCATGATTTTATTGAGATTTTTTCTCTTTCAAATATCTCCCTTGAAAAAGTTAGAAACCCAACGAAAAGAAATGTATGTGTTATTTTCGAACTTTAGGATTCATTTAAAGAAAAAGTTACTCATGTGGTCCCTAAGCTTTTTTGTCTATGGAACACTTTATTCCTAAACTTTAAACTAAAATACTTTAAAAATTGTTTTCTACGTTTAAAAACAAAAAATTAGTTTTAAAAACAATTCAATATGTTTGGCCACATTTTTAAGTTATAATTTTTAAAAAGTATGTGAACTAAAAAACAAAAATTTGAGAACACCACTTACATGTTTTCACTGTTTTAGAGAACATATAAAACACAAAGATTGTATTTACAAAAGGCGGAGAATGCGATTGCGAATTGGGTATTAACTTATTTTTTTTCCTTACTTTGCTGCTATTTCCGTTTAGTCTCGACTTTTTTTTTTTTTTAAATTAGTCATAGACTTAGTCAATTTGATAGAGTCCTAGAGGTTTAAAAATAAAATGAAAAAGTAATGTACGACCAAAAAAAAAAATTTTTTTTTTTAATCTTTTCTTATAAAACACATACTTACATATATTATTACTAGTAAAATACACATGCAAATTTTTATGTTTCAAATTTTTTGTTATATTTATGTGTAATATTAAAATATATATTTATTAATTTTTTAATAAATAAAATATTAAAAATTCAAGTACTTAATTATGAAAGAAAAATCTCATTTTGAGATGCAACATCAAGAGTCAAACACTCATTTTAAGACATTCAAACAAAAAAAAAACTAAAATTATGAAAATAATTAATCACCACACAATAAAAATTATCTAAAGCATAAAAAATTTACATTACAAACATAATTTAAGTTTCAATTATAAAGAAACTAACGTTCATGTAATATAAAAAGTAAACTTTTATAATAATAAAATAAAATAAAATTATAACATAATGTAATGTAATTATTATAATTAAATAAATAAAATTAATAATAGTGACAATTTTCTTAATTAAATTTGAATAATTTTATCCATTTTTTCTTTAATTATAATAATGAGTTATAATCTTGTAATTCTAATTCTTTTAAGTCTTCCATGAGTCATGAAAATAAAGATTAATATTTTAAAATTTAACATATTATTTAATTTTTCGATTCATAATATCAAATATAACAAAATAGACTAATTAATTTTATTTGTAAAAATTTCAATCAATTTATTCATGCACATTATATTATATATTAATTTAATTTCTTTAAATTTTTAATTATAAATTTAATAAAATATAAAATATTATAAGTACATAAAACACTTGCATATATATATATATATATATATATATATATATATAATAATAAAATATTTTTATTTTTTATTTCATTTTGATAACTCATTAATTTTAAGAAATATTTAATATATTAATTTTTTATAACCATTTATAAATGTATAAAGTATTCTAAAAGTGATATGTAAATTTAAATAAAATATTTTAATAGCAAAAAAAAATTTTAGATTATGTAGGATATTTTGTAAAGACATTCAAGTTTTAAATGTTTAAATTATTGAAAAAAAAAATGTTCAAATTTAATAATAAAAATTTTACTATAAAAATAAGTTTCAAAAACAATTTGGCCAAACAACATGATAGTCATATTTTCTATTTTTTTTTTTTAAATAACTTTTTAAAATATTGGCTAAACACCTTATTGTTTTTAAAAATAATTGAAAATTATTTTTGAGTCATAACTTGGAAACAGTTTTTGAGAAATGTTTTCCAATTATCCAGCCAAACATGCCTTTAGATTCCTACTTTTTTATAGAAAACGTACATTTTAATCCTCATACTATAAGAGTTTAGGAATTAAAGTATAGTAAAGTATAACATCTAAAGTATACTTTTTTTTTTAAAAAAAAAAAGATGGACCTAAATGTACCAATTGAAAGTTTAAGGATTAAAATATTTAAAACCACAAGTTTTTATTTGCTTAAGTATACAAGGACCCTTTTTTTAATACTGTATCAAACCCTAAGGGGAGTGTTTGTGATTCACTCTGCTAAGAAAGGGTATAGAACCTATAGGTAAAAGGCAAACAAAAGAAAATGACTAACATGAGAGATTGATATTGAAATAGCTAAATCGTGTGTAAGAATGAATAGCGGCAAAAAAAAAAAAGAGTGCAAAAACAAGGAAGAGAATAATGTGTTTGAAACCAAATCATACCAATTGTGATTTATTAGTGAAAAAAAAAATTACTTCCAGCAAAATGATAAACACTTTGGAATAGAATTTGATAACCATTCCAATTTTTAATTTCTTAGTTTTGGAATAGAATTTTCAATTTCAAATTTTTTGGGAAAAAGTTAAAATTTTTTGTTAACTAATATCTAGCTCCAATTTTGAAAAGTAAAAATTGATAAATTGATAACTTATTTGATAACAAATTCCTAATTTTCAAATTTTTAAGTTCTAATATTCAATTTTAAATTATTTTTGATAAAATTTCAGAAAATTTTGACTCTTTAATCATTTTAAGTATGATTAAGTATGGTTGAGTTATTAATTTCTCGTGTCAATAAATAAATAAAAAATAGGAATTTAATTCCAAAACTTATTTTTGTTTAATTTCAAAAGTTGGCCAAATTTCAAAATTTAAAAATTAGAAATTGAAAATGAGTTATCTACAGTACTTAATTTCAAAATTTTTAAAATTTAAAAAAATTAAAAATGGGAATTAGGAATTGAAATGGTCATCAAACCAGCCCTTATTTATCCAAAATTGTTTAGCATAACAATTGAAAGTGAAAGGAACTCCAGACAAAAATAAATGAGTTTTATACAATACATACCAAGTTGCCATCAGATGCACCTAGAGTTGGAAGCGCCAAATGAACTATATATTCAGCATCAACCACACCAACATTTTTCATTCTATCACCCTGAATCACAGTTCAAACATCTCATCCAAGACCAAGAAACCCAGAAAATGAAGACATAAAACTGCAAATTTACCTGTGAACAATAACCGAGTTGCCTATCCAAACCCCATGCGTGGATCAAGTCATTCTGGAGAGGGGTACAAATAATTAGGAAACAATCACCTTAAATAAACAGAATGCAAACTTAACAACACACGACCTGTTCACCTTCAAGACAGAGGAGAAAAGGATCTAGACTTTCTAACTCTTCAAAATGTCTTTACACTTCTAAATGCTAACCAGTAAAGTTGTGTTGGTTTACCACTCTTTTTCGTGAAAGTTACTTGTAGTGGATGAGCAGATTTTAATTTTGTACATGGACCTGTGTTAGTTTAATTCGTTAACGAAGATCTTAAAAATTTGAAAGTCCTAACTCAAGAAAGTTCTTATATGATGGGAGGTAGCTAACTGTGGGGATTTGAACTTAAGATCCTGTTCTCATACAATATTGGCTACTGCAGGAGTATCAGTTTTATAGACATTCTTGTTAATTATTCCATTGAATTAGTTTTTCATTTGATAGAAGTTGTACGTATTGGTGCTATACCTCGATATGATTTCATGTAAGAGTAAAATGTTGGTTATTCACATGAACTTCATATAAGGTAATTACATCAAAGGTCACAACCACATGTAGAGACATGAAAACAAAATGAACTACTTGGTGAACATGTTATCCACATAATAGTGAATAATTTTTAAATAAGAATTCAAACCTGGATCATATACCACACACATCGCCAAGCTGCCCTTGAAAACACAGGTGCCATCATTTCCACCCAGCTGTGCAGTAGATTTTATTGAATACCAAAGGATAAATTTCTCAACAATTCAACAATCAATCAATTAGAAATAGTATTAACTCAACATCAAACCAAAAGTGTATGAAGTTACCCTATACATGGAGGAGAATAACTGTTCCCATCACACCTTCCACTGCCTTTAAACTTAAAAAACCTTCTGTTAAGATATAAGATCTAAATGAATCAAACTCAAGTGTAGTGGATATGGATCACAAGTAAAAGGAAAGTATTACGCCTCATAAGCTAAATCTCAAATTTTAAAGTTATACATGTAAAGAATATTTTTATAGGAAACAAGAAAAATTTATTGCAACTGCAAAAACACAGTACAAAACCACTAGATTGAAGAAATGATGCACTCAATCAACTACCCAACTTTTTCCCACCCTCAACAAAAAGTCATTTAGAAAAATTAAATGAACCCTGAGAACCATTAAAGAAACAATCCAAACAAAATTACATAGATGCATCCCTATACAACACAAGCCTCCCAATACCAAAAAGAAAGAAGAATGAGAAATATTTTCAAACTCTTTTGAAGCTGCTTCCCATAAAGAGATCAGAAACAGAGCACTGATATTTTTAGATTCTCAGCCAAGGATTAACATATTTGTATTTTAGTTAAATTTCATCCGGTAATTAACATATTTGGAAGAGAACCAATGATTTTTCAGGTGAGAATTTAATGTCAAAGCTATCCTTTCTCTTCCCATTACGGTTGTATAGAAAATAATATTGTACAGGCATGTGGAAACTTTTAATTATTTTGTCCCATTCTTTCTCCTTCCCTATTTTCTTTCCCCAATTTATTTTGCCTGTTAAGGAAATGTTTTGAATTTCTTTTAGACAAAGCTTCCCAGGGGGCCTTTCCCTCTGAGTCATAGATACAATAGGTTTTTTGGTTCCTCTTTAGGATAAATGTATATCTTTTTCCCACATGAAGACCATGTATATCTTGATATAAACCAATTCGCAATGTCATGAATTAGAAAACCATGTATATCTTGATATATTCATCTTTTTCCCACGGTAAGAGTTGGACTACAGTTCCAATCTAATAATTCAAGTATTATGGAATAATGTAAAATAACCTGTGCACTTTTGATTCCTTCAGACGTGCAGTAATTGGATGATACACCACTGACTCAGCCGGATCCAGCGCTGGCTGCGATATCTCAAGTCCCTCCTCTATAACAATTGATAGATATCTACAAGAGACTCAATATGTTCATGTAATATATAAATTTGATCCTCAAGAAAAAGAAGAAAACTCAAAATACTTAATGTTTAGTCTTCATAATCAAATATTGAATCCTTTCTGCTATAATATGATGCTTTGAGCAACAATTTTGCTTCAACAGCAGGATCATGCAGTAGTGAGAACATTCTATATACTGGCACGCATGAATAATTCTGTTATCCACTAATAACAAGGATTTTTGTATGCAATATAGTAGAATCCCGCTGGTGCTTGTATAATTGTTGGATTTGACCCTCTGCTCTTTCTCTCTCTCCCTCCATCTAGCTTTTTATTTTCTTTTTTCTTGCATGCTTGATTTTACTTGTCTACTCTTAACCTTGTATTTTCAATCAAAGTTGTGAAATGATGAAAACTCAGTGCAGACAATTAAATTTAGCAAGCTAAGTACTATCATAAAACATCAACGATAATGTGCAATCTGAGAAATTAAAAATACTTGAGAGGAGGATGTGAAAGCCATACTTTTTCATTGCTTTAAAATAAAGAGAAATGATATTATAAAGTATGGTATAGCGGCATGAAACCCTCCCTAATAAGACTAATAAGAAAACTAAGTACATATTACTTTCCAAGATAAAGAATCAACAAATCACAGACAAGGTTGAAAAAAAAGCATATAAAATAACAACTAGATAATCAAAGTTAGGAAAGGTAGAATTGAGAGGTGAAATCATTAATTATTGCACTCGATTTAAAATTCTACCCAACCAAGCTATCTAATTGAAGTGAAGTTGGTGCCCTAGAGTCATATAAATCAGTGTCCAACTTAAATTACCAGAATACAAATTGAAAAGATTTGACACCAAATCATATGATAAAGCCAAAATTTCATTTAAGTGCAGAAATCTCATACAACTAACAAATAAACCTTTTATATTGAGCCAATCATTAGGTGCATTAGCCAAATATGAAGTCTTCACCAGAAGTATTCTTCTTTAGGAGCGTGCTTAGTATAACTGTACTAATTCACATTCCAACAACTCCATATGTAGACTAGCACATATAGAAGTGTCTGTAGAAATATTTGTGCAGGCATTATACATTTACCTTTTATATAAAATGTATCTCACCAATGCATGCATCAATAACACCTCTTAAAAGCAACAACAATGATGTCAAACTGATAAAACTGATGCAGGGATGTCGATTACTTCATAAAAGTTAAGTTATGATTGTTACCGTTTTGGGTTAAAATTCTCAACTCCAAGGTCTTCATCCCAGAGAAAAATAAAATTATATTCAGCTACTATATCTGGATGCAAGAAACGTTTAGCAAACCACCTGTTGTGCATAATTGTTTGTCAATAGTTGCAGGCCAATGAATAGCTATGAGTAGTTTGCAATAAACTCCAATATCAGCAAAACGGGAAAGCGAAATATGATTCATGTAATTGTATCACTAACTCCAACTTATCAGAGAAGGGAAAAACGAAAAAAAAAAAAACTGTAAAAAGGACCAAAAATACCATTTTGTTTGATTCACTGCAGACACATGTATGGCATTATCACTCCATTCTAAGTCCCTCCACTCATCCAAAAAACCATCATAATGGAAGAGCATTACGATGAAATCACTTGATGGAAACTGCAAGATATTATGTGCACTCATTGCAATAAACCAAAATATTTTGAAAGTGAAAAAGCATTACTGAAGATACCATTACCTTTTTAACAATTTTGTTTACTATATTTTTCTGACTAATACCAACTGCCATTGCCAATAAGCTCATTGAATAATTGGAATCTCTCTGGAAAAGAAGAGGAAGAATATTATAGCAATTACGAAAGTAAATATAAACCAAGTAAATGCAGTACCAAGTGGAGCAAGAGCACCAAATATGAGGAAGAAATGAACAAGAGGGTAAGAGAAAGGAAATTCAGGTTCTGAGATTCAAGCAAATACCATCGCTCAATAGAGAATCAACTAATTATCATGCCTGCCAATGTATCATAAACCCAAAAAAGCAATAAACAACAATGATAAATTGATAGCACCCTAGTACAAACAGCTAAAATAAGGGGACATACCAATATAGCAATCTCACTGCTAACACATAGTAAAAAAGCGATTTCCAATGCAAGTAATTTTATTTTCTTTCTATTCTTTTTAATAGGAAAAGATCAACTTTCTTATAATGGATAAAATCATGCCGTGAAAACCAAGCAGCCTTACCCTTTAAAAACAAAAAACACTAATGAAGAAATTGCAACTGTTATAAGCATTGATTAAAAAAACAATGATCTTCATAAGTTTGGACAGAGAGATATGTGATTGATAAACTTCTCAAACTGACACCAAAGGCACAGGACGGAAGATATGAAAATTTTAACAAGTAGATGGGCAATAACTCATGCTTCCGTACAACAGAATTGCATATATGATGCTCAGCAATACAATATGCCAATTCTTTAATATTGTTGCACTCAAGCATAAATATTTGGCTAGAAACTATAACCAAACAATGATTAAAAGTACAGTTTGAACATTAATAGGAAAATCAAGAAGTGATTTAACAAACATTTTTCGGCATAGACCCCCATAAACGCTGCATTTCGAAGTTTGATGTCTTGACAACAATTCCTTCTGGTAATGCCTCAGACCCCAAAGGATAACATACGTTCTGGATATATATAAATAAAACTATAATCAAAAAGCAATGAAACAACTTAAATAGCTTTAAGGAGCGTATTGAAAGGGCCTATAACAAACCTTGCACGTCTTAGGTTTATTATTCCATGTGCTATGTAACACTCCCCTTCTTGTCAACCTCTGATAATTGAAATCATTGGAACAGTGTGTCAACAAATCCATGTAAAGTCATAATTCAAGCCAACATGCAGATTTGAGGTTAAAAAGAAAAAAAGAAAAAACTGTTGCCACATGTCAAAATACTAATAAATCACACATATCAAGATGGAAGATTAAGGAAATTTACCCGTATTGCAATTCAAAACTCCAAAGTCAACTCGTAAATAAAAAAATACAACGGCTAAAAAACATAGAACAAAATTCAGTTATGCAATGGTTATATTGGAACCACGCACCATATAACAATGATCTTTTTCCTTCAATATGAACTTAGAAGTATGCAACAATCATGCTTTCATACATCCTTTTTGGTTTTCTCATGTAGGTAATATCCTTGTAATAAAGAAGCACTATGTTTTTCTACATGAAATTGATGATATGATGAAGATCTTGTGAAAGAACTGTGTACCTCTTTGTACTCCTTTTCCATGATTGCACCACTAATGAAGTATGCACCAGAAATCAATGAACCTAGAATAAAGAGACTGCACAAGCAAGACCTATTCTTTGGATCTGACAGCACAGAACCCTACAAAAACGAAAAGCATACTAGGTTTTTATGATTACATTAAGTAACAACTGCTGAATAAGAAATAATCAAGTGAACATATTGGAACAGCAGAATATAAAACATTAAGTAGAAAAATAATGGTGTGATGATATACAAAGAACTGGGTTTGAGTAGTTATAAGGATTTTTCAAACAATAACTTGACAAAAAAAAGTACTAATCTTACTGAGAAAATACACACAACATATGATAGTTTAAAAGTCTAAATTACAGTCAGCAACATTATAGGTCATTTTTCACTAATAATCTCCATGAGACAAACTGTCCATCGAACAAATGGAACACTTGTTTAAAGGGTGCTTAGGATACTCCATTTCTTTAATATATAGTGTTAGTAAAAATTTAGTGGACGAGCAGGAAAACATGAAGAGCATTGAGCAAACATAAATCTAATTACAGAGAACTGAGAAAATGAAAGCCAAATTTAGAAGGGACCCAGGACTGTATACCACACAATGTTGTTTGTCTTAATACTCATCCTCACACTATGGGTGTTTGAGAATCTGTAGACATCTATTTCCCAGGATTACTAGACTTACACCAACGAAACTGAGCAGTATCTAAACTCTATCACAAATGAACTGAACAAACTTTTGACAGAGAAAACGAAATTAGAAAAAGTGGATTGTTCAAATTATATTTTATGTAACCTCTCTTAGTTTCTAACCAATAACCCAATTTATATCATTCATGTGTGGCATTCCCAATGATTTTAATAAATTAAAACCAGCAATCAGCACTATCAGTTATAAAACTAAAAGATTTAAAATGCTCCAAAGGTTTTTCATTTCCACTCTGATTGGAAAAAATAAAATTACGCAATGGTGGGCCTTAGGTCGTTGCATTCGTGTCCACATGACGCACAGACATGGTTTTAAAAAACACTCAAGGCATTATGGCAATTAAAACACATTCATGCTAGTTTAGTTATGTTATCTGAGGCGTGCGCCTAACACTACAATAATCATGAAGAATGTGCACGCATGGAGACGTACGTATTGATCCATGAAAGGCGTGAGCCTTAGTTTTCTTTTTTCATTTCCACTTTGATTGAAAAAAATAAAATTGCGCAATGGTGGGCCTTAGGACATTGCATTCGTGTCCTCATAACGCACAGGCATGGCTTTAAAAAATGCTCAAGGCATTATGGCAATTAAAAAAGCATTAATGCTAGTTTAGTTATGTTTTCCAAGGAGTGCGCCTAACACTACAATATTCATGAAGAATGTGCACGCATGGAGACATATATATTGATACATGAAAGGCGTAAGCCTTAGTTTTCTTCCAAAGCTGAGTGAAATTGATACGCTTTGATTAGAAAATTGGATCCAATTTAGGATTTAAATTAACCATTCAAAAACTAGCCGGCCCATACTTTTAAACAATAGAAAAACAAAAAACAAAAAAACAAAAAAAAAAAAACAGAAATTTTAGGACTTTTTCATAGATTTACAGCTCTGCATCTCTCAGCTTTCCCTTCTAGTGGCAGCAACAGTCTCCAGCAGCCAAGAACAGCCAACTAGCATCCATTTTCTAACATTTTCAGTCCCATCTTCAAACTCTATTTTGTGTTTAAGTTGCTTTTAACTCTATTTTGAAGATTTTAGTTTCTTAAAGTTCCCATCTTCAAACTCTATTTCAGCCGGCAGCCATTTCCTTTTTATTTCTCTTTTCTTGAATGGTAGGTGAAAACTCAATGAGTTTTTTTTTTTTTTTTTTTTTGCACCTCTAAAAAAAATATGAAGTTTTCTTTCACACGTGGGACAATCAAAAGTTCAAAACTTCACCTCTTTTTTCAATCACAATGGGTGATGTTTGATACTCAATTTCTCATTACACTAATGCAATTTTGAGCATATAAATATATACCCAAATCAATCAATCGAGAGACTCACTAATACCAATTGGATCTCACTCAAAGTAATGTCCAAAATAGCATATCACCATGGTACACATACCTATTTTCCAACACATAGCAAGGTTGTTTTAATATTTAGGCTATAGTTTGCATTTCCAAGACATACTAGAGATGCGAAAATTCCAAGGATAAGACGTGATTGGGTTGAACCACCGCATGAACAATTAGAACCAAGAGAAAGAACCTTCCATTCCCTTCACATCACCTCAACCTCTAAAGAAAGGTGCCTCAAAAAATGCATCGTCATATTTCTTCAGGAAAAATGCTCAACAAATAGTCCCCCTACCAACCCCTCAAAGAAATACTTAAGAGACACCATTTCCAACATGTTATTTAAGTAAAAAACAAGTCAGACAAAAACCACAAAGCACAAGCACAAGCAATAAGATTAACAAATGAAAGATACAAAGTCGAATTTGTGAATAGCCGAATAGCCGCTATTAGAAATTATTAAGCAATTAGCGACTAATAATCAGTTGCGGTATGTACAGACAGCCGTATAGCCGATGCAATGAGAAAAAGAGAAATGAAAAGGACTTACAAAATGACAAGTCTTCATTGTTATTCTTCTAGAGGGTCAAGTAATTGAGAGAAGCATGTAGTTAGAAGAGAAAGAGAAAAGCAGAAGAAAGAATTTGCAAGTCTAAAGGTGAAAATAAAGCAAAGAATCCGAAACAAATCCAAGGGCATAAGAAAACTAAAAAGGCATGACAAAGAGAACAAAATTTAGCAAAAAAAAAAAAAAAAATCGATGTCATGACTCGTGGGTGGTGAGGATGAGTAATTTATTAGTTATATCAATATTTTTTTCTTTTTTTATCTGGCGTTATATCAATATTAATATTCAAATTTAATTTGCATAATTTTTATGTTAATATCATATATTTTATATTATATTACATGTTAAAATTACTTTTAAATAAAAAATAAATTATTTTTTAAATAATACTAACACCTTCCTACGAAACATAATATAAAATGGTATGAATTATATATTATTATTCATTAACATTAATCTTATACGTTAAAGATTACATCTAAATGTAACAGTTCCTTTTAATTTTTTTTAATCAAATAACAGCGTCGTTTAATTATATATAATATATTTAAACTTATCATAAATAATCAACTAATTAATTATTCTTCTAACTGTCATGTTACATCATTACAATATATAATGATTATATAAAAAATAAAAAACTCATGAGAAGGTTTATAATAAGCTGACAAAAATAAATAATCCGTGTATAAAAAGAGATTTTGTTACAAGAATTAAGGCCAAGTCTAATCTTTCTCAATACTATCTTTATTTATAATAAAAATAAAAAAAAAATTATTATTCTTTCTTTTGTTCCTTGTTATCATCGGATAAATGTTTTAAATAGATCCTTGGAGGTGGAATATGTCTCTTCTCCACCCCTTGTTAGAAATCTTGTAAATTGGCCAATTTTAGTGGAATGTTACCTGTTAGAGCCGATGGGTGATGGCTGAGGAAAAAAAAAAGTAAATAAAGAAAATAAAAGGAAAAAGGAAGTAAAGAAAGAGAAAGAATAACAGCCCCAGTTCTTTGGTCTTCTCTTCTGCGAAAAGGAAAGAAAAGAAAAGGTAAGGAAAATAAGGAAGAAAAAGAAGTAAGGAGGTTGGGCTTGTAGAAACACTTCATGCGATGATAAAATGAACATAGTAGAAGACAAAATTTGGTCTTCACTGCTCTTTTTTCCTAAGTTTAAAAGATTAGGTTAAAGGTAAAATCCCTCGTAAGCTTGATTTGATACTAGTTTTTTTTTGTTAAATATACTATTCTCTTTTCTTCGATTAATAATTATACTTTAAATTGTTTATTTGGTAAATGAATTTTTTTTTTTGCCTAGATTTATAATAAAAATCAGAGCCTAGCTTTTTAATTAACTTATAAAAGTGTTTTACTGTACATGATTAATTGTTGAATGTCACTAATGGAATGAAATGTTTGCTATTCTTATATTATCCCTATATAAGAACTGTAATGTGAACTTGCATGCATATTGACTTAATTATGCCATAGTTTGACTTCAATTTGATCTAAATTACTGGACATGCTAACTTTTTCTTATAAATGTGTTTATGCTTATATGTTGAATATCACTATTGAAATAAAATGTTTGCTACTTTTATATTATCCCTATATTAGAGCCCATATTAGAACTGTAATGTGAAATTGAATGCATATCGACTTATTTCTGTTATATTTTGGAATTCAATTCGACCTAAATTACTACACATACTAAATTGCTCTTATAAGTATTTTACTGTACATAGTTAATGTTGAATGTCACCATTGGAATGAAATGTTTGTTATTCTTATATTATTCCTAAATTACAACTGTATTGTGAAATTGAATGAATATCGACTTATTTCTGTCATATTTCGACCTCAATTTGACCTTTTTTTACTGTACATGCTAAGTTGTTCTTATAAAAGTTTTTTTTTTTTTTTACTATAAATGCTTATATATTTGGATGTCACGATTTGAATGAAATGTTTTTTATTCTTATATTATCCCTAAATTAGAACTGTAATGTGAAATTGAATGAATATCGACTTATTTCTGCCATATTTCGACCTTAATTGACCTTTTTTTACTGTACATGCTAAGTTGCTCTTATAAAAGTATTTTTTTACTGTAAATGCTTATATGTTTGGATGTCACTATTTGAATGAAATGTTTTTTATTGTTATATTATCCCTAAATTAGAACTGTAATATGAAATTGAATGAATATCGACTTATTTCTGCCATATTTCGATCTCAATTCAACCTTTTTTTTTTTACTGCAAAGTACAATTCGTATGTTTTATAATGTCATACGATGATATTATGATAACCAAATCTGAAGTAATTGTATTTAATTGGACAATTTGTAATACAAGAAATGGTTTACTTGGCTCATATTATGTTGAATATATTTGCACTTATTGATGCACCAAACTTGAGAAATAAGTATATTTATTTCAATCTAAAATTGGTTTGTACAGACTTAAAATGGATGGACTGAGTGCACTCGTAATACATGGTGGTCAGTGGTAAAAGTTAGAAAATAAAGAGGAGTATCATGGTGGACAAGGTGTTGTGATAAGGTTACGAAAAGGAGAAGATTATCTTCACTTGGAAGATAAGTTGTACAGTAAACTGAAAATTGATAAATACAAATATGTATTATCAATTAAATACTTCTTTAAGAATGACGTAGTGTTTCCAACAGTTACAATATGTGATGATAAAGATTTGGAAGAATTTATGAACGTGCACCTCAAAGACAAGCATAGTAAAGCTGTAATGTATGTTTCTATTGACATGACAGACATCGGAAATTCCACCTCCAAAGCAAATAATATTAATGAGGTATGCCATAATGCAATTAATGAAAGTCATAATCGTGTTTCAAGGATAATTGTGGATGGAGGTATTGAAGGAAATAGATTTGATAGTAATTTTTCAAATGAGAATAATGGTGGTGAATTTATTGAACTTCTATCGCCTGTTGACCAATCCCATCTTCACTTCACTCTTGATGATTTGGTTGAGAACATGGAATTGTTACACTCTATAAGAGACCCTAAGGATGAATATTTTCACAACACTAACAACTTATAGACAACAATTGACAAGAATCCATTACCAACCCTAGTACTTCACGAAGTTGAGACACTAAATATTACAAACAATTTACTTCTCCAACATTTAACCACCTCAACAATATATGAGTGTACAGGCTCCAACATTAGTTTTGAAAAATCAAATGTGGAGCTTGGTTTAATAGTTGACAAGTTTTTGACTCAAAAGCTCATCTTGTTACAGAAATTGGTATTTATGCTATAAGAAACCAATTTGAGACAAAAACTTGCAAAAGCAGGAGGGAGGTTGTACTAATAAAATGTGTTCATCGAAATTGTTCTTGGAGGATCAGAGGTAACAAGATGACCGGATCAGAAAGGTTCAAAGTGACAATTTTTAACAAAGTTCACAGTTGTGATCTGAACAAATATATGGTCAAAAATCGAGTAGCGAACTCAAGAGTGCTTGCAAATGCGATGAAGATGAGATTGGTAAGGCCTGATAGAGTTTATAAGACTAAAGATATTATTGATGATTGTAGGGAGGAGTTTGGAATTGAAATAAGTTATACAACTGCCTATAGGTCAAAAGAAAAGGCTCTAAATTTAATTAGAGGCACTGTGGATGATTCATTTCTTAAGCTTCCATCTTATTATTACATTCTGAAGCAAAAAAATCCTGGAACTGTAACTCATATTGAAGTAGATACTGTGGGTAGATTTAAATATTTTTTCCTTACATTAGAACCTTCACTTCGAGGGTTTTCTACTTGTATGAGACATGTTGTTAGTATTGATGGTTCTTTTTTGTCTGGTCGATATACTAGTACGCTATTTGTGGCTGCGACATCAGATGGCAATAGCAACACCTACCCAATTGCAATGGGTATTGGAGATTCGGAGAATAATGATGCTTGGGAATGGTTCCTTTCCAAATTAAGCAGTGCAATAGGCAATATTTCTGATCTTGTCATTGTTTCAGACAGACATCCAAGCATTTTACAAGCAATTCCAAAAGTTTTCCCTAATACCTTGCATGGATATTGTGCATTCCATATGGAGATGAACTTAAACAACAGATTCAAAAATCTAGATATAATTCCCTTATTCCATTGTTATTCAAAAGCATACACAAAAAGGAAATTTGATAAATACATGGACGATTTGAATGCTATTGATCCTGCCATCACCAATTACTTAATTGATGCGGGAAAAGAGAAGTTGTCTAGGCATCATTTTCCAGGGATGAGATACAAGATAATGACCACAAACATAAGCGAGTCTTTCAACAATGTAATAAGGGCTGCTCGTGAAATGCCGATTACCATGCTTGCGGAGTACTATCGTGCTAAGCAACAAGAGTGGTTTGTATATCGTAGCCAATTAGCCTTAAAATGGGGGGATCGGTACCTTACAGAGGATGCAAAATCAACAACGGTATCCAACATGACAAAATCTTTAAAGTTCAGAGTGCTAAGGATAAACGCTTATATTTTTCAGGTACGAAGTTGGCTAATGCTTTAATGAACATGTTACTAACGAATGCATCTGTATACGAAGCTTTTGTTTATTTTAATCATTATATAACATTTTAATCATTATATAACATTCTAACATTATGAACCTTGATTTTTACATTGAGTTTGTTCTTAATTAGGTACTTACTTTATATTTACTTATTATATAATTGCATTTAAAAAATATATATATATATATATATATATATATATATATATTCAAATTTGTACAACTAACAGGTGATTCATGGAGACACAAGTGATGAAGTAGATTTGTTAAATAAGAAGTGTACTTGTAAGGAATTTGATATCCACAAGATTCCATGTAGTCATGTAGTAGCTGCAACTAGATATCAAGATATTGATGTTCACTCCTTGGTTGATAATAAATATATAGCTGAGTGTTATGTAATTGCTTACTCTAAACCCATCTTTCCAGCTAATGATCATGGTGAATGGGAAGTCCCTAAGGAAATAGTAGACTTGGTGAATGAACCCCCTAACACGAAGAAGAAATCAGGTAGGCAAAGGAAACGTAGAATTCGATCACGCAGTGAAAAGATTAAGAAGATTACTCTTTGTAGTAGGTGTTGAAGATCTGGACATAATCGTGCAACATGCAATGAGGTGATGCAAATGATTGTCGAACTTATACCATTCTCCCAGACTTAATTATTTTCAAATGTGTTCAACCTGTGGGTACATGTCTATCATGTAGATAATTTATAATATTTGTTTGCCAACTTCCATTTCAAACCATATTTTGTACCTATTAATGCATTAAGTATTTATGAATGGTAAGTCTTTTTTATCTGTTATATTAAATAAGTCTTTTTGTTGTAAATCTATTACTTATCTCTTATCAAAGTGACCTAATGTTAAATTATATTTAGGAATGACAACATTCATGAATCAATCTAAAACAGGACCAACGTAATATGTACAAGTATATTGGAAATTGAAATTTTTCGACCATATTTCGACTATATATGGACTTGAAAATATTATGCATTCAGTTATTCCTAGCGGTGGAAGTACTGATATTGGGAATACTTAAATTTATCTGAGCATATACAAAAAGAAGTTATCTTAGTATCCACAACATATTTTAATAAGTTATATTTGCAAGGCTTATGATGGAGTAGACTACAAGTAAATATACCATAGTGCTTTACACTAACACTATCAAAATAGGGTCATTATAAAAAACAACATCTTACAACATAATCAAAATAGTGGTGTTTTATCAGTGATCCAGATGTTTTGTTTATTATAATCTTAACTGAGTACCATATTTTCATATCCCTACAATATAGGTGTGAGAATATACAAGTTAGAGAAATCAATCTAATTGTAACATTAAACAATGTATGTCCAAAGTAGCTGAACAAGTATTAAAATATAAGTCCATATTAATAAACTAAAATTTACCTCCCCTTTATAATATTTTGTATTGAATAGTGTCTCTTATGATCATCCATTCATTCTTAAATTGTTCTAGTTCCTTCTGTTTATCATAATGCTTTCTTCGTAGTGCAATTATTCTAGACCTCTCTTTGATGACCTTTTTCTCAATTGATTTGAGAAACATACATATAGTTTCACATTCATCCATGCTATCCTCCATGGCTTTTACTACATTCATGAAGATGACATGATCTTCAAAGTTTTCATCATTTAGGAAAGCGAATTCATACCACTCATTTATCATACCAATAATTGATGCACAAAAACTTGATAACCAAATTTTGTATTTGTAAAAGCTCGCAAGTGCACGAGTCACTTGTAGTAAGCGACAAGTATACTCCCAAGATCGTCTCTCAAAGGAATTGCGGTGGTTTTTAAAAGAGTTAAATGTAATCTAAAACTTAGCGATGAAATAAATCCTAAACACTCTATCAAAGTTGGTTTTGTAAACGGTTTCTAAAATTCTAAATTCTTAAAACAAATAAAGTGAATGCGTGAAAATATTACCGAAAGGATGAGATGAACGAGTGTGGGAAATTAGCTAGTTAACCAATCATGGATAGATTGATTTATGTGGTTTTCACAATTAAGCATGAAAAAGTAGAATTTAATGATTGTTTTCACTAACCCTAGAAAATCCCAAATCGATGGCGATTTTCCTTTAATTAACTAATTAGCTTCTTTGATCCGGACCGTTAATTAGTTAATTAGCATTAAACTTAGGAAAATAATTTAATCACCTAATTTAAGACAAGTCAATGCACTTAAATTAGGCTCATGCTCAAAAATGCCCAATTGAATTTAGATAGCGTTTCTAAAACTCAACCCTAAAATATTCCATACATTCATAAATTAAATTGGCCAAAAGTAATTAATGAACATAAGTGTTAAGAACAATGGACATGAAATAAATCACTTTAATATAAAATAATTCACACAAATAATCATCCATTCATGGTCACATTACCAAAATCTCACACACAAAGAGTTTAGTTACTCATAATAGAATCCAAATCAATATTTTCCATTACAAATAACATTCTATGAGTTCTTAAAGAAAAAAGAGATTACAAACAATAAAATACCCCACTTCCACTCTTGAAACAAGCTCTTGATGTTGGATGGTCACCTTCTTCAAGATTGTTGATGGAGCTTCAATGGAGGAGCATTAATGGAGTAATCCCTCTCTCAAAAATGTGGAGAAGAAGAAGAATTGGTACTATTCACGCTACTGTTCACCTTGGATGTGTGGGGAGTGTTAAAAATGGGTATTTATATGTTAGGGTTTTCAGTGTGTATGTGTGTGTGGCTGAGAGGGAAAACTTTTAGTCCCCGCGAGCGGGCCGCGGCGCGCATGTTTCTATGCCGCAGCCCGACATGTCATTCTGAACTACGAACCAAAGCAGAAACCTCCCCGCCGGGGCGCACAATAATCATGCCGCAACGCGCAATGTTTTCATGATTTCTCAGGATGCACCCGAGAGCCCCTCGCTGCGGCATGTAGTTTCTTCGCTGCGGCGCGCTGTATTTTCCTAGAATTCAAATCAAAACAGAAACCTCCCCACCGCGGCGCACGTTTTCTATGCCTCGGCGCGGGTTGTTGTGATGCCATGTAAATTCCTTTACATAATTTGCTGATTCTCGATGTAAGGCTTACGTTCCTAAGCTTTTGTTTGTCCCCCTTACATAGTGAATGGCACCCAATGTAAGGCTTACATTCTTTAACACTTTTGCTCCATTTTTGCTCTCTTTTTTCACATTTCTTCCCAAACCTACTTTGACCTACAAAACAATAGAATACCCTCCAAAATAAGATTATATCGAAATTAAATGCAAAATAAATACTTAAAAACATAACAAATAGTAGGTCAAAATAGTGTTCATCAAATACCCCCAAACTTACATTTTGCTAGTCCTCAAGCAAAACTAAAATTGAAAAGACAAATAACAAAACTAAAATTGAAGTTAACAAAACTTGTCATGCTTTAGTTTCTTTCCAATTTAGAACCAAAAATTTATACACAAATTTATCCAACATTCTAACACATCAAGGTTCACCATTTAGATCAATTTCGCTTCACAAATCTAAATCCCAATACTAAAAGTGTATCAACATTGATTCCCCTAAACCTAGTGTCAAGAATGTGAATTCGTTTCAACTCTAATCCTCACGAGAATTACTCTCTAAATCACACCGATCCTATGGGTTCAAGCACTCATCAATGTATATGCGAATAGAAGTTATGTAAAGAAATGAGCTAATAGATTCGCATATGATTAAATAAGAAAGGCTCAAAAGTGCATAACATTGATCTCATGAAAGGAATCAAATGATAGGATTTATGAAGAAATCACATTATTAATCTCATGCATCAATTAAAATCCTCAAGCAAAAACTTCACGTGTGCCCTAGAATGAAAATGCTTTGACTTTAAGTGAACTTATTTCCTTTTTTTTTTTTTTTTTTGTATTAACCATTTATACTTGAAGAACTTAGGGTCATATTAAACTTATTATCTCTCTCTCTCTCTGTTTTTTTTAAGACCCAAATACATATATATTTTGTGAATGGAAAATTCTTAGCTCTTTTTGTGTTGAATATAGGAATTCCCCCATATCTTTTAAAGTCAAGCATGAATGAAATAGGCAAACACTTCAAATTTGACTCAAATCATTTAATCTAAGCAATTCAATTAAGCACGTGATCCTTCATTATATGTTTAAAATCCTAACATTCAATGCAAAAACTTATAGAGATCATCTAACAATTTGAAATGATATGAAAGGTGTTTAAAAGAGTAGAAAAATAATTATCTCTTAGAATAAAGCGTTAAGGGCTCAATAATAATCTTACAAGGTAGTCTCCACTATTCAATTCATAAACACAAGATTCGGGTTCATCTCAGTTTCAACATCAAAAGCATGAAACAAAGGTTGCAAATTAAAACCGATCCTTACAACAAACCTTAAACATTTTAAAAATCAGATAAACAATGCATAAAGACTCGATTATTCATCAAAAATTGACCAAAAGCATGAAAATGTTGTTACCAACCAAAATGCACCCCCAAACCTAAACTAAACATTGTTCTCAAAGTTTTCAACAACACAGCAGTTCAGAAAAAGCATTTAGAAAGGGCAAATGGAAGACCAATCTAAACTAAACTAAATTAAAAGAAGGGAAAGATAATACCTAAAATGGTGGGTTGCCTCCCACCAAGCGCCTAGTTTAACGTCTTAGCAAGACGATGTGCAGAGCTAAGGTGCATGCACTTTAATGCACTCCACATCTCCATGGTGAACGACTCTCTCCAAGTAAGGCTTTACACGATGTCCGTTCACTTTGAAAATTGCTTGTGTCTTTGGATTGAGTAGCTTAATAGCTCCATGTGGAAAAACTTCCACAATCTAGTACGGTCCATTTCATCTTGATCGAAGCTTTCCTGGAAAAAGTTTAAAACGAGAGTTAAATAAAAGTACTTTCATTCCAGGATAGAGAGACTTACCAACGAGCCCTTTGTCATAGTTACGCTTGGTGCGTTCTTTGTAAATCTTAGCATTCTCGTAGGATTCGTTCTGAATCTCTTCAAGCTCATCAAGTTGAAGTAAGCGTTTCTCGCCAGCTTGTTGATAATCCATGTTCAGCTGCTTGATTGCCCAATAGGCCTTGTGCTCAAGCTCAACGGGCAAATGGCATGCCTTGCCATAAATTAACCGATATGGGCTCATCCCAATAGGTGTCTTGTACACCGTACGGTAAGCCCATAATGCGTCATTGAGCTTTGAAGCCCAATCCTTTCTCGAAGGTCGCACCTTACGTTCCAAAATACCCTTAATTTGCCGGTTGCTCACTTCAACTTGTCCCGATGTCTGTGGGTGATATGGAGTGGCCACTTTATGTGTAATGTTGTACTTTCTCAACAATCCATCAAAAAGTTTGTTGCAGAAATGGCTCCCTCCATCACTGATTATTGCCCTTGGTGTGCTAAACCTGCTAAATATTGTTTCCTTCAAGAACTTAACAACACAGTTAGCATCATTAGATTTAGTGGGTATAGCCTCTACCCACTTGGACACATAATCAACTGCAACTAAGATATACTCAAAACCAGAAGAAGGGAGAAAAGGACCCATAAAGTCAATTCCCCATACATCAAACAACTCAACAACAAGATTATATGTCAGAAGCATTTCATTACGTCTACTTAAGTTACCAGTCCTCTGACATCTATCACAGCGCATGCAAAAATCATAAGCATCTTTAAATAGTGTAGGCCAATAAAAACTAGATTGAAGTACCTTAATGGCGGTTTTCTTACCACTAAAATGTCCTCCACAATGAAGTTCATGACAGAAAGTTAAGATGCTTGCATGTTCCTCTTCCGGCACACACCTCCGAATGACTTGGTCTTGACAGATTTTGAATAGATACGGGTCATCCCAAAAGTATTGCCTGCATACATGAAAAAATCTTTTCTTTTCCTGAAAAGAAATGTTAGGCCTCAACAAACCGCTAGCAAGGTAATTTACAATATCAACATACTAAGGGTTTGGACCCACAGAAAATAACTGTTCATCAGGAAAAGTCTCAACAATAGCAATATCTTTGTCACTCTCAGTAGTGTCAAAGTCAAAAATCAACCTAGATAAATGATCAGCTACCACATTTTTCGTTCCCTTTTTATCCCTAATTTATAGGTCGAATTCTTATAACAACAAAACCCACTGAATTAGTCTAGGCTTAGCATTCGGTTTACTTAACAAATATCGCAAAGTTGCATGGTCCAAATGCACAATTACTTTAGATCCTACCAAATAAGACCTAAATTTATCAAGAGAAAACACAATAGCCAAAAATTCTTTTTCGGTGGTTGAGTAGTTAAGTTGAGCGTCATTAAGAGTTTTACTAGCATAGTAAATTACATGCAAACGCTTATCTACTCGTTGTCCTAAAACATCCCCTATGGCAAAATCAGATGCATCACATATAATTTCAAATGGCAGTGACTAATCAGGTGCCATGATAATGGGCGCAGAAGTTAGTTTTTCTTTCAAAACATTAAAAGCATTCAAGCAATCATTATCAAAGACAAAAGAAACATTCTTAGCTAACAGATTGCATAGGGGACGACTTATCTTAGAAAAATCCTTAATAAATGTCCTATAAAAACCCGCATGGCCAAGAAAACTCCTTATTTCCTTAACATATATGGGAGGTGGAAGTTTAGCTATTATATCAATTTTTGCTCTATCCACCTCAATGCCTTTACTTGAAATAACATGCCCTAATACAATGCCATGTTTAACCATAAAATGACTCTTTTTCTAACTAAGGGTCAGGTTACTATCAATACAACGCTCAAGCACACGAGTCAGATTATTCAGGCAATCATCAAATGAATTTCCAAAAACCAAAAAATCATCCATAAATACCTCTATACATTTCTCCACCATATCCGAGAATATTGAAATCATGCATCGTTGGAATGTGGTGGGGGCATTGCAAAGACCGAATGGCATCCTCCTGAAGGCAAATGTTCCGAATGGGCATGTGAATGTGGTCTTCTCCTGATCTTCCGGAGCGATGGGCACTTGGTAATAACCTGAAAGACCATCAAGAAAATAGTAAAAATCATGCCCTGCTAAACGTTCAAGCATTTGAACAATAAAAGGAAGAGGAAAATGATCTTTCTTTGTGTACAAATTTAATTTACGAAAATCGATGCACATTCTCCATCCCGTGATCATTCTTGTGGGCACTAACTCATTTTTATCGTTCTTTATCACAGTGATCCCAGATTTCTTCGGTACCACATGTACCGGGCTAACCCATTTGCTATCCGCAATAGGATAAATAACCCCAACTTCCAAGAGTTTTAAAATTTCTGTTTTCATTACCTCTTGCATAATAGGGTTAAGTCTCCTTTGGGCTTCTTTCACAGGTTTGGTATTGTCCTTAAGATTTATCTTATGCATACATATGGTAGGACTAATACCTCTAATATCATCAATGCTCCATCCTATGGCTTTCTTATGTTTCCTAAGTATATTCACTAGCGCTCGTTCTTGGGTTCGGGTCAAGGTAGATGAAATTCTAACCGGATAAGTATCCTCCTCACCTAAAAACACATACTTAAGATGTTTTGGTAATTCTTTCAAGTCAAGCTTAGGTAGAGTATTGTCTTCCATATATGGGATTTCGGGTAATTCTAAGGGCATACTTGGCTCTACTAATGGTTCAGCATTATTGATGAGTGCTCGAAAAGCACTAATATTTCGTGATTAATTGTGCTTAATTGTTTGATATATAGATTTATTATTATTGTTTATTCAATTAATTTCATAAATCTATCCATTCGGAGTCACGGGTATATTTTAGTGTATTTCAGGTGTTTTTAGCGTCAAATGAGTCAAATAATGAAAACACGCAAAGACGGAACACTTATGGCGCTCGGATCATGAGTTACGGACTAAACGAGACAAATATGTAAGCCTTACATAACGAGTCATCACATATGTAAGGGGGTACATGTGAAGAAACTGAAGACAAAGCGCGCCGCGGCGAGGAAAAGTCATGCCGCGGTGGGGAGCTCTCGGGTTTTTACACAATTTTCAGAATTTGTGTTGCGCCGCGGCGGGGAAAATGCATGCCGCGGTGCGCCTATTCCTAATGCAATCAGGAATCTCTTACATTTATAAATACCCCCTTAGACCCCCTTTACAACAGAACTCGACCAATTCGTACACAACTCTTATTTTTCACAATTTTGCGACCCAAACACTGCATTCAATCAGTTTTGAGAGCGTTGCCACACTCTAACGAAGCGAGAGACACTATTCTAAGGATTCAAGGAAGCCAACGACGATCGAAGATAAAGCTTACGGAGAAGAACGCTATCCAATCCATAAGCGGTATTTAGATCTAGGATTTTCTTGTTGTTATAGAATTAATTCCTCTTCTCTTTTTGTTAAAGTGTATGATCATATTTTATTTGTCTATGAATATTAATATGAACATGAGCGGCTAGTTTAATTATGGATGTTTAGTTTATGTTGCCATGTTTGCTAGAATTGTGTATGGTGTATCTTATTGATTTATAAATAAATTACTTTTTGATTAAGAGCATGTTTAGATATTTAATTATGAATAATCATGGGCCCATTTGATGTTTGTAGTTAGGTTGAAAAATTTGAGAATTTAGTTATAGGAACGTCACCTTAACTTTATTCCGAAACACTTAATCGAAGCTTCAAGTTAGTGACTTAGTCATAGCATTAATTTGATTGGCATGTTTTCCTTGCGCATAATTTGATTACTATTTGATTTACCCCCGCCAAATGCAATTAATTAGTTAATCAATAAAGAGACCTACCCCCGCCAAAAGGAGTCTCGTAATTAAAAAGAAAGCCGGTAGTTTAGTTTATATAGGACGTTCATGTTATCTCACCATACCTTTTCGATGCAAGCATGGTCAACCAAGCTAAACGTCCATACATCCTCCATTGATATTTGAATTGATTGTTTGCTTGCGATCTTGTTTTCGTTTGATTGTCGTATGATTGTTCTCGTTACAAAAACAAACAACATTTTTACAGTTTTAGTAGCTTTAGGATTCTAGTTACTTAGAGTTTTAGTTTCACTAGAACTCTATTTAATTAGTATTTTATTTTCATTAGAACTCTATTTAGATTAAAAAGTTAGTTATTTAAGACCACTGCAATTCCTTGAGAGACCGACCTTGGAGGTTGCTTATCACTTTACTACGAGTGATTCGTACACTTGCGAGTACACATTTTAACACATCAATTATCTAACAACTCTATGTATCCCTTAGTATCATCATCCAATTCCTTCTCTACCCTATCAACTGTTAAAGCATACTCAAGTCTGTCTTTAATTTCATCCTGCAAAAAGGCATCATAAACAAGAGTATCAATATGGTCAATATAGGAACATTCATCAATTGAGGATATGGAAGGTAAAAGGGAGGAATCAAATACTCTAAAATTGACAATTTCTCCCAAAACTGTCATAGTTAGACTTCCACTATGGACATCTATAATTGTCTTAGTAGTGGCCATAAATGGTCTACCAAGAAGAATAGTGTGCTCTTTGTCCATAGATGGATTCTCTTGCATATCCAACACAACAAAATCTACAGGTATAATCAATTTATCAACCTGCACAAGCAAATCCTCTACCATTCCTTTAGGATATTTCACAGATCTATTAGCTAATTGTAGGGACATGGTAGTATGTTTCAATTCTCCTAGACCTAGTTGCAAATAAATCGAATATGGCATTAAATTTATGCTTGCACCTAAATCTAGCATGGCTCTTACCACTTTCTTATTCCCCAAAGTAATGTTAATGTTAAAACTCCCGGGATCCTTAAGTTTAGGTGGTAAACGTTGTTGAAGAATCGAACTAGAAATTTCAGAAACAACTATCCTTTCATTTAAACCATACTTTCTCATCCTAGTATTTAGATCTTTGAAAAATTTTGCATAGGAAGGCACATTTCCAATAACATCCAACAAGGGCAGATTTATTTGAACTTTAGAAAGCATGTTAAAAAGATCAGAAAATTGCTTATCCTATTTATCGTCCTTGAGACGGTGTGGAAAAGGTACCGGAGGTCGGTAAGGCTCGGATGATTTGTGCAATTGGAGAGGGGTGATTGACTCTCCATTTGATTCCTTGAAAGGCTCATCTTCCATAGCCTTGGGTGCATTACTCTCTTCGGGTGTTGCACTACCTTCTTCCATGTTTCCTGCATTAAAAGGTAGATCGTCAGATATTTCAGGTAAATTTTTAGTTACGATCTTACCACTGCGAAGGACCGTGACCGCCTTCGCTAGCTCGGGTTGGCTCGGTAGTTTTCCTTTTTCTTGACGTTGGAGGTGCTTCGCCAATTGACCCACTTGGCCTTCAACCCTTTTCATCGAAGCCTCCAACGAGTCCAATCTCTGTGTACTCTTTATTTGATTTTCCCGACTAACTTGAATGAATGCGTTCAAGTTGTCCTCCAAGCTTGGTTTGTTGGGAAGAGTAAGCTGTGGATTGTTGTTGTTGTTTGGATGGTTGTTGTTGTCGGGATGGTGTGGGAAGTTATTCTGAGCATAGCCTTGATTGTTATTTCCCTTCCAAGAGAAATTGGGATGATTTCTCCAATCAGGATTATATGTGTTCGAATAAGGATCATTCCTTGGACTCGGTTGGTATCCCTCCATAGCATTAGCTTGCTCATAGCTTGTACCTACATTTTGATCACAAACAAAAGGACAAATATTAGCACCATGTCCGTAAGTACTACAAATACCGCATACCTCTTAAGTCAGTGTGTTCTTGGAGGTGAGGAGTGCGATCTGTTTTGTAAGCTCTGCAATTTGCATCGCCATCTCATTTCCCGGAGTTACCTCGTTAACTCCCATCCTCCGTCCTCTAGAGCTCTTTTGTTGGGAATTAGCACCCAACATCTCATATAGGTCATACATCTCATTAGCGGTCTTTTCTCCCATTGCCCCTCCCGCGGCATTATCCACAGTAAATTGGCACTGTTGTGTCAACCCGTCATAGAAAAATTGATTCTGGAGTTGCAAAGGAAAGTGATGGTGTGGGCACTATATCAGAAGCAATTTGAAGCGATCCCACACCTCATGAAATGGTTCTCCGTCCATTTGAGAGAACGTTGCAATTTTGGTCCTTAGGTCAACAGTCTTTTGGTGGGAATAGAATTTTCCCATGAAGTTGTTGAACACTGCGTCCCAGGTTGAAAGAGAACCAGGCGGAAGAGTCATAAGCTATGACTTGGCCTTGTCTTTGAGCATGTGTGGGAAACACCTCATCCTCAGCTGATCCTCATTTAGCCCCTGTAGCGGAAAAGTCTGCATAGTAGCATAGAAATCACGAATAAAAGTTAGCGGATCTTCGTTAGGAATCCTATAAAAAGATGGTAACATATTAAAATGTATATTTTGAATCTCATAATTTCGAGCTGCTTCCCCTAATTGGATGCAAGAAGTTGCAGTGCTAATGATTGGCCTTGCATACTCCTTCATCGTCAACTCTCTGTGTGGAGGTAGATGTTCTCCCATAATTGGTGGATGCTCTTCCTCCAGAATGTTAGCGCCGAATGGTCTCAAATGAGCGCGCTTCCTGTTGATGTTATCTATGAACGGCACGAGTGGATTTCCAAGAGATCTCCTACCGTGCATGCACAATAAAAAACAACAACAAATCAGAGCACCAGACACTATACGACTCCAACGAGTATCAAAAACACAAAAACAAGAAAAAACGAAGAAAATGACAAAGACTAAAAATTAAGTAAGTAAACTAAAAAGAAAACAAATAACAATTTCAAAAACGCCAATTCTCCGGCAGCGGTGCCAAAAACATGATAACCAAATTTTGTATTTGTAAAAGCTCGCAAGTGCACGAGTCACTTGTAGTAAGCGACAAGTATACTCCCAAGATCGTCTCTCAAAGGAATTGCGGTGGTTTTTAAAAGAGTTAAATGTAATCTAAAACTTAGCGATGAAATAAATCCTAAACACTCTATCAAAGTTGGTTTTGTAAACGGTTTCTAAAATTCTAAATTCTTAAAACAAATAAAGTGAATGCGTGAAAATATTACCGAAAGAATGAGATGAACGAGTGTGGGAAATTAGCTAGTTAACCAATCATGGATAGATTGATTTATGTGATTTTCACAATTAAGCATGAAAAAGTAGAATTTAATGATTGTTTTCACTAACCCTAAAAAATCCCAAATCAATGGCGATTTTCCCTTAATTAACTAATTAGCTTCTTTGATCCGGACCGTTAATTAGTTAATTAGCATTAAACTTAGGAAAATAATTTAATCACCTAATTTAAGACAAATCAATGCACTTAAATTAGGCTCATGCTCAAAAATGCCCAATTGAATTTAGATAGCGTTTCTAAAACTCAACCCTAAAATATTCCATATATTCATAAATTAAATTGGCCAAAAGTAATTAATGAACATAAGTGTTAAGAACAATGGACATGAAATAAATCACTTTAATATAAAATAATTCACACAAATAATCATCCATTCATGGTCACATTACCAAAATCCCACACATAAAGAGTTTAGTTACTCATAATAGAATCCAAATCAATATTTTCCATTACAAATAACATTCTATGAGTTCTTAAAGAGAAAAGAGATTACAAACAATAAAATACCCCACTTCCACTCTTGAAACAAGCTCTTGATGTTGGATGGTCACCTTCTTCAAGATTGTTGATGGAGCTTCAATGGAGGAGCACTAATGGAGTAATCCCTCTCTCAAAAATGTGGAGAAGAAGAAGAATCGGTACTGTTCATGCTACTATTCACCTTGGATGTGTGGGGAGTGTTAAAAATGGGTATTTATATGTTAGGGTTTTCAGTGTGTGTGTGTGTGTGTGGCTGAGAGGGAAAACTTGTAGTCCGCGCTCGTGCGCCGCGCTGCGGCATGTCATTCTAAACTACGAACCAAAGCAGAAACCTCCCCGCCGCGGCGCTCAATGTTTTCATGATTTCCCAGGATGCACCCGAGAGCCCCTCGCTGTGGCATGTGGTTTCTTCACCGCGGCGGGCTGTATTTTCCTGGAATTCAAATCAAAATAGAAACCTCCCCGCCGCGGCGCACGTTTTCTATGCCTCGGCGCGGGTTGTTGTGATGCCATGTAAATGCCTTTACATAATTTGCTGATTCTCGATGTAAGGCTTATATTCCTAAGCTTTTGTTTGTCCCCCTTACATAGTGAATGACACCCAATGTAAGGCTTACATTCTTTAACACTTTTGCTCTATTTTTGCTCTCTTTTTTCACATTTCTTCCCAAACCTACTTTGACCTACAAAACAATAGAATATCCTCCAAAATAAGATTATATCGAAATTAAATGCAAAATAAATACTTAAAAACATAACAAATAGTAGGTCAAAATAGTGTTCATCAATAATGTCCGCAAATTCTTGGACATTTTCTTGCCATTGTTGAATATGATGTGTGACCAATTTTTCCTCCATCAGGTATTATACTCTTTGTTTATCAATCCCTTTATACATCTTCACTCTGTTGTACCAATTACTTATAAAGTACCTCCAATGCATTATCTCATCTATAGGAACTGTATCAGATTGTACAACAGGCTCCAATAACTTCAACAATATATAATGATCAACTCCACCATATACTATGATCTCAAGAGGAATGTCTATGATTTCCAACAAATTTTTTTTTGCTTCATCCATTAGTTTTCTTGGAGAATGTAAGGGTACTACCGAATAGTCTAAATCTTTTAGAGGATGAACAATATTTTTAGATAAAGGTCGAAAATTGTGAAAATTTTTTGTCAATTTTTTCAATGTCCTCTCCTGTAAAGCAATACATGAAGTGTGTTATGTTTAAGAATGTATTCCAATTTGAAATATAAAAAAGTAATAACACCAACTATTTACTTAAAAAGGGGGTTGTACTAGCCCTTTATTCATAGATAAGTTATTCGTAGCTGGTGAATAATATTTTAGCTCCAAAAACATACTATCTAGATATGAACATGGGTTACTATTTTTTAATGAAAAAATACACTACAATATAATAATACAAAACTTACCATTTTTTTCTTTCCATCATCTTTAGGTAATCCAGGATTCATGATAGTTATGTATTTTTTATTCCCAAATTTGAGCACAACACAATGCTGCTAAGAATTGTTTGCTGACTTAAGATGAACTACTTATAGGAAAAGCTCTCTTGTCAAAGGTTGTGCAAATTTACTAGCACTGTAGAAAATTGTTTCTCTTTTGAGCACATTTTGGTCAGTCTTCAAGATTGACATTTAATTTCCTTAGTTTTTTGAACCTACACAACCCAACTTGTCTTCAAGAAAATATATTGTATTAAATATAGTTATAATTATTTACTCTCAAACCCCCACAGTTACTGCTATAGCCGAATAAGTAAATATTGACTCTCAATATTAATTTAGGTTGATTTAACTAATCCAACAGCTTCTAACCACCTCATTAAATCTCAATATTTATGGATTACAATATTATGGATTCTGAACATAATTTAATGACAAGTATTCTGATTATATAAGTAGTTTGTAATAAAAAAATTTACAACACAGCATGTAATAAAAATATTTACAAAACAACAATTTCTATATGGATATTGTTGTAAAAATTGGTATAACCACATACGTGATATGTCAACACTTTTACTGAAACATATATATATATTAGTAGATATCCTGTTCAGACTATAACTACAGTCTGTCTACATTACAAATATATATGAAAATTGAATTATTTATACCATAATTCAATTACATATAGACAAAAAACGCTCTTTGGCCATGAAACAATTTATAGTGAACCTTAATAACAATTCTAAACTTAGTTTCTAAGCCTGATCTAACGTTCAGAAGCATAACAAAAAGATTGGATGTGGTAAACAATGGAACGATCACATAAGCAGGACGTTGTCTATGGAATAATACAACTCATAACAAATCTTCTTCCTAAAAGATAAAATATCTTCATGCTTCAACTAGATCAATGTATTCCGGATAGTACAAAATTCAATGAACTTTATAGCATAAATTCCACAATCTCCACTACAAGAAATTTAAATTAGTATCAACATTCCAACATTTGGCAATCAATAATGCAGAAAAGAATTATTTAAAATAACAAAAGTGTGCAAGTATAGTTGTACTCACGATTTTTCCTGTATCGGAACTCTTTCTCTTTGGTTCTGAAAATTTTTCCAAGTTTTTGAAAATTTAAAGTTTGAACCATGCCTATTTCTCCCATACACTCCACACTGCTTGATGAAATCAGGAAACATTTTACAAATACTTTGCATATGTCTCTTCAATTGTGCATCACGAATATGCGATGGAAGTGAGTCATACACATGTATCTCTTGTGATTGAAGGTCAAACTCTAATGCAATCCAATGATCGTTGAAGGATATAATCCCATATAGGACATCCAATTCAAACCAAGGCCTTCCATAATCAGAAACAGATCCCAAAACATAATTTGTTAGTCTTCTGTTAGAGAACCAATCGTACAACTCATTCCTTCCTTCTGCCCTATTCCATTCATCCTTATGAGTCATAAGTCGTGCCTGCAAAGAATTTCATAATATTTTAGAATGTGCATATTAAAATGAACATTAACAAACAAAAAAAAAATAAACAGTAATTAGCATGTGGATATTAAAAACCACAATTCTGGTAATTGACAGAAGAGAACAATCTATGATGCATTTGCGCAGATGAAAATTCAATAAACAAAATGTTCTATGTCAGAAGCAAATTAAAACTAAAGACAATGATAAGGTGGTGTTTTTTACTAAAAAGTTTCAATTACTCTCTTTCTATTTTTTTTTATTTTACCTCAATTTCCTTTAATTTTTATTAACCTTGAAGGTTAAAAATCGGCTAAGAGCCCTTATCTAATTAAAAACACCCAATAGGACCTTAAGTGCAGTTTTGTTCCTCTAATGGTCCTTTGAAGACAAAAGCCATTTTACATAGACATGAATAAGATGACTTACAAAAAAGTACGAGTCCACTGTTGACCATCCTTTAAGACGAAATTTCGTAGGGCATTTATGGAACTTCTTCCTCAGCAACCACAGACCACAGTAAATATGCTGCAACAAACATATATAATCATTAACGAAGATTACGTCTATATTAACATGTTCATAAAGTAAACAATTTAAAGTATTCATAAAGAAATTGTTTTGTAAGTTGGTTGTGCTACTCACTGAGTTAAACAGGTTGGCTTCAATTTTGAACAGACGATGAAACCATATAGCATTTGCTGTCCCTTTACTTCGGCAACCAACATTAATGGTATCTGATGCACAAAAACTTGATAGTCAAATTTTGTATTTTATAAAAAGCTCGCAAGTGCACGAATCACTTGTAATAAGTGATAAGTATACTCCCAAGATCGTCTCTCAAGGAATTGCGGTGGTTCTAAAACGTAATTTATTTTCTTATTTAGTCGAACAAACAATCCTAAACATTCTAACAATTGTCGGGTTGTAGAAAAGACTGTAAATTCCTAAATTAATTATGTAACTAAAATAAAGTGCAAATAAAAGTAATCACAACCAAAGTGGGGATGATGGATGTAAAAGGGAATCTTAGTTTGCTATCCTTTCATGGAAAGAACAAATTAAGCATTCAATTAAAAGTTGGATTTAATGATTTTTCCGCTAAACTTAGAAAATCCCAAATCAATGGCAATTTTCATTACAATCAACTAATTAACTTCTTTGATCCGGACCGTTAATTAACTAATTGGAATTAGCTCAAGGAAATAATTATAACCACCTAAACTAACACAAATCAATGCAATCAATTTAGGTTCTTGTTCATAATGCACAATTAAGCAAAGATGGCGTTTCTAATGCCTAATTCTAAAATATTCTTCCTAATTACAAACTAAGGTTTGGTCCACCATTAATTCACAATCAGAGAATAATAAGAACATGAACAAGAAATAAATCCAATCATATATAATTAAATTACAAAATTGTTCTTCCAATCATTAGAAGCAATACTAAAATCCCAAATACATAAATTAGCCAACCATAACTAAATTGGTGTCAATCAATTTAGTCATGGAGGCAAACCACAAAATCAGAGAAGAAAAAGATATTACACTAAAAATACCCCATTGAATCTTCTAGCTCCAAATCCTTGAACTTGATTGATCCTCTTTCTCAAATCCTTGGAGTAGCTTCAACAATGGAGGGTCTCCTCTTGATTTTGGGTTGATTTTGGGTGGAAAACCCTTGCTGCAGTGGCAGCTAGGGGAAGGAAGAAAATGGTTGTAAAAACTTGTGTTTGGGAGAGGTATAATGTGGTATTTATAGGAGGAATGAAGTGGAATACGCGTTTTAGGGTTTCTGGGCAGTTTTGGCACGCTCGCCGCGGCGCAGGTTTTTCATGCCTCGGCGCACGTTCTATTTTGGCTCCAGAATTGAAAACAGAACCCTCCCCGCCGCGGCGCAGGTTTTGCCCGCCTCGGCGCGCGTTTCCTTTGTCTTGTATGTCACCCTTACATAGTTTTTGACTCCTTATGTAAGCCTTACATTTTCTGGCTTTTGTTACTCCATTTTCTCTCTTTTTGTGTCATTTCAATCCAATATTCTTCAAGAGTCCAAAAACCTACAAAACACAAAAATACCTTCCAAAACACGAAAATAATAAAATAAAACATAAAATGAATGCTTAAAAACATAACAAAATATAGGTCAAAAATGTGTTCATCACATGGCTAACATAAGAGAATGGAATGAAGACCAGATTCAAGTTCCTATTGGCCCAATCACAAGATCACGGGCTAAGAAATTCATAAATGCATTAAGTGGGCTGATTCAAGTAATTTGGGCTCAAGCATGCAAATGGAGACCCACTGAAGAAGAAGAAGAAGAGACCCAAACATTAATAAATATGGTCCAAATCCAAGAATGACAAATTTGGGCTCATGTGCTCTTAAGAGCACATTGGATACTCTTTGATTAGGGTGTGGACGAAATTATAGTGTTTATTACTCTTAAGAAGCACATTGGATTCTCTTAAAGAGGAAAACAACAAATTGTAATGTTTAGTGCTCTTAAGAGCACATTGGATACCTCTTAAGAGCACATTGGATACCCTTTAGAATCACTACTTTAGGAAGCACCATTATTACTTTGTTTTCTTTAAGTACATGTGAATGTTTAGTGCTTAGATTTCCTAGCTCTATAAATTGTAACATTTTCATTAATAGAAATACACTTGAATATTGATACAAACTTGAGAGCAAATTCTCTTTGATTCTTCTTGAACTTATCAGATTTCTCTGTGGCGTTCAAATCATAGACTTATCAATCAAGTTTCCATCCTTGATTGTGGCGTCTTCATTATACCAAGGTTCACATCTCTATATAGGTGTTGGGTCAAGGTTTTTCCACCCGAATCTGAAATTAGAACGATCCTAGGTATTAAACTTCTTACGGGTTTCGTCACAAGTTGGCGTGGTTCGTATCATTTGGTATCAGAGCCTAGTTCTATGTTTTTAGATTTGCTTATCCATTTATCCGTTTTCTAAATCTGTTTCAAAAAAAAAAAAAAAAAAAACATATATATATATATCTAATTATTACTTTATTTCCATTCCATTTACTCATCTTGCTCAATTGTGTTCTTGTTTCAATTCTTGAGTTCTTGTTTACAATCCTATGGTTGGCAAAGCCACCTAATTCTTGAGTTAGTTTCTGCTTGTTTTCATTGTATTCTTGTTTCATTGTATCCTTATTTCAATTCTTAAAAAAAAAAAAAAAAAAAAAAGAGAGTTCTTATTTAGCTTGCTGAAAGAAAAGAGATACAAAGGATCCGAAAAAAAAAAAAAAAAAAAAAAAAGAGTATGGAAATGCCTCTTACAAAATTTTTTTTGTACAAGTCTATCTCCCTATTTTGAGTTCAAAAATCAAGTTCCCATTCTAACAAAAAAAAAAATAAAATTATATATATATTTATATTATTATTGTGTGAAAAACAGGAGTGTTGAGTGAAACACGTAAGGGAGTGCAGTGAGGATTTTCTAACTTTCATTTTTTTTGCAGGAAAAAAAATAAATAAATAAATAAAAAAAAAAATATGTCCAACGACGATAAGAACACTATTGAAGATACTTCCAATCCCATGGACCCAAAGTTTTTAATGGAGGCATTAGTAGGAGAGATGAGACGGATGATGAGGAGGGAATTGGATCATATACATGAGCGTTTAGATCAAGTGGAAAATGCACATGTAGATCAGCCAAGACCCGTTCGTCAACCAAATAGGAGGGAGAGATTTCCAGTAAGAGAAGAGGATGATAATTACTACCACGATGAGAATGATGAAGGAGAAGATTCTGTTGGTAGTCAAAGAAGGAGACGGGGAATGAGAACTAGAAATCAAGGGAATGACAACATGAGTGGTATAAAGATGAAAATCCCGTCATTCCAAGGGAAGTCCGATCCTGAAGCCTACCTTGAGTGGGAAAAAAAGATAGAATTTGTGTTTGATTGTCGCCAATATACTGAAGCACAAAAGGTAAAACTAGCTGTCATTGAATTTACTGACTATGCTGTAATTTGGTGGGATCAGTTAGTTATTAACAAGAGGCGGAATAGAGAACATCCCATTGAGACTTGGGTAGACATGAAGGCAACAATGAGGAAGCGCTTTGTGCCCAGTCATTATTATCGAGACTTGTATCAAAAGTTGCAAAGTTTGAAACAAGGCCACCGGAGTGTCGAAGACTATTACAAAGAAATGGAGATTGCTATGATAAGGGCAGATGTGGAGGAAGATCGAGAAGCAACCATGGCTCGTTTCCTCAATGGGTTAAATCAAGAAATTGTCAATATTGTTGAATTGCAACATTATGTGGAGGTAGATGAGATGGTACAAAAGGCCGTCAAAGTTGAACAACAACTTAAGAGGAGGGGCAACACACGTGCTTCAACAACAAACTTCCGATCCATTGGTTGGAAACCAAACCAGCCAAGAAGAGAGGAAAATGCCCAAACATCCACCACCCACAAGCCAAAAGTCGGGCCATCCAACCATGCAAATCAAGGTAAAGCAGAAAACCCTAGTCCTCGAAATTCTGTCATTAGATGTTTTAAATGTCTGGGAAGGGGGCACATTGCAAGTGAATGCCCGAACAAGCAGGTTATGGTGTTACGAGACAATGGAGAAATTGAGACTGATGAAGAAGAAACTGATTCAGAATCTGTTTCAACATTGGAGGATGAAAGTGGCTTTGAAGCGGCAATGGATGGACAACTCTTAGTCGCACGAAGAGCTCTTAGCACCATCACCAAAGAAGATGACCAGGTACAACGAGAAAACATCTTTCATACTAGGTGCCTTGTTAATGAAAAAGTTTGTAGTATGATTATTGATGGAGGTAGTTGTACTAATGTGGCTAGCAGTTATATGGTTGAGAAACTAAATTTACCTACTCTGAAGCATCCTAGTCCATACAAGCTGCAATGGTTGAGCGATTGTGGAGAGATTAAGGTAACAAGACAAGTTATGGTTTCCTTTACTATTGGCAAGTATAAGGATGAAGTTCTATGCGATGTGGTGCCAATGCAAGCAAGTCACATTCTCTTAGGGAGACCATGGCAATTTGATAGAAGAGCCAATCATAATGGTTACACAAATAGATATTCTTTTGTAATTAATAAGAAACCCATTACTCTTGTACCCCTCACTCCAAAACAAGTGTATGAAGATCAAATACAACTGAAAAGAGCAATTGAAAAAAAAATGAGAGAAAATAAAGAAACAACTGAGAGTGAAAGTAAAAAAAGTGATGAAATGAGTGGAGAAAATGAAGAAGAAAAAAAAAGCTTGAGCAAAATAAAAGAAAAAAATAAAGAGAAGCAAAAAGAGAGTTTTTATGCATCAATGAGTGAAATCAAGGGAGCTATGGTTTCTGAAAAGCCTATACTTGTACTTTTGTATAAGGAGGCTTGTTTTTCAACTAACGAACTTAACCCTTCTTTGCCTAGTGTTATTGTCTCTCTTTTGCAGGATTTTGAAGATGTGTTTCCCGATGACATACCTAAGGGGTTGCCACCAATTAGGGGAATTGAGCACCAAATTGACTTTATACCCGGCGCTTCCATTCCAAATCGACCGGCTTACAGGAGCAATCTAGAAGAGACAAAAGAGCTTCAAAGACAGGTAAGTGAATTGTTGGAAAAAGGGTATGTTAGGGAGAGCATGAGTCCATGTGCAGTTCCAGTTTTGTTGGTTCCTAAGAAGGATGGAACATGGAGAATGTGCATTGATTGTCGAGCAATCAACAATATAACGATAAAGTATCGCCATCCTATTCCTCGTTTAGATGATATGCTGGATGAATTACATGGTTCTTGTGTATTTTCCAAAATAGACTTGAAAAGTGGATATCATCAAATTCGAATGAAAGAGGGCGATGAATGGAAAACTGCATTCAAAACTAAATATGGATTGTATGAGTGGTTAGTAATGCCGTTTGGCTTAACTAATGCACCGAGTACTTTCATGCGTTTAATGAATCATGTTTTGCGTGCATTTATTGGAAAATTTGTTGTGGTATATTTTGATGATATTCTCATATATAGTAAAAACTTGGATGATCATGTAATGCATTTGAAATCTGTTTTAGATGTGCTCATGAAGGAAAAGTTGTTTGCTAACTTGAAGAAGTGTACCTTTTGCACTGATAAAATTGTGTTTCTAGGATTTGTTGTGAGTGCACAGGGTATACAGGTTGATGAAGAGAAGGTGCGTGCAATCCAAGAATGGTCGAGTCCCACAAACGTTGGTCATGTGAGAAGTTTTCATGGACTTGCAAGTTTCTACAGACGGTTTGTCCCTTACCGAAGTAATCAAGAAAAACGTTGGTTTCAAGTGGGGAGAAGAACAGGAGAAGGCATTTCAAATAATCAAGCAAAAACTGACCCATGCCCCCTTACTGTCTTTGCCTAATTTTAATAAAACATTTGAAATTGAATGTGATGCTTCAGGTACTGGTATAGGCGCAGTTTTAATGCAGGAGGGAAGACTAATTGCTTACTTCAGTGAAAAACTAAGTGGGGCAGCTTTAAACTACCCAACTTATGACAAAGAGTTGTATGCTTTGGTTAGGGCTTTGAAGACATGGCAGCACTACCTTTGGCCTAAAGAATTTGTGATTCATACAGATCATGAGTCCTTGAAACACCTAAAGGGCCAACAAAAGCTAAACAAGAGGCATGCCCGATGGGTTGAGTTCATTGAAACATTTCCGTACGTTATTCGGTACAAGCAAGGTAAGGACAACGTCGTCGCAGATGCACTTTCTCGCAGGTACGTTTTACTTTCTACTCTTGGTGCTAAATTACTTGGTTTTGAACAAATTAAGGAACTATATATTACTGACCATGCTTTTAGTGAAGAGTATAAATTGTGTGAGAAGTTTGCAAATGGTAAGTATTTTAGGCATGATGGATTCCTATTTCGTGAAAATAAATTATGCGTGCCTAATTGCTCAGTCAGGGAATTATTGGTTAGAGAATCCCATGGTGGCGGTTTGATGGGACATTTTGGAGTTGCAAAGACTTTAGCTGTTTTGCAGGAGCACTTCTATTGGCCACATATGAAAAGAGACGTTGAAAGGATTTGTGGACAATGTATCACTTGTAGACAAGCTAAATCACGAGTACAGCCCCACGGTTTGTATACACCTCTTCCTATTCCTTGTGAACCATGGGTTGATATTTCAATGGATTTTGTGCTGGGATTACCTAGATCTAGACATGGAAAGGATTCAATTTTTGTTGTTGTGGATAGATTTTCAAAGATGGCACATTTCATTCCATGTCATAGAACTAATGATGCTTCACATGTTGCAGATTTGTTCTTTAAAGAAATTGTGCGATTACATGGCATACCTAGAACAATTGTTTCTGATAGGGATGCTAAGTTCCTAAGTTATTTCTGGAAGACTTTATGGGCTAAATTAGGAACTAAGTTGTTGTTTTCAACAACTTGTCATCCTCAAACAAACGGACAAACAGAAGTTGTAAATAGAACTTTATCTACTTTGTTGCGGGCAATTATTAACAAAAATATCAAAACATGGGAAGATTGTTTGCCACACGTTGAGTTTGCTTATAATCGTTCTGTTCACTCTGCTTCTAAATTTTCACCATTTGAGATTGTTTATGGTTTTAATCCTTTAACTCCTTTGGATTTATCACCTTTGCCTTTATCTGAGTGTGTTAATTTAGATGGAAAAAGAAAAGCTGAACTTGTAAAGCAAATTCATGAAAAAGCAAAACTCAACATCGAAAGAAGAACTCAACAATATGCTAAACATGCCAACAAAGGGCGACAACAGGTGATCTTCGAACCAGGAGATTGGGTTTGGTTGCACATGCGTAAGGAACGATTTCCGACTCAACGAAAATCCAAACTACTACCTAGAGGAGATGGACCTTTCCAAATTTTGGAACGGATTAACGACAATGCATACAAATTAGACCTCCCAGGTGAGTATAATGTTAGCGCATCTTTTAATGTTTCTGATTTGAGTCCTTTTACTGCAGATGATGAGCTTGATTTGAGGACAAATCCTTTTCAAGAGGAGGGGAATGGTGAGGACATGGCTAACATAAGAGAATGGAATGAAGACCAGATTCAAGTTCCTATTGGCCCAATCACAAGATCACGGGCTAAGAAATTCATAAATGCATTAAGTGGGCTGATTCAAGTAATTTGGGCTCAAGCATGCAAATGGAGACCCACTGAAGAAGAAGAAGAAGAGACCCAAACATTAATAAATATGGTCCAAATCCAAGAATGACAAATTTGGGCTCATGTGCTCTTAAGAGCACATTGGATACTCTTTGATTAGGGTGTGGACGAAATTATAGTGTTTATTACTCTTAAGAAGCACATTGGATTCTCTTAAAGAGGAAAACAACAAATTGTAATGTTTAGTGCTCTTAAGAGCACATTGGATACCTCTTAAGAGCACATTGGATACCCTTTAGAATCACTACTTTAGGAAGCACCATTATTACTTTGTTTTCTTTAAGTACATGTGAATGTTTAGTGCTTAGATTTCCTAGCTCTATAAATTGTAACATTTTCATTAATAGAAATACACTTGAATATTGATACAAACTTGAGAGCAAATTCTCTTTGATTCTTCTTGAACTTATCAGATTTCTCTGTGGCGTTCAAATCATAGACTTATCAATCAAGTTTCCATCCTTGATTGTGGCGTCTTCATTATACCAAGGTTCACATCTCTATATAGGTGTTGGGTCAAGGTTTTTCCACTCGAATCTAAAATTAGAACGATCCTAGGTATTAAACTTCTTACGGGTTTCGTCACAAGTTGGCGTGGTTCGTATCAATATTCACCACTAAAAATTACATCATCATCTTCATTTGTGACATTCTCAGATCTAATATTGATGCCAACTTCAGCGTCCACACCACAACTCGAATTTGGCCTTATTGGGCTGGTTGATTGAAACACACCATCTTCTCCATTTACTATTTCAGCATTTGGTAGGGGTGTCAATCGTGTCGTGTTAGTCGTGTTTGTTCGTGTTATTCGTGTCGTATTTTCGTGTTGGTTGGCACATTAAAAAATTTACTTGAATTTTTTTTTTGTTACTTATTTATAATAGTAAGAAATAACAAAACCTTTAAGAACATAAAAAAATTATTGATTAATTCTTACTAAAAAAAAATTCGTGTTGTGTCGTGTTCGGATCGTGCTATCGTGTCGTGTCAGAAATTGCCACCCCTAGCATTTGGATCTTTTTCTTCCATTTTATTGACTTCGTCATCCTCCAATTTATTATCACCTTCATGTTCACCGTCAAAAATTATATCCTCATCTTTATTTGTGACATTCTCAGATCTAATATTGACGCCAACTTTAGCGTCCACACCACAAATCTAATTTGGCCTTATTGGGCTGGTTGTTTGAAACACACAATCAGCTTCGAAAGGGACATTTATGTTTCCCTTTTTGAAAATATCTAACACACTGGCCAACATCTGCTTCATTTCCCTAACTTCTTGCTTCACAACCAACAATTACTCCATAACCTAAAAATATGTGAATGCATTAGCATTAAAATTATGTCAATGTAATTATCGAGACATACTGTTCACGCTAAATTAGAATTAAATAAGATTTTTCTAGGTTATAAAAAACAACAATTATTTCTGCTCGCTCATTTTTCACAAATAATAAAATATCCGAAAAGGGATATAAATTGTACCTTGTCAAGGGATGTCGTTGATGAAGATGGTTGACATTCATCTATCAACTTTTCCTTTCCCCTCTTCTCAACTTTTCCAACATTATGGAAAAGTTCTTCACCAAACTCTTCTTCCATCTCTCTCATGGCAGCAACATTGGATTGATAATACGAACTATCCATCTATTGTTCAGTGGGAGCCAAGACTTGTAGAACCAATAGCTGCAAAACATTTAACATTTAAATGATACATTAAATAATGTAATGAATTAATAAATTCCAACATGAATAAAGTTAGTAACAATTTTAATTTAATAAGACATAATTACTGACATCATCGTGACTAAAGTAAGTCATCTCCAGGTATTTGAATCTCAAACACCAACCTATTTTTTTGCTTTCCCACTTTAGAATCCTTGGCATCAAATCTGATGCACGTTTACAACCCAAATCATCGACAAATGCAAGTATGGCTTCGTAAGCCCATACTTGTAAAGCCAATGGAAACCCATATACGTTATAAGAACTAGTTGAATATGATTTCCTCAATTTAGTATCTTCTGCTTTCCCTTGAATATCCATATCATCTTCTACCTCCTCCTCAACTTCTTCATTTTTGTCCAACATATGGACATCCCTTGGTACCCTATTGACTATACAAGTTTTCATCCTTCGTATGGTAAATTCATAAACAACCTTCTCCCATGGGAAGTTGTTGAACCTGTCAAGATCTTCAACAAGGCAGAAGTATTGAAGATTTATCTTCTGTGACTTCTGCTCACCCAACAAAACAATCTCTAATGCTACTAATAATGACAAACGAAGAACATCATGTCTATCTGTGTTCTTCATTAACCTTTGGTATACTTCACATAACTTTGCCTTTGTAATGATATTATCCCTCTTGAAATATTGATGTTTTAATCTACTATCCAAACATTGAATGCTATCCTCACCCGTAAACATCAAACTAGTTATAAGGGAAAATTCTTCATATCCAAAACGATGTGGATGTCCATTTACAACAATTGTCATCTCTTTCCCACTTTGTTTCTTATCTTGCATTATCAAGAGATGGTGCACCAAAGGTCCAATGAACTCTATTATGTGTTTCTTTAATAGAAATCCAAAGCTCTTCATTCTAGACATATTAGAAATCTTTCCAATGAAGTAATCTTCACGTTGTACGCATGGAATTCGTTCGTTATCTTGAGATGCCATCATCTACATCACGGGAAAAGGGTAATAAAAATTCATGAAACAAATATTCAGATAGTACCAAAACAATATAAAGCTAATATAATAACAAATACTTAATTTTAACATTTATTAGACAATAGGTTGTAAATTTTATAAATAAATCATCATTGAAGAACAAATTAAATCAATTAACTTGTAAATTTCCTTTCAACTGTAAAGTAATTATAATTACATAAAAAACAAGGCTACAATATGCATGTCAAATAGATAAGTGAAAATGATGTTGAAGTATGATAGAAATTCTTCGATAATCATACCAGTGTTCTTAAGAGCAAACAACTGATGATTATGAAAAAACAAGAGATTAATGAATGATTAGTTGAACGAATGAAAGATATACATTTCAGGTGACCGACCTCGAAGCAAGCAGTTAGTAGTCACCACTTTAAAAAATTGCCTAAAGCTCCTTTTACTTGATATGGCTTGCATCTAGTAGCAGCTAGCAACAGAGGTAGAATTCAGGTAAAAGCAAAACTGATGATGCAACCCAAGAAAGGAGAAAGAGGAAGGGGAAGGGGGAATCCATTAACCCAACACCACCAGTCAAAATATTTTTATATTCTTTTGAAGTTTCACTTAATTCTTAGTTTATTGATTCTTTCTTTTCTTTTTTTTCCTTTCTATTTTTTTTCTTTTAATTATAGGATTGGAGATAATTGTTGGTTTATTAAAACACCATACTTTATCAAACCTTCTAAACAATAATAATAGCATCAATGCATTTATCATATAAACAATCTCAACCAGAAAAAATCCTAGGGACCTGAAACTTTCATCACCACTTTACTTAAAAATTGGTACATAAAAGCTAGACAACTAAGTCAGGAAAAAAATATTTATAAGAAACTTGCACTACTTTATATCCTGCCAAATTCATTGTTTAATCAAATTGTTCCTATATTACATAATTTCCACTATTCTTATTGGATGCTATCTATACCATTATAATACTCGGAGACAACAAATCCATAGACCAAACCTATTGTAAACAGTAATAGAGCTAGGAATATTATTTAAAGGGGGAACCATGTAGACAAGTATAACAAGAAAAAAATATGTTTGTAGTTAACTACTATGAAATTTATAAAAACTATTTTAACAGTATAGAATAAATAAGTCAAATCTATATTTTTTACAAAAAGTGTCCAATTTGTAAAATATAAAATAGTAGCTACATTATATTAGAAAATAATAAAGGAATTAATAAAGTTCAATTTTTACAATTAGATTTAGTATTACATTTTTCATATAAGTCACAAAATCTAATGAAAGGAAGAACAAAATAAGAGAGTGACTTTATTGTTAAAAAGTGTTGTTTTAAACATTTATTTATTAAATAACAATTTGGTATAGTATTCAAATCAGACTATTCTCTAAGAAGATAATAAGCTTTATCACTCTACCGTAGAGTGGTTGGTATTGTTTTAAATGTTGAATAATTTATATTTGAACAACTACACATAATTTTTCTTTAAAAGAATAAAAATGAAAGGAAAATGTCGCAATCTTGTTGGCTCTTTCATGTAAAAGTATAAGATATAAATACATATTTTGATATAAATGGCTTGTCAAAATTTAAAATATATCATATGTTTGAAATGAAAATAATTTTTTTGAGGGACACTAGTCAAATCTTACACATACGTTACAAGCAAAAGGCACAATTACAAAAGTTGAGACGTTAGTGATTATAAATGAGAAACAAAAAAATAATTTTGTATGTGAAAACTGGACCTGAGGTAAGAAATTCTAGACAATTAAATTAATCAAATTCACTCAAAGCATAGATATGAAGAAGACTGCAGAACACTTGATACCATGAATTGTCACTGACGTCTCAGCAATATTTGTTGCCAGTATTACCTAAATAGAATTGTGGAGTAGTATATGAGCTGGAATTTAAACACTTTATATAGCCATTTTTTATAATATATTTTTTCCTGATAGACCATTAAAAAGGGCTAATTTTATGGTGCTTGGTGGTAAGGAGGAAGGTTTCCACTGAGAACACAATTGATTAAGTTATGAAAAGTAAGGCATTTCATCGCAAGTAAAATTAATATCTAAAGTGAGAATATTACATCCATCATCACTGAAATCAAGTCAACTTGAAAATGTTCCCTCGAAAAGCTTTCAATGCTATAGATATTATAAAATGAGCCTCACATTAAACATCCATTTTAAGCTTTCAACAATTGCAAGTTTTACTAATAACATGGACTACATAGTGTTAAGTTAAAAAACACTACCTTACGAAAACCTGGTGAGGCAGGTGTAAAAACTCGCATCTGGTGCTCTGATGGAAGAGAGGAAAGTAAAGGAAATGTCACTAGCTTTTGGCTGTTTTCAAGTAGTTGTCTAAGTCGTTCTTTCACAAGCCTTTCAACAGACTCGATCTCTTCTTGTCCGGTCAAAAATACAAGTATATCACCTGGGCCTTGCTCAAGATGAATCTAATTAGAGAAAGATACATTAGGGCTAATGATTAATTGAGCAGCTTGAATACATATAAAGACTAAGTCAGTAAAACAACGGCGAGCACTAACTAGGATGTCTATTGGAGTGGTTGTGGTCGACGCTCTGCAAAAGGGAGGATTGGAGTCTTGGAGACGGTGGCCGCGGGCTTGAGGGTGATAGTGAGGGGTTAGAGACAGACGTTCTATTAGAAGGGTAATATTAGGACTTCGAGCAAATACCAACTCCCAAGTTTTCTTTTCTTTTTTTCCTTTTTTTTATCAGCCTTTTCCTACCGACTATTGCCTGTGAATTTTCACTTAAATAAGTTATTTTGCAAGATTTTTAACATGGGGTACAAAAGTGACATTTTTCATCTCTAAGGGCCTAATTAAGACAATTGCCCGTTATCATTACTCTTTTTACTACTTATATATATTTTTCTTAACTTATTTGTAAATGGCTTTTAATCCTTATTTAAAAGTATTCTTTTAATATATAATATATACATGTATTATTTATTTAATTTGTCACATTATGATCACACATGTATTATATAAGTATAAGTGTTTTATATATATGTGTGTATGTAAATTTTGGTTATAAATAACTTAAATAAATAATATTAATAAATAATATTTTAGATTATTTTATTTAAAAGTATAAATATGTTATATACATATGGGCTAATTTTGGTGACAAATAGCTTAAATAAATAATATGAATAAATTATATCTAAGATCACTTTATTTAAAAGTATAGATGTTAATATATTTAAAAATTAAAATTTATAAAAAATACTTAAAATTAAAAAAAATATTGATTTAAGATAACTTAACATATATGTCATTAAATTTAAATATTTTAATATATAAGATAATTTGTTAACACAATTTATTTAAACAATTTATATGAGAAAAAGTCATCATATATATATATATTTCTTACGTAAAAGGCAAGAATGGAATGGGGGAATAGTATTTGATTATTCTTCTACATTACCTTTTTTTTTTTTTTTTATTCCAATAAATATTAAAATATTCTTAAAATAATTATACTTTTTATGAACGGTTGTTTTGTTAATTTTATTTTATATCGTTTTGATTATTTTTCATTTTTTTTGTTTCTATAATTATTTTGTTAATTTTGTTGTACACTAATAAATACCAAAATATCCTACATACTTATTATTTTTTCTTCGACACTAGTAAATACATTTTTTATAAATAATTAATTTGTTAGTTTTATTGTATACTATTTTGATACTTATTATTTTCTTTTTATTCTATACCAATAGATACTAAAATGTCTCTAAAATAAATACACTTCTTATAAATAGATATTTTGTTAATTTTATTGTGTATCGTTTTGATCATTTCCACTATTTTTTGGTTTTTATTTTTTTAATACATTATTAAATATCAAAATACACTTATAATAAATACAATTTTTTATAAATTGATTTTTCTTGTATACCAATATTTATTGTATGCTTTTTTAATTTTTATTACACTAATAAATATAAAAATATACTTATAATAAATACATTATTTCTTATAAATTGATTTTTTTGTACACCAATAAATATCGAAATGTCTCTACATACTTATTAAATTTAAATAATCGATTTTTATTTATATTCTTTTTAGAAGTAATATTAATTTTTTAAATTATGTATTAAGATCAAAATATTAACACAAAATATAAGATAAAAAATAAATTTATAATATAGCATATTTTATATAAATTAATATTGATTTAAATAATTATTTTAAAGTAAATTATTTTAATAATGTAATTATATTATATGTATGCACGGGTTCAAAACTAGTATATATATAAAAAGCCTCAAAGAGGCATGAATAGTAAAATGGTTATCCTCCAACATTTTTTTTCCTATTTTACCCTTTGTTTTATTTATTTATTTTTAAGGTCAACTTTTTTATTTTAATTAATTTTTTTTACTACTAAATATACTTTTTATTAATAGTTATTTTGATAGTTTTATTATGAAACTTAGTTGTTTTGTTAGCTATATTATGTACCATTTTGGTTATTTTTATTTCATTAATAATGAATAGTGAAATGGTACAACAATAAGCATATAGGATGTGAATCAGGCAATACAGTGAAATCAATGAATGATTTTCAATCACTTCAAGACCTCTTATATGAAAACATATTTGGTAAACGATGATTGTACTCTTACAATATGTAATCACACATAACACAACATCTAACATGGAAAACCTACATAGGCACCCCATATGTGGTTACATTCACGAGTTCTTTAAGAAAACCACTTGATAGGAAATAATTCATTGATAAGTAAATCAATAGCATACAACTGATAAAAGTATAAATGTAAATACCTCTACTAGTCAAGACATGTTCAGGCTAAACTATGAGTGCAGAAAACGTGTATAAGTGATAAGTATTTAAAGATCGAGTTGTCATACCTACGAGAATTAGACTAACAGCGAGTTGGGTACCAACCTATAGTTGCACTAAACTATTTAGACTAACGATAATTGATAGGTAAAAATTATAAAAATCTAATAATTATACTACTTGATCGATCACAATTATACTAACAATTTAAGCATAAAAGGGTCATAGGAATTCACTATCCCTCAATTTCCTACACATAAATTAATTTACCATCCCAAGCAATTACCAAACAAATTATATGATCAATTGACTCTAACCTACGCATGCATTCCTCTCTCAAGTAAACTATACACAATATAGTAATCTAACATAATCACACTTTTATGCCAATTAGATTAAACTATTATTCATTACAAACATCAATTATAAACCACATATACAAGAATCATACTTTCATCCTATAAACCATACATGCTATTCAATCAAAATAAATAATTAAATACTTCTCTTAAAGCTACCTAATTGCCTCTGTGGTATAATTATTAATTAGATAATTAATTACAAGAAATTCATATTGAATAATGTAATTTAATTTGCAATCATATTGGATTGGAGAAACATATTAATTCATTATATAGATAAATTGAGTTCATTAGGATCCTAACAAGTTTAGCTATACATAATCATATTCAATAAAATTCAAGAATAATAAGATAAATTGAGTTCAATAGGTTCCTAACAAGCTTAGCTATACAAACTAATTCATTGTATAGATAAATTGAGTTCAATAGAATCGATTTCCACCTTGGTAATAGTCGGGAGAAAATCGATCTCTCCAAGCTATTACCACGGTGGAACTAAACTCCAATACCTTCAATCTTGCCTCATTCTCTTGATTTGCCTCATTCTCTAAACTGCTGTCTCTTTCTCTTTATATTTAGGTTAGTGTATAAAAGTATTGAATCCTTTTATTTGGTTGCTAAGAGTTATATTTATAGACTAAGTGTTTTAGGTCATAAGTAATTGTAATCAAAGTAGGAAATATTGTCCAACTAGGAAACTGGTCCAAATAGGACACCATAGATTCTGGCCATATTTCATGCACACCCCAATGCGCACCACTCCTAGAGCTCTAGGAACACATGTTGAAGAACACACGCCGCAGCTAGTATTTTTGCCAACTGTGGCACAAGCTGCTCGTGTTGCCAGGAAGGTTATGTGCACTCTAGCCTGAATTATTGTGCGCTGCAGCACTGAGCTCAGCTAGTCTGGGAAAATAGGCATGCCACAACATCAAATAGGTCCTGATTATGTCTCTTTTTGCTTGTTTTTTCTCCATTTGCTACTGTTTTACCTACTTTGGCTTAATTAAACATAAATGACGTAATTTTAATCATTTTAAGTGCAAGACAAGACAATTAGCTAACTTAGAAGTGACTAAAGAACTCTAATTTCATAGAGTTATCACACCCCAAACTTAACTTCTTGCTTGTCCTTAAGCAAAGCCAAAGCTAAATGATGAAGAACAAAACACTAACCAATATAGGTAAAATATTCACAAACACATTTCCTCTAATGCATGCATAATTAACGTAAAATTATCTCCTTCAAAGATTGTACAATCCTATTATAAAGGGGTTCACATGCTATCAATCAACTTTCTATTAATAAAAGTGTATGCTATATTTTTGATGAAATGATTTGTGTGTGTGTAAATTGCACATGATGTCATTCAATGCAGTCATGAAATCAACTTCTATGAGCATGCTAATAGATTAAGTCTTAGAACACATTTCATATGTCTAATTTTCACACCCCTCTCCACTAATATAAATTATGCATTTAGCTTAAGATCAAAAGAGTTTTGCATGCTTATAATGTTAGGCTTAGGTGGGGGTAGTGGGTGGTGACGTTTAGGCTTATTCCACACCTTAGCTTGCTTTCTAGTCTTCATGCAATGTGTAAACTACAATTGAGATTTCTTTTATTAGCCTAGTACAACTTATCATATTATTTTTCATTCTTTTATTCTACATTCTTTGGTAACTTCACAATGTCCTCAAACTTAATTTTTTTTTAATTTATTCCTTTTATTTTCATTTTTTGTTCATAGAAATATTGGTGTTGTGATTATATTTTTACAGGGTGCATTACATTCGACCTTACTCTATAGCACAACACATGATTATATTTTCACACAAGTTAAGAGTGCAAGGGTAAAGATAATACACATTTTCTATTAAACTCACATGTGGTTAAAAGAAACGAATGATATTTCATTATGCTCAAATGGACCTAAGGATATAAATGATGGTTATCTTGAAAGGCTTAATCGATTCATATAAAGGTTTAAATTATTTCTCATGCTAAATACTATTCAGGATTTTGTTTCAACAGATGATCAAATAAATTCTAAAGCATGGTAGACTTTATCAAATGGCATAACTTACATCAAATTTTCTCCAAAAAAGAACATCAAAATTAATGGCATGTGCATAAAAATGAATCAATCTAATAAAAAACTAACAAGCATGCACAAGATTCATGTAGGTATCTCAATAAACATGTTAAATTTCTTATCCTAATCATGACAACCAATTCTATCATTGGGTTCATAGATTTTATATCAAGCATACATGCATTTAGATTCCATGTGTTCATCAATTTTTACCCAATTTATTGTTAAACTATCCTTAAAAAAATTAAAAATAACTACTAATCACAAAAGAAGAGAACAAAGTTCCCTCCCCCACACTTAAATGCACATTGTTCCCAATTCGCAAAACATATAGAGAAAACAACATAAAAATAAATTGGGTAAAGAAAAACTCACTTAATGATGCCATAGTCTTCATCAACTTGATATGTTCATGTAAGCACTATTGTCTCCCTCTCTCTTGCTTTATTCACCTAAAAAATCCAACAAAACTAATAATTAAATTGTAAAACACAAACAAAAAATTTTAATCACTTGAGTTGTCTCCCAAAAAGCGTCACATTTAAGGTCATTGCCTAGACCATCCTTATCCATCTAGGTGGATAATACACTTAATATTCCGTAAACAACACCTTGGAGGTTTTTATGGTTGTTAGGCCAAGATCATCATGATTTCTACTTGGGTTCCAACCTATCTTCCTCTTTGTAAGAGTATCTTGAACCATTTTTAGAATGTGAAAACTTTCAACGCTAGATTCTTGCCTAAAGGCTAAGTCAAACAAAATAGTTGGAGGTTCATTATTGAGCTTTCACTTCTTAAGCTTACTCTTAAAATCCTACCAATAGTTTTCACCTACTTTTTTAGGAAGGTCATTGTCGAGATAAATCTTGAAGGTAACTCTTTCATCTTAATGCTTGATGTGATCTCCCTATTTTATATATCAAAGTGAAGCCCTTTAGTAATTACTAGTGGTGCATCTAAAATGATATAAGAGCCTCTCTTTCTTTTGCTTTGGCTACTACATACTCCTCAAAACTATCGTTATGTTCATCTTCTACCACATGCTTAGGATCCTCCATGCTCTCCACTACCTCATGTATTTCACCCAAGTTAGTTGTATTATTAAGGTTGAGCTCTTTGTCTTCTATAAGTAGGTTTATGTTATTGTCACCAAACAAAAAGCTTTGAGTTTGGGTGAGGTTGTAAGATTATAGTTGCTCTCCCGTGTCATGATTAAGGCACCCACTTGTTGTTCCTTAACTTTTAATTTGTCTATGAGGCTTTGCATCAATTCCATACAAGAGTTTAAGTTATTGCCATTAGTTGATTCTTTCTCTTATGGGGGTGGTTGTAGATGATAGTAGTCCATTGCATATGTTGGTCATATAGAAAGTATTCCCTCTTGATTGTAGCTCTAAGAGTTGTAAGATTGACTTCCTCAATTCAAATTTTGATAGTATGAGTGTGATGATTTGGAATTGGTGTAGAAATTGCTATAGGTGAGGTCCTCTTCATTCTATGTAATGGATGTTGTACGAGTTGAGTAGCTATATAGGACCTCAACATAAAAAATCTGAATGTACTTATATAGAGAGCTTCCTCATAGTACTTGATGAGAACCATGGACCGCTACAACCGTTATAAATTCTAAATGGACTGATCATAAGATCAAAGATGAAATGACTTAAGGAAGCTTTAAATGGACTCATTCAAGAGTTGATACATAAACAAGGAAAGTCAAAAAGTGATTGCACTGTGTGGAAGGAATCGGTCAATAAATTAACGGCAGAATCCCCAAAAGAAGTTGTGCACTACAGTGGCTAACTCTCAGGATTTATCTGGGAGACGTGCATTTTGCGGCACTTGACCCTCGGGTTTGTATATTGGGCATCTCGCAGTGGCAGGGATTTTCATCCATCGTGTCCCGCATTCATTTTGTGTTGTCTGAGCCATATCTTTCGCAACACAATTAAAATTTTTGTGTAATTTTTTACCATTATATAAAAATCAATGGTTGAGATCAATTCTTTTAGGTTTTTGTTTGCTGCTACAAAACTTTCTTCATAAATACAAATTTGATTCAAAAATCAAAATTGAGAGCTTTAAAGCTCTATATTCTTTCTCTAACCAACTTATCAAGGAAATTACAAACCTTTGTGGCGTTTATATCATCTTGTCTCATGGTGAGTAATGTCCATGTGTTAAGGTGAGTTTGTAATAAAAAATTTGAACTTCTTTTTTAGGGATTTGAATGCTATTTTAGTGTTGGGTCTTAGAACGTTTCTCTTGTAGTTCTCAAACCGTATTGTGTTTGTGGGTTACATGGTTTGTGCTTTCAATTTTGCATCAGTACTAGCTCATTCAATGTATGCTATGAGGTTGGTTGCCTCTTCAATTGTTATCTTTGTATCCATAAATCTTTAATGCTCAATAAAATCTATCACCTATCTATCAATACAAAACTAAAGAAAAAGATTATACAACAAAAGATAAATAGAAAAAAATAACTAATAAAACAAAAATAACCCAAAGTTATGTTAGTAAAAAGGAAAAGTTAATAAAATAATACAAAAAAAAAAAGTAGAAAATAAAAAAAATCAATCAATTATGGTAAGTATACTTAAATTAGTGAAAAAAATTATATTATTGGATAAGTATGCCTAGAGTTAGAAACTCTAAAACACATTGAGTTAGTTTCTTTGTACTTGACTATTAGATATTGCAAACTACACTTAGTGATAGCAAAATTTTACAATTGTTTGGAAAATTTGAACAATTTGGTTTGCTAAAGAGTTAAGAGCACTTGAGCGATCAATCTGAGTGCTAAACACGTGAGGTAATAGAGTGAAATTACTTTTTTTGTTATTACTAATCGTTTGTTCGTATTAGTTATTACAAAATGTTTGATAGGAATAGCTCTGAGGAAAACTTGATACAACATTCATGATAGGTTAAGAAATCTTTAAGAATTAGTAAATCATGTTTACCCATTTCTTTCTACCTGTCCTTAACCTTAACTAGGTAGCGAGGATAGTTCCTCTTTTAGTTCCTAGGCTCTCCGTTATGGAAACAAATTTCCTTTGCTCCTTTCTTGTTCTTATTTTCTTTACTAGGTTTTTCCCTTTTTCCTCGCTCTTGAGGCCTTTTTTTTTTTTTTTTTCCCTTCACTGATCCTTTATGCTTCTTGCTAGTGGAAGGTTGAGCCATATCAATATTTGCTTCACCACTGACCTTCTTACTGTCCATTACAGACTCGTAAGTGTTAAACTCATTCAAAAGCTAAGTCAGGATGAACCTTAGCTTGTTCATGAAGTAGTTACTTTTTACCGTAGGAAATTAGGGGATAAGGTCTCCAAGATCATTCTCACTTGAGTTGTTCAATCAATAACCCCTATTGATTTTTGTATCATTTATGTGCATGATCATTTTAATTACATGCTACCAAACTGAGGTGCCCACTTTCATCTTGGCATTCATGACCATTTTTAGGACCTCATGCCTAACCTGTTCTGATGGCCTCCTAAACATGAGTTGTAGAGATGCCATTGTCTCATAAGCAATATCAAGCTTCTTATGTTGAGTTATGATCACATCATTTATCGCAACTAAAAGATAGTATCTCGCTTTTAAAAGATAGTATCTCGCTTTGTTGTTGGCATCAATCCAACTATCATATGATATTTATATGATTATAATGGCGGTGATGTATGAAAGAAATTAAATTTTTATCTAAGTAAAGAGGCACATAAATGTTAGATTCATCTAGTTTGAGGATTTTTGTGGTATATGTGGTAGTTTATATGGTTAGTATGACTGTTTTTGGTTTGTGTAATGTGTGCATGTTTGTATACACTTTAAGTCTCAACGAACTCTAGAACTCCTTTGAAAACCCATTAAAGCGAAATAATAGAATCAAATGCCACTTAGAAAGTGATTTAGGCCATCTTTGGACCGTTTGAACTTTTCAAGCCTCCCCGTGTTGTTTTATCCATAGTAACACCCGTGAACTCAACATTGATATATACATTGTACTACCCTTAGCGATAAGAGTACTCAAGGTAATACTTGGTTTTCATGAGCTATTATATTGTATATGTCTTGCTTTGATATGATTTTTTTTTTGAATAATGAGCAAGAAAAGTACAGAAAGAAAATCAAGCAAAAATTCAAGGGATGTATGGAATTTATAAAATAGGAGGATGCAAAGGAACATTTGAGTAGAAAAAGTTGAATAAGTTTTTGAAATAAAAAGTACTCTTATCCTATTGAGAATAACATTTCTGTACTTTCATAACCACACACCTAAACACAACTTGCAAGCTTAATGAAGTCCTATTATTTCTAGGTAGTTTGATTTCTATATTAGTGGAGATGGATTTGAAAAGTGAGCTTTTCGAGGTTGTAAGTGCAATTTTCACTCATATTTTACTTGCAGGATTTTGAGATCTAAAATGTAATCTATGAATATCATGCAAGACACGATTAGATAGTGTAATTAACGAGCTTGTGGTTTAATTAGTTGTTCAAAAGCCGATTACTAAGATGAGTTTGATATTTGGACTGTTTTTGAGCTTAAGTGATTTTTAACTATTTTGTATGCCATTCGTTATTGACAATTTTTGAGACATATGCATGGATTGATTCAAATATGTTTAGAGTCTTTATTAGTTTTGAGAGTCCTACGATGTTTGTGGGTGTCATCACTGAAAACCCTCACGAGACTATAACTCGTCCACTAGGGCCACCTAGGGGTTTAAATGCTTGTTGCATATGCTAAATGAAACCGTGATAATCTACGGAAGTGATTTAGGTTAGTTTATTTTATTTGTTTTATTTTAATTTTTAGATCGCTCCACTTGCTAGAGACTAGCAAGAAGGTAGTGGGGGGTTGTGATAAGTGCTTGAAAAGTACTAACATTTCGTGATTTACTATGCTTAATTGTTTAAAAATAGATTTGTTTTATATTATTTATTTGATTATTTTCATAAATCTATCAAATCGGAATCACGGGTATGTTTTAGTGTATTTCAGGTGTTTTTAGCGTCAAATGAGTTGAATGGTGCAAACACGTAAAGACGGAACACTTATGGCGCTCAGATCACAATTTACGGGCAAAATGAGTCAAAATATGTAAGCCGTACATGACGAGCCAGCACATATGTAAGGGGGTACATGTGAAGAAAGGAAAGGCAACATATGCCGCGGTGAGCACCTCTCGGGTTTTGACATTATTTCCAAATTTTGTGTTGCACCGCGTCGGGGAATATTGTATGCTGCGGCACACCTATTCCTATTGCAATCAGGAATTGTGTAACCTTTACATCTATAAATACCCCTTTTAGAGTCCATTGTAAACACAACTTTTATGCACTTCAATTTTGCGAACAAACAAGAGATTCAACCAGATTTTGGGAGCTTTTCCACACTCAACGAAGCAAGGGAATCAATTCTAAGAATCCAAGAAAACCATTGACGATTGAAGATCAAGCTTTTGGAGAAGAACGCTATCCAATCTAGTAGTGGTATTTAGATCTAGGGTTTTCTTCTTGTTATAGAACTCTACTTTTCTTCTTACTTCTTTGAGTGTATGTTCACATTATATTTGTCTATGAATTTTAATATGAACATGAGTGGCTAATTTCATTATGGATGTTTAGTTTGTGTTGCCATGTTTGCTAGAACTGTTGTGGTAAATGTTTTATTATTTTGAAATAAATAAATTTACCTTTTGATTAAAAGCATGTTTAGATATTTAATTGTGAATTTTCATAGGCTAATTTGAGATTCATAATTAGGTTAAAAAATCTGAGAATTTAGTTTTAGGAACGTCACTTTAACTATATTTTGAAAAACTTAATCAAAGCTTCAAATTAGTGACTTAGTCATAGCATTAGTTTGATTGACATATTTTCCTTGCAGATATTTTGGTTGCTAATTGATATACCCGATCGTAGGATATTGTTTAGTTAATCAACAAAGAGAATTACCCGATCGTAGGAATTTTCGTAATTAAAAGGAAAGCCGGTAAAAATTGTTTATTAGAACATTCATGTTATTTCACCATAACTTTTCGATGCAAGCATGGCCAACCAAACTAAACATCTATACATCCTCCATTGATATTCAAAATCTATTTGAGTTAATTTTGAGTTTACGTAATTGTTTTCGTTAATTGTTCGTTACCATTGATCTTGCTACAAATCACACTTCGTTTACAATTTTACTAGGTTTAAGATTCTAGTTATTTAGAGTTTTAGTGTTACTAGAACTCTATTTAATTAGTGTTTTAATTGAGTTAAGATTTTAATTAGATTAAGGAAAAGGTTGTTTAGAACTATTGCAATTCCTTAAGAGATCGACCTCGGAGGTTTGCTTATCACTTGCTACAAGTGATTCGTACACTTGCGAGTACTATAATTTGCACATCAAACTACATACGAGCAACTTGCATTAAACAATTAACCCAAGCCGAATACCATCTTCATGGCCCCAAAAAAGGCCGACTCTGAAAAAAAGTAACAACATACATAGAGTCTGACTCGAACCAAAGTCGCCACCACCTAAATTTGTTCACATACATCATCGCATGAATGGTTGCCGCCAACTTTGCCTCAAAAGCATATGAACTTCAAGGCGGATACCAAAATAATCCTTAATAAAAGATGTTGAATTTTGAAAAATACCCACACAACTTGATAAGCCTAGCGCCCTAAATGCCTCATCATCTGTATTTACCTTTATCCAGTCCAAGGGTGGCACCTTCCAAATAACCTCTATAATCCTTGGAGCCCGTTGTGGGATGCTTGGTACCCAAAGATGCCTGAGCACCTGAAGATCATAAAAAATATTTCGCATAGATCCCTTCTATGATAGACCCAAACTATGACAAAAGAAAAACTCAGCATTGTTCGCTTGCTATAAAACCGATAATTATTTTTGGTTGTCTATATCACCCAAATGACTGAGGCAATCCCTACTTTTCATAAATTACCGAGCTATGAACCAAAATCAATTGCCACTGCGATTGTCCATAAATTATGCAATGTTGTCCATAAATTAAGAATTATATTTTCTTCTTCTTTCGTTGAAGTGTATGATCATATTTTATTTGTCTATGAATATTAATATGAACTTGAGCGGCTAATTTTATTATGGATGTTTAGTTTGTGTTGCCATGTTTGCTAGAATTGTGTATGGTGTATATTTTATTGATTTAATATAAATGAATTACCTTTTGATTAAGAGCATGTTTAGATATTTAATTATGAATTATCATGGGCCAATTTGAGATTCGTAGTTAGGTTGAAAGATCTTAGAATCTAGTTATAGGAACGTCACCTTAACTTTATTCTTAAACACTTAATCAAAGCTTCAAATTAGTGACTTAGTCATAGCATTAGTTTGATTGGCATTTATTTCCTTGCGGATAATTTGATTACTATTTGATTTACCCCTACCGAAGGCAGTTAATTAGTTAATCAACAAAGAGATTTACCCCGACCGCAGGCAGTCTCGTAATTAAAAGGAAAGCCGGTAATATTGTTTATATAGAACGTTCATGTTATTTCACCATACTTTTTCGATGCAAGCATGGCCAACCAAACTAAACGTCCATACATCCTCCATTTTCCTATAATGTATATGCGAAAGAGGAGATAACAAATAACTTCAAAATAAAATTAATCAAAATAAACAACTTTGACAGAGGAAGGAAAGGAAGTTGGCTTAGAGTTTCAAGCATAATTTAGCCATCGTATCAAGATGAAAGATGTATAACAAATGAGTTTTAATAAGTTCCTTTTTTTTGATGGTTGCAAAATACAACTAAAAATTATTTTTTTTAATGTGTGTTCAGGTTTGGGAAAATACACTTCGACCATAACATATATAAAAAGAAAATTGAAACAAGAGTCATGGTACTTGTACTCACTCTCTTTGGATCCTTGATGTGATAAATATAGTACTCGCAAGTGTACGAATCACTCATAGAAAAATGATAAGTAACTTCCAAGGTCGGTCTCTCAAGGAATTGCAGTGGTTCTAAATAACTGTCTTCTTAATCTAAATAGAGTTCTAACAAAAATAAAACACTAATTAAATAGAGTTCTAGTGAAACTAAAACTCTAAGTAACTAGAATCCTAGAGCAACTAAAATACTAATTAAATAGAGTTCTAGTAAAACTAAAACTCTAAATAACTAGAATCCTAAATCTAATAAAACTGTAAACAAGTTGGAATTGTGACGAGATCAATGGTACGAACAATTAACTAAAACAATATTGCAAGTTCACAATCAATTCAAATAGATTTGAAGATCAATGGAGGATGTATGGACGTTTAGCTTGGTTGACCATGCTTGCATCGAAAAGGTATGGTGAAATAACATGAACGTTCTATATAAACAATGTTACCGGCTTTTCTTTTAATTACGAGACTGCCTTCGGTCGGGGTAAATCTCTTTATTGATTAACTAATTAACTGCCTTCGATCGGGATAAATCAAATAGCAATCAAATTATGCGCAAGAAAATACATGTCAATCAAACTAATGCTATGATTAAGTCACTAATTTGAAGCTTTGATTAAGTGTTTCGGAATAAAGTTAAGGTGACGTTCCTATAACTAAATTCTTAGATTTTTCAACTTAACTACGAATCTCAAATTGGCCCATGATAATTCATAATTAAATATCTAAACATACTCTTAATCAAAAGGTAATTCATTTATATTAAATTAATTAAAATACACCATACACAATTCTAGCAAACATGGCAACACAAACTAAACATCCATAATAAAATTAGCTGCTCATGTTCATATTAATATTCATAGACAAATAAAATATGATCATACACTTCAATGAAAGAAGAATAAAATAGAATTCTATAACAACAAGGAAAACCTAGATCTAAATACCGCTTATGGATGGGATAGCGTTCTTCTCCAAAAGCTTTATCTTCGATCGTTGACGGCTTCCTTGGATCCTTAGAATTGTTTCTCTCGCTTCGTTGAGTGTGGCAAAGCTCCCAAAATTGAATGAATCTCTTGTTTGGTTGCAAAATTGTAAAGTGTAAAGTTGTATCAAAGTTGTTCAAGTTGTATGTAAGGGGGAGTCTAAGGGGGTATTTATAGATGTAAGGGTTTACACAAATCCTGATTGCAATAGGAATAGGCGCGTCGCGGCATACATTTTCCCCGCCGCGGCGCAACACAAATTCTGGAAATAATGTCAAAACCCGAGAGCTCCCCGCCGCGGCATGACTTTTCCTCGCCGCGACGCGTGTTGACTTCCTTTTCTTCATGTTTACCCCCTTACATATATGATGGCTCGTTATGTAAGGCTTACATATTTGTCTCGTTTAGCCCGTAACTCATGATCCAAACGCCGTAAGTGTTCCGTCTTTGCGTGTTTTCATTATTTGACTCATTTGACGCTAAAAACACCTGAAATGCACTAAAACATACCCGTGACTTCGAATGGATAGATTTATGAAAATATTCAAATAAACAACAAATAATAAATCTATTTCTAAACAATTAAGTGCAATAAACCACAAAATATTAGTACTTTTCGAGCACTCATTACAACCCCCAACCAGCTTTTGCTAGTCTCTAGCAAGTGAAGCGATCTAAAAACTAAAATAAAAACAAATAAAATAAACTAACCTAACCTAAATCACTTCCGTAAATTATCACGGTTGCATTTAGCATATGCAACAAGCCTTTAAACCCCTAGGTGGCCTTAGTGGACGAGTTATAGTCTCGTGAGGGTTTCCAGTGATGACACCCACAAACATCGTACGACTCTCAAAACTATTAAAGACTCTAAACATACTTGAATCAATCCATGCATATGTCTCAAAAATTGTCAACAACGAATAGTATATAAAATAGTTAAAAATCACTTAAGCTCAAAAACAGTCCAAATATCAAACTCATCTTAGTAATCGAATTTCGAACAACCAATCAAATCACAAACCCGTTAGTTACACTATCTGATCGTGTCATGCATGATATTCATAGATTACATTTTAATATCTCATAAATGTGCAAGTAAAATATGAATGAGAATTTTGCACTTACAACCTTCATATGCTTATTTTTCAAATCCATCTCCACTAATATAGAAATCAAACTACCTAGAATCAATAGGACTTCATTGAGCTTGTAAAATTGTGGCTAGGTGTGTCAAAGAAAAAAATGCACTAGAGCCAACAAGCATGACAACACCGATAGACCATGCAATATTGATAACGAATATCATCACCATTACTGAAGCAAATAGAAAAAATAAAATGACTTGTATAACCAACATAAGCATAAGTTTAAAAGGTTAATATGACTCTTAGCCCTTTTCCATCACCTTCACTCGTTATATAGAACTTAAAAACTAAATAACAATTGAATATTATGATACAAATGGATGAACGTTCAAACATTTCTTTTTTGAATACCAATAAGGAAAATAGGGAAAAGTAAGCAGCATATCTTCATATATATCAGTTTCAAAGGTAAATCAATAAGCTAACCTTTGATAAAGTACTGGCTAGATCATCAATAACAGATAACCACAAAGAACAACTCAAATACCTAATGGCAATAAAAAAAAATAGTTGAAAGAAATCTAAAATTCATTGTCTTAAATATTGCCGCAAGATCATTAGCGTCAAAAGAAGTTTCACAAGTAAAATTTAAGCAAAACTAAAATGAAATAAACAAGCAAGAACTACAAAACAGAGCTCCGAAATATATAAATTTTGCAAATATATAAATTCAATTGCAAAATATTTCTTGTAAACATTTGTTATCTAAAATTTAAGCACCCATAGCCCTATGATTATATAAAATTATCAATGGTAACACACTCCTAGACATAACGTTGTAAGAACCCTCTTAAATACCTACATAAGAGCAATACCTATATATAACATAGCAGAAACCATTTCGAAATGGAAAATGAAGCAAAACAAGCTACCTAGTAAAATAGAAATACTTTTAACAAAACTAAACATTTCAACAACATGCTCAGAATTGGATCTCAAATAAACTAAAATCACCAAGCTCAGAAGTCAAAACATGATTACATAGTTAAAACACATTCCGAAGAAAAATAATTTGGGAAGAAAAAATTCTCGAAATCACAGAACAACAATAAATTGGAAAATAAAATGGTAATACAAGAGTAACAACGTAGAAGTACCAATGAAAAGAGTATAAAAGAAGATGTAAGAGCAAGAATAGTAGGCTTAGTAGTCAGCAATGACGAATGGCAAGGATGGGTTTTAGTTGTAAGGGGCCGAATACTAAAGCTTTCAATGCAATATTCTCACTTTCTTTTTCCTTTGTTTCCTCATCTTTTCTTTTCTTTTCTTTCTTTTTTTTCTTAAATTAACTTTAACAGCTCTTACCAGTCATAAATTGGCCAAAAGACTAATTTTGATAAAAAACAGCACTAGGGTATAAAATTGCAATTTGTCACCTCTTGAGGTACATTTAAGACAAATTCCTGTAATCAATCAAATATATAAGGTCAAACATTTTATTTATTAAATAATTTTTTTTACATTAAAGAAATATTTTTATATCAACTTATTACTAACGATACTACAAAAGTCAATGTTCAAACACACATGGTTTTTGAGAATTATATATATATGTTTATGTAATTCACTTTATGAAAGGTATAGAAAAGAAAAATAGTCTTGTGTCACTCTCTCTTGTTTAGGGTTTTGACTTGAGACAAATCTTGAATTCCATTGATTTATTGTGTCTAAATCTCTATCTAAAATCTTCCGTTTTTCGCTGATCCTCATTAATTATTTCTTGGTTCCTTAATTCTACGGCAGATTAAGCCAACCATTCCTCTTTTTCTATACTACGCAATCGTCTTTCTATCACCAAGAGTCGAATCATTTTATTGTAGCCGTAAACTGTTAGCCACCCTATTCCTATTTCAATTGTACCATTGTTTCTTTTTGCACATTCCCATTAAGTGATTATTCCATAGCTATGCTATACTGATCATTGTGATATTTAATATACAACTTGCGTATGGATTTCTCTCACCGTTCTCGAACAGATCGTTTGATTTCCCTCCAATAGAACTTTTGCTATCCATTTATTCATTTACATCAAGTTATGGTGGCATTAATCATGTTCATATTAATTTTTTTAATTATGATGCAGTCCTACGAGAAATGAGTAGTTTAGACCTTTTCATCAAGTTTTTAATTTTTTCCTCAAAAATTTGTGCTTTGAGAGTGATAGAAACCTTATAAATATTGCTCATTTAATTAACACTATTAATCTGAACCTAAAGCATCTTCACAAAAAATTTGAAACTCTTACTCTCTTGCTATTGCAAACCTCCCCAACTATGGCTACAAAAGCTAAGTTCATATTTGATAAGGAGATTGGTGATCTGGTGGAACAAACCAAACGACTCACATGTAATTACCTAAGATAGACCTTGAAGAATGCCCAGAAGAGCCTGTCATTGTCACATGTAAGTTCATGCTAGTTGGTAGAGTTCTTTCTAACAAAATGATAAAACAAATATCAAGTTTCATATGCAGTTCATAAAGCTTAGGAGATAGTGAACTTAAAGTAGAAACTAAGGATTATAGGAACAATATTTTTGCCTTCACTTTTTCTTCTTATGATAAAAGATATTGTAAGGTCCGATTCCTTATAAAAACTAAAATTTTATGCAAATTCATAATTCTAATATTTTACGATTTTATCCTCAATGTATAGATAACAAATTTTAAGAGTTTAATTTTATTGTGCATATATTTTAATAAATTGAAAAGGATTTAAATTAAATTCTTTATTTTTGAGCAAAGTTACCAAAATACCCGTAACTCTTTAAATTTTTCAAATTATGGGACTAGTGCATTTTAGTCTTTTTCCTACAAGATTGGTAAGTAGCCCCTCTTTTCCCTTTTAAGAGACACTTTACATCACTTTTTAAAAAAAAAAAAAAAAATACATGAGCTGTTGAGGACACATGTCCTCATATAAGTTTAACAAGAGTTTACATATATCCTCTCTTGGAAAAATAAATTCGAACCATGAGAAACATGAGAGCTTCTATGTTTTCTTTCTCCCTTCTTTCTTGTTTACATTTCTAAGGAAAATTTCAACCTTTAGAAATAGGATTTCTTTAATTCTCTAACAAGAATTCAAACTATCATTCAAGTAATTTTGTTATGTATTCAAAGTTTCCTTCATTTTGATTATAATTTTATTTTATAATCTGAATAACATTTTTTTTACATAAATAAATCAGTCATGGGTGAATTTCACAAAAATAATCCAAGAAAAAGTTATTTGTGGTGATGTGAATCTCTTAGAAACTATTTTTCGAAAATCAAAATAAAAATTGGAAAACTTGTACAATGAATTAGAGTTTGGGTATTATATTTCTGAAAATCTATGGATGTCTAGTTTATCACAAATTTTACTGTTTGTAATTCGAAATTTTCTACGTTAAGTTATATCTACTTAAATGAGGGTTATTTTATGAAAGTAAAGCCAAAAGAACCCTCAATATTTTTGGTATTTGACATAGTTTCACAAATAAATTGGGTAAATTATATCTTATTTTAAATCTTGGCATATATAGTTTTAAAAATGTTTTACGGTTTGTCATTTTGAATTTTCTAAACAATGTTTGTTTAACCAAGATTATGTCAAGTGAGATTGGTGTTGGAAAAACTATTTGTAATATAATTGGTATTTTTGTTATTTGAAATAGTTTTATTAATTGTAATTGAATAATTTATATATTGTTTTAAAGCTTAAAATGTCTAGTTTATTATGGATTGGTTACGTGTTAATGCAAGATGGTAAAGTAATTGCTTATGCTTCTATGCAACTCAAAAAGCATGAACTAAATTATTGAACCCATGACTTGGAATTAGCAGAGGTGGTTTTGCCTTAAAAATATTGAGGCACTATCTATGCAGTGAAAAATATTAAATATTCAAAGACCACAAAAGTTTAAAGTACTTAATAGCTCAAAAAGAGCTTAAATTGATACAAAGAAGATGGTTGGATTTAATCAAAGATTATGATTGTATTATTGACTATCACCCAGGAAAAGCAAATGTGGTAGTAGAAGCTCTCAGTAGGAAATCAACAAGTTCAATAGCAAGTCTACAAGCAATCCATCATTCACTATTTATGGAGTTAAGAAAGTTAAACGTGGATCTATCAAAAGATCATTTAGGAATTCTACTTGCAAGCTTTAGAGTGAGGCCTGTTTTGATTGATAGAATTCATGAAGCTCAACCACAAGACTCATTTTTAAGGAAATTGAAAGGTGAAATAAAAAGTAGACATGAAACTGATTTTCAATTCGAGATGATGGGACTATGACTTTCAACAATAGGTTATGTGTACCAAATGATGAAAGTCATAAGAGAGAGATACTAGAAGCACATAGTTCAGCTTATGCTATGCATTTAGGTAGTACTAAGATGTACTGAACTTTGAAGGAACATTATTAGTGGCGTGGAATGAAATGAGAAATTGTAGAATTTGTAACAAGATGTTTAATTTGCTAGCAAGTCAAATTTGAGCACTAGAAACTCACAGAGCCTCTTCAACGACTTCCAATTCCTAAATGGAAGTGGGAACACATAACAATGAATTTTCTCTATAGTCTTCCTGTGCCCAACGTGGCCATGATGTGATATGGGTAAGTGTAGAACGTTTAACCGAATTTGCACACTTTTTACCTGTTAACTAGATATTTTCATTAGTAAAATTTGTCAAATTATATGTGGAGGAAATTGTGAAATTACATAGAGCTCTAGTATCTATTGTTTTCGATAGAGATTCAATGTTTACTTCTCAATTTTGGTCTAAATTACAAGATGCTATGGGAACGAAGTTATGCTTTAGTACTTCCTTTCATCCTAAAGCCGATGGACAATCAGAATGAACAATTCAAAACCTTGAACAAATGTTGTGTGCTTGTGTTTTGCAATTTAAGGGTAATTGAGATGATCACTTACAATTAATGGAGTTTTCATACAGTAATAGCTATCATTCGAGCATTGAGATGGCCCCATATGAAGCACTATATGGTAGAAAATGTAAAACATCAATATGTTGGGATGAGGAAGGTGAAAGAAGGATTTTAGGCTTGAAGTATGTACCTAATGGTTACTGATAAAATTCAGATAGTGAAAGAAAAATTAAAAATAACATAAGATTGACAAAAGAGCTAAGCAGATAATGATATTAAGGAGCGTAAATATAAAGTTAAAGATCAATTATTCTTAAAGTTATCACCATGGAAGAGTGTTGTTCGATTTAGGAAACAGGGCAAGCTAAGCCCGTATTGCATTAGTTCATACAATATTATAAAATAAAAAATACATTGCTTAGCTCTACCACCTGAACTCTCTAGAATCCATGATGTATTTCATATTTTAATATTATATGAATATGTTTCAGACCCATTACATATCATTGAACCACAACAAATTTAAATAAAAGAAAATTTGACCTATGAAGGAAAACCAGTGAAAATACTTGATTGTAGATAACAAGTGTTGCGAAGCAAAACTATTTCATTGGTGAAAGTATAATAGAGAAACTATGCAGTAGAAGAGGCAACTTGGGAACCTGAAGAACAAATGCATAGCCAGTATCCTAATTTATTTAACCAAGGTATATGAATTTCGAGGACGAAATTCTTAAAGGGGCAAAATTATAATACCTCATTTCTTACCCGAACTAAAATTTTAGCCAAATTTATAATTCTAATATTTTTATGATTTTACCCTCAAAGTATGGATAACAAAATTTAGGAGTTTAATTCTATGATGTGCATATGTTATAATAAATTGAAAAGGGTTTAAATTAAATTCTTTAATTTTGAGAAAAGTTACCAATGCCCCTGACTCTTTAAATTTTTCAAGTTATGGGACAAGGGTATTTTGGTATTTTTCCTATAAGATTGGTGACCAATCCCTCTTTCCCCCTTTAAGAGACACTTGCCATTAGATTTAAAAAAAAAGAAAATACATGAACTGTTGAGGACACATGTTCTCACATGAATTTAACAAGAGTTTGCATATATCCTCTCTTAGAAAATCAATTACAGTTGGGGGAAAGATGAGAGCTTCTATGTTTTCTTTCTCCCTTCTCTCTTCTTAACATTTCTAAGCAAAATTCTAACATTTAGAAATAGGATTTCTTCAATTCACCAATAAGAATTCAAATTATCCTTCAAGTAATTTTGATATGTATTCAAAGTTTTCTTCCTTTTGATCATAATTTTATTTTATAATTTGAATACCATTTTTTTACATAAATAAATCAATCATGGGTAAATTTTTCAAAAATAATCCAAGAACAAGTTATTTGTGGTGTTGTGAATGTCTTAGAAAATTGTTTTCCAAATATGAAAATGAAAGCTAAAAAAATGTGCAATGAATTAGAGTTTGGGTATTATATTTATGAAAATCTATGGATATCTAGTTTATCATAAATTTTATGGTATGTAATTCAGAGTTTTTTATACAAAGTTATACCTATTTAAATGAGGGTTATTTTATGAAAGTCAAGCTAAAAGAACCCCCAGTATTTTTGGTATTTTACATTATTTCACATATTTTAATTGGGTAAATTTATCTTATTTTAAATCTTGACATGTCTGATTTTGGAAATATTTTATGGTTTGTCGTTTCGAATTTTTGAGAAAAAGTTTTGTCTGTTTAACCCAGAATATGTCAAGTGAGATTGGTGTTGGGAAAACTGTTTGTAACCCAATTAATATTTTTGTTATTTGAAATATTTTTACTAATTGAAATTGAATGATTTATATTTTGTTTCAAAGCTTAAGATTATGAGTTTTCTAGACAAATTTTTAGCAATTTAATTAAAGGCATGTTAAGTTGAAATTGTGTTGAAAAATCTGTTTTAAAATAATAGGTATTCTATGGATTTGAAAGGATTTTACATATGATATTTGAGTGTGTGGTATCTAATTTTAAAGATTAAAGGGTCTAGTTTTTGTATGTTTTTAGAAAAATAAATTTAGACATTTCTTATAGAAATAAATTTAGGCATTTCTTCCAAAAGTTATATTTGAATTTACAAGGATAGGTTTAGGAATATCCTAAAAGTATTTAAATGCAACAATTAAAGACAAGAAACTATTAACAACCCCTATTTTTAAAGAGTTAGAGTGCTCTTTAATTTGAATTAAATAAACAAGCTACAGAGTACTCTTGTTCTAACACAAGTGCAAATATTTAGGAAAGAATGAACAACCACAATATACGTAAAGAACCAAGAGTAATATAATGTTGTGAGTAGATATCTAGTTTGTTTTCTAAAGCATTGATAACATTGTTTTGAACTACATTCATGTTTAAGTAAATCCATTTTGTACAAGTTGCATAAAGTTCATTCATTTTATCTAGTATTGGAAGAAGATTTACATATCAAATTCAATGCACTTCGAGTAATTAAACACCATGAGAATATATTTTATTTTTCATTATCAAAATCATTCTAGTAAATGCAAGATAATTTGCAAGCAGATTAAGATTAAATCAATTTTATTACGTATACTAGTTTTTATAAAAGCTGGCAAGTTTAGTAAATATTTTATAGCTACCAAAGTACTTCCCCTCATGTATTTATGATAATTGGCTCTACTAAATATTCAGTTATGCAATGACTTAGCAAGACATCATGACCAATAGATGGTCCTGTTCAACTTACTATGATGTTTACCAACTCAATAGACATGTAGTTGAGAGCTAGCACCTCCGTGTGTGACCAGATTTTCAAGTTCTCTTGGAAATAAAAATACATTTATCATAGCTATACATTTTACTTATATATTGATCATAATACATTATTATATTCTAAAGATCATGGACAGATAATTTTTATTAGAAAGTTATCTCATTGTAAGTCATGAGCATGTCATTCACTGTTTTGGCAAGTACTAAACTACATTTATTTTATAAAACTCAGGTTATGCATTTATGAGTACGTTATTTTATCATTATAGTTGTATGCAAATTATTTTTATCAGCATGTTCTTTCATGATAATTCATAAGCATTTCATACATTGTTTGAGTATTATGTACAATTATTTTATTAAACTTACCCATTCATTGAGCTTTCAAGCTCACCTTTAGATTATTTTTCCTCCCCAAGTAACAGGTTTTGAGGCCACATCATGTGAGTTTAGAGGCTTAGGATCCCCATTTTTTGTGCAGTCTAGGTTATTTTTATCTCCTTGCCACGTTGTATAGTGTATTTTGGCTGTTGTGTTTTGGACTAGTGACCAAGGCTAATAAGTCTTATGTGGTGTCTAGTATGTACTTACAGTATGTAGTTATGTTTGATTATGAGCCACTTTCTGGATGTGTAAGGTTATATGCAATTTGTTGAAATTGAAAAATTATTCTTAAAACTATTGTCTTTTATTGTAGAGAGGATAGTTCAATAGTTAGCGGAGACTCTGCCCAAATTTTTATAAACTTCTTACAAGAAATTTTCATGTAGACCAAAGTCATTTTATGATGCTAGTTATTAGATTCCTTAGGACACATCACATGCTCTTGTGTTGAGCTGGGCGGGACCTAACATATATGTAGTTTGGGAAAATAGAATATGGCCTGTGATGGCTGTCTCTTAGTTCTACGTGTGTGGGATAACTCTCTAAAAATTTAGGAACTTGAGAGTTTAATGGCAATTTGGGTACAAGCGTATGGTCTTCATTTTCTTGGTATGAGGCCTAATAATATGGTCAAATTGGCAAATGTTACTAGAAAATTATTACCAGTTAATATGAAGGAAGATGAACAGATTACAAGCCATAATGTTTTAAGGTTTTAAGTTGATATTAATGTCCATACTTCATTGGTTCAAGGTTGCAAAGTGCCAAGGAAACTACCCAGTACCAATCAAGGGTTTGACTTTAAAATTTTGATTGAATTCAAATATGAAAAGTTACTTGAGTTCTACTACATATGTGATATTTTGAGCCACCTCACTAATGAAAGACATTTTGATTCAGAAATGAAGCACAAAATGAATCTATCCTAATTTCCATTTTTGGAGAATGGCTTCAAGCCAATTATGAAGTGGCATCTCCTTTATCTCATTATTAGCAAATGGAATCCTCTCATTCCACTCCGGAGATTCTCAATTCAAGTTTCCAATTATTCAGAGTTTTGTTGTGGGACCTTCCAGGAAAGTTACTATAAAGAAAAGTGCACCTTTTAAAACTCATATCCAGAGATTTACATAAGTGATTAAAAGTCAGGGTTTTGAGTCTATAAATTTGGAGGAGAAATTCTCCAACATAGCTGATCTTATTCATAATGAGGTGTAGGAGTTACTACAAATGATCTTATTGCTTGACTTAGTTCATTTTGTTGCTTATTTTCATGATTGGTATTTTAAAGTAAGTGATTCGAGCATTGATATGAATCTACAATTCAAAATGATTCCTCAATCCATTGGATTAATGGTGGATATCAATATGCGTGGTTCTTTGTTCTTATTTGAAACATCTCAAATCTTTAGGGTGGCAGAAAAAAAGTTTGGAAGCAAGTATTTGTTCCTAGTAATGACATTGGTTTGTGTTTTGGGTGGACTATTTCAATTTCATGTTCATTTTCATGAACAAAATAGGTTGTGGATAGTTTCAAGCTCAATAGGTTCCCAACTTACCTTTGGAAGAATGGTCTCCAAGTCATGCTTTAAATGGGCTAGAGGGATCTACAAATGCTAATCCTCCTTGGGTCAAGGCTAATCCTTGTGGTGGCAAACAAAAGGTAGTGATTCACTCTATTGTCAAGAGAAAGGAAAGTTCCATTATCTTTAGAGATAATAAAAAAAACTATGGCTGGTGATGGTGCAAATAGAAGGTCTAAATCAAGTTATGCTTCTTTAATTTTTTTAAATGATGAAGTTGGTGGTAATTTTTGAGCTAAGAAGTTTGTAGATGGATCTCCTATTAAGTCTTCTAAGGGTGGGGAGGTGACCCATAACTTGCCCCCCATGAGCCATATGATTCTTTAAAGTTGGAATGGCCGAGGCTTTGCTAAGTCTCATGCTAAACGAGCCTTGCTTAGTTCAGAGAAACTAAGTAAGTAAGGCTCGTTTAGCACAAGTAATACCAGTACCACACATGGACTCATGCTTTCTCTCATATGTCCTTTGGCCAAGTATTCCTCAATTTTCCTTTATAGCTCCTTTGTCTCCTCTAGATTGCTCCTATAGGCTATTCTATTTGGGATTGAGGCACTGGGTATGAAATCGATTTAGTGTTTGATTCCCCTTATTGGTGGTAGGCCATTGGGTATCTCTTGGGGGAACACATCATCAAATTCCTGTAAAAGAGACAAAACAACTCTAGGCAAGGAAGAGTTTAGTGCATTAGTATTAAAACAAGCCTCCTTATACATAAGTACAAGCATTGGCTGATTTGAAAACAAGGCCTTTTTGACATCACTCTCTTGCATAGAAATTCACTTGTTTTCTCTCATTGTTTTCCCTTGCTGAATTTCTCTCTCTTTTTTTCTCCTCTCTTTTTTTTTTTCCAGCCCCTCTTGTTTTTGAACTCTCACTCTCATTTTTTGTGCTACTCTTATCTTTTTGTCCACTCTCTCTTTTTTTCACAAGCTCATTTTTTTGCTCACCTTCTTTTCTTTTGTCACTCATTTTTTTCAACTCACTTTCAACCCTCAATTGCATTTGATCATCATGAACTTGCTTAGGAGTTAGGGGTACAAGGGTAATGGGTTTTCCATTAATTACAAAGGAATATCTATTTGTGAAACCATCATTAGTAGCTCGCTTAACAAAATACAATGGTTGCCCTAAAAGTATAAGCCTCACTTCCATGGGTACCACATCCCATAGAACCTCATCCTTGTACCTCCCAATAAAGAATGACACCAACACTTGCTTAGTCACCCTAACTTCTCCACAATCATTTAGCCATTAGAGTTTGTACAGTTTAGGATGCTTCAAGGTTTGTAGGTTCAACTTTTCAACCATGGTAGTGCTAGCCACGTTTGTGCAACTTCCACCATCAATGATCATGCTACACACCTTATTGTTAACATGGCACCTAGTATGGAAAATGTTTTCGCGTTTCACCTCCTCTTTCTCTCTGAGTTGACTACTAAGAGCTCTCCTTATAACCACAAGCTTAGCATCAATAGGGTCAGTAGGATCAATAATGTCATCATCACTTGCATCTTCTAAAGGTGGCATAGATCCATCATCAGATTTATCTTCAGTTTTAATGTCTCCATCATCGTTAAGAACCATTACCCTATTGTTTAGGCATTGATTTGCAACATGACCCTACCCAAACACTTAAAACACTTAACATCATGAGTTCTATAGGGTTGACGATCAGTTTTACCTTGATTTGGCGTGCCTCCTTGCTTTCACCTTTGGTGGGTTTAGTTTTAGGCTTAAGAATTGGTTTCTCATCCTTTTTACCCCAACTTGATTTCCATATGTAAGAGGACTCTTCCTTTTAAGTTGTTGTTCCACCTTCATAGCCATGTGCACCATGTCATTCTACACCACATAGTGATGTAGCTCAACTATATTTGTAATCTCATGGTTTAACCCAACTAGGAACCTAGCCATAGTAGCTTCTCGATCTTCCTCTACATTGGCTCGAATCATGGCTATCTACATCTCCTTGTGGTAGTCTTCAACACTCTTGGACCCTTGGTTGAGGCTTCGCAATTTTTGAGACAAATCTCGGTGGTAGTGGCTTGGAATGAAACGCCTTCTCATAACAACCTTTATGATGCAAACCCGAGAGCACGAACCTTGTAACCCAAAACGAGATTTGGTTTGAGAACTATAAGAGAAATGGTCTAAGACCTAACACTAGAAAGCATTCAAATTCCTAGAAAAGAAGTTCAGATTTTTGTTAGCAAACACACTACGAGACAAGATGATATAAACGTAACAAAGGTTTGCAATTCCTGTGATAAGTTGGTTGGAAAATAACAAGGAGCTTTTAAGCTCTCAATCTTGATTGGAGATTCAGTTTTGTCATTTATGAGTAAAGTTAATGAGACAATGACCCTAAAATTGTATTTATAGGATACAAACAAAAACCTAAAAGTAATTAGATTTCAACCATTGATTTTGATCTAATGGTACAAAAATTTTAATTATGCTACAGTGGTGAGGCTCGAATACCACAAAATCAACATGGGCCGTCGCAGATAAAAATCCCTACTGTAGTAAGATGCCCAATATATGAAACCCGAGGGTCAGGTGTCATGGTGGCCAATAATCCATGCCGCAATGCGCAAGTTTCCTAGCTTCTCCTAGCCAAAACAGGAGGGTTGGTTGTTAAGGCAACTGAAAATCCATGACACGGCACACAGCTTCATTTTGAGGTTCTGCCCTTAATTCATTGATCGAGTCCTCCCATGCAATGCAATCACTTTTTGACTTCTCTTGTTCATGTATCAACTCTTGAAAGAGTCCATTTAAAGCTTCCTTGAGTTGCTTCGTCTTTGATCTAGTGATCGATCCATTCAAAATTTGTAATGGTTGTTGCGGTCCATTATTCTCATCATTCTCCCCCTCTTCAAAAGGATTCGACCTAGAATCATCACTTGAATAATCAAAGGGAGAAAGGTCTGAAACATTGAAAGAAGTACTAACATTATATTCACTTGGAATGTCTAGCTTATAAGCATTGTCATTAATCCGTTCAAGCACTTGGAATGACCCATCTCCTCTTGGTTGCAACTTTGACATTTGCATGTTTCAAAACCTCTCCTTCCTCATGTGTACCCAAACCCAATCACCCGATTCAAAAATGACTCTTCATTGCCCTTTCTTTGCCTTGAAAGCATATAGTTTTTCTTTCCTTACCACTTCAAGCACAGATCTCAGATGTAAAACACGCTCTTCTAAATGTTTACTGTAAATGAGAATGTAATCAAAGTAAACAACCACAAATTTTCCAATTAAAGCACGTGAAACATTATTCATAATCCTCATAAAAGTACTAGGTGCATTGGTTAACCCATAAGACATGACTAACCATTCATACAATCCATGTTTAGTTTTGAAAGCATTTTTCCATTTATCACCTTTTTTCATCCTTATTTGAAGATATCTGCTTTTCAAATCAATTTTGGTAAAAAAGCAAGAACCATGCAATTCATCTAATATGTCATCTAACCTAGGAATGGGATGTATATACTTTACCATAATGTTGTTTATGGCTCAACAATCAACACACATCTGACTTGATCCATCCTTCTTCGGCAATGCACATGGGCTCAAGCTCTCCCTCACTTGACCCTTAGTCAAAAACTCCTCAACTTGCCTTTGATTTTTCTTGGTACCTTCTAGATTAGTTCTATAGGTAGGTCAGTTTGGAAGCGAAGCTCCTAGAATGAAATCAATTTGATGTTCAATCCCTCTAATGGGTGGTACACCATCTGGGATCTCCTCAAGAAACACATCCTCGAATTCCTACAATAAAGAAACAATAGCACTTGGCAAAGAAATGTCAAGTACAATAGTAGAAAAATTAGCCTCCTTGTACAAAAGTACAAGTATGGGCCGTTTTGCCAAAATGGCTCATTTGAAATCACTTACCTTTGCATAGAAACTCACATTCGTTTTTACTATTTCTTTTTCTTTTTCTCTCCTCCTTTTTCTTTTGCTATACTTTTCTCTCCTTTCTCCTTTCCCAGTTTTTCTTTTTCTTTGATCATCTTCAATTAGTCATTGAAGACTTGTTCAGCAGTTAGAGGTATAAACGTAACATTCTTTACATCCTTCACAAAGGAGTACTTGTTCTTATAGCCATCATGTGTAACCTTTCTATCATATTTCCAAGGCCTTCCTAATAAGATATGCCTGGCTTGCATTGGGACTACGTCACACATCACTTCATCTTTATACTTTCCATTGGAGAAAGACACTAAGACTTATCTATTGACCCTCACTTCTCCACTATCATTCAACCATTGCAACTTATATGGTTGAGGGTGTTTAATCATAGGCAACCCTAGCTTCTCAAGTAAAGTAGTACTAGCCACATTAGTGCAACTCTCCCATCAGTTATCACATTGCACACCATGTCACTCACATGACATCTTGTATGAAAGATGTTCTCCCTTTGTTGTTCCATGTCATCATATTTTAATTGGACACTTGATGTGTTAAAATGTGTACTCGCAAGTGTACGAATCACTCGTAGTAAAGTGACAAGCAACTTCCAAGGTCGGTCTCTCAAGGAATTGCAGTGGTTTTAAATAACTAACTTTTTAATCTAAATAGAGTTCTAATGAAAATAAAAGACTAATTAAATAGAGTTCTAGTAAAACTAAAACTCTAAGTAACTAGAATCCTAAAGCTAGTAAAACTGTAAAAAGGTGTTTGATTTGTAACGGGAACAAAGTACGAGCAATTAAACGAAAACAAAATCGCAATTAATCAATCAATTCAGATATATTTGAAAATCAATGGAGAATGTATGGACGTTTAGCTTGGTTGACCATGCTTGCATCGAAAAGGTATGGTGAGATAACATGAACGTCCTATATAAACTAAACTACCGGCTTTCCTTTTAATTACGAGACTCCTTTTGGCGGGGGTAGGTCTCTTTATTGATTAACTAATTAATTGCCTTTGGCGGGGGTAAATCAAATAGTAATCAAATTATGCGCAAGGAAAACATGCCAATCAAATTAATGCTATGACTAAGTCACTAACTTGAAGCTTCGATTAAGTGTTTCGGAATAAAGTTAAGGTGACGTTCCTATAACTAAATTCTCAGATTTTTCAATCTAACTACGAACATCAAATGGGCCCATGATTATTCATAATCAAATATCTAAACATGCTCTTAATCAAAAAGTAATTTGTTTATATTAAATCAATAAAACATACACCATACACAGTTCTAGCAAACATGGCAACACAAACTAAACATCCATAATAAAACTAGCCAGATATGTTCATATTAATATTCATAGACAAATAAAATACGAACATACACTCCAACGAAAAAAAGAAGAAAAATAGAATTCTACAACACCAAAGAAAACCTAGATCTAAATACCGCTTATGGATCGGTTGACGTACTCCTCCGTAAGCTTTATCTTCGATTGTCGACGGCTTCTTTGGATCCTTAGAATGGTTTCTCTTGCTTCGTTTTTGTGTAGCAAAACTCCCAAAGTTGATTGAATGTCGTGTTTGGTTGCAAAATTGTAAAGTGTAAGAGTTGTGTACCAATTCGAGTTCTGGTTGTAAAGGGGGTCTAAAGGGGGTATTTATAGATGTAAGGCATTCCTGATTGCAATAGGAATAGGCGCGCCGCGGCATGCATTTTCCCCGCCGCGGCGCAACACAAAATTTGGAAAATATGCAAAAACCCGAGAGCTCCCCGCCGCGGCATACAATTCCCTCGCCGCGGCGCGCAATGCTTCTATGTTTTCAGGATCAAACCCGAGAGCCTCACGCCGCGGCATGCAATTCTCTCGCCGCGGCGCGCATTGGTTTCCTTCTTTTCACGTCCCCCCTTACATATGTGATGGCACATTATGTAAGGCTTACATATTTGTCTCGTTTAGCCCGTAACTCGTGATCCGAGCGCCGTAAGTGTTCCGTCTTCGCGTGTTTTCATCATTTGACTCATTTTGACGCTAAAAACACCTGAAATGCACTAAAATATACCCGTGACTCCGAATGGATAGATTTATGAAAATAATCGAAATAATAGTCATAATAAATCTATATATCAATCAATCAAGCACAATTAATCACGAAATATTAGTGCTTTTTGAGCACTCATCACAACCCCCAACCAGCTTCTTGCTAGTCTCTAGCAAGTGAAGCGACCTAAAATAAAATTAAAAACAAATGAAATAAACTAACCTAACCTAAATCACTTCCGTAGATTGTCACGGTTGCATTTAGCATATGCAACAAGCCTTTAAACCCCTAGGTGGCCCTAGTGGACGAGTTGTAGTCTCGTGAGGGTTTCCAGTGATGATACCCGCAAACATCGTATGACTCTCAAAACTAATAAAGACTCTAAACATACTTGAATCAACCCATGCATACGTCTCAAAAATTGTTAACAACAAATGACACACGAAATAGTTAAACATCACCTAAACTCAAAAACAGTCCAAACATCAAACTCATCATGGTAATCGAATTTTGAACAACCAATCAAACCACAAACCCGTTAGTTATACTATCTGACCGCGTCTTGCATGATATTCATAGATTACATTTTAATGTCTCATAAATGTGCAAGTAAAATATGAAAGTGAATTTTTGCACTTATAAACTCCATATGCTCATTTTTCAAACTCATCTCCACTAATATAGAAACTAAACTACCTAGAATCAATAGGACTTCATTAAGCTTGTAAAGTTGTGGCTAGGTATGTGATAATGAAAGTACAAAAATGATGTTTTCATATGATAAGAGTACTTTTTATTTCACAAGCATATTTTCAACTTTTTTCACCAAATGTTCTTTTCATCCTCCCTTAACTTCAAATGTCCTTTGGATCTTTTGCTTGATTTTCTTCTTTATTCTTGCTTATTATTTCGATCATCAAATTTTTTTTTTTTTTTTTTTTTTTTTTGATGAAGCAAGACAAATATAACATAATTGCTCATGAAAATCAAATATTACATCGAGTACTCTTATCACTAAGGGTAGTACAATGTATGTCAATGTTGAGTTCAAGGGTGTGCTATTGATAAAATATTTCGGGAAAGCATGAAAAGTTCAAACGGTCCAAAGATGGCCTAAATCATTTTCTAAGTGGCATTTGTTTCTATTATTTCGCTTCAACGTGTTTTCAAATGAGTTCTAGAGATTGTTGAGACTTAAAACATATCATGAACATGCATACATTCCACAAATCAGAATAGTTAAACTAACCATGCAAACTACCACAAGTACCACAAAATTCTCAAATTAGATGAATCCAACATTTATGTGCTTCGTTGCTTAGGTAAAAATCTAACATCTCCCATATGTCATCGTCATTACAATCATGTTAATATCATAGATTTCTGGATTGAATCAAGTAGACACGACACTAACTAAAAACAATTCAAGTGACAAAGTTAAAAATTAAAAATTGGTCATATTTCATGCTCATGGAATATTCTTCCCACCCCCAACCTATTTTCTGCATTGTCCTCAATGTTGAAAAAGAAGAACAAAAGAAATAAGAAAAAAAAAAAATGTGAGAAGTTACCCCCCTTTCGTATGAGATTGTGTCGTTACTCGCTATGCTCCGGTTCACTGTTCCTCGCTTCTCTCATGAAGAATGTATGAACATATATTGAACCTCAAAGTGTATGCACACAATTCACATTCAAACCCAATTTTTAATTATAACTAAGGCAATTGAAGACACAAAAACATCAAACAAAGTTAAACAATCCAAAATAAAATAAAATAAAAATAAATAAAAGAATGTAAAACTAAATAAAAACAAAATAAAGAAAAGAAAAGAAGTTAATACTACCGAATGTGGTGGGTTGCCTCCCACCAAGCGCTTTCTTTAACGTCTTAGCAAGACGTTGCTAATTCTTTTCTATCCACCATCATCAAAGATTTTGAAGTGTGTGATATCAATTTTCCGAGCTAAGATGTCATTAAGCTTGTCCTTCCATCTCGGTAGTTGTTTTCCATGAAGCACAGCACACACTTTTTTGTGGAAGTGGTATAGAAAATAATTTGGAGATGTGCAAGTCTTAGGTGCCTTGTGTGGCATGGGAGGTGAAGATAATTCCTCCTTGTTCTCCTTAGAAGTTTGTAGAATTTGATATTCTTCGGCTTGACATTCTTTGAGAATTGCTTGCTCCCTACCTGTATTTTCTACACAAAGTGGTAAATCATCAAAAGTCTCAGGAAAATAAAAATTTTCAAAATTGTTACCACTTTGAAGGATTATGTCATCCTTCACTTGCTCAATTTGAGTGGGCAACTCTTCTTGTTTTTGAATTTGTTCCGCTAATTGCCCAACTTGCATTTCTATTCTGTTTATTGATGCCTCTATAGACTCCATCCTTTCACTAGTAGATTGTATGAAAATATTCAAGGTTTCCTCTAAGGTTGGCTTCCTAGGTTGATTAGAAACTCTACTTCCTTGTATGAAAGAATTCAAGCTCTCTTCGAAGGTGGCCCTAGATGGATATTGATGAAAACTTGAGCTTTGCATTTGGTATTGTGCATAAGGTGGGTCATATGGTTGAAAATTTGAGCTTTGCATGTTGTATTGGGCATACGGTGGGTAAAAGTTTGCTTGCCATGAAGAATTATGGTGATTTCCCCACTCAGGATTATAGGTACTGAAATAAGGATCATTCCAAGGTGGGTGACATCTCTCATTAAAATCAAAGTTTGGATTAGGGGATGCATAGTAATCACCTGCAAAAGTGCAAACATTAGCATAATGCCCATATAAACCACAAATGCTACATACCTCTATGTCTGTCATATCATGCAGCTCTTCATTTGTATTGGCTCTTGGATTTCAGTATCCAGCCTGATTAGGTGCATTTTAAAATTTGTTGATGTTGTTGATGAACGGTACCTTTCAAAAACTAACAAAAACAACAGAGAAATCAAAGCACCACAGATTAAGCAATTAAAAACACTATTTTTTTGATTTTTTTATTTTCTGATTTTTTTTTGAATTTTTTTTTTTTGAATAAAATAAAAATAAAAATAAAATAAATAAATAAATAAAAAATAACAAATAAAATAAATAAACAAATAAAAAAAATTAAGAAACTCTAAAAAGTTAAAAAGAAAATTATTCAAAACGCCAATTCCCCGGCAACGGCGCCAAAAACTTGATGTGTTAAAATGTGTACTCGCAAGTGTACGAATCACTCGTAGTAAAGTGACAAGCAACTTCCAAGGTCGGTCTCTCAAGGAATTGCAGTGGTTTTAAATAACTAACTTTTTAATCTAAATAGAGTTCTAATGAAAATAAAAGACTAATTAAATAGAGTTCTAGTAAAACTAAAACTCTAAGTAACTAGAATCCTAAAGCTAGTAAAACTGTAAAAAGGTGTTTGATTTGTAACGGGAACAAAGTACGAGCAATTAAACGAAAACAAAATCGCAATTAATCAATCAATTCAGATATATTTGAAAATCAATGGAGAATGTATGGACGTTTAGCTTGGTTGACCATGCTTGCATCGAAAAGGTATGGTGAGATAACATGAACGTCCTATATAAACTAAACTACCGGCTTTCCTTTTAATTACGAGACTCCTTTTGGCGGGGGTAGGTCTCTTTATTGATTAACTAATTAATTGCCTTTGGCGGGGGTAAATCAAATAGTAATCAAATTATGCGCAAGGAAAACATGCCAATCAAATTAATGCTATGACTAAGTCACTAACTTGAAGCTTCGATTAAGTGTTTCGGAATAAAGTTAAGGTGACGTTCCTATAACTAAATTCTCAGATTTTTCAATCTAACTACGAACATCAAATGGGCCCATGATTATTCATAATCAAATATCTAAACATGCTCTTAATCAAAAAGTAATTTGTTTATATTAAATCAATAAAACATACACCATACACAGTTCTAGCAAACATGGCAACACAAACTAAACATCCATAATAAAACTAGCCAGATATGTTCATATTAATATTCATAGACAAATAAAATACGAACATACACTCCAACGAAAAAAAGAAGAAAAATAGAATTCTACAACACCAAAGAAAACCTAGATCTAAATACCGCTTATGGATCGGTTGACGTACTCCTCCGTAAGCTTTATCTTCGATTGTCGACGGCTTCTTTGGATCCTTAGAATGGTTTCTCTTGCTTCGTTTTTGTGTAGCAAAACTCCCAAAGTTGATTGAATGTCGTGTTTGGTTGCAAAATTGTAAAGTGTAAGAGTTGTGTACCAATTCGAGTTCTGGTTGTAAAGGGGGTCTAAAGGGGGTATTTATAGATGTAAGGCATTCCTGATTGCAATAGGAATAGGCGCGCCGCGGCATGCATTTTCCCCGCCGCGGCGCAACACAAAATTTGGAAAATATGCAAAAACCCGAGAGCTCCCCGCCGCGGCATACAATTACCTCGCCGCGGCGCGCAATGCTTCTATGTTTTCAGGATCAAACCCGAGAGCCTCACGCCGCGGCATGCAATTATCTCGCCGCGGCGCGCATTGGTTTCCTTCTTTTCACGTCCCCCCTTACATATGTGATGGCACATTATGTAAGGCTTACATATTTGTCTCGTTTAGCCCGTAACTCGTGATCCGAGCGCCGTAAGTGTTCCGTCTTCGCGTGTTTTCATCATTTGACTCATTTTGACGCTAAAAACACCTGAAATGCACTAAAATATACCCGTGACTCCGAATGGATAGATTTATGAAAATAATCGAAATAATAGTCATAATAAATCTATATATCAATCAATCAAGCACAATTAATCACGAAATATTAGTGCTTTTTGAGCACTCATCAACACTTAAAGATTTCCTTATCACAAGTGCCTCTCCTTCAATGGGACCTATTTCCTCATCACTAGCTTCCTCTAGTGGTGACATATCTTCATCTCCACTCTCATCATACATCCCCACTTCTCCATTTGCTTGGGTGATCATTGCTCTTTTGTTTGGACATTGAGATGCAATATGACCCCTACCAAGACAACAAAAACACATAATGTCATGGTTACGAGTTGGGATTTCAACTTTACCCTTGTCCTTACTAGCTTCCACCTTTTTGGCTTTGTAAGGTTCAAATATAATCTTGGAACGAGACCCTTCATCCTTTTTCCAATTGGTCTTCCAAGTTATAGTATGATTCGGTTTCGGTGTAGTAGGGCTTGCCTTAGGTGGAAATGGATGATTACTCTTTCTTCTTAGTTGCCTCTCCACCTTAATTGCCATGTGAACCATGTCATCCTACTCTACATAGTGATGAAGTTCTACGACATTGGCAATATCTTGATTTAGCCCTCTCTAGAATCGAGCCATTATGGCTTCTCGATCCTCATCTACACTAGCCCTTACCAGGCAACTTTCATCTCTATAAAGTACTCATGAACAGACCTAAATCCATGATTGAGCCTTTGTAACTTTTGTTAAAGCTCTCTACAGTAGTAACTAGGAATGAAACTCTTCCTTATAAGAGCCTTCATCTATTTCCAATTGTCAATTGGCCTTTAACGATTCCTTCTCCTATAAATTACTAATTGATCCTGCCAATTTAGTGTATAATTAGTGAATTTAATTACAGCTAGTTTTACCTTTTTCTCTTCGTCATAATTGTGGCACTCAAAAATGTGCTTCACTTTCTTCTCCCATTCTAAGTATAGTTTCAGTTCATTCTTCCTTTTGAATGTGGTATCTTTATCTTAATGCTCCCCATATTTCTATCAACCCCATCATAAGGCTTAGGTGGTGGCCTCCATATGCCTCATTTTCCATTTCTACCTCCTCTATGCCCATGTCTTTCTCCCATGGGTACCCTTCCGTCTTCATCCTCAAAATCTCCCTCCCAACTTTCTTCTTCAAACTCTTCCTCAACCTAAACTTGCCTATTGGGCCTCCTAGCATTTGGAACGCCCTGTGGTGCTCCTTGTTGTAAATTATCGGTAGTAACTTCTTGTCTTTTCACTCTTTCATTCATGCTTACCATGATGGCATTCATCCTTTCAATGGATTATTGTAATGCCTACATCATGAATATCGTATCTGGTCTTTCTTCGGACCTATTGCTCTCAGACATTTTGCAAGAACTAATATGAACAAATGATTAGTAACGACAAAAATTAATTTCACTCTATTACCTCACGTGTTTAGCACTCAGATTGATCACTCAAACGCTCTTAGCTCTTTAGCAAAGCAAACCATTTGGATTTTCCAAACAATTGTAGAATTTCTCTACCACCAAGTGTAGTTTGCAATATCCAATAGTCAAGAATAAAGGAAACAACTCAAAGTACTTTAGAATTTCTAACTCTAAATTTAGAATAAATTTTGAAACAAAGATCATTTAAGAAAAGAAATATATGAGGTAACCAATTGCTTAAAGAAACAAAAAACGTTAAAAGTACAAAAGATACTTAAACAATATCAAATTGAAATTCTTGGAATTTTAATATATCCTCTCTTTTTTATTTTTATAATTTTTGAAAATATCTTTTTCTTAAATAAATATCCTAACAAGAATTTACTCAAAGATATTTTTCCAAGAGATATTTTCCCTCCTTTTTTAAAAAACAAAACCAAGATATATTTTTGTTCAGAAATCATGATACAACTTCTGAAAGACTTACGATACGCAAACAAACAAAAAAATGACCAAATTGTCTAGAATTTACGAACCAAATTTGGGAAATTTTTTGAATCAAAATTTTCACCCAAATCTGCCCAAAAATTGCAGGAAACAACAATACACAAACTAAAATTTTCAGGAATAAGCAAAAAATTGTAGAAATGAACAAACACAAACAAGAAATTGAAGAAAACACACAAGAAATCGAAAAAACAAGCAAGAACAATGTAGGAACACAATTTTTTTTTTATACTTTCAAAAAACGAAAAAATGGCAAGAACAAAGATAGGAATCTAAAATTCATAACCAAGAGCTCTGATACCAAATTATGCGAACCTGAGAACACGAATCTTGTAACCCACAAACACGGTTTGGTTTGAGAACTACAAGAGAAACGGTCTAAGACCCAACACTAAAAAGCATTCAAATTCCTAGAAAAGAAGTTTAGGTTTTTGTTAGCAAGCACACCTTAATGCATGGATATTACCTACCACGAGACAAGATGATATAAATGCCACAAGGATTTGCAATTCCCTTGATAAGTTGGTTGGAAAAGAACAGGGAGCTTTTAAGCTCTCAATCTTGATTGGAGAATCAATTTTGTAATTTATGAGTAAAGTTAATAAGGCAACTGACCCCAATATTGTATTTATAGGATAGAAACAAAAACCTAAAAGCAATTAGATCTCAACTATTGATTTTGATCTAATGGTTAAAACTTACACAGAAATTTTAAGTGTTCCGTGGTGGTGAAAACTCCTACTGTGAAAAAGGAGGCTCAAACACCACAAATCAACACAGGCCACTGCGGATAAAAATCCTTTCTGCAGTGAGATACCCATTATATGAAACCAAAGCATTGTTGCAGTAGCGGCTAAAAATTCATACCACAGCGCACACCTCAAATTTGAGATTCTGCTTTTAATTCATTGACCGATTCCTCCCATGCAATGCATTCACTTTTTGACTTCCCTTGTTCATGTATCAACTCTTGAATGAGTCCATTTAAAGCTTCCTTGAGTTGCTTCGTCTTTGATCTTGAGATCGGTCCATTCGAGATTTGTAACAGTTGTTGTGGTCCATTATTCTCATCACTTTATCTCTTCCCATTTATCAATGGGCCTCTCAACATACCTCTTCCAACTCCAAACAAGTTGAAACCACCAAATAATAGCATAATCATTAAATTCTATCAAAGCCAACTTAACCTTTATCAATTCGAAGTAATTGTGACAATCAAACACCAACTCCATCTTCTTCTCCCATTCTAAGTAAGCTTCGGGGTCGTTCTTACATTGAAAGGATGGAATCTTTACCTTGATGCTTCCCAAGTTGTTGTCAACCTGTTCATGCCTTGTTGCCCTTCTCATATAACCTCTTCCATGTGCCCCACCTCTTGGCACAAATCTACCTAAATCTTGTATTGACTCTTGGTCCTCCTCAAATTTATGGGCACCTTCTAGATCATTAAAATCTTCTATAGGTATGTGCCTTGCTTGCCTTCTAGTTTTGGGGACACTTTTTGTTTGGTTCTCTTGCAAGTTGGCAACTGTTGTTGCATATCTTGTAACTTTGTCATCCAAGTTGCTAATTAACTTGGAGAGCCTATCTATGTGTTGTGTCATGGCTTGAAATTGAAAGGTTGGATCCCGCCTTGGCTCTGTGTTGGCGGGGTTTTCTACAGACATCATGAAACAAACAAAACAACTAAAACACAAAATCGGTCAGATTGGTGTTAGTAACACTCCCTTATGTTTTGCTCTCATGCTCTTATTTACACTCTCAATTTAGTTTCTTATTTTGCAAATATGTTAGAATTTAGGCAATAGAAACACCATCTTTGCTTGATTGTGCCTTATGAACAAGTGCCTATTTTGATTGCATTAATTTGAGTTAGATTAGGTGGTTATAATATTTTCTTGAGCTAATTCCAATTAATTAATTAATTAATGGTCCAGATCAAAGTAGTTAATTAATTGATTGTAGTGAAACTTGCTATTGATTTTGGATTTTCTTGGTTTAGCGAAAAAATCATTAAATTCAAGTTTTAATTGAACTACTTAATTTTTTCTTTCCATGAATGGATAGCGAACTAAGATTCCCATATACATTTATCATCTTCAACTTGGCTACGATCTCTTATTTGCAATTATTTTAGTTATAGAATTAATTTAGAAATTTACGATCTTTTTTGCAATTGACAATTATTACAATGTTGAGGATTGTTTGTTCGACTGAATAAGAAAATAAATAACATTTTAAAACCACCGCAATTCCTTGAGAGACGATCTTGGGAGTATACTTATCATTCATTACAAGTGATTCGTGCACTTGCGAGCTTTTTATAAATACAAAATTTGACTATCAAGTCATTGTGCATCAGTGTTTGGTTATCAAATTTAATGTGTTTAATGCTCCTATTTAAATTGGCTATTTAATTATGTGATTTGTTAATTTTATGCGCAATTGAAATATTGGTATGAAATTGTGAACATGCATTAAATTGGCACATGTGAAATAAGGAAGAAATTATCATTATTATGTGTGTAATATTAAACTCTAGGTACTTAATGACCCATGTATATTTAGATGGCCATAGACATGTGGGCTAGGTTTATATGGATTAGGATTAACATGACCATAGACATGTGGGTGACAATTACTTGAGTAAAGTTTGATTAATAATATTTGCATTTACTTTGATTTTATTGAGACATAGAAAATCATGAGAGTAGAATGAGGGAAGTTGAATTCCTAGACTTTTCTTCATTGTGTAGTGAATCTATTTTTTATTTCTTTAATTAGTTTAATTTCTTTATTTTAATTTGCCACTCATTTTCGATAGTTCAAATAGAAAAAAAAGTATATATTTAGGTACTTAGTTCTAGTATACACCTTAATAAGTTCCACATGGGTATGACAACCCCGTTCTTAAAAATACTTATTACTTGTGCACGACCCGTTCACTTGCGAATTTTGTGTGACATGATAATTGTAAAATGGATGCAAAAGTACTCTATTTTGGTTTATGTACGAAAAGGTTGCAAAAAGTGCCCTATTAGAACCCATCATGAAAATTGCACAAATGGTGCAAAAAAACCCAATTTTTGGGTATATATGCGAAAAAATTACAGAAAGTGCACCAGTACAATTCGTCATAACAATTGTACTACAAATTCAAAAGTACACAATTTTTTAGTATATGAGCGAAAAAATTGCAAAAATTACACCGGTACAAACTATCATGAAAAATACACTACAGAAGCAAAAATATTAATATTTTTTATATATGTGCGAAATAGTTGCAAAAAGTGCTCAGGTTCAACTCGTTATGATAATTGTACTATGGATACAAAAATACTAAATTTATGGCTATATTTGCAAAAAAGTAGCACCCATAATGAAAATTACACTATAGATATGAAACTATTCAAGTTTTGGGTATTTGTACAAAAATTGCATAAAGAGATCTTCGATACAACCCAATATCTACTTGTAGTATCCGTTTTTGAGTACAATGAGTGAACATTGTTAAGAGTACAAAATTTATATTTCCTTCTATGTATTAAATAGTAGAACAATTGCACTATGATTGCTCAATTATCTGGTATATGTGGGAAAGAGATGCAAAAAGTGCTTTGATGCAACCTATCATGAAAATTGCACTACATATGCAAAAATAATAAATTTTTGGCATATTTTCAAAAAGTACTCCCATATCCCATCTTGAAAATTACTTTACGAATACAAAAATACTCCTTATTCGAGTCTTATTTGGGTACATATGTGAAAAAGATGTAAAAAGTGCTCTAGTACCACCCATCAACAAATTTGCAATATGAATGCCAAAATACTCAATTTTTGGGTATATGTGCAAAAAATTTGTAAAAAGTGCTCTGGAACAATCCAACAGGAAAATTTGCATAACAAATAAAAAAATACTTAATTTTTGTATATATGGGCAAAAAAGTTTCTAAAAGTGCTCTAGTACCACTTATCATTTAAATTGCACCACTAATGTGAAAATACTCAATTTTAAGCATAACCTAAAGAGAGAATACTGCCTAAGGTTTACAAACTCTCTACCCTACAGTTACCTTATCTACTACCTTCAGTCCATTTCCATCCACTCAAACACCTCTCCCCTCTTTCTCAACCTACTTCATATGTTCACCATTTTTTAAATCACCTTCCTTATCCATTGCTCGTTGATTTCTTGTTGCTTGCACCCTTTTAGACCCGATCATCATTTGTTTGTCTTGGATGCAACTTCAAAGGTTTATGGCTGTGCATTGCTCTAGTTTTTTGTAAGTTTTCCTACTTTTTCTAGACATTCTGTTGATTTAAAAAAGTAAATTTTTTTTTTTTTGGAATTCTTGTCCTCTTTGGATTAGTTTGTCTTGTATCTCTACTCGGCCATTTTTTTAATTTTGAAAAGTTGGTTATCATCACTACATTTTTTGGGCCTAAAACACCTCTCCAAACTCAAACAACCCTCCTCCACCCTTTGGCCACTACCACCTCTGTGCCAAGATCCACCCCCATAACTAGCAGCTATTTTTTTGGTCGTTATTATTCTGGGGTTGGTCATTTTTTCCCAACTTTTTTTTGATTTAATTTTGTAAAGTTGAACCACTTTTACCAACTGTGGAGTTTGCTGCATAGCTCCCTTGTTTTGGTAAGTTTTTAATTGCCTTTTTTATATTTTGATATTTATGTTGTATTTATTTTTTTGTTTCCTTGGAAGAAAAAAGAAAGCCAAAAAAAAAAAAACAAAGAAATAGAAAAAGGCAAAGGCGAAAAACATTTATTTTGTGATATTTTGGGCAGCATTTTGTGGGTGGTTTTTCTTATGTTTTTTGGTAAAGGATTGACCTAGTATGGATAATCTTAACCCTAAGCCTATGGATCATTTGGGACATGTTGACATTTTTAAGTCCCTTGCCCCTAAAAAAAGTTATGTTGAAGCAATATCTAATTCTATTATGAATGTTGTCATTGAGCCAAAAAGCCCTTCCAAAGAATTGTAGTAATATTGCATGTGTCACTATAGATCTTGAGTTATATCAATCTAGTCTTGAATTATGTAAATTTTCTTTGACTAGTAGACTAATCCTCTTTAAGGGAGATAAGCTTATGTGAACCCGAGAATAAGGACATTGTAACACAAAAACGCGATAAGGTTTGAGAACTATAAATGACATGGTTATGACCAGACATTGAAATCGATTCCTAGGAAATTAATGTTTAGAATTTAGCATACGTCTTAACACCATGCATATTACTCTCCAAAATTCAAGATGATAGAAATGCCACAATATTTGCTAAGTCCCTTAATAAGTTGGTTTGAAGAGCAACATGGAGAATTCAAGCTCTTAAATTTTATTTAACAATCCAAATGTAATAAATGTTAAAGTTAAGAGGCATTGGCTACAAATGTATTTATAGGTTACACATAAAATCCTAAAAGAAAATGAATCTTTACCCTTGATTTTAATCAAACAATCAAGAATTACAAAAAAAAAGTACGCAAGTGCAGTACAGGTGCCTCTGTCCCAAACCAAAAATCAATCCAAGTACGTGAGCTACAATGGTGAGAACCCCAAGCTGCAGTGCTGGTACTTCTGTTCGAAATCCAAAATGCGTGAGCCGTGATGGTGAAAAACCTCAGGTTGTAGCACTAGTTCTCCTGTTTAAAATAAAATGCATGGGCCATAGCGATGAAAACCCTAGGCTACGGTGCTGCTGTTTTTGCCTAAAATTAGCCAATTCCCACCATGGTGGTGAAAGAATCCATGCTATGGTGCACCTTTTTTGTTGGTGAGTGCACACTCTTTCATGGCATTATCCTAAGCATGTGTTGTGCTTTCTTATAGCGCCCCTTAGCTCGTATCATTCCCTTCCACTTCAAAAGAATTCAACCTCGAATTCAGACCTCCATCATGTGGTAAGTTTTGGGGTTCATCCTTGTAATGCTTCTCTGTAACACCTTATTTCTTACACGAACTTATATTTTAGGCAAACTTATATTTTCAAAATTATTACAATTTTACCCTCTATGTGTAAAAGATGAAATTTATGAGTTTAATATTGTGATGTGAAGATGTCATAATAAATTAAAAAGGGTTTAAATTAATTTCTTTAGTTTTTTAGCAAAGTTACCAAAATGCCCTTAACTCTTAAATATTTTGAAGGTATGAGACAAGGGTATTTTGGTCTTTTCCATTCAAAATTGATGAACAACTTGTCTTCTACCCCCTCAAGTTACAAATGGAAAATATAAATAAATAAAAAAAGATTGTTGAGCATGAGATGTTAAGGACACATGTCCTCATGTGGGATTGCCTTGGCTAGTAATATCCATATCCTCACAAAAAAAAAAAAAAAAAACTTTCAATTGTGAGAAACATGAAGAAAATTTGGTATGTTTTATTTCTCCCTTCTCTCTTATTAATATTAGTAAAGAAAATTTTAGGCTTTAGAAATAGGATTTCTTCAATTCTCAAACAAGAATTCAAACTATCATTCAGTTGATTTTGGTATGTTTTAAAAAAAAATTCATTTTGATTATAATTTTATTTTATGATCTAAATAACATATTTTTAATACAAATAAATCAGCCATGTATGAATTTCACAAAAATAATCCAAGAACAAGTTATTTGTGATGTTGTGAATCTCTTAGAAAACTGTTTTTCAAAAATCAAATTGAAAATTGGAAAATATGTACAATAAATTGGAGTTTGAGTATTATCTTTCTAAAGAAAATGGATGACTAGTCTATCACAAATTTTACGGTTTGTAATTCGGAGTTACTCTCAGTATTTTTGCTATTTGAAATGGTTTTGTAGTTTGGAATTGAATAAATTATATCATTTTTTAAGCTTGACATGTCTAGTATTAGAAATATTTTACAATTTGTCATTTTGAATTTTCTAAACAAAGTTATGCCTGTTTAACTAAGGATATGTCAAGTGAGATATGTGTTAGGAAAACTATTTTGGACCAAATCGATATTTTTGTTATTTGAAATAGTTTTACTGCTTGGAATTGGATGATTTATATATTATTTTGAATCTTAAGATGTATAGTTTAATATGGATTTTTTGGTTTGTTATTCTAATTTTTCTAGACAAATTTGTAACAATTTAACAGAAGGTATGTTCAATTGAAATTGTGCTAAATTTTTTTTTTAAATAATTGGTATTGTATGATTTGAAAGCATTTTACATATGATATTTGAGTGTGTGGTATCTTATTTTAAAGACTAAAGTGTATAGTTTATTTATGTTTTTACAGAAATAAATTTAGACATTTCAACGAAAATTTATATTTGAATTTGCAAGGATAGGTTTAGGAGTATCCTAAAACTATTTAAAATGCAATGATCAAAGACAAGCAACTATTAACAGCCCTTGTTTTAAAAGTGTTAGAATGCCTTTCAATGTGAATTAAATAAGCAAGTTTTAGAGTTATTTTTATTCTGACACAAGTTTGATTATTTAGGAAGAGTTGAGCAAGCAGACCCTATAGTACACCAGAGTGACATAGTACTATGAGTGAATATCTAGTTTCTTTTCCAAAGCATGTATACATTATTTTGAACTACATTCATGTTCAAGTAAATCCAATTTGTACAAGTTGCATATTTGTGAAAAGTGCATTTATTTTCACCAATATTGGAAGAACATTTACATATCAACTTTAATGCACTTCAAGAACATATACACCATGAGAATATATTTTATTTTCATTGTCATAGTCATGTCCATTCACAATAATTTGCAAGCAAATTAAGATTAAATCAATTTTATTACGTATAATATTTTTTGTATAAGCTTGCAAGTTCAGTAAATATTTTACCGCTGCCAAAGTACTTCTCCTCATGTATTCATGATAGTTAGCTCTACTCAGCATTCAGATATGCAATGACTTGGTAAGACATCATGACCAACAGATTTGGTCCAGTTCAACTTACTATGATGTATACCAACTCAATATGACAGTAGAAGTTCAATATCATGTTACAAGTCTAGCATAATGACAAGTTTAGCTAAGTTAGTATGTACATGACTCATGTATCAACAGAGCCAACTCAGCCATTTTAATGGCTATGTCAATCAAGTTCCCCCACAAGTGTAGTTGAGAGCTGGCTCCTCCATGTGCAACCAGATCCCCAAGTTCTATTCCTCATGGTTATAGATTTTACTTATATACTAATCATAGTACATTATTTTATTCTAAACATTCTGAACAGATAATTTTTATCAGAATGTTATCTCATTATAATTCATAAGAATTTCATTCATAGCTTTTATAGGTATCAAATTATGATTACTTTATGAAACTCAAGTTATGCATTTATGAATTCATCATTATATCATATAAAGACTATATGCAGGTTATCATTATCAACATGTATTTCATGATAATTCATAAGCAATTCATATGTAGTTTACATGAGTACTATGTTATTTTATAAACCACTCACTGAGCTTTCAAGCTTACACTTTATATTTATTTTCCTCCCCAATGTAACAGGTTTTGAGGCCATATCATGTGAGTTTGGAGGCTTAGGACCCATCTTTTGTCATGCAGTCTAGAGTTGTTTTTATTTCCATGCCACATTATATAGTGTATTCTGGCTAATATGTGGTGTATAGTATGTATCTTACAGTATATAGTTATGTTTGGCCATAAGCCACATTTTAGATGTGTAAGGTTGTATGAAGTTTGCTGAATTGTGGAAAATTATCCTTATAACTATTGTCATTTTATTGTAGGGAGGATAATTCAATAACTACGGGAGATGTCGCCCAAATTTTTATAAAATTCTTACACAATCCTTTAGGACAAATCACGTGCTCTAGTGTTAGTGGGGGCGGGTCCCGACATTCTCATCATGATAGCTCTGTAAGAAAGGAAGGTTAGAAAATAAACACTCTCACTTTTTTTCTCTCTTCCTTTTCCTTTGTCTTTCCACTTTTGTTCTTTGGCTCACTCTCTTTTTCTTTTTCTTTTCCTTCCTTTTTTTCATCTTCAATTGATTCTCCAAAACTTCCTTTGAGGTAAAGGGTACAAGAGCTATGTTGCTACCATTCTTTTCAAAAGTGTACCTATTCCTACGCCTATCATAGGTGACTCTACGATCATATTGCCATGGCCTTACCAACAACAAATTCCCAGTTTATATTAGTACCACCTCACACAATACATCATCTTGATACTTACCTATCGCAAAAGATACTAGCACTTGACTATATACCTTCACCTTCCCTTTTACATTCAACCACTATGGCTTGTAAGGTGTAAGCTATTTAATAGTAGGTAACCCTAATTTCTCAAATAGGATAGTTCTAGCCATATTGGTACAACTACCCCATCAATTATTATGCTGCAGACCTTATCACTTACATGACACCTAGTATGAAATACGTTTTCTCTTTGTTGTTCCATGTCATCTTCTTTAATGTGAACATTTAATGCTCGCCAAAACTTGGTGTGTTAAATTGTGTACTCGCAAGTGTACGAATTACTCGTAGGAAAGTGATATGCAACTTCCAAGGTCGGTCTCTCAAGGAATTGCAGTGGTTCTAAATAACTAACTTTTTAATCTAAATAGAGTTCTAATGAAAATAAAAACTAATTAAATAGAGTTCTAGTGAAACTAAAACTCTAAGTAACTAGAATCCTAAAGCTAGTAAGACTGTAAAAAGGTTGTTTGTTTCGTAACGAGAACAATCATACGACAATTAAACAAAAACAAGATCGCAAGTAAACAATCAATTCAGATAGATTTGATAATCAATGGAGGATGTACGGACGTTTAGTTTGGTTGACCATGCTTGCATCGAAAATATATGGTGAAATAACATGAACGTCCTATATAAACAAAACTACCGGCTTTCCTTTTAATTAGGAGACTGCCTGCGGTCGGGGTAAATCTCTTTGTTGATTAACTAATTAACTGCCTACGGTCGGGGTAAATCAATTAGTAATCAAATTACGCGCAAGGAAAAACATGCCAATCAAATTAATGCTATGACTAAGTCACTAAATTGAAGCTTTGATTAAGTGTTTCGGAATAAAGTTAAGGTGACGTTCCTATAACTAAATTCTAAGATATTTCAACCTAACTACGAACATCAAATGGGCCCATGATAATTCATAATTAAATATCTAAACATGCTCTTAATCAAAAAGTAATTCGTTTATATTAAATCAATAAAATACACCATACACAATTCTAGCAAACATGGCAACGCAAACTAAACATCCATAATAAAACTAGCCACTCATGTTCATATTAATATTCATAGACAAACAAAATATGATCATACACTTTAACAAAAAGAGAAGAAGATTTAATTCTATAACAACAAGAAAATCCTAGATCTAAATACCGCTTATGGATGGGATAGCGTTCTTCTCCGTAAGCTTTATCTTCGATCGTCGACGGCTTCCTTGGATCCTTAGAATAGTTCTCTCGCTTCGTTTGAGTGTGGCAAAGCTCCCAAAACTGATTGAATGGAGTGTTTGGTCGCAAAATTGTAAAATCTAAGAGTTGTGTACGAGTTGGTCGAGTTCTTTTGTAAGGGGGGCTCTAAGGGGGTATTTATAGATGTAAGGGTTTACACAAATCCTGATTGCCATAGGAATAGGCGCGCCGCGGCATGCATTTTCCCCGCCGCGGCGCAATACAAATTCTGAAAATAATGTAAAAATCTGAGAGCTCCCAGCCGCGGCATGCATTTTCCTCGCCGCGGCGCGCGTTGTCTTCAGTTTCTTCACATGTACCCCCTTACATATGTGCTAGCTCGACATGTACGGCTTACATATTTGACTCATTTTGCCCGTAACTCGCGATCCGAGTGACGTAAGTGTTCCGTCTTTGCGTGCTTGCATTATTTGACTCATTTGACGCTAAAAACACCTGAAATGCACTAAAACATACCCGTGATTCCGAATGGATAGATTTATGAAAATAATCAAATAAACAATCATAAAAAATCTATATTTTAAACAATTAAGCACAATTAATCACGAAATATTAGTGCTTTTCGAGCACTCATCACTTACCATAAGCAATTCACCAATAATGACACTCTCTTCACCATTCATATCACTAGTATCCTCCAATGGTGGGATATCTTCATTTTCACCTTCACTTTCTGTCTCCATCTCCCCCATTGGCTTGAATTATCATGGCCCTTTGGTTTGGACATCGAAATTCTATATGGTCCCTACCAAGACAATGAAAAATATTTAACATCACGATTATGAGATGGGATTTCATTGTTACCTTTACCCTTGCTTATCTCCACCTCTTTGGTTCTGACTGGTGCAGATGTAGGCTTGGAACTTGTTCCCTAATTTTTCTTCCAGTTCAATTTCCAGGGTGTAGAAGCACTTAGCTATTGTGGTAGTGACCGGTTACTTCTTCTCTTGAACTTTCATTCCAACTTAATTGCCATGTGGACCATGTCTTCCTACTTTACATAATGATGAAGTTTCACAACGCTGGAAATTTCCTAATTTAACCCACTCAAAAATTGAGCCATTGTGGCTTCCCGATCCTCTTCTATATTAGCCCTTACCATGGCCACTTCCATCTCTTTATACTACTCATCTACCAACGTAAACCCTTGCTTAAGCCTTTGCAATTTCTGGTAGAGTTTCCTATAGTAATAGCAAGGAACAAACCTTTTTCTCATAACATCCTTAATGTCTTTCTAATTACTAATTGGCCTTTCATGGTTTCTTCTCCTATCAATCACTAATTGATCCCACCAATTAAATGCATAATCGGTGAATTCAATGACATCAAGTTTTACCTTTTTCTCTTCAACATAATTATGGCACTCAATGTATAATTATGGGTCATTCTTTCCTCGGAATAGAGTCATCTTCATTTTTATGCTTTCCAAATTTCTATGAACTCCATCATGTATCCTAGGCGGTGGTCTCCACATGCCTCCTCTACCATTCCTACCTCCTCTTTTTCCGTTTCTTCCTCCCATGGGTACCCTTTCTTCTTAATCCACATATTCTTCCTCCTAATTGTCATCTTTAGGCTCTTCGTTTACCTAGGCTTGCCTATCATGCCCCTAAAATTTGGAACACTCAATGGTGCTCATTGTTGTAAATTGGCTATAGTAGCTTCTTGCCTTTCCATTCTCTCATTCATGTTCACCATGACGACTTCAATTGATTGTTATAGAGCCCTCATCACGAATGTTGCATCCAGTCTTTCTTTGGGAAAATTCCTGTTGGACATTTTGTAACAACTAATACAACAAGCTATTAGCTATAAAAAAATTAAATTCACTCAATTACCTCTCGTGTTTAGCACTTAGGTTGATTGCTCAAACTCTCTTAGCTCTTAAGCAAACTAAATCGTTCGGGTTTTCCAAGCAATTGTAGAATTCTCTATCACCAAAAGGTAGTTCACAATATCCAAAGATTCAAAGCACAAATGGAAACTAACTCAACGTGTTTTAGAAATCCTAACACTAGAAGTGGCACAAATTTGGAACAAAGGAAATTATAATATGAATTTTGAGAAATTTACGACACATAAATAACACAGTAAAATTTAGAACTTTCATAGATTTTACAATAAAAATTTTGCAAAATTTATGATACAAAACTACACATAAAAATTCTAGAAAATGGGCAGTAATAGAAAAATAGGTTTGGAAATTTTTTTATACAAGATGAACGTAGAAAAATATCAATAACAACACAAATATTTTGAAACAAAAATCTAAAAATGAAATTAATGCAAAATTGAAGTATAACATAGATAATTTCTAGAAAATTGCACATAAAATTACCAGGAAAATGCTGAAACAAGAAACAAACTGAAAAATGATAGAAACTGTGATTTTTTGGAACTGTACAAAATGTTTTTATAACAGGAATTAAATGCAAGAACACAAAGATAAGAATGAAAAATAAATGGACAAGAATTTGAAATTTATAACCTAGGACTTTGATATGAAATGATGCGAACCGAAGAACATGGACCTTGTAACCCATAAATGCAATACAGTTTGAGAAATTCAAGAGACACAGCCTAAGACCTGACAAGAAATTGAAATTGATTCTTAGAAAATTAATGTTCATAATTTTGCAAACACCTTTACGCCATAGATATTACTCACAAAAATACAAGATGATAGAAACGTCACAAGGTTTACTAAGTCCCTTGATAAGTTGGTTTGAAGAGAAACATGGAGCATTCAAACTCTCAAATTTGATTTAATAGTCAAAATGTAATAAATGTCAAAGTTAAAAGGAAACTATGGCTACAAATGTATTTATAGGTTACACGTAAAACCTTAAAAAGAAATGAATCTCCACCCTTGATTTTAATCTAATAGTTGGAATTTCACAAAAAAAGTATGAGAAATGTGGCGCAGGTCCCTCTGTCCAAAAGCAAAAATATATTTGAGTATGTGAGCCGCGACGGTGAGAACCCCAAGCTGCAGTGCTAGTGCTCCTGTCCAAAATCCAAAATGCGTGAGCTACGGAGGTGAAAAAAGCCATGTTGTAGTGCACCTATTTCTATTGGTGAGTGCATACTCTTTCATGGCATGATACTAGGCACGTGTTGTACTTTATTTGTAAAGCTCCTTGGATCGTATCGTAAGCATTGGAGTCTAGGTGATTTAAAGTCATGTTTAGCAGTAGTTTAGAATTTACCCACTAATTGGAAGCGAATTTCTTTGGGCTACGGATATTATGATATGTTACTACATACCCCTAATAACAAATCTTGGGTTTGGTAAAATGCCCCCATTATTTTAAAGTCCGGTGTTTTTAGGGTTCAACCATGGATGCCGAATTTTAATCTTGTTTATCAAAAGGTAACTAATGCTCATATGTGGGTTCGCTTCAACAATGTACCATGGGAATTTAGGGATAAGAAAATTCTTGCACAATTTGTTCTTCTCCATTTGTCTTTATGACATTATCAAACTTTTCATGCCATTGTTTTGGTGCTTGCTTCAAGCCGTATAATGACTTCACCTACGTACAGACCTTTACTTCTTACCCTAGGACAGAAAAATTCTTGGGTTGATCCATGTAGATTTCTTCATCTAAATATCCATTTAGAAAGGTTGTCTTACATATTTGATGTATCTCAAGATTTTGAAAAGCTGTGATAACAATTATCATCCTAATGGATGTTATTCTCATCAATGGAGAATAAGTATCAAAGTAATCAAGGCCATGTTGTTGTTTGTAACCCTTAATTACAAGCTTGACCTTGTACTTTTCAATTGATCCACATGGTCTACGTTATCTCTTGAAAATCCACTTGAACCCTAGTGTTTTAATACCCAAAGGTAAATCAACTAGTTTTAATGTATGATTTTATAGAATGGACTCAATTTCACTATTAATGGTCTCTTTCAATTGAGGACCTTCAGAAGAGTTTACAGCCTCTTCATAGGTTTCAAGTTCACTTTTTAGCAATTAGGTCAGAAAATCTGGACCGTAGAAACTTTCTTTCTTATCCCTCTTGCTAGTCTAGGTTCAACCACAACCTCTTGTTCAAGTTCCTATTCTTGACTATCTTCATTCATAGTCTTATAAGTACATTTAGATGAACTTGATTTCCCTTAAGATTTACATGAAAATACATGTTCAAAGAATGGTGCATTCCTTGATTTCATTAGCATGTTCTTGTGTATGCTTGGGATCTTTGACTAATGCACAAGAAAATGATAAGTGTAAGTCCTGTAACTCCCTTTGTGTCTTTGTTAGCGTTCACATGTGCAAAACACGGAGTTTATTCATTTTACTTAGTATTTTGTCTACCTCTATGTACGGTGCTTTGCTTGTGATCAATATCGCACACACTCACGTAGATCTTAATACTATTGTTGTTTGTACGATACATATAGCATGGATAGTTGGGAGCATATAAATTGCATGTTAAAATGTGTTTTTAATTGCACCATTTCCTTGAGTTGGTGGGTGTTTATGGCTTTTTATTTGGTGAAGTTTCACCTTAAAAAGTTATTTTTAGTGGTTTGCAGATGGCTCACCGAGGTGGTCAGCGAAGGGTTAACGAGTGTCCATAGGTTGGAATTGTGATTCAATGGACCTTATTGACATCTCATGGGGGGTTGATTGGGGTGGTCAACGAAGCCTCATAGGGGTGTGTGACGAGGGTTCAAAAGCTAAAAAATTAGCTATAAATACCCCCTCCTCTCACTTATTAATTACAATTTTCACACTTCTTTAATCCCCCTTTTTCATACTTCTTTTGAGTTAATTGTTAGTGTTGCATAAAGCTTCATATATATTTTCTATATCAGTAATATGTTGAGTGTTGTTCTGTATTACTGATTTGGAGGTGATTATTCACTTGAAACTTTTTGTGAATTAATTTTTGAAAAAGGAGATTTCATATTCTCAATACATTGAGTGTTGTTTTTGTATTAAGATACGAGGTGGTTGTGAAGTCTGTTAAAAATATTTTATCAAACGGAGTTGCCATAATAACAATACATCTTGTGTATCTTTGTATTGTAACTATGAGGTAGATTTTTCGTATCAACGTACATTGAGTGTATTTTTTGTATTGTTGATACGAGGTGTCTTTATCCTAAAATCATATTTTGGGTAAACTATATATTATTTGTACATGCATACTAATTGTAGGTATTTACATCACATATGCGTGGTGGTGTGGTTCTGTCGTGAGTTGGATCTAGTGAGGATCAAAGTAGCTATGGTGACAGCTGGTGATAGCAACCTAGGTAGTTAGGATAGGTGGTCCCAAACTGATAGAGGTATTTGGTATTTTATCTTTATCGATTCTATAGTAACTATTTTATATTCTTTAGTGAATTTGGCTACTGAGTGGTTGCCTTAAGCAACCCGTAGATGTTGCCACTTAGGATTAGAGCCTATGCGGGTTTACCACATTGTATCATTGTGTTTACTTGATGTGCTGCATAAGTTAGTACAATCTGAGTATCCATGGTATATATGACAACATATATAATCTATACTAAGATTGGAAAGCATTTACTTCTTTTACTTTATTGTTTGATATTTGCTATAACTATTTTCCTACGAATTACTCGTTATTTGTTTTTTGCTTTCTACTACTTGTACTAAACAGGCTAGTTCTTAGGTGTCTGTATCACCTAGACTTAGTTGTTCACCAAGTTTGGACTCTTTTAATTGGTATCAGAGCTGGTTCACCCTTGTTGGGCTTAACTGCTCCAATGTTGATATGTTTCTTGTACTTTTCACCAGGAGTTAGTTCAAAGAATGTTGAGATCTTGAAAAGTGAAAAGGCATACCTTACTCATGTCATATCTAAAAAAGATGAGGAGTTGTTAACTCTTTAGGATAAAGTTCAAAATTTGGGCAGTTCCAACTCCTTTCTTGAGGCATCCATTAAGGAAAAGGATGACCTACTTCCTATTGAGTGTAAAGTAGTCTAACCTTGAAAAGGAGTTGGAACACTCTAGGACCACTATTATGAAACTTTTGATAGATACTCAGAAGCTTGATGGAATCCTTATTGGGATCAAGGCTACCAGTGATAGATGTGGACTAGGTTTTACTAATGATGGTTGTATAGCTTCTTCTCGTTCTACTATTGTTTCTGCTTCTCTCTTTGTTACCTCTACAACTTCTATTGGTATTGCTTCTACTACTGCTCCTCTCTTCATCAAAATAGTTGTAGAACATCCTTATCACAAGACTGTTACTGCCAAAGGATAAGGTATAAGTTGTTACAAAAGGTAAGTCGCGGGTATTGTTTTAGCCAGCCTCTTCTAATAAGGTGAACATCTCACCTCCTACTTCTTCTTCTTGTCATGCTGGTGATGGTCTATTGTCACTATCTACACGCTTCATCCCCTCTTTGTACCACTATGGTGAGCGTAGGCATATCAGACCTCACTATGAGAAGCTTAGTTCTCACCCCTGTATGAGACTCAATGTTGGCACTTCTACCACTCCCTCTCCTCCTCGTGTTACTCCTCGAAGATAGAGACCCAATTCTTCTCTCTCTCCAATTTGTACTTGTCATTCTTATGGTACGGTTGGCTACCTTGCCAAGTAGTGTCTAAGATATGCTAAGAGTAGTACTAGGAGATCTCCATTCACTCTTGTCATTATGACTTCGCAGGTGTAGCTACCGTGGTTTTTCTAAGTATTTTGTTTCTTGGGGTATTACGCATTGGCAATATAGTGAAGAAAGGACAAAAATTTCTAAAAGCTTTCTCAGTTGCATGTATGACCGCTCGATAGGTCATTAGAGAATTTCTAAAACATAGAACTCTCAAGTGGTTCATACTCCATATGCTCATATGGGCCAGAGATTACATTCTGCTCCTGTTGCTCCTCATCACTTCTTTTTCAGATCGAGGGAAGTAGTTTGATCACATTATTTCTGGGTATGAGTCAGTTCGTTTTAAGAGATTTCTTCTTTTCTCTCTTTTTCATGTAGCATTCTTTGTTTGTATTTATTTATGTGTTTTGTGTTTTCTCTAAATATCTTTATTTCCTTGTACTCTTATTTACTTTTTTAATTTGCTTAAAATAAATTTTTCTGGGATTTTTAAAAAAATTGAATGTGATTTTTCTCTCTCCTCACCCTCTTTAGGGTTGCTCGTCGAGCACCCTTGTTGGGGGTTCACTCCATTGGGGGTTTGTTGAGGTCTCATTGAGGTATTGTTGTTACACAATTGTGGGTACTTTGCCGACCCCCTCTACGAAGGGTCCATACAAGGTCAGCAAGGTGTACGAATTTTTTATTTAAACCCCTTTTCCTCTTTTGTTTCAAACCACACAATTTTCTAAACACTTCTTACCTTAGAAATACCTTACTTACTACCTTCTAATCTACCTTTAAACACTCTTACCCCTATTTTTCTCAAAAATACCTCGACAAACCAAAAGATCCCGTGTCACTCAAGATTAAGTTGTCTTCTCCCCCTAGTGGATTTGCTTCTCAACCTAAGAAGTCTCCTTCTTGTATTTGTGAGCGTTTAGTTATGATCGAGGAGTTTCCTACTATCTAGGAAAGGTTTATGTACTTTTCTAGGCTCTTTCTTTGTTCTCTTGCTTACTCCTACTTTTGTAGTTGAGTTTTATTCTGCAATACGCGCTCATCTCACTCATCGGTTCACTATTTATTTTTCTTTAAGGAGACTGATGAACACAATTTTGACCTATGTTTTGTTATGTTTTTAAGCATTCATTTTATGTTTTATTTTATTATTTTCGTGTTTTGGAAGGTATTTTTGTGTTTTGTAGGTTTTTGGACTCTTAGAAGAATATTGGATTGAATGACACAAAAAGAGAGAAAATGGAGCAACAAAAGCTAGAGAATGTAAGGCTTACATTGGAATTCAAAAACTATGTAAGGGTTACATACAAGACAAAAGCAACGCGCGCCTAGGCATGAAAAACCTGCGCCTAGGCGGGGAGGTTTCTGTTTTTTACTCTGGAGCCAAAATAGAACGCGCGCCGAGGCATGAAAAACCTGCGCCGAGGCGAGCGTGCCAAAACTGCCCAGAAATCCTAAAACGCGTATTCCACTTCATTCCTCCTATAAATACCACATTATACCTCTCCCAAAGATAAGTTTTGACAACCATCTTCTTCCCCACCTTTGCTGCTACTGCAGCAAGGGTTTTCCACCCAAAATCAACCCAAAATCAAGAGGAGACCCTCCATTGTTGAAGCTACTCCAAGGATTTGAGAAAGAGGATCAATCAAGTTCAAGGATTTGGAGCTAGAGGATTCATTGGGGTATTTTTAGTGTAATATCTTTTTCTTCTCTGATTTTGTGGTTTGCCTCCATGACTAAATTGATTGACACCAATTTAGTTATGGTTGGCTAATTTATGTATTGCTTCCAATGACTGGAAGAACAATTTTGTAATTCAATAATATTTAAGTTTTGGATTTATTTCTTGTTCATGTTCTTATTATTTTCTGATTGTGAATTAATGGTGGACCAAACCTTAGTTTGTAGTTAGAAAGAATATTTTAGAATTAGGCATTAGAAACGCCATCTTTGCTTAATTGTGCATTATGAACAAGAGCCTAAATTGATTGCATTGATTTGTGTTAGTTTAGGTGGTTAGAATTATTTCCTTGAGCTAATTTCGATTGATTAGTTAATGATCCGGATCAAAGACGTTAATTAGTTGATCGTAGTGAAAATTGCCATTGATTTAGGATTTTCTAGGTTTAGCGAAAAAATCATTAAATCCAACTTTTAATTGAATGCTTAATTTGTTTTTGCCATGAATGGATAGCGAACTAAAATTCCCATTTACATCCATCATCCCCACTTTGGTTGTGATTACTTTTATTTTCATTTTATTTTAGTTTTTAATTTAATTCCGAATTTACAATATGTTCTTCAACCGACAATTGTTAGAATGTTTAGGATTGTTTGTTCGACTGAATAAGAAAATAAATAACGTTTTAGAACCACCGCAATTCCTTGAGAGACGATCTTGGGAGTATACTTATCACTTATTACAAGTGATTCGTGCACTTGCGAGCTTTTTATAAAATACAAAATTTGACTATCAAGTTTTTGTGCATCAAGAGACATGATAAGTGTTTGAAAAGCACTAACATTTCGTGATTTATTGTGCTTAAATTGCTAAAAGTAGATTTGTTATATCTCGTTATATGATTTATTTTCATAAATCTATCAATTCGGAATAACCGATATGTTGTAGTGTATTTCAAGTGTTTTTAACGTCAAATGAGTTGAATAATGCAAACACGCAAAGAAGGAACACTTACGGTGCTCGGATCACAATTTAGGGGCAACACGAGTCAAATTATATAAGTCATACATAACGAGCCAGCACATATGTAAGGGGTACATGTGAAGAATCAAAAGACAACACACGCCGCGGCGAGGAATATGTGTGCCGCGGCGAGCACCTCTCGGGTTTTGACCATTGTTCCACTTTTATTGTTGTTCCACGGTGGGTAAATTTTTATTCCTGAATCAATCAAGATTCTATGTTTGCACCTATAAATACCCCCTTAAGAGTCCCTTTTACATACACTTCATTTTTGCGAACCAACAAGAGACTCAACCAAATTTTGGGAGCTTTTTCACACTCAAAGAAGCAAGAGAATTAATTCTAAGGATCCAAGAAACCATTGAAGATCGACGATCAAGCTTTTGTAGAAGAACGCCATCCAATTCAATTGTGGTATTTAGATCTAGGGTTTCTTTTTGTTATAGAATTTACTTTTCTTCTTGTTACTTCTTTGAGAGTATGTTCAAATTAAATTTGTGTATGAATATTAATATGAACATAAGTGGCTAGTTTTATTATGGATGTTTAGTTTGTGTTGCCATGTTTGCTAGAACTGTTGTAGTGAATATTTTTATTGCTTTTAAATAAATGAAATTACCTATTGATCAAGAGCATGTTTAGATATTTAATTGTGGATTTTCATGGGCCAATTTGAGATTCATAGTTAGGTTGAAAAATATTAGAGTTTGGTTTTAGGAACATCACTTTAACTTTACTTTGAAAAACTTAATTAAAACTTCAAATTAATGACCTAATCATGGCATTGGTTTGATTGGCATATTTTCCTTGTGCATAATTTGGTTGCTATTTGATATACCCGATCGTAGGATATTGTTTAGCTAATCAACAAAGAGAATTATCCGATCATAGGAATTTTCGTAATTAAAAGGAAAGTTGGTAATATTTGTTTATTTGAAGTTCATGTTAATTCACCATAACTTTTTGATGCAAGCATGGCAACCAATCAAAACGTTCATACATCCTCCATTGATATTTGAAATCTTTTTGAGTTAATTCAGAATTTGCATAATTTTTCGACACCATTAATCTTGCTTGTAAATCCACTTTGTTTACAGTTTTATTAGGTTTATGATTACAGTTATTTAGAGTTTTAGTGTTACTAGAATTCTATTTAATTAGTGTTTTAGTTGTTTTAGGACTCTAATTAGTTTAAGAAATAGGTTGTTTAAATCCATTGCAATTCCTTGAGAGATTGACCTCGGAGGTTTGCTTATCACTTTCTACAAGGATTCGTACACTTGCGAGTACTATAATTTGCACTTCAAGTTTTTGGCGCCATTGCTGGAGAATTTGCGTTTTAAATAATTTTCTTTTTAACCATTAGAGTTTCTAACTTAGATTTATTTGTTTATTTACTTTACTTTTATTTTATTTTTTTTATCTTTTATTAAAAAATACAAAAAAATAAAAAAAATAATGCTTTTATTGCAATTTCTCTGCTGCCTTGATCTTTGTTTGCTTTTTATTTGTGCATGCAGGGTTGGAGGTCACTTAACAAGGAACTCACTCCCTTCATTGACAACATTCATAGGATCAAACACGTATCAAGCAAATTGGATAATCAAATTCAAGAGGAAGAAGACCAACAACAATGGCAAGTAGTAATGGCTGACAACATGGGTAGGCTAATGATGAATAAAGAGTTTGCAAGACCGATCATTGGGACTGCCACATCATGCATTCAACTGACAGAGGCAGCTAGTAATTATGAATTGAAAAATATTCATTATTCCATGCTTCCCTCCTTTTACGATATTCCTAATTAGGATGCTTTAAATTTTATGCGTGAACTATATGCAACTGTGCAAACCTTTCCACTGTAGGGACTTAGTGAAGATCAACTACGGATGAGGTGTTTTCCTTACACTCTCAAAGATAGAGCTAAGTCTTGGCTCATGACATTGGCACCTGGCTCTTTGGCCACTTGGGACGCTATTTATAACAAATTTATGGGTAAGTTCTATTCCCATAAAAAAACGTCTGACCTAAGAACCAAAATTGCTACTTTTTCGCAGATGGAAGGAGAACCCTTTCACGAGGCTTGGGACAGGTTCAAATTGCTCTTGATACAGTGTCCACATCACCACTTTTTGTTGTAGTTACAAAATCAGTTTTTCTATGATGGATTGACACTACAGTGTTAATTCACAGTTGACAACGCTGCAGGACGAGCTATGAGTGAGAAAATAATGAACGAAACTTACGAACTTTTTGAGATGTTAGGAGCCAATTCCCAACAAAAGAGCGCTAGAGGAAGAAGAGTTGGAGTCCATGAATTAGGCTCTAACAAGAAATGGCCATGCAACTTGCTGAGTTGACCAAACAAGTGCAACTTCTCACTACCTCCAACATCAATCAAATGCCAAAACACGAGGTATGTGGAGTTTGTGGTTCTTATGCACATGGGGCTAACATTTGTTCTTTTGTAGGTGATTTTTATATAGGCACTAATGAAGAGGCAAATTTAATGCAAGGGTACCAACCTAGATGTAGGAACTACCCTTATTCTAATACCTACAATCCTGGATGAAGAAATCACCCCAACTTTTCTTGAAAACAAAATAATAGCCAACCATTTTTCCAAAATAAAAAAAAAGGCCAAAACATTAACCAACAATTTCCACAAAATAAACCGACCATAAAGGAAAACTTAAATACTTTCATGCAATCCTGTAGTGGAAGGATGGACTCTATGGAAGCATCAATGAAAAGAGTGGAAATATAAGTGGGGCAGCTAGCTGAACAAATGCACAAACAAGAGACAGGAAAGCTGCCTAGTCAACCTCAACAAGCGAAAGCTGTCACGGTTCTTCAGAGTGGTAAGGTTGTTACAAAATTTTTACCTAAAATTTCTAACGATTTACCTTATAGTGCAGGTAACATGGATGATGACAACAGAGTCTCTAAGGAATTTGGGGAAAGAGGTGACAAACATGAAGAGCCTTTAAAGGCAAGAATTGGAGAGTCATCCAGCTCCCCTAAGTTACACAAGTCATCAGAGCCATACCAACTACCTGTACCATTCCCACACTGTTTAAAGGACAGTAAGCAAGATAAGCAATTTTCTAATTTATTTAACATACTTTCAAAACTGAATATTAATTTTCCTTTGTTAGATGTAATTAGAAACGTACCTTCTTATGCAAAAGATTTTAAAGAATTAAACACTAAGAAAAGAAGGTATGAGCTTAATGAAAGAGTCATAGTGTCTGAAATTGCTAGCGCAGTGCTTCAACGAAACTTACCCGCTAAGTTAAAAGATCCAGGTAGTTCTATCATTAGTATTACTATGGGGGATAGGAAAGTAGCTAAGGCTATGCTTGATCTAGGTGCTAGTATAAATTTGATGTCTTACTCTATTTTCTTGCAGCTAAGTTTGGAAGAGCTAGAACCAACAACCATGTCCCTTCAACTAGCAGATAGATCTATTAAATATCTGAAGGGCATGGTTGAGGACTTACTTCTACAGGTAGATAAGCTAATCATACCTGTTGATTTTGTGGTTTTAGATATGCAGGATAACCCATCTTTGGACAAAGAGCATACAATTCTTTTGGGTAGACCATTTATGGCCACCACTCAAACTATCATTGATGTCCAAAGTGGGAAGTTAACAATGACAGTCTTGGGAGAGATTGTACATTTTAAGGTTTTTGTGAGACCTCAATCTCAATTATTATTTTTCAGAAAATAATTTAAATTTATATATTAAATTTAGTGTTTTAAATTTTAATTAACTTTAATAAATACTTTGGTACTAGAAATTTATATTATAGAAAATTTAAAATGATTTAAAAATAATTTATTTAATTTTTATATTGATTTTTAGAAATTTTGGAAAAATTATGTGAATTACCAAATTGCCCCTACTCTTTTAAACTTTTCAAAGCCAAGGCCAAGGGTAGTTTGGTCATTTTATAAATTAACCCTTTTAATCCCATTTTCCTTCTTCTCTAGCCACGCGAAGCATTAGGGCTGGTGCTACTGCGAGAGAGAGAGAGGAAGAGAGACGTTGCTGTCGCTGTCCTCCTTGCCATTCACCAAATCCAAACTCCTCACAGTCATCCTTCCTCCTCCATCCAAGAGTTCCATGCCAAACCTTGTGAAGAAATCGCATGGAAATAGTCAGTCGATCACGACACCCACCGTCCGACCACCTTCGTTCGTCGTTTCTTCTGCTGTCGTTTATGACACCAATCGTGCAACCACTAGGCGGCCACCTCACGACCACTGTTCTCCATCGCCATTACGAGCACCGTTAGTATTTTTCTAGTGTTTTCATCCCTCAGCCATCGAATATACCATTTTCAGCCACAATGGTACATTTTTTAATATAATTTGTTCGAATTTGTTACGTTTAATCATTTTTGGGTTATTTTGTGGTATTGCTTTTAGGTTTTGATTTTTCTGAGTGTGATAAGAATGCTGTTATTTATCTTACTTGTATTCATGATATGATTTGAGATTTCTCAGTTTCTTGAAGTATTTTCTGAGTGAGAATTCTGGGTTTCTTTAGGTATCCTAAATCTGACTCAATTCTATATGTTTTCTGGGTCTTTGTTTTCTGACCAAAGGTTGGGCATTCTGTTGGGCCACATAATGTTTTCAGTGAATAATGGTTTCATTTGTGTTTTCTCCTTAATTTCGATATTAATAGTTTATCCAGAGATGGGTATTATAAATACTAAAGTGTCATGAGCATATGATCATTTATTACATGTTGGTCACTTTGGTTTTTTAGATAAGCATTTAACAGACATAGGTTATATTTAGTTTAATTTCTTTGAGTAATCCATGAATTGGAATTTATTTAATTTTCTTACAAAAGTTAGAAAAATGACAAGTTTTGAATAGCCAGCTTTGTTTCTTTAGTTGAATATATGATTAGTTTTGCTGGCTTGCGTTTCTAAACTTTTCTCTTTGATTACTTTATCTTTTTTTTTTTAGTCCTTTTCCCTTTCAAGGGTTTTACAAAAGTAAGAATTGGTCCTATTTTGTTATCAACCTTAATCTTTTCACCGCTTGTATGAGCATGTCTTTTGCTAGAGTTATACTCTACTCCAATGTTTCCTAATAGGAGCAGAAAGGTTATAATCCTCTTTTAATTGTTCTTTCGTTGACCTTTCATGTTATGTTTTAGGCTATGAATCAAACGAATGAGAATCGTTAGCCATTTCTTTTTACCTAAATGGGATCTTATTGAATGACGTATTGTTAAGACTTTTGACTTTCTTCAAATTGAAATGACAGATATAAGTCCTCGCAAAGAAGAGTCAAAAAGGCAAGTAGGTAAAATTTTTAGAGCAACGGTTCTATCAACGAGGATTCGAGATGTTATCTGATTTAGGAAGTACACGTTTAGAATAGTTTGCCCGTGAGACTTATTGAGGTAAGGGTTATTACTCCACTTTTTCTTCATGCATTATTTTTATGAAAATATCATGCATCATTATGGATAATTGAATTACTAAAATTGATGCCATGTTTATAAATATTTTTATAAAAGTGTTGATAATGATGTTATAATTAACATACCCATTTGGAAACATTTTATATGTATATATGAGATTATGAAATACGGGTATTAAAATATTTTATATGGCATCTGAGTTTTATGCATGCATCATGAAATTATTTTATGGGGAGTATTACCTGTATAATGTCTTGTAGAGATATGGTACTCCGGGGCTATTGGTTGCAGTAGACTATTTTTCGATGGACTACAAGTACGCATTTCATTTCACATGTATCTCAAAGTTGTCCATACATGGGTCTTGGTATTAGACCGCACATGGGCCTCGGAGTTGGATCCCCCATTGTGTTTCGGAGTTGTCCATCTTGGGTCTTGGTATTTGTTTCCGTCTATGGGTCTTGGAGTTGGACCGCCCATATGACGAGAACCCTTAAGGCGAGGACCCATGTACGTTGGAGTTGACTAATACATGTGCCATATGTATTTCAGAGTATGACCATACATGGGGTTTGAGGTGGATCCACGTGCGTCTTGGAGGTTGACCGCGCACGTGCCCATGTATTTCAGAGTTGACAATACATATGGATTTGATATAGCATACATGAGTATTTTATATTAGACGTTGCATATTTTATTATGATTGTATGAGCATGCATGGGGTACCTGGAATGTACACTCCACCCGGTTTCAAAAGTGAGGAAGTACAAGTATGCCCGAGTTTAAAAATGAAATCTCCCCATTACTATTAGACTGACGATTTATTACTAGACATGCATGAAATATTTTAAATGTGGCATGCATGATCGATTTAATTGAGAACTGTGCATGGAGTATACTCCTACTGAGCTAGTTGTAGCTCACCCCGTTTCCCCTTTCTCTTTACAGATTAGGTAGTGGTTATTCGTACTGTTGTGACTTGAACGTGAGGTGCGTACTTCTAAGAAGTTCAATCAAAAGATTTTTCCTTTACCCTTATTACTTTTATTAATTATTTTGTATATTGAGTAGGCAAGCTGAGATCAATCTGATTTGTTATAAAATCAAATATTTGTTATTGTTTGGATTATAAGTTTATGAAGGTTTTATTGTGCTTTTATAAATATTAATTTATTTCAAGGGTACCCAAATTATATTTAATTGATTTATTTCATTTTAAATTGATATTTTATAATTAATGATTCTAAAACTAATAATTTTTCTTTCAAATTTTATCTATTTTCTTAAATTTTCACGTACTCAATTTTGTGGCATGACAGTTTGGTATCAGAGCATGGTTCTAATCTCTTGGGAACAAAAGTGATTTATGATAGTTTTTGATTATTTTAAAAGTGATTTTTGTCTCAGCTTACCTACTCATAGAAGAATAACTAGTAAGACAAGAGTGCAAAGTTTGCACCGTGAGGACTTAATCTTGTATAGAGCCCTTGGAAAAAGGGGTAGAAGCCTTTACCACAAAGAATTGAAGGACTTGTTCTCTACCTCGTTACAAATTTAAATTTTTGATATTGTTAAATAATGATTTCGAGAGGTAAATAATTATCCATTATTCAAACTTTTTCTATGAATCTACTAGGTAACAATTAAGAGAAGTTGAATTTTCTCCAAGGACTCGTCAGTAGAGCTACCATGTATATTGTGCGTCTAAGTGAAAATATTTGTATTTAACTGTTGAGTTAAGAGATGGCAACTGCAATGGTGTTGGAACCTTAGTCTCACCAGCACAATTAGTAGTACTACTCCCATTTTAACATTTTTTGATTTGTTGAGCGACTATTCATTGTTGTTTGTTATCTTTTCCTCATCTTCGGGTCCAGCAAAGTTCTTTTTGTTCTCCTTTTGTACAGTCTTCTATTCAACAAAGAATTCATTCAAATCTACACTCTTTTCTTGGGAATTTTTACATTTCTAATCTTTTGTTTCAAAATGGTCATTTGAGTATGCTTTTTTTCTTATCAAAATGTTAAATAGTATGCTGAATAAGATGGGATTGTACCATTTTAGACATGGTAGAGGGCTGTGACGATGTCTCTTTCTTTTAAAGTGTACAATTTTGTTTTCATTCCTTCATGGTTTCGTTTATGTTTGATATATGAGGTCCATGGGTAGAAAAATGGAAGAATTTTATTTTTAAATTGTTGACTTCTGGTAAAAAGTCTTTCCACTGATTTGAACCGCGGGGCTTAAATCAAGATCTTCCTACCATATTTTGGTTGCTGATTACAGAATGTAGAAATATAAAATCTAAACTTTATGGATAGGCTTTGTGTGTAAATATTAAATCCTACTGAATTGAGATTTGGAGACTTAAGCTTATTAGTAATTATATTTCTTCTTTTTCTTGTGCTTGTGTTAAACATGAGCGCGCACACACACACACACATATATATATATTTGGTTTCAGGTTGTAAAAATTTCAATGGACTTTTTGTGAAAGAAAAGTTTAATTGCTAGTAAGCATGACTATGCTTCACGAGGATGGAAGAAACTCGTGTAGTTTTAGAACCTTCAAATTTATTGATAACTCAAAAAGCAATAAAGAGGAAGGAAAGCGTTTCATTCTTAAAATAAATATTTTATTTTTATTATTTTATTTTGTCTTTGGAATGTTAAGTTTCTTATTATCTTTTGATGAGTATTTTTGGTGTTTCTGTGATTTGTGGTTGTGATATAGTCACATTAACTTATTTCTGGTGCTTTGTATTTTCACCTGTGAGTTTCTCAAACCTTTTGTCTATAGGTTACTAAAGCTTGTAGTTCCTTGTTATATGTGGGAGTTGGGGCATATTTTACTTTGTTTCTACTTTGGTCAGTGTTGCATATATTTGATACTGACTCGTGAAATAAGTTGAATGTTTTAAGTATCAAATGCATTGGCCAATTGATTACTTAACAAGCCTAGTTTGGTTGTACGATTAATTTTATTTTCTTTAATTCACAATATGTTTACCCTCTTTCTTCTTTGTCTTTCTCTAAAAAAAATTTTATTTATTTATTTATTTTATTGCGTCTTTTCAAGCTATCTTGCAAGGTTTATATCCTTCCTCTTAATTGTTATCTCTTCACTAGGATTTATTGGGAAACTAAGTTGCTATTTTTGACATTACTGTCATTACAGTGTTGCCCTTATCATTTTCATAAGGGTGATTTACTTGCTCTCCCCGTTTTTTTTTAATGTTGAGGATTTTATGCCATTTGCATTTTGGTATTTGAGATTTTACAAATTTATTTGAAGCCAAATCCTGATTGGTCTAAATTATTAAGCTTTTGGTTTCTGCACTTTGATGATTTGAAGTTATCATCTAACTTAGCTACAGTTTGTAGCTGTGGTAGTTGTACTTGTAAAAGATAATCAGATACAAAACTTTTAATTTGCATATGTTTCATTTTATTTATTTATCACTGTGAAACCATTTGAAATTGTTTGACTTTCTCAATGCAAGGACTTGTAGTTTTCTTTTCAGTTATTTTCCAGGTCAAATAATAGCAAAATGTTTGACAATGACTTTTATTCCATAATGCTGGTAGTTCTCTTTTTCATTAATTCTGATTTTATTTCTTTTATTTCGCTGACCATTAAATGAAATGCGTGGGTGTCTTGGTAATTTTGATATTAAATTGCTCTTAGTTCATTCGTTTTTGTTGACAATGTACAATAACTCATGTATACTGCTTTTCTTTCACGTATTGTGTTTAATATGTTGTGTGAACCAAAAATTAGTTTTTCACTTTTTGCACCAGAGTGTGCACAACTACTAGCAATTTCTTTTTCTTCAGAACTAAGAATATTTCTTTAAATTTATTAAATCATAATTTATAAGAAAAATTGTGGAGAAATTTTAGTCTTATCATAACTTTTAATTGTCAACATCTATTTCGATTTTATCCTTGATTAATTATTCATTTGAATAAATATTTTGAACGAGTATTCTTTTCATCTTTTCTATTGTTGAAAGAGTTATTGCATGAATTTAACAGCTAAAGATTACAAAACATTCTAGACTCTTCTTCTCTTTGGTTTACCCAAGAAATATTTTATTATTTATCATACTAAATTAATAATATTACTTTGAGAGTTAACTTGTACGACAGTGAAGTTTTTTTTTATTTTCCTTTTACTTTTGTGGAATTATATGTTTAGTTAAAATTTTAAAATGGTTTGATTTCCTTGATGATTTTCAATAATTACGAACTACACAAAAATAAGATTTTATGTAACATAACGTTTAATGTTCTTTAAGTTCGTACAATGTTTACTTACTCAGTGAACATTTTGAGTAAAGTGTTACTTTCGAAAAAAATTGTTGGATTTCTAGAGGTATTAAAGTTAAATATCCTTGAATGATATTTTAAGTTTATGATTATTAGTACAAGAAATTTTGAACACGAAATGTGTTTTAAACATCTTATTTATGATAAATGTAATTTTAAAATTCGAGGACGAAATTTATTTTAAAGGGGTAATATTGTGAGACCCCAATCTCAATTATTATTTTTCAGAAAATAATTTAAATTTATGTATTAAATTTAGTGTTTTAAATTGTATTTTTTTTAATTAACTTAATAAATACTTTAGTACTAGAAATTTAAATTATAGAAAATTTAAAATGATTTAAAAATAATTTATTCAATTCTTATACTGATTTTTAGAAATTTTTGAAAATTGAATTTGTACACCAAAAAGGATAACTTCTCCCTTCCCTTCATTAATAAAATGTTAGAAAGACTAGCTGGACACGATTTCTACTATTTTTTGGATGGTCTGTCAGGTTTTTATCAAGTACCCATTGCTCTTGAGGATCAAGAGAAAACAACATTCACATGCCCATTCGATACTTTTGCTTTCAGGAGGATGCCATTTGGACTATGCAATGCACCCGCCACCTTTCAGAGATGCACGATGTCAATATTTTCAGCATGGTGGAGAAATTCATCGAGGTATTTATGCATGACTTTTCTATTTTCGTTAATTCCTTTGATGATTGCTTGCATAAATTGACTTTAGTTTTAGAACGTTGCATTGAGTGTAATTTGACACTTAGTTGGGAAAAAAGTCATTTTATGGTTCAACAGGGTATAGTTTTAGGACATGTCATATCTAGCAAAGGAATTGAGGTAGATAAGCCTAAGATAGATTTAATTGCAAAGTTGCCTCCCCTACATCTGTTAAGGGGGATACGGAGTTTCTTAGGACATGCAGGTTTCTATAGACGGTTTGTTAAGGATTTTTCCAAAATAAGTCGTCCATTATGTAACCTACTTTCCAAAGATACTCCATTTGATTTTAATGATGATTTCCTTGTTGCCTTCAATACTTTGAAGAATAAACTTACTTCTTCACCTGTTATTATGGCTCCTGATTGGTCTTTTCCATTTGAGATCATGTGTGATGCATCTGATTATGCAATAGGAGCTATTTTGGGGTAAATAGTGGATAAACGTTTACATGTTATATATTATGCTAGCAAAACACTCAATGATGCCCAAATTAACTATACCACCAATAAGAAAGAGTTATTGGCTGTTGTGTTCTCACTTGATAAATTTAGGTCTTACTTGGTAGGAACTAAAGTTATTGTTCATTTGGATCATGCTGCTTTGAGATATCTATTGATTAAACCGAATGCTAAGCCTAGAGTGGCTACCCCATACCATCCCCAAACTTCGGGGCAAGTGGAAGTGAGCAACAAACAAATCAAGGGAATATTGGAACACATAGTGTGCCCCTCAAGGAAGGATTGGTCAGTTAAATTGAATGATGCCTTGTGGGCATATCGCACAGCGTACAAGACACCCATTGGTATGAGCCCCTACTGATTAATATTTGGTAAAGCATGTCACTTACCCTTTAAGCTAGAGCATAGAGCTTATTGGGCGATTAAAGAGCTCAACATGGACATGACAAAAGCTGGGGAAAAATGACTACTCCAACTAAGAGAACTTGAAGAAATTCGGGATGAAGCTTACGAGAATGCAAAGATCTACAAGGAGCGTACTAAGCACTATCATGATAAAGGGCTCATCAGTAAGTCTTTAGTTCCTGGAATGAAAGTTCTGTTATATAATTCACATTTGGGTTTGTCTCCAGGAAAACTACATTTTAGGTGGAGTGGACCGTACACAATTGCAAATGTATTTCCACATGAAGTGGTCGAGTTGCTAAATTCCAAAACACAAGAACCATTTAAAGTGAACGGGCATCGTGTCAAGCCGTACTTGGAAGGAGACACCAACATGAAAAGCATAGAAACCATATGTCTCCAAGATTCTTAAACACAAGATCAGCCACTTCTTGCTAAGACGTAAAACTAAGCCCTTAATGGGAGGCACCCATTCGGTATTGTATTTCTTTTCTTTCTTTGTTCATTCTTTCCTTCATTCTTTTCTCTTATTTTTGTTTTTAAAAGTTTTTCATGGCAATGAGGACATTACCCCAATCTTGGTTGGGGGTGAATGCGTTGCCCATTTTTAAAAATTCCAAAGAAATAAAAAATTTTAAAAATTTTATGTGTGCCCTGGCAGGGAAAAATTGTACCGCAATGAGGAAGTTCTTGTTAGAGGATGAATTTTAAAAAAAAATTTGTGTGTTGTGACAGGGAATATTTGTGTTGCAGCGAGCATGGTTCTGTTTTGGGACACATTTTTTAAAATTTATGCGTGCCGCGGCGAGAAAAATTTGTGCCGCGGCGTGATAGTTCCTGTTTTGGGACACATTTTAAAAATTTGGTGCGCACCACGGGGGGAAAATATTTGTACTGCGGTGGGAGTCATTCTATTTGCCCAAAATTATTCTGTACCACGGTGCGCCTCCAAAATTTTCCAAAAAAAGGCACTCGGGCATATTCAAACCAATTCAAAAAAATTTCTCTCCCATTTTCCCTCATTTTCTCCCAAACACTCTCTCACTTTCTCTCCAATTTTTTCTCAATTTCTCACCAAAATCAAAACTTTTCTACATAATTTCTTCATTCTAACATTGCTATCAAGCATTACTCTCTCAATTTTGACAGATTTGCCCAAAAAAACCAAGAAGCCTCTTCATCTTCTTCATCAAAACGTAGGGTTTCAAAAAAAAATTGGGGCTTTTTCTTTAAGGTTTCAATTGAACTCCAAAGAGGTAAATTTCTTCACAATTCTATCTTAATTTGGTAATTATTTTCTGGAATCTGTGAATTGTGTTTGAAATTTTTGGATTTAAGTGAATTGAGTTGGATAAGAGGGGAATTTTTGGGATTTTTCTAAATTTTCTGGAGTTTGTTGTGAAATTATTTGAGTAAATCTATGGCTCCAAAAGAAAGGTTGGAAAGGGTAGTCATTCCAAAGGGAAAGGTAAAGTGGTTGAGGAATGAAACTTTGATGCCTCTCGGTTGGTTAGTCGGGAGGCACAAGAGTGGTACGAAGGTGCTGCTAAAAGGAATAAAGGGTTTGTTAATGAGAGGGGGTTAGACTTTTGTCAAGTGGGACTAATGGGAATTTTCGATAAGGTTGAGGCTCTATGCTGGAGAAAATTTATACACGCCCCAGAAGCGGGTGTGAGTTCATTGATCCGGGAATTCTACGCAAATGTCCCAGAAGCTCGGGATGGAATGTTATGGGTAAAGGGTGTTGAGGTCCCCTTTAATAGGATGGTTATAAATTCATACTATGGGTTGAGGGATATTTATGATAGTAGGTATGAAACTTATCTAAAATAGGTGGATTACGATGAGATTATAAATACCCTCACCGATGGTTATGCGGAGTGAGAATATATGGGAGACATGGTCAATATTTTTCAAGCTAAGCACCTTAGAACCCATTCCCATATCTGGCAGTATTTTGTATGTTCTAGATTAATGCCAATCTGGCATTACAGTACTGTTGATAGGAAGTGGGCAATTCTGCAATATGCCACAGAGACCGAGGGTTCAATTGATGTAGGGATGGTTATCTAGCAAAGGGTTGTGTACTCAGCTGAGCATCACAACCTAAGTTACTTCTTTCCCCAACTGATCACCGCCCTGTGTGTCAAACACGGAGTCCAATATGACAAGGGCGAGGTACTATTGCAACCGGGTGAAACATTGACCATCGCTTACATGCAACACCAAACTAGTGGTACCAAAGCGGGACAAGGTAGTAGGAAGGGCGATGGTACCTCTTCCAAGAACGCTACCACAAAAGATAAGTTAGTAAACTTGGAAGCAAGGGTTAATAAAATACAAGAATACCAAACTCAACAGCAAGCTTGGTTCAACGACCAAATTAGATATTCACAAGAATACCAAGCTCTACTCCACAAAATGATGAGTTTTTAGTTGACACAAAGTGGAGTAGACCTCACTCAATTCAGCCCAGTTCTGCAGTATCCAGGCCACGACTTTGTCTACAGACCACCGGCGAACCAACCCGATGACGACAATGAGCAACTTGATGATATGGAGGACTAAGCCTCTCAATTGTATTTTCTATCTTTCATTTTCATTTTCTAGTTTAATTTTCTTTTTTCTTTCATTTTTTTTCTTTATTTTTATTTTTACTTTGTTTTTATTTTATGTTGGATTATTTAAGGATTTTAATTAACATTGTTTAATGGTTTTTGTTTTCATTTGAATTTAATTAATCTTTAAATTTGGCTTTGAGTTGTGATGCACACATTTAGAGGTTTCATGCATATTTCTTGCGAACTAAATGCTACATGATGAGAAGGGCAAGGAATAGTGAACCGGAGTGAAAGTGTAATGTACACAATCTCATACGAAAGGGGGTAACTTCTCTCACTTTTTTTACTTAACTTCTTTTGTTTTTCTTTGAGACATTGAGGACAATGTAGAAATTAGGTTGGGGGTGGAAAAAATATTCCATGAGCATGAATTTAGACCAAATTTTAAATTTTAATTTTTTGTAGATTTTTCATTTGAATTTTGTTAGGATAGTATCGAGTCCATTTGAGTCAATCTGGAAGTCTATGATATTAATGTGATTGTAATAATGGTGACATGTGAAAGAAATTAAATTTTCACCTAAGTGAAGAGGCACAAAAATGTTAGATTCATTTAGTTCGAGGATTTTGTGGTATATGTGGTAGTTTGTTTGATTAGTATCACTTTGTTTGGTTTGTGTAGTGTATGCATGTTCGTGAAATATTTTAAGTCTCAATGAACTCTAGAACTTTCTTGAAAACTCATTAAGTCGAAATAATAGAATCAATACCACTTAGAAAATGATTTAGGCCATCATTGAATCGTTTGAACTATTCAAGCGTCCCGATAATGTTTATCCATAGTGACACCCGTGAACTCAATATACATATATACATTGTACTACCCTTAGTGATAAGAGTACTCAATGCAATACTTAGTTTTCATGAGCAGTTGAATTAAAATTGTATATGTCTTACTATTATTAAAAAAAATTGAATAAAGAGCAAGAAAAGTACAAAAAAGAAAATCAAGCAAAAATCTAAGGGACATATGGAATTTATAAAATAGGAGGATGAAAAAGAACATTTGGGTAGAAAAGTTGAGTAAGTTTGTGAAATAAAAAGTACTCTTATCCTACCGAGAATAATTTTTCCATACTTTCATAACCACATACCTTAACACAACTTTATGAGCTTAATAAGTCCTATTGATTCGAGGTAGTTTTGATTTCTATATTAGTGGAGATGGATTTGAAAAGTGAGCATATGGAGTTTGTGAGTGCAATTTTCACTCATATTTTACTTGCACAATTTTGAGATCTAAGATGTAATATATGAATATCATGCATGGCACAATCCGATAGTGTAACTAATGGGCTTGTGGTTTGATAGTTTGTTCAAAAGCCGATTACGAAAACGGATTTGATATTTGAACTGTTTTTGAGCTTAAGTGATTTTTAAATATTTCGTATGCCATTCGTTATTAACAATTTTTGAGACATATGCATGGATTGATTCAAGTATGTTTAGAGTCTTTAATTATTTTAAGAGTCGTACGATGTTTGTGGGTGTCATTACTGGAAACCCTCACGAGACTATAACTCGTCCACTAGGGCCACCTAGTGGTTTAAAGGCATGTTGTATATGCTAAATGCAACCGTGACAATCTATGGAAGTGATTTAGGTTAGTATAGTTTATTTTATTTGTTTTTATTTTAGTTTTTAGATCGCTCCACTTGCTAGAGACTAGCAAGAAGCTAGTTGGGGGTTGTGATAAGTGCTTGAAAAGCACTAACATTTTGTGATTTATTGTGCTTAAATTGCAAAAAGTAGATTTGTTATATCTCGTTTATATGATTATTTTCATAATGCAAACACGCAAAGATGGAACACTTACGGTGCTCAGATCACAATTTAGGGGCAACATGAATCAAATTATGTAAGTCGTACATAACGAGCCAGCACATATGTAACGGGTACATGTGAAGAATCAGAAGACAACACGCACTGCGGCGAGGAATATGTGTGATGCGGTGAGCACCTCTCGGGTTTTGACCATTGTTCAACTTTTATTGTTGTGCCACGGCGTGGAAATTGTTGTGCCGCAGCGTGCCTATTCCTGAATCAATCAGGATTCTATGTAACCCTTACACCTATAAATACCCCCGTAAGAATCCCTTTTACATACACTTCAATTTTGCAAACCAACAAGTGACTCAACCAGATTTTGGGAGCTTTTCCACACTCAAAGAAGCAAGAGAATTAATTCTAAGGATCCAAGAAACCATTGAAGATCGAAGATTAAGCTTTTGGAGAGGAACACCATCCAATCCAATTGTGGTATTTAGATCTAAGGTTTCTTTTTGTTATAGAATTTACTTTTCTTCTTGTTACTTCTTTGAGTGTATGATCAAATTAAATTTGTCTATGAATATTAATATGAACATGAGTGGCTAATTTTATTATGGATGTTTAGTTTGTGTTGCCATATTTGCTAGAACTATTGTGGTGAATATTTTTATTGCTTTTAAATAAATAAAATTACATTTTGATTAAAAGCATGTTTAGATATTTAATTGTGAATTTTCATGGGCCAATTTGAGATTCATAATTAGGTTGAAAAATATTGGAGTTTGGTTTTAGGAACGTCACCTTAACTTTACTTTGAAAAACTTAATTAAAACTTCAAATTAATGACCTAGTCATGGCATTGGTTTGATTGGCATATTTTCCTTGTGCATAATTTGGTTGCTATTTGATATACCCGGTCGTAGGATATTGTTTAGCTAATCAATAAAGAGAATTATCTGATCATAGGAATTTTCATAATTAAAAAGAAAGCTGGTAATATTTGTTTGTTAGAACGTTCATGTTAATTCACCATAACTTTTCGATGCAAGCATGGCTAACCAAACTAAACGTCCATACATACTCCATTGATATTTGAAATCTTTTTAAGTTGATTCAGAATTTGCATAATTGTTTTCCTTAATTGTTCGACACCATTAATCTTGCTCGCAAATCCACTATGTTTATAGTTTTATTAGGTTTAGGATTCTAGTTATTTAGAATTTTTGTGTTACTAGAATTCTATTTAATTAGTGTTTTAGTTGCTTTAGGACTCTAATTAATTTAAGAAATAGGTTGTTTAAATCCATTGCAATTCCTTGAGAGATTGACCTCGGAGGTTTGCTTATCACTTTCTACACTTGCGAGTACTATAATTTGCACATCAGGACATGAGGTAACCTTCTATAGAGATAATGTCTTAGACCTCTTATCTCTCCTAAATGTGAAAAATCCCTCTTTTACCATTCTTCCTTTTGAATGTAAAAATCTTATTGGTCTTAAATTTTCTATTGATCTTGAGCGTCACAGAGCTTGAAATTAGTCTATCATGGATGCCAAACTTGCTGGATCTAACATTCATTTTTCTAGAGGTGCTGTTTCTATTACAGTTCCTCTCCTAGATGTATGTTTTGAAAGTCATTTCTACTTGCTTCGTTCCTTGTATTCATGCATCTTTTGTGCCTAATGTTAGGGGACATTTTCTTTGTGCCATTCTTGATGGTGAGTTTATAGATCTCGCTGGTATGATCTTATTACCATCATTTTTCATTCCTACACTCCTTCTTCATTATCCTTCTTTGATTAATCACTAGGAACAATTTGTCTTTAGCGATGCAATTAAAGTTTCTGTTTATGGTTCTCCCCTTTCTATCAGACACCTTCAAGCATCAAGCCCTTTATCTAGAAACTCTAAGCTTTTTCTTCTTCTTCTTCTTCTTAGAGTGCCTCTCATTCTACCCCTTCTACTTCTCTTTTTGTTCCTCCTCCTCTATCTTCTGAGTATGCCTCTCTAAATGCAAAGGTGCATACTTTGACTCAACATTTAGATAAGTTTCTTGAAGATCTTTCTGAATAGCATCAGGAATGCAGACTCTATAGACAACTATTGATGAACATTAACGAAAAGGTGAGTAGAATTGAGTGTCTTTAGCAGCCCCATCATAGCACTTCCAGGTCCTATAGTTCTTGATCGTCTATTCAACCATTCGTGATCTTCTCGTGGATTCAAACATCCGGCTGCCTCAATCTTCTGATTCCTTTGTGCAGATGTTTGGTCAGCTTGATACCTTTGATGCTGAGTTTTTAGACCTCCTGTAGCCTTCTTCCCATCCACCTTTTTATTGATTTTGACAATTGGGTCTCTCTATAAATGGAAAAGGGATACCTAACTACAGGGAGTCTGACATCGATTCTCAGCGTGACCTTGATAGAGATGGAGGAGGAGAATCTTAGTTTCTTGTCTTTTCTTTCTTGTTCAAAATGTTGTAATAAAATCTTTGAATTTAGTAAAATATGATTTCTTTGTTGTGTGCTTAATTATGTTTCTTTTACTTATGTTTTGTTTCTTCTCTGCATTTGTTGCACGAGTGTATAGGATTATTGTATATTGTATGCCTTCTCTCCTTATATAGGGTGTGCCTTTGACTTTTTCTTTCAAAAAAGGGGAGAAATTTGTATGTTGCACAACGTGTTTACATCTATTTTCTTCTTTTTGTGGAATGTGAGTGTAGGTTTGCAAGGCATCTTTTATCTATCTTTTTATCTGACTTGCTTGCATTCGGGGGGGAGTTTATTTGACTACTTGTGTTTAGCCTATCAATGTGTACTAGTATAGGGCTAAATATGATAGTATTTGTTTAAACTACATATAATTCTTCATGATACATTCACAGGTATGTGTTTGTTTCATGTGTGTAGGAAATAGATGTAGTTTTGGACCTTGTAGCTCACTTGGAGTTGGAGTTAGCATCAAGATGGATAGAGTACTAGAAGATGGATGCGCTTGGAATGTACGTGTGTTGGGGGTATCTTGTCTATGTTGGAGTTTGTTCATAGGAGTGAACTTCGTTAGATCATCTTGCATGAATATATTGTGTTTTATGCTAGCTTTATATAGGTTGTGCAGTGTTTTGGAACAGAAAGCCAAAGAGGGAGATTGTAAGTCCTATAAGTCCCTTTCTTTCTTTATTGGCATTCTCGTGAGCAAAACACGGAGTTTGTTTATTTTACTTAGTGTTTTGTCTACCTCTATGTACGGTACTTTGCTTGTGATTAGTATCTCACACACACACTTTGATCTTAACACTATTGTTTGTTTATACGATACACCATGAGGTGGTTGGGAGCATATAAATTGCATGTTAAATTTTTTTTTACTTGCATTTGTTTCACTGAGTTGGTGGATGTTTATGGCTTTTTATTTGGTAATGTTTTGCCTTAAAAACACTTATTTTTTGTGGTTCTCTAAGGCCTCGTGGAGGTCTCGTTGGTGACTTGCCAAAGTTGTTAGCGAAGGGTCCACGAATGTGCATAGGGTAGAACTGTGACTCGTTGGATCTCACTAACATCTCGTGGGGGTTTGTTGGGGTGGTTAGTGAAACCTCAAAAGGGTGCATGGCTAGGTGTCAACGAGGGTCCGTAAAGTTGAAAATTTGCTATAAATACCCTCTCATCTCACTTATTAATTACACCTTTCACACTTTTTTCGTACTTATTTAAGCTGATTATTGGTCTTACATAAAAATTATTTTTGCATAAAATTTTTTTATCAAAGATATTTTTTTTGTATCACTAATACGTTGAGTGTTGTTCAATATTAGAGATTTAGAGATGATTATTCACTTGGAGATTTTTGTGAATTAATTTCTAAAAAGGAGATTTCTTATTATCAATACATTGAGTGTTGTTTTTGTAATGAAACCCAAAGTGGTGGTGAAATTTGTTAAACATATTTTATCAAATGAAGTTGTCATAATAATAGTATAGAAATACACACAGTGTATTGTTATTATGAGGTAGAGTTTCTGTATCAACGTACGTCTGGTGTGTTTTTTATATTGTTGACATGAGGTGTCTTTATCCTAAAATCATATTTTGGTTAAACTCCATATTATTTGTACACACATATTAATTACAGGTATTTGCATCACATTGCATGGTGGCGTGGCTCTGGAGGTAAGCTGGATCCAGTGTGGATCAAAGCAGTTGTGGAGATAGCTAGTGATAGCAGACTGGGCAGTTAGGATAGGTGGTCTTTGACTAATAGAGGTGTTCGTCGATAAACAATCAGGTCTAGGTGATATAGATATGTAAGGACTTGCCCTTCTAGCAAAGGTAGCAAAAACAACAAAAATAGATAACAAACAGTAGATAATTATAGACAAAAATAAGGCTGGCAACAAAATTAGAATAAAGTGATAAATGCTTTCCAATCGCCATATAGTCTCAATATGTTAGCAAATATATAGAGGATATGTTGATTGTACTAACTCAAGCAACAGATCAATCAAACACAGCAATTTAACATTGTAAACCCACTTAGGCTCCATTCACAAGTGGTAACATCCACAAGTTGCCTAGCAACCACTCAACAACGAAATTCATTAAAAGAAATAAAACAGTTACTACGGACTCGATAAAGATAAAATGCCAAATACCTCTATCAGTTGAGGACCACCTGTCCTAACTTCTATACTGCTATCACCAGTTGTCTCTACAGCTACTTTGATCATCACTAAATCCGGCTCAGTTCTAAAGCCACACCACCATGTAGTGTGATACAAATATCTGTAATTAGAATGCATGCATAATATGTATGCAATTTTCCCAAAATATTAGGTTAGAATAAAATGCCTTGTATCAACAACACGAAAATACACTCGACGTATTATTGACATGAAAAATCCATTTTGTAATAACAATACATAAATACACCCAATGTATTGTTATTATGTAAACTCTGTTTGATAAAAATATTTAATCAAACTGCACCACCACCTCGTACTTCAATAAAAAAATAGTCAATGTATTGAAAATACAAAATCTCCCTTTTTAAATAAAATTTCACAAAAATTTCCAAGTGAAATTATCACCTTCAAATCACTAATACGAAAACACACTCAAATTAATATTGATACAGGAAATCTAAAATATTTTTTCAATAGCACAAAAAATACTTTCACCAAAACAAATTTTAATCAACCAAAAAATTCAACTCATAAAAGTGTAGAAAAGTGTATGAGAGAAGGTGTATTGAAAGGTGTAAAGAGATGTAAAGAGGTGTAATAAATAGAGTGAAAGAAGGGATATTTATAGTTGATTTTTAAAATTTTGGTACCCTCCTAGACCCCTAGTGGGTACCTTGTTGTGCACCTGATGTGATAAATTTAGTACTCGCAAGTGTACGAATCACTCGTAGAAAAGTGACAAGCAACTTCCAAGGTCGGTCTCTCAAGGAATTGCAGTGGTTCTAAATAACCGTCTTCCTAATCTAAATAGAGTTCTAACAAAAATAAAACACTAATTAAATAGAGTTCTAGTGAAACTAAAACTCTAAGCAACTAGAGTCCTAAACCTAGTAAAACTGTAAAAAGGTGTTTGATTTGTGACGGGATAGCGTTCTTCTCCAAAAGCTTAATCTTCGATCGTCGACGGCTTCCTTGAATCCTTAGAATGGTTTCTCTTGCTTCGTTTGAGTGTGGCACAACTCCCAAAATTGAATGAATCTCTTGTTTGGTCGCAAAATTGTAAAGTGTAAAGTTGTATTCGAGTTGTTCGAGTTGTATGTAAGGGGGAGTCTAAGGGGGTATTTGTAGATGTAAGGGTTTACACAAATCCTGATTGCAATAGAAATAGGCGCGCCGCGGCATACATTTTCCCCGCCGCGGCGCAACACAAATTTTGGAAATAATGTCAAAACCTGAGAGCTCCCCGCCGCGGCATGACTTTTCCTCGCCGCGGCACATGTTGCTGACCTTTTCTTCATATGTGATGGCTCGTTATGTAAGGCTTACATATTTGTCTCGTTTAACTCGTAACTCGTGATCCGAGCACCATAAGTGTTCCGTCTTTGCGTGTTTTCATTATTTGACTCATTTGACGCTAAAAACACCTAAAATGCACTAAAACATACCCGTGATTCAGAATGGATAGATTTATGAAATTAATCAAATAAACAACAAATAATAAATCTATTTCTAAACAATTAGGTGGAATAAACCACGAAATATTAGTGCTTTTCGAGCACTTATCACAACCCCCAACCAGCTTCTTGCTAGTCTCTAGCCAGAGGAGCGATCTAAAAATTAAAATAAACTTAGCGTATGCAACAAGCCTTTAAACCCCTAGGTGGCCCTAGTGGACGAGCTATAGTCTTGTGAGGGTTTCCAGTGATGATACCCGTAAACATCGTAACTAACAAAACTAACAATGACTCTAAACATACTTGAATCAATCCATGCACATGTCTCAAAAATTGTTAACAACGAATGGCATACAAAAGAGTTAAAAATCACTTAAGCTCAAAAACAGTCCAAATATCAAACCCATCTTAGTAATCGAATTTTGAACAACCAATCAAACCACAAGCCCTTTAGTTACACTTTCTGATCGTGTCATGCATGATATTCATAGATTACATTTTAATATCTCATAAATGTGCAAGTAAAATATGAATGAGAATTTTGCACTTCCAACCTCCATATGCTCACTTTTCAAATCTATCTCCACTAATTTAGAAATCAAACTACCTAGAATCAATAGGACTTCATTAAGCTTGTAAAGTTGTGGTTAGGTTTGTGATTATGAAAGTACGGAAATGATATTCTAATAGGATAAGAGTATTTTTTATTTCACAAACTTATTTTCAACTTTTTCCACCAAGTGTTCCTTTTCATCCTTCTATAAATTCCATATGTCCCTTGGATCTTTTTATTTGATTTTCTTTCTTTACTTCTCTTAATTCTTATTTCAATAAATTTCTCAAACATATATATATATATATATATATATATATATATATATATATATATATATATATATATTTTTTTTTTATGAAGCAAGATAAATACAAATAATTGCTCATGAAAATCAAATATTACATTGAGTACTCTTATCACTAAGGGTATTGCAACGTATGTCAATATTGAGTTTAAGGGTGTACTATGGATAAAATAATAATACGGGAAGGCTTGAAAAGTCCAAACGGTCCGAAGTGGCCTAAATCACTTTCTAAGTGGCATTTGATTTTGTTATTTCGCTTCAATGAATTTTCAAATGAGTTCTCGAGCTTGTTGAGACTTAAAACATATCGTAAATATGCATACATTGCACAAACCAAAATAGCCATACTAACCATGCAAACTACCACATATACCACAAAATCCTCAAATTAGGTGAATCTAACATTTATGTGCTTCATTGCTTAGGTAAAAATTTAATTTCTTTCATATATCATCATCATTACAATCATTTTAATATCATAGACTTCCGAATTGACTCAAGTAGACACGACACTATCCTAACAAAATTCAAGTGACAAAAGTTAAAAATTTAAATTTGGTCAATTTCATGCTCATGGAGTACTTTTCCCACTCTCAACCTAATTCCTACATTGTCCTCATGTTAAAAAGAAAAACAAAAGAAATTAAGATAAAAGTGAGAGAAGTTACCCCCCTTTCGTATGAGATTGTGTATACTACACGTACGCTCTTGTTCATTGTTCCTCGCGTTTCTCATGATGAAGCAATTAGTGTGCAAGAAACATGCATGAAACCTCAAAGATTTACATCCCAATTCAGATCCAAATTTAAATTAAAACTAAGTCAAATGAAAAACAAAAAACATTAAACAAAGTTAAACAATTCAAACTAAAATAAAATAAAGAAAAATAAAACTAAATAAAAGAAAAAGAAAATTAGTCCAAAATAAAATAAAAATAAAATTAAACTAAAAAAAATTACAAATAGGAGGCTCAATCCTCCATGTCTTTGTGTTGATCATTGTCCTCCTCGGATTGATCCGCCGGTTGTCTAAATGTGAAGTCATGGCCCGGATATTGTGGAGGTGGCTAGAATTGGGTGAGGTCTATTCCATTATGTGTCAATTGGTAGCTAATCATTTGGTGGAGTAGACCTTGATACTCGTGTTGATACTTCATGTGATCACTGAGCCATGCTTGTTATTAGGATTGGTATTGACGCATTTCATTAACCTTCGCTTCTAGGTTTACCAACCTGTCTTTCGTAGAAGCTTTCTTGGAAGAATCACCTTTCCTGCTTCCTTGCCCAGCCTTTGTTCCGCTTGTAAGGTGTTGCATGTAAGCGAAAGTTAATGTTTCAGCCGGCTGCAATAAGACCTCGTCCGTGTCGTATTTGACTCCTTGTTTAACACAAAGGGCGGTTATGAGTTGGGGAAAGAAGTAACTAATGTTGTGGTGCTCAGCCGAGTACACAACCCTCTGTTGTATAACCATTCCCACGTCTATTGACCGCTCAGTCTCTATAGTAAATTGAAGGATAGCCCTTTCCCGATCAACTGTACTGTAATGCCCAGTCGGCATTAACCTAGAGCAAACAAAATATTGCCAAATTCGGGAATGGGTCCTTAAGTGCTTGGCCTAAAAAGATCGACATCATACATCTCTGAAAGGTGGCGGGTGCATTGCATAGTCCAAATGGCATTCTCCTAAAAGTGAAAGTTCCGAATGGGCATGTGAATGTCGTTTTCTCTTGATCCTCCGAAGCAATGGGTACCTAATAATAACCTAAAAGACCATCTAAAAAGCAATAGAAATCATGCTCAGCTAGTCTTTCTAGCATTTGATCAATGAAGGGGAGGGGGAAGTGATCCTTTTTGGTGTACAAATTCAGCTTATGAAAATCAATACACATCCTCCAACCTGTAATTATCCTAGTGGGCACTAATTCATCTTTCTCATTTTTAATCATGGTTATTCCAGATTTCTTTGGTACCACATGAACGGGACTAACCCACTTACTATCACCAATTGGATAAATTACCCCTACTGCTAGGAGTTTCAAAACTTCTTTCTTAACTACCTCTTGCATGATTGGGTTTAGTCTCCTTTGTGCTTCTTTAACTGGTTTGACATCGTCCTCTAAATTAATCTTATGCATACACATTGCCGGACTAATGCCTCTAATGTCCCCAATACTCCATCCTATTGCTTTTTTATACTTCCTAAGCTCTCCAATCAATTTCTCCTCTTGGTTTTGGGTGAGTGTAGATGAAATAATAACAGGGTAGGTCTCATTCTCTCCCAAAAAGACATATTTTAGATGCTTAGGTAGTTCCTTAAGTTCCAATTCAGGTGGAGCAATCTCATCATCATGTGGGACATCCAATAAATCTAAGGGTGTACTAGTGTCATTTAATGATATGGCATTGTCTAATAGATCACTGTACTCCTTAGTCTCATAGTCTTAGATGTCATCTACCTCTCTAACTGTAAGTGCTACCTCCAATTTATCATCTAATCTAGCATGCACAAAAGTATCATGAATTATTGGGTCTAAACATTCTACAAACGACCATTCATCAATAGCAGATATAGAGGGGTAAGGAGATGAATCAAAAACCTTAAAATGAACAGTCTCACCCAAGACCGTCATTGTCAACTTTCCACTTTGGACGTCAATGATGGTTTAGGTAGTAGCCATAAATGGTCTTCCCAAAAGAATGGTGTGCTCCTTGTCCAAAGATGGATTATCCTGCATGTCTAAAACAACAAAGTCAATAGGTATGATTAGCTTATCTACCTGTACAAGTAAGTCCTCAACCATGCCCTTCGAATATTTAACAGATCTGTCCGCAAGTTGAAGGGACATGGTTGTTGGTTTTAGCTCTCCCAAACCTAGCTGCAAGAAAATCGAGTAAGGCATCAAATTGATACTAGCACCTAAATCAAGCATAGCCTTAGCTACTTTCCTATCCCCCATAATAATATCAATTATGAAACTACCTGGATCTTTTAACTTAAGGGGTAAGTTGCGTTGAAGCACCGCACTAGCAATTTCAGATACGATTACTCTCTCATTAAGCTCACACCTTCTTTTCTTAGTGTTTAGTTCTTTGAAAAATTTAGCATATGAAGGCACATTTCTAATTACATCTAACAATGGCAAATTAATATTAACCTTGGAGAGCATTTTAAATAAATCAAAAAACTGTTTATCTTGCTTACTGTCCTTTAAACGGTGTGGGAATGGTACCAGTGGTCAGTATGGCTCCGATGATTTGTGTAGAGTAGGTGGATTAGATGACTCTCCAATTCTCACCTTTGAAGGCTCTTCATATTTGTCACCTCTTTCCTCCAATTCCTTTGAAGCATTGTTGTCATCTTCCATGTTACCTGCACTATAAGATAAATCATTAGAAAGTTCAGGTAAATTTTTAGTAACGACCTTACCACTTCGAAGAATCATGACAGCTTGTTCGGGTTGACTTGGCAGCTTTCCCGTCTCTTGCTTGTGCATTTGTTCTGCTAGCTGCCCCACTTGCATTTCCACTCTTTTCATTGAAGCTTCCATAGAGTCCATCCTTCCACTACAAGATTGTATGAAATTATTTAGGGTTTCCTCTACGATCGGTTTATTTTGTGGAAATTATCGGTTTATATTTTGGCCTTGAGTTTGGTTTTGGACGAATGGTTGGCTATTGTTTTGTTTCCAAGCGAAGTTAGGGTGATTCCTCCATCTAGGGTTGTAGGTATTTGAATAAGGGTCGTTCCTAGGTCTATGGTGGTACCCTTGCATTAAATTTGCCTCTTCAGTAGTACCAGTATAAGGATCACCTGCAAAAGAACAAACATTAGCACCATGTCCATATGAACTACAAACTCCACATACCTCGTGTTTTGGCATCTGATTAACATTGGAAGTTGTGAGAAGTTGCACTTGTTTCGTCAATTCAGCAAGTTGCATGGCCATTTCATTGTTGGATCCTAATTCGTGGACTCCAGCTCTTCTTCCTCTAGCGCTCTTTTGTTGGGAATTGGCTCCCAACATCTTGAATAATTCGTAGGTTTCATCCACTGTTTTCTCACCCATAGCTCCTCCTAAAGCGTTGTCAACTGTGAATTGACATTGTAGCGTCAATCCGTTGTAGAAAAATTGATTATGTAGCTGCAACGGGAAGTGATGATGTGGACACTGTATCAATAGCAATTTGAATCTATCCCAAGCCTCTTGGAAGGGTTCTCCGTCTATCTGCGAAAAAGTAGCAATTTTTGTTCTTAGGTTAGACGTCTTTTGATGGGAATAGAACTTACCCATAAATTTGTTGTAAACATCGTCCCAAGTGGCCAAAGAACCGGGTGCCAATGTCATTAGCCAAGACTTAGCTCTATCCTTGAGAGTTTATGGAAAACACCTCATGCGTAATTGATCTTCACTAAGTCCCTGCAGTGGAAAGGTTTACACAACAGCATATAATTCATGCATAAAATTTAAAAGATTTTCATTAGGGATACCGTAAAAGGAGGGAAGCATGGAATAATGAATATTTTTCAACTCATAATTCCTAGCTTTCTCTGTAAGTCGAATGCACGATGTGGTGGTCCCAATGATCGGTCTTACAAACTCTTTGTTCATCATCTGTCTAGCTACGTTGTCACCCATTGCTGCTTGCAATTGTTGTTGAACTTCTTCCTCTTGAAATTGATTATCCAGTTTCTTGGATCGATATTTGACTCTATGAATGTTGTCAATGAAAGGAGAGAGTTCCTTGTTAAGTGATCTCCTACCCTGCATGCACAAATAAAAAGCAAACAAAGATCAAGGCAGCAGTGAAATTGAAATTTAAGCACTATTTTTTGGCAGCAATGAAATTGAAATTTAAACACTATTTTTTGATTTTTTTAATTTTTTAATTTTTTTATATTTTTGAATAAAAGATAACAAATAAAATAAAAATAAAATAAAAGTAATTCAGAAACTCTAAAAAGTTAAAAAGAAAATTATTTAAAACGCCAATTCCCCGGCAGCGGCACCAAAAACTTGATGTGATAAATTTAGTACTCACAAGTGTACGAATCACTCGTAGAAAAGTGACAAGCAACTTCCAAGGTCGGTCTCTCAAGGAATTGCAGTGGTTCTAAATAACCGTCTTCCTAATCTAAATAGAGTTCTAACAAAAATAAAACACTGATTAAATAGAGTTCTAGTGAAACTAAAACTCTAAGCAACTAGAGTCCTAAACCTATAAAACTGTAAAAAGGTGTTTGATTTGTGACGGGAACAAGGTACGAACAATTAAACATAAACAAAATCAAAATTTAACAATCAATTCAAATGGATTAAAAATCAATGGAGGATGTATGGACGTTTAGTTTGGTTGACCATGCTTGCATCGAAAAGGTATGGTGAAATAACATGAACGTTCTATATAAACAACATTACCGGCTTTCCTTTTAATTACGAGACTACCTTCGGTTGGGGTAAATCTCTTTGTTGATTAACTAATTAACTGCCTTCGATCGGGGTAAATCAAATAGCAATTAAATTATGCGCAAGGAAATACATGCCAATCAAACTAATACTATGACTAAGTCACTAATTTGAAGCTTTGATTAAGTGTTTCGGAATAAAGTTAAGGTGACATTCCTATAACTAAATTCTCAAATTTTTCAACCTAACTACGAATCTCAAATTGGCCCATGATAATTCATAATTAAATATCTAAACATGCTCTTGAATCAAAAGGTAATTCATTTATATTAAATTAATAAAATATACACCATACACAATTCTAGCAAACATGGTAACACAAACTAAACATCCATAATGAAATTAGCCGCTCATGTTCATATTAATATTCATAGACAAATAAAATATGATCATACACTTCAACGAAAGAAGAAGAAAATATAATTCTATAACAACAAGGAAAACCTAGATCTAAATACCGCTTATGGATGGGATAGCGTTCTTCTCCAAAAGCTTAATCTTCGATCGTCGACGGCTTCCTTGAATCCTTAGAATGGTTTCTCTTGCTTCGTTTGATTGTGGCAAAGCTCCCAAAATTGAATGAATCTCTTGTTTGGTCGCAAAATTGTAAAGTGTAAAGTTGTATTCGAGTTGTTCGAGTTGTATGTAAGGGGGAGTCTAAGGGGGTATTTGTAGATGTAAGGGTTTACACAAATCCTGATTGTAATAGGAATAGGCGCGCCGCGGTATACATTTTCCTCGTCACGGCGCAACACAAATTTTGAAAATAATGTCAAAACCCGAGAGCTCCCCGCCGCGGCATGACTTTTCCTCGCCGCGGCGGGTGTTGCTTTCCTTTTCTTCATGTTTACCCCCTTACATATGTGATGGCTCGTTATGTAAGGCTTACATATTTGTCTCGTTTAGCTCATAACTCGTGATCCGAGCACCGTAAGTGTTCCATCTTTGCGTGTTTTCATTATTTGACTCATTTCATGCTAAAAACACCTGAAATGCACTAAAACATACCCGTGATTCAGAATGGATAGATTTATGAAATTAATCGAATAAACAACAAATAATAAATCTATTTCTAAACAATTAGGTGCAATAAACCACGAAATATTAGTGCTTTTTGAGCACTCATCAGCACCCTCACGAGACTTCATTAATTGATGAGTGCTTGAAAAGCACTAATAATTCGTGATTCAATGCGCTCAATTGTATCAAATAGATTTAATTACAACTCTTTTGTCTTATTATTTGTATAAATCTATCAATTCAGAATCACAATATGTTTTTGTATATTTCATGTGTTTTTAGCTTCAAAAAAGATAAATAATGTAAACGCTCAAATAGCAACCTAGGAGCAAAAAGGAGTAAGGATTGTAAGTCTTATATAAGAAACAAGCCAATTTATAAGGATTGCAAAAGAAGAAAAAAAAATCAACTTGTGTTGCAGTGGTGTTTTTTGTATGCCACAGTGCATTGCTCTCAGATTTTGTACTATGGGGTGCAATTTTAGCCTTGTGTGTGGCGAATAAAAATGTGTGTAGTAGTGCGTGTACTTTTCTAAGGAGTCCAATTTTTATGTAACCGTTACACATATGAATACCAACCTTACATTTCCATCAACACACACAATTTGGGGACAATTTTCTACTAAATTAAATTAGGTTTTGGAGATTTTTCACATCCTAGGAAGGCAAGAGAAGCACATCTAAGGAGACAATAAGTCTTTGAAGATCAAAGATCAAGCTTTTGGGGAAAGAAACATCATTTGAGCCAATTGTGGTATCTAGATTTAGGTTACTTATTAGTGTTAGATATTTCTTCCTCTTCTTTCCTCTCTAGAATGTATGTTAGATTATATTTCTCTATGAATATTAACTTAAACATCTTTGGCTGAATTTAACTATGGATATTTAGTTTTATTGCCATGTTTGCTATATTTATTTTAGTGAATGTTTTAATTGCAAATTAAGTAAAGATTGCTTTTTGATTAAGAGTTTGTTTAGAGATTTATGTGTGAATTTTCATGGGCTAATTTGAAGTTCATAAATAGATTGAAAAATTTGGGAATTTAGTTTTAGGAACATTACCTTGACTATATTTTAAAAAACTTAATCAAAGCTTCAAATTGATGATCTAGTCATGGCATTGGTTTGATTGACATATTTTTCCTTGTGCATAATTTGATTGCTAGTTATATACCAATCTATGAGATATTGATTAGTAAATCACCAAAGAAAATTACCCAATCCATAGGAATTTTCGCAAATAAAAAAGAAAGCCAATAATCTTGAATTATTGGATCATTCATGTTAATTCACCATAATATTTCGATTCAAGCATGGTCAATTAAAATAAATGTCCATAAATCCTCCATTGATTATTAAAAACCTATTGAAGTTAGTTTAGCTTGAAATATAATTTGTGACTTATTTGTTTGCTATCTTTGTTCTTGTTCTTGCTCTATGCAATCTAATTTATTGCTTTTTAGTAGTTCTAGAATTCTAACTAGTTAGTGTTTTAGTAGTTCTTGAAGTCTAATTAGTTAGTATTTCAGTAAACTTAGAATTCTAATTAAGTAGTATTTTAGTAGTTTTAGGACTCTAAAGAAGTTGAAATTTTTTATTTAAAACCACTGTAATTCCTTGAGAGATCGACTTTGGAGGTTTACTTATTGCTTACAAAAAGTTATTCATATACTTGTGAGTACTATAATTTGCACATCACTAACCAACCCAATGAACACCCCATGAGGTATTAATGAGGTCCAACGAGTCACTGATCCACCATGTGCACCCTTGCGAACCCCTTACTAACAACTTCAGCGAGCCACCTGAGAGACCCCCGTGAGGTCCCTAGTGAACCGCCAAATTTTTTTTAATTAAAAACTTACATATTTGAAAATCCACAAACACCCTCTAATTGTGAAAATCAAAAGAAAGTAAAAATAATTTTATCATGCATACTACATGCTCCCAACCACCCCTAATGTGTGCAATATGCAAACATACAAAGGGTTAAAAATCTACGTGAATGTGTTCAATGCTGATCGCAAGCAAAGCATCATACAAAAAGGTAGACAAAAACACTAAGTAAAATATATAGGCTCTATATTTTGCACACAGGAATACCAATAAAGACACAAAGGGACTTATAGGACTTATAATCTCCCCCTTTGGCTTTTCATGGCAAAACATTGCACAACCTATACAAGGTAAGCATCAAACATAATATATTCATGCAAGATGATCTAACAAAGTTCATTCCTATGAATAAACTTCGACACACACCTACATCTTGATGCTAACTCCAACTCCTAGTGACCTATAAGGTCCAAATCTACATATGTAATCAGCACACAAGAAACAAACACATACCCCGTCGTGACTATATCATGCAGACTTATGAGTAGTCTAACCAAAAACTATCATGTTACCCCTACATAAGTAAACACCGATAGGCTAAACACAAGTAGTTAAGAAAACTCACCTTAACTTCATGCAACACTCCCCTTGAATGCATGCAATTCAGACAATATGATGTGATAAAATCTACACTCACATCCTAAAAAGAGTAGAAAAACAAACGTAAACACATTGTGCAACATAAAAACTTCTCTTCCTTTTTGACACAGAAAGTAAAAGGAACACCCCTATATGCAAAAGAGAAGACATACAATCATGTAAAAATTATGTACATCATGCAACACATGAAGAAAGAAAATAAAGCATAAGTAAAAGGAACAGAAGTAAGCACACAACAAAGAAATCATTTGTTATAAAATCAAAGATTTTATTACAACTTTTAGAAAAAGATATAATATAAAAAGAAAGACTAAGATTCTCCTCTCCCTTTATATCTATCAGGTTCACCCTGAGAACCAATGCTAGAATCCCTGCGGTCAAAAGGCTGGGAAGAAGACTGAAAAAGGTCAAGGAACTCAGCTTTAAGGGTAAAGAATTTGTCAAACAACAGGTTGAAAGAGAAGGCACCAAGGTACAAGAAACAGGCACCTCTGCTTGGGGAAGAAAGGCCAAATATGCAAACACCTCTCCTTGGTGAAGACAAAAGTGGGATCGAAGGAGTAAGAAAGAGAACAAAAGTGTAAACCATTAAAGGAAGACAAAACTTTTGTGGGACACCTTCTTTTCTTTGGAATTTGGAAAGGAAAAGAGGGGTAAAAGCATTTTAGGGGTAGTGAAAATTAGTTTTAAAAGATAGTAGGTGAAAGTATTTGAGGATAGAAAGTGTTTAGAAAATTTCTATGTTTTGAAATAAATGAGAAAAGAGGTTGGGAATACATACACTTTGCTGACCCCTCTCCGACCCTTTGCGGAGGGGGGTCGGTGAGATACGCTTTAGTGTATAAAAACACTACCTCAATGAGCCCCCAGTGAACGGTCAGCAAGACCTTAGCAACAGTGCTCAATGACTAATCCTAAAGGGTGAAGAGAGAGATAAACCCTTAAAAATTTTAGAAAAATAATAGAAAATTTTATTTTAAAAATTAGTAACATTTATTTTAAAGAAAGAAGAGTAAGAGACAAGTAATATAAAAATAAGAACATTTAAGCAAATAAACACATATAGAAAATGCTACAAGAAATAGAGAAGAGAAGAAAATAACACAAATCAAATTGACTCACACCTTGAAATAGCGTGATCAAACAGCATTCCTTTGTCTAAAAACCAAGTGAATAGGGGCAACAGGAGCATAATGCAATCTTTGGTCTATATGAGCATGTGAAGTATGAAATATTCGAGAGTTCTTTATTTTAAAAGATTCTCGAAAGTTTTTTCATTCTTCACTATGTCATCGGTGCATAATACACCCATAAACAAAATGCTTAGATGAACCACAGTAGGTATATCTAGAAAATTCAAAATGAGTAAAGTGAGGTGGCCATTAGTACCACAAGAATGAAAAGTATGAATTGAAGTGTGAGAGATACTAGGTCTCACAGTGAGTTCTAATATGCCTAACTCACTATAATGGTGACAAGAAGGGATGAAGCATGTAGGTAGTCACAATAGACCATCACCGACACGAAGCTAAGAAGAAACATAAGGCGAGATGTTCACCCTGCTAAAAGAAACTGGCTAGAGCGTCACATGCAGCTTACCTTTCATTGCAACTTTACCTTTACCTTTAGCAGCAAAAGTCTTGTGAAGTTAATCTTCTACAACCATTCTGATTAAAAGAAGAGCAGTAGTAGAACCAACTTTAGAAATACCCAGCCTGTGTATATCACTAGGTGCCTTGATGCCAACAAGGATCTTATCAAGCTTTTGAGTACCCATTAGAAGTTTCTTTACTGTGGACTTGGAGTGTTCTAACTCCTTTTTGAGATCATACTGCTTTGTGCTCAAAAGAAGGGGATTCTTTTCCTTAATGGATGCCTCAAGAAATCTAGCATAGTTGTCCAAATTTTTTACTTTATCTTGAAAACCTAGCAGCTCCTCATCCTTTTCAAATGAGGCATGAGTAAGGTATACCTTTTCACTTTCTATAATCTCAACTTTTTTCCTAAAGTGAGATTTTCTGAATTTCCTCTTTTGAAAGATCTGGAGTAACTATCTGCTAATCTTTTGCATTCTGAAATCTCTTCAAGGTTTGCACAAGAAACCTCATCCTTGACTTGTTAGATTTTGTCTCAACAACCATATCATTCAATCATTATTGCAAATCTCATATTTCTTAGAGAGATCATCCCTGTTAAGTAAGTAAGTTGACTTCTTTTTGTCAAACTGAAGTTTAAGAGTATTCAACTTCTTTTCTTTAGTCTGAAGGCTATCCAAAGCCTTCTTTTGAGCTTCCTCAGTTTTAATATTCTCCCTGAGCAATTCATTATAAGTTTCTAGGATCTCATCATGCTCATCCTCAATGAGAAATCTACGACTTACCTTTCATTGCCACTTTACCTTTACCTTTTGTAGCAATAGTCTTGTGAAGAGAACGATCTGATGAAACTAGGAGCAATAGTAGAACTATCTTTAGAAAAACCCAGCTTGTGTCTATCATAGGGTGCCTTGAAGCCAACTAAGATCTCATCAAGCTTTTGAGTACCCATTACAAGTTTCTTTAATGTGGACTTGGAGTGTTCTAATTCCTTTTCGTGATCATACTACTTTTTACTCAGAGCAGGGAGCAAGTCATCATTTTTCTTAATGGATGCCTCAAGAAATCTGGTAGAGTTGTCCTAATTTTTTACTTTATCTTGAAAAGCTAGCAGCTCCTCGTCCTTTTTAAATAAAGCATGAGCAAAGTATACCTTTTCACTTTCTAGAATCCCAATCTTTTTTCCTAAAAGTGAGATTTTCTCAGATTCCTCTTCTAAAAGATCTGGACTAACTTTCCGCTAATCTTCTACATTTTGAAGTCTCCTCAAGGTTTGCTCAAGAAACCTCATCCTTGACTTGTTGGATTCTATCTCAACAACCATGTCGTTGAATCATTTTTGCATAATCTTATATTTCTTAGAGAGATCATCTCAGTTAAGTAAGTAAGTAGACTTCTTTTTTTCAAACACAGCTTTAAGAGTATTCAACTTCTTTTCTTTAGCCTCAAGATTGTCTAAAGCTTTCTTTCGAGCTTTCTCCATTTAATATGCTTCTTGAGCAATTCATTATAAGTTTCTAGGATCTCATCATGCTCTTCCTCATCGAGGAACCTGGAAGATTGAGAGGTCAAAGTGGGAGGATCATCTTTAGTTTCCATAAAGGCTATAAAGTTACTTTTATCCTCTTCCAAACTACAGCTACTATTAGAAATAGAAAAATTACCACTATGATTTTCTTACTAGATTCTTGTCCTTTTAATTGGTACTAAGCAATAATGTGTCTGAGTTTTCTACACTCGTAACACCTGATTTGTCCTCTAGACTGCAGTCTCTCTTCATCTTCTTCAGAGTCTTCAACTTTATCTCTGGAATTTCTTCTGCTGGAGCTTTCTTTTCTGGACTTAATAGGAGAGTTCCTCTTGCTCCTAAAGAATTCCTCAATTGCTTTTTCTACAAAGAAATTCTTCTTCATCCAAGCTGGAAGAATCATTGCTACCAACATAGACTTTACCTTTCCCTTTCTGAGTCTTGGAGGTCTTCAAAGCAAGAGTTTCACCCTTATCTAAAAAATAAGTTCTTTTAGCAAGTAGGTAGTGAATTTCAAAAGATTAGAGATCCCCAACAATCTCGTTCACCTTTAAAGGGTCTCCTTTGAAAGCAGTTTCAATGGCGATAACCTTTTCTTTGAAACGAGGAGGCAAACTACACAAAATCTTTTCAGCTTGAAGTTCTTCATCAATTAGATAGGCAAAAATGTAAGAAGTGTTGACGATGTTAGAAAAGCGACCATAGATATTGTCAAATGTCTCACCATTTCCCATCTTAAGAAGCTCATAATCTCTCTTCAGCCTCATTAACTTAGATTTTTTAACCGTAGAGGTACCCTTATGCATTATCTCCAAGATATCCCAATCTTCTTAAAAGTGGTGCATGCATAAATTTGTCTGTATTCTTCTGGAGTGACAGCTAGAGTAAAGTGCATTCAAACGTTTGTTGTTCCAGTCGCACTCACAACTTTCTTCTTTCATCCATTTGATCATGGGCTTAGAGATAGCAGTTCCATCTTAAAGAGTTTTAGTAGGAGGCATCCAACCGTACTCTACTTGATACCAGACATGGTCTTGTATCAACTACAATAAATCTTGCATTTGAGATTTCCAATAGGCATAGTTATGCCCATTGAGAAGGGAAGTCTACGAACATTCCCTCCTTCATTGGAGGCCATCCTGGTGAGTAGTGGGTGTGAGAAAAGTACGAGAAATAGATCAACATCAGAGTGGTTAAGCCCAATACGGGTGTACTAGCACTGATACCAATTGAGAGAGTCGCAACTCGGTGAACAACCAAGTCTAGGTGATACAGACACTAAGGACTAGCCCTTTTCGTACAAGCAATAGAAATAACAAAAATAGATAACAAACAACAAATAATCACAGACAAAAATAAGGCTGCTAATAGAAATAGAATAAAGTGATAAATTCTTTCCAATCACTGTATAGTCACAATATGTTCGCACATATATCAAGGATAAGTTGATTGTACTAACTCAAGCAAAAAATCAATCAAACATAGCAATATAAATAGTAAACCCACTTAGGCTCCAATCCTAAGTGGTAACATCCACGGGTTGCTTAAGGCAACTACTCAGCAACCAAATTCATTAAAAATAAAAAATTTACTACAAATTTGATGCCAAATACCTCTATTAGTTAGGGACCACCTATCCTAATTGCCTAGGCTATTATCATTAGCTATGTTCACAACTACTTTGATCCTCACTAAATCTAGCACACATTGAGAATCACAACACCATGCAGTGTGATACAAATACCTATAATCATTATGCTTGTATAATATATATGTAATTTACCCAAAATATGATGTTAGAATAAAACACCAAGTATCAATAATACTAAAATACACTCCATGTATTGTTGACACGAAAACTACACCTTGTAAAAACAATATAGAAATATGCTCAATGTATTGTTACTACAAAAACTCCATTTGATAGAAACATTTAATTAAACTTCTCCACCACGTCGTACCTCAATACAGAAAAATACTCGATGTTTTGAGAATACGAAATCTCCCTTTCTCAATAAAATTTCAAAAACATCTCTTAGTAAAATTATTAACTGCAAATCACTAATACGAAAATATACTCAACATAATAGTGATAAGAGAAATCCAAAATATTTTTTGATAGCACAAAAAATATTTTTTGCCAAAACAAATTTTGCTCAACACAAAACTTCAGCTCATAAAAGTGTATGAGAGAAGGTGCATTGAAAAGTGTAAAGAGGTGTAATATATAGAGTGAGAGGGGATAGTTATAGCTAATTTTTTAACTTTTGGTAGCCTCGCGGGTACCATGCTGTGCACTCTTGTGAGGGCTCGCTAACCACCCCAACGAACCCTTCTTAAGGTATCCATGAGATCTAATGAGTCATAGATCCACCCTATGCACCCTCATGAACCCCTCACTGACCACCTTAGGAAGCTACCTGTGAGACCCACACGGGGTCCCTGTGATGTGTTAAAATGTGTACTCGCAAGTGTACGAATCACTCGTAGTAAAGTGATAAGCAACTTCCAAGGTCGGTCTCTCAAGGAATTGCAGTGGTCTTAAATAACTAGCTTTTTAATCTAAATGGAGTTCTAATGAAAATAAAACACTAATTAAATAGAGTTCTAGTGAAACTAAAACTCTAAGTAACTAGAATCCTAATGCTAATAAAACTGTAAAAAGGTGTTTGATTTGTAACGGGAACAAAGTACGAGCAATTAAACGAAAACAAAATCGCAATTAAACAATCAATTCAGATATATTTGAAGATCAATGGAGAATGTATGGACGTTTAGCTTGGTTGACCATGCTTGCATCGAAAAGGTATGGTGAGATAACATGAACGTCCTATATAAACTAAACTACCGGCTTTCCTTTTAATTACGAGACTCCTTTTGGCGGGGGTAGGTCTCTTTATTGATTAACTAATTAATTGCCTTTGGCGGGGGTAAATCAAATAGTAATCAAATTATGCGCAAGGAAAACATGCCAATCAAATTAATGCTATGACTAAGTCACTAACTTGAAGCTTCGATTAAGTGTTTCGGAATAGAGTTAAGGTGACGTTCCCATAACTAAATTCTCAGATTTTTCAATCTAACTACGAACATCAAATGGGCCCATGATTATTCATAATCAAATATCTAAACATGCTCTTAATCAAAAAGTAATTCGTTTATATTAAATCAATAGAATACACCATACACAGTTCTAGTAAACATGGCAACACAAACTAAACATCCATAATAAAACTAGCCAGACATGTTCATATTAATATTCATAGACAAATAAAATATGAACATACACTCCAACAAAAGAAGAAGAAAAATAGAATTCTACAACACCAAAGAAAACCTAGATCTAAATACCGCTTATGGATTGGTTGACGTACTTCTCCGTAAGCTTTATCTTCGATTGTCGACGGCTTCTTTGGATCCTTAGAATGGTTTCTCTTGCTTTGTTTTTGTGTAGCAAAACTCCCAAAGTTGATTGAATCTCTTGTTTGGTTGCAAAATTGTAAAGTGTAAGAGTTGTGTATCAATTCGAGTTCTCTTGTAAAGGGGGTCTAAGGGGGGTATTTATAGATGTAAGGGTTTACACGAATCCTATGTGCCATAGGAATAGGCGCGCCGCGGCATGCATTTTCCCCGCCGCGGCGCAACACAAATTCTGGAAATTATGTAAAAACCCGAGAGCTCCCCGCCGCGGCATACAATTCCCTCGCCGCGGCGCGCAATGTTTCTATGTTTTCAGGACCAAACCCGAGAGCCTCACGCCGCAGCATGCAATTCTCTCGCCGCGGCGCGCCTTGTATGTAACAGTGTACATGGAATGTACATGGCTTTACATGTATTGTCGAGACCCTCGCCGCGGCGCATAATTTCTTCGCCGCGGCGCGCATTGCTTTCCTGCTCTTCATGCTTACCCCCTTACATATGTGATGGCTTGACATGTACGGCTTACATATTTGACTCGTTTTGCCCGTGACTCGTGATCCGAGCGCCGTAGGTGTTCCGTCTTCGTGTGTTTTCATCATTTGAATCATTTGACGCTAAAAACACCTGAAATACACTAAAATATACCCGTGACTCCGAATGGATAGATTTATGAAAATAATCGAAATAATAGCCATAATAAATCTATATATCAATCAATCAAGCATAATTAATCACGAAATATTAGTGCTTTTTGAGCACTCATCACAACCCCCAACCAGCTTCTTGCTAGTCTCTAGCAAGTGAAGCGACCTAAAATAAAATTAAAAACAAACAAATAAACTAACCTAACCTAAATCACTTCCGTAGATTGTCACGGTTGCATTTAGCGTATGCAACAAGCCTTTAAACCCCTAGGTGGCCCTAGTGGACGAGTTGTAGTCTCGTGAGGGTTTCCAGTGATGATACCCACAAACATCGTAACTGACACAAATAAAGACTCAAAACTAATAAAGACTCTAACAATACTTGAATCAATCCATGCATATGTCTCAAAAATTGTTCATAACGAGTGGCACACGAAATAGTCAAATATCACCTAAGCTCAAAAACAGTCCAAACATCAAACTCATCATGGTAATCGAATTTTGAACAACCAATCAAACCACAAACCCGTTAGTTATACTATCTGACCGTGTCATGCATGATATTCATAGATTACATTTTAATGTCTCATAAATGTGCAAGTAAAATATGAAAGTGAATTTTTGCACTTATAAACTCCATATGCTCATTTTTCAAACTCATCTCCACTAATATAGAAACTAAACTACCTAGAATCAATAGGACTTCATTAAGCTTGTAAAGTTGTGGCTAGGTATGTGATAATGAAAGTACAAAAATGATGTTTTCATATGATAAGAGTACTTTTTATTTCACAAGCATATTTTCAACTTTTTTCACCAAATGTTCTTTTCATCCTCCCTTAACTTCAAATGTCCTTTGGATCTTTTGCTTGATTTTCTTCTTTATTCTTGCTTATTATTTCGATCATCAAATTTTTTTTTTTTTTTTTTTTTTTTTTTTTTGATGAAGCAAGACAAATATAACATAATTGCTCATGAAAATCAAATATTACATCGAGTACTCTTATCACTAAGGGTAGTACAATGTATGTCAATGTTGAGTTCAAGGGTGTGCTATTGATAAAATATTTCGGGAAAGCATGAAAAGTTCAAACGGTCCAAAGATGGCCTAAATCATTTTCTAAGTGGCATTTGTTTCTATTATTTCGCTTCAACGTGTTTTCAAATGAGTTCTAGAGATTGTTGAGACTTAAAACATATCATGAACATGCATACATTCCACAAATCAGAATAGTTAAACTAACCATGCAAACTACCACAAGTACCACAAAATTCTCAAATTAGATGAATCCAACATTTATGTGCTTCGTTGCTTAGGTAAAAATCTAACATCTCCCATATGTCATCGTCATTACAATCATGTTAATATCATAGATTTCCGGATTGAATCAAGTAGACACGACACTAACTAAAAACAATTCAAGTGACAAAGTTAAAAATTAAAAATTGGTCATATTTCATGCTCATGGAATATTCTTCCCACCCCCAACCTACTTTCTGCATTGTCCTCAATGTGAAAAAGAAGAACAAAAGAAATTAAGAAAAAGTGTAAGAAGTTACCCCCCTTTCGTATGAAATTGTGTCGTTACTCGCTATGCTCCGGTTCACTGTTCCTCGCTTCTCTCATGAAGAATGTATGAACATATATTGAACCTCAAAGTGTATGCACACAATTCACATTCAAACCCAATTTTTAATTATAACTAAGGCAATTGAAGACACAAAAACATCAAACAAAGTTAAACAATCCAAAATAAAATAAAAAGAAATAAAAGAATGTAAAACTAAATAAAAACAAAATAAAGAAAAGAAAAGAAGTTAATACTACCGAATGTGGTGGGTTGCCTCCCACCAAGCGCTTTCTTTAACGTCTTAGCAAGACGTTGCTAATTCTTTTCTATCCACCATCATCAAAGATCTTGAAGTGTGTGATATCAATTTTCCGAGCTAATATGTCATTAAGCTTGTCCTTCCATCTCGGTAGTTGTTTTCCATGAAGCACAGCACACACTTTTTTGTGGAAGTGGTATAGAAAATAAATTGGGAATGTGCAAGTCTTAGGTGCCTTGTGTGGCATGGGAGGTGAAGATAATTCCTCCTTGTTCTCCACAGAATTTTGTAGAATTTGATATTCATCAGCTTGACATTCTTTGAGAATTGCTTGCTCTCCATCTGTATTTTCTACACAAAGTGGTAAATCATCAAAAGTTTCAGGAAAATAAATATTTTCAAAATTTTTACCACTTTGAAGGATTGTGTCATCCTTCACTTGCTCAATTTGAGTGGGCAACTCTTCTTGTTTTTGAATTTGTTCCGCTAATTGCCCAACTTGTATTTCTATTCGTTTCATTGATGCCTCCACAGACTCCATCCTTTCACTAGTAGATTGTATGAAAGCATTCAAGGTTTCCTCTAAGGTTGGCTTCCTAGGTTGATTAGAAACTCTACTTCCTTGTATGAAAGAATTCAAGCTCTCTTCGAAGGTGGCCCTAGATGGATATGTAGGAAAACTTGAGCTTTGCATTTGGTATTGTGCATAAGGTGGGTCATATGGTTGAAAATTAGAGCTTTGCATGTTGTATTGGGCATACGGTGGGTCATATGAATTTGAGCTTTGCATGTTGTATTGGGCATAAGGTGGGGTAAAGTTTGCTTGCCATGAAGAATTATGGTGATTTCCCCACTCAGGATTATAGGTACTGAAATAAGGATCATTCCAAGGTGGGTGACATCTCTCATTAAAATCAAAGTTTGGATTAGGGGATGCATAGTAATCACCTGCAAAAGTGCAAACATTAGCATAATGCCCATATAAACCACAAATGCTACATACCTCTATGTCTGTCATATCATGCAGCTCTTCATTTGTATTGGCTCTTGGATTTCAGTATCCAGCCTGATTAGGTGCATTTTAAAATTCGTTGATGTTGTCTATGAACGGTACCTTTCAAAAACTAACAAAAACAACAGAGAAATCAAAGCACCACAGATTAAGCAATTAAAAGCACTATTTTTTGATTTTTTTGATTTTTTGATTTTTTTGTATTTTTAGAATAAAAATAAATAAATAAATAAATAAACAAATAAATAAATAAAAGATAAAAAATAAAATAAATAAACAAATAAAAAAAAAAATTAAGAAACTCTAAAAAGTTAAAAAGAAAATTATTCAAAACGCCAATTCCCCGGCAACGGCGCCAAAAACTTGATGTGTTAAAATGTGTACTCGCAAGTGTACGAATCACTCGTAGTAAAGTGATAAGCAACTTCCAAGGTCGGTCTCTCAAGGAATTGCAGTGGTCTTAAATAACTAGCTTTTTAATCTAAATGGAGTTCTAATGAAAATAAAACATTAATTAAATAGAGTTCTAGTGAAACTAAAACTCTAAGTAACTAGAATCCTAATGCTAATAAAACTGTAAAAAGGTGTTTGATTTGTAACGGGAACAAAGTACGAGCAATTAAACGAAAACAAAATCGCAATTAAACAATCAATTCAGATATATTTGAAGATCAATGGAGAATGTATGGACGTTTAGCTTGGTTGACCATGCTTGCATCGAAAAGGTATGGTGAGATAACATGAACGTCCTATATAAACTAAACTACCGGCTTTCCTTTTAATTACGAGACTCCTTTTGGCGGGGGTAGGTCTCTTTATTGATTAACTAATTAATTGCCTTTGGCGGGGGTAAATCAAATAGTAATCAAATTATGCGCAAGGAAAACATGCCAATCAAATTAATGCTATGACTAAGTCACTAACTTGAAGCTTCGATTAAGTGTTTCGGAATAGAGTTAAGGTGACGTTCCCATAACTAAATTCTCAGATTTTTCAATCTAACTACGAACATCAAATGGGCCCATGATTATTCATAATCAAATATCTAAACATGCTCTTAATCAAAAAGTAATTCGTTTATATTAAATCAATAGAATACACCATACACAGTTCTAGTAAACATGGCAACACAAACTAAACATCCATAATAAAACTAGCCAGACATGTTCATATTAATATTCATAGACAAATAAAATATGAACATACACTCCAACAAAAGAAGAAGAAAAATAGAATTCTACAACACCAAAGAAAACCTAGATCTAAATACCGCTTATGGATTGGTTGACGTACTTCTCCGTAAGCTTTATCTTCGATTGTCGACGGCTTCTTTGGATCCTTAGAATGGTTTCTCTTGCTTTGTTTTTGTGTAGCAAAACTCCCAAAGTTGATTGAATCTCTTGTTTGGTTGCAAAATTGTAAAGTGTAAGAGTTGTGTATCAATTCGAGTTCTCTTGTAAAGGGGGTCTAAGGGGGGTATTTATAGATGTAAGGGTTTACACGAATCCTATGTGCCATAGGAATAGGCGCGCCGCGGCATGCATTTTCCCCGCCGCGGCGCAACACAAATTCTGGAAATTATGTAAAAACCCGAGAGCTCCCCGCCGCGGCATACAATTCCCTCGCCGCGGCGCGCAATGTTTCTATGTTTTCAGGACCAAACCCGAGAGCCTCACGCCGCAGCATGCAATTCTCTCGCCGCGGCGCACCTTGTATGTAACAGTGTACATGGAATGTACATGGCTTTACATGTATTGTCGAGACCCTCGCCGCGGCGCATAATTTCTTCGCCGCGGCGCGCATTGCTTTCCTGCTCTTCATGCTTACCCCCTTACATATGTGATGGCTTGACATGTACGGCTTACATATTTGACTCGTTTTGCCCGTGACTCGTGATCCGAGCGCCATAGGTGTTCCGTCTTCGTGTGTTTTCATCATTTGAATCATTTGACGCTAAAAACACCTGAAATACACTAAAATATACCCGTGACTCCGAATGGATAGATTTATGAAAATAATCGAAATAATAGCCATAATAAATCTATATATCAATCAATCAAGCATAATTAATCACGAAATATTAGTGCTTTTTGAGCACTCATCACCCTGGCGAACCACTAAAAAGTTATTTTTTCAATTAAAAACTTATCCATTTGAAAATTCACAAACTTTCGCCAATTGTGAAAATCAAAAGTAAGTAAAAATAATTTTATCATGCATACAACATGCTCCCAACCATCCTGTGGTGTGTGTAATATGCAAACATATAAAGTATTAGAAAATCTAAGTGATTGTATGCAATATTGATCACAAGAAAAGCACCGTACAAAGAGGTAGACAAAAATACTAAGTAAAATAAATAGAGTTTGTATTTTGCACACTTGAATACCAATAAAGACACAAAGGGACTTACGGGACTTACAAAAAGTTAAACACACAATGTGGATTTTCTTTGCCTCTAAAGTGTTTTTTTTTTTTTTTTTTATGTAGTCATTTGGATCTTTTAATTAGGCAACAAGCTGCTTGGATTCCTCAAAACTAAGAATTATATATTTTCCTCTAAGGCAATATATATGATCAACTATAACTTGCATCTAGTTTTGTAGTCTTGAGGTCTAAAAGGTAGGAAGTATTAGCTATTAGTGTTAACTATTAATAACTTTTTTGTTTTATCCTTAGCTTTCTCTTTGATCTAGTTGATCTTCTTGTTGTGGGTTAGTTGGACTTGTACATTTCTTTCTCTTAGTTGCATTTATGTACTGATCATTATTTGGGTAAAAGTATTATCTTATTGGTCGATATTATATGGAAATTTGGTTTGATATTTATGATCTTTAGATTGGTGTTTAGCTTTGGACTTAGAGTTGATTTTCTAGGCTATTTTATATTTTTGTTATCTACTTGTTTAGTTGTGTTATTGTCTATTGAATTAGTGAAATTTCCTCAAATCATCAAATGCATTAAATAAATTAAGAAGTGTTGTTGGCAACTCACATTAGTTTCAATTTATTGTTTTTATGGATTTGTGTATAATTGTTTGTTTGAGATGTACTATTTGATTTCTGCTATGCTAATGCTCCACTTTAATTCTTTTATTTATACTATTCTTTATGAGATAACTAGGTTACTTCCCTTTGAGAGTTATTTTATAGCTATTGATACATTTTTATTCATCTTATACCAATATTCATATTTCATATGTGTTTTATATTTGTTTACTGATCATACTTGTGCCTCTGTAGATTAGGTAATTTATTTATGTATAACAATTTGTTTATGTTATTATTTGTGACCTATTGTTTCAGTTTTATGTTCTAATTTCTTTTTGAAAGACAAGTGTGAAGCCATTTTCAACTTCTTAAACAATGTCAAGAGAGATGGCTTAATTGATGGAATATTATTGCAATTCCAAAGGATGAGCTAAGCGCTTGCATCATCAAAGTGATGAGCTAAGCGCTTGCATCATCAAAATGATGAGCTAAGCGCTTGCATCATCAAAATGATGAGCTAAGCGCATGTGTCATCTCTCCAAATAGTAGCATTTTTCTCTCTATAAATAGAGAGCTCATTTGCTCATTTCCATCATCCCAAAATCTAAAACATCCTAAGCATTCTAAGCTTCTCCACTTAGAAAAGTTCTTTCCTCATTGTGAGAGAGAGGTTAATTGTATTCTCCTAGTATAAGAGAGAGAGGTATCTTGTTCTCTCCTTGTATTTAGAGAGAGGTTGTAAATCTTTCAGTATAGTGAATTCCTTCTGGCCTTTGCCCGTGGAGTAGCCCGTAATCATTTTGGGTGAACCACGTAAATACTTGTGTTCGTTTTTATCTTCATTCTCTCAACTTTACTTTGATTGTGTGTTAGCTTCAATCCCTAAATTTCCTAACAGTGGTATCAAAGCTTTGGTTGTGGGTACTGTTCACGGTTCACGTATATAGTTACTATTCAAGTATACGGTTACTGTTCACGTATACGGTTAATGTTCACAAATACAATTATTGTTCACTTGTAATAGTGGGAGCCGGTTCAGGTAAGAATCATATCAAAAATGACGACAACAACAAAGTTCGATGTTGAGAAGTTCAACGGAAGTAATTTTTCGTTGTGGAAAATGAAGATTAAAGCAATTTTGAGGAAGGATAATTGCTTGCAAGCAATTGGAGAAAGTGATGCACAAAAACTTGATAGTCAAATTTTGTATTTTATATAAGCTCGCAAGTGCACGAGTCACTTATAGTAAGCGACAAGTATACTCCCAAGATCGTCTCTCAAGGAATTGCGGTGGTTCTAAAACGTTATTTATTTTCTTATTTAGTCGAACAAACAATCCTAAACATTCTAACAATTGTCACGTTGCAGAAAAGACTGTAAATTCGGAAATTAATTATGTAACTAAAATAAAGTGCAAATAAAAGTAATCACAACCAAAGGGGGGATGATGGATGTAAATGGGATTATTAGTTTGCTATCCATTCATGGCAAAAACAAATTAAGCATTCAATTAAAAGTTGGATTTAATGATTTTTCCGCTAAACCTAGAAAATCCCAAATCAATGGCGATTTTCACTACGATCAACTAATTAACGTCTTTGGTCCGGATCATTAACTAATCAATCGGAATTAGCTCAAGGAAATAATTCTAACCACCTAAACTAACACAAATCAATGCAATCAATTTAGGCTCTTGTTCATAATGCACAATTAAGCAAAGATGGCGTTTCTAATGCCTAATTCTTAAATATTCTTTCTAACCACAAACTAAGGTTTGGTCCACCATTAATTCACAATCAGAAATTAATAAGAACATGAACAAGAAATAAATCCAAATCATATATAATTAAATTACAAAATTGTTCTTCCAATCATTGGAAGCAATACTAACATCCCAATATACATATATTAGCCAACCATAACTAAATTGGTGTCAATAATTTAGTCATGGAGGCAAACCACAAAATCAGAGAAGAAAAAGATATTACAATAAAAATACCCCAATGAATCTTCTAGCTCCAAATCCTTGAACTTGATTGATCCTCTTTCTCAAATCCTTGGAGTAGCTTCAACAATGGAGGTTCTTCTCTTGATTTTGGGTTGTTTTTTGGGTGGAAAACCCTTGCTGCAGTAGCAGCAGAGGTGGGAGATAATTTGGCTGCAAAAACTTGTGTTTGGGAGAGGTATAATGTTGTATTTATAGGGGGAAAGAAGTGGAATACGCGTTTTAGGGTTTCTGGGCAGTTTTGGCACCTCCCGCCGCGGCACAGATTTTTCCCGCCGCGGCGCGTGTTGAATTTTGGCTCGTTGGTTCAAAACAGAAACCTCCCCGCTGCGGCACAGGTTTTTCCCGCCGCGGCGCGCGTTGTTTTCTTGATTTTCCAGAATGCATCCCGAGAGCCTCTCGTCGCGGCACACAATTTCCCCGCCACGGCGCGCCTTGTTTTCTTGCGCTGTAAATGCCCTTACATAGTATGTTGATTCTCGATGTAAGGCTTACGTTGCTAAGCCTTTGTTTGTCCCCCTTTCATAGTGAATGACATCCAATGTAAGGCTTACATTTTTAAACACTTTTGCTTCACTTTTGCTCTCTTTTTCCACATTTCTTCCCAAACCTACAAAACACAAAAAATACCTTCCAAAACACAAAAATAATAAAATAAAAGATAAAATGAATGCTTAAAAACATAACAAAATATAGGTCAAAAATGTGTTCATCAGAAAGGCCAGCTGAGATCATTGATGATGAAAAATGGAATGAAAAGGATGGCAATGCAATTGCTGATCTACACTTAGCACTAGCCGATGGAGTTTTATCCAGTGTGGCAGAAAAGAAGACAGCAAAAGAGATTTGGGATACTCTAACAAGACTGTACGAGGCCAAGTCACTTCACAACAAGATCTTCTTAAAAAGAAGACTTTACACTCTTCGAATGGCAGAATCCACATCGGTAACTGACCATATCAACACCTTGAATACTCTATTTTTGCAACTTACATCAATGGGTTACAAAATAGAGACAGCTGAACGTGCGGAGCTTCTACTTCAAAGTCTACCTGACTCGTATGATCAACTCATCATCAACCTGACGAACAACATCCTTTCGGACTATCTGATCTTTGATGAAATTACAGCTGCTGTTTTGGAAGAAGAAACTCGGCGTAAAAACAAAGAAGACAGACAAGTAAGTTCGCAGCAAGCAGAAGCTTTGACGGTGATGAGAGGAAGATCAACAGAACGTGGCTCTAGTGGGAATCAAAATTATGGTAGATCAAAATCAAGAAGTAAGAAGAATTTCAAGTGCTATAATTGTGGCAAGAAAGGGCACGTCAAAAAGGATTGTTGGAGTAGAAGAAAGAATGAAGACCCTGAGCCATCAAATGCTCAAGGGAATGTAGCAAGTATCCCTGATGATGGTGAAGTCTTATACAGCGAGGCTACAGCAGCAGTTGAAGGTAGAAAGCAGTTTTCTGACGTCTGGTTAATAGACTCAGGAGCAACATGGCACATGACATCTCGAAAAGAATGGTTCCACAAATATGAACCAATCTTAGGAGGTTATGTACACATGGGGGATGATCATGCTTTGGAAATTGCTGGTATTGGTACTATCAAAATAAAAATGTTTGATGGTACAGTTCGCACTATTCAGGAGGTACGACATATGAAGGGCTTAAGGAAGAATCTACTATCTTTGGGGCAAATAGATAGTCTTGGATGCAGGACCCATGTCGAGAATGGGATTATGAAAATTATCAAAGGTGCGCTTGTGGTTTTGAAGGCAGAAAAGATTGCAGCAAATCTATTCATGCTTAAAGGGGAAACACTACAGGAAGCTGATGCGTGTGTCGCATCAACCAGTAAAGGAGAAGAATCAAAAATGATGTGGCATCTCAAATTGGGCCACATGTCAGAACGAGGTTTGAAGATTCTCTCCGACAGAAAGTTGCTTCCAGGGCTCAAATCGGTAAATCTACCTTTCTGTGAGCATTGTGTTACAAGTAAGCAACATAGATTGAAGTTTAGCAGATCTGATGCAAGGAGTAAAGGCATTTTAGACTTGATTCATTCTGATGTATGGGAATCACCAGAAATGTCACTAGGAGGTGCAAAGTACCTAGTGTCATTCATTGATGATTACTCTAGAAGGTGTTGGGTATATCCAATCAAGAAGAAGTCAGATGTCTTTCAAGTATTCAAAGACTTTAAAGCGCAGGTGGAACTTGAATCTGGGAAGCAGATTAAGTGTTTAAGGACAGATAATGGAAGAGAGTATATAGATGGCGAGTTTCTTGCAGTTTGTAAGCAAGAAGGTATTAAAAGACAGTTCACAGTCACAAACACGCCTCAACAAAATGGAGTGGCAGAGCGGATGAACAGAACTCTTGCAGAAAAGATAAGAGCTATGTTGAGGTCTGCAGGTCAATCCAACTCCTTTTGGGCAGAAGCAGCCAAAACTGCATGTTATGTGGTAAATCGGTCGCCATCAACGGCAATTGAGTTAAAGACACCGATGGAGATGTGGACTGGTAAGCCAGCAGATTACTCTACTTTACATTCTTTTGGATGTCCTGTGTACGTAATGTACAACGCCCAAGAAAGATCGAAGTTGGATCCAAAATCTAGAAGGTGTATCTTCTTGGGATATGCTGATGGTGTCAAGGGGTATCGCTTGTGGGATCCCACTACCCGCAAGCTCATAATCAGCAGGGATGTGATCTTTGCAGAAGATCAATTACATAGAAAAGATGGAGTCGATAGCACATCAAATGAGAATTCAGAGACTACAATAGTTCAGGTGGAAAATAATTCAATACAAGAAATTCAAGATTCTACTGAAGCAGCACCACAACACGATGTACAAGAACCAGTTGAGTCCGAGGCTCCAGAAGTTCGTCAGTCAACTCGTGAAAGAAGGCCGCCAACTTGGCACTCGGAGTATGTTACTGAAAGTAATGTTGCATACTGTCTTTTAACAGAGGATGGAGAGCCATCAACTTTCCATGAAGCTACAAGTAGTTCAGATGCATCTCTGTGGATGACAGCAATGCAGGAAGAAATTGAAGCTTTACATAAGAACACGACTTGGAAACTAGTACCATTACCACATGGAAGAAAAGCCATTGGTAACAAATGGGTCTACAAGATAAAGCGAGATAGCAATGATCAAGTGGAACGGTATCGTGCAAGATTGGTGGTAAAAGGATACGCTCAGAAAGAAGGTATTGATTTCAATGAAATATTTTCCCCAGTAGTACGACTTACAACAGTCAGAGTAGTCTTGGCAATGTGTGCAACGTTTGACTTACATCTAGAGCAGTTGGATGTAAAAACTGCATTTCTTCATGGAGAACTTGAAGAAGAAATTTATATGCTTCAACCAGAAGGTTTTGCTGAAACAGGCAAGGAGGACTTGGTTTGCAAGTTGAACAAATCTCTGTACGGTCTCAAACAGGCGCCGAGGTGTTGGTATAAGAGATTTGATTCCTTCATTATTAGCCTTGGATACAACAGACTTAGTTCAGACCATTGTACATACTACAAAAGGTTTGATGGGGATAATGACTTTATTATCTTATTGTTGTATGTGGACGACATGTTGGTAGCAGGAGCCAACAAAGATTGAATCCAAGAATTAAAGGCTCAATTGGCTAAGGAGTTTGATATGAAGGACTTGGGACCAGCAAACAAGATTCTAGGGATGCAGATTCACCGAGACAGAAATAACAGGAAGATTTGGCTTTCACAGAAAAACTACTTCAACAAGATCTTGTGACGCTTCAATATGCAAGATTGTAAGCCAATATCTACCCCACTTCCTGTTAATTTCAAGTTATCCTCAAGTATGTCTCCTAGCAATGAAGCAGAGAGGAGGGAGATGTCTCGAGTACCGTATGCATCAGCAGTGGGAAGTTTGATGTTCGCTATGATATGTACAAGACCAGACATTGCACAAGCAGTGGGAGCGGTCAGTCGATTTATGGCGAATCCTGGTGGAGAGCATTGGAACACTGTAAAGAGGATTCTTAGATACATCAAAGGAACCTCAAGTGCTGCATTATGTTTTGGAGGATCAGAATTAACTGTCAAAGGTTATGTGGATTCAGATTTTGCAGGAGATCTCGACAAAAGTAAATCCACTACGGGCTATGTGTTTACACTTGCAGGAGGAGCTGTAAGCTAGGTTTCTAAATTGCAAACTGTTGTGGCTTTATCTACAACGGAAGCAGAATACATGGCAGCTACACAAGCTTGCAAGGAAGCAATCTGGATTCAAAGGTTATTGGAGGAACTCAAGCACAAGCAGGAGAAGATTGTTTTGTTTTGTGACAGTCAGAGTGCCTTGCACATTGCAAGAAATCCAGCCTTTCATTCCCGGACAAAGCACATAAGGGTTCAATACCACTTCGTTCGAGAAGTAGTAGAGGAAGGAAGTGTGGATATGCAAAAGATTCACACAGATGAGAACCTAGCAGATGTAATGACAAAACCAATCAACCCTGACAAGTTTGTATGGTGTCGATCCTCATATGGTCTAGCAGAGACGTAAGCAGCAGGGTTTGAGCAAAGGCTAGTTGGAAGAGAATCGTGAAAGATGACTTCAAGTGGGAGATTGAAAGACAAGTGTGAAGCCATTTTCAACTTCTTAAACAATGTCAAGAGGGATGGCTTAATTGATGGAATATTATTGCAATTCCAAAGGATGAGCTAAGCGCTTGCATCATCAAAGTGATGAGCTAAGCGCTTGCATCATCAAAATGATGAGCTAAGCGCTTGCATCATCAAAATGATGAGCTAAGCGCATGTGTCATCTCTCCAAATAGTAGCATTTTTCTCTCTATAAATAGAGAGCTCATTTGCTCATTTCCATCATCCCAAAATCTAAAACATCCTAAGCATTCCAAGCTTCTCCACTTAGAAAAGTTCTTTCCTCATTGTGAGAGAGAGGTTAATTGTATTCTCCTAGTATAAGAGAGAGAGGTATCTTGTTCTCTCCTTGTATTTAGAGAGAGGTTGTAAATCTTTCAGTATAGTGAATTCCTTCTGGCCTTTGCCCGTGGAGTAGCCCGTAATCATTTTGGGTGAACCACGTAAATACTTGTGTTCGTTTTTATCTTCATTCTCTCAACTTTACTTTGATTGTGTGTTAGCTTCAATCCCTAAATTTCCTAACACTTTGTATTTCTTATTGCTATTGCGTCCTTCCCGTTTTATCGTTTCCGCTAGTAGCTAGCTTTTGAATTTTAAGGGTTATATGTTAAAGATTTTAACCTATAAAACATTTTAAGAGTTGTTTATCTTTACTATTTTTGCATTAAACTTTCTATTATATATATATATTTGTTTTCCTAAGTTATTTTATGTGTATAAGTTGTAATACTAGATTATTTTTTAAATGGAACTTTATTATTATTTTTAGTTATTTCTAACTAATAGTTTTTGCAATTTCTTGTTTCAATTGCTTTCTTTTGTTAATGATTGGTAATTTTTATTAACTTGCTAAACATGAATTTACATAAACTAAAATTTTGGTGGAGCATTGAAAAATAATAATAATAATGATAATTTACTTGATATTATCTGATATTATGTTTATGTTTGTTTATAAGTGGATAGATTGTATATCTTTGCCAACATTTTAATAAAGATCTTTACTGTTTTGGTTGGTTGTTTGAATCTTATTTCTATTTGAAGTCCCAACCTCTCAACTTTATCCTATTTTTACTTGTGATTATTAAATTCATTTTGAGTGGTAGATTGTTAAGCGTAATTTAAGGATGTATCTTAGTTAACCATTTAGCACTTTGTCTTGGGTTGCTTATGCTATTATGAATTTCAAAATATGAGATCTTAAGTGAGCATGTTGTTACAGCAATGTTACTTAGAGAGTATCGACCTCATGTTAAACTAGTAGTATGTTTTCTACCTGTACTTATGGGAGAAAAGTTCCATTTAGAACATGTTATGTCTATGGTTAAATAGTTAATAGAGTGTGAACCATTGGTCACATTCATCTTAATGAGGTCTTCTTTGACACTCTTCAAAAATGCAATGACAGATTTAAGTCCTTGCAGAAGAAGTGTTAGAAAGGCAAGTTCGTAAAGTTATTAGAGCGACAGTTTTATTAACGAGGATTCGACACACCATCTCATTTAGAAAGTATTCCGTTTGGAATAAGTTTTCCTATGAGACTCTTTAAGGTAAGGGTTATTACTCCACTTTTTCTTCATGCATTATTTATATGAAAATGTAATGCATCGTATATTTAAGAGTGATGAAAACTGATGCCATAGTTGTACATGAACGATATTATAATTAACGTACCTATTGGAAACATTTTATATGCATACATTATATTTTTCATATAATATGGGTATTAAAATATTTTTACATACATCATGAAATTATTTTTATGGGGAGTGTTTTACCTGTATACATGTCTTGCAGAGATATGGTACCTTGGGGCTACAAATTGTAGCAAACTATTTTTTTATGGACTAGAGGTAGGCATTATATTTCATGTGAATCTTGGAGTAGTTCATACATCAGTGTTTGATTGCAAATGTGCCTCGAAGTTGGAGCACCCATTATGTTTTGGAGTTTTTTGGTCTATGGGTCTAATGTTTGGCCAATATGGGCCTTGGAGTTGGACCTTTCATTGTGTTTTGGTGTTTGTCCATCTATGGGTCTCAGAGTTGGACCACCCATATGACAAGGACCCATGTACTTTGGAGTGAGCAATACATGTATGTATCTTAGAGTATGATTGCGTATGCGGTTAGAGGTGGACTCACGTGTGTCTCGAAGGTTGATCGCACACTTGCTATTGTATTTTGGAGTTAACCAATACATATGAATTTGGCATAGCAAACATGAATATTCATTTTATATTGAACATTGCATATTTTAATACATGGTATGACCATGCATGGGGTACCTAAAAAGTACACTCCACCCGTTTTCGGAAGTAAGGTAGTACAGGTATGCTTGAGTTTTAAAATGAAATCTTCCCACTATTGATATACTATTTATTAATGGTCGTGCATGTAATATTTTGAATGTAGCATGCAGAACTAATTCATTGAAAACTATGCATGGAGTATACACCCACAAAGCTAGTTGTAAATCACCCCCTTTTCTCATTAACCTTTCAGTTTAGGAGCTGTGTTTTTGTGATAGTTGTGGCTTGAGAGTGAGACACGTTCTTACGAGAAGTTCAATTAAAAAGGTTTTCTCTTAACTTTTATTTATTTTATTAGTTATTCTGTTTATTGAATATACAATTGAGATCACTCTGATTTGGTATAATTTTTTAAATTTGTATTAAAAGTTTGGAAGATTTTAATGTGTTTTATTGATAATATATTATTTTAATGGTACACAAATTATTTCATGAAGAATCAAATGATTTCAATTTAACTTTTCCTTTAATTAGATTTTAAAATTAATAATTTTCTTTCAAATTTATCTATTTTCTTAAAATTTACGTACCCGTATTTTGGGGAGTGATAGTTTTTTAGTAGAGCATGGTTCTGATATCCTGAGAACAAAAATATTTTCTAAACATAGTTTTTGTTTCAGCTTACATACTCGTAGTATTGTAACCAATAAGAATAGTGTGGTAAAGTATTTTCACTATGTAGGTTTAAACACGGGAAGAGCCCTAGGAAAAAAATTAGAATCCATTACCAAAAAGAGTAAGAAATATTTGTTTTCTTTACTTCTTGGTAAAGTCAAATTTTGACATCGCTAAATGATGGTTTTGGGAGATAAAGAACAAGTAAACTATTTGAACGTTTTCAATTGAATCAACTGGATATCATTTTTTGGGAGAAGTTGAATCTTCTATAATGGACTCGTCCATAGAGTTAGCAAGTATCTTATGAGATAAGTAAGAATAATCGTATTATACTGATGAGTCAAGGGATGAAGACTTTATGCACAATTGTAACAGTTGCTTATTGGATTGAATGTGTTAGATTGGAACTAAAATTCCATATACCAATTATCCAAATTTTGTTACAGGCAATGATTCAATTAATCCCCTTTTCAGGTTTGGATCTGCAATCATATTTTCTCAAATGCTCTTAACCTGAATGAAAAGTATCATATTGGATATTCGACTTGGCTTTATAACAAGTTTCCTTTAATTCAATTTTAAAAGTACTGTATTGCAGTTAGATTTTAGTTGTATTTTATAAATCAACCTGGACTATTGAGTAGTGTTCCTAATTTTGGTGTTGTCTAGAGCTCATTGTTTGGACAATTGTATACTTTATTTTTATTTGTTTTCTCAACTCTCAATGTCAAATTCTTCTGTAATTAAAAATAAATAAATTTTCTTTTTTTAGGTAAGAGGACAACCAAAATTGTTCAATCATTGGGGCTACACTTTTTTAGAGAGTTGGTTTTATTTTGTTCTACAAAAATGAATTCCTATTTCTGTTTTTCTTTTACTGGAAATATATGTTTAAATATAATTTTATCATTATTTGATTTCTTTGATGGTTTTTAATTATTACAAACTACTCAAGAATAAGATTCTATTTAGAAATCATGTAATGTTTCATCAAGTTTATTCGTTGTTATTACTCGGTGAACTTTTTGGGTGGAATGTTATATCCGTGACTTTTACAAGTATTAAGGTCAATTGTGTTGGGAAAATATTATTAATATGTGGGGTCATATATGTAGTTTTAAATGTGCTATGCTATTTTATAGTTTAGCCAATTAAAAGGTGATCTATAAAGTTTAATTTTGGCTATTGGGTATTAAATTATTGTGGAATTAATGTGTAGAGATAGGACTTGTATTTTTAAGTTGATGAGGGGCCAATTTGAAAATACCAATAATTGGTAACCGCCTTTGGCGGTTATCTATATAAAGGGGTCATGGTCCCCATTTGAGCGTAGTACTTGTAGAACACAAGTTTTCTCTGTATCCCCATCAACAGAGAAAAACCATTGAGACATCTATGCATCAATTGGAAGATCTGAACCCGTTCGATAGAACAACACTATGGATTCTGGTACGCTTCCACTATAATCTCTTCTTCTTCTCTTGATTCAACATGGAATGTAGAAAACATGTTTTTCACTTTCTGTAAACCAATTTCTAACAAGTGGTATCAGAGCCTACCCATGTTTGATTCAAAAGAATCTATAAAGTTTAGAGATTAATTTATTTCTGATAAATTCTGTATGATGTGCCATGAAATCTGAATAATAATTTGTATTATTGGCACTATATCTTGCGAATTATATATGTGTGTTTATAATATAGAATTGTTTATATCTTACAAATTCTGCACAAAATCGTCGGCACTATTTCTTCCAAATTGTTCCTTCGTTGAACTATGAATTCTGATTATATATATATATGTTGCACGGCATCCTGATGGGCTTTAATACATATATATTTGTATATGTATTGTTATCTTGTTGTTGTTTTTTTAAAGTAAAATAAGTATCTGTGCGACTGTGCCCACTTGGTTCCTGCAAAATTGCGAAAACCGAAACTGCACATTGCAGTTTCTCCTTCGGTTTCCTTTTTTTTTTTTTTTCGGTAACTGCATATTTCGGTTTCTTTTTTGCGTAACTGTAAAACACGATAAGATTATATATGTATTTATATATATATATACAGTTTGGGTGTTTTATATATACATGTGGACCCAAAAAAAAAACTGCGTTTTGCTTTGTCGGGTATTTTTGTATATATTTTATATGTATGTCATATAATACCCCAAATTCGGTTATATATATATATATATATATATAATATAAAGAATTTATATATATATATATAATATACAGAATTTATATATATATATATATAATAAGGTTACTTTTCGGTTTATATATATATATATTTTGGTTATATAAGTTATATATAAATATAACAATTTAGGTTATATATATATATATATATATGAATTATAACTCATGAATTAAGTTTTTTTTTAAATTTTGATTAATTATATACGATATTTAATTATTATAACACTTATCTGATATTCTAATTAATTCAATTTATACAAGATGTCACCAAAGTGGCCACTCTTGTGTATATTGATATTTGGAGAATAATTGGATATGATGTTTGTGTATGTGTAATTCATGCGAATATTAACCAATCCAAAGAGGGGTTCATATTTGGCCGAATTACACACGCACCTGCGATGGTAATCATATGACAATTATCAAGGTGACCTCATATGAATAATGAATCAATGCAAACATGGATTTATTATTTGACATAACTTATTGTCATTGTTTGATCATTGCAACAAGAGTACCACTTACAATTAATATCACTGTCCAAAGGCTTGATATTAATGTTGTGTTTGGTATCTTGAAATGTTGTCATGTAATTAATAAATTTAAAGACTGTTTATTTTGGTTATTTTATGTGAGCATGGTTTATTTATTTAATTTTGTTCTCTGTTCAGCTTTAATGTCTACTACTACAATATCTGCCAATATGAATAATGTTCCAATGTTAAATGGAACAAACTTTAAGGACTGGAAAGAGAACATATTGATTGTTCTTGGCTGCATGGACATAGACTTGGCATTAAGAATGCCAAAACCGAATGATCTCACTGCACAAAGTACCCCTGAGGAAATTGCCTACTTTGAAAAGTGGGACCGTTCGAACAGGCTAGTCTTATGATCATGAAGCTCGGGATTCCAGAAGCCTTTCGAGGTGCAATAACAGATGACAATATCATTGCCAGTAAGTTCCTTAAGGAAATTCAGAATCGTTTTGTCAAAAACGATAAGGCTGAAACAAGCACGCTCTTAGCAAGCTTGATTTCAATGAAATATAAGGGCAAAGGTAATGTCAGAGAGTACATCATAGAGATGTCTCATCTTGCTTCAAAACTTAAGGTACTAAAGCTCCACTTATCAGATGATTTGCTCGTGCATTTAATTTTGATCTCTCTTCCTGCACCATTCAGTCAATTTAAGGTCAGTTATAACTGCCAAAAGGAGAAATGGACTCTCAATGAGCTCATTTCATTTTGTGTGCAAGAAGAAGAGAGATTGAAGCAAGAGAGGACTGAAAGTGCTCATCTGTCAAGCACTTTTAAGGGCAAGGGTAAAAGGAAGGATAAAGGAAAGGAAGTTGCTGTTCCTAAGGGTCCAGTGCAAAAGAAACAGAAAAGTAATGAATGTTGTTTCTTATGTGGTAAGCCTGGACATCAGAAGAATGAATGTGCCAAATATCGCGCATGGCGTGCAAAGAAATGTATAATTCCTGTTTTGGTCTGTTCTGAGATCAATTTAGCATCTGTACCAAGAAACACTTGGTGGGTAGATTCTGGTGCTACTACTCACATTTGTGTTTCTATGCAGGGTTGCCTAAACTATCGAGAGCCAACTGATGCTGAAAGACGTATCTTTGTGGGTGACGGCAAGTCGGTGGAAGTGAAGGCAATAGGGCATTTTAGATTGTTATTAAAAACTGTTGTTATTTGGATTTGAAAGACACTTTTGTTGTACCGTCTTTTAGACGGAACTTAATTTCCATTTCTGTTTTGGACAAATTGGGTTATTATTGTTCATTTGGAAATACTCAGTTTACTTTGTCTTTAAATTCAAATGTTATTGGTACTGGTTTACTTAATACTTTTGATAATCTATATTTGCTGGAAACTGTTTCATCTTATAATGAAACCTTGCATGTAGAGTCACAAGGTACAAAGCGAAAATTAGATAAGGAAACTTCAGCCTCATTATGGCACAAACGCTTAGGTCACATCTCTAAATCTAGAGTTGAGTGACTTGTGTCTGATGATATTTTGGAATCCCTTGATTTTTCAGATTTTGATGTCTGTGTTGAGTGTATCAAGGGAAAACAGACCAAAATGAAGAAATTAGATGCAAATCGGACTACGGGCATCTTAGAATTGATTCATACGGATATTTGTGGTCCATTCCCTACAGCATCTTGGAATGGTCAACAATATTTTATAACATTCATAGACGACTATTCTAGATATGGGTATCTATTTCTTATACATGAGAAATCACAGTCTTTGGACATGTTCAAAATATTTAAGGCCGAAGTTGAGTTACAACTCAACAAACGGATAAAGAGTGTCAGATCTGACCGTGGTGGTGAATACTACGGTAGATACGACAAATCAGGTGAACAACGTCCGGGACCGTTTGCTAAATACCTAGAGGAATGTGGAATCGTCCCTCAATACACTATGCCAGGGTCTCCTAGCATGAATGGTGTATCTGAGAGACGAAACAGGACTCTTAAGGACATGGTAAGAGGTATGATTAGTCAATATACTTTACCAGAGTCACTCTGGGGTGAAGCTCTAAAGACAGCAACTTATATCCTGAATCGGGTGCCAACTAAAGCAGCTACAAAAACGCCTTATGAACTTTGGGTTGGGCGAAAGCCTAGTCTAAAGCATTTGCATATTTGGGGATGTCCTGCTGAAGCGAGGCCTTATAAACCTCATGCAAGAAAATTGGACTCCAAAACCATTAGCAGCTACTTTATTGGCTATGCAGAACGATCAAGGGGTTACAAGTTTTATGATCCTACTAGTAAGTGTATATTTGAGACGAGAATTGCAACATTTTTTGAGGATGTTGAGTTTGGGAGGGGAAATCGAGTTAGAAACATTGTCTTTGAGGAGGAAGAGGGAGTAATCCCAATTCCTGCTACTACTTTTCTTGACGATGTGCAGGTTTCCATACCTGTCATTGATCAAGAAATGAATTCAGATCCTCGGCAAGACAATGTTATTCAACCCCTCATTCAAAATGAGGTAATTGTTCCAGAGGAACCAATTCCTGATGAACAACCTCAACAACCTCAAGAACCCGCGCCATTGAGGCAATCCATGAGAGAAAGGAGATTTGCAGTTTCAGATGATTATATTGTATATCTCCAGGCGCTTGTTGCACATTTTGACCTTGAGTTGCGTCAAATGGATGTCAAAACAACGTTTCTCAATGGTGACATTGAAGAAACAATTTATATGGTACAACCAGAAAACTTTGTGTTAGGAGATTCAAAGAATATGGTTTGTAAATTGACGAAATCCATATATGGACTCAAGCAGGCTTCTCGTCAGTGGTACTTCAAGTTTCATCAAGTCATTGTTTCGTACGGTTTTGAGATGAATGTCATTGATGATTGTGTGCATCACAAGTTCAGTGGGAGTAAGCATATTTTTCTGGTTTTGTATGTCGATGACATTTTACTTGCCACAAATGACATAGGCATCTTGCATGACACTAAGAGATTTCTATCAAAGAATTTTGAAACGAAAGATCTTGGTGAAGCTTCCTTTGTATTAGGAATTGAGATACACCGAGATCGCTCTTGGGGTATATTGGGACTGTCACAAAGGAACTATATTGAGAAAGTTCTCAATAGGTTTGCATGCAAAATTGCAAACCAGGTGAAACCCCAGTCTCTAAGGGAGACAAATTTTGTCTCAGCCAATGCCCAAAGAATAGCCTTGAAATTAAAGAAATGCAGAAGATTCCTTATGCTTCGGCTGTAGGGAGTCTAATGTATGCACAAGATCCGGATATTGCGTTCATAGTTGGCATGTTAGGCAGATATTTGAGTAACCCCGGCATGAATCATTGGAAAGCAGCCAAACGGGTTATGAGATACTTATAGAGAACAAAGGAGTATATGCTCACATATAGAAAATCAGATTGGTTAGAGATCATTGGGTACTCTGACTCTGATTTTGCTGGATGCCAAGACAGCAGGAGATCCACATTAGGTTATGTTTACCTGTTGGCTTGTGGGGCAATTTCTTGGTGGTTTGCCAAGCAAATGCTTGTGGCTTCATCCACCATGGCCGCAGAATTTGTGGCATGTCATGAGGCATCGAATCATGGAATATGACTGCGAAATTTTGTCATTGGGCTGCGTATTTTAGAGAGTGTTGAAAGACCACTCAAATTATTTTGTGACAATAAATCAGTAGTTCTATATTCTAGCAACAACAGAAGCTCAACGAAGTCAAAGCATATTGACATCAAGTTTCTGGTTGTGAAAGAAAGAGTACAGACTGGTCAGTTTTTTATAAAGCACATTAGAACAAACTCCATGATAGCGGATTCGCTCACAAAGGGACTACCACCCAAGGTCTTTCACGAGCATACTGCTTATATGGGTGTTATTCTGTTTGAGGATACTTTAGTTTAGTGGGAGTTTGAATTTGATTTGTTGCTTTATGTTGAACTTCAGATTTGTTATATACATATATTATTCAGTTTACTTTCTGCAGAAGTAAAGTTTTGGTTTAACACACTCTGTTAAGTAATGTGGTAGTATTGATCTCAATAAAGAATAAAGTAGGACTAGTTGAAAATAGACATGTTTGGATCACATTACATGTAATTTTCATGCTACACATCCATGATTGATCTATGTCATTTGGTTGTATTGGTATATGTGACCATTGATAGATTTAGTCACGATAAATGTGACGAAGATCGCTTTGATCCTGTATCAGTATGATTAATAGACGAGATTGTTCGGAAGTACCCTAATTGTGATGGCAATTTTATGAGCTCATAAGGTTATGCACATTTACAAAGTTACATATGTGGCCCAGTGGGAGATTGTTGGGAAAATATTATTAATATGTGGGGCCACACATGTAGTTTTAAATGTGCTATGCTATCTTATAGTTTAGCCAATTAAAAGGTGATCTATAAAGTTTAATTTTGGCTATCGGGTATTAAATTATTGTGAAATTAATGTGTAGAGACCGGACATGTATTTTTAAGTTGATGAGAGGCCAATTTGAAAATACCAATAATTGGTAACCGCCTTTGGCAGTTATCTATATAAAGGGGTCATGGTCCCCATTTGAGCGTAGTACTTGTAGAACACAAGTTTTCTCTGTATCCCCATCAACAGAGAAAAACCATTGAGACATCTACGCATCAATTGGAAGATCTGAACCCGTTCGATAGAACAACACTATAAATTCTGGTACGCTTCCGCTATAATCTCTTCTTCTTCTCTTGATTCAACATAGGATGTAGAAAACATGTTTTTCACTTTCTGTAAACCAATTTCTAACAAATTGTGCTTGAACAACATTATAAGTTTATGATTATGAAAGTAGGTACAAGAAATTTTGAACACGAAATGTGCACTTTATTTGAGATACATGTAACTTAATTTAAATTTTGAGGACGAAATTTATTTAAATGAGGTAGGATTGTAATACTGCAATTTCAATTAATATTTTAAGAAAATAATTAAAATTATTTATAAAATTTAGTTTTATTTTAAATTGTTAAAGTGTTTGATTGTGTTTTTCTTTAATTAGTTAAAATAAATATTTTTAATATCAAATTTAATTTGTTGATAATTTATAGTTGTTTAAAATAATGTTTTTAATGTTATTCACATTTCGAAGTTTTTTTGGAAAATTGAGTGAAATTACCAAAATGTCTGTATTTCATAAAACTTTTCTTTTCAAGGGTAGGGAGTTTTTCACTTTACACACTAACCCTATTAATCCAAAATTTCTCTTCTTCTCCTTCCAAGTGAAGAAAATTGAGAGAGAGAGCTGGCCTCCACAACAGCATGAGAGAGAGAGTGAAGGTGAAGCTTCGCGAGCAACCGTCCTCCTCACCGATTGCCTCTTCCTCACCATGAGAGAACTTAGTATTAAGTGCCTTGAAGAACCAGCTCTATTGCAATTCGTTGCACACCACCCTAACTCTACACTAGAGCATGTTACGTGTCTTAAGGGATCATAATAACTACCATTATGGCATGACTCTAGTATAACTTGAAAATTTCATGTAAGAAGTTTAAAAGAAAATTGAGCAGAGTCTCCTCTAATTATTGAACTATCCTTCTTGCAATAAAATGAACTATCATTTTATTGAACTATCATTTTTTGAACTAATTATTGAACTATCCTCTAATTATTGAACTATCATTTTTCCATAAACCAACAAATTTCATTTAACTTTACACATCCAAAAAGAGGATCAAGGCTAAACATATCAACGTTCTGTAAGATACATACCATACACCACATAATAATTTCAAGCCTTAGTCACTAGCTCAAAAAACAACAGCCAGAATACACTATATAATGTGGCAAGGAGATAAAGACAACTTAGACTACACAACAAAAAGTAGATCTTAAGCCTCCAAACTCACATACCTCAAAACCTATTTTCTTAGGGAGGAAAAATAATATGACAGGTGAGCTTGAAATATCAATGAGTGGATAAGTTTTATAAAATAAACATACATAATACTCATGTAAACTGTGTATGAAATGCATATGAATTATCATGAAATAACATGTTGATACAAATAACCTGCGTATAGTTTTCATGATAAAAATAATGTACTCATAAATGCATAACCTGAGTTTCATAAAATAACTATAGTTTGGTACCTGACAAAATTTTGAATGACATGCTCATGACTTACAATGAGATAACATTATGATAAAAATCATTGGTCCATGATATTTATAATATAATAATGTGCTATGATCAATATACAAGTAAAAGGTATAACCATGAGAAATGTATTTCTATTCCTAAGAGCACTTCGGGATCTAGTCATACATGAAGGAGACATTTAGTGCTAGTGCTAGCTCTTAACAACACATATGGGGAACCTGCTTAATACAGCCTTTAAAATGGCTCAGTTGGCTATGGTGATACATGAGTCATGTGCGCAATGACTTTACTGACTTGTTACATCATACTGAGTTGATGGTCATGATGTCTTACCAAGTCACTGCATATATGAATGTTGAGTAGAGCCAACTATCATGAATACATAAGGGGAAGTACTCTTACAGTTGTTTCATTGAATTTACAAGCATATATAAAAACTTGTATAAGTAATAAAATTGATTTAATCATAACTTGCTTGCAAATTATCTTGCATTTATCTGATAGATTCTTATAATGAAAATAAAATATATTCTTATCGTGTATAAGTTCTTGAAGTGCATTGAAACTAACATATGTTTTTCCAATACCAGTTAAATGAATGTACTTTTCATAAAAATGAAACTTGTAAAAATTAGATTTACTTGAACACTATGCGTTTCAAAACAATGCTATCCAAGCTTTAAAAAATAAACTAGATATCCACTTATAGTACTATATCATTGTTGGTTCTCTATGTGAACTGTAGGGTCTGCTTTCTCAACCCTTCCTATATAATCACACTTGCGTCAGAACAAGAATAATGCCATAGATTCCATATTTAATTCAAATGGAAAGGAACTCTAACACTTCTAAAAACATGGGTTGTTAATAGTTGATTGTATTTGATCATTGCATTTTAATAGTTTTATGGTACTCGTAAACCTATCCTTGTAAATTCAAATATAACTTTTGGTAGAAATGTCTAAATTTATTTTTGTTAAAACATACAAAAATTAGACATTTCAATCTTTAAAATAAGATATCTCACACTCAAATATCATAAGTAAAACTCTTTCAAATCCATAGAATACTGATTAGTTTTAAAATGGATTTTTCAAATAGAACATACATTTAGTTAAATTTCTATAAATTTGTCTAGAAAATTCAGAATAACTAGCCATGAGATGTTTCTTAAACTAGACATGTCAATATTTAAAACAAGATATAATTTACCCAATTATAATGTGTAAAACAATTTCAAATAAAAAAAATTGAGGGTTCTTTAGATGACTTTCATAAGACAACCTCATTTAAATAGGTATAACTTTGCATAGAAAACTCCGAATTACAACCATAAAATTCATGATAAACTAGACATCCATATATTTTCATAAATATAACATCCAAAATCAAATTAGTTATGGATTTTTCTCATTTTTCAATTCAATTTTCAGAAATTAGTTTCTTGTGGATTTCACAACATCACAAATAACTTGTTCTTGAATTATTTTTCTAAAATTTGCTTAGAAGTAAGGGCAGATACCATGCACGGTGGGAAAATTTGGCATTCTCCCTGAAAGGTGATTTCTAGTTGATTAGGACTTCTAAACAATATATCATTTCTAAAACAATCAACGGAGGCATGATGTATAACTAACCAATCCATCCTTAATATTGCATCAAAATCATGAATGTCGTGGGAAATGAAGTTGGCTTTTAACTTAAGGTCATCGACCTTTACAACACCTCCTTTAAAGACATTTCTTACTAATAATGAATCACCAACTAGAGTGGCTACCTCAATTGGACATTCTAGTAGCTTTAACTTTTTGTTTACATGCATTGAAAAGACATGTGATACAAAAAAGTGCATGGAGTAAGGATTAAATAAAGCATGAGCATCTTGATTAAAGATACATAACGTATCCATTACGACATCAAGCGATGCTTGTGCTTCCTAATGGGTCAAAGCAAACACTTTACCTTGGGTCTTAGGGAGACCAGGTGATGAGTGCTTGAAAAGCTCTAATATTTCATGATTTATTACACTTAATTGTAACGAATAGATTTAATTACAAAAATTTTATTTAATCATTTGCTTAAATCTATCAATTGAGAATCACAGATATGTTTTGATGTATTTAATGTATTTTTAGCTTCAAAAGAGATAAATAATGTAAACATTCAAAGATGAGAAACTCAAAGCACTCAAATAGCAACCTAGGTGCAAAAAAAGACTAAGGCATGTAGGCCTTACATTAGATACCAACCAGCATGTAAGGAGTACGTACGAAGACATAACAAACAATGTGTGTTGCAGCAGATAAAAATGTGTATTGTGGCACCCAACCCATGAGTTTTGGTAGGGTACTAAAAATTCAATTTGTGCCATGGCACACTACTCTTGGGTTTTATTATGGGGTGTATTTTTAGCGTTGTGTCATGGCAAAAAAATTGTGTACAATTATGGAGAGTTTGAGTTTTATATAACCCTTACACCTATAAATACTCGATTAGGTTTCTAACTCAAACACAAGATTTTCTTCAAAACTTATCTAGGTTTTTGGAGCTTTTCCACATCCTAGGAGGCAAGAGACGCACATATAGGGAGACAAGAAGCCATTGAAGATCAAAGATTAAGCTTTTAGGAAAGGAAATGCTATCTAAACCATTTGTGGTATTTAGATCTAGGTTGCTTGTTGTTGTCATATATTTCTTGTTCTTCTTCCCTCTCTAGTATATATATTAGATTACATTTGTCTATGAATATGAATCTAAACATGTCTGGCTAAATTTTTTATGGGCTTTTAGCTTGTATTGCCTTGATTGGTAGATTTATTATGGTGAATATTTTAATAGCATAAAATAAATAAAGTTTTCCTTTTGATTAAGAGTGTGCTTAGATATTTATTTCTGAATTTTATGTGCCAATTTGACATTCATAAATCAGTTGAAAAATCTGAGAACTTAGTTTTAAGAATGCCACCTTGACTTTATTTTAAAAAGTTTAATCAAAGATTCAATTGATGACCTAGTTGATATACCCAATCCATATGATATTGGCTAGTTAATACCATAGAAAATTACTCGATTTGTAGGAGTTTTAGTAAAAGAAAGGAAAGTCAATAATCTTTATTTATAAGTTTGTTTATGTTAATTCACCGTAATAATTCGATGCAAACATGGTAAACTAAGGTACACATCCTTATATCTTTCATTGATTGTTATCAACTTTTTTAAGCTAGTTTTAAATTGCAATATTGTTTTCTTTATTTTTTTCCCATCATCAGTATTTGTTCTTATTCTCGCTCTCTTTGTGATCTAATTTATTGTTTTTCTGTTAGTTTTTAGGATTTTTAAAAGGTTTGAAAGTTTATTTAAGACTAAAAAAGTCCTAACCTAGTTAAATAACCAAGGCAAGGTGATAAGGACACCTTGGGACTCAATCTACTCGTACAAACAACGAAAGATAAACACAAGCAAGAAGAAACAGAAGTACGCACACAAGTAAAAGCAATAAATGTTTTGCAATCTTAGTATAGACTATATATGCTGTCACGCAATACTCAAAGTGTACTAACTCATGCAACAAAGCATACAAACACAACAATATAGAGTGGTAAATCCACTTAGGCTCCAATCCTAAGTAGTAACTTTCATGGGTTGTTTAAGGTAACCATTCAGCAGCCAAATTCACTAAATGAAAATAAACAGTTACTACAAACTCGATAAGGTAAGATACCAAATACCTCTATTAGTTAGGGACCACCTGTCCAAACTGCTTAGACTATTATCACTAGCTATCACCACAACTACTTTGATCTACACTGAATTTGACTCACCTCTAGATCCACACTACCAAGTAGTATGATGAAAATACATGTGATCAGATTAGTGAACTCTACACAAGATAAATAACTCTCAATAAAATGAGTAAAGTAAACCACCAAGTAATATGATGAAAATACATGTGATCAAATTAGTGAACTCTACACAAGATAAATAACTCTCGATGAAATGAGTAAAGTAAAAATACTTCGTATCAACAATATGGAAATACACCTGACGTATTGTTGACACAGAAACTCCATTTCATGTAGAACTATGTGTAGTCTAACCAAATACTATCATGTTACCCCTACACAAGTAAACACTAATAAGCTAAACACAAGTAGTCAAATAAACTCCCCTGACTTCATGCAACACTCCCCTTGAATGCATGCTAGTCAAACAAAAAGACGTGATTCAAACCTACATTCACATCCCATACAAAGAAAAAAATAAATATAAATACGTTGTACAACATACAAACTTCTCCCCCTTTTTGACTTAGAAAGTCAAAGGAATACTGATATATGAGGAGAGAAGGCATACAGGATGCAATAATTCTATACACTAATGCAACACATAAAGAAAGGAAATAAAGCATAAGTAAAAGAAATAGAAGAAAGGAAAGACACAAAAAAAACAAAGTCAAAAATGAATGCTAGCTTGTAGGGAAAAAATTGCAACTTATGGAGAGAGGCAGACAACAATAGCCTTTCTCAAAGTTTCAAATCTGAGAGAGTTTAAAAGTTTCATGAACAAATCAGCTAATTGAAGATCAGTTGCAATGAAAGAGTGTTTGACTCCACTAAATGTCTAGTGAAATCATGTCAAATGTTAATGTGTTTGGTCCTTGAATGTTGAACAGGGTTTTTTGAAATATAGATGGCACTAGTGTTGTCATAGAGAAGAACAAGGTCTTTTATCATAATATCATAATCCTTTAACATCGGTTTCATCTAGAGAAATTGAGAACAACATAATCGGACTGCAATATACTCTGCCTTAACTATAGAGAGGAAAACTAAACTTTACTTCTTACTCTGCTAAGAAATCAACTAATTATTCAAATAGAAACAACCATTGGAAGTAACCTTTCTGTCATCGTTGAACCCAACCCAATCTGTAGCTGAATACCCAACCAATTCTGTAGTAGTATCCCTTGCATACCAAATACCAAACTCAGATGTACCACTATCATACTTGATAATCCTTTTAACTGCAACAATATGAGATTCTTTAGAATAAGCCTGAAATCTTGTAGAAACTCTAACATTGTAAGAGATATCAGGACGTCTAGTAGTTAAAAAAAAGAAGACTAGCAATAATACTTCTGTATAACCTTTGTTCAACCTCTTTACCAAATGGATCGTAATGAAGTTTAACAGAGGTACTTATAGAAGTAAGAGCAGGTTTGGAAAACTCCAAGCCAGACTTTTTGACAAGTTATTTAACATACTTAGTTTGAGACAGAAAGACACCATCCCAGGATTGCTTACTTGAAATCCCAAAAAAAAATTTAATTCACCAATCATACTCATCTCAAATGGACTTTGCATAGTGAGAGCAAACTCCTGAGCTAAATCATTTTTTGTAGAGCCAAAGATGATATCATCAAAATAAATCTGGGCAACCAACACATTACCATTTCCATGTTGTATAAACAACATTTTATCACCACCAACTCTTTGAAAGCCTTTACTTAGAAGAAAGGAAGCAAGTCTTTCGTACCAAGCATGGGAGGACTTGCTTTAATCCATAAAGGGCTTTCTTAAGTCTCATGACATGGTTAGGAAAGTGAGGGTCTTCAAATCCTTTAGGTTGCTCAACACAAACTTCCTCCTTCATTATGCCATTCAGAAAGGCAATCTTGACATATATTTGGAAAAGCTTAAATCCAAAGTAGCAAGCTAACCCAATCAATAATCTGATAGATTCAAGATGAGCAACTAGAGAAAATGTATCTTCAAAGTCAATCCTTCAATCTAAGTGTAGCCTTGAGCAACAAGTCTTGATTCATTTCTTGAAATAACTCCATTTTCATCTTCTTTATTCTTGTACAACCATCTTGTATCAATGACATGTTTATTTTCAAGTCTAGGAACTAAATACCACATGTCATTTCTTTGAAGCTGGAGTAATTCTCCTTGCATGGAGTTGACCCAATGTACATCCTGCAAGGCTTCTTTTATATTTTTAGGAAGGATGGTAGAAGTATAACACATATAGTTGAGTGAATCTTGAAGTTTTCTTTGAACTTTAGCACCTCCTTCAACATTTCCAATAATGGTATCAGAGGAATGAGCACCTTTTTCCTATTTAGGTAAAGTTTCCTTTTCATCATCAAAACATTTAGAGTAACCATCAGTATCAGAAGTAGAATAGAGGTAGAGGGAGGAGTAAAAAAACCAATTGAAGGCAACTCTTCATTAATCAAACTAATCTCACCTGAATCCCAATTTTCAAACAAATTGGAATCATCAATCTCAACCATCTGAGTAGAACCTGAATCATCAATCACCACATTGATCGATTCCATAACAACAGAAGTTCTTAAATTGAAGACTCTATAAGCACGACTATTACCATAATAGCCTAAGAAAATACCAAGATCACTCTTGGCCTGAAACATATCCAAATTTTCTCTATCCTAGAGAATGTAACAATTACTTCCAAACACTCTAAGATGCTTAATATTGGGTTTCTTGTTGTAGAACAATTCATAAGAAGACTGCCTTGTGCCGAGTCTTAAAAACAACAATTTAAAGTATAGTATGTCATATTAATAGCTACACACCAAAAATGTCTTGCGAGATTCTTACTGGCAAGCATCACCTTGGCCATTTCTTGAACAAATATGTTCTTTCTTTCAACAATTCCATTTTACTGAGGAGTCTTTGGAGCAGAGAATTCATGTTGAATACCAAGATCATCACAAAAGGTCTAAAGCTCAGTGTTCTCAAATTCTTTTCCATGGTGACTTCTTATTCTTAAAATATTACCTATGGTATTACTTTTCTCATTCTGAAGTTTGATGCAAAGAGCTTTAAAGTTTATAAAAGCTTCTGACTTTTATGTAAGAAATAGAAACCAAGTGAATCTTGAAAAATCATCCACAATTACCAAAATATACTTTTTGCCTCCAATGCTAGAAGTTGATGTGCATATTATAGTACTCGCAAGTGTACGAATCACTTGTAGCAAGTGATAAGGAAACTTCGAGGTCGACCACTCAGGAAATTACAGTGGTTTTAAAACGTTATTTATTTCCTTATTCAGTCAAACAAACAATCCTATACATTCTAACAATTGTCGATTGCAGAAAAGATTGTATATGGGAATCGTAGTTCGCTATCCATTCATGGAAAGAAAAAATTAAGCAATTCAATTTAAAGTCGAATTTAATGATTGTTTTGCTAAACCTTGAAAATCCCAAATCAATGGCAATTTTCACTACAATTAATTAATTAACGTCTTTGATCTAGATTATTAACTAACTAATTGAAATTAACTCAAGGAAATATTGTAATCACCTAATCTAACAATCAATGCAATCAAATTAGGTACTTGTTCATAATGCACAATCAAGCAAACATGGTGTTTCTAATGCTTAAATTCTAACATATTATCTCTAACTACAAATCAATATTTGGCCCATCATTGATTTATAATCAAAAATATTAAGAACATGAACAAGAAATAAATCCAAAACTCAAATATCAATAAATTACAAAATTGTTCTTCCAATCATTGGAAGCAATACTAATATCCCGAATACATAATTTAGCCAACCATAACTAAATTGGTGTCAATCAATTTAGTCATGAGAGGCAAACACAAAATCAAAGAGAAGAAAAAGATATTACAATAAAAATACCCCAAATGATATCCTAGCTCCAATTCCTTGAAGTTGGTTGATCCCCTTTCTCAATTCCTTGGAATAGCTTCACAAATGGAGGGTCTTCTCTTGATTTTGGGTGGAAACCCTTACAGCAATAGCAGCTAAGGTGGGGAAGAAATTGGCTATGAAAACTTGTGTTTGGGAGAGGTATAGTGTTGTATTTATAGGAGGAGTGAAGAGGCACACACATGTTAGGGTTTTTGGGCATTTTTGATACGCAGGCCGCAACACACATTTTCTCCTACCACGATGGGCGTTGAATTTTGGGTGTCTCGTCGCATAGTGTATTGATTTTCAGCTCCATTATTGAAACCCGAGAGGTTGTTGCCACGGCGCGCCTTGTTGTGTTCATCTTTTATATAACCCTTACATAATTGTTGACTCCCAATGTAATGCTTATATTCTTTGACTCTTGTTACTCCATTTTCACTCTTTTTGAGTCATTTTAATCCAATATTCTTCTAAGAGCCCAACAACCTACAAAACACATAAATACCTTCCAAAACATGAATATAATAATATAAAACATAAAAACAATGCTTAAAAACATAAAAAAAAATATATGGGTCAAAATAGTGTTCATTAGCAATACACATTGGTCCCATCAGATCCACGTGGAGCAACTCTAAGGGTCTTGTAGTAGAAAGTTGATGATTTTTCTTATGCTGACTTTTACTTTGTTTTCCCAACTGACAAGGTCCACGCACATGGTTTGGTCGAGAAGAGATCTTAGGTAGACCTTTAACAGTATCAAACTTAGAGAGTTTTTTTAGCATTTTATTATTAACATGAGCTAAATGTTTATGCTACAGTTCTTCAATACTCAGGTTGGTCCTATTGCAGAGAAGATGAGGAGAAGAAGAACCTATATAGCAACATTTATCACCAGATTTGATACCCTGACAGTGACACTCCTTAAGCTGTCATACACCGTATACTCTCTATTAGAGAACTTAATGAAACACTTATCATCACATATTTGACTAATGCTGATAAGTTTAACTTTAAGTCCATCGACAAAGAGGAAGTTTTGAAGTTTTGAAATCCTTGGAGCATGGATAGTACCTTTTCCACGAATTCTAGCTTTACTGCCATCACCCAAAGTCACTGAACCTTCATCAATCTTTTTAAGAAAAGTAAAGAAAGAACTATCCCCTATCATATATCTGGAGCAACTACTGTTGAAATTCCAACAATTAGGAACTTGAGCCTTAAAAGCAGTGTCAACAGCATTGCAACAGTGATCAGGTGACGAATTAAGTAAAATTTTAGAGATTTTAAGTTATTCTAGGTAAGACATGCTTCATTTTGAAGAGAGATGGCTTCAGAGGTTAGAGATAAAGAACGATTCAAAAGGTTTTCAACCTGATCAAAGAGGTTAGTATCAGACAGAGAAGGGTTATTGTGGGTAGGAGAAAGATATAAGATAAGAAGTCACAAGAATCAACTTTAGAAGTATCAAAAATAGGGATAGGAACTTTAGAAGTATCTTTAGGAAGGATATGAGGTACAGAAGAGCTAGCTTGAACAAATAGAGGGGAAGGAAGAGAAGGAGTAGTCACCTCATCAACATAACCAAGGCCTCTCATATCACCATGATATTTACCTATCTTTAACATTTCATCAATCGTTGAGCTCCAAGAGTTCATTTTTGAATACTACTTCTTGTTTAAAAAATTTCTTATCTAGAATAAGATGGGCTTTTGAGAAAGAGCAAACCATCTTGGCTTTATCCAATAAACATGATTCAATATAATATCAACATTTTGTGTAGGATTTGTCAAAGACTGTTTCACCGTTGAGTTGACATAACTTACTTAGAAAAGAGTAAAGTTTATTTGGCACAAAGCATTTGAAGATGCATTCTAAAAATTAAAAGTACAGTTGAAGTCAGCACCAATCCTTGTTGTACCAAATAGTTTGGAATTGTATGTGGTCCACACTGAAGCTTCACTTCAAGGTCTTGGATATGTTATAATGCAAAATGATCATGTGGTAGCTTACGATCACGATAATTCAAGGTCCACAAAATAAACTATCCAACACATGATTTGGATTTGGCCACGGTAGTTTTTGCCTAAAAAATGTGAAGGTGTTACTTATGTGGGGCAACGTTCCAAGTTTTCTCATATTACAAAAGCTCAAATATCTTTTCACTCAAAAAGAATTAAATTTAAGAAAAAGGTGGGTGGAATATCTTCAAGATTATGCCTTCCCTCTTCAATATCATCCTGGAAAGGCCAATACTGTAGTTGATGCATTGTGTTGCTAGATGGGATTTTTTGCACAAATGGTCATAGACACATGGAAAAACATTCGAACGATAGAAAGTAACTAGTTAATTTATTTGAAGATGAGAAATGTGTCTTCTTGTATAAGCTTGTGACTAGTCTTGTATTGTTGGAGAATGTAAAGGCAACACAGCCAAATGATTCTGAAATTTGCGAAGTCTGGTGTAGAATGAATGAGGGAGAAATCGTGGAAGGATGGACCTATAGTAATGGTGCATTTTGATATCAGGGAAAGATAACACTACCTAAAGATGGTTATTTGAGTTAGGAAATTATGGGAGAAGTGATGTGCAAATTATAGTACTCGCAAGTGTACGAATCACTTGTAGCAAATGATAAGCAAACCTCCGAGGTTAATCTCTCAAGGAATTGCAATGGTTTTAAACAACCTTTTTCTTAATCTCTTTAGGGTCCTAAAGCAACTAAAACACTAACTAAGTAGAATTCTAGAAATACTAAAACTCAAAATAATTAGAATCCTAAGTCTAATAAAACTATAAACAAAGTTGGATTTTAGAGCAAGATCAATGGTGGTGAACAATTAAAGAAAAAAATAATGCAAACTTAAATCAACTCAAAAAGGTTTCAAATATCAATGGAGGATGTATGGACGTTTAGTTTAGTTGACCATGCTTGCATCGAAAAGTTATGGTGAATTAATATGAACGTTCTAATAAATAAATATTATCGGTTTTCCTTTTAATTATGAAAATTCCTACGATCGGATAATTCTCTTTGTTGATTAACTAATCAATATCCTACGATCGGATATATCAAATAGCAATAAATTTATGCACAAGTAAAAAAATGTCAATCAAACCAATGCCATGACTAGGTCATCAATTTGAAGTTTTAATTAAGTTTTTTCAAAGTAAAGTCAAGGTGACATTCCTAAAACCAAACTCTAATATTTTTTAACCTAATCATGAATCTCAAATTAGCCCATGAAAATTCACAATTAAACATCTAAACATACTCTTAATCAAAAGGTAATTTTATTTATCTTAAAGCAATAAAAATATTCGCCATAACAATTCTAGTAAACATGTCAACACAAACTAAACACCCATATTAGAATTAGCCAAAAATGTTCGAATTAATATTCATAGACAAATAAAATTCGACAAACATCTCAAAAAAGTAAGAAGAAGAAGAAGAATTCTATAACAACAATAAACCTAGATCTAAATACCACAATTGGATTGGATAACGTTTCCTTCCCCAAAAGCTTAATCTTCGATCTTCAATGGCTTGTTGGATCCTTAGAATTGATTCTTTTGCTTCTTTGAGTATGGAAAAACTCCAACATTCTGATTGAATCTCTTAATGATTCGTAAAATTGAAGTGTGTGTAAAAGGGAGATTTAATGGGGTATTTATAAGTGTAAGGGTTACATAAAATTTGGGCTGCCCAAACCAACACGCGCCTCGGCATACACATTTTCCCACTACGGCACAGAAATAATTCTGAAAACAATAGCCAAACCCGAGAGGCTCTCGCTAAAGCACAACTTTTTCTCGCCGCGGTGCGCGTTGTATTTTGTGTCTACACAGTACCCCTTACATACTAGTTGGCTTGTTATGTAAGGCTTATATAATTTGACTCGTGTTGTTCCTAAATTGTAATTCGAGCGCCATAAGTGTTCCGTCTTTGCGTGTTTACATTATTCAACTCATTTGACGCTAAAAATACCTCAAATACACTAAAATATACCCGTGATTTTGAATTTATAGATTTATATAATTAAATCTATAAACGAGTTATAACAAATCTATTTTTCACAATTAAGCACAATAAATCACGAAATATTAGTACTTTTCAAGCGCTCATCATAACCCCCAAGTAGCTTCTTACTAGTCTCTTGCAAGTGAAGCGATCAAAAACTAAAAGAAAAACAAATAAAATAAACTATACTAACCTAAATCACTTTCGTAGATTGTCACGATTGCATTTAGCATATGCAACAAGCCTTTAAACCCCTAGGTGGCCCTAGTGGATGAGTTATAGTCTCATGAGGGTTTCCAGTGATGATACCCACCAACATCGTATGACTCTTAAAACTATTAAAGACTCTAGACATACTCGAATCAATCCATGCATATGTCTCAAAAATTGTTAATGACGAATGGCATACGAAATAGTTAAAATTACTTAAGCTCAAAAACAGTCCAAATATCAAATTCATTTTCGTAATTGACTTTTGAACAAACAATAGAACCACAAGCCCGTTAGTTACACTATCGGATTGTGCCATGCATGATATTCATAGATTATATTTTAGATCTAAAAATTGTTCAAGTAAAATATGAGTGAGAATTGCACTCACAAACTCCATAAGCTTACTTTTCAAATCCATCTCCTTTAATATAGAAATCAAAACTACCTCAAATCAATAGTACTTTATTAAGCTTGTAATGTTGTGTTAAGGTGTGTGGTTACGAAAGTACGGAAATGTTCTTCTCAATAGGATAAGAGTACTTTGCATTTTACTTCACAAACTTACTCAACTTTTTTACCCAAATGTTTTTTTCCTTCCTCCTATTTTATAAACTCCATATGTTCCTCAGATTTTTGCTTGATTTTCTTTCTTTACTTTTCTTGCTCATTATTATTGTTCATTTTTTTTTTGTTGAAGCAAGACATATATAATTTCCTTCAATTAAAATGCTCATGAAAATCAAGTGTTACATTGAGTACTCTTATCACTAAGGGTAGTATAATGTATATATGTATATTGAGTTCAAGAGGGTCACTATGGACAAAACAGTATCGGAAGGCTCGTAAAGTTCAAACGGTCTAAAGATAGCCTAAATCACTTTCTAAGTGGTATGTAATTCTATTATTTCGCCTTAATGGATTTTCAAGGAAGTTCTAGAGTTTGTTGAGACTTAAAATATATCATGAACATGTATACACTACACAAACCAAGAATAGATACTTACCAAACAAACTACCACATATACCACAAAATCCTCAAACTAGATGAATCTAACATTTTTGTGCCTCTTCACTTAGGTAAAAATCAATTTCTTTCACATGTCACTGTCATTACAATCATATTAATATCATAGACTTCCGAATTGATTCAAGTGGACTCGATACTATCCTAACAAAATTCAAATGAAAAACCTACAAAAAGCTAAAATTTAAAATTTGGTCTAAATTCATGCTCATGGAATATTTTTCCCAACCCCAACCTAATTTCTACATTGTCCTCAATGTCTTAAATAAATAAAAAATGAAGTAAAAGAGTGAAGAAGTTACCCCCCTTTTGTATGAAATTGTGTACATTACAATTACGCTCTTGTTCACCATTCCTTGCCCTTCTCATCATGTAGCATTTAGTTCGCAAGAAATATGAATGAAATCTCTAAATGTGTGCATTAAAACTCAAAGCCAAATTTAAAAATTTACTAAAGATAAATGAAATCAAACAACGTTAATTAAAGTTCATAACTAATCCAACATAAAAAATAAAATAAAAAAAACAAAACAAAACAAAACAAAGATAAAAATAAAGGAAAAAAATGAAAGAATAAATTAAAAAAATAAAATAAAAATTAAAGAAAGATAAAATACAATGGGGAGGCTTAGTCCTCCATATCATCATGTTGCTCGTTTTTGTCCTCGGGTTGGTTCTCCAGTGGTCTATAGACGAAATCGTGGCCCAGATACTGCAAAACTGTGCCGAATTGGGTGAGGTCTACTTTGCTCTGTGTCAATTGAAAGCTCATCATTCTGTGGAGTAGAGCTTGGTATTCATGTGAATATTTCATCTGTTCGTTGAACCAAGCTTGTTGTTGACTTTGGTATTCTTGTATTTTACTTACTTTCGCTTCCAAGTTCACTAACCTATCTTTGGTGGTAGTGCTCTTGGAAGAAGTCCCATCACCCTTCCTACTAGCTTGTCCCACCTTAGTTCCGCTAGTTAAGTGCCTCATATAAGCGAAAGTTAGTGTTTCACCAGGTAGCAAAAGTATCTCACCTGTGTCATATTGTACTTCGTGTTTGACACATAGGGCGGTGATCAGCTGTGGAAAAAAATAACTGAGGTTGTGATGCTTAGCTGAGTATACAACCCGTTGTTGGATTATCATCCCAACGTCAACCGATCTCTCGATTTCTATTGCATATTGCAAGAGTGCCCTCTCCCGATCAACAGTACTGTAATGTCGGGTTGGCATCAGTCTGGAGCACACAAAGTATTGCCAAATACGGGATTGGGTTCTAAGATGCTTTGCCTGAAAGGTATTTACCATGTCCCCCTTAAATTCTCACTCTGCATAACCATCAATGAGGGTGTTTATCCTCGTAATCCACCTCTTTTAAATAGGTTCCATACCCACTATCATGGATGTCCCTCAACCCATAGTAGGCATTTATAACAGTCCTGTTAAAGGGGACTTCAACACCCCTCACCCAAACCTTTACATCCCGAGCTTCTGGGACATTCGCATTGAATTCCTAGACCAACGAACTCACAACCGCTTTCGGTGCATGTACAAAGTTCCTCCATCCTAATGCCTCAACCTTATCAAAAATTCCCATGAATCCTACTTGTCCAAAATCCAACACCCTCTCCATAACAAATCCTTTGTTTCTTTTGGCGGCACCTTCGTACCGCTCTTGTGCCTCCCTACTAACAAACCTAGAAGCATCAAAATTGCATTCCTCAACCATTTTTTCTTTGCCTTTGGAACGACTTCCCTCTCTAGCTGTTATTTTTGAAGCCATTAAATATACTACCCAAATAATCTCACACAAGAAAATTAATTCCAAAAAATTCCTAAAAATCCCCTTTTATCCAACTTAAATCACTTCAATCCAGAAAATTTCAAACACAATCCAAAATTTTCAGATAATAAATATCAAATTAAGTTAGAATTGTGAAGAAATTTACCTCTTTGGAGTTCGATTGAAACCTTGAAGAAAACCCCCAATTCTTTATGAAACCCTAGCTTGTGTGGAAGAAGAAGAAGAGATTTCTTGATTGCTTGAGCAAATTTGTGAAAATTGAGAGGGAAATACTTGATAGCAATGTTAGATTGAAGAAATTACGGAGTAAATTTTTATTTTTGGTAAGAAAATGAGAGAAAAATGGAGAGAAAGTGAGGGAAAATAAGGGAAATTGGGGTGGAAAAATTTTGAAATGAAATTTGGTGTCATGAGTTGCCCCTTTTTTGGCAAAATTTAAATGTGCGCTACGGTACAAGTTTTTCCCCGCCATGGCACAGATCAATTTTGGGCTATACATGTGAAACAGAACCTCTCCCGCCGCGACACAAATATTTCCCTGACTCGGCACGCACAAAATCTTTAAAATTTGTCCCAAAATAGGAACTATCATGCCGCGGCACAAATTTTCCCTGCCGCAGCATGTACAAAATTTCAAAAATTATTTGCAAAATAGAAACTTCCATGTCGCTGCACAAATTTTCCCTGCTACGGCACACCTAAATTTTTAAATTTTTTTAATTTTTAGGAAAAAGAAAGGACGTGGACAACGTATTTACCCTACCTAGATTGGGTTAATGTCCTCATTGCCATTAAAAAGTAAAAACAAAAATAAAATAAAAGGACGAAAGAAAGAAAGAAAAGAAAACAAATAAATTAACGAATACAATACCGAATGGGTGCCTCCCATTAAGGGCTTAGTTTTACGTCTTAGCAAGACATGGCCGCTCTCGTGTCTAAGAATATTGGAGATGTATGGTTTCTATGCTTTTTATGTTGGTATCTCCTTCCAAGTGCGGCTTAACATAATGTCCGTTCACTTTAAACGGTTCTTGTGTTTTAGAATTTAGCAACTCGACCATTCCATACGGAAATACATTCACAATTGTATACGGCCTACTCCACCTAGAATATAGTTTTCCTGGAAATAAACACAAATGTGAATGATATAAAAGTACTTTCATTCCACGAACTAAAGACTTACTGATCAGCCCTTTATCGTGATAGCGCTTAGTACGCTACTTGTAGATCTTGGCATTTTCGTAAGCCCCATCCCTTATTTCTTCAAGTTTGCTTAGTTCGAGTAGTCATTTTTCCCCAAATTTTGTCATGTCCATGTTGAGCTCTTGAATCACCCAATAAGCTCTATGCTCTAGCTCAACGGGTAAGTGACATGATTTTCCAAATATCAACCGATAGGGACTCATACCAATGGGAGTCTTGTAAGCTGTGCGATATACCCACAAAGCATCATTCAACTTTACTGATCAATCCTTCCTTGATGGGCGCACTGCGCATTCCAATATTCCCTCAATTTTTTTGTTGCTCACTTCCACTTGAACCGAAGTTTGAGGATGGCATGGGGTAGCCACTCTATGTAAGATGTTGTACATTTTCAAAAGCCCATCAAAGAGCTTGTTATAAAAGTGGCTTCCTTCATCACTAATGATAGCTCTCGGTGTCCCAAACCTGCTAAATATGATATCCTTCAAGAATTTAACAACAACATTAGCATCATTGGTTCTAGTGGGTATCGCTTCTACCCACTTTGAGACACAGTCAACTACTACTAAAATATAAGTAAAGCCAAAAGATGTGAGAAACGGACCCATGCAGTCAATTCCCCACACATCAAACAATTCAACTACAAGATTCGATGTCAAAGGCATTTCATTATGTTTGCCTATATTATCGGTCCTTTGACATCTATCACATCTCACACAAAACAGGTTAGCATCCTTAAATAAAGTAGGCCAATAGAATCCATATTGTAATACCTTTAGGGCTATTTTCTTACCATCAAAATGGCCCCCGTAGTGTAGCTAATGGCAAAAAGTTAGGATACTCTCATGTTCCTCTTCGGACACACACCTCCGAATGACTTGATCTTGACATAACTTGAACAAATAGGGGTCATCCCAAAAGTATTGCCTGCAAATACTAAAAAACCTTTTCTTTTCCTGAAAAGTGATGTTAGGTCTCAAAATTCCACTAGCAAAATAATTAATGATGTCATCATAACATAGGTTTGGACCTATTGTAAAAAGTTGTTCATCAAGGAAGGTTTCTATGATTGTTTCCTTACTTTCACCCTCAATAGTATCATACCCAGAAATTAACCTAGATAGATGATCAGCTACTACATTGTCAGTACCTTTTTTTTACTTGATCTCTAGGTCAAATTCTTATAAAAGTAAGACCCACCTAATGAGTCTAGGCTTAGCATTCGATTTAGTCAATAAATATCTCAAAATAGCATGATCTGAGTGAACAATAACTTTAGTTCCTACCAAGTAAGACCTAAATTTATCAAGTGAGAAAACAACAGCTAAAAACTCTTTTTCAGTGGTAGAATAATTAATTTGGGCATCATTAAGTGTTTTGCTACCATAGTATATAACATACAACTCCTATGGCATAATCAGATACATCACACATAATCTCAAATGGTAAAGACCAATCAGGTGCCATAATAACAGGTGCAGAAGTAAGTTTATCTTTCAAAGCATTGAAAGCAACAAGGCAATCATTAGTAAAATCAAATGGAACATATTTGGAAAGTAGGTTACATAAATGACAATTTATTTTCAAAAAATTCTTAATAAATCGTCTATAGAAACATGCATGTCCTAAGAAACTCCTTATCCCCTTAATAGATGTAGGGGGAGGTAATTTTGCAATCAAATCTATCTTAGCCTTATCTACCTCAATTCCTTTGCTAGATATGATATGTCCTAAAATTATACCCTGTAGGAACATAAAATGACTTTTTTACCAACTAAGTGTCAAATTACACTCAATGCCACGTTCTAACACTAAAGTCAATTTATACAAGCAATTATCAAAGCAATTACGAAAAATAGAAAAGTCATCCATAAATACCTCGATGAATTTCTCCACCATGTCTGAAAATATAGACATCATGCATCTTTGAAAGGTGGTGGGTGCATTGCATAGTCCAAATGGCATCCTCCTTAAGGCGAAAGTACCGAATGGGCATGTGAATGTCGTCTTCTCTTGATCCTCCATGGTGATGTGGACACTGTATCAAGACTAGCTTGAACCTATCCCAAGCCTCGTGAAAGGGTTCTCCTTCCATCTACGAAAAAGTAATAATTTTGGTTCTTAGGTCAGAAGTTTTTTTATGGGAATAGAACTTACCCATAAATTTGTGATAAATAGCGTCCCAAGTGGCAAAGAACCAGGTGCCAAGGTCATGAGCCAAGACTTAGCTCTATCTTTGAGAGTATAAGGAAAACACCTCATCCTTAATTGATCTTCACTAAGTCCCTGTAGTGGAAAAGTTTGCATAGTTGCACAAAGTTCAAGCATAAAATTTAGAGGATCCTCACTAGGAATACCGTAATAGGAGGAAAGCATGGAAAAATAAATATTTTTCAGTTCATAATTCCTAGCTACCTCTGTCAGTTGAATGCACGATATGGCAATCCCAATGATAGGTCTTGTAAATTCTTTATTCATCATTTGCCTACCCACGCTGTCACCCATTATTGCTTGCAATTGTTGTTGTTCGTCTTCCTCTTGAATGTGAGTATCCAGTTTCCTTGATAGGTGTTTGATCCTATGAATGTTATCAATGAAAGGAGTGAGTTTCTTGTTCAGTGACCTCCTACCCTACATGCACAAACAAAAAGCAAACAAAGATCAAGGCAGCAGAGAAAATGTAAACAAATAAAAGCACTATTTTTTTATTTTTTAATTTTTTAATTTTTTTGAATAAAAGATAAAAATTAAATTCAACTAAAGTAAATAAATAAATAAATCTAATTTTGAAACTCTAAAAAGTTAAAAAAGAAATGATTTAAAACGTCAATTACCCTCAATGGCACCAAAAACTTCATGTGCAAATTATAGTACTTGTAAGTGTACGAATTCACTTGTAGCAAGTGATAAGAAAACCTCCGAGGTCAATCTCTCAAGGAATTGCAATGGTTTTAAACAACCTTTTTCTTAATCTTTTTAGAGTCCTAAAGCAACTAAAACACAAAGTAGAATTCTAGAAATACTAAAACTCTAAATTATTAGAATCCTAAGTCTAATAAAACTGTAAACAAAGTTGGATTTTAGAGCAAGATCAATGGTGGTGAACAATTAAAGAAAACAACAATACAAACTTAAATAAACTCAAAAAGGTTTCAAATATCAATGGAGGATGTATGGACGTTTAGTTTGGTTGACCATGCTTGCATCGAAAAGTTATGGTGAATTAACATGAACGTTCTAATAAATAAATATTACCGACTTTCCTTTTAATTACGAAAATTCCTACGATCTGGTTATTCTCTTTTTTATATCCTATGATCAGGTGTATCAAATATCAATCAAATTATACACAAGGAAAAATATGTCAATCAAACCAATGCAATGACTAGGTCATCAATTTGAAGTTTTGATTAAGTTATTTCAAAGTAAAGTCAAGTTGACATTCCTAATCATGAATCTCAAATTGGCCAATGAAAATTCACAATTAAACATCTAAACATGTTTTAATCAAAAGGTAATTTTATTTATCTTAAAGCAATAAAAATATCCACCATAAAAATTCTAGCAAACATGGCAACACAAACTAAACACCTATAAAAGAATTAGCCAAACATGTTCGAATTAATATTCATAGACAAATAAAATTCGACAAACATCTCAAAGAAGTAAGAAGAAGAAGAAGAATTCTATAACAACAATAAACCTAGATCCAAATGCCACAATTGGATTGGATGATGTTTCCTTCCCCAAAAGCTTAATCTTTGATCTTTAATGGCTTCTTGGATCCTTAGAATTGATTCTCTTGCTTCTTTGAGTGTGGAAAAATTCCAAAATTTTGATTGAGTCTCTTAATGATTCGTAAAATTAAAGTGTGTGTAAAAGGGAGACTTAATAGGGTATTTATAAGTGTAAGGGTTACATAAAATTTGGGCTGCACAACCCATACGGGTGCCGTGGCACAGAAATAATTTTGAAAACAATGGCCAAACCCAAGAGACTCTCGCACAGCACAACTTTTTCTCGCCACGACGTGCGGTGTATTTTGTGTCTTCACAGTACCCCTTACATACCAATTCATAGAAAACTGTATAATTTGTCAACAAGTTAAGGCCGAATATCAAAAACCTGCAAGATTATTTCAACTGCTTCTAGTACCAAACTATAAATGGGATAATATCACTATGGATTCTATTTGGGTGATCGTACATCGATTAACAAAGTCTACACATTTCATCCTTATTAAAACACGATCGTCAGTCTATGTGTTAAAAAAGTTGTATGTTCGAGAAACAATACGATCATATGGTATACCAAAGTCAATTGTATCTAATCGAGATCCAAAGTTTACATCTCAATTGTGGAAATGTGTACAAGAAACATTGGGTATGGAACTATGGTATAGTATTGCTTATCATCCACAGCCAGATCAATAGTTTGAAAGGGTCATTCAAATATTTGAAGACATGTTGCAGGCATGTGTCATGGAATTCACGTGAAATGGGATTAAACATCTTCCATTAGTGGTGTTCGTTTGCAACAATAGCTATCATTCCAACGTTGGAATGGCTCCTTATGAAGCCCTGTATGGACGACCTTGTAGAACTCCCATGTGTTGGGTAGAAAGTGAGGACTAGAGTACGATAAAGATTGATCTTATCTAGGAAACAACATAAAAGATTCAAATTGTACAAGATAAACTACGTGCAGTACAGAGCTGATACAAGAGTTATGCTGATCATGGATGATGGCCTTTGAATTTTGAAAAAAATGATTTCATTTTTCTTATGGTTGAACCTCGAAAAGGAGTAACTCTTTTTGGAATTAAAGGAAAACTAGCACGTCATTACATCGGACCATTTCAAATTTTTAAGAAAATAGGAGATGTAGCATATCAACTAGAGTTACCTTCAAAACTGTCACAAGTTCACAACATTTTTCATGTGTTTGCCTTATAGAAGTGTCAAAGAAATCATAGTAGTATAATTGATTGGAATGAATTGCCATTACAAGAAGACGTGTCATATGAAGAGGAACTAGTGGCAATAATCGACTACCTAGTCAGGAATTTAAGAAAAAGGATGATACCCTTGGTCAAGGTTTAGTGGGAACATCACAATGTGAGAGATGCTACTTGGGAGTTAGAATCTAAAGTCCATTCGAAATACCCATACTTGTTTTAATTATGGTTGTAAAAATTTCGAGAATGAAATTTCTTAAGGGGGTGAGATTGTGTGACCCCAAATCTTTATATTGTAAATTTTATGATTAAAAGTGGGTATTTATCTATGGAAAATAAGTACATGAAAAAAATCTACGTATAAAATTATCTTCAGGTAAGTTTTGAAAACACTTTTTGTACCTCACCGGTTCTGGTTGGTGTATCCGACGGTGGTTCATCAAGGCCACAGTGAGGATAGGGAGAGTAGTAGCAAAGGAATTGCACTGTCAGCAAGGGTTTGTCGAACCCTCGCCAAGGGACCTCAGCGAGGCCATGGCAAGTTCAATAGAAGCCTATAAATAGGAGAGAAATTGACCATTTTAATCAAAATCTGTCTCTATTCATTTCTCTTTCTAAAAATTCACATTTTTGGACATCTCTCTGAGTGGTTGTTTTGGGTATGAGAAATTTATCAGAAGTACAAGTTTGTATAAATAAGGTATCGGGTCAGAAAATTAGTGTTAAGATTAGGCTAATAAAATTATTAAGGTAAAATGTTTCCATTTGGGTATTTTTCTAAGATAAGTGATTGGTAATATATGAATTATACTAATTTGGTATAATGTTGTGTTAGTTTTTGAATTATACTAATTTGGTATAATGTTGTGTTAGTTTTTGAATTATACTAATTTGGTATAATGTTGTGTTAGTTTCTACACAAAATAAAAAGGAGTTGTGGTAAGACTAGAAGTGCTAAAAGACTCAACTTGAGGTAGGAGTTTCACTCTACTTTTTACCATGCATTGTTTTAAATAAATGTATGCATCATGGATGCATTAAATTATGAAAAATTAATTTCATATTTTTATGAGAAATTATTCTAAAAATGATGATATACTCGATAAATTTTTTTTAAGCATACATGAAAAACATTATTATTAAGAAGACAGGTATTTAAAAGTTGTATATAGCTTCATATATTTTATGCATGTATCATGTTATTGTTTTATGTGGGGAGTGTTGCCTGTGTTGGTCTTGCAGAGATATGGTGCCCCGTGGATACTGGATGCAGCAGACAGATTTTTACACTGACCAAAGGTCCACATTTACACGTGTATCTCGAAGTTTGTCCACAAATGAGTCTCGAAGTTTGTCCCCACATGGGCCTCAATGTTGGACCTCCATGTGCCTTGAAGTTGACTTTCCATATGCCTTTAAGTTGACCAATACATGTGCCATATGTATCTCGGGGTCATATGACCGTACATGGGATTTTGGTGGTGGTCCCATATGTGTCTTGGAGTTGACCACATATGGGCCTCAAAGGTGGATTGCACATGTGCCAATTTTGGAGTTGACCAATACATTTGGATTTTGCATAGCATGCATATGAGTTTTAAACAGCCATTGCATTCTTGATTGTATTAGCATGTATAGGGTACCTAGAATGTACACTCCACTCGGTTTCGAAAGTGAGAAAGTATAGGTATGCCCAAATTTTTTTTATAAATAAAATCTCCCCACTATTAATGTACTGATGATGGTTTACAAATAGACATGCATTATAAATTTGAAATATAGCATGCATCCATAACTATAATCAAAATGGTGCATAGAGTGGACTCCTATTGAGCTAGTTGTAGCTCACCCTTCCTTCATGTTTCCCAGTAGTGGTGTGAACGACTGTGAGGATCAAGTTAACTTGAAGATAAAAAGGTTTCACTTAAGACTTTTATTTTCATTTTTACTCTAGTTATATATGTTTGGTGGATTGTTGAGACACATATAACTCTTTATGTTTTTTGCTGTAATTTGTACTATTTTTGAATTTTTATTGTAAGAGTTAAATTTTTATATGCTAAGGAATATCCTGAATGTTTTAAATATTTAATTGGTTTCAATAACATTTGAAATAATTTAAGAATATGCTATTTTAAGTGGCAAGGAGCTTAGTAATATCTACGCTAAAGTTATCACTTTGATTTTTTTTAATTATAAAAGAGGAAACTATGTTATATGTTAATATCCCATTGTTTAGAAACTGTAGAGGACCATTGAGTTTTAAATTAGCCAAACTAGCTATGGTGTTATTTTGTTTTTGACACAATTGTGATCATATAGGAGGGGTTGATCAAGCAAACAAAATAGAAAAACTAGAGCAACAATGGTGATACAGTAGAAAGAGTCAATATTCAACATTTTTAAAACTAGATCACATAAGTTTACATTCTTATTTTACTATTTAGTTTCAGCAACCTATTCATTTAAATATTTATTAAAGTTTTTACATATTACACTATAATATAATGTCGTAAACCCACTTAGGCTTCATTCCTAAGTGGTGACATCCACGGGTTACTTAAGACAATCACTCAACAGGCAAATTCACTAAATGAAAATAAATAGTTATACAAACTCGATAAGGTAAATACCACTACCTCTATCAGTCGAGACCACCTATCCTAACTGCCTAGACTACTATCACCAACTGTCATCCCAGTAACTTTGATCCATATTGAATATAGCTTACCTCCAAAGCCACACCACCATGCAGTGTGATACTAGTACCTGCAATCAATATGCGCAAACAATATATGTATAATATTTACCCGTAGATGAATTTTGGAAAAATCTCCACCTCGTAATAATTTAACAAACTCCACCACCTTGTAGCTCAATACAAAAAAATGCTTGATGTATTGAGACTATGGAACCTCCCATTAAAAATATATTCTTTCTCCAAAAATATCAAATTGATATTTTTTAACACCTCTAAATCACTAATATGGAAAAATACTCAACTTATTAGAGATATGGGACATGAATAATAATTTTTGAGAGCTCAAGAAAATAGTTTTTACAAAGTCAAATTTTATGCAACACAAAAATTAGCTCAAAAAAATGGGTAGAAAGAATATATATTTAATAGAGAAAAAATAGAGTATTTATAGCTAATTTTACAACTTCCAGTACCCCTACCGACCCTTATAGACACCTAGCCGTACACTTCCACGAGTCCTCACTGACCACCCTAGTGAGCCCCTAGTGAGATATCAATGAGTTCTAATGAGCCACAAATCCACCCTGTACAGTAGACCCCTCGTTGACCACCTCGGCGAGCCACCTGTGAAACCCCCACGAGGACCCTGACGAGCCACCAAAAACTTGTTTTTTAATTAAAACCTAACTATTTTAAAATCCACAAATACCTACAAATCATGAAAAAAAATGCAAGAAAAAATAATTTAATCATGCATACTACATGCTCCCAACTACCCTATGGTGCGTGTAACATGCAAACATACAAAGTGTTCAAATTTACGCGAGTGTGTGCAATACTGATTACAAGCAATGCACCATACAAAGATGTAGACAAAAATACTAAGTAAAATAAACAGACTCCATTTTTTACACATGAAAATGCCAACAAAGATAAAAAAAAAAAAAAAGGACTTATAGGACTTTCAATACTCATAACCATCTCCAAATAAATGTGATCAACAAATCTAGTATACTATTTCTCTCAAATTTAGTTTGTTTTTTATGTTGTATTTTTTTCCTTCTTCTCTTCTCTTCTCTCTCCATTCTTCTTTTTTTCCTTTCATTTTTTCATCCTAATTCTCTTCTTCGTACCTATGCTCTATTTATAAAGCTTTTTTTAATGCTGGCCACGTGTTAGAGCCTAATTTGTGTAATGGTATAATGCATGACATGTGGCTCGCATTGTTTGGCTGAGTAAGAGATGCATTGAGTGCATGTAGGAGCAGTAGAATGCATGACACATGGCTGCACTTTTTTTGCTAAAATGGTTGCATTGTAGGTAGCTTATGTTGGCGCACATTTTGTGTTGACGTGGCCCTGGCAACATGTTGAGATCATTGATTGGTCTGATGGTGCTGACTGGTGCTAGCATGTACATAAGGCTTTGACTGGAATTTTTTAAGTTCATCCATGGATATTTCTAAGCTAATCGCCTATTCTCCAAAAATCCATAAATTTATATTTTCCCAATAAATACAAAATTCTCCATTCTTTCTCTTTTATAAAATTAAAATATTAGTAAATATAAAGGATTTGATATCTAAAGGTGTGTATAAAATAGCACTTATCATCCACTTTTTTTAACAATTATGTTATGAAGTTTGCTACTTCCTGCCCTTTGAATGCCGACCTAGGTTGGTACTTGATGCCAAAGTCACTTAGCTCGATAGCTATATGGGCAAGCCTCCTGATAGATCAAGATTTTGTAACACATTTTTCAAAGGATGAGATGTTATACTACAATAGTGTGACCCCCAAAATTATGTCTGAACTTTTTGGTTGGCATAATTCTTTTTCAACAATTGAAAAAATGGAAGACACTTGTCCATTCTCTTGGATAAGAACCTACTGAACGCTATTATGCATCCGTTCAACTGTTGTACCACTTTCAATTTACTTAGGGACCTCATATTTGCCAATGCCTTGATTTTGTTGGGAACTTTGTGTAACATTTTTGCATATAAACTTGAAAATTGAGTATTTTTGCTTCTATAATGAAATTTCTTGATGGGTGATACCCCAACACTTTTTACAACTTTTTGACAGATATACTAAAAAAATGAGTATTTTTGCATTCGTATTGAATTACTGAGTCTATCATCTCCTTCCTTGAAATTCCTTCTCTCTACATCCTGCTTGCCCCCACGTTCCTTTTCAAATTGAAAATTTTCAAGGCTTCTTCATAAATAGCTTTTAAGGACTGCGTCGTTGTCTTTGTCAATTCCTTAACCCGAAGATCTCATGACACCTTTCCTAAATGCATCACTGGAAATAAAGTGTGGACAATCACATATCTCTAAGTTTTTAGTTTTAAATCATCTCATAAAAGCGCTCAATGATTTCTTTGGGACCTTAGGTGATGAAAAACAAATGATGTGACTTCTTTTTTATAACTTGTTGCTAGCAAAATTGGTTACAAATGCCTTAACAAGCTTGCCAAAGCTAGAGATGCTTTGTGCGAGAAAATCATTGAACCACTTTTATGCATTATCCGACAAAGTGGAGGAAAAAGCCTTACACATCATGGCCTCACATTTATCCACAAGTAGACAAACTAGTGCCATTGAAGTCTTGAAGTGTAACACGTGGGTAACAGGGTCCTTAGTCTCATGATATGTTATGCATCAAGGTGTTGTAAAATTTTTGTGTTGGACTATGGTCTTTATTTCATCACTAAATGGTGAAATCACCAACTGATTGTGAACCTTTTCTATGTCATGTTAAATTCTTCCCCCTTGTTCCTTTTTGAGTTGTTCCTCATTTTTCTTTCATTCTACTTTCCCATTCCACAGTTACTTCCTTGGTTTATTTATGGGTAGTCCCAACTTCTTTGGTGACCATGGGTTCAAGATTCACTGCCTATTTGGAAGTATTTATGGCCTTTTTTGGATCTTTGTCATCTGGGCAAGGTGCTCTTCCCTGCTCATTATAGCTACTTGTTTCATCTCCTAGAGAACGATTGCCTCCATGTCTCCTATCCTTAGGTCAATCCCTATTAGACTTACTATAAAACTATTAGGACAACATCTCTCATAGTTCTTGATTGTTCTCTTGCATCTAATGCATGGCTCTTTTCAAGAAATTTAACTGCCTCTAAATGGTATGGGTGCCTAATATTTGGGCTGATTATTAAGAACAGGCTGTAGAGTTTGACGATTGGGAGCAGGATGATGAGGCAAAGCATTGGTGGCAGTCTTAAAAAGTAGATCATTTAGGTTAGCTTAAGGAGGAAAAATATTAAAATGTTGTGATGGAGGGGCATTGTTTCGATTATATGACTCTTCTTACTGATCATAATGCTTTTGTTTGGGTTGAGAGTTGTTCTCTCGACTTGGATGTCCCAAACTGGGGTAAAAATGATTTGATTGTTTACATAATTGCCAACTTATAGGTGGATGGCCTACCATGGTTACTTAGCCAGGACAAGAAAAATTTTCCTTTCGTCTAGTGACATGAGTGAAATGGACAAGAAAATGGCTAAAAGGGTTGAAAATTTTGATCGTTTCATTATGAACTTCCTCTCTCAAAGATAACTCCCATATTTTGTGAAGCTACAAAGTTCCAATGTTTTTCTACGAGCAAAAAAGCATGGGGCCCTATGGTGGGCGCCAAGTTGTTAAAGAGAATCATAGTGAGAAGGTAGCAACTAGCAAGGGTTCCAAAGGTACCTCAATGGTTCAACCATTCATGTATATATACTAATGAATTTGTCCACATTTCATTACCTCATTTGCTACCCAAAAAGTAAATGGTTCAATCATTCACATTGATCCTTGGTACGGTCAAGGTAGTGGGAAATGCATCTAAAATGTCAGAAGGTTATCGGAAAGGACATTCTTACACAAACACAAGTCAAAATAGTCATCTATAGGCTGGTATTATTCTTACTTGTCAAAGCTAGCCTACGAGCTAAGTCTGGCTCTATGAGCTATTTTGGCTTTATGAGCTATTGTTGACTCAACAGGCTGGTTCTGGCTCTAAGGGCTAGTTTTGACTCTATGGGCTAGCTCTACCTCTATGGGGTTAACCAAACCCCTTTTTGACTTGGATTAAGTTTCTACCAATTGTCCCCATAACCAGGTAAACCATCTGAGCTAGCAGGGGCTATTCATGCAATAAAATATGCAGACAGGTTTGGTTGGAAGAAGATTTGGTTGGAGTCTGACTCTGAGTATGTGGTAAACTTATTCCGCAATAAATCTCAAATGGTGCCATGGCGATGGCTCTCGCCTTGGATAGATTGTTTGGATCGAATTGCAAGCATGGACTTTCACTATTCTCATATTTACAGAGAGGGTAATTCTGCTGCTGATAGCTTGGCTTCCAGATCATCTAGTTTTTGTTCCGCGACTTGGTGGTAGGATGTACCATTTTTCGCATGTCAGTTTACTATTTCTGATATGGTCGACAAACCTTTATATAGGTTTTGCTAATGCAAAGTTGTGTACTCCTAACTTTTTATTTATTTAATAATATTTGTGGGTGGTAGGAAAATGAAGAGGGTGCTAAGGACTACTTTCCATTCTGATGGGGCAACCTGGTGCACCTACTGATTCCGATCTCCCATTGGCTTAAAAAAAAAAAAAAAAAAAAGGTAACCCATCTGATGGTAGCACGGTGTCTTATTACAATGTACCAAACAAATTTAATAATATAATTAAATATTTTATATTATTTAGTTTGATTAAATAGTAAGTATTTAATTATACAAGGGCAAAAATATCATTTAAACTTGGAAGTGGTGTGAAGCTTGTGGGACAAGCTTAGGCATTTTAATAAATATTAAATATGATTTAATATTCAAAATATATTAAATATCAAGGGAATAATTAAATAGGAATTTAATTATTATTTACAAATCAAATAAAACTTCAAATAGGATTTGGATCAACCTTTTCACCAAGAGGTAAAGTCAAATCTTAATCGTTAAAATTTTGACCAACTAATAGTCCTAAGTGACTCTCTTGCCCACCCATTTAAGGGGTCTTTGGTGGCTTGGAGTTTTTGTTTTCAAAAGGACTCCTAATTGATTTGTAAAAGGAAGACTTGTTGGAATAGGATTCCAATTAAAGGGTAACCCTAACACATTATAAATAAGATATTAAAGTCACTCAACCAAGGACTTGGTTGCTCTTGGATGGCCATAAAATTAAAATTTGGAGAAATTCCATCACTCAAATTTGAGAGAAAACTTTGTGAGAAAAGTTTCACCGAACACAAAACTAGTGTGAGAAAATTGTTTACCTCTTCTTCCTCTTGAGTGTTTTGGCCTAGGGTTCTAGTGGGGATTAGGACTTGGTAATTGATCATTCTTGAAGTGTAAAGAAAGCCCACACATTATGGCTCATCAATGGTTAGGAGAAAGGTTTGGAAGATCGAAGGCTCTAAGTTTTGATCTAAAGCTCATTCTAATACACAAGGGTAAGTTTTTTATTTGTCCATAAATATATTAATAAAATCAATTGTTATTGACTCTAAAATTTTTAAACACCAAGCTTCCGCTAAACCAATAAAGATATGATCTTTATCATGATTTTCTTTCAAATGAAAACCAACAACTAGTATCAAAGCAGTCATTTGATATTATTAATATGATTTTGACCCTTTGTATATGAGAATTTATATTTTATGTTTTCGTTCAATTGTTCTATCGAATTTTTTATGATCGTTATTTTTTTAGTTTCTTTGGATTTTGGCTTTATAAATTTTTTACATCCCTTATAATGGTATAGGATTTATGTAGACTAAATTTCCAATTTTTTTAGATTTTTCTGAGCATTTTTTCTATCACACTTTTTCTGGTGTATTGAGTAAAGGTTTTTCATATCAAAAACTAGGGCTATGAAGATTAGAAAAATATGGGACCGATGGTGTTGGATTCATCTCAACAATCTCTACCAAGATCTAGGCATCATTTCACTAGATCAGAAACTTGGTCGACATCGCGTGGTTGATGGTGGTAGCTAGGGTGGCGGCTATGGTTCCATGGCTGTTGCTTTTGTTGCTATTTGGATGGGTACAGTTGAGCCTGCTCGTTGGATTGATGTTTGACTTTTTATTTTTTTAGTTCGATTTTTTTATTTAACGAAATTTGATTTCGTTTCAAATTCAAAATTATTTGGGACTTAAAACAGTTTTTCATTGGATTCCAAATGGACTAGACGTGGGCTAAGAAGATGAAGAATTTGGGTATGTCCCAAATTAAACATATAATGTAAAAAATTATTTATTTATTTATTTACTTGTTAATTCCAAAAAAAACCTGATCATAAATAATGTGGTGTATTTTCATAAAAAAAAATAATGTGGTGTATGTTTATTAATTGTTTTTTAAATTAACATGTCTTGAATATTATGTACGAAATGTTCATGCCATGTGATAACAATGACATGCATATGCCATGCAATATAGAGTCTGAGTGCCTAACTATATTTAAATTGTTTATGTAGAATATATGTCACATGCATTACTGCATCAATTTTTAAATGTTGTGCAAAAAATTTTACAAAACTAAAGCATGTAAAAAAGAAACTAATTTAATGTGATTAAATTAAAGACAAATAAGATATGAAAACGTTCATGAAACCCAAAATTAATAATAAATTTTATGATTAATGGGTGTCTGGTTTAAATGAAATATTAATTTAATATAGAAGTTATAGTGAATTTAAAATGTTTAAATTGCAAAATAATAAACATTGGATATTTTTCAAAATTAAATTAATGCAATTTTAAAAATATTGAGTGGGAACAGGGAAGCCTAACAGCTTTCCTTCAGTCTTTACTGTTAGCACTCATTTGTGAAAAAAACAATTGGAACTTGTATCGTCGTAGAGCAATATACTAGAAGAAGGTGTTAAATTGGGGTATATGAAAGCCAGAAGATTAACTTCTAGAGAGCGCATCTTTTGGAATAAGTATTGTGATCTGATATGGTGGGTTTCTCTAGAGGTGTCTGACAGGGGATCCCTTGTCTCCACTATTGTTTATATAGCCGAAGATTTTCCTAGCATATATTTGGGGTAGTTGGTAGATACAGGGCCCTTACTCCCAATCTCTATGCCTAAAAGAACTCGTGCCCTAATGCAATTTTTATATGCAAAGGATCATCTTATTTTTGGGAAAGCATGTAACTCAAATCTCAAGGTTCTATCTGAGGCTTTTTTCTATATGGTCACCTTTAGGATCAAATGGTAAATTTAGAAAAATCTTTCATTTACTTTGGTAAAGGTATTCCTTCGAGCAACATGCCATCACTCTGGGATATAGTTGAGATGCGCACTGGAGCTCCTCTTTGTCTTACTTGAGCATCAATATTTTCCAAGGGGCCTCGAGAAAGCATTGGGTTCAAAGTTTAGCAAATAAAATCTGTGCAAGAATAGGGACATGGAAAGGGCAGATGCTTTCTTTTGTAGGACGTAGATGTTTGATATCTTCAATCATTTAGAGTATGTTCCTCCACTCTTTTTAGATATATAAACGACCAAAAAGAATCTTAGCAGAGCTAATAAAAATGATTCGCAACTTCTTCTAGTCGAGAAAGACGGATACACTTAAACAGGTTCAAGTTTCTTGAAGTAATTGCTATCAGATCATCACAAGGAACTCTGACACTTTGCTCTATGAAGTAGGAGTTTGAAATATCTAGCCCCTTCTCGCTTTTGTTGCGGTATTTCAGTAAGTACCAGCAACACAAAAGCGCAAGCTAAGGGAGTCAAGAGTCTTCGCCTCTCCTTATTGGAGCTCGAGCAAGAGATGATTCTCTATAGAGCTATTATGTAGTCTTGTTAGTCTGGCCTAGTCTACAACCTCATTATTTGACCCTCTTAAAGGAGTCTAGCTGCTGATGTGATAAATTTAGTACTCGCAAGTGTACGAATCAGTCGTAGAAAAGTGATAAGCAACTTTCAAGGTCGGTCTCTCAAGGAATTGCAGTGGTCTTAAATAACTATCTTCTTAATCTAAATAGAGTTCCAATAAAAGTAAAACACTAATTAAATAGAGTTCTAGTGAAACTAAAACTCTAAGCAACTAGAATCCTAAAGCTAGTAAAACTGTAAAAAGGTGTTTGTTTTGTGACAGGAACAATCATACGAACAATTAAACGAAAACAAGATCGCAAGTTAAAAATCAATTCGAATGGATCAAAAATCAATGGAGGATGCATGGACATTTAGTTTGGTTGGCCATGCTTGCATCGAAAAGGTATGGTGAAATAACATGAACGTTCTATATAAACAATATTACCGGCTTTCCTTTTAATTACGAGACTGCCTGCGGTCGGGGTAAATCTCTTTGTTGATTAACTAATTAACTGCCTTCGGTCGGGGTAAATCAAATAGTAATCAAATTATGCGCAAGGAAATAAATGCCAATCAAACTAATGCTATGACTAAGTCACTAATTTGAAGCTTTGATTAAGTGTTTCAGAATAAAGTTAAAGTGACGTTCCTATAATTAGATTCTAAGATCTTTCAACCTAACTACGAATCTCAAATTGGCCCATGATAATTCATAATTAAATATCTAAACATGCTCTTAATCAAAAGGTAATTCATTTATATTAAATCAATAAAATATACACCATACACAATTCTAGCAAACATGGCAACACAAACTAAACATCCATAATGAAATTAGCCGCTCATGTTCATATTAATATTCATAGACAAATAAAATATGATCATACACTTCAACGAAAGAAGAAGAAAATATAATTCTATAACAACAAGGAAAACCTAGATCTAAATACTGCTTATGGATGGGATAGCGTTCTTCTCCAAAAGCTTTATCTTCGATTGTCGACGGCTTCCTTGGATCCTTAGAATGGTTTCTCTCGCTTCGTTTGAGTGTAGCAAAGCTCCAAAAACTGATTGAATTTCTTGTTTGGTCACAAAATTATTGTGTGTAAGAGTTGTATTCGAGTTGTTTGTAAGGGGGACTCTAAGGGGGTATTTATAGATGTAAGGGTTTACACAAATCCTAATTGCCATAGGAATAGGCGCGCCGCGGCATGCATTTTTCCCGCCGCAGCGCAACACAAATTCTGGAAATAATGTAAAAACCCAAGAGCTCCCCGCCGCGGCATGACTTTTCCTCACCGCGGCGCGCGTTGCTTTCCTTTTCTTCATGTTTACCCCCTTACGTATGTGATGGCTCGTTATGTAAGGCTTACATATTTGACTTGTCTTGCCCGTAACTCGTGATCTGAGCACATTAAGTGTTCCGTCTTCGCGTGTTTTCATCATTTGACTCATTTGACACTAAAAACACCTGAAATGCACTAAAACATACCCGTGACTCCGAATGGATAGATTTATGAATTTAATCAAATAAACAATCACAACAAATCTATATTTTAAACAATTAAGCATAATTAATCACGAAATATTAGTGCTTTTTGAGCACTCATACAACCCCAACCAGCTTCTTGCTAGTCTCTAGCAAGAGGAGCGATAAAATAAAACAAAAATAAAATAAAATAAAATAAACTAAATCAATTCCGTAGATTGTCACGGTTGCATTTAGCGTATGCAACAAGCCTTTAATCCCCTAGGTGACCCTAGTGGACAAGTTATAGTCTCGTGAGGGTTTCCAGTGATGATACTCGCAAACATCGTAACTAACAAAACTAAATAAAGACTCAAAACGTACTCGAATCAATCCATGCATATGTCTCAAAAATTGTTGACAACAAATGGCATACGAAATAGTTATAAATCACTTAAGCTCAAAAACAGTCCAAACATCAAACTCATCTTAGTAATCAGATTTCGAACAACCAATCAAACCACAAACCCGTTAGTTACACTATCTGACCGTGTCATGCATGATATTCATAGATTACATTTTAATATCTCATAAATGTGCAAGTAAAATGTGAATGAGGATTTTGCACATACAACCTCCATATGCTCACTTTTCAAATCTATCTCCACTAACATAGAATACAAACTACCTAGAATCAATAGGACTTCATTAAGCTTGCAAAGTTGTGGTTAGGTGTGTGATTATGAAAGTACGAAAATAATATTCTAAAATGATAAGAGTACTTTTTATTTCACAAACTTATTTTCAACTTTTTCCACCAAGTGTTCTTTTTCATCCTCCTATAAATTCATATGTCCCTTGGATCTTTTTGCTTGATTTTCTTTCTTTACTCTTCTTGCTTATTATTTCAATCATCATCATCATTTTTTTTCTTTTTTAATGAAGCAAGATAGATACAACATAATTACTCATGAAAATCAAATATTACATTGAGTACTCTTATCACTAAGGGTAGTACAACGTATGTCATTGTTGAGTTCAATGGTGTACTATGGATAAAAGAATACAGGGAGGCTCAAAAAGTTCAAACGGTCCAAAGATGGCCTAATCATTTTCTAAGTGGCATCTGATTCTATTATTTCGCTTCAATGGGTTTTCAAATGAGTTCTAAAGCTTGTTAAGGCTTAAAACATATCATGAACATGCATACATTACACAAATCAAAATAGTCATACTAACCATGCAAACTACCACATATATCACAAAATCCTCAAATTAGATGAATCTAACATTTATGTGTTTCGTTGCTTAGGTAAGAATCTAATTTCTCTCATATGTCACCGTCATTACAATCATGTTAATATCATAGACTTCCGGATTGACTCAAGTAGACATGACACTTACCTAACACAATTCAAGTGACAAAAGTTAAAAATTTAAAATTTGGTCATATTTATGCTCATGAAATATTCTTCTCACCCCCAACCTAATTTCTACATTGCCCTCAATGTTAAAAAGCAAAACAAAAGAGATTAAGAAAAAGTGTGAGAAGTTACCCCCCTTTCGTATGAGATTGTGTATACTACTCGTATGCTCCGATTCATTGTTCCTCGCTTTTCTCATGATGAAGAATTAGTGTGTATGAAACAAGTATTGAACCTCAAAGTATATGCAACACAATTCAAATCCAAATTTAAATTATAACTAAAGCAAATGAGAACAGAAAAACATTAAACAAAGTTAAACAATCCAAACTAAAATAAAAATAAAAATAAACGAAAATAAAGCTAAATAAAAAGAAACAAAAGAAAATTAATCCAAAATAAAAATAAAATAAAATAAAGAAAAATTACAATCAGGAGGCTCAGTCCTCCATATCTTCGGGTTGATCATTGTCCTCCTCAGGTTGGTTCGCTGGTGGTATAAAAGTGAAGTCATGTCCCGAATATTGTGGAGGTGGCTGAAATTGGGTGAGGTCTACTCCACTTTGTGTCAATTGGCAGCTCATCATGCTGTGGAGTAGGGCTTGGTATTCATGCTGATATTTCATGTGATCACTGAGCCATGCTTGTTGTTGGATTTGGTATTGACGCATCTCGTGTTGATATTGATGCATTTCATTAACTTTCGCTTCTAGGTTTACCAACCTGTCTTTTGTAGAAGCGTTCTTTGAAGAATCACCTTTTCTGCTTCCTTGTCCAGCCTTTGTTCCACTTGTAAGGTGTTGCATGTAAGCGAAAGTTAATGTCTCAGCAGGCTGCAATAAGACTTCGCCCGTGTCGTATTTGACTCCGTGTTTGACACAAAGGGCGGTTATGAGTTAGGGAAAGAAGTAACTAATGTTGTGGTGCTCAACTGAGTACACAACCTTTTGTTGTATCACCATTCCCACGTCTATTGACCGCTCAGTCTCTATAGCAAATTGCAGGATAGCCCTTTCCCAATCGACTGTGCTTGGCTTGAAAAATGTTCACCATATCTCCCTTATATTCCCACTCACCGTATCCATCAGTCAGGGTATTAATTATTTCTTCGTAATCAACCTGCGTTAAGTAGGTTTCATACGCGCTATTGTGAATATCCCTCAACCCATAGTACGAGTTGATCACAGTCCTATTGAAGGGGACTTCAATGCCCCTCACCCAAACCATTCCATCACGCGCTTTCGGGACATTCGCGTAGAATTCCCGAATAAGCGAACTCACACCCGCCTCCGAGGCGTATGCAAATTTTTTCCATCCTAGTCTTTCAACTGTATCCGAAATTCCCATCACACCTACTTGCCCAAAATCCATTCCTCTCTCATTTACAAACCCTTTATTCCTTTTGGCGGCACCCTCGTACCGCTCTTGCGCTTCTCGGCTTACAAACCGGGAGGGGTCATAAGTTCAATCCTCAACCACTTTTCCCTTCCCCTTTGAGCGATTACTTTCACTAACCTTTCTTTTGGGGGCCATTTCGATTCTTAAACTTAATAGATTCAACTAACAACCCTAATTTCCAGAAATTGTAGAAAAACCCCAAAAATTTGTGCTTCCCTCTTATCCAAAATTCCACTTAATTCCAAATTCAGATAAAATTTCACAATTTCCAGGAAATAAATATTGAATTGAAGCAGAAATGTGAAGAATTTTACCTTTTTAGAATGCAATTGAAGTGTTGAAGGAAAAACCCCCAAAAACCCTAATTCTTAAATTGGAGAGAAATTTGATCCTTAAAGCAAATCTGATGAAATTGAATGAAGAAAAGGTGTTAGCAATGTTGGATTGATGAATTGGTGAAGAAAAGTTTCAATTTTGGTGAAGATTTAGGCAAAAATTGGAGAGGAGAGTGGAGAGAAAATGAAAGAAAATGAGAGAAAGTGTGGGAAAATTTTTGTTTTGAAATTTGGAATGAAGTTGAAATGCCCGAGTGCCCTTTTCTGCCCAATTTTCAGAGGCGCACCGCGGCATGACTTTTTCCCCGCCGCGGCGCGCACATATTTTTCAAATTTTGGCTAAAGACAGAAAGTCCTTCGCCGCGGCACAAATTGTCCCCGCCGTGGCGCACATTTTTTTTTTGAAAAAATGTCGGCAAGGAGGACGACGGCGAAGAGAAACACGTTGGAAGAACGATAGCAAATCAGTGCGGCATCGGTGAACTCGCATTGGAGGAAACGGGATCTGACGGCGGCTGAAGGAACGAACGAGTAGAACAGCTTCAGGCTGGGTTCTTTTCGAGCGTGGTGGTCTCCGTTGGGGGGGAAGACCGACCGTTGAGGGCGACGGCGTCGATGAGGGCAACGCCTCCCTCTCTCGCGCGCGCCGGTAGGAGTCTCAAGAAATTGGTTTCCCGTGGAAGAGAAAGGGGAGATATTGGGTATATAGGATTTTGGTGGTAAATGACCGAATTGCCCTTACCCTTTGGAAAACTTTTAAGGGCATTTCAGTAATTTCACATAAAATTTTCTTAAATTTCTAAAAATGTGTAAAAATTAAAGAAATTATTTAAATTATTATATATTATTTACAAATCAAATTTGTAACTTCAAAATATTAATTTTTGTTTATTAAAGAAAAGCACAATTAAATATTTTAATATTTTAAAATAGAACTACATTTAATAAATAAGTTTTTAATTATTTCCTTAAAATATTAAATTCAAATCAGAGTCTCACAATGCCACCCCCTTAAAATAACTTTTGTCCTCGAAATGTTCAAAATTTCTTGTACTAATAATCATAAACTTAAAATATCATTCTAGGATATTTGACTTTAATACCTCTAGAAATCCAACAATATTTTGAAAGTAACACTTTACTCAAAATGTTCACCGAGTAAGTAAACAATGTACGAACTTAAAGAACATTAAACGTTATGTTACATAAAATCTTATTTTTGTGTAGTTCGTAATTATTGGAAATAATTAAAGAAATTAAACCATTTTAAAATTATAACTGGACATATAATTTCACAAAAGTACAAGGAAATAAAAATTCATTGTCGTACAAGTTAACTCTCAAGTAGTATTATTAATTCAGTAAGATAAATAATAAAATATTTCTTGAGTAAACCAAAGAGAAAAGAAGTGTCTAAAAAGTTTTGTATTCTCTAGCTATTAAATTCATACAATAACTCTTTCAATAATAGAAAAGATAAAAAGAATGCTCGTTCAAAATGTTTATTCAAAGGAATATTAATCAAGGATAAAATCGAAATAGATGTTGACAATTAAAAGTTATGATAAGACTGAAATTTCTCCACAATTTTCTTGCATTTTCAAACGTTCTCTTACTGACATACATAAAGACTGAGTTTAAGACACTCATCGGCGAGTACAAGGACCTCCCCTCAGTTCTAATTTCTAAGAAATGTTTAAGATAGCCAAGTTTTTAAGCAAAACCCACATCCTATGAAACTTTTAGGGCACAATGCCACCTGTAAGAACCATACCAAGAAACACTTTGATAATAATCAAACCCACTAAAAGAACATGCTTCTCTGAATATAATCCAAACTTGTGAAGAAAAAAAATGAAACAACAAATATGCCTTTGAAAGGTTACTGAAAAAGCTATCTACTCAGTTCCTTTGTTTTGATTATATATATATATATAACAAATTACCAAGTAAATTCTCAAAGATACTACCACAATAAACAAATACCTGCATGCAAATAAAGCTCATCACAATTGACATGATTTATCAATCATTTCTACGCTATAAGAAAAAGAGCAATCTCTATAAGACATAATATTAATCAGAATCTCAATTTCTCACAGAGCAGATGAAATTTGCAGAGTATATCTCTTGATTTTTTTCTTTCAGTCACAGCAGCCAATTCAAACAACTCAAAGTTAAGCAAGTATACACTTTCAACGTGCGACACTATTTTATCTCAATCCCTATTTCATTGTAGCACTGGTTCAAATTTTATTATCCTTGATATTTTAGTACTCTGAAAGAAACAACAATGACAATCTTTATACAGTCTCCTTGACTCTGCTATGATACTTTACAGTATTTGTAATTCAGATGATAGTAATGAGTGAGCTATAAAAGTCATTACAGGGCATAAAGATGAACATGCACGATCTGTTATTAAAAAAAAACATACTTATGGCTGAATTGGATGTCAAGATCTTTATCAACAATATTAATAACAGGGAAGCATGAGCTCACGACTACTAGGAGAACAGTACTTTCTGTGCATGAACAGAGTAAATAAATAAGTAATTTAATGTATAGATAGTCATTTATGCATGCTTTCAATCATTTAGCTCTGCTCTTTACTTAAGATCTTGATACACTACACATAGGTAAATTAGTTCAACTATGTGGTTTGGTAAGGGAATATCCAAGTTTTCTTCCTTTTTTTTTTTTTTTTTTTGATTGGCCATTCAAAGCAGTTCAACAAATACAAAAAGATATACATAACTAGAAGAAAGTAATGTGTCACAAGCAAAACAATTTATCAAATGTATCACAGTTTTAATTAAGCTTCGTAGTTCATAAGCAAAAAGTTGTAGCCAATTGAATTAAAAAATCACTTTTGTAAATTTTGGTTAAGAATAATTCTAAGCACCAAATTTAAGAAAAATAGATTAAAGCTATTTTCCTTTTTTGCAGCAAGAATTTACTTTTGACAATTTTCGAAGTGTTCTTCACCTCCTGGAAAGCTCAAATAACCTTAAATAACCAAAACACACACACGTATATAGAACATCTAGAATGCATAAAAAAATAATGTTACATCAGTTCAAAATTTAGCACCAGGTAGAGTGAAAAATTTATATGAAAACATAGTGAAAACAAAATACTTACTGCATAATGAGAAAAAAATAGAAACAAAAAAATTAGAGCTTAATATTATAAGTTGTTTTACTCAATATAACATGAAGATTAAAAAAAATACTATTTTTATTAAATTTCATTCCTATTATCATTATCATTATCATTACATTTCTATTCTAAGAAACAAACATAACTTAAAGGTACTTCACTGCTTTGAATACTTTCTGAACTGACATTTTCACCACTACAGTACTGTCTGCTAGTAATTTGAAGTCAGATTAAAACTGTCGTGCAACAGCAGAAAAAAACAATGTAAAAAAACACAGCAAAAAATATATATATATTTAAAACAAAAAGAACACTTGTATATTCCAAAAATAGAGGGGCAGTTTAAATTTTTCATCAATGCAACTTCAATATTCTTTATAATTTGCCTCCAGAAATGGGCAGGCTTTACAATTCTTGGGATTTTGTCTAAAATAGCCAAATCTCATATAATAGTTTAAAAAAAGGCTCATTTAAGTTTTAGTGTAGAAATGGACAATTTTTGACTTTGAACTTGAAACTTCTAAGTTAGCAGGTTTCCTCTTCCTCCTTCTCTCCTCTTTCCTCTTCGTCTTCGTCTTCGTCTTCCTCTTCCTCTTCCTCTTCCTCAATTCTCTCATTTTTTTTAACAACCCATGTCATATTTCGACACTGAACAGAATTTGATAAAACCAATGCCGTGACTACATTAATTCTCAGCTTCACTGTATTTCAAGTAAAATCCTCAATTGTTAGGTTCAAAACAACAAATATAATTTGTAATTTAATAAAGGTTTGAACTTTGAATTAACAACATACAAAAAATATTTGATTGGTTTAAATTCAATGAAGGAGAGGTCTTCATATAGACAATTGAATTTTGAAAGAGCCAAATTTACGCAGCTCATACAGATATAATAGTGCTTACAATTTGCGTCACTATCTAACATTGAAAATCAGCTACAAGAGGAAGAATAAGACTATATAAAAGAACTGTCAATTGCAAAATATTCTCCAACTAATTTACTATTTAATTGGAATTTATATTATTCAGATTATACGTGCTAATCAAATTTAACCAGCATTGCACTGTTCATCATCTTCTTCAAGTTGCATTACACTGTGGTATATCTCTGGTATATCTGAGGTATATCTGTGGTATATCTAGTATATATGTGGTATATCTGTAGTATATCTGGTATATCTGTGGTATATCTGGTATATTTCTGGTATATCTATGGTATACCATAGAGATATACCAAAGATATACCAGATATACCTCAGGTATACCAGATATACCAGAGATATACCAGATATACCCTGGTATATCGAGATATATCATAAATATACCACAGATATACCAGATATATCCTAGTATATCGAGATATACCAGAGATATACTAGATATACCCTGATATATCGAGATATACCACAGATATACCAGATATACCCTAGTATATCGAGATATACCAGAGATATACCATAGATATACCAGAGATATACCAGATATACCCTAGTATATCGAGATATACCACAGATATACCAGATATACCCTGGTATATCGAGATATACCAGAGATATACCAGATATACCAGAGATATACCAGATATACCCTGGTATATCGAGAAATATCAGAGATATACCACAGATATACAGAGATATACCAGATATACCCTGGTATATCGAGATATACTAGAGATATACCAGATATACCCTGATATATCGAGATATACCAGGGATATACCACAGTGCAATGCAACTTGAAGAAGATGATGAACAGTGCAATGCTGGTTAAATTTGATTAGCACGTATAATCTGAATAATATAAATTCCAATTAAATAGTAAATTAGTTGGAAAATATTTTGCAATTGACAGTTCTTTTATATAGTCTTATTCTTCCTCTTGCAGCTGATTTTCAATGTTAGATAGTGATGCAAATTGTAAGCACTATTATATCTGTATGAGCTGCGTAAATTTGGCTCTTTCAAAATTCAATAGTCTATATGAAGACCTCTTCTTCGTTGAATTTAAATCAATCAAATATTTTTTGTATGTTGTTAATTCAATAGTCTACATCTCTGGTATACCAGATAACTTGAAAAAGATAATGAACAGTGCAATGCTGGTTAAATTTGATTAGCACCAACTTGTGCAAGAAATGTGAGGCGTTGTTTATGTTAAATTGCTCACGTGTTCTCTGAGGAAGAGGAAGATGAGGAAGAAAGAGGAAGAGGAAGAAGATGAAGGAAGAGGAAGAGGAAGAGGAAGAAGATGAAGAAAGAGAAAGAGGGAGAGGAAGAACCGGCAACTTGTTGAAGACTGGAAAAATTGCTCTTTTTTAAAGTTTAACATAAAATGACCTTTTTTTAAACTATAATATAGAATTAGCCTATTTTAGACAAAATTCCACAATTCTTCAAGCCCAAGGAAAATTAGAAAAGAAACTGGCAATCCCTAATCTGACATGGGTACATAGAATTTCCCCTACGACATTCATTTCATTCATCCGCCTAAAAACCATCTGATCAAATAACTAAAAAGTCGAACAAAATTAGTAAGATATCAAACAGCTTTTCTACCCATGATCCTTATACCAAACATAAACCAAACCATGAATGAATGAAAACAAAAAAAAATATACACTTTAAAAGAAAAAGAAATTGTCACAACCCTCCACTATGTCTAAAAATGGTACAATCCCATCTCATTCAGCATACTATTTAACAATTTTGATATCAAATATAAGAAACAAAGCATACTCAAATGACCATGTTGAAACAAAAGATTAAAAAAGTAAAAATCCACAAGAAAAGATAGTAGATTTTTTTTTAAGACATTTTTGTTGAATAGAGAATCGTACAAAAGGAAAACAAAAAGACGGTTTGCTGAATTGAAGATGAGGAAAAGATAACAAACGACTTGTCGCTCAACAAATCAAAAAAAATGTTAAAAGTGGGAGTATTGCAACTGATCGTGCTAGTGAGACTAAGGTTCCATCACCATCGCAATTTCCATCTCTTAACTCAAAAGTTAAATACAAATATTTTCACTTAGACGCACAATAAACTTGGTAGCACTACTGATGAGTCCTTAGGGAAAAATTCAACTTCTCCTAATTGTTACCTCTCGAAATCATTAGTTAACGATGTCAATTTAAATTTGTAACGAGGTAGAGAAAACAAGGCTTCCTATTCTATGCGGTAAAGGCTTCTACCTTTTTCCTAAGGTACTACACAAGATTAAGCCCTCACAGTGCAAACTTTGCACTCTCGTCTTATTAGTTATTCTTCTATGAGTAGGTAAGTTGAGACAAAAATCACTTTTAAAATAATCAAAAACTATCATAAATCACTTTTGTTCCCGGGAGATTAGAACCATGCTCTGATACCAAACTGTCACGCCCCAAATTTTTGAGCACGTGAATTTTAAGAAAATAAATAAAATTTGAAAGAAAATTATTAATTTATGAATAATCAATTATGAAGTATAAATTTAAGATGAAACTAAACATTTAAATATAATTTGGGTACCCTTGAAATAATTTAATAATTAATAAAACACCATAAAACTTTCAAAATAATTTATAATCCAAATAGTTACAATTATTTGATTTTTATATCAAATCAAATTGATCTCAGCCTGTCTACTCAATATACAGAATAACTAATTAAAGTAATTAGGTAAAGGAAAAACCTTTTCATTGAACTCCTTGGAAGTACGCACCTCCCGTTCAAGTCACAACAATTACGAAAAACCATTATCTAATCTGAAAAGAGAAAGGGGAAATGGGGTGAGCTACAACTAGCTCAGTAGGAGTATACTCCATGCACAGTTTTCAATGAAATCAATGATGAATGCTACATTTAAAAATATTTCATGCATGTCCAGTAATAAATCATCAATATATCAGTAATGGGGAGATTTCATTTTTAGACCCAGGCATACCTGTACTTCCTCACTTCCGAAACCGGGTAGAGTGTACATTCCAGGTACCCCATGCATGTTCATACAATCATAATCAAATATGAAATGTTTAATATAAAATACTCATGTATGCTATGCCAAATCCATATGTATTGGTCAACTCCGAAATACATGGGCACGTCCGCGGTCAACCTCCGAGACGCACATGGGTCCACCTCCGACCCCATGTATGGTCATACTCCGAAATACATATGGCACATGCATTGGTCAACTTCAACGTACATGGGTCCTCGCCTTAAGGGTCCTCTTCATATGGGTGGTCGAACTCCGAGACCCATAGACGAAAAACAAATACCAAGACCCAAAACGGACAACTCCAAAACACAATGGGGGGGTCCAACTCTGAGGCCCATGTGCTGTCTAATACCAAGACCCATGTATGGACAACTCCGAGATACATGTGAAATGTAATGCGTACCTGTAGTCCATCGAAAAGTAGTCTGCTCATCCAGTAGCCCTGGGGTACCATATCTCCGCAAGACATTATACAGGTAATACTCCCCATAAAATAATTTCATGATGCATGCATAAAACTCAGATGCCATATAAAATATTTTAATACCCGTGTTTCATAATCTCATATATACATATAAAATGTTTCCAAACGGGTATGTTAATTATAACATCATTATCAATATTTTTTTATAAAAATATTTATAAACATGGCCTCAATTTCAGTCATTCAATTATCCATAAAGATGCATGATATTTTCATAAAAATAGTGCATGAAGAAAAGGTGGAGTATTAACCCCTACCTCAAAAGTCCGCTCGCAAACCAACCTCACCCTCAAACTTGCGAAAAATGTCTCTTCTTATGCATCCAAGTTTTCCATTTGGACATTACTTTTCAGAGGTACATACATTCTAAGATATCCACCTAGGTGATCACATAAAGCACTCTTGTCAATGCCATGATGATGACAGCTCTTACAAACATAATAATACACACTTTGCACCGATAAACCCACCAAGTTCACAATGACAAGCACACCCACTAAAAAGTAACATTCAAAATATTATCAAAAGAAAGATGTAAAATTATGTTCACCAACACCAATAATTATTTCTAGAAGTACTCGTAAATTACTACTTGGAGAACCACTAGCTAGTTGAACAATTGTCCTTGAACTTTTGAGTATAAATCAACAATGAAGTTTAAGATCTAGATGTAAGATATAGGTAATTTACCTTAGAGGACAATATAGTAGTTGTATTTTCTAGGAATCCTAATAGCTTGTTGCCTAATTAGAAGATCCAAGTAACTTCGCAGAACTAACACTTAAGAGGCAGAGAGAAACTCAACACTGATCTTCCCAATAAGCTAAACTATAAATCAAAACTGACCAACATGTATATAATTGCTTATTTGATCATGACTCTTTCATATTTATAATACCCATCTCTTGATAAACTATTAATATCGAAATTAAGGAGAAAAACACAGATTAAATCAATATTCACTAAAAACATTCTGTGGCCCAACAAAATGCCCAAACTTTGGTCAGAAAACAAAGGCCCAGAAAGCAAAATCGAATTGAGTCAGATTTCGGATACCTCATGAAACTGAGAATTCACACTCAGAAAAATATCACAAGAAACTGAGAATTCACAAATCATAATCAGGAATATATGTAAGATAAATAACAGCGTTCTCATCGCACTCAGAAAATCAAAACCAAAATACAATACCACATAATACATATACATACATCTTTAATCATTGTCAGCACACATGTTTCAATTCAATGCTTAAGAGTAACTAACAACATCAATCTGGCTTATATCTAGATAAGGATAACCATAACAAGCACAAAAACCTCTAACTGATTCCACACAAACAAATAGATCGCAAAGATAAGTAGCATAAGGTCAGCGTTTATTTATCTTCCAGCCACCAAAATTATTTATTTAATTGCTTACCTCAATTTCACTACTCTAACGAGCAAGAGGCCTAACACAATTTGTTCATCCCAGGTTCTTGGTACCAGTGTTCGAACCCTCAGACCATATGTGAACTGAATGGAGTCCAACCACTAAACTGAAGGAGGGCGGTGAACGGCAAGGAGGACGACGGCGAAGAGAATCACGTTGGAAGAACGATAGCAGATCAGTGCGGCATCGGTGAACTCGCATTGGAGGAAACGGGATCTGACGGCGGCTGAAGGAACAAACGAGTAGAACAGCTTCAGGCTGGGTTCTTTTCGAGCGTGGTGGTCTCCGTTGGGGGGGAAGACCTACCGTTAAGGGCGACGATGTTGGCGACTGCGTCGATGAGGGCAACGCCTCCCTCTCTCGCGCGCGCCGTCAAGAGTCTCTAGAAATTGGTTTCCCGTGGAAGAGAAAGGGGAGATATTGGGTATATAGGGTTTGGGTGGTAAATGACTGAATTGTCCCTGCCCTTTGGAAAACTTTTAAGGGCATTTTAGTAATTTCACATAAAATTTTCTTAAATTTCTAAAAATGTGTAAAAATTAAAGAAATTATTTAAACTATTATATATTACTTACAAATCAAATTTGTAACTTCAAAATATTAATTTTTGTTTATTAAAGAAAAGCACAGTTAAATATTTTAACATTTTAAAATAGAACTATATTTAATAAATAAATTTTTAATTATTTTCTTAAAATATTAAATTCAAATTAGAGTCTCACAAATTAGTTAGTGAACTAATTACGGATAGATTAATTTACTCGGTTTTCACAATTAAGCCTATAAAGTAAAATTTATTGATTGTCTTCACTAAGCCTAGAAAATTCCAAACCAATGGCAATTTTTCCTTAATCAACTAATTAACTTCTTTGATTTGGATAGTTTTTTTTTTATAAAAGGGTGTAGTTAGCAGTTTTCAGTGGGTGCACCGGGACATCCCAACTAGGTTGGCACCTCCTTAGCACCTTCTTCATTAGACCGCTCACCACTAATATTATTAAAACTTAATAAAATTAAATATACAAATAAATATTCTCAACAAAACCTGTAATTAGGTTTGTTGTTTGCATCTGAATAAATAAAAGAGCTAGCGAAAGATGGGGCATTCCACCACCAAGTCGCTGTACATAAACTAGGAGCCCTAGAGGCTAAACTATCAGCTGCAGCATTGCCCTCCCTGTAAATATATGAGCAGTGAAACTCCATGTGTGAGATTTTATCTAAATAATCTTTCCAAATAGAGTACCATTTCCAAGGGACTGAAGAAGACCGAGTCTGTAGTAAAGCAACAACATATGCTAAGTCTGATTCCAGCCAAAGACGTCTCCACCGAAACATATATGCATACTTCACCGCATAAATGGCTGCCGCTAGTTCTGCTTCAAAAGCATACGATATTCCAAGCGGAACACAGAAGCAACCCTTAACAAATGATCTGGAAGTTCTAAAAATACCTGCACAACCCGATAAACCTGGTGCTCCAAAAGCTGCACCATCTGTATTGACCTTTATCCATCCCGAGGGTGGTGCCTTCCAATTAACCTCTATGATTCTTGGAACCCGTCTTGGAATGCCTGGTATTCGAAGTCGTTTAAGTATCTGTCGATCATCTACAGTATTTTTCATGCAACCACTCTTTGAGAGACTTGCTTCACGAATAAAACGCCATACTGTTGCAAAAGCCGAGTTCATTGTTGTCTTCTTATTAGTGAATCGATAATCATTTCTAGTATTCCAAATCACCCAGATGACTGAAACAATCCCTGCTTTCCATAAATTGGCGAGTTGTGATCCAAATTCCATCTTCATTGCGGTCGTCCATAAGTTTAGGACAGAGGAGTCTGTACATGGTCTTTTTCCAAAGAAGAAGCATAGGAGGTCCCAAAGAGCACCTGCAAAATGGCAACTTAAAAAAAGATGTGATAGAGATTCCTCCTAGGATCCACATAACGAGCAACGGGAAGGAAACGATTGTCCCCTTCTTTTTAACTGACAATCTGTTGGTAGTTTATTCTGAATAGCACGCCATAGCAAAATAGATCTTGAAGGCGGTATATAATGGGCCCAGAATAGTTAATTAGCTAATTAGCATTAATCATAGAAAAGTAATTTAATCACATAATTTAAGACAAGTCAATGTACTTAAATTAGGTTCATGCTCAAAATGCCCAATCGAACTTAGATAGCGTTTCTAACGCTCAACCCTAAAATATTCTCATATATTCATAAATTAAATTGGCCAAAAGTAATTAATGAACATAGATATTAAGAACAATGAACATGAAATAAATCACTTTTAATATAAATTAAACCACATAAACAATCATCCATTCATAGCCACATCCCTAAAATCCCACACAAAAGGGGTTTAGCTACTCATAATAACATTCCAATCAAGGTTTTCCATTACAAATAGCATTCAATGAGTTCTAAAGAGAAAAGAAATTACAATCAATAAAATACCCCACTTCCACTCTTGGAACAAGCTTCTTAATGTTGGATGATCACTTTCTTGAAGATTCTTGATGAAGCTTCAATGGAGTAACATTAATGGAGTGATTTCTCTCTCTAAAGTGTGGAAAAATGTGGGTTTGGCTACTATTCACGAGTTGGGAAAGAAGAGGATTTTGTGTTGTATTTATAGATTAGAGTTTGTGTGTGTGTGTGTGGGCTGGAAAGGGGAAAAAATGGAATTTAAGTGTGCTGGTCACAGTGCGCATGTTCCTTTGCCGCGGTGAGCAATGTTTTTCTGAACTTCGAACCAACTCAGGGACCCCCTCGCCGCAGCACACAATTTTCATGCCGTGGCCCGCAATGTTTTTATGATTTCCCATAATTCAATCCGAGACACCCATGTCGCGGCAAGCATTTTGCTCGCCGCGGCGCGCAATGTTGTAATGCCATGTAAGGGTCCTTACATATTTACTAAATCTAACGTAAGCCTTACGTTCTTCTGCTCTAATTTAACCCCCCTTACATAGTAAATGAACCACAATGTAAGGGTTACGTTTTGAGCCCCTTTTTGAACACTTCACTCCACTATTTCATTCACAATGCTTGAACCTACAAAACATGAAAATACCTCTACAAATCAAAGTAATACCGAATTAAACCATAAAATAAATACATAAAAACTAACAAATAATAGGTTCAAAATAGTATTCATCAAATACCCCCAAATATAGGAATTCCCTCATATATTTTTTTTAAAGTCAAGCCTGAATGAAATGGACAAACACTTTTAAATTTTGCTCAAATCATTTAATCTAAGCAATTCAATTAAGTACATGATCGTTCATTATATGTTCAAAATCCCATCATTCAATGCGAAAACCTATAGAGATCATCTAACAATTTGAAATGATATGAAAGGTGTTTAAAAGAGTAGAACAAATAATTATCTCTCAGAATGAAGCGTTAAAGGCTTAATAATAATTTCACAAGGTAGTCTCCACTATTCAATTCCTAAACACAACATTCGGGTTAATCTCAGTTTCAACATCAAAAGAATGAAACAAATATTGCAAATTAAAACTAATCTTTACAACAAGCCTTAAACATTTTAAAAATCAGACAAACAATGCATAAAAACTCGGTTATTCATCAAAAATTAACTAAAAGTATGAAAATTTTGTTACAAACCAATTTGCACCCCCAAACCTAAACTCAACATTGTCCTCAAGGTTTTCAACAACACAGCAAGTCAGAAAAGTATTTAGAAAGGGAAAATGAAAAAACTAAACTAAACTAAACTATATTAAAAGAAAGGATAGATATTACCTAAAATGGTGAGTTGCCTCCTACCAAGCGCCTAGTCTAACGTTTTAGCAAGACGATGTTCAGAGCTAAGGTGCATGCACTTCAATGCACTCCGCATCTCCATTGTGAACGACTCCCTCCAAGTAAGGCTTTACACGATGTCCATTCACTTTGAAAGTTATTTGTGTCTTCAAATTGAGTAACTCAATAGCTCCATGAGGAAATACTTCCACAACTTGGTACGTTCTACTCCATCTTGATCAAAGTTTTCCTATGCCGCAGCGCGCAATATTTTTATGATTTCCTAGAATTCAATCCGAGACACCCATCCCATGGCACGCATTTTCTTCGCTACAGCGCGCAATATTGTAATGCCATGTAAGGGTCCTTACATATTTGCTAAATCCAACGTAAGCCTTACGTTCTTCTACTCTAATTTAACCCCCTTACATAGTAAATGAACTACAATGTAAGGGTTACGTTTTGAGCCCCTTTTTGAACACTTCACTCCACTATTTCATTCACAATGTTTGAATCTACAAAACATGAAAATACCTCTCCAAATCAAAGTAATACCGAATTAAACCATAAAATAAATACTTAAAAACTAACAAATAATAGTTTCAAAATAGTGTTCATCAACCACCATTTTCAATTGAACAATTACTATTAATTCTATTTCCTTAAGTACCTCCGCCCACAATTGCCCTTAAAACATGGTTATGACTTTCATTAAAAAAATTGTAGTTTCACATCACCTATTAACATTACTTGCTTTCTAAGTGGAATATCCAGTGTCTGTCATGTTAATAGAAACATACATTACAGCCTTATTATACTTGTCTTCAAAGTACAAGTTCATAAATTCATCCAAATCTTCACCATCACATATTGCAATAATTGGAAAGAGTACACCATTCTCAAAGATGTATTTAATTGACAATCCATATTTATATTTATCAATTTTTAATTTCATGTATAACTTATCTTTTAAGGCAGGGTAATCATCTCATTTTCGTAACCTTATCATAACCCCTTTTTCACCATGATAATAACTTTACCACTCAACACTATGTATTATTAGTACACTCGGTCCATCCATCTCTAATCTGTACAAACCAATTTTAAAAAGGAAAAAATTTGGTTACTTATCAAGTCAAGTGCACGATGAACTCAAAATGTACCAAACAATAATCTAAGTGAAGTCTTTTTCTAACATTTAAAATTGTCCAATTACATGCAACTATGTGGAAACTTATCATAATTGACAATATGATATTAACAAACATTACTATAAGAGTACTATCACGGTGAAAAACAACTTTAACAAAAAAATTTCCCTTCAACTACATTTATTCTCACTTAAACACGCTTACAATCACACTTTGCAGGTTAAAAAAATAATAGATACTAAGTCGAACTGTGGTAGAAAAATTCGATATGAATGCAATTTAATATTATAGATCTAATATAAGGATAATATGACAATACCAAACATTTTTTGTCAAAATGTCCACCTTCAAATGTATACATGTACAGTTAAATACTTTTACAATATAACCTATGCATGTGCAGTAGTTTAGGTTGAAAAGAAGTCAAAATATGGTAGAAATAATTCAATAATCATGGAAGTTTAGATTTTAAAGGTAATATAGGGTATTATCACAATGACAAACAATTTTAACAAAAAAAATTCCCATTCAACTACATTCATCCCTACTTTTTTTTAAGCAAATGTAAGACTAGAATCAATAGGTGTACTAAGGTACCCCATTAGAATAGAAAACAATCCTTAGCACCCTCATCATTTTCCAACCAACCACAAATATTATTGAATAATTAAAATGAATACAGAGCAAAGCATCAACAAAACCTATAAGAAGGTCTATTGACCATAGCAGAAACAGTAAAATGGTTTATGAAAGATTGTACATCCCACCACTAAGTTGCAGAACAAAAATTAGGAGATCTAAAAGCCAAGCTTTCAACTGCAAAATTACCCTCAAGATAAATATGAGAACAATGGAAGTTCATACGTGCAGTCCGAGCCAAACAATCTTTCTAGGATGAGAGCCATTCCCATGGCACCATATGAGATCTAGTATAGAATAAAGTCACCACGTATGCAGAGTCAGACTCCTACCAAATGTGCTTCTAGCCAAACCCATCTGCATATCTTATCTCATAAATAGTCGCCGCTAGCTCAGCCTCAAAGGCATAGAAAACCCTTAAAGGAACACAAAAACAACCCTTGACAAAAGATCTAAAGGTTCAAAAAATTTTAGCACAACCTAAAAGACCAAGTGCCCCAAAAGTAGCCCCATTTGTGTTAACCTTTAACCAACTTGAAGAAAGAGAAGGTTAGTTAACTTCAACCACCCTTGGGGCTCTAGACAGTATACCACGAACCGACAAGTGACTAAGTATCAGCAAGTCATTCAAAGTGTTTCGCATTGCACCATTTTAGATTGAACATGCTTCTCTAATGCCAAACTGCAGCAAGAGACAATCATAAAGGAATCACAATCCCATCATAGAAATAATTATTCCTTGTTGTCTAGATAGCCCAAATAATTGAGAGTATTCCTGCTTTCCATAAATTGCAAATTTGAGGTCCAAAATCTCTATCCATGACATCCTTCCATAACTCCAAGAGTGACATGTCCATGCGGGGGCACACACCAAAAAAAGAGGCAATGAGGTCCCAGAGAGCACCAACAAAAGGACACATTAAGAAAATATGAGAGATTGTCTCCTCCGATCTACCACAAATAAAGCAATGTGAAGGAAAGGAAAGTTCCCTCTTCTTGACGTTACAATCAATGGGAACCTTTTCCTGAATGGATCTCCAAAAAATTATAGAGCGGGATGGAGGAATAAACGGCGTCTAGACTTCCTTATCCCAACTTTTAACTTGTTCCAATGATCTCAAAGAATCATAAGCATCGCATGTGGTGACATCCCCTCTAATTGAACTGGACCAGACCCCGAGTGTCCTCTATACCTGCAAGAATTGAGTTAATATTCATGGCTATATCAGAATGAGAGTCAACAAAAGATTGCGACAATCGTCAGCCGTCTGCTGTTTGAAATTGACCAACCAAAGCATTCAAGGGCACATCAACTAAAACCTCAGGAACTCTCTATTAGAGGTGAACCTAGTCAATTGCCAGTCTAGAATCAAACTTATGAGTTTGTACCTACCAACCAACGAGAATTTGCAATCAAAGCTAGAAAATGATTCCTCAAGCCAGGCCAAATAGATGAGCTAACATGATACCCTCTAGGAACATCACTCTTATTAAGAAATCACCTCCGTAAATACAATAAGATTTGAGAGGTGCCAGTAATTAAATTCCAAGCAAATCTTCATAACATAGCTTCATTTAGAGTTTTCAAATCTCTCAAACCAAGACCCCCTCAACAAGAGGACGGCAACAATCCCTCCAGGCAACCTGAACTAATTTCACTTTGTCTGTATGGCTAGTCCAGAAAAAAATTTGAATGACTTTGGTAAGATCATCAAGAACTGCTTTTGGTCATCTAGAAATTTGAAAAGAATGCAAGAACATACTTTGGATAACCGATGCAATCAAGTAGCAACGTCCTACCTAGAGAAAGAGATAACCCCTTCCTAGAGTCCAACAAAACTTTAACCCAATTTTCCAACCCTTGGAACCAGCATCGACTAGGGGCACCCTTGAAAAGAGTCACCCCCAGATAACCCATAGAATCACCACCCAAATGCATACCCAAAAGCTCTTGAATAAACTGAATTTCACTTCTTGACACCCCCTTATCGAAATATTTTCTTGATTTTTCAAAGTTAACCAGCTGTCCTAATAAAACACTATAAAGTTAAAGACCTTCAAAAATATTCTCGATATTTTGAGAACTAATCCTTGCAAAGATGATCAAATCATTTACATAAATAAAATGGGAAGGAGCTGTAATACCCTGAGGAGAAGAGATATGGGCAAGCCAAAACAATGTAAGAAAACTTGATGAAGCTAAGCTTCATTTCTTACCTAAGTTTAAACATGCTTACAATAGAACTATGTACTTTAAATAAAAAGGTTGCTATTAGGTCGAACTGTAGCAGAAAATAGTCGATATACATGTAATTTAACATTATAGATCCAATAAAAGGGTAATATCACAATACCAAACATTTTTGTTCAAATGTCCACCTTCAAATGAATACATATACGGTTAAACATTTTTACAATAGCAACTATGCAAGTGCAGTAATTTAGGACAAAAAGAAGTCAAACTATGATAAAAATAATTCAATAATTATAGAAGTTTAGACTTTAAAGGTAATATAGGGGTACTATCACAATGACAAACAACTGTGTTCATCCCCACTTAAACAAGCTTACAATAGAACTATGCACATTAAATAAAAAAAGTCGATATTAAGTTGAACTATGGCAAAAAAAAAGTTGATATGCATGCAATTTAACATTATAGATCTAATATAGGGGTAATATGACAATACCAAACATTTTTGTCAAAATGTTCACCTTCATATATATACATGTACAGTTAAACACTATTACAATAGCAACTATTTATCTGCTGTAATTTAGGTCAAAATGAAATCAAACTATGATATAAATAATTCATTTAGGTCAAAATGAAGTCAAACTATAATATAAATAATTCAATAATCGTGGAAGTTTAAACTTTAAAGGTAATATGACGCTGACAATCAATTTTATCAAAATATCTCCCTTCAAATATATTCAACCTTACTTAAACACACATATACATTTTAAATAAATAAGTCGATGTCAAGTAGAAATGTGGTAAAAAAGATAATCTTTGTTCACATAAAATTATAAATTACAGACCTAACATACTTGTAATAAGACATTACCTTATGTTATGAAAAATAATCTCTTGCAAATTACATTCAATTTCAATTAAAAACTATTTAAAAACATCTTGTTCATATGAAATGCTATATTCAGTCAATATAAAGTCGAATAGTAAGAAAATCCTACAACAATGTAGCAACTCACAAATATCAACTAAATTCCTAAATCTCCAAATAAAAGTTAATTAAAAACCTAAGTTTTGATTTGTTATATAAACCTATCCAAACATAGTTTCATCCACCAAATAAATAAATTAAAGAATAATTAATCAATGAAGAAAGGAGAATAATTAATTTAAAAAAAATAAAAAGCAGATCAAGGATAAGGGACATCACTTCTATGTATTGTTAATGGTTGGAGCAGCTTTAAAAGTTGACGACGGGGCTTGAGGTTTTGGAAGAAGATAAATTGCGAGTTGGAAAAAAAGAGCAGCGAAAGAGACGACACTGTCTTTTATTCTGTTCCTTTCATCATGAAAGCTTTAACCACAATTCCTTGTCGCTTTCTTTTCTTCCTCCTTTTCCAAATATTTTCTCAACTTTTCTTTGTTTCCTTTTAGTGAGCGCAAGGTTGAAAGAGACAAGGAGACAAGTGTTTTCATTTCTCTTTCTTTACTTTATTTTTCCTTTTATTTTCTCAAAAAAAAATTCCTTAGGCTCAATACGGCTCTTATCACTTAGTGGACAAATGACTCATTTTGTAAAAAAACACAACTATAAAGTACAAAAATGCCATTTGCCACCTCAATTTGCCCGATTGTAAACTTCACAAAGCTTATGTTTGTTACACCGTACTAAGTACCCTGATTATATAATTTATATATAATCATGTGTTTGGCTGTAAAATCAGACTGTATCATATAATATAAAAATAGTACGATTATGTAGAAATTTTGTACGACCAGGGAGGGTGGGTCTAAGCCGTACTAGACAATTAACTTAGTCTGTTTGAATTTTCAATTATAAAATAATATGTCTTAACTTTTTCTTTTATCTTAAATTAAAAATGATATTTTTTTATTTTAAAAATGTAATAAAAATATAAAAATGAATTAAATATTAATTTCAATAAATTTTATAATAAAAAATTGTTTTAAATATAAATTATTTTAATAAAATATAACTAATTAATTTAATCTGACTATATTATACAGCTTTTCACTAAACATTGTACAGACTAATTATATGCAATATGACTATCAATACAGTTTAGTCCAATAGAACTATACTTAATCTATCGAATATGGTGCACCAAACATAGTCTTAAAAGAGAGAACAGTATTACGACAAAACCTTGGGAAATTATCTCATGTAGTGTGTATAAATCTGACTATATTATACAGCTTTTCACCAAACATTATACAGAACTACAAACTAATTATATGCAATATGACTATCAATACAATTCAGTCCAATACAACTATATTTAATCTATCGAATACGGTGCACCAAACATAGTCTTAAAAGAGAGAATAGTATTATGACAAAACCTTGGGAAATTATCTCATGTAGTGTGTATAAATATGTTTATTACAAATCTAGTGTAAGTTTTATCAAAATATCAAAAGTAGTGGTTTTGGTGTAGAACTTGTTGCATCCTATCACACCCTCCCCAATTAGTTGAGTGATTAAGTAAACTTAAATCATTTTATTAAAAGAAAATGTAGAAAGAAAAATAAGATCTCAAGAATCTAGCGTTCTCTCCTCACTCTTTCTGCCCTAATATCAATTTTTAATTAACAATTCTTTTCCTATTCATCATCTTCTTTCCTCCTGTCCTTTCATTATTACATGGTCTTACTACTTAGAATAGCCACACAAGTAGATACCTCAATTATTTAAATTTTTTTGTTTTTTCATCTTATTTTAAGTTTTTTTTTTTAATTTGTCAAGGTTTGTTTTGTTTAAGATAAATCACTTCTTCTTTTTTTTTTTTTTTCTAGTGAGTAGCATTTACATTATCTAGAGAATCAACAACCCATGGTTAAGCATATTCATGAATCATGGATCTCTTGTGGTGATAGGCAGTCAACGATAAAAGAAACTCGATTTCAAATGGCATGTCTTCTTTGTTCTTTGGCAAAATTTACTTTACTTTTTGTGATTCCTTTATTTTGGGTTTTGTTTAAACAAAGTTTGCTTAATTTTAGTTTTAAGACAACGTGAATAAGATATCTAGCATAAATGTTGAAACTTGAAGCAAGTGAGTTCAACCCACACCTCCACATTAGATGTATATTCAATTGTTGTGTTTATAAGCCCAATTACTCCAACACAAACAAATTTAAAGTTTATGCACTTGATTGGTTAATATCACTCTATGTAAAGAGAGGATTCAAGTAACAAGTTTGTAACTTTTACTACCTTCTTAAATCTATGATTCAATATCCAATTTACTTATTAGTGAGTATTTTCTCTTCAATCACGTTCAATATTTATATTGGGTATTAAAGTTGAGTTACTACTTGCTTAAATTTAATATTCAATGATTAGTTTACTTATTAATGAATATTTTATGTTCAAGCATGTTCAATGTTTATATTAAGTATTAAGATTGAGTTAGCATCTCTTATGCTATTGTTTTCCTTATAAACTCATTATTGACACCAATCCATCTCTAATTTAATAATATTATACATTTTATGCTATTGTTAGTATGTGACAAGTGTGTTAGCTAATTTGTAGTTGTTGCATTTAATAATGCTCTTACTAGAGTGTAATTCGAAGACAGAAACCAAATGTTTATGTAGTTGAGCTACAAGGATTCTTGTATATGACTTGACTAAAATATGAAAGCTCCAGTCTTTGAGGAAGCTTTTTGGGACTCAACTCCTCACACGGTCCAATCGTTTATGAATTGAACACTTGCACCAAGTTGAAACATTTGAATTGGGTAACAATATTTTTAAATAGTCTTTTGTACAACCTATTCTCCATGAACAATTTACTATATTTTAATAACAACAAATTTTCTGGCATTTATCCAAGGAATTTATGTGGAGTTTTGTCCAACTGAGCTTACGAAACAACTCATGCATTAAGCAAGTTTCAAGTTGGGGTTATGAAATTCACTAAGTTGAACTGAATTTATTGTTCAAATTGTGGTCTCGAAAGGAAAATAGAAACAGGAACTGAAAACCTCACAAAACTATCAAAACTTTGATTATTCTTACACTCTTATAGTAGTCTCTCACTCAGTTGATGTAATCCTTAATGTTTTTTACTTTAGAGGATGCTCTTTTTTATTAGCATTATTTTTGTAAGACTTGTTTGCTCTACATTGTAACTGTTATTTGTAATGAATCTATCCTTTTATTATCAATGAAGTAATCAGTTTAGAAAGGAAAAAAATGTTAGACAAAATAATCTCTATTTTATTTTATAATGATAAATTTTATAGCATTTGCTCTTTTATACTATCTTAAAGGAAACAAAAATTTTATTTATAATTTTTTTTAATGAAAAAAATTCAAAGTTATATAGACAAATTATGCCTACAAGGCGTTGCAAGGCCTTGTTGGAACTATAAGGTTTTGCAACAAACTGCAAGATCATACTTTGGACTCAAGGTATTGTAGTTCATTACATCAAACTGCAAGAACTTGTAACTACATTACCTTATACTTTCGTAGTTTCTTTTGCCAGTAATGAAGGATGTAACGAGGAATAATTAAAAAAATTAATTGTTTTCAGTGGAAATTGAGAGCAAGAATAGTGTGGAAGGCTTTTGGCCATATTTTTGTTTCCCATCATTTATGAAACTGGAAAGGCTTGCACATCTTGTTCTTAGATGTTGTAATATCATGTAATTTGACTTCCTTTCTATTAAATATTGTTTAATAGATTATAAAAGAAATGTCATTTAATATCATTAAATCAATATCATTCAATAAAAACAACAACAAAAAGAAAGAAAAAAAAATGCTAGTAGATGATACTACAGTAATAAATGTTAATATGTACAAAAATTACTCTTCCAAAGTGACTTTAATATCACTATATAGAACTTGATTTTAAATATAAATATTGTTACGAAGAAAAATAGTTAAATTGAGACCGAACCATAACAAATGCAAAGTCATCTTGTAGTATACAAGTATAATATCAATTCTTGATTAAAAAAAATAACTATAAAATTTTGTAAGTGGTCTTGATTTCAACATCTAATTCCTTTATATAAGTAGCCATTAACCAATATGAAACATTACAACAAAACGCACAAGGAAAATAGAATAATAAGATAGATAAGTTAATAAGTCAAAGTATATGAAAGCATTGGCAATTGTCGAGAGTTCATAAACTAATATTAAAATAAATTGACAATTAAGCAGCTAAAACTTAAAAAAAGCTTCGAAAAATAATCTAGAAAGGCAAGAAAGCGAATAAGGAGTTCACCTAATAATTTTAAAAAATAATAATAATTTCAAAATAATTATTCCAAAAAAGATAATTAAAGATAAAAAAAAAATGTCTTCATTTCTTAATCAGCTTTATCAACTTTGGCAGCTTTTCATATTTTTATAACTCCACTCTTTGTTGCTAAATTTGGCATAGTTAGATTTGATCTAGAGATTAGTACAAATAATATACATTGCCAAACAACTATGTTCATTTTGAAATTATTAAAGGAAACTATTACTAAAATTGAAAAAATTACCCGTGAAAAAAAATACGAAGTACTCTGAACTTGGTAAGTAATCAAATCTTAGACAATACATTATGATAATATTATGCCAAAATATTATAAAGTTTAATTTGAAACATTTCAGTATAAGCAAAATTAATAACTACCTACTACACTAGCAATTAACTTAAAAAAAATTGATTGAATTAAAGTGATCGATAAGAATATGTATATACTCCCAAAACAAGAAAAGGAAAATTATTTCTATATTTGTTAATAGCATTAATGAGATTAAAAGTTACCAAAGAATCAACCTTTAGAAAGTGGCAACATAATCGTAATTATAAAACTTCAAGGGGTTGCATATCTTGTCACAAGGTGTTGTAGTATCATGAAAAATGCTACAATTTTCATCATAGCATATAAAGCACATTTCTTTTGATGAGAGAAACATGGTAGTTGAGTTTAGGAGTTTCAACTTTGATGTTGGACAAACCAAAATACATATTCACATAAGAGTTGAAGAGTTAGTTCAACTAAAATTAAATAGCCAATATAAGTTACCAACCAACACCATAGCTAGGAAATGGGACATACAAGTGTCCTTGCAAAAAAAGTAACTTATCCTATATAAGAGTCCTTTGAAATATTGACTAGCCCAAATCCCTCAAATGAAGTCGATAGTTTTTCTTGTTGGCAAGCATCAAAGATTAAAACAAAATTCTAACTTAACTATTTCATAAATCCTAGAGTTTAACAAATACAATAAGCCGATAGTATGTCCAAACAAATAGATTATTGATTCTTCAAGTATTGTCCCTAGTAGTAAATGTGAGTATCTACATCAAAAGAACCATAAGTTTGAGCCTTAATAGAGGCTTTATAATTCTCTTCTCAACACTCAAAATGGGTGCTTATCGTTTAATAATAAAAAACTCTTCAAGTATTTTATCTATCACACAACAACCATACTTAGCTTTATAATTCATTAACTTCATAATCGATTAATTCATGACAATCTATATTTCATAACCTATCACTACATATTATATGGAATAAGAAATTATAATTTTGATTGTGCACACATTTTTCCTTCAAGATTCAATAAAAAAATTAAAGTAATAAATAGGATAAACTAATGAAAACTTCATGAAATTTAGAGTGAGAAAAATTACCTAACTAAGAATTCTTCAATCATGGAGGATAAAAATTTCTGAATTTATTTAATATCAATTCTTATGCACATAAAGAAGTAAAAATCTTATGCTTGAATGGAAGTTTTCATATATCGACATCTTCTATGAATAATCCATATCATAACTAAAAACCTAAATAAATACAAGAGAAAAAGAAGCCACTAAAAGTAAGAGTTTTGAATTACTAAAATGCTTCTATCTCCCTTATCGATTCGATTTGGTTATTGTCTCTATAAGTTCTCAATCTGCAATAGCAAGTAATAGAAAATTAAAGATGAAGAGTATGGATAAAGGTTATTGTAAGAGAGAGAATAGATCTAGATCTACATATTTTAAGGATATTTTTGTTTTTATTTTATATTTTTAAATGTTTAATTAACTTTAATTAATTATTTTGCTAATTGGATGAAGTTATAATAGGATACAATCCATTCTACGTGACACCCACTAATTTTGATATTTTTAAGAAGCTTGCACTAAATTTGCAATAAGCGTATCTTGTACACCATATAAGATAATTTCCCCAAAACCTTTGGCTCTGGACGTTGACGGAGCGGTTTTCTCTTCCCCTTAAGAGACATTTCAGTTTCATCCATAATCGAGCTTTGACAAAAGAATTTGAAGGATCTCAAAACAAAGCTGAAAAAGAAAAAGATGGCTTATTGGGTTTGCTTACGGTCTCAATGTTATGGCCTCTCCGTTGATGCGGTCCCAAAAAGATGTCTCTCTATCTGTAAGCTTAAAGGGCTTAGGCGAAATCTAGCCGCAAAACTGGTTCCTCATTATCAATGTTACGGCCACACTAGTACTTTTTCTGTTGCTTCTTCTTCAATCATAGAACGGCAGCCCTTCCGAAGTCCAGACATTGTAGCTTTGGAATATGCTGACCTTAATCTTACCGACAAAGTTTATCCGGTAAATTCTTTTTTTTTTTTTTAGGGAAATGTTATACTTCCTACTATAATTTTAACGTACTTTCAATTTACTGCCTTAAACTTTTTTCCTATCAATTTGGTACTTTATCATTTTTATATTAATAATATATTTTAGTTGATTTTGGTGTTAACTCTCGATGAGATGTGTTATTTTGAGCGATTGAACGTGCGTTATGAATTTTTTGTGAAATTGGACGGTTAGTCTCAAATGATAATGTCGTGATTTAGTTCGTTTCAATTTAACTTGAATATCAACTAAAATACTTGATTGATAGATAATGGATTATATAAAGTACTGAATTACAGGAAAAAAAACTAGTAGAAATTGAAAGTAAATCAAAACTCTTGGAAGGAAATAAATTAACCGTTACTATTTTCATTCTTATGTTTGTTTTGGGCTACACTACAAGCCTTGTTTAAAAATCTTTGAATTGCAGGAATTGGGTCATGTCAGAATCAGGCAGCATGTGAACCCTCTTAGTTCATCCTTCTCTGTATGTAGAAGATGATAATACTTAAATGCAGAAGATGATAATTTTGGCTATATAAGTGACTTCTAATTATTGTTGGTCTTTTTGTTGATTCACTGTAGGTGCCCGTAGAATTGCCTGATTGGAATGAAGTTTTCAGAGACCCAACGTTGCCACTGATGGTGGATATTGGAAGTGGTACAGATACAGATTTATTCTGTTGCTAGAATGACCCTGCGGGGTCCATGGATAACGATTTATGAATCAATTTTCGCAATTGCTTTTCTTAGATTTCCTTTTTGTTGCAATATTGTCGAATGTTGTATGCTTTTGCATTGTTGGGGTGAGTCTTGACAACTTAAGTTTTGTGTCAACTTAAGAACGGGAGAGGGGGACAGGGACAGGGAGAGGGAGATGAGGAATGATTATTTTTATTTGATAGTGTAATTCTTTTAGTCATCAATCTAATGCTAGAGATATTCCAGGTAGTGGAAGATTTCTCATACGGCTCGCTAAAAGAAATCATGATGTGAGAAATCATTTGGGACTGGAAATACGACAGAAAGTATGGCATAATACTAGAGTTACTTTTATTAAACTTGTGACTTTTTTGGATTGAGTTCATCTATCATTTAGCCAGTGTTGAAAACGGCGGTTCTGAGGCGTGCCTCTAGCCAAGGTGCACAAAAAAATTATTGAGGCTATAACCCTTGATTTAACCTCGAGGCGGTTGAGGCTTAAGCCTCATAAAATTTTGAGATTTTTAAAAATTAGGTCATGGGTAAGCCAATACAACCCCTTCATTAAATTAATAAGAAATTATAAATTTTAAAAAGAACTTAAAAAAGCTAAAAAACTCAAGTAATGCACAAACCAAATTAGTACAAACTTTTTTTTTTGGTTCTTCCAAGCTGCCTTCAAAACCTCCATGTTTGTTTTGAGTTCATGTTCTTGTGAATTTCAATGCTGCTCCATTTGCTGATGTATTTATTAGTTTGAATTCTGAAATACACGTAACACAATGAAAAACCGTGGAATATTAATTAGGTTTTGGTTATCTCTCTTCTGTATATAATGGTTAAATTTCATGATGTTATTCTTCTTTTTTAAAGGAGAAATATTACATAATTGGATTAATTAGAGCATATTTATGTCTCAAATCCGTGCCTATCGCATGTACAGGGAGGATTCTACCATTTGACCTACACCTCTATAATGGCTATGATAGTCTTTGCTTGATTATTTTTTATTTTCATGATCATAGTGTTCAAAATTGTTATTAGGATCAATACGTTTAAAATTAACAATTAAATTCATTTATGTCATTGTTTATTGCTTTTTCAAGGGGAAATATAATTGAGAAATTTAGGAAAAATATAATAAAAAAATAAATAATGGAGGGATGTAATTGGTTATTTTTCAAACTTAGGGGGTAGTTTTTGAAAAACCTTAGAGTGCTTTTTAGTGATTGTCTCTCAATATTTATATTTTTAAGGTTTATTTGAAGGTTAAGTTTGAGGCTTACGCCACGGACTGTCTTGAGGCTTATGCCTCTCTCATCTGATAAGAATGCCTCGATACCTAAATAGCCTTTTACAACATTGCATTTGGCTGGCTCTCTTCCTATCCTACTCATAACTCTCTCTCACACAAGTTAGTATTCTTCTGTAATCATTCATTGTTTCTCATGCAGCTGGTCAAGCGCTCACAGTTCTGGGTTAAAGATCTAGCTCTTAATAACGTGTAAGGCCTTCAAATCCTTGTGATACAGTTATATGTACCTATATATATGGTTGTTTGTGTGTCTTATTAGTGATAAATTGTTTATACTGCATTGCAGACATTTCATGTTTGCAAATGCTACAATATCTTTCCAACAAGTGGTATCTTCTTACCCTGGACCATTGATGCTAGTTTCAGTCCTGGTGAGTGCACCTTTTTCTTTAATGTTAAATTGTTTATATTTATTCATATATATGTCTAGAATGATATGCTAAATTCTGGCAAATTGTTTGATAGAAACATCAAGTTAAACTAAATAAATTCTTTTGCATGCTTTTATGTAGTGCCCAGATCCACACTTTAAGAAAAGACATCATAAAAGAAGAATCATGCAGAAGCCTCTTGTAGATTCTATCATCAACAGCTTAATGCTTGGAGGCCAAGTATATGTTTTATCTATTTAAAGTATTTATACTATAATTCAATTTGACCTGAATTTGGCCTTCAAAAGGCCAAAGTATATTAAATTGGTAATTTTAATTTTTTTTGTTAGGCTGAAAATTAGTGTCAGGAATTTCCACCATCGTTAGATTTCAGACTTTAGTATGGCCTTATTTGTTTTGGGTCAATAATTCCTATTCCCTTTGATTAGCTGACAGTGATATTTTGGGCATGTTTGGATATGGTTTTTTTTTGTTTTGTTTTAAGTGGTTTCAAGAGAAGTGGTTTGAAAAGAAGCATTTAAGGTATTTGATATAAGATTCTTAGAAGTCGTTTAGAGCGGCAATTTAGTAATTAATTTACGTGAGAAGTATGCATGCTAAGCTGCCTTCTCTTTAAAGAAATGATTAGTTACTTTTTTCCAAAAGCACAATTAACGTGAAATTTTGAAACCACTTTTTAAGGAAATTGGCAAACATTCTTGAAAGCTCTTTAAGCCATTTGAAATTGCATTCAACTAAAAGTAGAAGTGATTTCCCTTTTCATTTATTCATTTAAATTATTTTCCATAGATAGTGTCTAGCAGAATGAGTAGAATTTGTGACCACACCTTCATAAGTGCTTTTGTCATGAATAACACGTTATTTGCTTTTGTTAGCAACCACAAAATGTGTTTTATGAGCCCTAAAAGTGGTTTTAACACAATTTTTTGTGTTTAGTCTTGAAGTACTTTTTGCTTTCATAAGTGCTTTTAGAGGATTCCAAAAGCAGACACAAACAAACCTAAGTTGGTGTAAACTAAAAATATAATGAAGATCCTTATATCAACATTGTAGGTCTAGTGATTTAATAACAAATATGAGAATATGAGGGGTGATTAGCTGGGCTGGTTTCTGTTCACATCTTAGTTCAACCACTGCTGCATTTGGAGAATTTTCTTGTTCTCGTTCTTGAGATTCCTTCTTCCTGTTCACTTTATACTTCAAAATCAAGAATAGTATTTTTTTTTTTGGTTTAATAGCAAGCATATAATTCCCTGCTACAATGATATCCAAACAAAGCAATCATGATGCCAACAGCTTAAATTTAAAAACAAATATCACGAGCATTTCAAGTATTACTTTGCTCAGTTGTTTGATACAAAATTGCCTTTAAATTCTGTTGCTTATTTGGATCCACTCCTAGAAGGATCTTATAATAAAGCAATGTTTATCTCTCTCTTTTCTCAGAATAAAACCCAAAAGTTTTTTACATGCATCAACTGGTTACATACTTTTTTTGTTGCTCTGAACTGGTTTTTAACTTCTATGCTTATAAGGCTGCTGATGTATCATGCGATGTTTTTTTTGTAGCTTTGCACCCTTAGAAATGGTTAAGGTATTTCTAATTTTCACAATATGATCATGTGGACTGTCCCAAAACAGGTAGTTTAATAGGGAGACAATTTCAATCAGCTTGGCTTGAAAAATCCCTAGAATTGTAATGGGAAATTGGGTCTCGTGGTTCATTAAAACTGAGAAGCCGTATAATAAAAAATTAGAGTAAAATACAACCGGTTAACTGTTATAAGAAGATGATTGAAACTTGTGAACATCTTTGTTTTTTGGACTCTTCATTTATTGTGAATTACCGTGTTCAAACGACATGACATGAACATGAATGAAGATACTTTGATACTCCAATTGGTGAAAATTTACGGAAAATTGAGAAAAATAGATGTATTTGAGAGTAGAAAGTGGAAACAATGTGTTGTTTGCCCCTTTTATGAGATTTAGTTTAGGTAGTGATTTTGCAAATAAATAGAGTATAAGTAGAGGTTATAGTGACAAAGAAGCTGTAAATAAACTCTTTTTACAGAAATTGCATTGATATGAGGTCTTTGGCATTTCTGATTTTAGATATTCTATAATCTTAACAGGTGTTTATACAGTCGGATGTGTTTGAAGTGGCAGTTGACATGAGAAATCTGTTTGATTCTGAAGCCAATGCTCTAAAACACATTGATAGACTTGACTCGAGTAAATTGTGTGACAGTGAAGGATGGCTATTGAGGAATCCCATGGGGGCAAGGACGGAGAGGGAAATTCATGCAGAATTTGAAGGTGCAAAAATTTACAGAAGGATGTACCAAAGGCAATCATAAATTACTAGACTTTTGGGATGTTCACTTCGTCAACAACTTCATCAAATTCTCATGTTTCATGTACTTTAGGGGCTGGGGTATTCATTGTCAAGCATATACCTTTTCGATAGACTTGTATCTCTGATTTCTTTTGCTTAAACTTAACCGGCTAGTGCATATTTAGGCTATAGTTTGGTGTTTATGTAATCATATTCCTTGTTATGTCTTATGTAAAATTTATATGCATTTAGAGTATTTTTCATTTTTGACACCCTCACTACCTTCAATTTGTCAAATTTCAATAAAATTGAACATATGTTAATTTTTTTTTGTTTGAACACTTATTTAAGGATAGTATCTTCGGTTCAAAATTTTCTTGGAAACATAGTATGATTTGTTATTGTTTTAGTAGTTATTTGTCTTTGGCAGGTGGCTTTTGTACTTTTAAATGCATATACAAAGCCAAAAATTTTCTTTTAAATGTATGTATGTATGTAACATTATTTGTTTTGAGAATTACAAGAGAAATGGTTTAAGGCTCAACATTAAAATTAAATCAAATTTTTAGAAAAGAAGTACAGATTTTTGTTAGTAAATACAATTAAATGCATGGATATTACTCACTACGAGACAATATGATAGAAATGTCACAAATGTTTGTAAATCTCTTGATAAGTTGTTAGGAAAATGAGCTTTCAACTTCTCAATCTTGATTGAATAATCAATTTTGTCATTTATGTCTTAAGTTAATGAGGCAACTGACCCCACTAATATATTTATAGGATATAAACTAAAACCTAAAAGTTATTAGATTTCAATAATTGATTTTGATATAATAGTAAAAAATTACACGTAAATTTTAAGCGTGCTGTGGCGGATGAAAATTCCTGCCTTGACAAGATGCCCAGTATATCAAACCCGAGAGTTAGGTGCAGTGATGAATGCTTAAAAAATATTAATATTCTGTGATTTATTGTGCTTAATTGTAAAAAAAATAGATTTAATTATAACTCGTTTATTTAATTATTTACATAAATCTATCAATTCGAAATCACATGTATATTTTAGTGTATTTCAAGTATTTTTAGCTTTAAAAGAGTTAAACAACACAAACACGTGAAAATGAAACACTCGAGGCACTCGAATTACAACTTAAGAGCAACAAGGATCAAATTATGTAAGCCTTACATAGGAAGCCAACCAGTATGTAAGGGGTACATGTGAAGGCACAACAAACAAAGCGTGCTGCGGCAGTGAAAAGTTTGTGTCGTGACGGGATAAATGTTGTGTTGTGGCGGGCGTTTATTTTTAGGTGTCCAAATTTTGTTGTAACCTTTACACTTATAAATGCCCCATTAGGTCTCCAATTTACAGAGAACTCAATTTACGAATTATTACGAAAAATTTTAGGATTTTTGGAGTTTTTTCACATTCAAAGAAGCAAGAGAACCAATTCTAAGGATACAAGAAGCCATTGAAGATCGAAGATCAACCTTTTGGGGAAGGAAACGTCATCCAATCTATTTGTGGTATTTAGATCTCGGTTTCTTGTTGTAATAGAATTTTCTTCTTTTCTTCTTACTTCTTTGAAATGTATGTTGAATTATATTTGTCTATGAATATTAATTTAAACATGATTGACTAAATTTATTATAGATGTTTAGTTTGTGTTGCCATGTTTGCTAGATTTGTTACGGTGATTATTTTTATGGCTTAAATAAATAAAAGGTCCCTTTGATTATGTGAGATCCTGGTCTGAATTAATATTTTAAGGAAATAATTAAAAATTTATTTATTAAATTTAGTTCTATTTTAAAATGCTAAAATGTTTAATTGTGCTTTTCTTTAACAAGCAAAAATTAATATTTTGAAGTTACAAATTTGAATTGTAAATAATTTATAATAGTTTAAATAATTTCTTTAATTTTTATACACATTTCTAGAAATTTATGTGAAATTACCGAAATGCCCTTCTTAAAAGTTTTCCAAATCAACGGCAGGGGCAATTTGGTCATTTACCACCTAAACCCTATATACCCAAATTCCTCCTTTCTTCCACACGAAATTTGATTGCTTGAGACTCCTTGACGGCTCGAGAGAGAGAGAGGGAGGCGCTGCCCTCATTAATGTCGTCCTCCTTGCCGCCGTCGCCCTCACCGGTCACTCTCCCCCCCCAATGGAGAGCACATTGTTCGAAAACAACCCAGCTTGGAAGCTGTGCTACCTTCGTTATTTCCCCTAGTAGCTGTCAGCTCCCGTTTCCTCCAGTACGAGCACACCGATCCGCTGTCGTCGTCCTACTCGCTGTGGTCTTATTCCCATCAACAACGAGTTCAACGCCCAAACATCAAGAATAAGCCAGCGTGAAACAGCCCAGCTGTTGTTCGTGGCACACCAACAACTGACCATCGTTCCTCCGTTGTCGAATTCCTTTTCCTCCTACGTGAGTCCACCGAAGTTGCGTCCTTAATCCACTGCCCTCCAACACCGCTCTCTACCACTCTCCAGAACTGAAAATTTTAGGTAACATTGTGGTTAATGCTTCTTAGTTTACCACTAGATGAGTGGACTATAATGATTTTTTTATGCTGAGTATTTGATAGACTATTTTCTGCTTGGATTGTTTGAATCTTAGTTTTTAATGGTAATTATATAAATGTCCCAGTGGGCAATAATAACTATATCAAGGTTTATTAACAGCCAGTGTTCTTGGCATTTTGGTGTGGCTGATTTTATGGAAAAATTTAAATTCGTTTCCCTGATATATCCAAATTATGATGTGTCAGTAGAAGATATCTTGTGTCTTTAAATTTTTCTATGCAACCATGGTAATTACTTTAGTTGCATGTTTGATCTACTTAATTTTTGTAGTTTGATCTACTTAATTAAACTTGTAAGTGCATTTTTCCTTAACAAGTGATAATTAAGGAATAACTTGGTTCTAATGGGCCAGACCTGTTTACATAATGATTTTCAAAGATGACTAGTTAATTGGTGGCCTTGAATTTTGGTCTCTTCTCTGTATTCCTTGTAAGTTCTATGTGTCAGTAGAATTTTTTAAGATTTACATATTGTATCTTAGATCCTCCTTGGAACATTGAATGTGTGTTTTGCAATGAACAAACTGCCTTCTTAGTTTTATAATAGTTGATTGGTAGTAAGTTTACTTTAGAATAGCATAGTAGGTTTTATAGAGGGATACACAAGCAGAGAGAAGTGGTTATTGTGTTAATTAACCAACCTAAAGAAGATTAGAACTTGGTTTCTTTTCTTGAAACTTAGTTCATTTTTGAAGTTTCTTTGCTCTTTAGATTTCATCATCCAAATATCATCAAAATTATTTGTCTAATTCATAGATGCCTCATATTAAATACTTATTTTTCTCATGTGTCTATTGTTAGAGTTTTCTTAGTATCTCTACTCCATTTTAACTTCTAAAGAAGCTAAAAGGTTGTACTCTTTGTATTGTTCTTGTTTTGACTTTCAATCCACGGTATGTCTAAGGTTAATAGTCCATCAAGCAAGAACCTTTAGTTACATTCATCTAAATGAGGTTTTACTGAATGATTTTACTGTTAATACTTTCTGACTCTCTTCAAAATGCAATGATAGATTTAAGTTCTTATAGAAGACGTGTCAGAAAGGCTAGTCGGTAAAGTTTTTAGAGCGATGATTCTATCAAAGAGGATTCGAGACGCTATCTCAATTAGGAAGTATACCGTTTTAGATAGGTATAACTTTGGAGCGTTTTGAGGTAGGGGTTATCACTCCACTTTTTTTTCATGCATCATTTTTGTGAAAATGTCATGCATCATATATTAAGAGTGATAAAAATTGATGCCATGTTTATAAATATTTTTATAAAAGTGTTGATAATGATGTTATAGTTAAGATACCCGTTGGAAATATTTTATATGAGATTCTTTTAAAAGTACAGGCATTAAAAATATTTTACATGGCATCTGAGTTATTGTGCATGCATCATGAAATAATTTTTTTGGGGAGTACTACCTGTATAGATGTATTGCGGCGATATGGTACCCCGAGGATACTGGATGCAACTGACTACTTTTCGATGGACTATAAGTACGCATTACATTTCACATGTATCTCAAAGTTGTCCATACATGGGTCTTGGTATTAGACCGCACATGGGCCTCGGAGTTGGACTCCCCATTGTGTTTCGGAGTTGTCCGTCTTGGGTCTTGGTATCTGTTCCGTCTATGGGTCTCGGAGTTGGACCGCCCATATGACGAGGACCCATGTACTTTGGAGTTGACCAATACATGTGCCATATGTATTTTGGAGTATGATCATACATGAGGTCGGAGGTGGACCCACGTACGTCTCGGAGGCTGACTGCGTACGCGCCCATGTATTTTGGAGTTGACCAATACGTATGGATTTGACATCGCATACATGTGTATTTTATATTGGACATTGCATAATTCATTATGATTGTATGAGTATGCATGAGGTACTTTGAATGTACACTTCACCTCAACTTCGGAAGTGAGGAAGTACAGGTATGCCCGAGTTTAAAAATAAAATCTCCCCACTACTGATGATTTAATACTAGACACGCATGAAATATTTTAAATGTAACATGCATCATTGATTTCATTGACTGTGCATGGAGTATACTCCTACTGAGTTAGTTGTAGCTCATCTCGTTTCCCTTTTCTCTTTTTAGATTAGATACTATTTCTTCGTAGTTTTGTGACTTGATCATAAGGCGCTACTTCTAAGGAGTTTAATTATGAGGTTTTTCCTTACCCTTATTTATCTTATTAATTATTCTGTTTATTGAGTAGACAGGCTGAGATCAATCTGATTTGTAAAAAACTTCAAATATTTGTAACCATTTGGATTATAAGTTTTTGAAGGTTTTATTGTGTTTTTATAAATATTAAACTATTTCAAGGGTACCCAAATTATTAATAATTGATTTTTTTCATTTTAAATTGATATTTCATAATTAATGATTTTAAAATTAATAAATTTCCTTCAAATTTTATCTATCTTAAAAATTCACGTACCAAAAATAAATTTGGGGCGTGACAGATTAAGAGTTTGTTTAAATGTTTATTTTTAAATACTCATGGGCTAATTTGAGTTTCATAAATAGATTAAAAATCTTAGAGCTTGGTTTCAGGAATGTCACCTTAACTATATTTTGAAAAACTTAATCAAAGCTTCAAATTGATGACCTAGCCATGTCATTGATATGATGAGCATATTTTTCCTTGTGCATAATTTGTTTGCTATTTAATATACCTGATCGTAGGATATTGATTAGTAATCAACAAAGAAAATTACCCGATCGTAGAAATTTTCATAAACAAAAGGAAAGTCGGTAATCTTTATTTATTAGAACATTCATGTTAATTCACCATAATATCTTGATGCAAGCATGGTCAACCAAACTAAATATCCATATATCCTCCATTGATATTTATCGACCTTTTTGAGTTAGTTTAGATTTGAAATATTGTTTTATTTCATTCGTTTGCACATCAAGTTTTTGGCGCCGTTGCCGAAAAATTGGTGTTTTAAATAATTTTATTTTTAACTTTTTAAAGATTCTAATTTAGGTTTATTTATTTATTTACTTTAGTTAAATTTTATTTTTAATCTTTTATTTAAAAAAAATATAAAAAAATAGAGTGCTTTTATATATATTTGCATATTCTCTACTGCCTTGTTCTTTATTTGCTTTTTGTTTGTGCATGCAAAGTAGGAGGTCACTGAATAAGGAACTTGCTCCCTCATCAATAACATTCATTGGATCAAACACCTATCAAGGAAACTGGATACTTATATTCAAGAGGACGTAGAGCAACCATAATTGCAAGCAATAATGGGTGACAACATGGGTAGGTAGATGATGAATAAAGAATTTACAAGACCTATCATTGGGACTGCCACATCATGCAATCAACTGATAGAGGCAGCGGGGAATTATGAATTGAAAAATAATCATTATTCCATGCTTCCCTCCTTTTACGGTATTTCTAATGAGGATCCTTTAAATTTTATTCGTGAATTTTATGCAACTATGCAAAATTTTTCATTGTAGGGACTTAGTGAAGATTAATTAAGGATGAGGTATTTTCCTTACACTCTTGAAGATAGAGCTAAGTCTTGGCTCATGACCTTGGCACCTGGTTCTTTGGCTACTTTGGGATGCTATTTATAACAAGTTTATGGGTAAGTTCTATTCCCATCAAAAGACTTCTGACCTAAGAACCAAAATTGCTACTTTTTTGCAGATGGAAGGAGAGCCCTTTCATGAAGCTTGGGACAGGTTCAAGCTACTTTTGACATAGTGTCCACATCACCACTTTCTGTGGCAGTTACAAAATCGATTTTTCTATGATGGATTGACACTATAGTGTCAATTCATAGTTGACAACGCTGCAGGAGGAGCTATGGGTGAGAAAATGGTAGACAAAACATATGAGCTTTATGAGATGTTAGGAGCCAATTCCCAACAAAAGAGTGCTAGAGGAAGAAGAGTTGGAGTCAATGAATTAGGCTCCAATAACAAAATGGCCATGCACCTTGCTGAGTTGACTAAACAAGTGTAACTTCTTATTACCACCAATATGAATCAAATGCCAAAACACGAGGTATGTGGAGTCTGTGGCTCTTATGGACATGGGGCTAATGTTTGTTCTGCTGTAGGTGATTCTTATGTAGGTACTAATGAAGAGGTAAATTTAATGCAAGGGTACCAACCTAGACCTAGGAATGACTCTTATTCTAATACTTACAACCCTGAATGGAGAAATCACCCCAACTTTTTTTGGAAACAAAATAATAGCCAACCTTTTGCCCAAAATCAAACACAAGGCCAAAACATGAACTGACCATTTCCACCTAATAAGCCAACCGTAGAGAAAACCTTAAATACTTTCATGCAATCCTGTAATGGAAGGATAGAATCTATGGAAGCATCAATAAAAAGAGTGGAAATACAGGTGGGGCAACTAGCTGAAAAAATGCACAAACAAGAGACAGGAAAGCTGCCTAGTCAACCTGAAAAAGCGAAAGTTGTCATGATCCTTCGGACTGGTAAGGTAGTTACAAAATGTTTACCTAAAATTTCTAATGACTTACCATATAATGCAGGTAACATGGAAGATGATAGCACAACTTCTAAAGAAGTGGGAGAAATAGATGAAAAACATGATGAGCCTTCCAAGGAGACAATTGGAGAGTCATTTAGCTCCCCTAAATTACACAAGTCATCAGAGCCATACAGACAACTAGTACCATTCCCACACCGCTTAAAGGACAGTAATCAAGATAAATAATTTTTTGATCTATTTAATATGCTTTCAAAAGTGAACATTAATTTGCCTCTGTTAGATGTGATTAGAAATGTACCTTCTTATGCAAAATTGTTCAAAGAATTAAATACAAAGAAAAGAAGGTATGGGCTTAATGAAAGAGTTATAGTATCTGAAATTGCTAGTGTAATTCTTCAACGTAACCTACCCCTAAAGTTGAAAGATCCAGGTAGTTTTATCATTAATATTACTATTGGGGATAGGAAAGTAGCTAAGGCTATGCTTGATCTTGGTGCTAGTATAAATTTGATGCCTTACTCTATTTTCTTGTAGCTAGGTTTGGGAGATCTAAAACCAACAACCATGTCCCTTCAACTTGCGAATAGATCTGTTAAATATCCAAAGGGCATGGTTGAGGACTTACTTGCACAAGTAGATAAGCTTATCATACCTGTTGATTTTGTGGTTTTAGATATGTAGGAAAACCCATCTTTGGACAAGGAACATACAATTCTCTTGGGTAGACCATTTATGGCCACCACCCAAACTATAATTGATGTCCAAAGTGAAAAGTTGACAATGACAGTCTTAGGAGAGACTTTACATTTTAAGGTTTTGGATTCGTTTCCTTATCCTTCTATATCTGCTATTGATGAATGTTCATTTGTTGAATGTTTAGATCCTATTATTCATGATACATTTGTGTAGGATAGATTAGATAATAAACTAGAGGTAACACTTACAGTTGGAGAGGTAGATGACACTTTAGAAGATGAAAATAAGGAGTACAATGATTTGTTAGATAATGCCACATCCATAGAGGATGCTAGTACACCCTTAGATTTATTAGATGCCCCTCCTGAAGAAGAGATTACTCCACCTAAGCTAGAACTTAAAGAATTGCCTAAGCATCTGAAATATGTATTTTTGGGAGAGAATGCAACTTATCCAGTTACTATATCATCTACACTCACCCAAAAACAAGAGGACAAACTAGTGAGAAAGCTTAGGAAGTATAGGAAAGCAATAGGATGGAGTATAGGGGACATTAGAGGCATTAGTCCAGCGATGTGTATACATAAGATCAATTTAGAGGACAATGTCAAACTAGTTAAAGAAGCACAAAGGAGACTAAACCCCATCATGCAAGAAGTGGTTAAAAAAAGAAGTTTTAAAACTCCTAGTAGTAGGAGTAATTTATCAAATTGCTGATCGTAAGTGGGTTAGTCCAGTTCATATGGTACCAAAAAAATTTGGAATAACTATGATTAAGAATGAGAAGAATGAATTAGTGCCCACTAGGACAATTACAGGTTGGAGGATGTGTATTGACTTTCAAAAGTTGAATTTATATACCAAAAAGGATCACTTCTCCTTTCCCTTCATTGATTAAATGTTAGAAAGACTACCTGGACACGATTTCTATTGTGTTTTGGATGGTCTTTCAGGTTATTATCGGGTACTCATTGCTCCGAAGGATCAAGAGAAGACAACATTCATATGCCCATTCGGTACTTTTGCCTTCAGGAGGATGCCATTTGTTCTATGCAATGCACCCGCCACCTTTTAGAGATGCATGATGTTTATATTTTCAGACATGGTGGAGAAATTCATCGAGGTATTTATGGATGTTTTTCTATTTTTGGTAATTCTTTTGATAATTGCTTGCACAAATTTACTTTGGTGTTAGAACGATGCATTGAGTGTAATTTGACACTTAGTTGGAAAAAAAGTCATTTTATGGTCCAACAGGGTAAAGTTTTAGGACATATCATATCTAGCAAGAGAATTGAGGTAGATAAGGCTAAAATAGATTGGATTACAAAATTACCTCCCCCTACATCTGTTAAGGGGATAAGGAGTTTCTTAGGACATGCAGGTTTCTATAGACGGTTTATTAAGGATTTTTTCAAAATAAGTCGTCCCTTAAGTAACTTACTATCCAACGATACTCCAGTTAATTTTACTGATGATATCCTTGTTGCTTTCAATACTTTGAAAGATAAACTTACTTTTGCACCTGTGATTGTGGCACTTGATTGGTCCTTACCGTTTGAGATTATGTGTGATGCATCTAACTATGCCATAGGAGCTATTTCGGGACAAAGAGTGGACAAACGTTTACTTGTTATTTACTATGCTAGTAAAACACTCAATGATGCCCAAATAAATTATTCCACCACTAAAAAAGAGTTTTTTGCTGTTGTTTTCTCACTTGATAAATTTAGGTCTTATTTGGTAGGAACTAAAGTTATTGTTCATTCAGATCATGCTGCTTTGAGATATTTATTGACTAAACCAAATGCTAAGCCTAGACTCATTAGGTGGGTCTTACTTTTACAAGAATTTGACCTAGAGATCAAAGACAAAAAAGTACTGAAAATGTAGTAGCTGATCATCTGTCTAGGTTGATTTTTGAGTTCAATACTATTGAGGGTGAAAGTAAGGAAACAATCGTAGAAACCTTTCTTGATGAACAACTGTTTACAATAGGTCCAAACCCATGGTATGCTGACATTGTTTATCTTGCTAGTGGAATTTTGAGACCTAACATCACTTTTTCAGGAAAAGAAAAGATTTTTTAGTATTTGCATGCAATACTTTTGAGATGACTCCTATTTGTTCAAGTTATGTCAAGATCAAGTCAATCGAAGGTGTGTTCCTGAAGAGGAACACGATAGCATCCTAACTTTTTGCCATGAGCTACACTGTGGAGGCTAGTTTGGTGGTAAGAAGACGGCCCTAAAGGTATTACAATCTAGATTCTATTAACCTACTTTATTTAAAGATGCTAACTTGTTTTGTATGAGATGTGATAGATGTCAAAGGACTGGTAATATAGGCAAATGTAATGAGATGCCTTTGACATCAAATCTTGTGGTAGAATTGTTTCTTGTGTGGGGAATTGATTTCATGGGTCCGTTTTCCTCATCTTTTGGCTTTACTTATATATTAGTAGCAGTTGAGTATGTCTCAAAGTGGGTAGAAGCCATACCCATTAGAATTACTGATGCTAATGTTGTTGTTAAATTCTTGAAGGATATGATTTTTAGCAGGTTTGGGACACCTAGAGCTATAATTAGTGATGGAGGAAGCCACTTTTACAACAAGCTCTTTGATGGGCTATTGAAAAAGTACAACATCTCACGTAGAGTGGCTGCCCCACACCATCCCCAAACTTTGGGTCAAGTGGAAGTGAGAAATAGACAAATTAAGGGAATATTGGAACGCACAGTGCACCCCAAGGAAGGATTAGGCAGTAAAGTTGAATGATGCTTTGTGGGCATATTGCACAGCTTACAAGACACCCATTGGTATTAGCCCTTATCGGTTGATTTTTGGAAAAGTGTTGAGCTAGAGCATAGAGCTTATTGGGAAATTAAAGAGCTCAACATGGACATGAAAAAAGCTGGAGGAAAACGAATACTCCAATTAAGTGAACTTGAAGAAATTAGGGATGAGGCTTACGAGAATGCCAAGATCTACAAGGAGCATAGTAAGCGCTATCACGATATAGGGCTCATCAGTAAGTCTTTAGTTCATGGAATGAAAGTTGATGTGATAAATTTAGTACTTGCAAGTGTACGAATCACTCGTAGAAAAGTGACAAGCAACTTCCAAGGTCGGTCTCTCAAGGAATTGCAGTGGTTCTAAATAACCTTTTTCTTAATCTAAATAGAGTTCTAACAAAAGTAAAATACTAATTAAATAGAGTTCTAGTGAAACTAAAACTCTAAGTAACTAGAGTCCTAAATCTAGTAAAACTGTAAAAAGTGTTTGTTTTGTGACGAGAACAATGGTACGAACAATTAAACAAAAACAATATTGCAGATTAACAATTAATTCAAATGGATTAAAAATCAATGGAGGATGTATGGACGTTTAGTTTGGTTGGCCATGCTTGCATCGAAAAGTAATGGTGAAATAACATGAACGTTCTAATAAACAATTTTACCAGCTTTCCTTTTAATTACGAGACTGCCTACGGTCGGGGTAAATCTCTTTGTTGATTAACTAATTAACTACCTACGGTCGGTGTAAATCAAATAGCAATCAAATTATGCGGAAGGAAATAAATGCCAATCAAACTAATGCTATGACTAAGTCACTAATTTGAATCGTTGATTAAGTGTTTCAGAATAAAGTCAAGGTGACGTTCCTAAAACTATATTCTTAGATTTTTCAACCTAACTACGAATCTCAAATTGGCCCATGATAATTCATAATTAAATATCTAAACATGCTTATAATCAAAAGGTAATTTGTTTATATTAAATCAATAGAATATTCACCATACACAATTCTAGCAAATATGGCAACACAAACTAAACATCCATAATGAAATTAGCCGCTCATGTTCATGTTAAAATTCATAGACAAATATAATATGATCATACACTCAAAGAAGGAAGAAGAAAATATAATTCTATAACAACAAGGAAAACCTAGATCTAAATACTGCTAAATGGATGGGATGACGTTCTTCTCCAAAAGCTTTATCTTCGATCGTCGACGGCTTCCTTGGATGCTTAGAATGGTTTCTCTTGCTTCGTTTGAGTGTGGCAAAGCTCCCAAAACTGAATGAATCTCTTGTTTGCTCGCAAAATTATTGTGTGTAAAAGTTGTATTCGAGTTGTTTGAGTTGTATGTAAGGGTGACTCTAAGGGGGTATTTATAGATGTAAGGGATTTCACAAATCGTGATTGCATTAGGAATAGGCGCGCCGCGGCACACATTTTCCCCGCTGTGGCGCAACACAAATTCTGGAAATAATGTCAAAACCCGAGAACTCCCCGCCGCAACATACCTTTTCCTCGTCGCAGCGCTTGTTGCCTTACTTTTCTTCATGTTTATCCCCTTACATATGTGATGGCTTGTTATGTAAGGCTTACATATTTGACTTGTCTTGCCTGTAACTCGTGATCCGAGTGCCGTAAGTGTTCTGTCTTTGCGTGTTTGCATTATTTGACACCTTTGACGCTAAAAACACCTGAAATGTACTAAAACATACCCGTGATTCCGAATGGATAGATTTATGAAATTAATCGAATAAACAACAAATAATAAATCTACTTCTAAACAATTAAGCGCAATAAACCACTAAATATTAGTGCTTTTCGAGCACTCATCACAACCCCCAACCAGCTTCTTGCTAGTCTCTAGCAAGAGGAGCGATCTAAAGATTAAAATAAAACGAATAAACTAAACTAACTAGAATCACTTCCGTAGATTGTCACGGTTGCATTTAGCGTATGCAACAAACCTTTAAACCCCTAGGTAGCCCTAGTGGATGAGTTATAGTCTCGTGAGGGTTTCAAGTGATGATACCAGCAAACATCGTAACTAACAAAACTAAATAAAGACTCTAAAATACTTGAATCAATCCATGCATATTTCTCAAAAATTGTTAACAACGAATGGCATATGAAATAGTTAAAAATTACTTAAGCTCAAAAATAGTCCAAATATCAATTCCATCTTAGCAATCGAATTTTGAACAACTAATCAAACCACAAGCCTGTTAGTTACACTATCTAATCCTGTCATGCATGATATTCATAGATTACATTTTAATATCTCATAAATGTGCAAGTAAAATATGAATGAGAATTTTGCACTTACAACCTCCATATGCTCACTTTTTAAATCTATCTCCACTAATATAGAAATCAAACTACCTAGAATCAATAGGACTTCATTAAGCTTGTAAAGTAGTGGTTAGGTGTGTGCTTATAAAAGTACGAAAATGATATTTTCACTAGGTTAAGAGTACTTTTTATTTCACAAACTTATTTTCAACTTTTTCCACCAAGTTTTCTTTTTCATCCTTTTATAAATTCCATATGTCCCTTGGATCTTTTTGTTTGATTTTCTTTCTTTACTTTTCTTGCTTCTTATTTCAATCAATTTCTCATTTTTTTTAATGAAGCAAGATAAATACAACATAATTGCTCATGAAAATCAAATATTACATTGAGTACTCTTATCACTAAGGGTAGTACAACGTATGTCAATGTTGAGTTCAAGGGTGTACTATGGATAAAATAATAATACGGGAAGGCTTGAAAAGTCCAAATGGTCCAAAGATGGCCTAAATCACTTTCTAAGTGGCATTTGATTCTATTATTTCGCTTCAATGAGTTTTCAAATGAGTTCTAGAGCTTGTTGAGACTTAAAATATAGCATAAACATGCATTCATTACACAAACCAAAATAGTCATACTAATCATGCAAACTACCACATATACCACAAAATTCTCAAACTAGATGAATCTAACATTTATGTGCCTCTTTACTTAGGTAAAAATCTAATTTCTTTCATATATCACCGTTATTACAATCATGTTAATATCATAGACTTTCGGATTGACTCTAGTAGACACGACACTAACCTAACACAATTCAAGTGACAAAAGTTAAAAAATTAAAATTTGGTCATATTTCATGCTCATGGAGTATTTTTCCCACCCCCAACCTAATTCCTACATTGTCCTCAATGTTAAAAAGAAAAACAAAAGAAATTAAGAGAAAAGTGAGAAAAGTTACCCCCCTTTCGTATGAGATTGTGTACACTACACGTACGCTCTTGTTCATTGTTTCTCGCTTTTCTCATGATGAAGCAATTAGTGTGCAAGAAACATGTATGAAACCTCAAAGATATACATCCCAATTCAAATCCAAATTTAAATTAAAACAAAGTCAAATAAAAAACAGAAAACATTAAACAAAGTTAAACAATTCAAACTAAAATAAAATAAAGGAAAATAAAACTAAATAAAAGAAAAAGAAAATTAGTCTAAAAGTGAAGTCATGGCCCGGATATTGTGGAGGTGGCTGGAATTGGGTGAGGTCTATTCCACTGTGTGTCAATTGGCAGCTAATCATTTGGTGGAGTAGACCTTGATACTCGTGTTGATACTTCATGTGATCACTGAGCCATGCTTGTTGTTGGGTTTGGTATTGACGCATTTCATTAACCTTCGCTTCTAGGTTTACCAACCTGTATTTTGTATAAGCTTTCTTAGAAGAGTCACCTTTCCTACTTCCTTGCCTAGCCTTTGTTCTGCTTGTAAGGTGTTGCATGTAAGCAAAAGTTAATGTTTCAGCCGGCTGTAATAAGACCTCGCCCGTGTCGGGTATTTGACTCCGTGTTTGACACAAAGGGCGATTTTGAGTTGGGGAAAGAAATAGCTAATGTTGTGGTGCTCAGCTGAGTACACAACCCTCTGTTGTATCACCATTCCCACGTCTATGGACCGCTCAGTCTCTATAGCAAATTGTAGGATAGCCCGTTCCCGATCGACTGTACTGTAATGCCGAGTCGGCATTAACCTAGAACAAACAAAATATTGCCAAATTCGAGAATGGGTCCTTAGGTGCTTGGCTTGAAAGATATTGACCATTTCCCCCTTGTATTCCCACTCACCGTAACCATCGGTCAGGGTATTAATTACTTCGTCGTAATCAACCTGCGTTAAGTAGGTTTCATACGCGCTATTGTGAATGTCCCTTAACCCATACTATGAGTTGATCACAGTCCTATTGAAGGGGACTTCAACGCCCCTCACCCAAACCATTCCATCTCTCGCTTCCGGGACATTCGCGTAGAATTCCCGAACCAGCGAACTCACACCCGCTTCTGGGGCGTATGCGAATTTTTTCCATCCTAATCACTCAACTATGTCCGATATCCCCATTACTCCTACTTGTCCGAATTCCATTCCTCTTTCATTTACAAACCCCTTATTCCTTTTGGCGGCACCTTCGTACCGCTCTTGCGCTTCTCGGCTAACAAACCGAGAGGGGTCATAAGTCCTATCCTCAACCATTTTTCCTTTCTCCTTTGAGCGACTACTTTCACTAGCCTTTCTTTTAGGGGCCATTTCAATTCTTAAACTAAATAAATTCAACTAACAACTTAAATTTCAGAAAATGCAGAAAATCCCAAAAATTTGCTCCCCTCTTATCCAAAATTTTCACTTAATTCCAAATTCAGACAAAATTTCACAATTTTCAGAAAATTAATACTGAATTGAAGCAAAAATGTGACGAATTTTACCTCTTTGGAATGCAATTGAAGTCTTGAAGGAAAACCCCCAAATTTTTCTTGAAACCTTAATTCTTGAATTGGAGAGAAACTTGATCCTTGGAGCAAATCTTCTGAAATTGATGGATGAAAATGTGTTAGCAAAGTTGGATTGAAGAATTGGTGGAGTAAAGTTTAAATTTTGGTGAAGATTTGGAAGAAATTGTAGAGGAGAGTGGAGAGAAAATGAGAGAAAAGGAGAGAAAGTGTGGGAAAATTTTGAGTGAAAATTTTGAAATGAATGAGATTTGTCCCGAGTGCCCTTTTCTGCCCATTTTTCAGAGGCGCACCACGGCACGGTTAAAATTTTTGAAATTGTGCATGAAACAGAAAGTTCCTTGCCGCGGCACAAAAATTCCCCGTTGCGGCGCGCACATGTTTTTGAAAAACTTCGTTTGAGACAGAAAGTCCCTCGCTGCGGCACAAATATTCCCTTCCGTGGCATAGGAAACATTTTTGGAAATGTTTTGAAACAGGAAGTACCACGTTGCGGCACAAATTTATCCCGCTGCGGTGCACACAATTTTTTGAAAAATTTTGATTTTTTGGAAAAAATTTGGAAACGTGCAACGCCTCCACCCCCAGCCAAAACTTGGAATTGTCCTCATTGCCTTGAAAACTTTAAAAATAAAAATACGATAAAAATAATAAAAGAAATAAAAACAATGAAAGAAATACGATACCGAATGGGTGCCTCCCATTAAGGGCTTAGTTTAACTTCTTAGCAAGACGTGGCTGCTCTCGTGCCTATTCATCGAGGAGACGTATTATTTCGATACTTTGTAAATTGTCTCCTTCCAAGTATGGCTTGACACGATGCCCGTTTACCTTAAACGGTTCTTGCGTTTTCGGATTGAGCAACTCGATTACTTCGTGTGGAAGTACGTTTGCAATTGTGTATGGTCCGCTCCACCTAGAATGAAGTTTTCCTGGAAACAAACGCAAACGTGAATTATATAATAGAACTTTCATTCCGGGAACGAAATACTTACCGAGGATCCATTTATCGTGATAGCGCTTAGTGCGCTCCTTGTAGATTTGGGCATTTTCGTAAGCTTCGTCTCGAATTTCCTTAAGTTTGCTCAGTTGGAGTAGTTGTTTTTCCCCAGCTTGTTCCATGTCCATGTTGAGCTTCTTAATAGCCCAATAAGCCCTATGTTCTAGCTCAACCGGTAAGTGACATGCTTTACCAAAAATTAGCCGCTAGGGACTTATACCAATTGGAGTTTTATATGCTGTACGATATGCCCACAAGGCATCATTCAGTTTAATTGACCAATCTCTCCTTGAGGGGCGCACTGTGCGTTCCAATCCCTTTGATCTGTCGGTTGCTCACTTCCACTTGCCCCGAAGTTTGGGGATGGTATGGGGTAGCCACTCTATGAGAAATGTTGTACCTTTTTAACAGCCCATCGAAGAGTCTATTGTAAAAGTGGCTTCCTCCATCACTAATGATCGCTCTCGGTTTGCCAAATCTACTAAAAATGTTATCCTTCAAAAATTTAACAACAATGTTAGCGTCATTAGTTCTAGTGGGTATCGCTTCTACCCACTTTGAAACATAGTCAACAACGACTAATATGTAAATGTAGCCAAAAGATGGGGGGAAAGGACCCATGAAGTCAATCCCCCACATCTCATACAAAACATGTTAGCATCTTTAAATAATGTAGGCCAATAAAAACCAGATTGTAATACCTTTAAGGCCGTTTTGTTACCACCAAAATGGCCCAAGCAATGTAGCTCATGGCAAAAGGTTAAGATGCTCTCATGTTCCTGTTCAGGCACGCACCTCCGGATGACTTGATCTTGACATAACTTGAACAAATATGGGTCATCCCAAAAGTAATGCCTGCAAACACTGAAAAACCTTTTCTTTTCCTGAAAAGTAATGTTAGGTCTCAAAATACCACTAGCTAAATAATTGATTATGTCAACATACCATGCATTTGGACCTATTGTAAACAATTGTTCATCAGGGAAGGTTTCAATGATTGTATCCTTACTTTCACCTTCAACATGTTCATACTCAGTAATTAACCTAGACAGATGATCAACTACTACATTTTCAGTTCCTTTCTTGTCTTTGATCTCTAGGTCAAACTCTTGTAAAAGTAGGATCCACCTAATGAGCCTAGGCTTAGCATTCGGTTTAGTCAATAAATATCTCAAAGCAGTATGATCCGAATGAACTATAACTTTAGTTCCTACCAAGTAAGACCTAAATTTATCAAGTGAAAACACAACAGCCAATAGCTCTTTTTCAGTGGTGGTGTAGTTAATTTGGGCATCATTGAGTGTTTTGCTCGCATAATATATAACATGTAATCGTTTATCCACTCTTTGCCCTAAAACAGCTCCTATAGCATGATCAGATGCATCACACATGGTTTCAAATGGTAAAGACCAATTAGGAGCTATAATAACAGGTGCGGAAGTAAGTCTATCTTTTAAAGTATTAAAAGCAACAAGGCATTCATCATCAAAATCAAACAAAGTATCTTTGGACAATAGATTACATAATGGACGACTAATTTTGGAAAAATCCTTAATAAATCGTTTATAGAAACCTGCATGTCCTAGGAAACTTCGTATACCCTTAACATATGTAGGTGGAGGCAATTTTGCAATTAAATCTACCTTAGCCTTATCTACTTCAATTCCTTTGCTAGATATGACATGTCCTAGCACTATGTCCTGTTGGACCATAAAATGACTTTTCTCCCAACTAAGCGTCAAATTGCATTCAATGCATCGTTCAAATACTAAAGTCAATTTATGCAAGCAATCATCAAAGGAATTACCGAAAACTAAAAAGTCATCCATAAATACCTCAATGAATTTTCCACCATGTCCGAAAAGATCGACATCATACATCTCTGAAAGGTGGCGGGTGCATTGTATAGTCCAAATGGCATTCTCCTAAAAGCAAAAGTTTCGAATGGGCATGTGAATGTAGTTTTCTCTTGATCCTCCGAAGTGATAGGTACCTGATAATAACTTGAAAGATCATCCAAAAAGTAACAGAAATCGTGTCCAGCTAGTCTTTCTAACATTTGATCAATGAAGGGGAGGGGGAAGTGATCCTTTTTGGTGTATAAGTTCAGCTTTCGAAAATCAATACACATCCTCCAACCCGTAATTATCCTAGTGGGCACTAATTCATCTTTTTTATTTTTAACCACGATTATTACAGATTTCTTTGGTACCACATGAACGGGACTAACCCACTTATTATTAGCAATTGGATAAATCACCCCTATTGCTAGGAGTTTCAAAACTTCTTTCTTAACTACTTCTTGCATGATTGGGTTTAGTCTCCTTTGCGCTTCTTTAACAGGTTTGACATCGTCCTCTAAATTAATCTTATGCATACACATTGCCGGACTAATGCTTCTAATGTCCCTAATACTCCATCCTATTGCCTTTTTATACTTCCTAAACTCTCCAATCAATTTCTCCTCTTGGTTTTGGGTGAGTGTAGATGAAATAATAATAGGGTAGGTCTCATTCTCTCCCAAAAAGACATATTTTAGATGCTTAGGTAGTTCCTTAAGTTCCAATTCAAGTGGAGCAATTTGACCATCATGTGGGACATCCAATAAATTTAAGGGTGTACGAGTGTCATCTAATGATATGGCATTGTCTAACAGTTCACTGTACTCCCTAGCCTCATAGTATAAGATATCATCTACCTCTCCAACTGTAAGTGCTGCCTCCAATTTATCATCTAATCTAGCATGCACAAAAGTATCATGAATTATTGGATCTAAACATTCTACATACGAGCATTCATCAATAGCAGATATAGAAGGTTAAGGAGATGAATCAAAAATCTTAAAATGAACAGTCTCTCCCAAGACCGTCATTATCAACTTTCCACTTTGGACATCAATGATGGTTTGGGTAGTGGCCATAAATGGTCTACCCAAAAGAATGGTGTGCTCCTTGTCCAAAGATGGATTATCCTGCATGTCTAAAACCACAAAGTCAACAGGTATGATTAGCTTATCTACCTGTACAAGTAAGTCCTCAACCATGCCCTTCGGATATTTAATAGATCTGTCCGCAAGTTGAAGGGACATGGTTGTTGGTTTTAGTTCTCCCAAACCTAGCTGCAAAAAGATAGAGTAAGGCATCAAATTGATACTAGCACCTAAATCAAGCATAGCCTTAGCTACTTTCTTATCCCCCATAGTAATATCAATTATAAAACTACCTGGATCTTTTAACTTAGGAGGTAAGTTGCGTTGAAGCACCGCACTAGCAATTTCAGATACGATTACTCTCTCATTAAGCTCATACCTTCTTTTCTTAGTGTTTAATTCTTTGAAAAATTTAGCATACGAAGGCACGTTTCTAATTACATCTAACAATGAAAAATTGATATTAACCTTAGAAAGCATGTTAAATAAATCAAAAAACTGCTTATCTTGCTTACTGTCCTTTAAACGGTGCGGGAATGGTACCGGTGGTCGGTATGGCTCCGATGACTTGTGTAGAGTAGGTGGACTAGATGAGTCTCCAATTCTCGCCTTTGAAGGCTCTTCATGCTTGTCACCTCTTTCCTCCAATTTCTTAGAAGCATTGTTGTCATCTTCCATGTTACTTGCACTATAAGATAAATCATTAGAAAGTTCAGGTAAATTTTTAGTGACGACCTTACCACTCCGAAGAACCGTGACAGCTTTGGCTTGTTCGGGTTGACTGGGCAGCTTTCCCGTTTCTTGTTTGTACATTTGTTCTGCTAGCTGCCCCACTTGCATTTCCACTCTTTTCATTGAAGCTTCCATACAGTCCATCCTTCCACTACAGGAGTGTATGAAATTGTTTAGGGTTTCCTCTACGGTTGGTTTATTTTGTGGAAATTGTCGGTTTATATTTTGGCCTTGTGTTTGGTTTTGGACAAAATGTTAGCTATTGTTTTGTTTTCAAGCAAAGTTAGGGTGATTCCTCCATCCAGGGTTATAGGTATTTGAATAAGGGTCGTTCCTAGGTCTAGGTTGGTACCCTTGCATTAAATTCGCCTCTTTAGTAGTACCTGTATAAGGATCACCTGCAAAAGAACAAACATTAGCTCCATGTCCATATGAACCACAAACTCCACATACCTCGTGTTTTGGCATTTGATTAATATTGGAGGTAGTGAGAAGTTGCACTTGTTTCATCAATTCAGCAAGTTACATGGCCATTTCATTGTTGGATCCTAATTCATGGACTCCAGCTCTTCTTCCTCTAGCGCTCTTTTATTGGGAATTGGCTCCCAACATCTCGAATAATTCGTAGGTTTCATCTGCTGTTTTCTCACCCATAGCTCCTCCTGCAGCGTTGTCAACTGTGAATTTACATTGTAGCGTCAATGCGTCGTAGAAAAACGGATTCTGTAGCTGCAACGGGAAGTGGTGATGTGGACATTGTATCAATAGCAATTTGAATCTGTCCCAAGCCTCGTGGAAGGGTTCTCCATCCATCTGCGAAAAAGTAGCAATTTTTGTTCTTAGGTCAGATGTCTTTTGATGGGAATAAAACTTACCCATAAATTTGTTGTAAACATCGTCCCAAGTGGCCAAAGAACCGGGTGCCAATGTCATGAGCCAAGACTTAGCTCTATCTTTGAGAGAGTATGGAAAACACCTAATGCAAAGTTGATCTTCACTAAGTCCCTGCAGTGGAAAGGTTTGCACAGTTGCATATAATTCACGTATAAAATTTAAAGGATCTTCATTAGGAATACCGTAAAAGGAGGGAAGCATGGACTAATGAATATTTTTCAACTCATAATTCCTAGCTACCTCTGTAAGTTGAATGCATGATGTGGCGGTCCCAATGATAGGTCTTGCAAACTCTTTGTTCATCATCTGCCTAGCTACATTGTCACCCATTGCTGCTTGCAATTGTCGTTGGACTTCTTCCTCTTGAAATTGATTATCTAGTTTCTTTGATCGGTGTTTGACTCTATGTATGTTGTCAATGAAAGGAGAGAGTTCCTTGTTAAGTGATCTCCTACTCTGCATGTACAAATAAAAAACAAACAAAGATCAAGGCAGCAGTGAAATTGAAATTAAAGCACTATTTTTTTGATTTTTTTTTGAAATTTTTTTTTGAATAAAATAGAATAAAAATAAAATAAAATAAATAAACAAATAAAAATAAATCAGAAACTCTAAAAAGTTAAAAAGAAAATTATTTAAAATGCCAATTTCCCGGCAACGGCGCCAAAAACTTGATGTGATAAATTTAGTACTCGCAAGTATACGAATCACTCATAGAAAAGTGACAAGCAACTTCCAAGGTCGGTCTCTCAAGGAATTGCAGTGGTTCTAAATAACATTTTTCTTAATCTAAATAGAGTTCTAACAAAAGTAAAATAGTAATTAAATAGAGTTCTATTGAAACTAAAATTCTAAGTAACTAGAGTCCTAAATCTAGTAAAACTGTAAAAAGTGTTTGTTTTGTGACGAGAACAATGGTACGAACAATTAAACAAAAACAATATTGCAGATTAACAATTAATTCAAATGGCTTAAAAATCAATGGAAGATGTATGGACGTTTAGTTTGGTTGGCCATGCTTGCATCGAAAAGTAATGGTGAAATAACATGAACGTTCTAATAAATAATTTTATCGGCTTTCCTTTTAATTATGAGACTGCCTATGGTCAGGGTAAATCTCTTTGTTGATTAACTAATTAACTGCTTACGGTCGGGGTAAATCAAATAGCAATCAAATTATGCGCAAGGGAATAAATGCCAATCAAACTAATGTTATGACTAAGTCACTAATTTGAATCTTTGATTAAGTGTTTCGGAATAAAGTCAAGGTGATGTTCCTAAAACTATATTCTTAGATTTTTCAACCTAACTACGAATCTCAAATTGGCCCATGATAATTCATAATCAAATATCTAAACATGCTCATAATCAAAAGGTAATTTGTTTATATTAAATCAATAGAATATTCACCATACACAATTCTAGCAAACATGGCAACACAAACTAAACATCCATAATGAAATTAGCCACTCATGTTCATATTAAAATTTATAGACAAATATAATATGATCATACACTCAAAGAAGGAAGAAGAAAATATAATTCTATAACAACAAGGAAAACCTAGATCTAAATACTGCTAAATGGATGGGATGACGTTCTTCTCCAAAAGCTTTATCTTCGATCGTCGACGGCTTCCTTGGATGTTTAGAATGGTTTCTCTTGCTTCGTTTGAGTGTGGCAAAGCTCCCAAAACTGAATGAATCTCTTGTTTTGTCTCAAAATTATTTTGTGTAAAAGTTGTATTCGAGTTGTATGTAAGGGTGACTCTAAGGGGGTATTTATAGATGTAAGGGATTTCACAAATCCTGATTGCATTAGGAATAGGCACGCCACGACACACATTTTCCCCGTTGCGGTGCAACACAAATTCTGGAAATAATGTCAAAACCTGAGAGCTCCCCGCCGTGGCATGCCTTTTCCTCACCGCAGCACGTGTTGCCTTCCTTTTCTTCATGTTTACCCCTTTATATATGTGATGGTTCGTTATGTAAGGCTTACATATTTGACTTGTCTTGCCCGTAACTTGTGATCCGAGTGCCGTAAGTGTTCCGTCTTTGCGTGTTTGCATTATTTGACTCATTTGATGCTAAAAACACTTGAAATGTACTAAAACATACCCGTGATTCCGAATGGATAGATTTATGAAATTAATTGAATAAACAACAAATAATAAATCTACTTCTAAACAATTAAGTGCAATAAACCACGAAATATTAGTGCTTTTCCAGCACTCATCAAAAGTCCTTTTATATAATTCACGTTTGCGTTTGTTTCCAGGAAAACTACATTTTAGGTGGAGTGGACCGTATACCATTGCCAATGTATTTCCACATGGAGTAGTGGAGTTGCTAAATTTAAAACATACTCTTCTAAATTTTTACTATAGATGAGAATGTCATCAAAGTAAACAACCACAAATTTACCAATTAAAGACATAAAACATGATTCATAAGCCTCATAAAAGTACTAGGTGCATTGGTTAACCCGAAAGGCATTACTAAACATTCATACAATCCATGTTTAGTTTTGAAAGTAGCTTTCCATTCATCACCTTCTTTCATCCTAATTTGATGGTATCCACTTTTTAAATCAATTTTGGTAAAAATGCAAGAACCATGCAATTCATCTAACATGTCATCTAATCTAGTAATGGGATGTCTATACTCTATTATAATGTTGTTGACAGTTCAACATTCAACACACATCCAACTTGATCCATCCTTCTTAGGGAAAGTAGTACTAGCATTGCACATGGGTTCAAGCTCTCCCTCACTTGACCCTTAGTCAAAAGTCCTCAACCTACCTTTGAATCTTGTTGGAATCTTTCGGAGTAGTTCTATAGGTAGGTCGGTTTGAAAGCGATGCTCCTGGAATGAAATCAATTTGATGTTCAATCTCTCTAATGGGTGGCACACCATCTGGGATCTCTTCAGGAAACACGTCCTCAAATTCCTACAATAAGGAATCAGTAGCACTTGGCAAAGAAATGTCAAGTTCATTAGCAGAAAAATTAGCCTCCTTATACAGAAGTACAAGTATGAGCCATTTTACCAAAATGGCTCGCTTGAAATCACTCGCCTTTGCATAGAGACTCCCATTATTTTTTACTATTTCTTTTTATTTTTTACTATTTCTTTTTCTTTTTCTCCTCCTCCGTTTTCTTTTGTACACTTTTCTCTCCTTCTTTCTCCCTTTCCCTCTTTTCTTTTTCTTTGATCATCTTTAATTGATCATTGAAGACTTGTTTAGGAGTTAGAGATACAAGTGTAATATTCTTTCCATCCTTCACAAAGGAGTACTTGTTCTTATAGCCATCATGTGCAACCTTTCTATCATATTGCCAAGGCCTTCTTAACAAGATATGCCCAGCTTGCATTGGGACTATGTCACGCATCACTTTGTCTTCATACTTTCCAATGGAGAAAGACACTAAGACTTGTCTATTGACCCTCACTTCTCCACTATCATTCAACCATTGCAACTTATATGGTCGAGGGTGTTTAATCGTAGGCAACCCTTGCTTCCCAACTAGAGTAGTACTAGCCACATTAATGCAACTCCCTCTATCAATTATGACATTCCACACCTTGTCACTCACATGACATCTTGTATCAAAGATGTTCTCCCTTTGTTATTCCATATCATCTTCTTTGAATTGGACACTTAAGGATCTTCTTATCACAAGTGCCTCTCCTTCAACAAGACCTATCTGTTCGTCACTAGCATCCTCTAATGGTGACATCTCCTCATCTCCACTCTCTTCATCCGTACCCACTTCCCCATTTTCTTGGGAGATCATTGCTCTTTTGTTTGGACATTGTGATGCAATATGACCCTACCATGACAACGAAAATACTTAATATCACGATTACAAGTTTGGGTTTCAACTTTACCTTTGTCCTTACAAGCTTCCACCTCTTTGGCTTTGTAAGGTTCAAATTTAGGCTTGGAACTAGACCCTTCTTCCTTTTTCCAATTGGTCTTTCAAGGTATAGTAGGATTTGATTTTGGTGTAGTAGGGCTTGCCTTGGGTGGGAATGTCCGACTACTCTTTCTTCTTAGTTACCTCTCCACCTTAATTGCCAAGTGAACCATGTCTTCCAACTCCATATAGTGATGAAGTTCTACAACATTGGAAATATCTTGATTTAACCCAATCAAGAATCGAGCCTTTGTGGCTTCCCGATCCTCATCTACACTAGCTCTTACCATGGCCACTTCCATTTCTTTATGTTATTCATCAACAGGCCTAAATCCTTGATTGAGCCTTTGCAACTTTTGGAAAAGCTCTCTATATTAGTAACTAGGAATGAACCTTTTCCTCATAATAGCCTTCATCTCTTCCCAACTATCAATTTGCCTTTCTCAGGTTTCTCCTCCTACAAATTACTAATTGATCCCACCAATTTAGTGTATAATCAGTTAATTCAATTATAGCTAGTTTAACTTTTTTTCTTTCGCATAGTTATGACACTCAAAAATGTGCTCCACCTTCTTCTCCCATTTCAAGTATAATTTTGGATCATTCTTCCCTTGGAATGATGGCATTTTCATCTTAATGCTCCCCAAATTTCTATTAACCCATCATAAGGCCTAGGTGGTGGCCTCCACATGCCTCCTCTTCCATTTCTACCTCCTCTATTCCCATGCCTTCCTCCCATGGGTACCCTTCCTTCCTCATCCTCAAAATCTCCCTTCCAACTTTCATCTTCAAACTCTTCCTCAACATAAGCTCGCCTATTAGGCCTCCTAACATTTGGAATGCCTTATGGTTCTCCTTCTTGTAAATTGGCAATAGTAGCTTCTTATCTTTCCACTTTCTCATTCATGCTCACCATGATGGCATTAATTCTTTCAAAGGATTGTTGTAATGCCTTCATCATGAATGTTGCATCCGGTCTTTCTTCATAGCTACTCCTGTCAGAAATTTGGCAACAACTAATATGAACAAATGATTAGTAACAACAAAAATTAATTTCACTCTATTACCTCATGTGTTTAGCACTCGGATTGATCGCTCAAGTGCTCTTAGCTCTTTAGCAAACCAAACCATTTGGGTTTTCCAAACAATTGTAGAATTTCGCTATCACCAAGTGTCGTTTGCAATATCCAATAGTCAAGCATAAAGGAAACTAACTCAAAGTGTTTTAGAATTTCTACCTCCAGAATTTGGAATAAATTTGAAACAAAGATACTTTTAAGTAAAGAAATATATAAGGTAACCAATTGCTCAAAGAAAAGAAAACGTTAAAAGTACAAATGATACTTTAACGATGTCAAAGTAGAATTCTTGGAATTTTAATATATCCTCTTTTTAAAAAAATAAATAAATAAATATCCGAAGAGATATTGTAACGCCCTGTTAATATTTTGAATACGTAAATAAACCAAAAGATGGTCAACAATGTTAAATAAAGTTTCCAAATAGTCTACCAATAAAAATATTGTCAATTTAAACATTAATATCTGTTTAGACACAAACCTGTTGGTCGTCTCTTTTGTTCAATATGTCGGTCTAAAGCTCGATTAGTTACTATCAGCATGCACCATTCGGGCTGGTTATGTTATGCTCGACCAATCCGAGGACAAGTCCGATCATGTTACAATTTATATTTAATGTCGTTTATATTCTTTGTGTAAGTTACGTATGTACCCCTATTAAAATGTAATGCTTATAAATGCTCAATAAAAGGCCACTGAGCCACTAGCATTGAATACATCATTATTTCTTTCTCTACTCTCTTTCTAATTACTCTTTTAAACTTGATCTATCTCCCAACATTTTGGTGCCCACCATGGGGCTAAAGGTATACAGACACTAAAATATGCTTTCATCCCCTCCAATACTAAGATCAGATCAGGTTCTCACAATAATCTTGCCCAAATAACGGACTAAAATCCCGATCGACAACATGGTTGGAACCAGAGCTATAGATTGCAATCGACCTGATGCTTGTGACGAGCATGTCGAACTAGATGTACCTAAAGGAACAGTCGAGGTAGAAGCATGTACTTTCAACAACCCTCAGGAGCAATTGTTGCGACAACTCTTAGACATGTAGAAATCAATAGAGGAAATGAAGAATGAGATGAGGAAGGAAAACCTCGGACTAAGAAGGAAAGTAGAAGTACTGTTTGGTGGACTACAAAAACCCCAAGATGTCGAGACTCTACGAAACATGAGAGCTGATGTAGAAGAGGGATACGACGAGGTTGAACACATCATTGCGGAGCATGAAAGAGAATCCCAAAACCAAATGGCCCACAATCATGACATGTTAGATCCTAAAAACACTTTCAAAGATAAGAAGCTCACAACTCAAAAAGAACAAGTTAGTCTAGCCAAGGAAGAAAAGCTGATATGGCAGAATAAAGTAACAGCATTGGAGGAGCAGGTTAAAAGTCAAGACGTGGGTAGAGCCTAATTAGACTTAGATAAGATTTGTAAACAATTGATCGGGTCCCCTTTTCCAAAGAGATTGAGTTGAGCGAACCGCTTGAGAAATTTACCCCTCCCAAATGCCCAAGCTACAAAGGAACCAAGGATCCCATTGCACTCTTCTTCAAGATGACCATGGCCCCTATCAGTATGCCTCGTGATAAGAGAGAAGCAATGCTGTGTAAATCCTTCGCAACTACATTACATGACTCCTCTCAAAGATGGTTTAGGGACCTAAAACCCGAAAGCATCCGATCGTTCGCTGATTTGGTTAAACTCTTCGTCACCAATTACGCTAGTAACAAACCTTTGAAAAAAGAGCCTCATCATCTCTTTTCGATCACTCAGGGGACAGAGGAATCTGTCGAAGTGTATATGAAGAGTTTTCAAGAAGAAAATATTGAAATTTTCGATTGGCCTGACTCAATAGCAGTGCAGGCCTTATGACGATGTGTTTGATGAAAGTCTGGGCTGTTTGTTGTGCTCACTAAAACAAAGCTACAGACCTTGTAGGAGGTTTATGAAGAAGCTAGTAAATTCATTAACGTTGAAAGAGAATTGAGATCAAACAGAAGGGAGGGCTCGATTTTAGGTGACGCTCTCAAATGGAAGAGAAAGCACGAACTCAGTCCTGACTAAGGATTGATGAGTAGTGGTTCTATGCCAAAAAGGGCAGTGGACTAGTCGTTCAGGAGAAAAAAATAGCTGGATAAGAAATACAAAACCTTAGGGAAGGTCTTTGTCGCTCTTCATAGGACCTCCTCTGCGAGTCAGCCTGGACGAGGCTATGTAGGAAATGGAATGTGAACAGAATGTAAGATGGCCGCAGCAAATGAGGGTGATAGGAAGGGATGCCACCAAATGGTGCACCTTCCACAAAGACTTCGAGCACGAAACTCATGACTGCAGGCATATGAAAAAAGAGCTGGAAGATTTACTTTTGAAAGGATACTTGAGACATCTGGCTACCAAAAATGGAAAAAACACCAGTCCCTGTCAATAAAATAACAGCCCAACTTTTCCTACATCACAACTGGGCAATAAAAACACACACATGAATAAGCCCCACTATGCCAACAATATCAAAACGATGCATTCCATACATGGAGGCCCGGGGTATGTGAAGATTTGAATAATGCCCGAAAAAGATTTACCAGAGCTGTAAATGGTGAAGGGCTCGAAATCTATGCCATAAAAGGAGGCTTGAAGTTGGTAAGAATCTTGTTTAATTAGGATGATGAAGTCTCCAGCCCGTATGAGGATCCCCTAGCCATCACTTTGAAAGTGGTTCATGTATTGTTTGCCGAGTACTTGTCGACACTGGCAGTTCAGTTGATCTGCTCTTTCTGTCCACTCTATACGCCCTAGGGTTAGGAACTGAAGATATGGTTAATAGAGAAATGCCCCTTATAGGGTTCAATAATAGCACCTCTTATGCGCTGGGTACCATCAAGCTACTTATTGATGTACCAGGTTCAATGGTGATGTCCAACTTTGTGGTCGTTGACTGCCCTGCTCATTACAACATAATTTGGGACGACCTTGGATCTATAAAATGAGATTAGTTCCATCAACATATCACCAAGTGGTGAAATACCCCACAGACAACGGTACCTTCAAACTTCGGGGAGATCATGGTAAAGCACGAAGTTGTTACAATGCGACCCTGAGAGGAATATCTCCCAAATAGCAACTACAGATTAATCCAGTCAATAGGTCCCAGAAGCGAGGTAATTGAGTAGGGATCATCAACTCTGACAAATTTGAATTAATCCCTATGGAAGAAGGAAGTGACCGAATATTGAGGGTAAACGCCAATCTACCTGAGAATACAAAGGCAACCTCGTCTCCTTCTTAAAAAGTAATATGGACGTTTTTGCTTGGAAGTTGGAGGATGTGCTTGAGATAAACCAGGGTTTCATCACCCACTGGTTCAATGTCGATCCCAAAAGGAAACCTGTCCAACAAAAAAAGAGAAAGTTTCCCAGAGAAAAAAATGAGATCATCAAAGCACAAGTGGATACTCTGATGCTTGCGAAAGTTATAAGAGAGGTGCGCTACCCCACCTGGCTCTCAAGTGTTGTACTCATCAAAAAATCAAATTGAGAACCAAGAATGTGTGTCGCATTCACCTACCTGAACGACGCATGTCCGAAGGACTGCTATCTGCTGCCGAGCATAGATTAATTGGTTGATGCTACCTCGGGATATAGTTTGATGAGTTTCTTGGACGCATACTCGGGATATCCTCAAATCTATATGGACAAAGAGGATGAGGAAAAAACATCCTTCGTCTCCCAAGTAGGTACTTTTTGCTATAATAGAATGCCTTTTGGTCTGAAAAATGCAGGTGCAACGTACCAACGGATGGTGAATGATATGTTCAAGCCCATGCTTAGAAAAAACATGGAAGTATATGTTGATGATATGGTAATCAAAACAAAGAATAAGAATGAACACATTAATGACCTAGAAGAGGCATTCGATATCATGAGGCAGTACGGTATGAAGTTAAACCCCAAGAAATGTACATTCGGGGTCAATGATAGAAGGTTCTTAGGATATCTGGTATCAGCTCGGGGAATCGAAGCCAATCCTGACAAAATAAAGGCATTGCTGGACATGAAACCTCCTTCAGATCTAAAAGGGATCCAGCAACTCAATGGGAGGATTACTGCCCTTAATCGTTTCATCTTGAGATGTACCGACAAGTGCATGCCATTTTTTAAACTCTTGAGAAAAAACACCACCTCGTTTTGGAGTAAAAAGTGTGATCTGGCCTTCACGAAGATTAAAGATTACCTTGCCTGCTCTCCGATTCTCATGAGCTCGTTGGTAAACGAAATTTTATATCTTTACCTAGCAGTGACGACACAAATTGTTAGAGCCGTTCTTTTGGTCGAGTGAGAAAGTGTACAACACCCCTTGTATTATGTAAGCCAAATTCTAACTGAAGCCCAAAGGAAATACCCAATGTTAGAAAAGTAGGCCTTTGCTCTCAAAATAGCAACAAAGAAGCTTCGACATTACTTCGAAGCTCACACCGTTGTTGTTCTTACCTCTAGTCCGTTGAAAAGTATACTCTCTAGGTCCAACATGGCTGGCAGATTGGCAAACATATCTACCGAGCTAGGAGAATTCAACATCAAGTTTCGGCCCTGAACATCCATGAAAGCTCAAGCAGTCGCAGAATTTGTAGCTGAGTTTACCGAGTACCCAAAAAAATCACAGGGATCTGAGATCAATGAGGTTTAGAATGGGAAAAGGAATATTCCCATTAAATGGTGTGCCTACATTGACGGGGCCAATAACTTTAAAGGAGCAAGAATCGGAGTTGTCATTACTGATCTGGAGGGAAATATTTATGAATATTTTGTCAGAATTACATTTCCAGTTACCAACAACATCACCGAGTATGTGGCCGCTATTTTCAATGTGATGACGACCTAATGTGCAAATTATAATACTCGTAAGTGTACGAATCACTTGTAGAAAGTGATAAGCAAACCTCCGAGGTCGGTCTCTTAAGGAATTGCAATGGTCTTAAACAACATTTTTCTTAATCTAAATAGAGTCCTAAAGCAACTAAAACACTAATTAAATAGAATTCTAGTAACACTAAAACTCTAAATAACTAGAATCTTAAACCTAATAAAACTGTAAATAAAGTAGATTTGTAGCAAGATCAATGGTATCGAACAATTAACAAAAATAATTACGCAAATTCAAAATTAACTCAAATAGATTTCAAATATCAATAGAAGATGTATGGACGTTTAGTTTGGTTAGCCATGCTTGCATCGAAAAGTTATGGTGAATTAAACATGAACGTTCTAATAAACAATCTTTACCGGCTTTCCTTTTAAATACGAAAATTCCTACGATCGGGTAATTCTCTTTGTTGATTAACTAAACAATATCCTAAGATAGAGTATATTAATTAGCAACCAAATTATGCACAAGGAAAATATGCCAATCAAACTAATGCCATGACTAGGTCATTAATTTGAAGCTTTGATTAAGTTTTTCAAAATATAGTTAAGGTGACGTTTCTAAAACTAAATTCTCATATTTTTCAACCTAACTATGAATGTCAAATTGGCCCATGAAAATTCACAATTAAATATCTAAACATGCTCTTAATCAAAAGGTAAATTTATTTATCTTAAAACAATAAAACATTCACCACAATAGTTCTAGCAAATATGGCAACGCAAACTAAACATCCATAATAAAATTAGCCACTCATGTTCATATTAAAATTCATAGACAAATATAATCTGAATATACACTCAAAGAAGTAAGAAGAAAAGTAAATTCTATAACAAGAAGAACCCTAGATCTAAATACCGCTATTGGATTGGATGGCGTTCTTCTCCAAAAGCTTGATCCTCGATCTTCAATGGTCTCTTCGATCCTTAGAATTAATTCTCTTGCTTCCTTGAGTGTGGAAAAACTCTCAAAAACTGATTGAATCTCTTGTTGGTTCGCAAAATTGAAGTATATAAAAGTTGTATATAAAATGGACTCTAAAGGGGATATTTATACATGTAAGGGTTACATAGAATCCTGATTGTATCAAGAATAGGCGCGCCGCGGCATACATTGTCCCCACCGCGGCACAACACAAAATTTGGAATTAGTGGTCAAAACTCGAGAGGTGCTCACTGTGCCATACACTTTCCTTACCGCGGCGCGCGTTGTCTTCAGTTTCTTCACATGTATGCCCTTACATATGTGCTGGCTCGTCATGTACGACTTACATAATTTGACTCGTGTTGCCTGTAAATTGTGATTCGAGAGCTGTAAGTGTTCCGTCTTTGTTTGTTTGCATTATTAAACTCATTTGACGCTAAAAATACCTGAAATACACTAAAATATACCCGTGATTCCGAATGGATAGATTTATGAAAATAATCAAATACACAATATATAACAAATCTATTTTTAAACAATTAAGCACACTAAATCACGAAATGTTAGTGCTTTTTGAGTATCACAACCCCCAACCAGCTTCTTGCTAGTTTCTAGCAAGTGGAGCGATCTAAAAACTAAAATATGAATGAAAATTGCGCTTACAAACTCCATAGGCTCACTTTTCAAATCCATCTCCACTAATATAGAAATCAAGCTATCTAGAATCAATAGGACTTCATTAAGGTTGTAAGTTGTGTTTAGGCGTGTGGTTATGAAAGTACAAAACTGTTATTCTCAATAGGATAAGAGTACTTTTTATTTCACAAACTTATTCAACTTTTTTTACCCAAGTGTTCTTTTTCATCCTCCTATAAATTTCATATGTTCCTTGAATTTTTGCTTGATTTGCTTTTACTTTTCTTGCTTATTATTCAATATATATATATATATTTTTTTTTTCTCATTTTTTTTTCAAAAGACATATACATTGAGTACTCTTGTCACTAAGGGTAGTACAATGTATATATCAATGTTGAGTTCACGGGTGTCATTGTGGATAAAACAATATGGGGAGGCTTGAAAAGTTCAAACAGTCCAAAGATGGCCTAAATTACTTTCTAAGTGACATTTGATTCTATTATTTTGATGAATCTAACATTTATGTGCCTCTTTACTTTGGTAAAAATTTAATTTCTTTTATATATCACCGTCATTACAATCACATTAATATCATGGACTTGCGGATTCACTCAAGTAGACTCGACACTATCCTAACAAAATTCAAGTGATAAAAATTAAAATTTAAAATTTGGTCTAAATTCATGCTCATGGAATATTTTTCCCACCCCAACCTAATTTCTACATTGTCCTCAATGTTAAAAAGAAAAACAAAAGAAATTAAGTAAAGAAGTGAGAGAAGTTACCGTCTTTCTTATAAGATTGTGTACATTACACGTACCCTCCGGTTCATTATTCCTCGCTTTTCTCATCATGTAGCATTTAGTGTGCAAGAAATATGCATGAAACCTTTAAATGTTTGCATCACAATTCAAATCCAAATTTAAAGATTAACTAAATTCAAATGAAAGCAAAAACATTAAGCAAAGTGAATTAAAACCTTAAACAATCCAACATAAAGTAAAATAAAAGAAAATAAAAAAAATTAAATGAAAAGAAATTTAAACTAGAAAATGAAAATAAATAAAAGAAAATACAATTAGGAGGCTCAGTCCTCCATATCTTCAGGTTGTTCGTTGTCATCTTTGGGTTGGTTCTTCGGTTGTCTAAAAACAAAATCATGTCCCGGATACTGCATAATTGAGCCAAACTGGGTGAGGTCTACTCCACTCTGTGTCAACTGGAAGCTCATCATTCGGTGGAGTAGAGCTTAGTATTCGTGTTGGTACTTCATTTGGTCGTTGAACCAAGCTTGTTGTTGAGTCTGGTACTCATGTATTTTATTAACCCTTCCCTCTAAGTTTACCAACCTGTCTTTGGTGGTAGCGTTCTTGGAAGAGGTACCCTCACCCTTCCTACTACCTTGTCCTGCTTTTGTACCGCTAGTCAGGTGTTGCATGTAAGCAAAGGTTAATGTTTCACTTGGTTGCAATAAAACCTTGCCTGTGTCATATCGGACTCCGTGTTTGACACATAGGGTGGTGATTAGTTGGGAAAATAAATAACTTATGTTGTGATGCTTAGTTAAGTACACAACCTATTGTTGGATTACCATTCCCACATCGATTGAGCGCTCGATTTCTATGGCAAATTGCAAAATTGCCCACTCCCGATCGACAGTACTATAATGTAGGGTTGGCATTAACCTAGAACACACAAAGTACTGCCAGATACGGGAATGGGTCCTAAGGTGCTTAACTTGGAAAATGTTGACCATATCTCCCTTATACTCCCACTCTGCATAATCATCGGTGAGGGTGTTTATGATCTCGTCGTAATCAACCTGTGTTAGGTAGGTTTCATACCCGCTATCTTGGATATCCCTCGACCCATAATAGGAGTTTATAACTATCCTATTAAAGGGGACCTGAACGCCCCTCACCCATACCATTCCATCCCAAACTTCTGGGACATTTGTGTAGAATTCTCGGACCAACGAACTTACACCCGCTTCTGGGGCGTGCGCAAATTTTCTCCATCCTAACGGGTCAATTTTATCAAAAATTCCCATTACGCCCACTTGGCCAAAGTCCATACCTCTCTCGTTGACAAACCCCTTATTTCTTTTGGCGGCACCCTCATACCGCTCTTGTGCCTCCCGACTAACAAACCGAGAGGCATTGTAATTTTTTTCTTCGACCACTTTTCCCTTTCCTTTCAAACGACAACCCTCACCAGTCTTTCTTTTTGGAGCCATAAAAAAATTCTTATACTTCAAATAATTCACACCCAACAATTTATTCCAGAAAATCTAGAAAAACTCTAAAAATTACTCCCCTCTTATCCAAAATTTTCACTTAAATCCAAATTTCACATACAATTCACAGATTCCAAAAAATAATTACTAAATTGAGATAGAATTGTGAATAAATTTACCTCTTAGGAGTGCAATTGAACCCTTGAAGAAAAAGCCCCAAATTGATTGAAACCCTAGGTGTTGAAGATGAAGGGGCTTCTTGATTTTTAGAACAAATCTGTTGAAATTGATGGAGGAATACTTGTTAGCAATGATATAATGAAGAAATTATTGAGTAAAGTTTTAATTTTGGTGAGAAATTGAGAAGAAATTGGAGAGAAAGTGAGAGGTTGTTTGAGAGAAAATGAGAGAAAGTGTGGGAAAGTGAGGGAATTTTTTTTGAATTGTTTGGAATGTGCCCTAGTGCCTTTTTCTTCCAATTTTCAGAGGCGCGTCGTGGCATGATTTTTTCCCAGCCGCAGTATGGATAAAATTTTTAAATTTGTGCGTGAAATAGAACGTCCCTCGCCGCGGCGCGCACATTTTTTTGAAATTTTTTTTGAAACGAAACGTACCTCACTACGGCACAAATATTCCCCACCATGGCACACACATTTTTTTGAAAAATTGTCCTAAAACAGAAACTCAATTGCAGCGGACACACAAATTTTAAAATATTTGATTTTTTTGGAATTTTTGAAAATGGGTAACGTATTCACTGATAGGAACACTTTGTGTGACATTTTTAATGCATTTTCTTACTTATTTGGTTACACTTTGATCTTAATTGTGTTACTTTTAACTTAGTTTGTTGAAATGAGTCCCTAGATAGAATTGGTGTGTAAAAATGAGCAAAAATGAAGTTTTTAAGCTTTCTTGTTTAATGTAACTTTTCTTTTCTTATAAATTCTTAATTCTTTGTAGGGAATCTGCATTGGAGAGTTTAGGGTTTGTTACACTTGAAAAGGAAGGAGTGGAGGCCAAGAGACAATCAAAATAAAACTCAAATTTGAAGGAAATCGGAATTTTGACAAATTTCGTAGTCCAACTTCGCGGGGCTCTACCAGACAACTCAGAAGTCCAAAAATCATGAATGAGGTGTCATTGGAAAGCCCTACATGTCTCGTTTTAGTAATCGAGGGTTAATCTGTCCGAAAACTTGGATTTTGAATTCAACTCAAAAGAGCACGCCAAGTTCCACATCGAAATTAAAGCAAAGATTAGTAGAAAATTATCCTATAAAGGAGGTATAATGAGTCCCACATTGGAAAAAGAAGAGAAGATAGCCAACCAATTCTCCTATATAAGGAGCAAGGCTCCACCTTTCAAAATCATCTCTTCATTTGTATTAACCTTAGAGTAAAAGATTATTATCAAGATTTCTCAAGGACGTAAGGATCATCATCAAGACTTCTCAAGCTTCAAAAGTGTAATATTTATGTTTATTGTTTTTAATTATTTTTGTTATTGTATTGAAGTTATTTGTTTTGGATTCTTTTATTGGAAATATGATTTATTTGCTATATGTCTTGTTTATTTTCATATTTGGTTCAAGCATTCAATTTGATTGTTAATGATATGTAGTTATGAATTCATGAACTATGATTATGTGTAAGGATTTTCACTTTAATTTACATATGTAGTATTATATGGTTCGAAAGATATAGGGTTCATATATCATTGGCAGTTAGTTGTACTACATATGAACGTTTTCTATGTGGTGATGAAAAGTATCATATTGCCTGTTAGGATTCTCATAGGGAAATCCTTATGAGGTTCTAATCAAAAGGTGAAACTTGTAAAAGTGTGTGTGAGGATTGCAAGGTAATTATTTATGGTTTGACACCCATAGTGTTAGCTTGTATTCGAACTATATTCATGAAAGCTTAATGATCTACTTTGATTTTCACATGGTTAGACGTTTCTGCTATGTTTAAGTCGGGTAAAATATCTAGGTAATGGACGTTTCCTATATCTTAGAGAATTTAGAAGAATATGTTGGGTATTTGAGGTTGTTGCCCTTATTCTCAAGGGTTCGATTCTTATATATGCTTACGGGATTGAATTCGTTGCTATTAGTCATGACAATCTGATTGAATGCTTGATTATCGATGGTTGTGTGAATGGAGATGATCACTTGTATATAATTGTTGTTTTGCTTTTAGTTAAAAACCGATTCCAAAACCCCATAAATTCTTGTACGCATTATATATTTGTGAATATTTATTATACTAACACTTATTGTAGGTGTCCCTTCAGACCCCGGTCCCTAACAATCCCTTATTTGTCCATTACTACATTGATAGGGTTATTGATATGCAAGTAATTGCAGGTTTATCAAATGGCACCGTTGCCGGGGATTGAAAAATCTCTAACTTTAAGTGTCAATGATTTTTGTGTTATAATCAGAGTTTCTGCTTTATGTGTTGCATGGTTGTTTCAAATTTTGTAGCATGCTAGCTTAAATTTTGATATCATATGTAAATTGTATCATCTTATTTTTGTTTCTTTTTGTGAGTTTAGTTAAATATTTTATTGTTGCAAGTGTGTAAAATCGTAAAAGTAGACAAAGACCCTTTTGTTAATATTGGCCTTAACCCTTCATTTGTACCCTACTAAGGACTCTTGAGGTTGAGGGCAGCCTTTATTAACACTTGGAGAACAGTCTAACACATAAGTTGATTTCTTAGCTGAGTAAGGAGCATATATGGTGGTGTCTAGAAAAGGACCCTTGGTGACAGGTTTTAAATTGGATCTTAGAGATGCTATAGACTGTGCCAAAACCACTATGTGGGAGTAGCTAATCAGGGTTTTGACCTCAATTAATTGAGTAGCCTCCGTAGCATAATGAGTCCTCCCTCTCGCTTATTCCTGATCTGGCCATTCATGCTCTTTAAAACAAAGGAAAGAACTTATGTCTAGGCAACTATCCCTATATAGTAGCTCACCAATAGTAGTGGATTCTATTGGGCTCGACTTACAACTTGGAATCAATAGGGATATTAACTAAGTTCATTTCATGTAAAATTTTTTGTTTGTAACTTAAGTTATATCAAATTAAACATGACCTTGTCAAGGGTAGTTGTTCTGTAGTCCCATTGCACAATGAAGTTCTCTGTTCTAGTACCTAAGTGATAAAGTTAAAAACTAAAATAGACATAGGAGCAAAGATCCTTCATCTCATTTCAAAAATGGTTTAAATGTCTAAATAAGGGATCATTGTTCGCTTTTCTTAGTGATCTTCGTTACTAACTTATCTAGTTTTGTAGGTATAACTCTCCATGACTTATCAAAAGGAGAGGAAGAATCCCTGAACCATAAGGTATTAACTCTTCATGCACACAAGAAGGAACCCACAAGGTGAACTAAGGCCTCTGGACAACGAGTTAGAAAGGACAATTCAGAAAATCAAGAGCACACAAAGGCGAGTAGTCACATCTTAAGAAGAAAGTGTTTGTGTGGGTGAGTCTGAGAGTTCAAGGGTACATCAAGAAGAGTTCAAGGGTACATCACGTATTAGTAGAAGAAAAAGAAGAAGAGGAGGAGGAGGAACAAGTAGTAATTCAAATTCCAATGGCTCAAACAATTCGAGCTTTATCCAATCCAGTTGGAGGAGGAGCTGCACCTCTTTGTATCACTTATCCTAATCCTGGCAATGGACTTACAGCTGAGATTGAATTGAAGAGTGGATTCTTGCATCATCTACCCAAGTTTCATAGACTCAACAATGAAGATCCAAATTACCATTTGAAAGAGTTTGAGTTCATATGTGGAAGCATGTTGATGAGTGCTCGAAAAGCACTAATATTTCGTGATTAATTGTGCGTAATTGATTGATATATAGATTTATTATGATTATTATTTTGATTATTTTCATAAATCTATCCATTCGGAGTCACGGGTATATTTTAGTGCATTTCAGGTGTTTTTAGCGTCAAATGAGTCAAATGATGAAATCACGCAAAGACGGGACACCTACGGCGCTCGGATCACAAGTTACGGGCTAATCAAGACAAAATATGTAAGCCTTACATATAGTGCCATCACATATGTAAGGGGGGACGTGAACAGAAGGAAATCATTGCGCGCCGCGGCGAGAGAATTGCATGCCGCGGCGTGAGGCTCTCGGGTTGAATTCTGGAAAACAATGAAGCATCGCGCGCCGCGGCGGGAGAATTGCATGCCGCGGCGGGGAGCTCTCGGGTTTTTGCATATTTTTCAGAAATTGTGTTGCGCCGCGGCGGGGAAAATGCATGCCGCGGCGCGCCTATTCCTATGGCACATAGGATTCGTGTAAACCCTTACATCTATAAAAACCCCCTTAGAGTCCCCCTTACAGACAACTCGAAATAAGAACTCCAATTCATACACAACTCATTCTCTTCTCAATTTTGCGACCCAAACACGACATTCAATCAGCTTTGAGAGCGTTGCCACACTATAACGAAGCGAGAGATACCATTCTAAGGATTCAAGGAAGCCAACGACGATCGAAGATAAAGCTTACGGAGGAGTACGTCAACCGATCCATAAGCGGTATTTAGATTTAGGTTTTCCTTGTTGTTATAGAATTAATTTATCTTCTCCATTTGTTAAAGTGTATGATCATATTTTATTTGTCTATGAATAACAATATGAACATGAGCGGCTAGTTTCATTATGGATGTTTAGTCTGTGTTGCCATGTTTGCTAGGATTGTGTATGGTGTATTTAATTGATTTATGAATGAATTACTTTTTGATTAAGAGCATGTTTAAATGTTTGATTATGAATAATCATGGGCCAATTTGGTGTTCGTAGTTAGACTGAAAAATCTGAGATTTTAGTTAGAGGAACGTCACCTTAACTCTTTTCCGAAACACTTAATCAAAGCTTCAAGTTAGTGACTTAGTCATAGCATTAATTTGATTGGCATGTTTTCCTTGCGCATAATTTGATTGCTATTTAATTTACCCCCGCCAAAGGCAGTTAATTAGTTAATCAACAAAGAGACCTACCCCCGCCAAAAGGAGTTTCGTAATTAAAAGGAAAGCCGGTAGTTTTAATTCATATAGGACGTTCATGCATATCACCATACCTTTTCGATGCAAACATGGTTAACCAAGCTAAACGTCCATACATCCTCTATTGATATTTGATTTGATTGAATCGATTGTCTGATTGCCATTTTGATTTCGTGTGATTTTCTTATGATTGTTCCCGTTACCAAAACCAAACAAACTCTTTTTACAGTTTTATTAGCATTAGGATTCTAGTTACTTAGAGTTTTAGTTTCACTAGAACTCTATTTAATTAGTGTTTTATTTTCATTAGAACTCCATTTAGATTAAAAAGCTAGTTATTTAAGACCACTGCAATTCCTTGAGAGACCGACCTTGGAAGTTGCTTATCACTTTACTACGAGTGATTCGTACACTTGCGAGTACACATTTTAACACATCAAGTTTTTGGCGCCGTTGCCGGGGAATTGGCGTTTTGAATAATTTTCTTTTTAACTTTTTAGAGTTTCTTAATTTTTTTTTTTATTTGTTTATTTATTTTATTTGTTATCTTTTATTTATTTATTTATTTTATTTTTATTTTTATTTTATTCAAAAAAAAAAATTCAAAAAAAAAAAATCAGAAAATAAAAAAATCAAAAAAATAGTGTTTTTAATTGCTTAATGTGTGGTGCTTTGATTTCTCTGTTGTTTTTGTTAGTTTTTGAAAGGTACCATTCATCAACAACATCAACAAATTTTAAAATGCACCTAATCAGGCTGGATACTGAAATCCAAGAGCCAATACAAATGAAGAGCTGCATGATATGACAGACATAGAGGTATGTAGCATTTGTGGTTTATATGGGCATTATGCTAATGTTTGCACTTTTGCAGGTGATTACTATGCATCCCCTAATCCAAACTTTGATTTTAATGAGAGATGTCACCCACCTTGGAATGATCCTTATTTCAGTACCTATAATCCTGAGTGGGGAAATCACCATAATTCTTCATGGCAAGCAAACTTTACCCCACCTTATGCCCAATACAACATGCAAAGCTCAAATTCATATGACCCACCGTATGCCCAATACAACATGCAAAGCTCAAATTTTCAACCATATGACCCACCTTATGCACAATACCAAATGCAAAGCTCAAGTTTTCATCAATATCCATCTAGGGCCACCTTCGAAGAGAGCTTGAATTCTTTCATACAAGGAAGTAGAGTTTCTAATCAACCTAGGAAGCCAACCTTAGAGGAAACCTTGAATATTTTCATACAATCTACTAGTGAAAGGATGGAGTCTATAGAGGCATCAATAAACAGAATAGAAATGCAAGTTGGGCAATTAGCGGAACAAATTCAAAAACAAGAAGAGTTGCCCACTCAAATTAAGCAAGTGAAGGATGACATAATCCTTCAAAGTGGTAACAATTTTGAAAATTTTTATTTTCCTGAGACTTTTGATGATTTACCACTTTGTGTAGAAAATACAGGTAGGGAGCAAGCAATTCTCAAAGAATGTCAAGCCGAAGAATATCAAATTCTACAAACTTCTAAGGAGAACAAGGAGGAATTATCTTCACCTCCCATGCCACACAAGGCACCTAAGACTTGCACATCTCCAAATTATTTTCTATACCACTTCCACAAAAAAGTGTGTGCTGTGCTTCATGGAAAACAACTACCGAGATGGAAGGACAAGCTTAATGACATCTTAGCTCGGAAAATTGATATCACACACTTCAAAATCTTTGATGATGGTGGATAGAAAAGAATTAGCAACGTCTTGCTAAGACGTTAAAGAAAGCGCTTGGTGGGAGGCAACCCACCACATTCGGTAGTATTAACTTCTTTTCTTTTCTTTATTTTGTTTTTATTTAGTTTTACATTCTTTTATTTCTTTTTATTTTATTTTGGATTGTTTAACTTTGTTTGATGTTTTTGTGTCTTCAATTGCCTTAGTTATAATTAAAAATTGGGTTTGAATGTGAATTGTGTGCATACACTTTGAGGTTCAATATATGTTCATACATTCTTCATGAGAGAAGCGAGGAACAGTGAACCGGAGCATAGCGAGTAACGACACAATTTCATACGAAAGGGGGGTAACTTCTTACACTTTTTCTTAATTTCTTTTGTTCTTCTTTTTCACATTGAGGACAATGCAGAAAGTAGGTTGGGGGTGGGAAGAATATTCCATGAGCATGAAATATGACCAATTTTTAATTTTTAACTTTGTCACTTGAATTGTTTTTAGTTAGTGTCGTGTCTACTTGATTCAATCCGAAAATCTATGATATTAACATGATTGTAATGACAATGACATATGAGAGATGTTAGATTTTTACCTAAGCAACGAAGCACATAAATGTTGGATTCATCTAATTTGAGAATTTTGTGGTACATGTGGTATGTATGTATGGTTAGTTTAACTATTCTGATTTGTGGAATGTATGCATGTTCATGATATGTTTTAAGTCTCAACAATCTCTAGAACTCATTTGAAAACACGTTGAAGCGAAATAATAGAAACAAACACCACTTAGAAAATGATTTAGGCCATCTTTGGACCGTTTGGACTTTTCATGCCTCCCCGCAATATTTTATCAATAGCACACCCTTGAACTCAACATTGACATACATTGAACTACCCTTAGTGATAAGAGTACTTAATGTAATATTTGATTTTCATGAGCAATTATGTTGTGTTTATCTTGCTTCATCACAAAAAAAAAAAAAAAAAAAAAAAAAAAAAAAAATGATGATGATTGAAACAGTAAGCAAGAATAAAAAAAAGAGAAGAAAATCAAGCAAAAGATCCAAAGGACATTTGAATTGAAGGGAGGATGGAAAAGAACACTTGGTAGAAAAAAAAAAAAGGGTTGAAAATATGTTTGTGAAATAAAAGGTACTCTTATCATATGAAAACATCATTTTTGTACTTTCATGATCACACACCTAGCCACAACTTTACAAGCTTAATGAAGTCCTATTGATTCTAGGTAATTTAGTTTCTATATTAGTGGAGATGAGTTTGAAAAATGAGCATATGGAGTTTGTAAGTGCAAAAATTCACATTCATATTTTACTTGCACATTTATGAGATATTGAAATGTAATCTATGAATATCATGCATGACACGGTCAGATAGTGTAACTAACGGGTTTGTGGTTTGATTGGTTGTTCAAAATTCGATTACCATGATGAGTTTGATGTTTGGACTGTTTTTGAGCTTAGGTGATGTTTAACTATTTCATGTATCATTCGTTATTAACAATTTTTGAGACGTATGCATGGATTGATTCAAGTATTGTTAGAGTCTTTATTAGTTTTGAGTCTTTATTTGTGTCAGTTACGATGTTTGTGGGTATCATCACTGGAAACCCTCACGAGACTATAACTCGTCCACTAGGGCCACCTAGGGGTTTAAAGGCTTGTTGCATACGCTAAATGCAACCGTGACAATCTACGGAAGTGATTTAGGTTAGGTTAGTTTATTTTCTTTGTTTTGATTTTAGTTTTTAGATCGCTTCACTTGCTAGAGACTAGCAAGAAGCTGGTTGGGGGTTGTGATGAGTGCTCGAAAAGCACTAATATTTCGTGATTAATTGTGCGTAATTGATTGATATATAGATTTATTATGATTATTATTTTGATTATTTTCATAAATCTATCCATTCGGAGTCACGGGTATATTTTAGTGCATTTCAGGTGTTTTTAGCGTCAAATGAGTCAAATGATGAAATCACGCAAAGACGGGACACCTACGGCGCTCGGATCACAAGTTACGGGCTAATCAAGACAAAATATGTAAGCCTTACATATAGTGCCATCACATATGTAAGGGGGGACGTGAACAGAAGGAAATCATTGCGCGCCGCGGCGAGAGAATTGCATGCCGCGGCGTGAGGCTCTCGGGTTGAATTCTGGAAAACAATGAAGCATCGCGCGCCGCGGCGGGAGAATTGCATGCCGCGGCGGGGAGCTCTCGGGTTTTTGCATATTTTTCAGAAATTGTGTTGCGCCGCGGCGGGGAAAATGCATGCCGCGGCGCGCCTATTCCTATGGCACATAGGATTCGTGTAAACCCTTACATCTATAAAAACCCCCTTAGAGTCCCCCTTACAGACAACTCGAAATAAGAACTCCAATTCATACACAACTCATTCTCTTCTCAATTTTGCGACCCAAACACGACATTCAATCAGCTTTGAGAGCGTTGCCACACTATAACGAAGCGAGAGATACCATTCTAAGGATTCAAGGAAGCCAACGACGATCGAAGATAAAGCTTACGGAGGAGTACGTCAACCGATCCATAAGCGGTATTTAGATTTAGGTTTTCCTTGTTGTTATAGAATTAATTTATCTTCTCCATTTGTTAAAGTGTATGATCATATTTTATTTGTCTATGAATAACAATATGAACATGAGCGGCTAGTTTCATTATGGATGTTTAGTTTGTGTTGCCATGTTTGCTAGGATTGTGTATGGTGTATTTAATTGATTTATGAATGAATTACTTTTTGATTAAGAGCATGTTTAAATGTTTGATTATGAATAATCATGGGCCAATTTGGTGTTCGTAGTTAGACTGAAAAATCTGAGATTTTAGTTAGAGGAACGTCACCTTAACTCTTTTCCGAAACACTTAATCAAAGCTTCAAGTTAGTGACTTAGTCATAGCATTAATTTGATTGGCATGTTTTCCTTGCGCATAATTTGATTGCTATTTAATTTACCCCCGCCAAAGGCAGTTAATTAGTTAATCAACAAAGAGACCTACCCCCGCCAAAAGGAGTTTCGTAATTAAAAGGAAAGCCGGTAGTTTTAATTCATATAGGACGTTCATGCATATCACCATACCTTTTCGATGCAAACATGGTTAACCAAGCTAAACGTCCATACATCCTCTATTGATATTTGATTTGATTGAATCGATTGTCTGATTGCCATTTTGATTTCGTGTGATTTTCTTATGATTGTTCCCGTTACCAAAACCAAACAAACTCTTTTTACAGTTTTATTAGCATTAGGATTCTAGTTACTTAGAGTTTTAGTTTCACTAGAACTCTATTTAATTAGTGTTTTATTTTCATTAGAACTCCATTTAGATTAAAAAGCTAGTTATTTAAGACCACTGCAATTCCTTGAGAGACCGACCTTGGAAGTTGCTTATCACTTTACTACGAGTGATTCGTACACTTGCGAGTACACATTTTAACACATCACATGTGCCCTAAGGTAGCTGACCCTAATATTCTAAGGATGAAAGCGTTCCCATTCTCTTTGGAAGGCAAGGCTAGGACATGGTTGTTTGAGCTAGAGTCTAACACTATCAACACTTGGGAGAGGATGAAGGCTGAATTTTTGACCAAGTACTTCCCAGCTTCTAAGGTCACTAACTTGAGGAAGAAAATAAGTGGAATTCAGCAAAGTTCTGATGAAACCTTCTGCACTTATTGGGAGAGATTTAAGGCATTGGCGGTAGCATGCCCTAACCATGGATATAGAGAAGATGCTCTCCTCACATATTTCTATGAAGGACTTGACCCTTCCGAAAGGAGTCTCTTAGATGTTGCTGCTCAAGGATCTTTCCTAGATAAGACACCAGCAGATGCTAAGGAACTTTTGGCTCAACGTGCTCTAAATATCAGGGAGCCAACTCTACTAGGGATGGTATTAAGGTGAACTCTAACTCTGCTCTTGAAAAGAAGGTGAACAAAATCTCTACTATGTTAGCCCAAATGATGCAAACAAACCAAGGAGTCCCCATGGCACAAGTGTGTGGTATGTGTTCTATACAAGGGCATCCAACAGATCAATGCCCTCAACTAATTCAGAATGGAGGATGGGAGACCTTAAATGCTATTGGATTTCAAGGGAATCAAGGAGGACAAAGGTACAATCCCTTCTCAAACACTTACAATCTAGGGCTTAAAGATCACACAAACTTTTGATGGTCCAACAATGATAATGTTTTGAACCCTCAACAACAAGGGCAACCCTTCTCACTCCCTTCAAGTTTGTATACAAGGCCTCAGGTACCTCAAACTTTTGGTCCTATAAATTCTACTAAAGTTAACTATGATGATATCTTAAAGTCTCTTGCTCAAGGGCAACAGGGTTTAACAAATGTCACTGAGGCTTTAGCTACAGGTCAGAAATCCCATTCCATTGAACTTACAGATATCAAGAAGCAATTGGGACAAGTAGTGGATTTCATGGGAAAGATTCATGAGACTGGAAAACTACCAAGCCAAACTGAACCCAACCCTATCATAGAACACGCCAAGGTGATGGAAACTTGAAGTGGTAAAGTTTTACAAGATCTTTCAAAAGCCCAGAAGAAATCCCAAGTGACCCATATTAACGATGAGAACATAAAAGCCCGACAGAATGGACTAGAAGTAGACCCTGCTACTTCAAAGGCCGAAACTCAACCACCCAAGAACTCTGTGGTGTTAAAAGGTAATAATGTTAACTCTGAGAATTCAGTTAACACTAACAAGTTTGCTCGTGTTCCTTTTCCCAACAGATTTGCAAAGACCAAGAAGGATGAGTCTGATCAAGCCATTCTCGAAATTTTTAAAAAGGTGGAAGTGAACATGCCCTTGATTGAATGTCTCAAGCAAGTACCTAAGTATGCCAAGTTTCTTAAAGATCTATGCACCACAAGGAGGCAAACTCGTGAGAAAGAGGTGGTAAAAATGAATGAAACAGTGTCTGCAATCTTGCAAAGGAAACTACCTCCTAAGTTGAAGGATCCAGGGAGTATTTCTATCCCTTGTGTGATTGGTAACACTAGGTTTGAGAATGTTATGCTAGACTTAGGAGCATCCATCAATGTTATGCCTTATAGTATTTATCAATCTCTAGGTCTAGTAGCATTAAAGAAATATAAGGTTATCATTCAATTGGTTGATCGATCTAACAAACACCCATTGGGTTATGTAGAAGATGTTCTTGTGTAGGTTAATGAACTCATCTTTCCTACAGATTTCTACGTTCTAGACATGGAAGACTCGCCTATTGAATCAACTCCAATGCTTTTAGGTCGACCTTTCATGAGAACAGCAAGAACCAAGATCGATGTATATGAAGGATCACTCACCATGGAGTTTGAGGGAGAAATAATAAACTTCAACATCTTCGAAGCTATGAGGTATCCACTTTTTGAGGTTAAACCTTGTTATTCTGTTGATATGCTAGATGAACTAGCACAAAGGTTCTCTGAAGCCATGAACGAAGATGAGTTGGCAACAATTATCTCTCAAGGAGTTGGATACAATGAGAAAGGTGAAATGACGCCAATAGATGAGTTATTGGAGGACACTGAACCATTTGTGATTGAAACTATAGCCTCCCTTGAGAATCAGCATGTTCGAACTACACCAAGGTATGGCTCTCTATCTTTAGCTGTTCCTGTTTTTACTAACAAGTTGTTACCTTCAATTAAGCAGGCTCCAAAACTTGAACTCAAGCCTCTATCTGACCACTTGAAGTATGCATATTTGGGAGAAAATGAGACCTTACTAGTCATTATGTCGTCAAAATTGGAGGATAGACAAGAAGCAAAGCTCGTGGAAGTGTTAAAGAAGTGTAAAACTGCAATTGGTTGGACCTTGGCAGATATCAAGGGAATTAGTCCAACAACTTGTGTCCACAAAATTTTATTAGAAGATGGCGCCAAGCCTACCATAGAGGCCCAAAGACGTCTCCATCCCCCTATGATGGAGGTAGTGAAGAAGGAGATTATCAAGCTCTTAGATTGCGGAGTCATTTACCCTATCTCTGACAGCAAATGGGTCTCTCCAATTCAAGTTGTTACCAAGAAAAGTGGCGTGACTGTTGTAAAGAATGTTGATAATGAGCTTGTGCCTCAAAGAGTTGTTACTAGATTTCGTATTTGCATTGATTATAGGAAGCTCAATGCCACCACAAGGAAGGACCACTTTCCCTTACCCTTCATTGATCAGATGCTCGAAAGGTTAGCTGGTTATCCTTTCTATTATTTCTTGGATGGTTATAGTGGTTATAATCAGATTTGTATCTCTCAAGAAGATCAAGAGAAGACCACTTTCACTAGCCCTTTCGGTACGTTTGCCTATCGTCGTATGCCCTTTGGTTTGTGCAATGCCCCAGGTACATTTCAACGTTATATGCTATCCATTTTCTCTGACTACATTGAAAGCATTATTGAAGTCTTTATGGACGACTTTAGTGTTTTTGGTAAGAATTTTGATGCATGTATGGAGAATTTGGAACTCATTCTCAAGAGATGTATTGAAACTAACCTTGTTTTAAATTGGGAAAAGTGCCACTTCATGGTGACACAAGGGATTGTTCTAGGCCATATAGTGTCTGCTAGAGGGATTGAGGTAGATAAGGCTAAAGTTGATCTTGTGCGTCACTTACCTTGCCCCACAACTGTGAGGGAAGTTCGTTCCTTTCTTGGTCATGCAAGTTTCTACAAGAGGTTTATCAAGGATTTTTCTAAGATAGCCAGACCCTTGTGTTCACTACTTCAGAAGGATGTATCTTTTGTGTTTGATAAGAAGTGTAAGGAAGCTTTTGAGAATCTCAAAGAGTTATTGATAACTTCTCCTATCATATGCCCTCCAGATTGGTCATTACCCTTTGAACTGATGTGTGATGCCTCAGACTATGCTATTGGCACAGTTTTGGGACAAAGGAAGGACAAGAAGCCCTATGCTATCTATTATGCCTCTAGGAATCTTAGTGATACGCAATTAAATTATTCAACAACAGAAAAAGAGCTCATTGCTGTGTTTTTTGCTTTAGATAAATTTCGTTCTTATTTGTTGCAAACTAAAGTTACTATTTACACTGACCATGCAGCACTTAAATACCTCATGACAAAGAAGGATTCAAAGCCAAGGCTAATCAGATGGGTGCTTCTACTTAAGGAGTTCGATTTTGAGATCAAGGATAAGAAGGGAAGCGAGAACGTCATGGCTGATCACTTAAGTAGAATTGCTCATGAGGGAGAAGCCCTACCATTGCAAGAATCATTCCCAGATGAACAACTCTTTAGAATTGAGGTAATGGATCCTTGGTATGTAGACATTGTCAATTATATTATAACTAAGGAATTCCCTGCTGATTTACCTCATGCTAGTAGAGAGAGACTTAAGTCTCAAGCTAGGCATTATATGTGGGATGAACCCTATTTGTGGAAATATTATGCTGATCAAATAATTAGGAGATGTGTCCCTGATCTTGAACAAAGATCCATACTTGCATTTTGCCATTCTGAATCTTGTGGTGGCCACTTTGGAGCTCGTAGGACAGCCCTTAAGGTGCTAGATAGTGGATTTTATTGGCCTACCATTTTTAGGGATGCATATAAATATTGCATGACGTGTGATCGATGTCAAAGGATAGGAAACATTGGTCCACGAGATCAAATGCCTCTGCATAATGTGAGTGCTGTGAAAATTTTTGATATATGGGGTATTGATTTCATAGGACCTTTCCCTTCCTCAAATGGTTTCATGTATATTTTGTTAGCTGTGGATTATTTCTCAAAGTGAGTGGAAGCAAAAGCCACTCAGACTAATGATTCTAAAGTTGTTGCAGGATTTTTGAGGACTAACGTATTTAGCAGGTTTGGAATGCCTCGAGTGCTCATTAGTGATGGTGGTTCTCACTTCTGCAATCGTACGATTGAAGCTTTGCTTAAGAAATATCACATCACCCATAAGATTGCAATGCCTTATCATCCACAAACTAGTGGACAAGCTGAAGTTTCAAATCGAGAAATCAAGAGAATTTTGGAAAAGATTGTCGAGCCAACACGAAAGGATTGGAGTTTCAGACTTGATGATGCATTATGGGCGTATCAGACAGCTTACTAAACACCAATTGGGATGTCTCCATTCAGAGTGGTTTATGGGAAAGCTTGTCATCTGCCGGTTGAGCTTGAACATAAAGCATGGTGGACGGTGAAGAAATTTAATGTGGATATTGATGAAGCAGGTCTGTATAGAAAGCTTCAGCTGAATGAGCTTAAGGAGATAAGAAATGAAGCCTATGACTTTGCATGATTGTACAAGGAACGGACTAAGGCATTTCATGACAAGATGATTAGAAGAAAGTATTTCACCATAGGACAGAAAGTCCTTCTCTACCATTCCAGACTTAAACTTTTTCCTGGTAAGTTACGTTCTAGATGGATTGGACCGTTTGTTGTTACTAATATTTTTCCCCATGGAGCAGTGCAGATAAAGTGTACAACAACAGGAAATGAATTCAAGGTGAATGGCCATTGATTGAAACCTTACTATAAGAGTTTTGAGGAGCAAGCTATGGAGGAAATGAATCTCAAAAACCCGCCATCCATTTAATAAGTGCGAATGAAGAGTCTAGACTGAAGACTATAAACATTAAGCACTACTTGGGAGGCAACCCAATTCATTCAGAAGCTGTGGAGGAGCTATCAAAAGCAGATTTACAATTCTATCCCTCTACTTCTTTTGATTGAACTATATATGTTATTTAATTATTTTATTTGCTTTTTATTGTGTTTGTTTTATTGTGAATATCTTCACCATTTCCATATTCTATATAACATGCTTTATTCTGTTACATTGAGGACAATGTAGAGTTTAGTTGTGGGGGAGCGATTTATATGTTGGCATGTTTTTAATTCATCTTTTAACAAAATCTAAAAAAAAAAAAATTCTTGTTTTTTAGGTTAGTTTTGAGTCTATTTGTTTTGTTTTGAGTCTTAGGATGCCCTTAACTGTCTAGGATGAGCATATCTTTGAAATTATGGTTGAAAGATAAACACAAGATCAAAATGATTTCTACATGCTATTCTTTGGTTAATTGGGAATCATATGACTTGTAGTAGATGAGGAGCTGAACTTTGGTACAAATTTTGAGCATGCTAAGACTTGTTTTGATTCATATGGACCCTTATGTGAGCTTTTGAGCCTATTTATGCATTCTTTGTTGAGAGTTGATATGAAATCATAAATTTTTTGGCTATAATCTATTGTTAAACCTCATTGTTCCTTCAAATTTAATCGATTGCATGTCATAGAATTACAATAGACTAGAGAGTTTACTAGAACTTGTTTATGTGATTTTCAAAGCTTTGAATCATAATATGCCCTGATTTTGGAAAGGATAAAGGCACCTAGGATATCCACCATTTCTAAATTACCATGTGTCTCCATTTGTGTTCACAAGATGCACACCCGTTAGTTTTAACCCCATTGAGCTTTACATGTGAAGAACCTTTGTTTCATTAACCTTAATATCTCTCTACCATGAGTTTAGTGTAGTATACCTCTACCCTGATCAAGTAGGGCGTAACTTTATTATCTTTGTGGAGATGTGTTATAAAACAAGTGTGGGGGTGTTAAAAGAAAAGGCAAAAAGAAAAAGAAAATTCATTGTGGGCCGTGAAGTTTGAAAAAGAAACAGAAAAGAAAAGTATTTGCTATAAAAAAAATAGTGGGATCAGATTGTATTATCTAAATGAAAGTTATGTCCTAATTTTCGACGTATGTTTGTTCCCACATTTAAGAATGATGTCTGTGCCTAACATGATGAAATCTTGCCCTTAATGGTGTTATAAGATGGCTTATATGTGCTCTGCTAGATCTTTGAATTCTTTATCCATTCATTTCATAAAACCCTAGCCTAGCCCTATTACAACCCTTATCAAGTCCTTTTTGATCATTAAAATGGGCAACCCTTGATCTGTTGGAGATTATTCACAGAAATGAGCATATGGTTAAGGTCTATTTGTGCACGTAATTGATATCTTCATGAGATTTATTAAATTTTTTTTTCTTTTCAATAAAGTGCCTTTGTTTCTTGTATATGTGAGTTATTTGTTGCCTTACAATTTGTTCTCTCACATATCATTGAGTGAAAAGCTTTTAAGCATGGGCCTTACATCTAAGTGAAAATAGAGTGCATACCTTGGTGAGGATAAATCTAAACTTGTCTGAAACATGTTGAGCTCCATTGATTCACCATTGTCCTACCATGTCTTACTTGCTCATATGAGGATCATGCATGTCAATTAAACTCTCGAATTTCTTGTTTTGATTTTTGATTAAGTGTTAAAATCTTGAAACATATGTTCAGGGCAATAAAGTTAGTTTATTAGTATTTTTTTTGAGTCTGTTAGTAAATAAAGGTCTTGGTTGATGTTTTGCTAAAGGACTAGCAAAAGCAAAGTGTGGGACAATTTGATAGGAATACTTTGTGTGACATTTCTAATGCATTTCCTTACTTATTTGGTTACACTTTGATCTTAATTGTGTTACTTTTAACTTAGTTTGTTGAAATGAGTCCCTAGATAGCATTGGTGTGTAAAAATGAGCAAAAATGAAGTTTTTGAGCTTTTCTTGTTTAATGTAACTTTTCTTTTCTTATAAATTCTTAATTCTTTGTAGGGAATCTGCATTGGAGAGTTTAAGGCTTATTACACTTGAAAAGGAAGGAGTGGAGGCCAAGAGACAATCAAAATAAACTCAAATTTGAAGGAAATCGGAATTTTGACAAATTTCGTAGTCCAACTTTGCGGGGCTCTACTAGACAACTCAGAAGTCCAAAAATCATGAATGAGGTGTCATTGGAAATCCCTACATGTCTAGTTTTCAGAACCTCCAAGAACTTGATCATATCTATTTTTATGGATGAGATATTCTCGTTTTAGTAATCGAGGGTCAATCTGTCCGAAAACTTGGATTTTGAATTCAACTCAAAAGAGCACACCAAGTCTCACATCGAAATTAAAGTAAAGATTAGTAGAAAATTATCCTATAAAGGAGGTATAATGAGTCCCACATTGGAAAAATAAGAGAAGATAGCCAACCAATTCTCCTATATAAGGAGCAAGGCTCCACCTTTCAAAATCATCTTTTCATTTGTATTAACCTTAGAGTAAAAGATTATTATCAAGATTTCTCAAGGACGTAAGGATCATCATCAAGACTTCTCAAGCTTCAAAAGTGTAATATTTATGTTTATTGTTTTTAATTATTTTTGTTATTGTATTGAAGTTATTTGTTTTGGATTCTTTTATTGGAAATATGATTTATTTGCTATATGTCTTGTTTATTTTCATATTTGATTAAAGGATTCAATTTGATTGTTAATGATATGTAATTATAAATTCATGAACTATGATTATGTGTAAGACTTTTCACTCTAATTTACATATGTAGTCTTATATGGTTCGAAACATATAGGGTTTATATATCATTGGCAGTTAATGGTACTACATATGAACGTTTTCTATGTGGTGATGAAAAGTATCATATTGCCTATTAGGATTCTCATAGGGTGATCCTTATGAGGTTCTAATCAAAAGGTGAAACTTGTAAAAGTGTGTGTGAGGATTGCAAGGTAATTATTTATGGTTTGACACCCATAGTCTTAGCTTGTATTCGAACTATATTCATGAAAGCTTAATGATCTACTTTGATTTTCACATGGTTAGACATTTCTGCTATGTTTAAGTAGGGTAAAATATCTAGGTAATGGACGTTTCCTATATCTTAGAGAATTTAGAAGAATATGTTGGGTATTTTAGGTCGTTGCCCTTATTCTCAAGGGTTCGATTCTTATGCATGCTTACGGGATTGAATTCGTTGCTATTAATCATGACAATCTGATTGAATGCTTGATTATCTATGGTTGTGTGAATGGAGATGATCACTTGTATATAATTTTTGTTTTGCTTTTAGTTAAAAACTGATTCCAAAACCCCATAAATTCTTGTACACATTATATATTTGTGAATATTTATTATACTAACACTTATTGTAGGTGTCCCTTCAGTCCCCGATCCCTAACGATCCCTTATTTGTCCATTACTACATTGATAGGGTTATTGATATGCAACTAATTGCAGGTTTATCATTCACTCCAAACCAAGATTTGGGAATGTCCTCATTTCCATGAAAAACTTTTAAAAATAAAAGTACGATAAAAATAATGAAAGAATAAAATGATCAAAGAAACGAAAGAAATACAATACTGAATGGGTGCCTCCCATTGAGGGCTTAATTTTACGTCTTAGGAAGACATGGCCGCTCTCGTGTCTAAGAATCGTGGAGACGTATGGTTTCTATGCTTTTCAAATTATTGTCTCCTTCCAAGTATGGCTTGACACGATGCCCGTTCACTTTTAACGATTCTTGTGTTTTAAAATTGAACAAATCGACCACTCCATGTGGAAATACATTTGCAATTGTGTATGGTCCACTCCATCTAGAATTTAGTTTTCCTGGAAACAAATGCAAGCGTGAATTAAATAACAGAACTTTCATTCCAGGAACTAAAGACTTACTAATGAGCCCTTTGTCATGATAGCGCTTAGTACGCTCCTTATAAATCTTGGCGTTCTCATAAGCTTCGTCCCAAATTTCTTCAAGTTCGCTCAGTTGGAGTAGTTGTTTTTCCCCAGCTTTTGTCATGTCCATGTTGAGCTCTTTAATTGCCCAATAAGCTCTATGCTCTAGCTCAACGGGTAGGTGACATGCCTTACCAAATATTAACCGGTAGGGGCTCATACCAATGTGTGTCTTATACGCTGTACGATATACCCACAAGGCATCATTCAACTTAACTGACCAATCCTTCCTTGAGGGGCACACTGTGCGTTCCAATATTCCCTTGATTTGTCGGTTGCTCACTTCCACTTGCCCCGAAGTTTGGGGATGGTATAGGGTAGCCACTGTATGAGAAATGTTGTACTTTTTCAAAAGCCCATCAAAGAGCCTATTGCAAAAGTGGCTGCCTCCATCACTATTGATCGCTCTTGGTGTTTCAAACCTGCTAAAAATGTTATCCTTCAAAAATTTAACAACAACGTTAGCGACATTAGTTCTAGTGGGTATCACTTCTACCCACTTTGATACATAGTCGACTGCGACTAAAAATATAAGTGTAACCAAAAGATGGGGGAAATGGACCCATGAAGTCAATTCCCCACACGTCAAATAATTCCACTACAAGATTCGATGTCAAAGGCATTTCATTATGTTTGCCTATATTACTGGTCCTTTGACATCTATCACATCTCATACAAAACATGTTAGCATCCTTAAATAAAGTAGACCAATAAAATCGAAATTTTAATACCTTTAGGGCCGTTTTCTTACCACCAAAATGCCCCCCACAGTGTAGCTCATGGCAAAAGGTTAAGATGCTCTCATGTTCCACTTCGGGCACACACCTCCAGATGACTTGATCTTGACATAACTTGAACAAATAGGGGTTATCCCTTGTTGGACCATAAAATGACTTTTTTCCCAACAAAGTGTCAAATTACATTCAATGCATCGTTCTAACACTAAAGTCAATTTATGCAAGCAATCATCAAAGGAATTACCGAAAACAAGAAAGTCATCCATAAATACCTCGATGAATTTCTCCACCATGTTTGAAAAGATTGACATCATACATCTCTGAAAGGTGGCGGGTGCATTGCATAGTCCAAATGGCATCCTCCTGAAAGCGAAAGTATTGAATGGGCATGTGAAAGTTGTTTTGCTTGATCCTCCGGAGCAATGGGTACCTAATAATAACCTGAAAGACCAACCAAAAAGCAGTAAAAATCGTGTCCAGCTAGTCTTTCTAACATTTGATCAATGAAGGGAAGGGAGTAGTGATCCTTTTTGGTGTACAAATTCAATTTCTGAAAGTCGATACACATCCTCCAACCCGTAATTATCCTAGTGGGCACTAATTCATCTTTCTCATTCTTAACCACGATTATTCTAGATTTCTTTGGTACCACATGAACTTGACTAACCCATTTACTATCAGCAATTGGATAAATTACTCCTACTGCTACGAGTTTGAAAACTTATTTTTTAACAACCTCTTGCATGATTGGGTTTAGTCTCCTTTGTGCTTCTTTAACAGGTTTGACATTGTCCTCCAAATTGATCTTATGCATACACATTGCTGCACTAATGCCTGTAATGTCCCCTATACTCCATCCTATTGCTTTTCTATAGCTCTTCGACTAGTTTCTCCTCTTGTTTTTGGGTGAGTGTAGATGAAATAATAATCGGATAAGTCTCATTCTCTCCCAAAAATACATATTTCAGATGCTTAGGTAATTCTTTAAGTTCCAATTTAGGTGGAATGATCTCATCATCATGTGGGACATCTAATAAGTCTAAGGGTGTACTAGCTTCATCTAATGGTATGACATTGTCAAAAAGATCATTGTACTCCCTAGCCTCATAGTCTAAGATATCACCTACCTTTCCAACTGTAAGTGCTACCTTTAATTTATCATCTAATCTATCTTGCACAAAAGTATCACGAATAATGGGATCTAAACATTCAACAAATGAGCATTCATCATAGCTGATATAGAAGGGTAAGGAGATGAATCAAAAACCTTAAAATGAACAGTCTCTCCCAAGACTGTCATTGTCAACTTCCCACTTTGGACGTCAATGATGGTTTAGGTAGTGGCCATAAATGGCCTACCCAAAAGAATTGTGTGCTTCTTGTCCAAAGATGGGCTATCCTGCATATCTAAAACCACAAAATCAACAGGTATGATTAACTTATATACCTATACAACAAGTAAGTCCTCAACCATGCCCTTCGGGTATTTAACAGATCTATCTGCAAGTTGAAGGGACATGGTTGTTGGTTTCAGCTCTCCCAAACCTAGCTGTAAGAAAATAGAGTAAGACATCAAATTTATACTAGCACCTAAATCAATCATAGCCTTAGCTACTTTCCTATCCCCCATAGTAATATTAATGATAAAATTACTTGGATCTTTTAACTTAGGGGGTAAGTTTCGTTGAAGCACTGCACTAGCAATTTCAGACATTATGACTCTTTCTTTAAGCTCATACCTTCTTTTCTTAGTGTTTAATTCTTTGAAAATTTTTGCATAGGAATGTACGTTTCTAATTACATCTAATAGAGGCAGATTAATATTGACTTTCGAAAGCATGTTAAATAAATAAAAAAACTGCTTATCTTGCTTACTGTCTTTTAAACGGTGTGGGAATGGCACTGGTGGTCGGTATGGCTCTGATGACTTGTGTAACTTAGGTGAGTTTGATGACTCTCCAATTATTGCCTTAGAAGGCTCTTCATGCTTGTCACCTCTTTCCCCAAATTCCTTAGAAACGGTGTTTTCATCTTCCATGTTACCTGCACTATAAGATAAATCATTAGAAAGTTCAGGTAAATTTTTTGTAACGACCTTACCACTCTGAAGAACTGTGACAGCTTTCGCTTGTTCGGGTTGACTGGGCAGCTTTCTTGTCTCTTATTTGTGCATTTGTTCAGCTAGCTATCCCACTTGTATTTTCATTCTATTCATGCTTCCATAGAGTCCATCCTTCCACTAAGATTGCATGAAGGTATTCAAGGTTTCCTCTACGGTTGGTTTATTTGGTGGAAATTTTTGGTTAATATTTTGGCCTTGTGTTTGAATTTGGACAAATGGTGGGTTATTGTTTTGTTTCCAAGCAAATTTGGGGTGATTTCTCCATCCAGGGTTGTAGGTGTTAGAGTAAGGGTCGTTCCTAGGTCTAGGTTGGTACCCTTGCATTAAATTTGCCTCTTCATTAGTACCTGTATAAGAATCACCTGCAAAAGAACAAACGTTAGCCCCATGTCCATAAGAACCACAAACTCCACATACCTCGTGTTTTGGCATTTGATTCACGTTGGAGGTAGTGAGAAGTTGCACTTGTTTAGTTAACTCAGCAAGGTGCATGGCCATTTCATTGGTGGAGCTTAATTCATGGACTTCAGCTCTTTTTCCTCTAGTGCTCTTTTGTTGGGAATTGGCTCCCAACATCTCAAACAGTTCGTAAGTTTCATCCGCTGTTTTCTCACCCATAGCTCCTCCTGCAGCGTTGTCAACTGTGAATTGACACTGTAGTGTCAATCCGTCATAGAAAAACTGATTTTGTAACTGCAACTGGAAGTGGTGATGTGAGCACTGTATCAAGAGCAATTTGAACCGGTCCTAAGCCTCGTGAAAGGGTTCTCCTTCCATCTGTGAAAAAGTAGCAATTTTTGTTCTTAGGTCAGACGTTTTTTGATGGGAATAGAACTTACCCATAAACTTGTTATAAATTGCGTCCCAAGTGGCCAAAGAACCAGGTGCCAATGTCATGAGCCAAGACTTATCTCTATCTTTGAGAGTGTAAGGAAAACACATCATTCGTAGTTGGTCTTCACTAAGTCCCTGCAGTGGAAAGGTTTGCACAGTTGCATATAATTCACGCATAAAATTTAAAAGATCTTCATTAGGGATACTGTAAAAGGAGGGAAGCATGGAATAATAAATATTTTTCAATTCATAATTCTTAGCTGCCTCTATGAGTTGAATGCATGATGTGGCAGTCCCAATAATAGGTCTTGCAAACTCTTTGTTCATCATCTGCTTACCCACGTTGTCATCCATTACTACTTGCAATTGTTGTTGGTCTTCTACCTCTTGAATTGGGTTATCAAGTTTCTTTGATCGGTGTTTGATCCTATGAATGTTGTTAATGAAGGGAGTGAGTTCCTTGTTAAGTGACCTCCTACCTTGCATGCACAAATAAAAAGCAAACAAAGATTAAGGCAGCAGAAAAATTGCAATAAAAACACTATTTTTTTGATTTTTTAATTTTTTGATTTTTTGTGTTTTTGAATAAAAGATAACAAATAAAATAAAATAAAAATAAAGTAATAAACAAATAAATATAATTCAAAAACTCTAAAAGTTAAAAAGAAAATTATTTAAAATGCCAATTCCTATGTCACGGCGCCAAAAAACTTAATGTGCAAATTATAGTACTCGCAAGTGTACGAATCACTTGTAGAAAGTGATAAATAAACCTCCGAGTTCAGTCTCTCAAGGTATTGCAATTGTTTTAAACAACATTTTTCTTAATCTAAATAGAGTCTTATAACAACTAAAACACTAATTAAATAGAATTCTAGTAATACTAAAACTCTAAATAACTAGAATCTTAAACCTAATAAAACTATAAATAAAGTGGATTTGTAGCAAGATTAATGGTATTGAACAATTAACGAAAATAATTACGCAAATTCAGAATTAACTCAAATAGATTTCAAATATCAATAGAGGATGTATGGACGTTTAGTTTGGTTGGCCATGCTTGCATCGAAAAGTTATGGTGAATTAAACATGAACGTTGTAAAAAACAATCTTTACCGGCTTTCCTTTTAAATACGAAAATTCCTACAATCGGGTAATTCTCTTTATTGATTAACTAAACAATATCCCATGATCGGGTATATCAATTAGCAACCAAATTATGCACAAGGAAAATATGCCAATCAAACTAATGCCATGACTAAGTCATTAATTTGAAGCTTTGATTAAGTTTTTCAAAATATAGTTAAGGTGATGTTCCTAAATCTAAATTCTCAGATTTTTCAACCTAACTATGAATCTCAAATTGGCCCATGAAAATTCACAATTAAATATCTAAACATGCTCTTAATCAAAAGGTAAATTTATTTATCTCAAAACAATAAAACATTCACCACAACAGTTCTAGCAAACATGGCAACACAAACTAAACATCCATAATAAAATTAGCCACTCATGTTCATATTAAAATTCATAGACAAATATAATTTGAACATACACTCAAAGAAGTAAGAAGAAAAGTAAATTCTATAACAAGAAGAACCCTAGATCTAAATACCGCTATTGGATTGAATGGAATTCTTCTCCAAAAGCTTGATCCTCGATCTTCAATGGTCTCTTCGATCCTTAAAATTAATTCTCTTGCTTCCTTGAGTGTGGAAAAACTCCCAAAAACTGATTGAATCCCTTGTTGGTTTGCAAAATTGAAATGTATAAAAGTTGTATATAAAATGGACTCTAAAGGGGGTATTTATACATGTAAGGGTTACATAGAATCCTGATTGTATCAGGAATAGGCGCACCGCGGCATACATTTTTTCCGCTGCGGATCAACACAAAATTTGGAATTAATGGTCAAAACCCGAGAGGTGCTTACCGCGGCATACACTTTCCTCGCGTTGTCTTCAGTTTCTTTACATGTACCCCCTTACATATGTGCTGGCTCGTCATGTACGACTTACATAATTTAACTCTTGTTGCCCGTAAATTGTGATCTGAGCGTCGTAAGTGTTCCGTCTTTGCGTGTTTGCATTATTCAACTCATTTGATGCTAAAAATACCTAAAATACACTAAAACATACCCATAATTCCAAATGGATAGATTTATGAAAATAATCAAATAAACAATATATAAAAAATCTATTTTTAAACAATTAAGCACAATAAATCACGAAATGTTAGTGCTTTTTGAGCACTTATCATGGCCAAGAAGCTTGGTGCCAGAAAATTGGACCTCCTTAGTGATTCGAGAATTGTCATTAATCAATTCTTGGGATCTTTCGAAGCCAAAGGTGACAAGATGAGGAGATATCTGGAAAGATTAAAATTGGAATATCGTGATCTAGAAGAAATATAGGTCAAATAATTGCCCAAGAGTAGCAACAGTCATGCCGACGCATTGGCAACATTGGCTTCCGTACACAATACAGGCAAAAATAGAATCATCAATGTTACCATACTCTTCGAAGCCAGACTAGTTGAAGCCATCAAAGTGGTCAATCATATCGAGCAAGACAACGAATCATGGTTCGCACCCCTCTTGAGATATCTGACCGACAAATCCCTTCCCGAAGACAAGAAGAAAAGCCAGGCAATAGTTGTTAAGAGTGTTAATTATTTTGTGCAAGACGGTCTATCGAACAAAAAAACTCCCACAAGCCCAGAATTATTATGTGTTCATGAATCATCAGCAAAGAAAATCCTTTAAAAAGCACATGAGGTGATTGCGGGTCGCACTCCAGGGGTCGTAAGTTGTCTCGAAGAATAATGCGGCAAGGATACTACTGGCCAACTATGTTGGCTAACTGCAAGAAGTTTTCTCAATGTTATGACAAATGTCAGCATTTTGGCCCATTCATTCATACTGCGGCGACACATTTCACCAGAGTCATAAGTCCGTGGCCTTTCTACAAATGGGGATCAGAAATTGGCGAACCCCTACCTCAAGCAATTGGGCAGAAAAAATTTCTATTGGTTGCCACAAATTATTTTACCAAATGGATTGAGGTGGAAGCCTTATGCCATATTTGCGAAACTGAAATCATCAACTTCCTTTGGAAATCGATAATTTGCCAGTTCAGTCTTCCTAGAGTTGGTCACCGATAATGGGAAACAATTTGTTGGGCAAAAGGTAAAAGATTTTGCCTTGAAATACGAAATAAACTTCAACCATTCTTTTCCCTATTACCCACAAGCTAATAGTCAGGCATAGGCATCAAATAAGTTGATACTCACTCTCTTGAAGAAAAAGCTTGCATCAGCAAAAGGAAGATGGGTTGAAGAATTTTTTGGTGTCTTATGGTCAATCTGGACTAGTCCTCGGGAAGCGACGAATGAATCCCTTTTTGCTTTGGTCTATGGGACAGAGGCAGTGATACCTACAAAAGTTATTTTTCTGACACCTCGGTCTGGTATAAACGAAGAACATAATAATGCCAAATGAATGCAAGATTTGATTTTGTTTGAGGAGCGTCGAGGTAAAGCCTTGGTACTAATAGAAGATAACAAACGAAAGGTGGCCACCTTTTACGACAAATAATTCCGATTTAAAGCATTTGCGGTTAAAGACTAGGTCCTGCATAGAGTCCTCCTAGGTCATAAAGAATGAAAGGTTGGTAAATTGGGGGCAAACTGGGAAGGTCCGTATGAAATTGAAGACATCACTCCTTCAAGTGCTTTTGTCCTTAAACGCCTTACAGGCGTGATAGAACCTCAAATTTGGAATGCCATACATCTGAAAAAGTATTATTTTTAAGCTTCCAATTAATGTAGTCCTAAAGTACGGCTTGTACTAGGTATTTTGTAATCAACAAAATACTAATGAACATAATTTTGTGTATAAAAGCATGTCATTTTTCGTTCCTTTTTGTAGGAAATACAATTAGGCCTTATGAGTTGATTGCTTGTGCTAAACAAGAGCAAGGCAGAACACTCGGGCCCACCCTTCCTGCCACGAGAAGCTACATTTGTCCAGCTCAGGGCCGATGTGGAATTACAATTAGACTGCACGTGGTGATCGCCTGTGCTAAATAAGAGCAAGGTAGAATGCTCAGGCCCAACCTTCGTACCACGAGAGGCTGGATTTTTTCAGCTTCGGGCCGATGAGGAATTACAATTAGGCTACACGAGTTGATTACCTATGCTAAACAAGAGCAAGGCAGAATGCTCAGACCCACCTTTCATGCCACGAGAGGCTGGATTTGTCCAACTCTGGGTTGATGAGGAATTACAATTAGGTCGCTCGAGTTGATCGTCTGTGCTAAACAAGAGCAAGGCAGTATGCTCGGGCCCACCCTTCGAGCCACGAGAGGCTGGATTTGTCGAGCTCTGGGCCAATGAGGAATTACAATTAGGCCGCACGAGTTGATCGCCTATGCTAAATAAGAGCAAGGCAGAATTCTCAGGCCCACCCTTCACACCACGAAATGCTAGATTTGTCTAGCTCTTGGCCGATGAGGAATTACAATTAGGCCACACGAGTTGATCGCTTGTGCTAAACAAGAGCAAGGTAGAATGCTCGGACCCACCCTTCGTGCCACGAGAGGCTAGATTTGTCCAACTCTGGGCCGATAAGGGATTACAATTAGGCCGCACGAGTTGATCGTCTATGAATAACACAGATATCTGTGTCCGAACCAGAAAATCCTTGATGAATTCGGGGAGTGGAAAACTCAACCTAAACATTAAAGGTTTTTCATGAAAAATCATCCACCCAGACGGCGGCTGATCACTGTCCACTAACCTTGGATTTGGAATCCTTATTATACACTTTCAGGGACGTCATACGCATTTTGAAGTTGAAGTTTGTCCTCTAAGGAGAACTCACAGGGTTTGGGTTGGGACCACCACCCTTTTGTCCTATGGGTCAGTTTTCCCTTACCCTTGCCAACCATTGCCTTTTTTTGCCACGACCTAGGGACTGCCAAACTTTCCCACTAGAATTCTAATTGCATAGCCCAATGTCGATGGTGGAGGAACGGCCACTATGACCTCTTGAGCATTTGAAGAGGCCTTTGAAGAACTTGAAGTCAACCCAGACTTGGAAGAAGATCTAGACAAACTCAGTAGTTCCATATCCTCTATAGCAGCTGAGGTACTCGCTGCCAAAACCTCAACAAGACATTTAATCCCCTTACTATCCATGCTAAATAGAATGCAAAATATGACCTAATGCAACAAAAATAGAAAAGAAATGTTATCACAGGAAAGAGAAATACCTAAGTGTGTATAGTAAATGGAAAGAGAATGCTAAGATGATACCGACCTGAATGGAAAAGAACACGAGTTAATGCTGACTCAAAAGTTCACTCTAGAAAATGAAATTTTACAAATGATAGCTCTCAAAACGAAAAGTCATGCACAAAAATTTGAATGTTGGTACACTCGAGAACAATTCGCGGAGAGACACCACAAGGAAGGGAATCGCTCTCAAAGAACAAAGTTTGAAAAGTAAAAAGGTCCCCTTTGAGCTATCGTCCTTATATAGTAGGATGCATCCTAATGGTCATCCAACACGTGGAATCAGAACTACCAAGGGTTGAATTATGAAACGTTACGAAAACCAACGTTACGAAAAACCTTTCACTGCCCCACAATTTTGCGAAACGTCCTGAAAAAACCTTTTGCTGCCCCTCAAGTTCTCTAAACTTTGTAAAAAACCTTTGGCCATCTTTCGAGTTCGAAAAAATGTTACGAGAAACTGACCCATACTCTTATAGTTCGTATTAGCCCTAACTATAAGAGTGGGGGACTTGATGTTTAGACACCGACCTGTTGGTCATCTTTTTTGTTCAATATGTCAGTCTAAAGCTCGATTAGTTACTATTAGCATGCACCATTCGGGCAGGCTTATGTTATGCTCGACCAATCCGAGGACAAGTCTAGTCATGTTACAGTTTATATTTAATTTTGTTTATATTCTTTGTGTAAGTTACTTATGTACCCCCATTAAAATGTAATGCCTATAAATACTCAATAAAAGGCCATTGAGCCACCAACATTGAATACATTATTTATTGCTTTCTCTACTCTCTTTCTAATTACTCTCTTAAACTTGATCTATCTCCCAACAATATCCTCAAGTTTAATATTTATAAAACTCAATAATAAAACAATTGAGGAACAAAAATTCTTAAACCTAGCACTTTAGACCAAAACCAACGTAAGGGACCAACAATTTTCAATAATGTTGCCAAATCTTCCTCATGGGTTTCTGAAAAGTGATGAATGAAACTTGGATGAGTGATATATACTATTCAATAAGTAAACTCACCGTAATTGAAACATTAAGCAACACAACATAAAAATCATGCTTAACAAAAATATTTTCTTATAACATGCTTATGCATATAGAGTAATGCTTGTAATGCATTTACATCTCCTCGAGAACATGCTTATGCTTATGTAGTAAAGCTTACAATGCATTTCTATTTCTTATATAGCACGCTTATGTTTATAGAGTAAAGTTTGCAATACATTGCTGTTTCTTAGAAACACTTTTCGAAGCGCTTATTTCTTTCTTTAGGAGTACCATGAATCATCCCTAAACTTATCATAGTGAAGCCTTATATAAGTCTCTCGTCGGCAACTGGCATGTGTGAAAGGCCTATGCAAGTGAGACTTAACTTATAACTTAGCAAAATTGGTATTTCATACATAGCTCTACATGCACACATGCGTCTAAACTAACGGTAAGAACTTTTTAGTCCTTGGGTACCATAACTTACACAAGAGACACTTCCCATACATGGCCCTTATCATAACTTATCATATCGTGTCGCTCCAAAGACACTTAACTTACATTGGATGATTTAGGCATCCTATCGAAACATATGCTTGCTTGAAAACTTTGCTTAGAAAGATCTTACTTCTTTTGAAAGGCTTCGTATGAATAAAACCTTTTATAAAATTTATGCTTACGATGATATGCATGAAATAATGTATATGTCAAACAATGCTCAATTGCATATAGGAAAACTTGAGACATAGATCATAAACATTCATAATATAGGAAAACTTGAGACATAGATAATAGACATTCATAAAGCATTATTTCACCCCAAATAATAATATAACATAAGCATTTTTTTTTATAACTACAAAGAAACATATAATCATACAAGCAAATAAACATATACTTAATATTTCAAGTAGGGTTAGTTTACTTACCTCAAATATGCTACAAAATTTCACAATACCATATGATCTAGACATATCCAATATTATCCTATAATCAAGAATAAAATAGTCAACTTATAATCTTAACTATAAGAATATAACTATCTATTTTTTTTATTCGTTCTTAAATCCTATTTCTCGTGTGTTTCCATAAATTATGAAATTTTTGATAAATAATTTATGTTCTAAAATTTTCTTTACACTTATAGAAGATTATTCCAAGTAAAATATATAACACTTATTATAACCTAAAAATCTAAGCTAACCTGAACATGTCATAATATATGATTTATTACCGAACATAAAATATTAGTTTCTTTGTAAAATTTCTTGGAGTCAAACTAGACACATGTATCTATTTTTATTAAAAATTTTAGATTTAAATGATAAAGGAATCATATTCAAAAAATATTTGAAAATCAATTTACCAAATCTATTAGGAAATCTTCTACTCAAAGTAACCCCTTATTGAAAAATATCTCAAATATTCTATAAAAATTATTTGGGTTCGAAATTTTCATAAAAAATCAATAACATTTATTTAAATTTTTTATTAAACTTTTAGATAAAAATAATTATTTTAAATAATTTTTATTTAGGATTTAATACAAAAACTGTAGAGTTTTAGATTTTAAGATCTAACTACAAATATTCCCGAAAATTAGAAAACAAAACATTTTTGAGTTATTCAAAAACCATTAGACTAAAAAACATGTCTATATTTTTAAATAAAAATTTCAAGTCCAAATTCAGAATCTAACTATTTCGAAATTTTCAAAACATGCACTTGACTTAGAATTTTAGGGTTTTGAGATTTCATTCTAGCCTCTTTTTCCCCTCTTAATTTTAGTACATAAAAAAGCAACAAAAATTTAGAAAAATCAGATTATGTTAATTTTCATCATAAAAATATAGAATTTTTTATTCTCCTTGAAACCCTTAATAAAAACATATGAAAATTATTGAAAATTGTGAGTTTTGAGACTATATTCTTACCTTGAGATAACTTCTATTATTGCTTGAAGATCTAGAGTGCTAGAAACAAAAGAGAAGAGGGAAAGAGAGAAAGATTTAAAGTGAAAATATTTTACGCTCTTCTTTTATTTTAGACTTTTTATTTTGTTTTGTTTTTTTGTTGGATACAAACTCTAATCTAGTTAAGCAACTTAATCTCAGTCATATTCAAACACAAATATCTCCTTTTTATTTTAAAATTAATTTATTTATTTTTGGTCGTTACAGTTATTTATCCAAAGATATTTTCCATGATATATATATATATATATATTTTATACCAAGAAATATTTTTGCTCAAAAATCACAATACAATTTTTGAAAAATTTACAATACGTAAACCACAAAAAAATGACCAAATTGTCCATAATTTACGAACCAATGTGGGAAAATTTTTGAATCAAAATTTTCAACCAAATCTATCAAGAAATTATAGAAAAATACAAAACACAAACTAAAACTTTCAAGAACGAGCAAAAAATTGCATTAAAAAGTAGAAACAAGCAGAAAATTTGAAGAAAACACATGAAATTTAAGAAACAAGCAATAGTAATACAACATAGATTTTTTTTATATTTTTAGAAAACGAAAATGGTAGGAATTTGAAATTTATAACCTAGAGCTCTAATACCAAATGATGCGAACCCGAGAGCTTGAGCCTTGTAATTCACAAATGCAATTTGGTTTGAGAACTACAAGAGAAACGGTCTAAGACCTAACACTAAAATAAAATCAAATTCCTAAAAAAGAAGTTCAGATTTTTATTAGCAAACACACTTTAACGCATGGATATTACTCACCATGAGACAAGAAGATAGAAACATCACAAAGGTTTGCAAATCCCTTGATAAATTTGTTGGAAAAGAAAAAAGAGCTTTTAAGCTCTCAATCTTGATTGAATAATCAATTTTGTCATTTACGTCTAAAGTTAATGAGGCAGCTGACTCCAATATGTATTTATAGGATACAAACAAAAACTAAAAGCAATTAGATCTCAACCATTTATTTTGATCTAATGTAAACAATTATACAAAAATTTTAAGTGTGTCACGGAAGTAAAAAACTAGTGCTAGGTGAAAGTGGCTCGAACACGACAAAATCAATGCGAGCCATGACGAATGAAAATTCCTGCCCCTGCGGGATCTGTAGTATATCAAACCAGAGGGTCAGGTGCAGCGGTGGCCAAAAATTCATGCCGAGGCACTCATGTCTCCCAGCCTCTCCTAATCAAAAACCCTAGGGTTGGTTGGCACGGCAGCTAAAAATCCATGCTATAGCACACAATTCCTTTTTGAGGTTCTACCCTTAATTCATTGACCAGTTCCTCCTATGCAATGCGATCACTTTTTGACTTCTCTTGTTCATGTATCAACTCTTGAATGAGTCCATTTAAAGCTTCATTGAGTTGCTTTGTCTTTGATTTTGTGACTTGTCCATTTGAAATTTGTAACGGTTGTAATGGTCCACTATTCTCATTATACATACATACATACATACATATATACATACATAGATACATATACATACATATATATATACATACATATATATGTATGTATAGGTATTTATATGTATGTATGTATATGTATGTATGTATATATATATATAGCCTTTAACACCATTATTTTAAAATATTATGCGTATTATTATGTATTGTTTTGAAACAATCAAACAAGCACCTTCCCCTAAATTTAACAGTAATATAAGAAATAAATAAATAATTAATGGGCCCCTATCTGCGTATGTCCAGCACACATAATTTAGACTTTATTGTCTGCGTGTGCAAAAAACTACACGTATGACTAGCTTTCCTCTAAGTTTGAGTTTAGTGAGATTTTCTGATTTCTTATCATTTATTGTATGTAACTCATATTTATTTTACTTGAATGTATTTCCAGTTATGTATATTTCTCCAAAGTTCTGATACAGCTTATTAATATTTTGACATTGTGACTTGTATTAATTTTACAGTTGGATCATTAATGATTAAATATATAGATTTATTAATTATTATTGTTCAAATATTTTTCCACTCATTGAGTATCTTTACTCACCCTATTTTCTTTCAAATTTTCTCTCTCAAGTGTCAATAGTTTTTTCCTGAAGTTTTAAGTACTATCTTTAAAGGAATCTTAGATTAGTTCAATGATATTACATCGTATGAACTCTTGTTATTTTTGTAGTAATAAGAGCTTATTTTAGTTTCTTGGTGATGCAAATATGTTAGAGGCTATTTGGTGACCTTTTAGTGATTGTGGACTTTGTAAAAGGCTGATGTCACTTATTGGATAGTATTAATTTTCTTTTATGAATGGTTGTATAATTTGGGAGATTGAGTACTATATAAATAAGTAAATGTTATATTTATGTTATTATAGGATGTCTTATGACAGAAAAATGGGGGAGATTCTATTGAATGTTCGATAAATTTTAAATTATATCAAGACGTCCTTAAGTACTAAAGAACCTGGGGAGAGTCCTAATACAATTCATGGCTAGGCGAGTTAATATATGATTGGGAGGTGAAGTAGGTAGAAGAATTACATCAATTTAACCACATAGCTCCATAGATCTTGCCAACTCCATCTGTTCGTTAGAACCCCCCCCTATCGATGGAGTTTTCAAGGTGAACGTTGTTGCCCCCAAAGTTGTCGGGGTTGCGATATTTGATTTGAAATATGATAGGGTAAGTTATAGGTACGATTGTGGACCCAAAAAGGACTTATTTTCACCTATGGCTTCAGAGTTTTAGGCGTTATGGCATGACCTTCATTTTAATTAGGAAATTGGCCTACAGAGTATTGTTTTGGAGTTGGATTCATTACCCAAATGGTCAAAGGTACAACAAATGTTTTGAAAAGAAAAAGGTGCAATGTAAAGCATTTTAGAAATAAAGAGAAACGTGTAAGCCTTGAAGTGTCTGATACGAGCAAGTGTACAACTCGTGTACAAGTGATAAGTATATTAAAGATAGAGTGTAGAATCTATAAGAATTGGTTATTTAGTAATTAAGTACCATAATTGGGTCATGTACAATACTATTTAGACTAACGAAATATTGTTCAAAATAAAATAAATATAATTTAATTAATTAAAATAATTTGCAAAGCTAAGATAATGAGTTCATAGTACTATAATTTTTTTCCAATTTACTCACTTGGATGGTTAATCTTTTCATATGATTTAAAATGGAATATTGAATACAAGCAACATGGAATTATAGTTAATATTCACATCACAACTATATCCAAAATTGCTACCTATGGTTGTTAGCCAAACTCCATAATTTAATTACGACCTACATATCTTTGGTCATTGAAATTTAACCGCCAAAATACTAACCCACATGTCTATGGTCATTAGAATTCTAAAATCCATTAAGCACAAAAGCTCACTAAGACTATATTTCACATGACTATTTCCATTCTCATGCAAATATGTCATTTTACTCATGGACATTGTTGGGAGATAGATCAAGTTTAAGAGAGAGGGTAGAGAGAGAATAGAAAAAGCAATAAATGAAATGATCAATGCTGGTGGCTCAATGACCTTTTATTGGATATTTATAGTTATTACACTCTTGATGGGGGTACATTTGTAATCTATATATAAAAACATATTTAACACAAAATGTGACCAAGAATGAGGTTAGTTTCTGAGGTTTGATTGACCTGTTCTCCAGTTTGGTTGTGCATGTTAAAACCGGGCTAAAGTGCTTCACTGAGGTTGACGTGAACGGGACTTAGGCCGGTAGATTGAGATAAGTTATGACCACTAGGTTGGTGTCTGAACATCAAGTCCCCCACTCTTATAGTTCAACCTAATATGAATTGGAAGAGTAGTGAAAGGTCTCTTGTGATGTTTCTCGAATTTGGAAGGGCAACAAAAGGTCTATCGTAATGTTTCGCGATTTGACCCTTCATATTTCGAACGCCATGTGTTGGATACGCACAGGGATAGCTTTCACTATATAAGGACGAAAGTTTAGAGGGGTCCTTTTCTACTTTTGAAAGTCTTCTTTTCACGATTGATTTCTTTTTTATGGTGCTTCTCTTGAATCATTCTCACTTGACCCAACATTTGAAATTCCTGTTCGTGATTTCTTCCTTTCGTTCACTTTTGCTTATAAATTTTTCTTTTAGAGTCAACTTTAACTCAGGCTCTTTTCCTTACAGGTCGGTATCTTCTCAACGTCCACTTTTAGTTTACTATATATATAGGTATTGCTCTTATTCTTGTGATAAGTTTTGTCTGATTTTAATTTTCATTGCATTAGGTCGTATTTTTGTTGTCTGTTTTAGCATGGCTGGTGTAAGGGGATAAGGCGACTTGTAGAGGTATTGTCGGGCACTTTGACCGGGGTATAAACGTTATGTTATGATAATGAATGAGATTGGAAATAGTTCTTTTTTTTTTAATGTTTTCGGTTGATGGTAGTCCGAAGAGGAAAGGAATGTAATTCCCTTAACTTGGGTGAATATAAAGAATGTGTTCAAACACGTGTGCTTTCACTCGGTCAAGTTGAATGAGCGGGCCAAAGTGTATTTGACGCAACTCCAAGGGTGTCTGCGTAAATTGACCTCGTGGAAAAAAGTATTGTCTACTCTGCAGTTGATAGCGACAGGTTTGTTAAGGCCTAGTGCCAAACTGCCTGTGACAAGAATAAAACGGTCTGAACAATAGTCTCGTAAGAGACAAAGGTCAGTCCCCGAGTTCGAAGCGAACTTCAAGCTGGTGGACGAAAGTTCTCATTGTAAGTCCAAAATTGTGGTATTTGAAGCATATATTTTGAATGATTTGCCATTTACTCATCTCTCTTTTTTTATTCATTATTATTTGTTTGCAGAGATGGATCCTAAAGAGATTGATGCGAACTATTCAGCAATTTTCAGGCGTCGATTCAGGATACCTCTTCTTCATAGGGTTTGAAGAAATGGAGGATTGCACTGAGGAAAGCGAGACGACCTCCTCCCCCTCCTTCCCAAGGCACCACTAAGGAGGATAGTCTAGGCTCACCTATATTGCCTCTTTTTATGGCTCAAACATATCCGAGCTCTTAATTGGGATTCCGTCAGCCATGGATGAGTTTGTCTAGATGTTACTGATTGGACAAGATGAAGATGTTCTAGATGACCTTTACAAAGAGGTCAATGCCTTGACGCTTGCGAACCGAAAGCTTGTCGAGGTATGAGCCAATGCACGTTTATTATCATTTTATTATTACAAATGATCTTTGTGTGATTATTAATGGTGTGCCTATACAATCAATGGCACTTATTCGGTACTTCAAGGTGTAGCAGTTGGAGAAAATAAGGGAGGAACTGAAGGCAAAAAAATGGGGCCACCAAGTGACTCTATTGAAGGTTACTTCTTTGTATGCAACAAACTTGGAGCTTGTAAAGATGGAACAAGCAGTAAACAAAGCTCATGAAAAGGTGGAGACAGAGCTTCGATCTATCAAAGAATAGCTCGCGAAGGAACGAGCTATCCGAGCTAAGGCCCAGGAGGATCTCGAGCTAGCGAAGGTGAACAACATGAAGTTTGCTCAGGTGGGATATAATAAAGCCATGGAGGCATTCAAGGAAAAGGTCGTTGAGAAAGGAAAATTGGAAGAATATAATAGTATTCTTGAAATTGCACCAGCCACAGCAAAATCAAGCCAGACTCGAATGGAAGACATGGTAGAAGAGGCTGGTGAAGAGGAAGAGGTGGAACAAGATCCCAATCAAATGTAAATATACCGGCGATGTAGGAACAAAATCTTGTAATGATTTATTTTGAATATTTTGAAATTTATAATGATCAGACCGAATATTGTATTTTGAATTTTTAATAAAAATCAAAATATTTGGAAATGATTTATGTCATGATTTATTTAAGTATGTTATCATGTTAGCATGTGTGTTTTGTCGCTTAGTGCCTTGAGTTGTACACGTGTAAGAAAGTAGTTTGTAAATGCAGAATATAAAAGGAAGGCGAGGGACGTTGTAGTTGCACATGCAATATGAATGTGTATCGAGTGATTGAGAATAATGTCTACTGATCGAGTTTTGAGAATAAAGCTCTGGGCATTAAAAAAGGAAAACTCGATATTAAATGAGGAAGTTTGTCCATTGACATACAGGAACAAACGGTTGCACGAAAATGACTTGGCTCATGTGGGGCATTATGAAATGGCTTTGAAGGAGATGTCCGACATCATTAAAGCGGAGTCTTTATGAATGTATACTTAAAACGGGGAGAAGACGTGTTCCTTGACATTATTTAGTTGACACTAGATATGGAAAAGATATTAGAAGATGGGGTAACAATGGGCAAAGCCATGCGTCAGCCCGTACCAGACTTTGTTAATGTCGTGGAAGCCAAATTGTACCTGTTAGTTTGAACAGAACCATCAGATAAGAATTTAGGTCGGTCATTAAAACGATTAAGTAGCATGTAACAGATGATTTTTAAGGGTTTGCGTCCTGCATTCATGCAATTAGAAGGTGTATGAAAATAACTTGTGAGCTCACTCCTCTATTTGCGTTGTTGTAGCAACAATAAATAAATACTTTTTACGTTGACCACAAACGACCAATGTACGTAACCCATGTGCACTGCCTGGATGCTCTTTAGCACAAGTGATCAACTCGAGTGGCCTAATCATAACTCCTCATCGGCCTGGAGCTAGCTAATGCCAGCCTTTCGTGGCATGAAGGGTGGGCCCAAGCACTTTGCCTAGCTGCTCTTTAGGACAAGCGATCAAATTGTGTGGCCTAATTGTAACTATTCATATGCTTAAAACTAGACAATGCCAGCCTCTCGTAGTGCGAAGGGTGGGCCTGAGCTCTTTAGCACAAGTGATCAACTCGTGCGGCCTAATCGTAACTCCTCATCGGCCCAGAGTTGGACAATGCCAGCCTCTCGTGGAGCTAAGGCTGGGCCCAAGCACTCTTCCTAGCTGCTCTTTAGCACAGGTGATCAACTCATGCTGCCTAATCGTAACTCCTCATCGGCCCGTAGCTGGCCAATGCCAGCCTTTTGTGGCATAAAGGGTGGGTCCAAGCACTCTGCCTAGCTGCTCTTTAGCATAGGCGATCAACTCGTGTGGCCTAATTGTAACTCTTCATTGGCCCAAAGATTGACAATACCAGCTTCTCGTGGCATGATGGGTGGCCCGAGCGCTCTGCTTTGCTGCTCTTTAGTACAGGCTATACACTCGTGTGGCCTAATCGTAGCTCGGTCTGCAAAGAAAAGGGCACATGCATTTTCATAAAAAGGTGCGTACATGAGTTACATAGACGTTAAATGATTTACATAACTGTCTTAAAAAAACATTATTTACTTTCAAAATGTCGACAACGAAACGCAATTTAAATTACATTAAAGCAAAACTAGTTAGAAATAATATTTCTTCAGGTGTTTAGCATTCCAACTTTGAGATTCCACCTCACCTATTATACATTTAAGAATAAACGCACCATTAGGAGTGATGTCTTCGATTTTGTATGGGCCTTCCCAATTTGCCCCTAATTTCCCGACTTTCCATTCCTTATGATTAGGGAGAACTCTTCGTAAAACCCAGTCTTTAACTACAAACGACTTGAACCGAACTGCTTTCTCATAAAAGGTGGCTACTTTTCATTTGTAATCTTCTATTAATAACATGGTCTGTTTTTGAAGCTCCGCAGATAAAATCAAATCTAGTGTTCCCTCGAAACTGTTCTATTTTTCATCGATACTGGATTGAGATGTGGGAAGAATAACTTTTGTGGGTATCACTGCTTCTGTCCCATAAACTAAGGCAAATGGTGATTCATTTTTTGCCTCTCGGGGACTAGTTCTAATTGACCATAACACTCCAGACAATTCTTCAACCCATTTTCCTTTCGCCGATGCGAGCTTTTTCTTCAAAAGGGTGAGTACCAGCTTATTCGAGGCCTCAGCTTGACCGTTTGGTTATGAATAATATGGTGATGAGTGGTTAAGCTTTATCCCATACTTCAGAGTGAAGTCATTCACCTTTTGTGCTAAAAATTATTTCCCGTTATCGGTAACCAGCTCTCTAGGAAGACTGAATTGGAAAATTATGGATTTCCAAAGGAAATTGATGATTTCAATTTCTCGAATTCGACTTAAAGCCTCCACCTCGATCCATTTAGTAAAATAATATGTGGCAACCAAGAGAAACCTTTTCTGTTTGACTACTTGTCGTAAGGGGCCAATGATGTCCAATCCCCAGTTGTAAAATGGCCACGGGCTTATGAGTCTAGTCATGTGAGCTGCCGCAATGTGTGTAAGTGGGCTAAAATGCTGACATTTGTCACAATGTTGATAAAACTTTGCATAGTCAGTCAATAGTATCCTTGTCACATTATCATTTATGATAGCTTACGACCCGCATTCTCCTTCATGTGCGTCTTTGAGTATATGTGTTGCTGAGAGTTCATTGACATATAACAGTCCAAGACCCATAGGAGTTTTCATATACAACAACCCATCTTGTACAAAATATATGGTGCTTTTAACAACAATTGCTCGATTCTTCTTTTTTTTTAGTAGGAAGTGATTCGTCAGTTAGATATCTCAAAATTGGGGCAAACAAAGAATCTTTGCCTTGCTTAACTTGACTAACAACTTTGACAGCTTCAATTAGGCTGGCCTCAGATAGTATGGTAACATTGAAGACTTTGCTTTAACTCGTATTATGTACGGTGGTCAGATGTCACACTCCAAATAGCGAGTATGTGAAATATAAATATGAATAAAAATATATATAAATAGATAGTAATAGATAAATAGAAAATATAATTTTTCCTTAAAGAAAAATAAAATCTCGGGATATCCCTTTTTAAAAGAACATTAAATAATTCAACAAAATATTTTATCTAAGAAAAACTTCAACATAATATAACAAATAAATTTAAACATAGGCAAATTATACATATTATAGTTTAGTCTCAGCAATGTCTCCTAATTTCCAAATTAGGTTTGTTTTGAGCTATCGTTGTTCTACTGAGAAGGAAGACAACTAATTCAAGGTTTATGTCCAATTCAATATTTTCATTTTTATTGTAACGGTGGGACACTTGATTTTAATCTTTCGAGGTGCCTCTTCATCTTGTCATCTTTGGCTTCGAACAAGCCTGTGAATTGGTTAACAACAAGCCTCGAGTCACTAAGCAGATCCAATTTTCTATCACCGAGCTATTTAGTAGTCGTAATGCCAAAAATAACGACCTCATACTTGGCCACATTGTTGGTAACTGGAAATACTATTTAGACGGAGTACTCATAAACATTTCCTTTAAGATCGGTGATAATGATTTCGATGCCCCCTCCTTTAAAGTTGTTGGTCCCGTCGACATAAGCTTGCCATTTGCCGACCATACTCTCTTGATGATTCTCATTAATCTCAGACCCCTGTGACATTTTTGGGCATTTTGTAAATTAAGCTACAAATTTCGTGACTGCTTGAGCTTTCATAGATGTTTGGGGTTGAAATTTGATGTCAAATTCTCCTTATTCGATAGATATACTCGCTAATCTCCCAGCTATGTTTGGCCTGAAAGTACACTTTTTAATGGACTGAAAGTAAGCACAACGACAGTATGGGCTCAAAACTAATGCCGTAGCTTTCTCATCTTGACTTTGAGTGCAAAAGCCAATTTTTCTAACATTGAACACTTTCTTTGCGATTCGGTCAGAATTTGGCTAACATAAAAAAGGGTATTGTATGTTTTCGCTCTCGACTTGGAGAATGACATTGATGGTTTGTGTTGTTACTACTCCAAATTTGTTGGCTATCCTATAAAGTCTCGTCTTAAAAGAATAAAAAAACGTAGGACGTTCACTGAGAGCCTTATAAAAATTCTTTTAGGATAGCCACTAATTGTCTTATTTTTTATGGAAAAAATTCTTATAGGACAGCTACTGGCTGTTCTAAAAGAATCTTATAGGATGGCTACTGGCCGTTCTAAAATAATTTTATAGGACGGCCACTGACCGTCCTAAAAGAATCTTATAGGACGGCCACTGACCGTCCTAAAAGAATTTTATAGGACGATCAGTAGCTGTCCAATAAAAATATTTTAGGACGGCCATAAGATTATTATTATTTTTTTTTGTATTTGTCCAGTACTAAAATCTCTATATATCATGTACAAATTAATTTCATTCCAGAAACACAATTCAGAATAAATTTCATTCCAAAAACATCCATAATTTACATCACATATATATGGTTCAAAGCCTAGCTTTAATTTACACATATTACCATAATGTACAATTAAATTATAGGAACATACATATATATGAAACATACAATCTAAGGATTAAAACTAACTACATACAAACTAGCTAATTGTTTGAAAGATACTTGTACACATTCATACACTAGCCTTGCCTTAATGTCAGTAACTCTATTGTTGTGTACCGATTCTTACTTGAGAACTACAATACATGACATGTAAAATATGTTAAAGCTAAATAATAGATAAATAATATTACGTATTAACTGGAATATGCATACATAAATAATAAGGTCTAAGTTTACCGGTACATCATTTGTGTCTGCATTTTCAATATATTTGGTCACATATGTATCCATAAACTTCATAACATAGTATTCACATTCATACGATTCGGGTTGTCTTGGACACTAAGTGCAATTAAGACAGCTATAGTTAATAATTATATAATTAATTTAATTACAAACGTAAACAATAATTGAAAAAATTTAGAAGCAATTATCTTAACAGGAATCCAATTACCTTAAAACAATTACTAACTAAAATAATTACCTTAACAAGAATCCAATTAGAATTAATATTTGAATTTTCACCTTGATGATGCCATGTTTGTAAAGCCCTATTAATTACAACAATTATTTCATGAGATAATACCCACATTTATAGGATTCAAGTTAATATAAACAAATAATATGAACACGATTATATATATATGTTACCTAAACCAAATTCTTGTATATTCTTTATCAGGAGGTGATCCTTTAGAAGAATTGTAAGCCTTTATAGAATTGAACCATTGAAGTTCACAAATGAACGGCTTAACAACAGTTAATGTCCAATGACTCCTACATGTTAATAATTCATGTTATATTACTGTATTAGCTAGCTTATAATTTCACAAAATCAAATTAATCATTTGAATGTAATACTTACGATCTCTAATATGGAGCCATAAGACACATTGAACCTATTCTTGCATTAAACTTGTTCACAAGCATGTTGACTTTGTATTCTTCATCATGATACGTGCATAGATATTCTGGATCTACAAAAACAAAATGTCTCTCCAATTGGACATTTTGTCCTCTCTATTTATCAAATAATAACCTATTATTGAATGATGATATGCTAGTTAGTGATATGAAATACTCAAAATAAAGTATACTTACAATTTTAAATATACCTAATGAAAATTTGTATATGAGGAATGCCAAGCCAACTAGAGTCACAAATGTGGACTATATCTTCCAGAGTTAATAAAATTTAGGTTGTTTCATTCCCGAAAATTGTTGGATTGCATGGAATCATACGATAGGAGTTATCACCTTCCATTTCCATATTATTCAACGCCTATCTTTGTCAAATTTCAATTCCATTATGCTCTCCAACATCGCTACTCAAACTTGACAGAGAAACAACCTCCTTTCCTTTGGATGTATTTATACATCTCTCTAGCACATCCTTGTTAATTTGTCTTTGTTTTTCAGGTACGGGCTATAAAACATAGTTATTAGTTAATTAATAATAACACATTACACTAATTTTAAATAACATACACACAATAAAATATTATTGAATCTTATAAAATTAGCATCATAATTTACCTGTTCTCTTAATATAACAAGATGTTTTGGCCATCTTACATGTTGATTAATTCCATCACCTATGTAAAAAAGTTCATCTTAGACTGGATGTGGAAGAGGTGACATTGGTTGTGATGTAATTAATACAAAAACTTTGAAGTTTTCTTCTCCTATCTCCACTGTATGAACCCTATCAGTTGGGTTGCAATGAGGAAAGCAAGTGCCTTTGGCATAACACTCCCTATATATATGGTCAAAGAAAATTAGTAGAAAAACAAAAATGTAAATAAATGAGAATATATTATAAGTTTTCTAATTAATAAATTTACAATAAAAAGCATACCTTTTCTATACCACTTGGTGGATGTGTACTACCATGTGATGAGTTGGAGTTGGCATTTGACTGTATACGTGGAACATCCTTCATTAATCTATTTGAACGTCCTGCATTGTCATTAAGTACATCAACAAATTGAGGAGAAGCATCCATTTGAACATCCACATCCATCTGAACGTCCATATTCTCACTTTCTCTGCTTCTTCTACTTGAGTTATCGTTCATGTGTTGTAATTTATCCATGAAATTTCTCATTATCTTTTCTTCCATCTTCAAAATTATTAGAATCTTCCTTATTTTGTGAATCCTTAATATGACTTCTCCCAAAATAAGATGTAAGATTCTATCTCCTTCCTAACCCATGAACTCGACCTGAATGTTCTTCACCTAATGTCATCTCAAGTATACCATTTCTACCTTTTTTTATTTCAAGTTCTCGAGTCTCTACCTTCTTCATCATTGTTTCCTAAAAAAGCCACCACAAAAAAAAATTATAATTAATAATCTTAGAATAGGATATAAGATTTAAAGCTAAAAATTGTTTTCATAGTACAGTATTCTTACAATTTTTTCCAAAACTTCTTTTGTTTCATCTTTGAGTACTTGTCATTGATCACTTGGTACATGAGTGTCAAGCCACGTCTCGTGACGCTTCACGATAGCTCCAAGCCCTTTCTGCTTCTTCTGTTAAATAATTTCGAATATTATTTTAACAATCCAAGAATATATATCAATCGACAATAAAAACCTTACCAATTTTTATTTTGAACCATGATAGCAGCCTTACTCCCAAAATATGTGTGTTTATTTAACTTAGCATTTTCTTGCATTTCTTTCCTAAGTTTTAGCGCTTTTGCAGAAAGTTTTTGATTGACAAATATCTCCCACTTCTCTTTAGATATGAAGCTGTACTTATGTGGTGGAGTATACAATTGTTTAGGATCGTCCAAATAAGGAAAGATGAATGTCCTGGCCAAATATGATTTGAAGTTCCTCCACTTGTCACCCACATCAACCATATAAAAATGATGTCATACGTGGATCAATCTCAAATGATTTCTACAATAAAAAACATAAGTATCATAAGTATGAAATAATTGTACACATAGAAAAGCATATAATATTAAGTATAAGTTCAGTAGTAGTACGTACCAATAGGGATTTCCAAATTTCCTCTTTGCGAGACTCGGGCACTAATCTCCAATCAGTTATACTGATATCAATGGTCGATTAAGTTATACTTCCTTTAGCACTAGCCCACTTTGAATTGGTATCACCATATGGTACCCCATCTTCGTCAACCTTAACTACTATCCTCTCTCTTTTCGTTAATATGTTTGACAAAGTTGTCATTCCTCGACCTTCTTTCTTCTTTTCTGTACTCTTTCCATGGGTACCACCTTCATTTCCTGAGTTAGAAGAATGCTCCATCAATCTGCATAAAAATAAAGTAATAATATGTGAGTATACACCTAAGCATGACTTGTTAGAATGCACAAGTTAATAAAAAGTAAAAGTTATGTAATTAGTCATAATAAGAGGTAGGTACGATACTCAATGAAAGAAAATCAATAAACTATATGAAAATTACCATATATTTATTTATTATTAATCCATATGCCTTCGCAATTAGTACACAAATAAGAAAATGATTCTTCATCCTCTGTGTCATCATCATAAACTCCATCTTGTATCTCGTTATCATCGCAAACCATTGAAGTCCGTTGAAACTCCTCAATGTCTTCATCTATCTCATCATTATTCTCATCATCATTCTCATCATAATAACCTTTATTAGGAGAAGTAAGAACAATTGACCATTGTGGGTCTTCAGGGTCTCCTACATAAAACACTTGCTTGGCTTGGCTTGCAAAAAATGTAACTATCTTCTTTATACCCAATTCTTTGTAAGTTTACCAAAGTAAAACCATTATCTTTGTCATGAAGAATACCAACCTTATTCACATTCTCAACCCAATCACACTTGTATACACACTTATTAAACTTGTAGTAGTCCAACACCCATATCTCTTGGATAACTCCATAATATGTCATTTCACCAGATATTGGTCCTTTATCCTTTGCAGTAGCAAATTGCATGACTTGTGCTACTAAGGACACACCACTATTTTGATTGGTTCGGTTATCATCTATTTCCTTTGTATGAAATCTACATCCATTGATGATATAATCGTTATATTTAATCACATGAAATTTAGGACATTTTGAAATCCATCTAAGTGTGACAGAAATGTTATTATTTGGATCTCCAAGGTCTTGAGAAATCTGATTAAGTGAGTATACTTAATTATTAACATATATAGAGAAAAAAAATTCCTTAATTAATAGTTAGGTTTTAATATACTCACTTCATCACATAGCCAGTACATAAAAGTACGATTATGTACTTGTCCTTAATATTTTCCAAGTGCTTCCTATAAAATTATGTTCATTAGTAAAAATTGATAGTTAATAACAAATAAAGCTAAGTAATAAAATTTAGAAAATTACTCAAGATATGGTTGAACTTCATCTATGTTTGATAGAACATGACGATGAGCTTGCTCCCATAATTTACGATTTACTAGTGCTTGTTTTCCATCTCCTATGGATTGACCAACACCTTTTCTTTCTTTTAAAATTGTGTTTTTGGTGACGGACAAACTTATAGAACTCATTGCTTCTTTAGCTATATAACATTCAGCTGTACATCCTTCAGGTCGGTTCTTATTCCTCACATATCCTTTCAATTCCTTCATTAATCGTTCAAATGGGTACATCCATCTCAAAAAGACTGGTCCACATAACTTCACTTCTCTTACTAGATGAATTGTAAGATGTATCATCACATTAAAAAATGAAGGAGGGAAGAATTTCTCTAACTTGCATAGAGTGACAACAAGTTCTGATTAAGTTGCATCCAACTTTTGAACATAAACTGTTTTCTTACATATATCATTGAAGAAATAGCAAAACTTAATAATTATAATCCTCACCTCTCGCAATGATACAGGCAGCAATTGTTGTATCAAGACATGGCAATCATGTGACTTTATCCCATATAACTTTTTGCCAGTCAAAGAAACCAAACTACTTATGTTGGATGAGTATCCCTCTGGGACTTTAAGATCTGCTAATGTGTTGCAAAATGATTTTTCTCTTTCGTCGATAAAGTGTAACATGTGGGGGGTATGTAAGTCTTATTTGTGCCCACCTTTAGGCTAATCTCAGTTCTTACACCCATTTTAATGATATCCATACGTTGACGAATACCATATTTGGTTTTACCAGGAATATTTAGCAATATACCAACATTGCTATCACACACATTCTTTTCTATATGCTTCATATCTCTAACAGATGTCTAACATTCAAGAACTTCCAATATTCTAAGTGAAAGAATATTGATATTTTTCTCCACGGAGTGCTTGTGTCAACCTTATAATTTACTTTCCCATGTGTAAAAGTCATCATCTCAACTCTTGCTAATACTTCACTTCCAGTTAAGGGCGTTGGTTGTGTTCCCTCCTCTTTATGTCCGTTAAAAGACTTGCATCGTTTTCTATAAGGATGATACCTGGGTAACCATTTTCTATGACCCATGTAAGACATCTTCCTTGAATGTTTTAATCTTGATCCCTAATACCCCTCACTACATACTGAGCAAGCATAATAACCTTTCATAGCATGACCAGAAAGATTCCCATAAGCAAATACCCCTCACTACATACCGGGCAAGCATAATAACCTTTCACAGCATGACCAGAAAGATTCCCATAAGTAGGAAAGTCATTGATTGTCCACAATAAGATAGCTTTCAACTTAAATTTCTCAAGTTTGAAACTATCATACACATCAATTCCATCGGTCCACAACAACTTCAAGTCTTCATTCAATGGCTCTAAGTAGATATCAATATCATTTCCAAGTTGCTTGGGTCCAGATATCAACAAAGTTAGCATCATGTATTTTCTTTTTATACATAACCAAGGAGGAAGATTATGTATGACAAGTATAACGGGCCAACAACTATACCTACTAGTTAAAGACTGGTGAGGATTGATCCCATCAGATGAAAGTGCAAGTCTAAGGTTTCAAAATTTAGCGTTGAACTTAGGCCAAGTATAGTTGACATGCTTCCACTCGGGTGAGTCAGATGGATGTCGTAACATTCCATCATTTTCCCTTTCCTTCGCATGCCATGTTAAATTTTGAGATGTTGTTGAATCTTGAAACATTCTTTTAAAACGTGGAATGGGTGGAAAGTACCACAATACCTTTGTAGGAACATTAACTTTTTCCTTCCTTGATATTGGATTAACTTTCCATCTTGACTTTTGACAATGCGGACATGCTATGGAATCATTGTATTCATTTCGATATAGCATACAATCATTAGGACAAGCATGGATTTTTTCATAATTCATGCCCATTTCACGAAGGATCTTCTTAACTTCGTTCGTTGATGATAGAAAAATATTATCTTCTGGGAAAATCTCACTCAAAAGAGTTAGCAACTCATTGAATTTGTATCTAAATGACCATGCTTACCCTTCCATTTATAAAGTGAGACTGACCTTGACAATTTTGTGAGATTATTGCATCCTTGGTATAATGGCTTTATAGCATCTTCCATAATATCTTGCAAGTCACCCATATTATTTTCATCATAATTGTCATTTTCAAAGTTATTTACACTATTTGTGAAATCATTTCCATATGGATTGACATCACTGAATTCTTTAGGAGGATAAACTTTTAAACTTTTCTTTTTAGTCTCTCCATGACGATACCAATTTGTATATCCACTATTAATGCCATTATGATAAATATGATTTCTAACTTCAACCACACTAAAAAATTTTAAAGTTGTACACTTTAAATTTGGACAACGAATTCGATCTTTTTTGGTTGAATTATCATAAGAAAATCTTAAAAAAATTTCCACACCCTCAATAAATTTTACAATTGTTCTATCCATAGACATCCAACTCTTATCCATCCTATATATCATTGTAAATCAATCTCTTCTTAATAGCTAATTTAAAAATAATTCACTTATCGAATATTAAATAAAAGTATATTGCAAAATAAGTTGGTTATTAAATTTCCTAAAAAAGTTTATAATATGTATTATTTTATTAAGATTTTATAAGACAGTTAATAGCGTTCTTAAAAAGATTTTATAAGACGGTCAAAGGCCATCCTAAAAGAATTTTATAGGACGGTCAAATGTCATCCTAAAAGAATTTTATAGAACGGTCAATAGCTATCCTAAAAAGATTTTATAGGACGGTCAATAGCTGTCCTATAAATATTTTATAATACGGTCAATAGCTATCCTATAAAATTCTTATAGGACAGTCAATAGCAGTCCTATAAACATTTAATCAAGAAAATTTTTTAAGACGGCCTATGATAGCCCTTTATGTAATATTTACTGAAAAGTCAAAAATTGCACATATTTTAGTTTTAATTAAATCTATTAGTATACAATTATTTTAAATAATTTTCATATATAATATGTACTACAACTATATATCAGAAAAATCATAATAATATGTTCATAAATAACCAATTTTAGAAAAAAATGATATAAAAAAGCAAAATAAAAAAAGGGAAGGGGAGGAATATAAGCATACCTGTCAGAGATGGAGTGGACATGGGGTGGGTTTCAGTGGGATGGCGGAGAAGGAGTGGGGTTACAACTTGCTCGACGGACTAGGCTGGGTTTGGAGGATTGTGGCCACGTACACGGCCTAAGGCAGTCCCTAATGAGGAGGATTATCGTGTGTTGTCAGGTTTCTGCGTGTCGCAGGGTTACCAGGTGGGGTTTAGCGCTAGTTGCTGGTGGCATTTAGCGCTGGTGTTTGGAGGTGGTGACGGCGTTGGGTGGTAGCAGTGCGACGGGGAGGTTCAAATTCGAGAGAGAAATCTAGGGATTGAATTTTTAATTTAAAATGAGGTTCACTGCTTGCGAGGAGAAAGTTAAGTAAAAAAAAATTACAACTCATTCTTTTAGGATGGCTATTAGCCGTCCTATATGTTACTATTAGCCATTCTAAAAGAATTTCTATGTAAATTCTTTTAGGACGGCTAATATATTAACATATAGGACGGCTGCTAGCAATCCTAAAAGAATTTTTTTAAGACGGCTGATAGCCGTCCTATAAAGTTCTACCTAATTTTTTCTATAGTAGCTGTCCTATATTTCTTATAGGACAGCTATATACTTGAGACCGTCCTATTTGTTTCTCACTCTAAATTATAAGTCGTCCTATATTGCCCAACTTGTAGTAGTGTATGATTGCAAGGTAGAGGTACAATATCTCGTTCTATGACGGGCTTGTGAAGACGGGTGCACACTTGAGGTAATCTTTAATCTTTGAGAATGCCAGATCACATTCTTTATTCCAAAACGAGGTGGTGTTCTTTCTCAAGAGTTTGAAAAATGGCATGCATTTGTCCGTGCATCTTGAAATGAAATGATTAGGGGCAGTCACCCACCCATTAAGCTGTTGAGTTCCTTTCAGATTTGTGGGCGGCTTCATGTCGAGCAACGCCTTTATTTTTTGGGGTTGGCTTCGATTCCTCTAGCCAATATCAGATATCCTAAGAACCTTCCATCGTTGACCCCGAAAGTACATCTTCTCGAGTTCAAGTTCATCCCATACTGTTTAATGATGTTGAATGCCTCCTCCAAGTCTTTGATGTGTTCATTCTTATTTGTCATCGTGATTACCATTTCCAACATATACTTCCATATTCCCTCCGAGCATAGGCTTGAACATCCCATTTACCATGTGCTGGTATGTTGCACTTACATTTTTCAGACCAAAAGCATTCTGTTATAGAAAAAGTACCTACTTGGGTGATAAAAGATTTTTTTTCTTCATCTTCTTTGTCCATATAAATTTGATGGTAACTCGCGTATGCATCCAAGAAACTCATCAAAATGTACCCCGATGTTGTATCAACTAGTTGGTCTATACTTGGCAATGGATAACAATCCTTCGGACAAGTGTAATTCAATTCAGTGAAAGCAACACACATTCTTGGCTCTCCATTCAACTATTGGACGAGGACAACATTCGAGAGCCAAGTAGGGTAATGCACTTCTCTTATGACATTGGTACGAATCAAAGTATCCACTTGTGCTTTAATGACCTCATTTTTTTCTCTGGGGAACTTTCTCTTCTTTTATTGGAAGGGCTTCTTTTTGGGATCAACATTTAATCTATAGGTGATGAATCCCCAATTTAATCCGAGCATATCTTCTGATTTCCAGGCGAAGATGTCCATATCTTCGAATTATTTTGTAGTTGTTATTTGGTCCAAACTCCTTTCATGGTCGCATTGTAGCAACTCTGAGCTTTACTATGATCTCCTCGAATCTCGAGGATACCACTATTTACAGAGTATTTCACGACCTGGTGGTATGTTGACGGTGCCACTCTCATTTTGTGTATCCAAGGTCGTTCTAAGATTATGTTGTAGTGAGCAGGAGAATTGACGACCACAAAGTTGGACATTACCATTGACCCCAGTACATCAACAGGCAATTTGGTCGTGCCTAGTGCGTATGAAGAGCTATTGTTGAACTTTATTAGAGGCATCTCTCTATTTATCATGTCTTCAGCCCCTAATCCCAAGGCATACAAAGTAGACAGGAAAAGAAAGTCAACTGAACTACCAGTATCAACAAGTATTTGGCAGACAATGCACGAGCTTACTTTTAACGTGATGACTAGTGGGTCTTTGTGTGGGCTAGAACCTTCATCTTTCTCGTTAAACATAATTGCTTCAAACTTTGACCTCCTTTTCATACAACATATTTCGGTCCCTCCGTGACTAACCATAGCTTTGGCATACCTCTTTCGAGCATTGTTTGAGTCTCCACCGTACCCAAGTCCCCCATGTATTTAGTATATCATTCTTATATTGTTGGCATCGTGTGGTCTGTTAGCTTGGGTATTTTTGTTGCCCTGTTGTGATGCTAGAAATATAGACTTACTTCCTTACTGTCGATGACCCACGCATTTACCGTTTTTGTTAACCAAGTTTCTTAAATGCCCTTTCGAAAGCATCTCTTCCAATTCTTTTTTCAAATGTTTGCATTCATGTGTTTTGTGAGCGAAGTCTTTGTGAAATGCACACCATTTAGTAGTATCTCTTCCTAATGTCCTCATTTGTTGTGGCCATCTTACAATTTGGTCACACTCTATTTCAAGTACAGCCTCGGCCAAGCTTACCCTAGGAGAGTTCCTTTGAAGGGCGATAAAGACCTTCCCTAAGGTACAGGATTCCTTATCTAGCCATTTTTCTTTCTGAATGACAGCCCTACTGTTCTTTTTTGCATCGAATTGTTGCTCAGCCTTCCTTGATTAGGACTGAGTTTGCGTTTCCCTTTCCATTTGAGAGTGTGACTGAAGGTCGGGTTTTCAATCCTGTTCAACCACAATTCTCTTTCTAAATTGACAAATTTTCTTACTTCCTCATGAGCCTCCTCCATGATCCGTGGCATTGTTTTGGTGAGTTCAACAAACAAACAAAAATTTCTCCGTACACCTCGTCGAAATACTTGCACGGCTATTGAATCAGGGCAATTAGAAATTTCTATTTTTTCTTCTTCAAAATCTTTTCATGTACACTTCAACAGACTCTTATGTTCCCTGGATGAGCAAAAACAAATGGTGAGGCTCTTTGTTTAGGGGTTTGTTGCTAGCGTAATTGGTGACGAACAATTTAACCAAATTAGTAAATGATTGAATGCTCTTGGGTTGTAGGTCGCTAAACCATTTTTGTGTGGCATCATGTAACGTGGCTGCGAAGGATTTACACAACATTGCCTCCTTCTTATCACGAGGCATGCTGATAGGAGCCATGGTTGTTTAGAAGAGGAGCACATGAGTGATAGGGTTTTGGTTCCTTTATAGCTCAAGCACTTGGGCAGAGTAAACTTTTCAGGACGCTCACTCAACTCAATTTCTTTCGAAAAAGGCAACCCTATTAGTTGCTTGCAAACCTTATCCAGATCCACTGTGCCCTTCCTATGCTTTGTCTTTTAACTTGTTCTTCCAACGTTGTTACTTTGCTCTGCCATATCAGTTTTTCTTCGAGATCAAGACTAACTTGCTCTTTCTGGGTCATTAACTCATTGTCTTTCGAGGTGCTCTTAGGATCCATTAAATCACGATTATGGGCCAGTTGGTTGCAGGATTCTCTCTCATGCTCAGTGATGATACGTTCAACCTCGTCATCTCCTTCGTTGACACCGAATCCCATATTTCGTAGTGCTTCGGGTTTTTGAAGTCCTCTCGACAATGCTTCTACCTATCTTCTCAGCTCAAGATTTTCTTTTTTCATTTGATCATTCATCTCCAACATTGACTTCTGCATGTCTAAAAGTTGTTGCAACAACTGGTCCTGGGGATTATTGAAAGACCAGACTTCTACTTCATCCATTCCTTAAGGCAAAACTGGTTCAACGTGCTCGTCACGACCATCAGGTCGGTTATGGTCTATGGCCCTGGTTCTAACTAATTTCTTGATTGGGATTATAAGAGACGATCTTATTCATTATTCCAGTGAGATTATTATGGGAACTTGATCTGATCTTAGTATTGGAGGGGATCAAAGCAAATTGGTGTATCTATTTGTCTTGAACCCCACAATGGGCGCCAAAATGTTGGGAGATAGATTAGGTTTAAGAGAGAGGGTAGTGATGAACACTATTTTGGACCTATTATTTGTTAGTCTTTAAGTATTTATTTCATAATTTATTTCGATATTACTTTTATTTAGAGGGTATTTTCATGTTTTGTAGGTTTAAGTAAGTGTGAAGTGAATTGTGGAGTTAAGTGGTCAAGGAGAGCTAAAATGGAATAAAAGATCTAAAGAATGTAAGCCTTACATTGTATGCCATTTATTACATAAGAGGTAACAAACAAGACAAAAGAATGTAAGCCTTACGTTAGGAATCAACAATTCTGTAAGGAACCCTTACAAGGCATGTACAACGAGTTGTACAACAGCAGGTAATTTTGTGTGCCGCGGCGTTGAGCTTTTGGGTTGTAATATGGGAAACCAAAAATCAATGCGCACTGCAGCGGTGAGTTTTGTGTGCCACATTGGTGAGGTACTTGTTTTACTTTCCAGCCCAGAATTTCAATGCGCGTCGTGGCCTGCATACCTGGATTACACTTACACGCCCAAATTCTTACACACTCCTAACCAACCTATAAATACAACACAAAAATCTCCCCACACAACTACTCATGAACAGTAGCCAAAAACCACCATCCACAGCCATGTTCTTCTATTTTCTAGAGAAACCTTCCATTGATGCTCCATTGAAGCTCCTTCAAGAACCAATTTGGAAGAGGTGACCATCCAGTTCCAAGAAGGGTATTGCAAGAGTGGAAATAGGGGTATCTCCATTATTTGTAATTTCTTTTCTCTCTTGAATTTTAAGAATGCTATTTGTAATAGAAAATATTGATTTAGGTTTTATTATGAGTAGTTAAACTTATTGTGTGGGATTTAGTGATGCTTCCATGAGTGAATGAATATTATTATGATTAAATTTGGATTAACGTGATTTATGTCTTGTTCAATGATGTTAATATCTTTGTTTATGATTAATCTTGATCATGTTAATTTATGAACATTAGAGAATAAATTAGAATTAAGTATTAGAGATACCATCTTTGCTTAATTTAGAAATATTGAATAAGAATCTAATTGAAGCACATTGATTTGTCTTAGATTAGGTGGCTAATTTGATTTCCTAAGCGTTTATGCTAATTGATTAATTAACGTTCTGGATCAAAGAGGTTAATTAATAAATTAAGAGAAATTCTCCATTGATTTGGGAATTTCTAGGCTTTATTAGGAAAAGTCAATAATTTAACTTTTCATGCTTAATTATGAAATTCACGTAAAATATTTAATCTATGATTGGTTAGCTAGCTAATTCCCATATTATTCCATTATATCACTTCGGCTAAATTTTCGCTTGTCTATTTTATCTCTTTTGAGATTTTACAATAAACCCTAGGAAAATAACTTAATCACCTAATTTAAGACAAGTCAATGCACTTAGATTAAATTCTTGTTCAAGAATGCTTAATCAAACAAAGATGATATTTCTAACGCCCAAATCCAATATAGTTTACAACACTCATAAACTAATTTGATCAAGAATAATCCGTGAACAAATATATGAACAAGAAATAAATAACTTTAATCCAAATTAAACCAAATTAATATTCATACATTCATAGTAACATCACTAAATTCCACACAAATGTATTTAGCTACTTATAACAAAATTTAAATCAATGTTTTCTATTACAAGAGACATTCTAAACAATCCTAGAGAGAAAATATATTTGATAGGTAAACTTTATATGACATTTTCAATGTATTTCCTTCCACATTTGGGTACTCTTTGATCTTAATTGTGTTACTTTTAGCTTAGTTTGTTGATATGAGTTCCTAGATAGCATTGGTGTATAGAAATGAGCATAAATGAAGTTTTTAAGCTTATCTTGCATATAGTAACTTTCCTGTCATGAGAAAATAAACTTTCCTTTTCTTATTAATTCTTAATTCTTTCCTAGAAAAATTACGTTATTGTCATCAAATTGGAAATTTTAGGGCGTGCTACCATGAACAGGAAGGTGTGGATACCAAGAAACAATCAGAATCAGAATAAAATCAAATTGGAAGGAAATCAGAATTTTGACAGATTTTGTAGTCCAACTTCGCAGGGCTCTACCGGACAGTTCAGAAGTCCAAAAATCATGAATGAGGTGTCATTGGAAAGCCCTACATGTCTAGTTTCTAAAACATCCGAGAAATTTACCATATATATTTTGAAGGCTGAGATATGCCCATTTTAGTTTTCAAGGGTCAGTCTGTCCGAAAACTTGGATTTTGAATTCAACTCAAAGGAGCACACCAAGTCCCACATCGAAATTAGAGCAAATATTTACATAAAATTATCCTATATAGGAGGTTTAATAAGTCCCACATTGAAAAAATAATATAAGATAACCAACCAATTCTCCTATATAAGGAGCGAGGCTTCACCTCTCAAAATTTTCTCTTCATTTGTATTAGCCTTAGACTAAAACATTATTATCAAGACTTCTCAAGGCCGCGAGGATCATCATCGAGACTTCTCAAGCTTCAAAAGTGTAATCATTATGTTTATTTTTTTTAATTCTTCTTGTTATTGTATTGAAGTTATTTGTTTTGGATTCATTTATTGAAAATATGATTTATTTGCTATAAGTCTTGTTTATTTTCATATTTGATTAAAGCATTAAATTTGATTGTTAATTATATGCAGTTATGAATTCATGAACTATGATTATATGTAAGAATTTTCGCTCTAATTTAGATATATCATTGCTAGTTAGTAGTACTACATAGGAACGTTTTCTATGTGGTGATGAAAAGTATCATATTGCCTATTAGGATTCTCATAGGGCAATCCTTATGAGGTTCTAATCAAGAGGTGAAACTTTTAAAAGTGTGTGTGAGGATTGAAAGGTTATTATTTATGGTTTGACACCCATAGTCTTAGCTTATATTTGAATTATATTCATGAAAGCTTAATGTTCTACTTTGATTTTTACATGGTTAGACGTTTCTGCTATGTTTAAGTCGGGTAAAATATCTAGGTGATGGACATTTCCTATATCTTAGAGACTTTAGAAGAATATGTTGGGTATTTGAGGTTGTTGCCTTAATTCTCAAGGGTTCGATTCTTAGGCTTGCCGTTGGGAGTGAATTCGTTGCTATTTGTCATGACAATTTGATTGAATGCTTTGGTATCTATGGTTGTGTGAATGGATATGATTACTTGTATATAATTTTTGTTTTTCTTTTAGTTAAAAACCAGTTCCAAACCCCCATAAATTCTTGTACACATTGTATACTTATGAATATTTATTGTACTAACACTTGTTGTAGGTGTCCCTTTAGTCGCCGGACCCTAACGATCCCTTATTTGTCCAATACAACATTGATAGGGTTATTGATATGCAAGTATTGTAGATTCATCAAATGGCGTCGGTGCTGAGGATTGAAAAATCCCTCACTTTAAGTGTCACTAATTTTTGTTATCCCTCACTTTAAGTGTCACTAATTTTTGTTGCTAGCCTAAATTTTGATATCAAATGTATTTTGTATCATCTTATTTTTGTTTCACCTAGTTTTATTACTTTGTATGTTTTCAGTTTAGTTAAATTCTTTATTGTTGCAAGTGTGTAAAATCGTATGAGTAGACAAGGGCCCTTTTGTTAATATTGGCCTTAATCCTTCATTTGTACCTTACGAAGGACCATGAGGTTGAGGGCGGCCTTTATTAACACTTGGAGAACAGTCTAATGCATAAGTTGATTTCTGAGCTGAGTAAGGAGCACATATGGGTAGTGTCTAGAAAAGGACCCTGGGTGACAGGTTTTAAATTGGATCTCATAGATGCTATAGACCGTGACAAAACCACTATTTAGGAGTAGCTAATCGGGGATTTGTGATGAACACTATTTTGACCTTTGTTTTGTTATGTTTTTAAGCATTCATTTTATGTTTTATTTTATTATTTTCGTGTTTTGGACGGTATTTATGTGTTTTGTAGGTTTTTGGACTCTTAGAAGAATATTGGATTGAAATGACACAAAAAGAGAGAAAATGGAGTAACAAAAGCCAGAGAATGTAAGGCTTACATTCGGAGTCAAAAACTATGAAAGGGTTACATACAAGGCAAAATCAATGCCTGCCATAGTTGGGAGGTCCTTGTTTTCTATTATGGAGCCAAAATTCAACACGCGCTATGGCGGGAGAAAATGTGTTCCGCGGCCCACGAGCCAAAAATGCCCAGAAACCCTAACACGCGTGTGCCACTTCACTACTCCTATAAATATCATATTATACCTCTCCCAAATACAAGTTTTGACAACCAATTTCCTCCTTCCCTTTGCTGCTGTTGCATCAAGGGTTTTCTACCCAAAATCAAGTGAAGACCCTCCATTCTTGAAGCTATTCTAAGGAATTGAGAAAGGGGATCAACTAACTTCAGGTTTTGGAGCTAGAGGATTCATTGGGGTATTTTTTATTGTATATCTTTTTCTTCTCTTTGATTTGTGGTTTGCCTCCCATAACTAAATTGATTGACACCAATTTAGTTATGGTTGGCTAATTTATGTATTTGGGGATATTACTATTGCTTCCAATGATTGGAAGAACAATTTTGTAATTTAATAATATTTGAGTTTTGGATTTATTTATTGTTCATGTTCTTAATATTTCTGATTATGAATTAATGATGGGCAAAATCTTGATTTGTAGTTAGAGAGAATATGTTAGAATTTAAGCATTAGAAATGTCATCTTTGCTTAATTGTGCATTATGAACAAGTGTCTAATTTGATTGCATTGATTTGTGTTATATTAGGTGATTATAATATTTCCTTGAGCTAATTCCAATTGATTAGTTAATGATCCAGATCAAAGACGTTAATTAATTGATTGTAGTGAAAATTACCATTATTTTTGGATTTTCTAGGTTTAGCGGAAAAATCATTAAATCTGACTTTAAATTGAATTGCTTAATTTGTTCTTTTCATGAATGGATAGCAAACTAAGACTCCCATATACATCCATCATCCCCACCTTGGTTGTAATTACTTTTATTTGCATTTTATTTTAGGTTTAGAAATTTACAATCTTTTCTAAAACCGACAATTGTTAAAATGTTTAGGATTGTTTGTTTGACTAAATAAGGAAATAAATAACATTTTAAAACCACCGCAATTCCTTGAAAGACGATCTTGGGAGTATGCTTATCACTCATTACAAGTGATTCATGGCATAATGAGTCCTCCCTCTCGCATAATGAGTATGATTATCACTCATTAAAACCACCGCAATTCCTTACGAACTTTTTTATAAAATACAAAATTTCACTATCAAGTATTTGTCCATCACTTTAACCTCAATAAATTGAGTAGCCTCCGTAGCATAATGAGTCCTCCCTCTTGTTTATTCCTGATCTAGTCATTCATGCTCTTTGAAACAAAGGAAAGAGACTTATGTCTAGGCGACTATCCCTATATCGTAGCTCACCAATACTAGTGGATTCTATTGGGCTCGAATTACAACTTATAATCAATAAGGATATTAACAAAGTTCATTTTATGTAAAAATTATTGTTTGTATACTTAAGGTATATCGAATTAAACATGACCTTGTTGAGGGTAGTTGTTCTATAGTCCCATTGTACAGCGAGGTTCTCTATTCTGATACCTAAGTGTTAAAAAAAATTAGACATAGGAGCAAAGGTCCTTCATCTCATCTCAAAAGTGGTTTAAGTTTCCAAATGAAGGATCATTGTTTGCTTTTCTTAGTGATTTTTGTTACTAACTTATCTAGTTTGGTAGGTATATCTCGATTTACATCTTCCTATGAGATCAGACTCACCGGAAGGGGCTTTTGGTTCATCCATTTAGGGTATAACTCTCCATGCCTTATCAAAAGGAGAGGAAGACACTTTGAAACAAGAGAGCTAGTTCATTCACACAAGAAGGAAACCACTAGGTGAACTAAGACCTTTGGACAACGAGTTAGAAAGGACCCTTCAAAAAAGCAAGAGCACATAAAGGAGTGTAGTCACATCTCAAGAAGAAAGTGTTTGTGTGGGTGAACCTAAGAGTTCAAGGGTAGATCAGGAATCATCATCACCACATCAAGAAGAGCAGGTATTAGTAGAGACTGAGGAAGAAGAAGAAGAGGAACAAGCCGTAATTCAAACTCCAATGGCCCAAACAATTCAAGCTTTACCCAATCCAGTTGGAGGAGGAGTTGCACTCTTTGTATCACTTATCCTAATCCTGGCAATGGACTCACAGATGAGATTGAATTGAAGAGTGGATTATTGCATCATCTACCCAAGTTTTAGGGACATAACAATGAAGATCCAAGTTACCATTTGAAAGAGTTCGAGTTCATCTGTGGAAGGATATACCCTAAGGCAACTGACCCTAATATTCTAAGGATGAAAGCCTTCCCATTCTCTTTGGAAGGCAAGGCTAGAATATGGCTGTTCGAGCTAGAGTCTAACACTATCGACACTTGGGAGAGGATGAAGGCTGAATTTCTAACCAAGTACTTCCCAGCTTCTAAGGTCACTGTCTTGAGGAAGAAAATTACTGGAATACAACAAAGTTATGATGAAACCTTCTGCACTTATTGAAAGAGATTCAAGGCATTGGTGGCAACATGTCCTAACCATGGATATAGAGAAGATGCTCTCATCATATATTTCTATGAAGGGCTTAACCCTTCAGAAAGGAGTCTCTTAGATGCTGCTGCTCAAGGATCTTTCCTAAATAAGACGCCATCAGATGCTAAGGAAATTTTTGCTCAACGTGCTCTCAATTGTGACCAATATGAGGGAACCAACTCTGCTAGGGATGGTATTAAGATGAACTCGAACTCTGCTCTTAAAAAGAAGGTGAACGAAATCTCTACCATGTTAGCCCAAAGGATGCAAACAAACCAAGGAGTCCCCATGGCACAAGTGTGTGATGTGTGTTCTATATAAGGGCATTCAACAAATCAATGCCCTCAACTGATTCAAAATGGAGGATGGGAGACCTTAAATGCTATTGGCTTTAAAGGGAATCAAGGAAGATAAAGGTACAATCCCTTCTCAAACACCTACAATCTAGGGCTCAAAGATCACCCCAAATTTAGATGGTCCAACAATGATAATGACTTGAACCCTTAACAACAAGGGCAACTCTTCGCACGCCCTTCAACTTTGTATATGAGGCCTCAAGTACCTCAAACTTCTAGTCCTACGAATTCTGCTAAAGTTATGAACCCTTATGTGAGCTTTTGAGCCTATATGTACATCCTTTGTTGAGAGTTGATACGAAGTCATAATTTCTTTGGCTATAATATGTTGCTAAACCTCATTGTTCCTTCCATTTAATCAATTGCATGCCATAGAATTGCAATGGACGAAAGAGCTTACTATAACTTGTTTATGTGATTTTCAAAGCTTTGAATCATAATATGCCCTGATTTTGGAAAGGATAAAGGCACTTAGGATATCCACCATTGCTAAATTACATGTATCCCTGTTTGCGTGCACAAGATGCACAACCCTTAGTTTTAACCCCATTGAGCTTTACATGTGAAGAACCTTTGTTTCATCACCCTTAGTATCTCTACCATGAGCTTTGTATAGTATACCTCTACCCTGATCAAGTATAGCACAACTTTATTATCTTTGTGGAGATGTGTAATAAAATAAGAATGAAGGTGTTAAAAAGAAAAGCAAAAGAAAAGGAAAATGCATTGTGTGCCGTGAAGTTTGAAAAAGAAAGAGAGAAAAGAAAAGTTTTTTTGCTATAAAAAAATAGTGGGACCAGAGTGTATCATCTATAGGAAGGCGAAGTCCTAATTTTTGACCTATGTCTGTTCCCACATAGTTAAGATTAACGTCTAGGCCCAACATGATAAAATTTGGCCCTTAATGACTTTATAAGATGGCTTGTTTGTGCTTTGCTAGATCTTTGAATTCCTTATCCATTCATTTCATAAACCCCTAGTCTAGCCCATCACAACCCTTATCAAGTTCTTTTTTATCCTTATGGGCAACCCATGATCTGTTGGAGATTATTCACAAAAATGAGCATATGGTTTAAGTCCATTTGTGCATGTAATTGGTATCCTTCATGAGGTTTATGAAAGTTATTTCACTAAAGTGCCTTTGTTTCTTATATATGTTAGTTATTTGTTGCCTTACAAATTTTTTTCTCACATATTACTAAGTGAAATGAGCCTTACATTAGAGTAAAAATAGAGTGCATATCTTGGTGAGGATAAATTTGAACTTGTCTGAAACATGTTGAGCTCCATTGATTCACCATTGTTCAACCATGTCTTACTTGTTCATATGAGGATCATGCATGCCAATTAAACTCTCAAATTTCTTGTTATGATTTTTGATTAAGTGTTAAAATCTTGATGCCATAAAGTACAAATTTGGGGACAAATTTTAAGAGCAATAGAGTTAGTTTATTAGTGTTTTTCGAGCTTATCAGTAAATGAAGTTATTGGTTGATGCTTCATTTTGCTAAGGGACTAGCAAAAGCTAAGTGTGGGGGAATTTGATAGGAAAACTTTGTATGACATTTTTAATATATTTCCTTCCACATTTGGTTACTCTTTGATCTTAATTGTGCTACTTTTAGGTTAGTTTGTTGATATGAGTCCCTAGATAGCATTGGTGTACAGAAATGAGCATAAATGAAGTTTTTAAGCTTATCTTGCTTATAATAACTTTCCAGTTATGAGAAAATAAACTTTCCTTTGCTTATTAATTCTTAATTTTTCCTAGGAAAAGTACATTATCGTCATCAAATTGGAAATTTTAGGGCTTGCTACTGATGTGTTAAAATGTGTACTCGCAAGTGTACGAATCACTCGTAGTAAAGTGATAAGCAACTTCCAAGGTCGGTCTCTCAAGGAATTGCAGTGGTTTTAAATAACTAACTTTTTAATCTAAATAGAGTTCTAATGAAAATAAAAGACTAATTAAATAGAGTTCTAGTAAAACTAAAACTCTAAGTAACTAGAATCCTAAAGCTAGTAAAACTGTAAAAAGGTGTTTGATTTGTAACGGGAACAAAGTACGAGCAATTAAACGAAAACAAAATCGCAATTAAACAATCAATTCAGATATATTTGAAGATCAATGGAGAATGTATGGACGTTTAGCTTGGTTGACCATGCTTGCATCGAAAAGGTATGGTGAGATAACATGAACGTCCTATATAAACTAAACTACCGGCTTTCCTTTTAATTACGAGACTCCTTTTGGCGGGAGTAGGTCTCTTTATTGATTAACTAATTAATTGCCTTTGGCGGGGGTAAATCAAATAGTAATCAAATTATGCGCAAGGAAAACATGCCAATCAAATTAATGCTATGACTAAGTCACTAACTTGAAGCTTCGATTAAGTGTTTCGGAATAAAGTTAAGGTGACGTTCCTATAACTAAATTCTCAGATTTTTCAATCTAACTACGAACATCAAATGGGCCCATGATTATTCATAATCAAATATCTAAACATGCTCTTAATCAAAAAGTAATTCGTTTATATTAAATCAATAGAATACACCATACACAGTTCTAGCAAACATGGCAACACAAACTAAACATCCATAATAAAACTAGCCAGACATGTTCATATTAATATTCATAGACAAATAAAATATGAACATACACTCCAACAAAAGAAGAAGAAAAATAGAATTCTACAACACCAAAGAAAACCTAGATCTAAATACCGCTTATGGATTGGTTGACGTACTTCTCCGTAAGCTTTATCTTCGATTGTCGACGGCTTCTTTTGATCCTTAGAATGGTTTCTCTTGCTTTGTTTTTGTGTAGCAAAACTCCCAAAGTTGATTGAATCTCTTGTTTGGTTGCAAAATTGTAAAGTGTAAGAGTTGTGTATCAATTCGAGTTCTGTTGTAAAGGGGGTCTAAGGGGGGTATTTATAGATGTAAGGGATTCTGCAAATCCTATGTGCAATAGGAATAGGCGCGCCGCGGCATGCATTTTACCCGCCGCGGCGCAACACAAAATTTGGAAAATATGCAAAAACCCGAGAGCTCCCCGCCGCGGCATACAATTCCCTCGCCACGGCGCGCAATGTTTCTATGTTTTCAGGATCAAACCCGAGAGCCTCACGCCGCGGCATGCAATTCTCTCGCCGCGGCGCGCAATGCTTTCCTTCTTTTCACGTCCCCCCTTACATATGTGATGGCACTATATGTAAGGCTTACATATTCGTCTTGATTAGTCCGTAACTCGTGATCCGAGCGCCGTAGGTGTTCCGTCTTCGCGTGTTTTCATCATTTGAATCATTTGACGCTAAAAACACCTGAAATGCACTAAAATATACCCGTGACTCCGAATGGATAGATTTATGAAAATAATCGAAATAATAGTCATAATAAATCTATATATCAATCAATCAAGCATAATTAATCACGAAATATTAGTACTTTTCGAGCACTCATCAGCTACCATGAAAAGGAAGGAGTGGAGACCAAGAAACAATCAGAATAATAATAAAACTCAAATTGGAATTTTTGACAAATTTCGTAGTCTAACTTCGTAGGGCTCTACCAGACAGCTTAGAAGTCTAAAAATCATGAATCAGGTGTCATTGGAAAGCCATAGGTGTCTAGTTTCCAGAACAACTAAGAACTTTATCATATCTATTTTGAAGACTGAGATATGCCCATTTTAGTGATCTAGGGTCAGTCTATCTGAAAACTTGGATTTTGAATTCAACTCAAAAGAGCACACTAAGTCCCATATCAAAATTAGAGAAAAGATTAGCATAAAATTATCCTATAAAGGAGGTGTAATGAATCCCACATTGAAAAATAAGAGAACATAGCCAACCAATTCTCCTTTATAAGGAGCAAGGCTTCACCTCTAAAAATCATCTCTTCATTTACATTAACCTTAGAGTAAAAGATTATTAACAAGACTTCTCAAGGCCGTGAGGATCATCATCAAGACTTCTCAAGCAACAAATGTGTAATCATTATGTTTATTATTTTTAATTCTTCTTGTTATTGTATTGAAGTTACTTGTTTTGGATTCTTTTATTGGAAATATGATTTATTTACTATAAGTCTTGTATATTTTCATAATTGATTAAAGCATTAAATTTGATTGTTAATGATATGTAGTTATGAATTCATGAACTATAATTATGTGTAAGAATTTTCACTCTGATTTAGATATGTAGTCTTATATGGTTCGAAACATATAGGGTTGATATATCATTTCTAGTTAGCAGTACTACATATGAACGTTTTCTATGTGGTGATGAAAAGTATCATATTGCCTATTAGGATTCTTATAGGGCAATCCTTATGAGGTTCTAATCAAGAGGTGAAACTTGTAAAAGTGTGTGTGAGGATTGCAAGGTTATTATTTATGGTTTGACACCCATAGTCTTAGCTTATATTCGAACTATATTCATGAAAGCTTAATGTTCTACTTTGATTTTTACATGGTTATACATTTCTGCTTGTTTAAGTCGTGTAAAATATCTAGGTGATGGACATTTCCTATATCTTAGAGACTTTAGAAGAATATGTTGGGTCTTGAGGTCGTTGCCTTTATTCTCAAGGGTTCGATTCTTACGCTTGCTTTTGGGAGTGAATTCGTTGCTATTTGTTATGACAATTTGATTGAATGCTTGGGTATCTATGGTTGTATGAATAGAGATGATTACTTGTATATAATTTTTTTTTTTGCTTTTAGTTAAAAACCAATTCCAAAGCCCCATAAATTCTTGTACACATTGTATACTTGTGAATATTTATTGTAGGTGTCCCTTTAGTCGCCGGACCCTAACGATCCCTTATTTCTCCAATACTACATTGATAGGGTTATTGATATGCAAGTAATTGTAGGTTCATCAATATTAAAAGTAATAAAGATACCCCACTTCCACTCTTGAAACAATCTCCTTGGAGTTGGATGGTCACCTTTCTCAAGAATCTTGATCAAGCTTCAATGGAGGTGTTTCTCTCTCTAGAATGTGGAGAAGAAGATGGCTTTTTGGCACTGTTCACGCTGGTACTGTTGGGAGGGTTTTAGAGTTGTATTTATTAGTTAGGTTAGATGTGAAGGTCAGTGTATAATTTTTAGGGCCGCACAGGGAGTTTAAGTGGTTACTAGGTACGCGGGCCACGGTGCACAATTCCTTTTGCTGCAGTGCTAGGTATTTTTAGTGCTAGTATAATTTTTGAAAGAGGTTGGTGCTGCAGTGCACAAATTTCTCTGCCATGGTGCAAAGTGATTTTTGGTTTCCATAGTAAATACTCGAAAGTGTACCGCCGCAGTACACTAATTTCTTTACTGCGACACATCTTGTTGTACACACCTTGTACATCCCCCTTACATAATTATTGATTCCCAATGTAAGGCTTTCATGCCTTACATCTTTTTTACTACATTTTCACTTTCTTTGACCATTTAAGTCCACAGTTCCTCCCAAACTTTCTTGGACCTACAAAACTCGAAAATACCATCCAAAACAAAGTAATACCGAAATACAATATAAAATAAATACTTAAAAAGATAACGAATAATATGTCAAAATAGTGTTTATCAAATACCCCCACATTTATAGTTTTTTAGTCCTTGAGCAAAAGTAAAACTTAAAAGACAAATAACAAAATTAAGAACTTAAATCAACAATTTTTTATGCTTTAATTTCTTTTCAATTTATAATCAAGATATATGCACAAGTTTATCTAACATTTCTACACATCAAGATTCACTATACAGTTTAGTTTTATATCACAAATCTTTACTCAAATACTAGAAACATATAAACATTGATTCCCCCAAGCCTAGTGTTAAGAATCTGAATTCGCTTTAACTCTTTTCCTCACAAAATTTACTCTTTAAATCACATAGATCCTACTAGTTCAAACACTCAACAAAGTATATGCGAATAGAAATTATGTAAAGAAATGAGCTAATTGGTTTGCATATGATTAAACAAGAAAGGCTCAAAAAATGCATAACATTGATCTCATCAAAGGAATCAAATGATAGGATTTATGAAGAAATCAAATTACTATTCCCATGTAACAATTAAAATCATTAAGAAAAAGTTTCAAGTATGTGCCATGAAGTGAATGAAAATGTATTGACTTTAAAGGGATTTATTTTCTCTTTTTCTTTTGTAATAACCATCTCACAATTTTAGGAACTCTAGGGTCATATTCATAATACTTATTTATTTATTTATTTTTTATATCCTTTGACCCTTATACATGTGTATTTTGTGAATAGAAAATTTTGGTTCTCTTTGTGTTTGGATGCAGAAATCCCATATATCTTTTAAAGTTAAGCATGAATGAAATAGGCATACACTTAAAATCTTACCCAAATTATTTAATCTAAGCAATACAAATAGATATAAAATTCTTCATTAAATGTTAAAAATCCTAACATTCAATGCAAAAACCTATAGAGATCATCTCATAATTTGAAATAATACGAAAAGTGTTTAAAGGAGTAGAAGAGCAATTATCTCTCAAAATGAAACATTAATGGCGCAATAATTATCTCACAAAGTAGTTTCCACTATTATACTCCTAACCACTAGATCTGGGTTCACCTCAATTTCAACATCAAAAGCATGAAACAAAGATTGCAAGTTAAAACCAACATTTACAGCAAACCTTAAACATGTTTAAAAATCAAACAGATAATGCATAAAGAGTCTACTATTTATTAAAAATTAACCAAAAGCATGATAATTTTGTTTGAAAAAGTTTTTTATTGGACCAATTTGCACCCCCCAAACCTAAACTAAATATTGTCCTCAAGGTTTTTAACTATGCAAAGGTTCAGAAAAGTATTGAAAAGGGGCAAATAGAAAACTAACTAAAACGATATTACCTAAAACGATGGGTTGCCTCCCACCAAGCACTTAGTTTAACATTTTAGTAAGATGTTGCTTGAGGCTAAGGTGTATGGACTTCAATGCATTCAACATCCCATTGTAAATGACTCCTTCTAAGTAAGGCTTCACAAGGTATTCGTTCACATTGAAAGTCATTTGAGTCTTCGAATTTAACAATTCTACAGCTCAATGGGGAGAGATTTGAATAATTTGATATGAGCCATTCCATGTTGACCTTAACTTACCTAGAAATAATTTAAAACAAGGGTTAAACAAAAGTACTTTCATTCTAGGATAGAGAGACTTATTAATGAGCCCTTCGTCATGGAACACTTGGTGCGTTCTTTGTAGATCTTTGCACTTTCATAGGCTTCCTTCCTTATCTATTCAAGCTCATTAAGTTGAAGCAAGCGCTTCTCTCCCTCTTATTCATAATCCATGTTCAATTTCTTTATTGCCCAATATGCCATGTGCTCAAGCTCAATGGGCAAATGTCATGCCTTTTCATAAATCAACCGGTAGGGATCATCCCAATAGGTATCTTGTATGCTGTACGGTAAGCCCGTAATGCGTCATGGAGCTTGGATGCCCAATCTTTTCTTGAAGGTCACACGGTACATTCCAAGATACCTTTGATTTGTCGATTGTTAACCTCAACTTGACCTGATGTTTGTGGATGATATGGAGTAGCCACCTTATGTGTGACGTTATACTTCTTCAATAACCCATCAAAAAGTTTATTACAAAAGTGACTCCCTCCACTACTGATTATTGCCCTAGGTGTCCCAAACTAGCTAAATGTTACATTCTTAAAAAATTTGACAACATAATTAGCATCATTAGTTACAGTGGGTACAGCCTCTACCACTTGGACACATAGTCAACAGCAACCAAAATATATTCAAAACTAGAAGAAGGGGATAAAGGACCCATGAAGTCAATCCCCCAAACATCAAATAACTCAACAATCAAATTAAATGTTAAAGGCATTTAATTACATTTTCCTATATTACCAGTCCTCTGACATCAATCACATTGCATGCAAAAATTATGAGCATCTTTAAATAAATTTGGCCAGTAAAAACCAGATTGTAATACCTTGATGGCCGTTTTCTTTCCACCAAAATGGCCTCCACAATGAAGCTTATGAAAAAAGGCCAAAATGCTCTCATGCTCCTCTACAAGCACACATCTCTGGAGGACTTGATCTTGGCAAAGCTTGAACAAATAGGGGTCATCCCAAAAGTAGTGCCTGCAAATATGGAAAAACCTTTTCTTTTCCTAGAAAGAAATGTTAGGCCTCAATAAACCACTAGCAAGATAGTTTACTATATGTACATACCAAGGATTTGGGCCTAAAATAAACAACTGTTCATCAAGAAAAGTTTCAACAATGTCCATGTCTTTGTCACTCTTAGTAGTATCAAAGTCATAAATTAACCTAGACAGGTGATCAGCTACTACATTTTTAGTTCCTTTTTTATCTCTGATCTCTAAGTCAAATTCTTGCAAAAGCAAAACTCACCTAATTAACCTTGGATTAGCATTCAGTTTACTCAAAAAATATCTCAAAGTCGCATGATCAGAATTTACAATGACTTTAGACCCTACCAAATAAGTTCTAAATTTATCTAAAGAAAACACAACAGTTAAAAAAAAAATTTAGTGGTGGAATAGTTAAGTTGGGTGTCATTAAGAGTTTTATTAGCATAGTAAATGACATGTAAACACTTATCTACTTTCTTCCCCAAAACAACCCCAATAGAAAAATCTGAAGCATCACACATTTTTTCAAAAGGTAACGACCAATCAGGTGCCATGATAATAGGTGCAGAAGTCAATTTTTCTTTCAAGGTATTAAAAGCAATGTGGCAATCATCATCAAACACAAAGGAAAGTTCCAGATGAATTATTTTAGAAAAATCTTTAATAAATCTCCTATAAAAATTGCATGACCTAGGAAACTCTTACTTCCGTTGACATTAATGGGAGGTGGCAATTTAGCTATCAAATCAACCTTTTCCCTATCTACCTCTATTCCCTTACTATAAATGAAATGTCCTAATACAATGCCTTGTTTGACAATGAAATGACTCTTTTCCCAACTAAGAGTTAGACTACCTTCAATGCATCGTTCAAGCACAAGAGTCAAATTATGCAAATAATTATCAAAAGAATTTCCAAAAATTGAAAAATCATCTATGAATACCTCAATGAATTTCTCCACCATATCCGAGAATATAGACATCATGTCTCTCTGGAATGTGGCGGGAGCATTGCATAATCGAATGACATCCTTCTGAAAGCAAATGTCTCAAATGGGCAAGTGAATGTGGTCTTCTTTTGATCCTCTAGTGCAATAGACACCTAATAATATCTAAAAGACCATCAAGAAAACAATAAAAGGCATGCCCTGCAAATCATTTTAACATTTGATTAATAAATGGAAGAGGAAAATGATCCTTTTTCATGTACAAATAAAGTTTACAAAAATCAATACACATCCTCCAACCCATGATCATCCTAGTAGGCACTAACTCATTCTTGCCATTGTTTACCACGGTGATCCCCAATTTCTTAAGTACCACATGTACAGAACTAACCCACTTACTATTGGATATAGGATAAATAACCCCTACTTTCCAAGAGTTTTAAAATCTCGATTTTCACTACCTATTGCATAATTGGTTAAGTGTGCTTCTCTCACAAGTTTGGTATTATCCTCTAAAATAATCTTATACATACACATAGCTAGGCTAATACCTCTGATACTCCAACCTATGGCTTTCCTAAATTTCTTAAGCACCTTCACAAGTTCTTGTTCTTAGGTTTGGGTTAAAGTAGATGAAATAATGACCAGATAAGTATCCCCTCTCCCAAAAACACGTACTTAAGATGCTTAGGTAACTCTTTCAATTCAAACTTAGGTGGAGTACTATCTTCCCTAGGTGGTGTCTTAGTTAACTCTAAGGGTGTACTAGGCTTATCGAAAAGTTCGGCACTATGCAACAATTCAAGGTACCCCTTAGTCTCCTCATCTAAATCCTCCTCAACCTATCAACGGTTAAAGCATTCTCAAGTTTATCTTGCTTCTTATCCTTCAAAAAGGTGTTGTGAACAAGAGTATCAATATGGTCAATATAAGAACATTCATCAATTGCGGAAATAGAAGTTATAGGAGAAGAATCAAACACTTTAAAATGAATAGTTTCTCTCAAAACTGTCATAGTCAAGCTTCCACTATGGACATCTATGATAGTCTTCGTATTGGCCATGAATGGTCTACCAAGAAGAATAGTATGTTCCTTGTCCATAGATGGATTTTCCTATATGTCCATGACAACAAAATCAACAGGTATAATTAGCTTATCTACCTGTATAAGCCAATCCCCAACCATCCCCTTTGGGTACTTAACAGATATATCACCTAACTAAAGGGATATGGCAGTAGGTTTCAATTCTCCTAAACCTAGTTGCAAATAAATTGAATAAGGCATAATTTTATACTTGCATCTAAGTCAAGCATATCTTTTACCATTTTCTTATCTCCCATGGTAATGTTAATAGTAAAACTACCAAGATCCTTTAATTTTGGTGATAAAATTTGATGAAGTACTGCACTTGAAATTTTAGACACAACAATTCTTTCTTGAAGTTCATACTTTCTCTTCCTAGTGTTTAAGTCTTTGAAAACTTAGCATAGGAAGGCACATTTATAATTACACCTAATAAAGGAAAATTAATTTGAACTTTAAAAAGCATGTTAAATGAGTTAGAGAATTGCTAATCCTATTTTTCGTCCTTGAGACGGTGTGAAAATTATATGGGCAGTCGGTATGGCTCTAATGTTTTCTGCAATTGAGGGGTAGTAGATGACTCTCTAATTGCTTCCTTGGGAGGTTCATCATGTTTTTCATTGGTCTCACCACCTCCCTTGGATATTGTATGCTCTCTTGCCATGTTACCTGCACTATATGGTAAGTCATTAGAAATTTCAGGTAAATTTTTATTGACCATCTTACCACTTCGAAGGACTGTAACTGCCTTCGCTTGCTCGGATTGTCTAGGAAACTTCTCTTTTTCTTGCCTTTGGAGATGCTCTGCTAATTTCCCAACTTGGCCCTCAACTCTCTTCATGGAAGCCTCCAATGAGTCCAACCTTTGATTATTCTTCATGTGGTTGTCTCAACTTACTTGAATGAAAGAGTTCAAATTGTCCTCCAAGCTTGGCTTGTTTGGTAGAGTGAGTTGCAAGTTGTTATGAGGATTATTTGTAAAATGATTATGAGCATAAGCGGGGTTGTTGTTTCAATTCCAAGACAATTTGGATGATTTCTCCAACCCGAATTGTAGGTGTTAGCATAAGGATCATTCCTTGGTCGAGGTTGGTATCCTTCCATTGCATTCGCTTGCTCTTGGCTTGTACCTACATGAGAATCACAAAGAAATGGACAACTATTAGTACCATGCCCATAAGTACTACAACTGCCACATAACTCTTGATGTGGAGCATTCTTAGAGGCAAGGAATGCAATTTTCTTGGTTAGCTCCGCAATTTGTATAGCCATTTAATTTTTGAGAGCTACCTTATTAACTCCAATTCTCCTTCCTCTGGCACTCTTTTCTCTGGAATTAGCACCCAACATCTCATACAAATTGTATGTCTCTACTATAGTCTTTTCCCCCATAGCCCTTTCTCCAGTATTGTCTTAGTGAATTGACACTGTTGTGTCAACCCATCATAGAAAAATTAGTTTTGGAACTGTAGTGAAAATGATGGTGTGGGCATTGGATCAGAAGCAGTTAGAACCTATGCCAAGCCTTATGAAAAGGCTCTCATTCCATTTGTGAGAATATTTCAATTTTTGTTTTCAGGTCGGCAATCTTTTGATGGAAATAGAACTTTTCGATGAACTTCTTGTATATTGCTTCCTAAGTAGAGAGGTAACCCGGTGGAAGAGTCATAAGCCACGACTTTGCTTTGTCCTTAAGTGTATATGGAAAGTATCTCATCCTCAATTGATCCTCAATTAGCCCTTACAGTGGAAAAGTCTGCACAGTAGCATAAAAATAACGAATAAACGCTAGTGGATCTTCATTAAGAATACCATAGAAAGAAGGCAAGATGTAATAATGAATATTCTTTAGCTCATAATTCCTAGCCGTTTCTCCCAATTGGATGCAAGAAGTGGCAGTGCCAATGATTGGCCTTGCATACTCCTTGATAGCCAATTCTCTAGGTAGAGGTAGAGGTAGAGAGTCTCCCATATTCGGTAATTCTTGTTGTAAATGTTCTTCCTCTAGAATGTCGATGTCAAAGTATCTCAAGTGCTCTCTTGGCCGGTTAGTTTTATCTATGAAAGGTGCTAATGGATTCCAAGGGATCTCCAACCTTGCATATACTAATAAAAACAACAACAAAATCAAAACACTCAACACTAAATGACTCCAAACAAGTAACAAAAACAAATTAAAAGTAGACACAAAACAAACTAAATGAAAGAGCTAAACAAAAATACAAAAACAAAGAAAGTAACAAAAACAAACAAATTAAGAAAATTAACTTAAAAAAAAAAAGAAATTAACAATTTAAAATGCTAATGGTTCCAAAAACTTGATGCACAAAATCTTGATACTTAAGTTTGTGTTTATAAAAGTTCGCAAGTGCACGAGTCACTTGTAATAAGCAGCAAGTAAACTCCCAAGATTGTCTCTCAAAGAATTTTTGGTGGTTTTAAAAGTCAATATTTTTCTAAATTAGTTGCGAAAAATAAATCCTAAACACTCAAAAAAATCTTGGTTGATGGAACGGTTGCTAAATTATAAAATCTTTAAGCAAATCAAATAAATGAGTGAAAAGTTTGCCGAAATGATATGATGAACGAGTGTGAGAAATTAGCTAGCTAACCAATCATGGATAGAATAATTTACGTGATTTTTACAATAAAACATACAAATTAGAATTTATTAATTTTTTTCACTAAATCTAGAAAGTCCCAAGTCAATAGAGATTTTCCCTTAATTAACTAATTAATCTTTGATTCGGACTATTAATTAATTAATTGGCATAAAACCTAGGAAAATAAATTAATCACCTAATTTAAGACTAGTCAATGCACTTAGATTAGGTTCTTATTCAAAAATGCTCAATCAAACAAAGATGATATTTCTAATTCCCAATTCCAATATATTTTCTTATGCTTATAAACTAATTTGATCAAGAATAATCCATGAATAAAGATATGAACAGGAAATAAATCACTTTAATCCAAATTAAACCATATTAATAATCATCCATTCATAGTAGCATCACTAAATTCCACTCAAATGTATTTAGCTACTCATAACAAAATCTAAATCAATGTTTCCTATTACAAGAGATATTCTAAACAATCCTAGAGAGAAAATAGATTAAAAGCAATAAAGGTACCCCACTTCCACTCTTGAAATAATCTTCTTGAAGTTGGATATTCACCTTTCTCAAGAATCTTGATGGAGCTTCAATGGAGGTATTTCTCTCTCTAGAATGTGGAGAAGAAGATGGTTTTTTTGCACTATTCACACTAGTACTGTTGGGAGGGTTTTAGAGATGTATTTATAGTTTAGGTTAGATGTGAGGGAGAGTGTGCAATTTCTAGGGGCTTACAGGGGGTTTAAGTGGTTACTGGGTACGTGGGCTACAGCACACAATTCCTTCTCCTGCGGCGAAAGGTGATTTTTGGTGCTGGTATAATTTTCCCTAGAGGTTTCTGTTGCTATGCACAAATTTCTCTGCTGCGGCACAAAGTGATTTTTTGTTCCGATAGTAAAAGCCCGAGAGTGTACCACCACAGCACATTATTTCTTCACCATTGCGCATCTTCTTATACACACCTTGTATACCCCCCTTACATAATTATTGATTCCCAATGTAAGGCTTACGTGCCTTAGCTCTTTTTTACTCCATTTTCACTGTCTTTGACCATTTAAGTCCACAATTCATCCCAAACTTACTTGGACCTATAAAACACGAAAATAACCTCCAAAACAAAGTAATATAGAAATAAAACTTAAAATAAATACTTAAAAATATAACAAATAATAGATGAAAATAGTGTTCATCAGATGGCCTGCTCATTTGTATAGAACATAGACTAATCCTCTGTATTATAGGACTTGTTAGAATATATGGACAGTTTGACCATACGTAGTGGACGATGCATACCTCGACATTAAGTTAGGTCAATGTACTAACATCAAGTCCTCACTTTTACAGTTTGAGCTTATCCGGACAAGAAAATTTAACCAGACCTTTAGTAACGTTTTGGGATCTATCTCTTGCATTCCACTACATATCTTTTTACAATTTTTCTCAAGACTTGAGAATAAATGACGGGATATCTGATGAGTGCTCAAAAAGCACTAATATTTCGTGATTAATTGTGCTTAATTGTTTAAAATATAGATTTGTTATGATTGTTTATTTGATTATTTTCATAAATCTATCCATTCGGAATCACGGGTATGTTTTAGTGCATCTCAGGTGTTTTTAGCGTCAAATGAGTCAACTAATGCAAGCACGCAAAGACGGAACACTTACGGCGCTCGGATCACGAGTTACGGGCAAAACGAGTCAAATATGTAAGCCGTACATGTCAAGCCAGCACATATGTAAGGGGGTACATGTGAAGAAATTGAAGACAACGCGCGCCGCGGTGGGGAAAAGTCATGCCGCGGCGAGGAGCTCTCGGGTTTTTACATTATTTTCAGAATTTGTGTTGCGCCGCGGCGGGGAAAATGCATGCCGTGGCGCGCCTATTCCTATGGCAATCAGGATTTGTGTAAACCCTTACATCTATAAATACCCCCTTAGAGCCCCCCTTACAAGAGAACTCGAACTTGTACATAACTTTACACATTACAATTTTTGCGACCAAACACTACATTCAATCAACTTTGGGAGTTTCGCTACACAAAAACGAAGCAAGAGAAACCATTCTAAGGATCCAAAGAAGCCGTCGACAATCGAAGATAAAGCTTTTGGAGAAGAACGCTATCCCATCCATAAGCGGTATTTAGATCTAGGTTTTCTTTGGTGTTGTAGAATTCTATTTTTCTTCTTCTTTCGTTGGAGTGTATGTTCATATTTTATTTGTCTATGAATATTAATATGAACATGTCTGGCTAGTTTTATTATGGATGTTTAGTTTGTGTTGCCATGTTTGCTAGAACTGTGTATGGTGTATGTTTTATTGATTTAATATAAACAAATTACTTTTTGATTAAGAGCATGTTTAGATATTTAATTATATATGAATTATCATGGGCCCATTTGAGATTCGTAGTTAGGTTGAAAGATCTTAGAATTTAGTTATAGGAACATCACCTTAACTTTATTCTGAAACACTTAATCAAAGCTTCAATTTAGTGACTTAGTCATAGCATTAATTTGATTGGCATGTTTTTCCTTGCGCATAATTTGATTACTATTTGATTTACCCCGACCGAAGGCAGTTAATTAGTTAATCAACAAAGAGATTTACCCCGACCCCAGGCAGTCTCGTAATTAAAAGAAAAGCCGGTAATTTTGTTTATATAAAACGTTCATGTTATTTCACCATACCTTTTCGATGCAAGCATGTCAACCAAGCTAAATTTCTATACATCCTCCATTGATCTTCAAATATATCTGAATTGATTGTTAAATTTCAATTTTGTTTTTGTTTAATTGCTCGTACTTTGTTCCCGTTACAAATCAAACACCTTTTTACAGTTTTACTAGCTTTAGGATTCTAGTTACTTAGAGTTTTAGTTTTACTAGAACTCTATTTAATTAGTGTTTTATTTTCATTAGAACTCTATTTAGATTAAAAAGTTAGTTATTTAGAATCACTGCAATTCCTTGAGAGACCGACCTTGGAAGTTGCTTATCACTTTTCTACAAGTGATTCGTACACTTGCGAGTACTAAATTTATCACATCAATATCCCTTAATATATAAGGATGATAGTCCAATCTATTCTCTTGACGTTCTTAGCATTGGTTCTATCTCAACTTCTTTTCTTTCAAGTCAGTACTTTCTATGCGTTCATTTTTAGTTAACCATATAGGTATTATTCTTATACCTGAAATAATTTCAATCGTATGTTTTTGGTATTTAGGTCGTATTTTATTTTGCTTTATACAACATGGCCGGTAAAGGAATTAAGAGACATGTAGATGGTCATCTGGTTCTTAACTGTCTGTTCTTCCTTCTAGTAGAATATATCATTCCCAGATTCACTCTATTGGTGTGAGCACTAGTGTCCTACCTAGATATTCAGACATTCAGCTGCCTCAGTCTTATGATTCCTTTGCCTTGATGTTTGGTCAGCTTGCTACCTTGGGTGCTAAGTTTTATGACCTCTGTAGGCTTCTTCCTACCATCCTCACCGTAAAGAGTTCGATATTGGTTCTCAGCGTAACCCTAATAGAGATGAAAGGATATGAGAATCTTAGTTTCTTTATATTTTATTTCTTTTTCTAAAATCTTAAAATTTTAATAAAATTTTTCTTTCTTTGTTGTATGCTTACTTTTGTTTCTTTGACTTATGCTTTATTTTTCTCTCTACATGTGTTGCATTAGTATAGGATTACTGCATACTATATGCCTTCTCTCCCACATATAGGGGGTGGTCCTTTGACTTTTTGTGTTAAAAAGGGAGAGAAGCTTGTATGTTGCACAACGTCTTTACATTTGTTTTCTACTGTGTGTGAGATGTGAGTGTAGCTTTGCATCACATCATTTTATCTAACTTGCATGCATTCTAGGGGAGTGTTGCATAAAGTCAAGAGAGTTTATTTGACTACTTGTGTTTAACCTATCCTTGTGTACCTGTGTAGGGGTAACATAATAGTATTTGGTTAGACTACACATAGTTCTCCATGATAAGTTCACAGGTATGTGTTTGTTTCTTGTGTCAGGTTACAGATGTCATTTTTGGACTTCATAGATTACTTGGAGCTGGTGTTCGTATCAAGACAAATGTGTTGGGGATGTCTTCATACGACCCAGATTACGCCACAAACAAGGCACGACACATATCAAGGACTATGCTAAGAAAGGGGTGAAATATTAGCGCAAAGAGGGATGCCACAACACCAACAAATGTGCAAACAAGTGAAGCATGGATGTGTCAAGCTAGAATGGTGGAAATTCAAAATTATGAGCTGCACTGAGGCATGTAATTTGTCCGCTACGGCTAACAACATTCTATTTTTGGTTCGAACACATTGCCAGAGGTGCATACCGTAGCATGCATTTTGGGGTGCTGCGGCCCAAGGGTTCCTGTTTTTGGCTAGAAGGCTGGGCAGAAGTGTGCACAGAGGAGGAAGGATGTGTGTGCCGTGGCATGGCTTTGGGGGGTCGCGGCACAAGCTTCTCGAATTGAGATTGTTGGTTTCCTATCGGGGCATGGAATTTCATCCACCGCGACCTGCCTACATTTTTTTTTTATATTTCGAGCTTCCTCGCCGCTACACAAGTAATTCACCCACTGCATAACAGTTTGAAATTCTGTAATATTGACCATTAGATTAAAACCAATGGCTAGGATCTTTTCTATCTTTTAGGTTTTTGTTGTACTCTATAAATAGACAATGTGCAGCAACTAAAAGACAATCTTGGATCACATATGATATTTTTGATTTTTCATTCAAATTTGAAGCTCAAAGCTCTTTGTCTCTTTCAACCAAACTTATCAAAGGATTTGCATCCCTTTGTGGCATTTCTTCTCTTTCCTTTGTGAGTTTTTGTAACAAAAAATCTGGTGTTGTGCTTAGAAATTCCATGCTAATTTGTTGTTGGGTCTTAGACAGTATCTCTTGTGGTTCTCAAGCCACTATAGCAGCTTGTGGGTCGTATGAATCATGTTGCAAGGTTCGCATCATTTGGTATCAGAGATCTTGGTTGTAATTTCATATTCCTATCTTTATTTTTATCATTTTTGATTCCATAACAAACAAGAAAATTTCTTCAAAAAAAATCCGTGTTCTTCTTTGTTTCTACTTGTTTATTGTATTTTCTGGATTAATCTGATTAGTGTTTGTTGTTTTGTTCTTATTCTGAATTGATTTGAAGAGGTTTTCGTTTTGAAAATTTTTCTAAATTTGTTTTTGTAAAAGGGAGGCTATTTTGGTAATATCTCGTGTTTTGTTCATATCAAAAAGTTAGAACAAAACTATATCTCTTGGATTTTAAAAAAAAAGAGGAGAAAAAATATCTTACGAAAATATCTCGTGAAAATATTTTGCTAGATATTTTTATATAAAAAAAAGGAAAAGAACGAAGATATTCCAAGAATTAAAAAAAAAAAAGAGTGAATTTTAATTTCCCAATAATTTATGAAATTTCGTTCGTTATAGTGTCATTCACACTTTAACGGATCGTTTCTTTGTTTGTTTACATATTAAGAGTTTGAAATTGCTAAATTGAACTTGTTTCCAAATTCATAGAGTTAGAGTTTCAAAACACTTTCTAGTTAGTTTCCTTTGTGCTTAACATTGGATACTGCGAACTACGAATTATTGAGGACGAGAACTCTACAATTGTTTGGAAAACTTGGACGGTTTGGTTTGCTAAAGGGCTTCAAGCGCTTGGGCAATCAAAGTCGAGTGTTAAACACATGAGGTAATGAGTGAAATTCCAATTTTTGTTAAGTGCTAACTATTTGTTCGTGTTAGTTGTTTTAAGAATGTCTGACAAGAACAGTTTCGAGGAAAGGCCCGACACCACTTTTATAATGAGGGCATTACAACAATCCATGGAACGGATGAATGCCATCATGATAAATATGAATGAGCGAATGGAGAGATAAGAGGCAACTATCACCAACTTGCGGCAAGAGGCACCGCAAGATGCTCCAAATGTAGGGAGGCCTAATAGGGGAGCCTATGTTGAGGAGGAGTTAGAGGAGGATAGTTTTGGAGAGGATCATTATGAAGATGAAGGGATGATACCCTTAGGCGGAAGGCATGGGCTTAGAGGTGGACATGGTCGGGGAGGAATGAGGAGACCCCCACTACGACCCTATGATGGGGTTGATAGAAATTTGGGGAGCATTAAGATGAAAATGCCGGTATTCCAAGGGAAGAATGACCCAGAGTTATATTTGGAGTGGGAGAAGAAGGTGGAGCACATATTTGAATGCCACAACTATTCCGATGAGAAAAAGGTTAAGCTAGCGGTGATAGAGTTTACTGATTATGCGTTGAACTGGTGGGATCAATTGGTAATTACTCAAAGGAGGAATGGTGAAAGACCAATAGGTAATTAGGAGGATATGAAAGCAATTATGAGGAAGAGGTTTGTTCCTAGCCACTACTACAGAGAGCTTTATCAAAAATTACAAAGACTCAATCAGGGCTTTTGATCAGTTGATGAGTACTACAAAGAAATGGAGGTGGCCATGGTTAGAGCTAGCATAGAGGAGGATAGAGAAGCCACAATGGCTCGGTTTTTGAGTGGGATAAATCAAGAAATTGCCAATGTTTTGGAACTTCATCATTATGTGGAGTTGGAAGACATGGTCCACATGGCAATTAAAGTGGAAAGGCAATTCAAGAAAAGAAGCAACCGGTTACTTCCACAAAAGCCAATTGTTCCAACACCTTGGATGCAAGATTATAAGCAAGATGAGGGAACAAGCTCCAAGCCCAAATTTGAAGCCAACAAGGGCAAAGAGATGGAGGCTAGTAAGATAAAGGTAAGGTTGAGACATTTACACGTAATCATGATGTTAACTGTTATCGTTGTCTTGGAAAGGGCCATATCGCATTCCAATGTTCGAGCAATAGAACAATGATCACGCAAGCCAATGGGAAGGTGGCAACTAATGATGAAAGTGATGAAGGGGAGATGCCACCATTGGAAGAAGAAAGTAAGGAGGAAATAGGTCCTATAGCGGGAGAATTGCTTATGGTGAGGCGAGCACCAATGGATCACTTAAAGGAATGTGACATGGATCCACAAAGAGAAAATATTTTCCATACTAGATGTCATGTGAATGGAAAAGTTTGCAGCTTAATAATCGATGGGAGTTGTTGTACCAATATTGCTAGTACTACCCTAATTGAGAAGTTAGGATTACCCACAATTGAACACCTTACACCTTATAAACTACAATGGATGAATGATAAAGGTGAGGTGAAGGTAGAACATCAAGCGATAGTATCCTTTACTATAGGAAAATATCAAGATGTTGTAATGTGTGATGTGGTACCATTGCAAGTTGGACATTTGATGTTGGGCAGACCTTGGCAATATGATCGAAGGGTGACCTATAATGGGTATAAAAATAGGTATTCATTTGAAAAGGATGGAAGTAACATAACCCAAGTACCCCTTACCCCGAAGGAAGTTCTTGAAGATCATTTGAGAATTAAAAACAAGGGAGAACAAGAAAAAGAAAATGAAAAGGGTGAAGAGCCCAAAGAGAAGATTGGGAATACCAAGAAAAAGGAAGAAAAGAAAAAAATGAGAGAGTGTTTATTTTCTAACTTTTCTTTCTTGCAGGATTATTATGATGAGAAGCATAATAAGAATGGCCTACAAAACTTACCCTATGATGAAGGTCCAAATTTGAGGTCGAATTCTTTTGAAGAGGAAGGGAATGATACGACCCAAATCGCACCACAAATAAGGCATGACACATATCAAGGACTATGCTAAGAAAGGGGTGAAATATTAGCGCAAACAGGCATGCCACAACACGAGAAAATGTACAAACAAGTGTGGCATGGATGTGTCAAGCTAGAATGGTGGAAATTCAGAATTTTGAACTGCGCTGTAGCATGTAACTTGTCTGCCGTGGCTAACAACATTCTATTTCTGGTTGGGACACATTGCCAGAGGTGCACACTGCGGCATGCATTTGGGGCACCGCCGCCCAAGGGCTCTTGTTTTTGGCTAGAAGGTTGGGTAGACGTGCACGCAGAGGAGGAAGAATGTGCGTACCGCAGCATGGCTTTGGGGTGCCGCAACACAAGCTTCTCGGATTGAGATTGTGAGTTTCCTACAGCGGCGTGGAATTTCATCAACTGTAGCCTGCCTACATTTTTAGGATATTTTGAGCCTCCTCGTCGTGGCACAAGTAATTCACCCGCCTCAGCATAGTTTGAAATTTTGTAATATTGACCATTGGATTAAACACCAATGGCTAGGATCTTTTCTATCTTTTATGTTTTTGTTGTACTCTATAAATAGACAATGTGTAGCAACTAAAAGACAATCTTGGATCATATATGATATTTTTTATTTTTCAATCAAATTTGAGAGCTCAAAGCTCTTTGTCTCTTTCAACCAAACTTATCAAAGGATTTGCATCCCTTTGTGGCGTTTCTTCTCTTCTTAGTGCATGGTGAGTAATATCAATGTGTTGAGGTGAGTTTTTGAAACCAAAAATCTAGTTTTGTGCTGAGAAATTTAATGCTAATTTGTTGTTGGGTCTTAGACCGTATCTCTTGTGATTCTCAAGCCATTGTTGCTTGTGGGTTGTAGGAATCGTGTTGCTAGGTTCGTATCATGTCCTTTATATGCCATAGTTTGTTCATAGGAATGAACTTCATTAGATCATCTTGCATGAAAATATTGTGTTTGATGCTTGCCTTGAATAGGTTGTGCAATGTTTTTCCACGGAAAGCTAAAGGGGGAGATTGTAAGTCCTACAAGTCCCTTTGTGTCTTTGTTGGCGTTCCCATGTCCAAAACATAAAGTCTGTTTATTTTACTTAATATTTTGTCTACCTCCATGTATGATGCTTTGCTTGTGATCAGTATCGGACACACTCACTAATAAATGTTTGTATGATACACACCTCGGGGTGGTTGGGAGCATATTTATTGCATGGTAAAATGTGTTTTTATTTGCATGTGTTTCCTTGAGTTGGTGGGTGTTTATGGCTATTTAATTGGTGAAGTTTATCCTTGAAAAAAAATATATTGAGTGGCTCGCCTTAATCTTGTGGAAGTCTCATCAGTGGCTCTCTAAGGTGGTCGGCAAAGGGTCAACTAGGGTGCACAAGGTGGAATTATGACTCATTGGACCTCACTTACATCTCGTGGGGGTTTGCTGAGGTGGTCAGCAAAGACTAGCGAGGGTGGGCAACAAGGTGTAGACAAAGTGTCGGCGAGGGTCTTAGAAGCTGAAAAATGAACTATAAATACCCGCTCCTTTCTCTTATTGATTACACCTTCTACACACATCTCTTATCCTCTCTCTTACCTCTTGCACATATATTTATCACACTGCATATTTGATGTTGCGTATTTTATAACGTGTGAAACATATATTTTGGTGTATTTGAAAAATATTTTATTTTCAATATTACTCATACGTCGATCGTATTTCCATATTAGTAATTCGGAGGTGATTCATTCACTTGGAGTTTTAATATTTTCAAAACGTGATTCTGTATTTTAACACATCGAGTATTTTTTTGTTTTAAACTATGTGGTGTTGGTGAAGTTTATTAAACTCTTTTATAAACAGATTTTTCGTAATAACAATACATCCAATATATTTTTGTATTGTTATTACGAGGTGAAGTTTCCGTATCAATATACATCGAATGTGTTTTCATATTGTTGATACAAGGTATTTCATCCTAAAATCATATTTTGGGTAATTCGCATATATTGTTGTACATGCATATTGATTGTAGGAATTTGCATCATGCTACGTGGTGATGTGGCTTAGGAGGTGAGACGAATCCAGTTAGGATCGAAGTAACTATGGAGACAGTTGGTAATAGTAGCCTAGGCAATTAGAACAGGTGGTCCTTGACTGATATAGGTATTCGAAGTCTTACCTTATTGAGTCTGTATTGACTGTTTATTAGTTTTAGTGAATTTGGCTGCTGAGTGGTTTTTGAAAGCAAGTGGTGGATATTACCACTTAGGATTGGAGCCTAAATGGGTTTACCACGTTATATCGTTGCGTTTTCTTGATCTTTTGCATGAGTTAGTACAATCCAAGTATCCACAGTATATGTGACAAAATATATAATATATACTAATATTGGAAAGCATTTATTGCTTTAACCTTATTGTCTATTATCTGCCTTATTTGTTTATTCTGCATCTTACTTGTTAATTGTTATTTGCTTTCTGCTGCTTGTACGAGAGGGGCGAGTCCTTAGGTTTCCTTATCACCTAGACTTAGTTGTTCACCGAGTTAGGACTTCTCTCATATTCCCATCAACCAGAAACATAAAAGAAAAATTGTTTCTAATCTCTCTTATTGTTCGGTATTATCACATTCAAACCCCTATCTTGTTTCGACGATATGTACACCAATTGTTTGTCTACAGGGCTCCTTTTTAAGGCATATGCCTCATTAAATTATGGCATGCCTATTGTAATACCAATCTCTTTGCACAAAACTATTATGCATAGTAAATATCTCCAACCATTTGTAAAGACCTATCTAGGAGATCTCTGTTTTGCCTAAAGAACTCTCTTATAAATTTTGCAAGTGGAAAATGCAAACCAAACAAGACTGGCTTCTCTTGGAAAATCATCCACCCATTTGGAGGTGGGTCACTGTCAACTGTGCCATGATTTAGGATTGTATTGTGCACACACTACGTGATTTAATAAGCATTCCAAAGTTAAAGCTCATCCTCCAAAGTAAATTTGCAAGGTTTGGGCTGAGACCTCCAACCCTTGGTCATATGAGTGGGGTTGATAGTGCCTTTGCCCACCCTTGATTTTTTACGACGAGACCTTGAAACTTCCAAGGTAATCCTGACAGGAAGCCTTATTGAAGAGATCATTGCTATTGGAGAAGGTATGGTGACAGTGACATCCTGAGAGTTATACTAACTTTCAAACAAATTGGTTATCAGTCCAGATTTGCCTATACAACTCGAGGAAGAGGTGCTTGCAGACCCTTCACCCTCCATAATAGACAAGGGCCCCAACAAAACTTCTATGAGTATTTTAATCCCCTTACTGGCCATGATATAAAGTTTAATAAAGTACGACCAAATACAAGAAAAATAAAATTCCAAATTGTTTCAAGGACAAGAACTAATACTTATATATTTAATTGAAAATTGAAGTATAGAAAGTACAAACCTGAAAAGAAAAGAAATTGGGTAAGAACCAATTCGAAAAAACCTTGAACAAAGGTGATAAATTATTAAGAATAGGACAAGTAGGGATGTAGAATGAACGACCAAGAGAGAATAATTTATGGAGACAATCGGCATAGACGGTAATTGGTCGCACAAAGAAAAATGTTCAAAGTAAAAGGAATGCCTATTAGCCATCAGGCTTATATAGTATGAACTATCCCATTATTTTTTCAAAATTTTTAGAAAAGTCATCAATAGATGCACAACACGTGGCAACCGAAATATAAAGAGACAGACCTAGAAATGCTAAGAACTGTCTAACAATGCTCTTCCAATCCATACAACACCGAATTGTAAGAGTGGGGGACTTGATGTTTTGGATATCAACCTAGTGTGATGTCGAGGTCTTTGACTCCCAACCTCCAAACCATATATCTCATATGTTACAGGTGGCACTTTTATCCGTATATTCTATAAAGACCCAGAGACAGACCACACACTTAGCTTCAGCCTTTGTTGTTGTTATTTTATGTATATATGACAAATGTACCCCTATTAGAAATGTTACATCTATAAATACTCAATAAAAGGCCATTGAGCCACCAACATTAATCATATCATTTGTTATTTTCTCTATTATCTCTCTACTCTCTCTAGAACTTGATCTATCTCCCAACATTAAGCACAAAAGAGTAGTAGGAATCCACCATCCCAAGCAATTAACAAAGAAATTATATGATCAAATGACTCTAACCTATGTATGCATTACTCTCTTAAATAAACTACACACAATATATTAACCTAACCTAATCAAAATCTCATGCAAATAAGATTAAACTACTATTTATTAAGAACGTTAATTATAGATCACATACACAAGAATCGTACCTCTCAGCCTAGAATCCATGTATGCTATTCAATTAGGACAAACAATTAAATACTTCTCTCAAAGCTACTTAATTTCCTCTATGGTATAATTGTTAATTAAATAATTAATTGTAAATAACTCATCTTGAATAATATAATTGTGAAAACAATCACAATGGAATAAAAAAACAAACATAATTATTATATAAAGGGACCAACTTCAAGAGAATCCTAATAAATGGTTCAGCTTCATAAAATATTCAATAAAATCTTAAAACAATGAGTATAGACAAGAGAATAGATAAAAATATAAAGGAGAAGAGAAAGTTAAAACCAATCTTTCGACTCTCCCTCGAAAAATCAATCTCTACCAACTGTCACCATGGTGGAACTAAACTCCAACAACTTTAATCTTGAATCTTCCTATTGATTTGCCTCATTCTTTAAGTTATAGGCTAAGAATTGTAGGTCATAAGCATGCACTTGTGGTCCATGTAGGAAACATGGTGCAACTAGGAACCTAATCCAAATAGGAAGTTGATTTCACAGACAGGAAAAACTAGGTGCAGCACGGCCCAAAATGGTGAGCGCCATGACTCAAGGTTCTCAAATCAAATGTTGGTACACGCGCATCATGGACCAACAATTCTATTGTTGTGGCCCTGACTCCTCAGGTTGGATTTTCAACAATGCGAGAAGTGGCACAAAATTGTCCCCGCCATGGCACAGATGCTTTTCATCATTTTGACTCAATTTTGTTCTGTTTGCTACCGTTCCACCTTCATTGACAAAACTAAGGAAAATTTAAATCATTTTAAAAATTTTAAGTCTAAAACAAGACACATAGCAAGCATAAAAGTGGCTAAATATGTAATGCGTCCAAGTCTACCTAAGGATAGACTAGGAAATGTTACCCTTTTATAAATATTTTGACCAATATAAATACCTAGTTTATTTTTATTTATTATTTGATTTAAGAAAAGGTAGCACTTATTTGAAAGTAGGTACCAAGTTGTTAGATCTTCGAAACATTGAAATAATCTTTAATTTTAGTTCTCTTCATAAGTAAAAGAGCAAAAACTAATTAGGATAGAAAATATTGTTCATGTTTCAATAAAGTAAACTTATTAAATATAAATAGTTGTGGACTTTAAAAGGTCTCAGATAGGGATCACTTAAAAGCCACACCACCTGATACCTTCTTTATGTCATCCAAAGCTATTGCTCCTTATCTGAAAAATATTAAAGTAAACACGAATGAGCAAAAGTTGAGTAAGTAGATCCACATGTCCTCTTTTCCTTGTGCATTTTTTCATTAGTTGTTTCAATGGTTGTTTTAATTTTTTTAAATCTCTATAGTAGGTTCCTTGTGTGATACCTTTTCCATTGATAACCAGTGGGTCATGGTTTTCGAAAACTGTTCCAACTACCGGATCCTTGGTAGTATCATACTTGGGGCATAACATTAGTGTGGACCAACTGAAGTCGCCATAAACACATCAGTGATCCTAAAAAGTGTCTTTTGTCCCCTATGGCCAACTAAACATATAGGAACCTCCCTTCACACGATCAATCATTCGTTTAACTATGGTAGGTCTGCTGGTCCCCCGAGTCCCCTGCCCACTCAACCCTCAAAACATAGGCAAGCATAAACTTTAAACCTCTTATTTCGTATATTTATGACAAAATATCATTATCTTTTTTTTTGTTTCTTAATCCATATTATCCATATGCTTATAATATTTTAACATATTAATGTTCATGTATGGTTTGGATATTTAATAATGAACATATAACATACACATAACTTACTCTAATGTAAAAATATTGGGATTTACTTACATTAAACCTTTAGACATATTGTCTTAATTATTTTAAATAAATTATCCATCAATAGCTCAAAACTTAAGTCTCTTTAAAACCCAAGAAAAAAGAATAGATTTGGGAAATAAGTAATAGGAATTTGTGGTAGAGAGGACTTTGAGAAGAGATTTTTTTAGGAATCAATTGAATAATAAGCATAACACATTTATATAGTGCTTCAAAACTTGGAACTCAATAAAAAATTCTTGGAGATAAAAAAACATGCCCATCAAGTAAAATATTTAATTTTAAAATGAAAACTTGCCCCCCAAGTAAAATATTTAATTAATAAAAGAACTTTCTCATTAAGTAAAATATTTAATTTAAAAGAACTTGTTCATCAAGTAAAATATTTAAAGGTACAGTAAAATAGTAGTTAAGAAAGTAACAAATTAATTAATTAATTATGTAGAGTATCTAAGTAGAGATTAATCTAGTAAATACCTCTTATAATGATAAATTCAATTATTTACTTTAATTTTCTATATGACACACAAATAGGATATATGTGAGCATTGATGGACAATTTTAATTTTTAATACCAAAATATTTTATGATAAAAATTTAGATCATAACAATTTAGTCAGATATATTACAATAAAATATATGAGAAAAAAACTAGTCATTACAAAATAACTCTACTTCATAGAGTTATCACACCCCCAAACTTAATTCTTTGCTTATCTTTAAGCAAAGCCAAACCTAAACAATGAAAAACCAATTGCTAACCAACATGAGTAGAATATTCATAAATACATATCCTCTTATACATGCATATTTAATAAAAATTATTCCCCTCAAAGGTTGTGCAATCATATTATAATGAATATGCCATCACTCAACTTTCCATTTATACAAGTGTATGCAAGATTTTTGATTAAATAATTTGTATATGTGTACTGCATATAATGTCATCCAATGCACTCATAAAATCAACTTATATCAGCATGCCATAGATTAAGTTTTAGAACACATTTCATATGTAGGTATGGGTGACTATAAATGGTAGTATAAAAACTATAAATATTAATCCTTTTAGCTAAGGAAATAGATACAACATGTGAATCAAATACCAAATATTTACAAAATCTAAATGAAATACAAAAAGAAATCCTTGAAGAAATAAGAGAACATAGTTGTAATAAAAAATTACAATTAGATATGCATAAAGAATTTACAAAATTAAGAAGAGATATTGATAATATACCAAAAAGAAATGGATTAAGATTTGACCCATTAAAAGAATTAAAAGAAGAACCTCATAGGAGAGCTAATGCATTAATACTAAAAAATGAAAAAAGAAAGGATGAAGAAAGATCCAAAGATAAAGGAAAAGATATGATCCAAGTATAATGGATTATAGAAAAGAATTAGAAGAACAATTCATAAACCCTAAAAATAGGGACATAGAAAAATTAATCAGTCTTTTAACACTAAAAAATGAAAAATTAGAAAAACATTATGAAGAAAAACTTTGTACAAATAAAGAAGACGATGATATGATAATAATTAGTAAAAGCGAGTCTGAACAAGAAAACATAAGTCCAAGAATTTGTATGAAACCAATATTATCAACCCATAACGATCAATCCCATAAAGAGAAGAAACATCTAACCCATATAGGGAAGAAAGAAATTGGCAAAGACCAAAAGAACCTGAACTTTTAATAGGAGAATACAACAACCTAAGATGGAAGAAGGTTTTTATTGGGGTACCAAAGGTAATATTCCACCAAAATTTAGACCCAATGAAAGTTATAAATTTGATATTTTAGATTTAGACTACATAAGAGATAGAAAGAAAGTCTTAGATGAATGGGCTATTGGAATAAGTACAATTATACAAACTTATACCACCATACAAACGAACTCGTCCACTTGTAGGGTATTAGTAGCTCATAAAATGACAGGAAATGTAAAAGTTTAGTTTACAAATCTAACAGAACAACAACATTTGTTAATGCAAGGAAATGCAACTACAGAAAGAGAATACTTAGATACTGTAGTAAATGAGATATATAAGGAATTCATTGGAGAAGACAAATGTGGACACATTACTGAATCCAATGAAAATGAAATAACTGAGGCTAAATGGCATTTAGCAAATATGAAAATATGTAATATGTGCTACATAGATTCTATTATATGTGAATATGAAATATATTATCACAAATTACCACCTTCTTCTATACAAGAAACTTATAAGGAAATATTTTTTAAAAAATTACCTGAAACGTTGCATAAATTATGACAGAATGATGGAATAAAATAAATAGGAAAACCATACCAGATACATTAGGATGGAGAATAAGAAGTCTTAAGAGTTGGATAATTTTAAAATGTCAAGAAAACAAAGAATATAAACAAGTAAGAGGAAACGATAAAGTTTGTTATGATACAAAAGATTTTAGAATGCCCGAAAAATATAGGTGCAACATAAAACCTTATAATATGTATAAGAAGCATAAAAAATATAAAAAATTCAAAAGATATAAATTTAGAAAATAAAAAATTCAAAGATATAAATTTAGATATAAAGGAGAATCTTATAGACAAATATATTTTAGAAGGAAATATAATATACTAGAAAAGAAAATTATTGTCTATCTAGAAAAAAAGAAATGAAAATGTTGGATATGTAATGAAGAAGGACATTATGAGAATGAATGCTCAAATAGACTTCAAAATATGAAAGAATTTAAAAAGAAATTCCCTCAACGAGAAACGGAGAGTTGATATTTTATTAGGAAACAACTTTCTAAACTTATACCAACCATTTACCTAATACTTAGATAAAATTATATTGAGAAATTTAGATAGTGAAACCATTTATTCGTCAAAAATAAGAAAACCTTTAACAGTTTTATCATAAACTTTTATGTCACAACATAAAAAACAAAAAACGTGGTGAGAATACAAAATTAGAAAAACCACAAATAGAAAACATTTCTTTAGAAATAGAGGTCAACCAAAACTCCTTTCTAAATAAAATATAAGAAGATAAAACCTTAACAAGAATTAGAACATTATTAAGAAAAGCATGTTCATAAAATTCATTAGACCCAAATATTAATAAGTCTAAGGAAATAGCAACCATAAAATTAAAAGATCCTTTAAAAATTATAAGAGTAAAATCAATGATTTATACTCCAAAAGATAGAGAAGAATATTGAAAACAAATTCAAGAATTTTTGGAATTAAAAGTAATAATTCCCAGTAATTCACCCCATTCAAGTTCTGCTTTCCAAGTAGAAAAAGAAAATGAAAACAAAAAGGAAATAAAAGAATGGTTATAAATTTTAAAGCTTAAACAAAGAAACAATAAATGATAGGTATTTTATACCTAAAAAAAAATTATTATCTCTAATAGAAGGAAATAAATTTTTTTCAAGTTTTGATTGCAAAAGCGAATTTTGCCAAAAAAGACTTGAAGAATCTCAAAAATTAACAACATTTAGTTGCCCACAAGGACAATTCCAATGGAAAGTTGTTCCATTTGGACTAAAACAAGCACCAGGTATTTTCCAAAGATACATAGATAATATTTTCAAAAAATATCACAATTACTGTTGTGTATACATAGATAATATATTAATATTTAGTAATGAATTACTTAAACATTATTTAGACATTATTACTGTCTTACAAGAATGTAGAAAATCAAGAATAATACTATTAGAAAAGAAAGCAGTCATTGCTCAACAGAAAATAAAATATTTAGGGGTTGGAAATAAAAGATGGAAAACATCATTACAATCCCAAATTTTAAATAACATACAAAGTTTTCCTAGAATGATCAAAGATATAAATCAATTGTAAAGATTTTTAGGATGTTTAACATATGCAGAAGCATATATAAAGAAATTAGCATAAATAAGAAAATCATTACAAACAAAGCTTAAAAATGATTATGTTTAGCAATGGATCGATTAGGACACTAAATATATGGATAAAGTAAAAGCACAGATAAAAAATTTATCAACACTATACCATCTAGGACCAGATGATAAAATGATAATAGAAACGGACGCTTCACATGAATATTGGGGAGCAGTATTAAAAGTAAAGTTTGATGACAAAGATGAATATCTTTATAGATTTACTTTAGGATCTTTTCAAGGTCCTAAATTAAAATATTATAGTAATGAAAAAGAATATACAGCTATTAAAAAATCTATTAGGAAATTTGCAATATATGTTATAAGTTTAAAATTTATTGTTAGAATTGACAATAAAAACTTTAGACATTTTCTAAGAACTAATATTAATGGTGATTATAAGCAAGGAAGACTCATCAAATGCAACAATGGTTTAACCATTATAAGTTCGATGTAGAACATTTACCAAGAATAAAGAATAGTCTAGCTAATGCATTAACTAGAGAATTAGCCCCACAAGCAATTTTTACCATTGTAGGAATCATGGACAATCTTGACATAGAAATTATGATCAAGGAAAAGGAATTGAAAATCATAACAGATCAACTTGAGGTCTTATATGTGACGACCGCCCCTGTGATGGTGGTCTTACTGGGGACAGACTCCGAGGCCCATCTTACCAACACATCCACAGGCATCGATTTTTACAACTCATAGGAATATCCTCTTTGGCCTAGAGAGTACCTTTCGCCTCCCCAGCTGCTCGAACCCATGACCTGGCCAATAGTCAAATAGGTTCCTAAAGCAAAGCTGGTACCAATTGGACTACTCCTTTTATTGTGACGACCGCCCCTGTGATGGTGGTCTTACGGGGGGACAGACTCTGAGGCCCGTCTTACCGACACATCCACAGGCGTCGATTTTTACAACTCACAGGAATATCTACATTGGCCAAGTGCATTCCTTTCACCTCCACAGCTTCGAACCTTGGACCTGGCCATAAGTACTAAAGGCCAACGAAGCTGGTACCATCTGGGCTAGTGGTTTATCAGTTCTTTTATTGTGAATTAATTGAAAATATTTATCTAAGTAATAATTTAATGGAATTAACATATTTTCTAGAGAATTTCAAAAGAGCAATCAAGAACTTCACAAAACTAGTAAAAGCAAATGATATGCCAGTTTTCTTAAGATTTTTTAGTTTTCTTATGGATTGGAATAAAGGAGAACCAATGAATCCATATCATCTCATCAAAATAAGAAAGGCATCTTCAACAAGGACAATTGAACAACCTAGAAATTTACCAAATGAAAAGTTAATGAAGAATTATTAAACCAAGAGCAAGAAATAATTGTTCAGACACCGACCTAGTGGTCATATCTTACCTTCAATATACCGGCCTAAAGCCCATTCGGTTCAGTCACATCAAAGTCCTTTAATTTGGCTCTGATTGCGCGACTAAACCAGAGAGAAGGCCAATCAAATCTTGAAAATCGGTCTTATTGTTGTAACGTTTATTGTTAAATATGTTTTCTAGTATATATTACAAATGTACCCCATCAAAAGTGTAATACCTATAAATATCTAATAGAAGGCCACTGAGCCATAGGCATTAATCACTTCATTTATACTTTCCATATCCTCTCTCTACTCTTTCTCTTAAACTTGATCTATCTCCCACAATAATATTAAGTCAGATTTATTATGAAACAAGAAAAATAAACAATTTCTCAAAGGCAAAATTTAATTATTCCACCAGCATATTATAATGATTTTCCATAATAATTTGGGAATTGGTCAAGAAGATGTTAAAAAAGTAGTCAACTTTGAGGCGCCATTTAACTGTAATGAAATAGATGCCACTGAAGAAACCAAACAAGAATTTTTCCAACAAGTAAAAAATCAGACCAAATATCGTAAGTGTTTCTATTGCATCAAGGACTAAGATGGCTCCACATCGCCAGACTCCATAATGAGTGTGTCGACAAGTGACTGTGAATAAAGTGTCGGCAGCCCAAAAAGAAAAAATAAGGATAAAATGTAAACTTTACATTTGTCCTTATCCAACAGCAAAATCTTTACAAGTGTCGAACGAAGGAAAATAAAAAGATAAGATAACCTTGTTTTTCACGCATTTTGAAGAGGCAAGGGGTGTATAAATACATTGGGAATTCAGAGAAAGACATAAACCAAAACATACAGACCTAAAAACTCTCTATTTTTCCTTTGTACTCTTAGAAAGATCTTATGTATTAGAAAACTCCTATAGAGTAAAATAGCAAGGAAACTAGGGTTGTAATAATGCTATTTTCTTAATGAATAAAAGTTCCCTTTCTCCAAAAACCCAGTGTCTCTCTTATATCTTAAGAAAAGGTAGAGATTCTATTTTTTATTGAAGGCAGGTAGCCATTTCTTAATACAAGAGGTGAGGCTTTCTACAAGATAACTAAAGATCAAACCCAAGGTAGCAAAAGGCAGAGGTGGACTCATATTTAGCAAGAACAAGGTATTATCAACTCTAGATTCCGTTTGTCAAACATAAGACTCTGCCAAAAAAATTATTATGTTAGTAGAAATTTCATAAATATGTTGTGCGTAAAATTTTGGTATTAGAACAAAGAAAAATAAAAACAAATAATGATAACAATTGAACATTTTGAAATAAAACATTTGAAATTTTTAGAACAATATTTTGATAACAAATGTTATGAAACTTGTTTAGAAAATTTTAAAAGATTTGGTACCCTTTTAGATTTTATACATATTATATTTCTAGTATTTATATCTAATAAACTATCCTGTGGAAAAAATTTTAAGAAATTATTTTACACAAGAATTTGTCAAAGTAAATAAAGAAGAATTTGATAACATAATTTTTGTGTTTTACTTATTCAAATAACCAGTAGGAGAATAAGTTAACTAAAGCTTTTAAAAAATTAGTATCAGAGCTGTATTTGAAAAGAAGGCTATAAACATTTGTATCTATGATTAAGGGTTCTCACAGCGTGATATGTGGCGAAGCATTGGCTCTTACTTTGACATAGCCGGGCGATTAGTGATGTGAAAATTATAGTACTTGCAAGTATGCGAATCACTTGTAGCAAGCGATAAGTAAACCTCCAAAGCCGATCTTTCAAGGAATTGCAGTGGTTCCAACTAAACTTTTCACACTTCTCTAGAATCCTAGAACAACTAAAATACTAATTGTTTAGAGTCCTAAGACTACTAAAATACTAATTAATTAGACTCCTAAAGCTATTAAAACACTAATTAGTTAGAATCCTAAAGATACTAAAATATTAATTAATTAGAATTGTAAGTGAGAATAGAAACAAAAGCAAGAGTGATGAAGGCAAAGAACGAATAATTATGATAGCATACGAACAAGTCACAAAATAATATTTCAACTTAAAACTAACTTCACTAGGTTTTTATTAATCAATGGAGGATTTATACACATTATGGTGAATTAACATGAACGATCTAATAAATCAAGATAACCAGCTTTTCTTTTGTTTATGAAAATTCCTACTAATCGAGTAATTGTTTTTGGCGATTAACTAATCAATATCCTACGGATCGGGTATATTAACTAGCAATCAAATTATGCACCAGAAAAAAAATGTCAATCAAACTAATGCCATGACTAGGTCATCATTTTGAAGCTTTGATTAAGTTTATCAAAATATAGTCAAGGTGATGTTCTTAAAACTAAATTCTCATATTTTTCAATCCATTTATGAACCTCAATTTGGCCCATGAGTATTCACAAATAAGTCCTTAAACAAACTCTTAATAAAAAAGCAATCTTTACTATTTCGCTATTAAAGCATTCACCAAAATAAATCTAGCAAACATGGCAATAAAAACTAAACAGTCATAGTTAAATTCAGCCAAACATGTTTAGATTAATATTCATATACAAATATAATCTAATTTACATTCCAGAGAGGAAAGAAGAACAAGAAATATCTAACAGCAGCAAGTAACCTAAATCTAGATACCACAATTGGCTTGGATGATGTTTCCTTCCCCAAAAGCTTGATATTTCATCTTAAAAGGCTTCTTGTCTCCTTTAGATATGCCTCTCTTACCTCTTTAGGATATGGCAAAGCTCCAAAACCTAATTTAGACTAGTAGAAAATTGTCCCCAAATTGCGTGTAAAAATTGTATGTAATGTTGGAAACATAAGGAAATTTTTATAGATGTAAGGGTTGTACATAATTAGGACTCTCTAAAAATACACACGAGCTATTGCCCAACTTTTTATCCGCCTTATCACAAGCCTAAAATTTGCCCCATACAAAAATTCGAGAGCAATGTGACGCGGTACACAAAAAATCTCCGTTGTGGCACAAGTTGATTTTCTTGCCTATGTATGTAACCTTACATACTGGTTGATTTTTAATGTAAGGCTTACATGCCTTAGTCATTTTTGCTCCTATGTTGCTCTTTGAGTGTTCCAAGTGTCCCATCTTCGTGTGCTTATATTATTCATGTCTTTTGAAGCTACAAATACCTGAAATACACCAAAATATATCCGTAATTCTAAAATAATATATTTATGCAAATAATTAAATACAAGCGTTATAATCAAATCTGTTTGTTACAATTAAGTACAATAAATCACAAAATATTAGTGTTTTTTAAGCACTTATCAGCTTGCCACCGTGTAGTTGCACAATTGAGAGGCTGTTGCATAAAATAAGTTCTGAGGTTATAAAAACTTAACCCCGCTGAGAAGTGTCTGACATAAATGGTATCAGAGCCTAGTTAGAAAATTAAATAATGATTAAAATAAATATTATTTTACTTAAAATTCTTAGAGGAATTTAAAATATTTCCAAAAATTATTTTTTAAAAGAAAATTTTAATAGATGGAAAATTTAACATCGCTAGTTATCAAGGGTATCCTTGATATAAACCTCAAGGGCACTAGAGACATTTTTACAAATGTTTAGGGCATTACTGAAGATATGCCAAAGCTTAGGGCATGAGTGATAATATCTTGGCTTCTCAAGGAAGGTCCTTGTCTAGATATATCTTAAAGTTAAAACTTTCCTTGTTGATGCCCAAGGTGATCTCCCTGTTGTGTAAATCAAAGTGAGGCCCTTCCGTAACTACTAATGGTGTGTCCAAAATAATACAACCTTTTCTTTCCTCCTCTTTAGCTACTACATTATCTTCAAAAAAATTCTTGGTTTCATCTTCTAGCACATGCTTAAGTTCCTCCATGCTTTCCAGTAACTCATGTACCTCACCCAAAACTAATTGTATCCTCATGGTTGGGCTCCTTGTTCTCTTAGGTTAGATTGATATTTTTGTTGTCAAACAAGCAGCCTTGTGATTGTGTGATTTTGTAAAATAATTCCTTTGGTTTCTCCCCCATGTCATGATCAAGCCTCTCCACTTCTGTTCTTCAACTTTTAATTTATTAATGAGACTTTGTAGCAATTCCATACAAGATGTGGTATGATTAATTGACTCTTCCTCTTGTGTGGTGGTTGTGAATGATAGTAATACATTACATGTGTTCGCCATGTAGAAGGTGTTCCCTCTTGGTTGTAGCTCCAAGAGTTGTAAGATTGACTCCCCCAATTCAAATTGATGTAGTATGAGTGTGAAGGATTCAGATCGGTGTAGACAATACTATAGGTGTGGTCCCTTGCATTCCATGTATATGTATGCATTGGATGTTGTACGAGTTGGGTAGATATGTAGGACCACAACTTGAAGAAATCAAAATGTTCTTGTATAGAGAGCTTCCTCATAGTACTACATCGTTCAATGTATGATATGAGGTTAGGTTCCTCCTCAATTACCATCTTTGCATCCATAAGCCTTTGAAGATCGAAAGAGTCCATCACTAGTTATAAATATAAGACTAAAAGAAAAAAATTATAGAACAAAAGATAAATAATATAACTACCAAATTTAAAAAAAAATATGTTAGTAAAAAGAAAAAGTTAATAAAATAATAAGTTAATAAAATAGTACAAAAGGAAATAAATAAATAAAAATTATTTTTCTACTTTTTGAATTTTTTTAGTATATTTTTATATGCCTAAAATAGTTTGGTGACCCTAGTAACAATATAAAATCACAATTTAATGTCAATCCTCGGGCAACAATGCCAAAAACTTGTTCACACTAGATGAAAGTGCCCAGGATGCGTACAAGTCATAAGTATTTAAAGATAAAGTGTCGAACCCACGAGGATTCAGGGTATCTTGGACTTGCCTTCTAGTTTTAACCCCTTCATCCATATCATCAATGATGTTGTCCTTGAATGGGCTCCCTTTGCCCATTTAGGTTGAGATTGTTCTATCTCTTTATTATTACCATCTTCTAGAAGATCTTCAGTAGCAACATCTATTGACACATCCCCATCAAACATACTAGCTTCAATTGTTCCCTAACTTTCAAAGACATCATTGTCTTAAAATTCAACCATCTTAGTAGCTCTAGAATCATCAATGATGACATTTATGGACTCCATAACTTCATATGCTCTCAAGCTGTACACTCTTAAGGCACAACAATTATACGAGTATCTCAAGAGAATTCTCAAAGCTTTCTTGGCTTCCAACTTGTTCAAATTCTCTTTATCTCTAAACATATAACAAGTACTTCCAAACGCTCTGAGTTGCTTAACATTCAACCTCTTACCATGAAGAAGTTCATACCAAGACTGTTTATTACCAAGTCTCAAAAGCCATATTCAAGGTATATTTAGTTGAACTCACAACGTCATCCCAAATATTTATGGCTAAATTCTTATTGGCAAGCATGTCTCATCCCATTTCTTGAATACTTTGTTCTTTCAAAAACTACATTTTGTTGAAGAGTCTTAGGAATAGAAAACTCATGCCAAACCTCTCGATCATCACTAAAGCTCTTAAAATTGGAAACTCTTACCATGATCACTTATAATCCTAATAATGTTTCCAATGAATTCACGTTTCTTATTTTTCAGCTTAATGAACAAGGATTTGAAGCCTTATAATGCTTTAAACTTTTTTCTCAAGAAGATATCTAATATATCTAGAGAGGTCATCAATAACAACCATGACATACTTCTTTTGAATAATGTTAGCAGTATGCATCAATTTTGTAAGATCCATATGCCATAACTCTAAAGGCCTTGAAGTGGTTATATGTTGATTATTTTTGTGCCACTACACCAAAAACATCCATTAAGGATAGTAATTTGTAATTTTTTTAAATCAAACCACCATCTAAAATTCAATCCAAAGAAACCATGAAAGCAGTTTCATTTTAGCATTTTAAAATGGTTATTTAATTAGCAACCGTCCTAAAACCACTAAATACTATATCTACAAAAAAAAAAAAAAAAAAAAAACGAAGTAGTTTTACTCTATTCGATATCCTCCTAATCTTCCTCTTCCTCTCAAAAACTTAATCACCCAAAATAAAAATTCTCAAAAGTCTATGAATCTTTCGACTACCATCCTCAATTTCTCAGTTGGGGATTTGTCTTAAATAGACCTTTAAAGGTGGTAAATAGCAGTTTTGTACCCCTAGGTGGTTTTTTATCAAAAAATTTCTTTTATCTAGTTTCTTCACTACAAACAGCCGGTCATGAGGAAATAAAAAGGAAAGTGAGAGGAAGAACATAAAGCATCCTCGAAACCCAACAAAAGAAAGTACACATAAAAAGGTAGAAACGATTTAGGGGAGGGCAACATAATATTTATGGAAATGGAAGAAGAACAAGAAGATATTGTCTACTTAGATGAGCATTTCTTCACTAATAACAAGTACTATTTCTCTCTCTCTTTTGTTCTTTTTGAGAATTTTGTTAAATGATATAGGAAATGGTATCTCAAATTTTGTAGTTATAGGTTAATAACATTCACCTTTGCCTCTTATGTTATTGAGCTCTTTTGTCATCAATCTGCTTCTAATAAGTTATTCTTTTTTAATTTTATACACTTTTAATTTTCCTTTTCTTTTCTCTATAGCTTTACTTGATTGCATTTGAAATTTGTTTATGAGTTTTAGTTATTTTGTTATTCTTTCTATGTTTTGCTATTTCCTTAATAAATTAGATTTAGCATTTGAGTGGTTAGTTCAAACTTGAGAGTACAATAGTAAATAATTTTAGTTTCTGCATAGAGAGATTATCCTATCGCTTAAATCTAAAATAATATCAAACCAATAAAAAAAATTAACAAGATGTTTTGGGAGTTTCGAAGGTAGAAAGCTTAGAAGAGTTTTTCCTTATCTTTTTCTTTTTTTATTATTACTTATCATATTCTAATTATAGAACTTTTCTACAAATTTTTTAGTTAAGCTCCTATGGGCCATGGCTGGCCTTTTTCATAATAGCAGGTTATAGATTCTACCTCTATTAAATGTTTTCAGAACATATATATTGACTTATATTGGTATTGGTATAGAATTGTATTATGATAATTGATATGCATTTTGTGAACTCCAAAGTTGCAACTATTATTCTCCATATATTTGTGTGCATTGAATGTTTCTAACTTTCTTTGGGATACAAGAGAAGGAAGAATTATGAAATGCTTGGTGTGGAGAATATAGAATAGTATTTTACTTCAAAGTTTTAGGTAAATTATCACGGTATCTTGCTCAAAGGTTTTCTTATGTTTCTTTGAAGTTTTAAGCTGTAAAGATCATATTTTCTTCATGCTATATGGCCGTAATTTGTTATTCATACTTTTGGTAATATGATCATTTAAATATTACCAAATTTGGTTTACAATATTTTATAAACGTTTCTCTTAAACTATGGAGCAAATTGTTCTTTTGGCAGCTAATTTTGGTTTGACAAGGTAATTACTGTGGTCGGGAGCCATACTTTTAAATACCTATCAAAGAATGTTGAAATGCTTCGAGAATGTTCTATTCTTGAATTAGGCTATGGGGTTGGTTAGTACTACTGCAAGAGAGTTATTTTTCAAGTTGCACATTTAACTCATTTTTAAGTGCATTTATCAACATCTGAAATTTTAAATAAAACTAAACAAACTTTTTGATATCCACTGATTTTGAATAAAATGAAAGAAAAATTTGCATCTATTTATTTAAGCTGCTTTGAGGCAAGTTGCATAAAATTTATTGGAATAATTTAGCTTGTAGTAGTCTGAGGCAATTGTTGCCAAAGTTAACAACATAAAGTGTTCTTAGTTAGAATGGACTGAAGGGCCACCATTGCACAACCATGGTTGGATCAGACTTATTGTACCCTTTTCATTGCCTTATATTTGCTCTTCCCTTCAATCATAATCGCTTGTCCCTTATTAAATAGGGGTAACTTACTACTACTAATTACTTACCCCACTTATTATTTAGACATGAAATGTGAAATTTTCATGACTTGAATACTTTGTTTTATGACTATCTTGATCCTCATTATTTCTCCGTGTTAAAAATGAGTTTTCCCTTTTCTTCAAAGTTTTTTGCCCTTATTTTATTTTCTTTTCTACATTTTAGCATATGCTTTCCTTTTGTTTAGAGCACTAGGTTTGAAACTTGTGCCTTCCTGACATGGCTCACTTTTGGTGTCTTTTCACAAGTATTATTGGAATACTATGTAGTAGATTTTTCCATGAGTTTTAATTGAGTGACCATAATGACAGAGTACTTATGGCAAGGTTACAAGGTTCTAATTAAATACTAACAGGTATAATAAGTTCTTTGTCAATCTTCATGATTTTTGACTATTTGAATAAATTGTTTTAGATCCTGAAAAAAATATAGAGTTACATACATCTTTTGAGAATCAATACCATTGTGCTGGTGAGAAGAATGCACAAAGAAACACGTTGAGTCTGCTAAGGATGTGTATACTTTTCACTTTTCCTTTTCTTTATTATCTCTCGTCTCTCATCCCTTATTTTGTTTGCATAGTAGTATTTTTTTCAACAAAATAATCATATTTATCTAGAATAAAAAATACAAAAATTAAGATTAAAGAGGATTATAAAAATATATCAAAATGGAAATTGGTGAAATTATGATTTTTATTATCCTTATACTTGTTTCCTTATTTGAAAGTTTTCCCACTCTGGATTAAGATTCAAAACTTTAATTCCTAATCATCCACTCTAAGTGAATCTTATGTGATAATTGATGGTCATGGTTTAATTCGTAATCATCCTCTTTAATTCCTTATTAACCTCTACTTGCATGCTTATCGACTTTTTTATACCATAGTTTGACTTTGGATCGACTTATTTGTTTCACATGCATATCTTGCCTGCTTATCATCAAATTTTTTCTACAATAGTTTAACTTCGTATCGACTTACATGCATATGTGTTATTGTAAGAATGCTTAACTGAAGTTGAATGTATTTAAGGAAAAAATTCAACAACATTATTTTTTAATATCATATTACCACTATCTTAGGTGCCTAAAGTGCAGTTGAATGCTTATCAACTTTTTTCTACCATAGTTTGACTTCATATTGACTAATATATTTTACATGTGCTATAGTAATAGCTTTTAACTGAAGTTGAATGCATTTAACGGAAAGTTTTGACAATATTGTTTGTTAATATCATATTACTACTATCTTAGGTCTCAGATGTAAACTTGCTTGCTTATAAACTTTTTTCTACCATAGTAAACTTCACATCAACTTATTTATTTCAAATATATATGTGTTATTGTAAGAGTGTTTAACTGAAGTTGAATATATTTTAAAGAAAAAATTTGACAACATTGCAAATGTGAGAGGAACAAAGATAAAGAAGAAGGCTGGATGTGTTAGGCACTATATCAAATATGTGATCAACTCTTCAAAATCACCTAGGGCAGTTTAATGTAATTTGTAATTGGATGTGGATGGAAACTTTTTTAAGCAGATTATAAACAGTTTAGGATATAAAATATTATTTTAGCAAATTGTATAGTATTTTTGACAGTGTTGAGCATATTTTAAACAATTTTGATTGCAAATTTAGTAAATAAGAAAAATGTGTTAATTAAAATTGTATAAAATATAATGCAGAGTAACTAAAAACTCATACATATATACAGTTACTTAAAATGTTAAAAAAAAAAAAGAAAAAAGAAAATCGAAACAAAACAAAACTAGATAAAAGCGGTAATATGACTTAACAAACATTGTTGTCAAAATTTTTCCTTAAAATACCACATATACATATAAAATAGATTAAGTCGATATTAAGTCAAACCATGTTAGAAAAAAGTAGATAAACGTGCCAAAAATTATATATTAGAGACCTAAGATTGTGATATTATCGCACTAACAAATAATGTTGTTAAAATTTATCCTACATTCATGTTCAGTTAAGCACTCTTACAATAACACATATAAATGTGAAACAAATAAGTTGATATGAAGTCGAACTATGATAAAAATAAGTTGATAAGCATACAAGCATGCGTTAGAAACCTAAGATAATGGTATTATTACACTAACAAACAATGTTTTGAAAATTTACCCTTAAAATACATTTCAACAAACATGATTTAACTAAGGTTGAATGTATTTTAAGGGTCAATTTTTACATTATTTATTAGTGTTATATTATTACTATTTGAGGTCTCTAATGGATACTGATATGCTTATTGACTTTTTTCTACCATAGTTGGACTTCTTATTTATGCTTAAATTACACTTAAACAATTTTACAATGTGCAACAAAACTTGCTTAGAAAATACCATTTGAACTGTAAGAACTTCTCAACAATCTGTTACTTAATAGAGTTACAACCTACTTGCATTCATTACATAAAAAATAAATAGAATACAATCTTCTGAAGTACCTGTCACTTAACAGATTTACAAAACAAACTACTTACATCCATTATATTAAACTGTTTTGCAATTGTTACTGAACATATTTACAAACTATCAATGTTGTCTAAAATAATTTACACCTAAACAGTTTACAATTTCTATGTCTCAAAAGATTAGATCTTGGACTTTTGAAGCTTCTTATAGATATCCACACAAGCATCCATTTTACCCAAACGATAGAGTATCTAAGATTCTAACAACATGGTTATAGAATTTCTCTTTTGGCTGTTCAGAGAATCTAATGCATCATCTAACTTGAATCTAAATATAAGAGCAACATCAGTATGTAAACGCTTAAGTTACTTTAAAATAAAAATAAAAAAGGCAAGCATGGACAACTCGTAGATTGGCCATAAATGATAGGCTTACCATGTCTTTGGTCTGCCTAGTTGTTTGGTTGTTGATCTGCTCCAGCAAAGTTATGAGCCTTAACTACTAAAAATTTCATTTCGGACATGGACTTACTTCTTTCCCTAGCTTCAATTGATAAAATTTGACTTATCATCATTTGTCTACGCTCCTCTGCCTCCCTATGTCAATTTATCAGTTTATCAAACCAACCAAAAGAAAAATATGAATGAAAACAATGAGGTGTAATAACCAACCTTTTCGCATCTTGTTGGACGACCTGGTGTTCTAGGTTTTGTTAATTTTCCTATTTATTAATATAGTTCATTAGCAATTTAAGCATACATGAAAAATAATGCGATTGCTATTAAATGCACATAATTTATTTAAAATAAAGGACCTTTTCACTTACCATGCCATGCTGAGCATGTAGCTCCTGCATTCTTCCTTGTTTGATTGCGTCTAATTCAGGATTAGCCTAACCATAGAAAAAGACCTTTTAGCTCAAATATAGAGCGAGCATAAACACATACAACCTAGAATATAACAAAACAATTTAAATTCAAAAATATCCAAAAATAGATACATAGTTCAGTTGTTCCAAACAAACTAATCCAAAAAAATAGAAAATGAACATAATTTTTAAGACAGAAGATCAAAATCAGTATAATATTAGGATCAAAATTGATACTAAAAATGTAGTAGAAAAACTACATAGGAATGTACGTACAAATAAGCGAAGAAAGAAATTAATTTAATGCTAGTCATCTGGTAGCAAAGAAAAATCAAATAATGAATGTTGATACATTTTTTTTTTGTGAACAGTGTAAGATATTCATGTAGTTTACAGATAAGCAGTTAAATTGCAAGTTTGTCATTAAGGCAATGAAAAATGAAGGAAGAATACTAGTGTAACCAAATCCTATATTTTGATGTGTCATGGATCATCTAAAAGAAATGAAAACAAGAAAATTCATGGTAGCAAAAGTTAGCAAGTTGCTACTGAAGTTATCATCCACAGCAAAAGTTGAAATGTAGAGTTATGACATAAAACTGTTTGCTTTTATGATTGCTGCTCCAAAGAGTATTGTATGGAAACTCAAACAATGTGCATAATCTAGTTCAATTACTGACAAGACCTTAACCCAAGTCAGTACAAAAGAACTACATCTAGTCCATAGTGAATTATGTTTTCAATCTTGTTTCAACTTCTAAACTACATATTCGGACAAGTAAGATTTACCTTGCTAATAAATTTCATTTTTCAATCGAAAGGCCAAGAAACTATCATTTCTCTATATCTAGTATTTTCACACTAAACTTTTATACTTAACTAATTCAAAATGAATGGATGATAAATGTCAAAACAAACAAACATGGAAGATAAACTAAACAATATTTTGTAACAAAATTGGAAATGCATTGATCTAAACACAGCATAGAAGACATATAATTACAGCATACGAAGAGGTTTTTAAAACCCTAACCATGGCATAGAACGAGAGAGGAATCACTACCATTGATTAGAGACTTCATTATTGATTTGCTTCTTCTCCTTTATCTTCTTCTTGGCTGGAGCTAAATGCTTTAGCTATCAAAGAGGACCTTTTATAATCATTTTTTCACAACAATATCTGAAGAAGCTACACATAGTTTATATGGACGATGAAAACTTACTTTTTGCTCATAGTTTCGTCGAAAGCAGAGTCGATTGAGATCTCAGAATTGGATTTTGCAATTTCATCAATGCCCTCCATTAGTGAAGAGTGAAGATAGAGAGTAGGAAAGAGAGTGTAGAAAGGTTGTGGAATGAAGGCAACGCAGATAAGTCATGAGCTAAAATGTAGGAAAACTGAGTCTACCGGTTGTCGAAGGTGAAGTAACCGAATAAAAGTTTCATTGTAATAAAAAAACACTTCATGGGTCCTTAGGTGTAGTTTTGTCACTTGTATGGTCCATTTAAGGCAAATGCCCTTCTCAACTAGTGTCAATATCAATAGCAATATGAGAAGACCTTACTTCGTCCAAACAATCTTCTCTATTATTTCCATGGTCTATGCCGGGAAATAAACCCAAACAGATCTCTAAATGTACCAGCAACAATGTTCCAATAGTGCCTTCTAGTCTTCCTTACGTTAGCATCAACTAGGGGTGTCTTTATTCACCATCACCTCTGTATTGGTGAGATTTGGGTTTCTTTTTATTATTTTCACATAGAATGTCCTAGATTTTGTATTTTGTATTTCCTAATCAATATGACCTATGAAACCCATAAGAAATCACAACCCGATATGGTAGTCACAAGCACAAATGAAACCAGTTTTCATAATCGATGAGTTCTCCTTCGTCGTTTTGTTCCTAATGGTAAACAGTTCCTCAATCTTACATTTTTTGTAGATACAATTTTAACAAATTTTAATGGATTTTTTGTATTTTAGTTTATCTACCCTCACTTTTGTACGATATTCTCTAGCAATGGTTGTTAGTTTTAAGATTTCAACTTTCTCCTTGTAGTTTCAACTGTCTTTTAGTGTTTATGAACTTTGGGAGAAATGGGTTGATCCATATGAAAGATAAGTCGTATTTTTTATTCCAGTTATGAGAAACATACCTCTCCCATTCTATGATGACCAAGATGTGAGCATACAAAGAGTGGTTAGGGACTTTTGGATCTCTTATTGCTACATGATCCTTAGCTCTCTAATGCTTTTTATTTTTTTTATTTTTTGTAGTATGGAAGTTTTATTGGTGTATGCATATGGATGCTAGAAGATTCAATACATTATTCAAAATGATTAGTGTTCTTATGCTTTGTCTGGCTGCATACTCGCCTACATTTCACATTCTCTTTTAGTTCATTATACTACTAGAATTGTATCTTCAGTATATTAACTATTTAAGTCATAACTATTTTTGAATTATTTTTTGTGATTTGAGGAGATAAAATTTAAAATTGTTAATATTGATATGTGACCCTTTTCTCTATAGATTTCCTTCAAATGTTATTTTATATTATAATACTGACTCTAGCTCAACAATTAGCTATGCATAGACTTATTTCAAGTCCAAAGTTGTAAGTGAAAATTTTTCTTGCTATTGTTTTGATTAATTTGTATTTTGTCTATTGTCTACTGGTGGGATATAATCTTTAGAGAGAAGGTTATTATGTCACTTTGTACTTGGATTGCTTTGAAAGTATGATGTTCGATAGTTTTGACTTAATGATATGTTTCTTTATTGCAATTCTCTATTTTTTTAATATGTAAAAGTGAAAACTAGCAAAAACAAAATTGTGTAAAAGATATTGATACATAATGCACTTTACCCATGGATTAGTTAATGAACTACATAACATCGTTATGATTGATTAATGACATGCTTAAAATCAAATAACAATTATCCTTGTTTTAGTAGCTGTCCTTCCATTTGTGCTTCTTAAGTACCACTTGCTTATTCTTGGCTGTTTCATCTTCATTATCATTGCTATCCTGTTATTATGGTTCTCTTTTATTCTAAAATTTGTCTTTTATGAAGACTAAGGTGTAAGTATTATTATTATTCTTGATTCAATAGTTTATTAACTCCTACCTCTTTTAAATCCAATGGTTCTCTTAATTCATTGTCACTTTAAAGAATGTTGGATCCGATTTTGGTCCAGCCTTCATTTCTTAACACGTCGACCTGCAAGTCAACAAAACACATAAAGAATGACATCGTGGGGTGTCATATCCACACCGATGCTTAAGTGATATTCTTAAGAGAGTAATTAAGATTAGAAGAAATTTTAGTGGTTGTAAGGATGAGATTATGCTTACCTTTTTAGGCTCTGTTTCAAGGGTTTGCATGGATGAAATTTTGGTAAATAACTTGTATTAATTAATATAAATCATTTAATAAAGATTTATCAAACTGTGCCCTAACTATACTATTTGACTTTCAACTACTGACGTGGATCAATCAAATGGTGCCACGCTTAGTTTATTTTCTACCCAACACAAGCCCTCTAGGTTACTTGGGCCTCTTTGGCAGGGTAGGTGGTCTAGATTTTCTCCTGGTTTATAGTGGTTTAGTGATAATTGGTTTTGAGACATCTTGGCTAATATAGGCATCTGGTATCCCAAATAACTTCATTCCATAATGTTCTAATGGTCACAAGCTTTTCAATGCCTATTTTCAGGCCACGATCTGAGTCCTAGTTGGAAAGTTATGAGAATTCAAAGTTTTAAACAAAGTCAACTATAGGTACACAGGTTTGACTTCCCAAAAGAGTTTTATTCTTAGTATGATTCTCTAAAAATTTTACCCTATTTGACTCCTTGAACCTTTATCTAATGAGTGGTTGAGATCAAACCTGCCAGTCTATTTAAAGACTAGGTCAATCTCAACCAACCCACTTCAAAATCTTAAGGTTAGAGATCTGGAAAGAAAGAGTTTTGGGAATAGAGTTGACTTCACTCAAGCAAAGTAAGTGGATCAAAACGTACTTTTCTACCTTGTTTCTTTCAGTTTTCTTTGATTATATACTTGGACTTAGGAAGTAGGTAGAACACCATGGACCTTTAGAAATTTTTAATTTTCCTTTGCTTTGATCCAACTTGGTAGACTAGGAAATTTTCCAAAGGGTTTTTGCAATTTTTTTAAGAGTCAGTAGATAATTGTTTCTTGGAAGAATCTTTGACTTGTCACCCTAGGAACCCAAGAATGGCAGGAGAGCACACATAAAAACCCAAAAATCCCAATATAGCAGCAAATCAAACATGGCAAACTAGAATACTGAAAATATTGGAAGCAAAAACGAGAACCCATGAGGGAGCTGGACACAATAAGGAGGTAAAAATTGGAGAGTTTGATAGTTAGATAAATATGAGATCAGATAGGTGGCATCAAGATGCAGGGGTAGGGCACCAATTGGGAAGGCTAATTAGCCAACCGATGGGCCAACTAGCCGTCCGACCTGTTGAGTTGACTAGTGGTGGGGCTGGCCGACAACCTCCATTCTGAAGGTTCTGACAACTTTGGTGCCAAATTGGGTCCTCTGTCTAATTTTTCTTCCCATTCTGGCCATAACACTTTCGCTGAGGCTCCCGATTACATTTATGGCAAAGATTCTTCTAAAGAAGAACCAAATGTTGACTCGTTGTCCAACTTAGGTTATGAAGTTAATTATTTGGTACCCTTAATAACCCAAATTTATAGGGATAGGCTGAGGGAGTTATTTGAGATCCATGACTCCATTGGTATAATTATTCCTAGAAATGGCATCTAGAGTAGACCCCCTCCTAGAGAGATCACCATATTTGTTGATCAGATGTTTGTGGGTCTTCGACTCCTATTTCCACTGTTGCTTCGGTAGCTCCTCTTTAGGATTGGGGTACCTCCTGGGTAGTCCCCACAAATGCTTGGAAAATCCTACTATTTTGTTATGTATTATGGAAGGAAAAAGATAGAGACATGAGCCTTGTTGAGTTTAGGTCCCTCTATCATCCATAGGTTATGAATGGAGGCTGGTTTGGCCTTAGACCCTTTTTTTGTTTACAAGTTGATCCTCAAACCGCCTAAGTCCAACAAGGGTTGGAGGAATTTCTAGTTAATTACTATTGGGGCCTATGATGTGGCTTGTTCTGACCTTGACCTCACATCCACATAGTTTGTTCTCAGTGGTGAATAGCTTAAACTAACATGACCCATCCTTCGGAATTTACTTTTCATTTTTTTGTCTTTGTGTTGCTATTTGTCAGCAAGCAAAGCTAAAGATAAATGATGAAGAAAAAATATCAAGCAAATCTAGGTAGCATATTCTTTCATAAAGAGGTTCAAATGCCATCAATTAATCAATGTTCTATTAATATAAGTGTATGCAAGATTTTTGACGAAATGATTCGTGTGTATATTACATATGATATCATCAAATGCACTTATAAAATAACCTTATATGAGCATGCCAATAGATTAAGGCGTAGAACGCATTTCATGTGAGACCCCAATCTTAATTATTATTTTTCAGAAAATAATTTAAATTTATGTATTAAATTTAGTGTTATTTAAACTTGTTAAAGTTTGAAATTGTATTTTTAAGTAGTCAAAAATAAATATATTGTAATATCAAAATTGTTTTGTAAATATTTGTAATGGTTCAAAAATAATTTCAATTTTATAAATATTTTTAGAAATTTTGGAAAAATTAAATGAAAATTACCAAAAGTACCCCTAGTTTATCAAAAACTTTTTATGTAAGGGCAAGGGAAGATTGGTCATTTACCACCCAAATCCTATATACCCAAATTTCTTCTTCCACGCAAAAAAAAACTTGGTTGCTCGAACTCCTCCACGGCACGCTAGAAAGAGAGAGAGAGAGGGAGGCGCTACCTCAACGATGTCATCCTTGCCTGTGCTGCCGTCGCCCTCACCGGTCAGTCTTTCCCCCCAATGGAGCACCTCGCTTGAAAAACAACCTAGCTTGGAAGCTCTGCTAACTCCATTCATTCCCCTAGCGGCCATCAGCTCCCATTACCTCCAGCACGAGCTCACCAACGCCACGCCGCTGCGTTGTCCTTCTCTACCGTCCAACAAGTCCACCAAATGCAACCATAGTTTTAACCACAGATGATGACCTTTCGACCAACAAACTAATCAGCCACGGTGGATATTTTCCAACCAAAATTGTTGGTATGTGTTTCGATTTCTCAATAAGCTATTAAGTTTGATCTTAATTTGTGTAAAAATATTGTATGAGAATTCTTGGTCTCTTGAGGTATTGAACTGGAATTTTCTTTAATCGGGTCATTTAATTTCTAGATTCCCGAATATGAGTCAATTTGATTTGCTTTTTGGGTCTTTGGTTTCTAACCAAAGCTTGGGCATTTTGGTGAGCCATAGAATGTTTTCAGTGAATATTGGTTTGTTTTGTGTTTATCTCCTTAATTTGAATTATTAATTTATCTAAATTTGCGTATTATAAATATTAAAGAGTCAGGATCAAATAAGCAATTATATACATGTTGGTCAGTTTTGATTTATAGTTTAGCTTATTGGGACGAGTAGTGTTGAGTTTCTCTTTGCCTCGTAAGTGTTAGTTCTGCGAAGTTACTTGGATCTTCTAATTAGGCAATAAGTTGTTTGGATTCCTAGAAACTACGACTACTATATTGTCCTCTAAGGTAATTATCTATAACTTACATCTAGATCTTAAACTTCATTGTTAATTTCTACTCAAATTTGCTATTTCTACTACTATTTGGTGGTGATACAAAATATATTTCAATTTTAGGTGAGATACTATATGCATGAATATGGTCTATTTTAATTATTTATAGCTAAGCATGTTAAAGATATAGGCTACGATATTCTTTAATAGAAGCCAAGAACCCAATCTAAGGACTTGAATGAACGATCCATGAGTTATAATATAAGATCCTTGGTTGTTATGCCTTCATTAGTTAGGATTGGCCACTGAATGCTTGTGGGGTAAAACAAGACTAGTAACCACTATACGCTTTTCTATCAAAATGGTAATGTGTTTTGATATGCAATGAACAAGTGTTTGTCTTTGACACAATGAACTGTGACATGCAATTGTCGCTATAATAATATCTATCCAGGAAACAGGTCAAGGCTATTCATTCAACTCTTGCCTTTAGTTACTGTTTGTGTTGCTCAAAAGTTCAAGGACAATTGTTCAACTAGCTAGTGGTTCTCCCAGTAGTAATTTACAAGTACTTCTAGAAATAATTATTGGTGTTGGTGAACATAATTTTACATCTTTCTTTTGATAATATTTTGAATGTTAGACTTTTTAGTGGGTGTGCTTATCATTGTGAACTTGGTGGGTTTACCGGTGCAAAGTGTGTATTATTATGTTTGTAAGAGCTGTCATCATCATGGCATTGACAATAGTACTTTATGTGATCACCTAGGTGGATATCTTAGAATGTATGTACCTCTGAAAAGTAGTGTCTAGATGGAAAACTTGGATGCATAAGAAAGAGACATTTTCGCAAGTTTGAGGGTAAGGTTGGTTTGCGAGCGGACTTTTTGAGGTAGGGGTTATTACTCTACTTTTTCTTCATACATTATTTTTATGAAAATATCATGCATCATTTTGGATAATTGAATGACCAAAATTGATGCCATGTTTATAAACATTTTTATAAAAGTGTTGATAATGATGTTATAATTAACATACTCGTTTGGAAACATTTTATATGTATATATGAGATTATGAAATACGGGTATTAAAATATTTTATATGGCATCTGAGTTTTATGCTGCATCATGAAATTATTTTATGGGGAGTATTACCTGTATAATGTCTTGCGGAGATATGGTACCCCGGGGCTACTGGTTGCTGCAGACTATTTTTCGATGGACTACAGGTACGCATTTCATTTCACATGTATCTCTGAGTTGTCCATACATGGGTCTTGGTATTAGACCACACATGGGCCTCGAAGTTAGACCCCCCATTGTGTTTCGGAGTTGTCCGTCTTGGGTCTTGGTATTTGTTTCCGTCTATGGGTCTCGGAGTTAGACTGCCCATATGACGAGGACCCTTAAGGCAAGGACCCATGTACGTTGGAGTTAACCAATACATGTACCATATGTATTTCGGAGTATGACCATACATGGGGTCAAAGGTGGACCCACGTGCATCTCAGAGGTTGATCGCACACGTGCCCATGTATTTCGGAGTTGACCAATACATATGGATTTGGCATAGCATACATGAGTATTTTATATTAGACATTGCATATTTTATTATGATTGTATGAGCATGCATGGTACCTAGAATATACACTCCACCCGATTTCGGAAGTGAGGAAGTACAGGTATGCCCGAGTTTAAAAATGAAATCTCCCCATTACTGTTATACTGATGATTTATTACTGTACATGCATGAAATATTTTAAATGTAGCATGCATCATTGATTTAATTGAGAACTGTGCATGGAGTATACTCCAACTGAGCTAGTTGTAGCTCACCCCGTTTCCCCTTTCTCTTTACAAATTAGGTAGTGGTTATTCGTACTATTGTGACTTGAACGTGGGGTGCATACTTCTAAGGAGTTCAATTAAAAGGTTTTACCTTTTCCCTTATTACTTTAATTAGTTATTCTGTATATTGAGTAGACAGGCTGAGATCAATCTGATTTATAAATTCAAATAATTGTAATTATTTGGATTATAAGTTTTTTTGAAGGTTTTATTGTATTTATATAAATATTAAATTATTTCAAGGGTACCCAAATTTTTTTTAAATTTTTTAGTTTCATTTTAAATTGATATTTCATAATTAATGATTCTAAAATTAATAAATTTCTTTCAAATTTTATCTATTTTCTTAAAATTTACGTGCTCAAAATATGGGGCGTGACATTTCATATGTCTATTATTCACACCCCTGTTCACTAATATAAATAATATATTTAGCTAAAGATTAAAAAGGTTTTGCATGCTTGTAATGTTAGGCTTAGGTGAGGGTAGATAAATGGTTACATTTAAGCTGCACACCTTAGCTTGCTTTTTACATATCATGCAATATTTACTACAATTGTGCTTTTAATTTTTTATGTCTTAGTGCACCCTATTATATTATTTTTCACTCATTTATTCCATATTCTTTTTTAAAATATCACAACACCCCCAAACTTATTTTTTGAATTTATTCTTTTATTTCCTTTATTTTTCATAGGGATATTGGTGTTGTATGTTTTATTTTATTTTATTATTATTATTATTATTATTATAGGGTGCACTATATTTCACCTTATTTTATAGCACAATACATGATTCCATTTTTACACAAGCTAAGAATGCAAGGTAAAAGTAATACACGATTTTGGTTAGGATCACATGTTGTTTAAGAATATGAAAGGTATTTGTTTAGGCTCAAATGGGTGACTAAGGACATATACATGGTTAGATTGAAAGGCTTAATTGGTTTAGTAAAGGCCTAGATCACTTCTAAAGCTAAATATTATTTATGATTTTGCATCAAAGGAAGATCAAATAAATTATAAAATATGGAAGACATCATCACATGGAATAACTCACTAAATTTTCTCCCAATAAGAACACCAAAATCAATCATGAGTAGTGTGCATAAATTGAATCAAAATAGTCAAAAACTAGCAAGCAGACACAAGATTATTGAAGGTATCTCAATGAACATGCTACATTCCTTATCTTAGTCATGACAACCAATTCTATCATTGGGGTCATATATTTCATATCAAGCATACATGTGATAAGTCTACGAAAGTAAAGTTATTTAGCCACTTTCAAGCCAAATATTTGTCTTGTTTCATGCTTAATATCTTAAAAATGGTTTAATTTATGTTTATTTGAGCCAATGTAGGTGAAACAGTAGCAAACGAAGGAAAAAAGAGTAAAAAGGGACACAATCAGCGCAGCAAGCATTGTGCCATGGCAAGCACTAAATTAGGCAGTGGTGGACTAGGAAATGCAAGAATTATTGAGCAATCTGTGCCACGGAGGAGGATTATTGGTGTTGTGGTGTGCTTCCCACAATCCAACCAAAGCAACTTGTGCTGCAGTGGTGGAATTGTTGAGCCACGATGCACGTTTGTCAACTATTGATTTGAGAAACCTGAGTCATGATGCTCACTATTTTGGCCTGTGGCATGATGTGTTAAAATGTGTACTCGCAAGTGTACGAATCACTCGTAGTAAAGTGATAAGCAACTTCCAAGGTCGGTCTCTCAAGGAATTGCAGTGGTCTTAAATAACTAACGTTTTAATCAAAATAGAGTTCTAATGAAAATAAAACACTAATTAAATAGAGTTCTAGTGAAACTAAAACTCTAAGTAACTAGAATCCTAATGCTAATAAAACTGTAAAAAAGAGTTTGTTTGGTTTTGGTAACGGGAACAATCGTAAGAAAATCACACGAAATCAAGATGGCAATCAGACAATCGATTCAATCAAATCAAATATCAATAGAGGATGTATGGACGTTTAGCTTGGTTAACCATGTTTGCATCGAAAAGGTATGGTGATATGCATGAACGTCCTATATGAATTAAACTACCGGCTTTCCTTTTAATTACGAAACTCCTTTTGGCCGGGGTAGGTTTCTTTGTTGATTAACTAATTAACCGCCTTTGGCCGGGGTAAATTAACTAGCTATCAAATTATGCGCAAGGAAGTTATGCCAATCAAATTAATGCTATGACTAAGTCACTAACTTGAATCTTTGATTAAGTGTTTCGGAATAGAGTTAAGGTGACGTTCCTCTAACTAAATTCTTAGGTTTTTCAATCTAACTACGAACATCAAATGGGCCCATGATTATTCATAATCAAACATTTAAACATGCTCTTAATCAAAAAGTAATTCATTCATAAATCAATTAAATACACCATACACAATCCTAGCAAACAAGGCAACACAAACTAAACATCCATAATGAAACTAGCCGCTCATGTTCATATTGTTATTCATAGACAAATAAAATACGATCATACACTTTAACAAATGGAGAAGATAAATTAATTCTATAACAACAAGGAAAACCTAAATCTAAATACCGCTTATGGATCGGTTGACGTACTCCTCCGTAAGCTTTATCTTCGATCGTCGTTGGCTTCCTTGAATCCTTAGAATGGTATCTCTCGCTTCGTTATAGTGTGGCAACGCTCTCAAAACTGATTGAATGTCGTATTTGGGTCGCAAAATTGAGAAGAGGAAGAGTTGTGTATGAATTGGTCAAGTAATTTCGAGTTGTGTGTAAGGGGGACTCTAAGGGGGTATTTATAGATGTAAGGGTTTACACGAATCCTATGTGCCATAGGAATAGGCGCGCCGCGGCATGCATTTTCCCCGCCGCGGCGCAACACAAATTCTGAAAAATATGCAAAAACCCGAGAGCTCCCCGCCGCGGCATGCAATTATCCCGCCGCGGCGCGCAATGCTTCTATGTTTTCAGGACCAAACCCGAGAGCCTCACGCCGCGGCATGCAATTCTCTCGCCGCGGCGCGCAGTGCTTTCCTTCTTTTCACGTCCCCCCTTACATATGTGATGGCACTATATGTAAGGCTTACATATTCGTCTTGATTAGTCCGTAACTCGTGATCCGAGCGCCGTAGGTGTTCCGTCTTCGCGTGTTTTCATCATTTGAATCATTTGACGCTAAAAACACCTGAAATGCACTAAAATATACCCGTGACTCCGAATGGATAGATTTATGAAAATAATCGAAATAATAGTCATAATAAATCTATATATCAATCAATCAAGCATAATTAATCACGAAATATTAGTGCTTTTCGAGCACTCATCACAACCCCCAACCAGCTTCTTGCTAGTCTCTAGCAAGTGAAGCGACCTAAAATAAAATTAAAAACAAATGAAATAAACTAACCTAACCTAAATCACTTCCGTAGATTGTCACGGTTGCATTTAGCGTATGCAACAAGCCTTTAAACCCCTAGGTGGCCCTAGTGGACGAGTTATAGTCTCGTGAGGGTTTCCAGTGATGATACCCACAAACATCGTAACTGACACAAATAAAGACTCAAAACTAATAAAGACTCTAACAATACTTGAATCAATCCATGCATACGTCTCAAAAATTGTTCATAACGGATGATACATGAAATAGTTAAACATCACCTAAGCTCAAAAACAGTCCAAACATCAAACTCATCATGGTAATCGAATTTTGAACAACCAATCAAACCACAAACCCGTTAGTTACACTATCTGACCGTGTCATGCATGATATTCATAGATTAAATTTCAATATCTCATAAATGTGCAAGTAAAATATGAATGTTAATTTTTGCACTTACAAACTCCATATGCTCATTTTTCAAACTCATCTCCACTAATATAGAAACTAAACTACCTAGAATCAATAGGACTTCATTAAGCTTGTAAAGTTGTGGCTAGGTGTGTGATCATGAAAGTACAAAAATGATGTTTTCATATGATAAGAGTACCTTTTATTTCACAAACATATTTTCAACCCCTTTTTTTTTTTTCTACCAAGTGTTCTTTTCCATCCTCCCTTCAATTCAAATGTCTTTTGGATCTTTTGCTTGATTTTCTTCTCTTTTTTTTTTTTTTTTTATTCTTGCTTACTGTTTCAATCATCATCATTTTTTTTTTTTTTTTTTTTTTTTTTTTATGATGAAGCAAGATAAACACAACATAATTGCTCATGAAAATCAAATATTACATTAAGTACTCTTATCACTAAGGGTAGTTCAATGTATGTCAATGTTGAGTTCAAGGGTGTGCTATTGATAAAATATTGCGGGGAGGCGTGAAAAGTCCAAACGGTCCAAAGATGGCCTAAATCATTTTCTAAGTGGTGTTTGTTTCTATTATTTCGCTTCAACGTGTTTTCAAATGAGTTCTAGAGATTGTTGAGACTTAAAACATATCATGAACATGCATACATTCCACAAATCAGAATAGTTAAACTAACCATGCATACATACCACATGTACCACAAAATTCTCAAATTAGATGAATCCAACATTTATGTGCTTCGTTGCTTAGGTAAAAATCTAACATCTCTCATATGTCATTGTCATTACAATCATGTTAATATCATAGATTTCCGGATTGAATCAAGTAGACACGACACTAACTAAAAATAATTCAAGTGACAAAGTTAAAAATTAAAAATTGGTCATATTTCATGCTCATGGAATATTCTTCCCCACCCCCAACCTAATATCTGCATTGTCCTCAATGTTAAAAGAAGAACAAAAGAAATTAAGAAAAAGTGTAAGAAGTTACCCCCCTTTCGTATGAAATTGTGTCGTTACTCGCTATGCTCCGGTTCACTGTTCCTCGCTTCTCTCATGAAGAATGTATGTATATGAACATATATTGAACCTCAAAGTGTATGCACACAATTCACATTCAAACCCAATTCTTAATTATAACTAAGTCAAATGAAAACACAAAAACATCAAACTAAGTTAAACAATCAAAAATAAAATGAAAAATGAAAGAAAATAAATAAAAAAGAAATAAAAGAAATAAAGACAACGAAAGAGATATGATACCGAATGGGTGCCTCCCATTAAGGGCTTAGTTTAACGTCTTAGCAAGACGTGACTGATCTCGTGTCAAGGGGGGTTAAATATGTAATTGTACTGTTTATCTCCTCCCTTATCTTTCTTGAAATGAGCTTTCGTCCTCCAAGTCGAGTTTTTGTAATTAGAATGCTTAATGCGTTCTTTGTAGGCATCATCCCGACTTAAATTTATCAGTTTGTCCTTCCCTCTCCATTCAACGTTTCGAACCTTAATTTTGTTACTTATGCTATCCCGCAATTCAGTGTTAGAAGAAATAGGGGAGGGTTGAAAAATTCCAAACTGTACAGTCTCTCCACAAACCGTCATTGATAACTTCCTATTATGGACCTCAATAGTTGTCTTGGTAGTGGCCATGAATGGTCTACCAAGAATAATTGTATGTTCCTTGTCTTGAAGAAAATTTTTGTCCATTTCAAGCACCACAAAGTCCACTGGTACAATAAACTTGTCCACCTGTACTAACAAATTTTCCACTATTCCTTTTGGGTATTGAATAGAACCGTTTGCAAGTTGAAGGGTCATCCTTGTTTCTTTAAGCTTTCCTAATCCTAGTTGCAAGTATACTGAATATGGCATTAGGTTTATACCTGCTCCTAAGTCTAGCATAGCCTCGAATACCCTCTTATCTCCCATAGTGATGTTAATGTGGAAACTACCTGGATCTTTCATTTTGAGAGGTAAGTGCGGTTGGATTATTGGACTACCAATTTTTGACATCTCATTCTCTTTGCTTCTATTCTTCTTGATGATAAAGTTCCTGCAAATTGGATCATAAGTTGAACTGTTCTTTATAATATCCAAAAGAGGTAAATTACAGTTAATTCCAGAAAATAAAGCAAGAGTGTCAGAGTATTGCTCATCCTGATTTGTCTCCTCAAACTGGTTTATTGGTGGTATTGGTGGTCGGTATGGATCCATTGACTTGTGCAATCGAAAAATGTTGGATGTTTCTTTCTTGGGAAGTTCATTTGGTTTGGTATTAAGCTCATCATCTCCTTTGAGAGTTGAATCTTCACCTTCAAAGTTACCTGTACTAGACAACAAAACATTAGAATTATCAGGTAAATTATCAGGTAAATTATTAAGTACCTCCTCATCATTTTGAAAAACTGTGATCACCTTTGCTTGTTCAGGTTGACTAGGCAGCTTTCCCGTCTCTTGTTTGTACATTTGTTCCGCTAGCTGTCCCACTTGCATTTCCACTCTTTTGATTGATGCTTCCATAGAGTCCATCCTACCACTACAAGATTGTATAAAATTGTTTAGGGTTTCCTCTACGGTTGGTTTATTTGGTGGAAATTGTCGGTTTACGTTTTGGCCTTGTGTTTGATCTTGGACAAAAGGTTGGCTATTGTTTTGTTTCCATCCAAAATTAGGGTGATTCCTCCATCCAGGGTTGTAGGTATTTGAATAAGGGTCGTTCCTAGGTCTAGGTTGGTACCCTTGCATTAAATTCGCCTCTTCAGTAGTACCTGTGTAAGGATCACCTGCAAAAGAACAAACATTAGCACCATGTCCATATGAACCACAAACTCCACATACCTCGTGTTTTGGCATTTGATTAATATTGGAGGTTGTGAGAAGTTGCACTTGTTTCGTCAATTCAGCAAGTTGCATGGCCATTTCATTGTTGGATCCTAATTCGTGGACTCCAGCTCTTCTTCCTCTAGCGCTCTTTTGTTGGGAGTTGGCTCCCAACATCTCGAATAGCTCATATGTTTCATCCGCTGTTTTCTCACCCATAGCTCCTCCTGCAGCGTTGTCAACTGTGAATTGGCATTGTAGTGTCAATCCGTCATAGAAAAACGATTCTGTAACTGCAACGGGAAGTGGTGATGTGGACATTGTATCAACAGCAATTTGAATCTGTCCCAAGCCTCGTGGAAGGGTTCTCCGTCCATCTGCGAAAAAGTGGCAATTTTTGTTCTTAGATCAGATGTCTTTTGATGGGAATAGAACTTACCCATGAATTTATTGTAAACATCGTCCCAAGTGACCAAAGAACCGGGTGCCAACGTCATTAGCCAAGACTTAGCTCTATCCTTGAGAGTGTATGGAAAACACCTCATACGTAGTTGATCTTCACTAAGTCCCTGCAATGGAAAAGTTTGCACAGTAGCATATAGTTCACGCATAAAATTTAAAGGATCTTCATTAGGGATACCGTAAAAGGAGGGAAGCATGGAATAATGAATATTTTTCAATTCATAATTCCTAGCTGCCTCTGTGAGTTGAATGCACGATGTCGCGGTCCCAATGATCGGTCTTGCAAACTCTTTGTTCATCATTTGCCTAGCTACGTTGTCACCCATTGTTGCTTGCAATTGTTGTTGGACTTCTTCCTCTTGATATTGATTATCCAGTTTCTTTGATCGGTGTTTGACTTTATGAATGTTGTCAATGTAAGGAGAGAGTTCCTTGTTAAGTGATCTTCTACCCTGCATGCACAAATAAAAAGCAAACAAAGATCAAGGTAGCAGTGAAATTTGAAATTAAGCACTATTTTTTGATTTTTTTATTTTCTGATTTTTTTGGATTTTTTTTTTTTTTTTTCGAATAAAAATAAATAAAATAAAGAAATAAATAAAATAAATAAATAAATAAAATAAACAAATAAATAAAATAAATAAATAAAAAATAATAATAAAAAAAAAATAAATAAATAAATAAATAAATCAGAAACTCTAAAAAGTTAAAAAGAAAATTATCTAAAACGCCAATTCCCCGGCAACGGCGCCAAAAACTTGATTGAATGTCGTATTTGGGTCGCAAAATTGAGAAGAGGAAGAGTTGTGTATGAATTGGTCAAGTAATTTCGAGTTGTGTGTAAGGGGGACTCTAAGGGGGTATTTATAGATGTAAGGGTTTACACGAATCCTATGTGCCATAGGAATAGGCGCGCCGCGGCATGCATTTTCCCCGCCGCGGCGCAACACAAATTCTGAAAAATATGCAAAAACCCGAGAGCTCCCCGCCGCGGCATGCAATTATCCCGCCGCGGCGCACAATGCTTCTATGTTTTCAGGACCAAACCCGAGAGCCTCACGCCGCGGCATGCAATTCTCTCGCCGCGGCGCGCAGTGCTTTCCTTCTTTTCACGTCCCCCCTTACATATGTGATGGCACTATATGTAAGGCTTACATATTCGTCTTGATTAGTCCGTAACTCGTGATCCGAGCGCCGTAGGTGTTCCGTCTTCGCGTGTTTTCATCATTTGAATCATTTGACGCTAAAAACACCTGAAATGCACTAAAATATACCCGTGACTCCGAATGGATAGATTTATGAAAATAATCGAAATAATAGTCATAATAAATCTATATATCAATCAATCAAGCATAATTAATCACGAAATATTAGTGCTTTTCGAGCACTCATCATGGCACATGTTGGTTTGCTTGTGCATGTAACATGTCAAATTTTCAAATTTCTATTTGGACTATGTTTCCTACTTTGACTATAATTGTTTGTAACCTACAACACTTAGCTTATAAATAAAACCTCTTACTAACCAAACAAATGATTCAACATTTTTCTAAACTTACTTAAATATTTAGAGAAAGAGGTAGCAATTGAGAGAATGAACAAAATTAAGAGAAGGATTCAAGATTGAAGGTGTTAAAATTTAGGTCCTTCCTAGTGATAGTTGGGGGATTGGTTGTATTTTTCTCTACCCTTTGGATTTTTTCTATTTTATTATATTTACTCTTTGTTTTGGGATTTTATTGAATATGATTATGAATAGCTAAACTTGTTGTTAAGGTCTTCTTGAACTCAATCCTTTTATATAATGCAGTAGTTTGTTTCTCCAATCCATTGATTAAATTATATTATTTAATCTAATTTTCATGCCATTACTTGTCTAATTAATAATTATATCATAGAGGTAATTATGTAGCTTTGAAAGAAGTATTAAATTGTGTGTCTTAATTGAATAGCATACATGATTTCTAGGCTGAGAGGTATAATTCTTGTGTATGTCATCCATAATTGATGTTCTTCCTGAATAGTAGTGTAATCTAATTGGCATGCGAGTATGATTAGGTTATATTACTATATTGAGATTAGCTCACTTGAGAGAGGAATGCATGCCTAGGTTAGTGTTAATTGATCATATAATTTGTTTGGCAATTGCTTGGGATGGTAGATTAATTCATGTGTAGGAAATTGAAGGATAGTGGATTCCTATAACTCTTTTGTGCTTAATTAGTTAGTGTGGTTGTGTCAAATCAAGTAGTGTAAATATTAGGTTTGTTTTTTTTTTTTATTATTGTTACCCATATGTCTTTCTTAGCCTAAATAGTTAGGCGTAGTTTTAGTACGGTACTCAAATACTTATTAATTCAATGCTTGTGGGTACAACAACTCAATCTTTAAATACTTATCACTTATACGAGTCTCGTGCACTTACGGTTCAGCGTGAACAACATGCATTTGGATTCCATATGTTTATCAATTTTTACCCACTTTGTTATTATAAGTAACCTAAAAAAATTAAAAATGATGACTATTCACAAAAGACGAGAACGGAGTTCCCTCCCTCACACTTCAATTGCACATTGCTCTCAATGTGCAAATCACATAGAGAAACAAAGATAAATGAATAGGGTAAAGAAAAACTCCCTCAATGATGTCATAGTCTTTAAAACTTTATATATTCATGTAAGCACCAATGTCTCCCTCTCTTGCTTTATTCACCTAAAAAAATCCAAAGAAAATTGATAATCAAAGTGTAAAATAAAAACAAAGGGTTTTAATCACTTGGGTTTCCTCCCAAGAAGCATCACATTTTAGGTTCTTGTCTAGACCACCATTATCCATCAAGGTGGATAATAGACATAGTATTCCAAGATCAACCGCTTAAGGATTTTGATGGTTACTAGGCCAAGATCATGTTGATTTCTTATGGGGTTCCAAACTCTTTTCCTCTTTGTTAAGGCATCAATACCCAATTTTAGAATTTGGAAGCTACTAACACCCAATTTTTTGCCAAAAGCTAAGTCAAACAAAATAATTGAAGCTTCATTGTTGAGCTTGCAATCCTCAAACTCACTATGAAAATCCAACCAATAGTTCTCACTGGCTTCTTTAGGAAGGCCCTTGTCGAGATAAATCTTAAAGGTAACCCTTTCATTCTTAAAACTCAAGGTGATATCCCTATTTTGTGTATCAAAGTTGTGTGTCTAAAATGATCGAAGCCTCTCTTTTGTCCTCTTTGGCTACGACATGCTCCTAAAAAAAGTCCTTGGGTTCATCTTCTACCACATGATTAGGATCCTTCATGCTCTCCACTACCTCATGTATTTCATCCAAATTGGATGTATCCTCAAGGTTGAGCTCTTTGTCTTCTATAGGTAGGTTGAAGTTGTTGTCACCAAACAAAAAGCCTTGGGTTTGGGTGAGGTTGTGAGATTGTAGTTTCTCCCCCATGCATGGTTAAGCCTCTTCACTTGTTGTTCCTCAACTTTTAAATTGTCTATGAGGCTTTGAATCAATTCCATACAAGAGTTTAAGTCATTCCCATTAGTTATTTTTTTCTCTTGTGGGGGTTCTTGTGGATGATAGTAGTCCATTGCATATGTTTTCCATGTAGAAGGTGTTCCTTTTTGATTGTAGCTCCAAGAGTTTTAAGATTGACTTCCCCGATCCGAATTTTGATAGAATGAATGTGATGGGTTTGGATCGGTGTATACATTATTGTAAGTGACATCCCCTCCATTCCATATATATATGTATGTAGTGGATGTTGTACAAGTTGAGTAGATATGTAGGAACTCAACGTGAAAATATTAGAATGCCCTTGTATAGAAAGCTCCCTCACAGTTCAAGCCCGTTCAATGTATGTTATGAGATTGGTTGCCTCTTCAATTGTCATCTTTGCATTCATAATCTTTTGACGCTCAAGACGATCTATCACTTAACTGTCAACACACAACTAAAAGAAACATAATACAACACAAAAAATAACTAAGAAAACCTAATTAAATAGAAATAATAACAAAAAGTTATGCCAGTAAAAAAAAGTTAATTAAATAATACAAAAAAAAAAAACAATAGCAAATAAAAATAATTAATTTTTATTTTTGTATTATTTTATTTTTTTATGTCTAAATTAGTTTTGGTAACCCTAATAACAATATCAAATCATAAAATAATGTGAATCCCCAGCAGCAGATCCAAAAATTTCTTCACGATAAACTACAAGTGCACGAGACGCGTATAAGTGATAAGTATTTAAAGATCAAATTTTCATACCCACAATGATTGGATTAATAAGTATTTAAGTACTGCACTAAAACTACAACCAACTATTTAGGCTAAGAATGATAGATGGTTAAAAGCAATAAAAATAATAAAAATATAATATATACACTACTTGATCTAACACATCTACACTAACTAAATAAGTGCAAAAGGGTCCTAGGATTCCACTATCCCTCAACTTCCCACACAAGAATTAATTTACTATAAAAAATAATTCATGATATGATACTTGAACCAATGCCCTACACTAGCACACATTCCTCTCTCAAGTAAACTACATGCATTATAATAATCAACCAAATCACTCTTGTCACATCTCATGATAACTAAGTTGCATATTACTCATTAAGACCACATTTAGATCACGTACATAAAAATCTATCTAGAAACTATGCATGTTATTCAATCAAGACAAACAATTAGATACTTCTCTTAAAGCTACCTAATTTCCTCTATGATATAATTGCAAACAAATCAGATTAAATAAAGCATCACACGTCAATTAATCATAACTAAAAAATAGATAGTCTCCTAACATTCATCACCTAATTATCTTACTAGATTGAAAGTAGTAAGAATGGATCATTGAGATATCACAAATCTCGAAAGATGGAAAAATAAGTCAATTCATTGTATAAGTTGAGTTCAAGAGGATTCCAACAACAGATTTAGCATACATAATCATATAAACATAAATTCAACATAGTAAGAATTTACAAGAAAGAAAAAAGTAGAAAAGGAAAAGGAAAAGAAAAGACAACCAATCTATTGGCATGTTTCAACTTCATGACCTGCAATCTTCCGTCCTTTTCTTAATGTATTCCTCTTTAAATATGCTGCCTCTTACTCTAAGAATCTAGGTTACTATAGAAAAGTGTTGAGTTAATTACTTGGCTGTTAAGAGTCTTCTTTATAGGCTATAGTATTTTAGGACACAAAGAATTCTCATCCAAGTAGGAAACTGACCTTTTGGGCACTTTACACGAATTGCGTCAATGTGTGTACCCCAAAAGTTAGCATCGTAGCATGAGACACATGGACGTTTTGGAAATCTATGCACACTTTGTGGGTTGAAATTAATTTCTTCCACTACAGACCGTGGCTCTAGGGTTGCATTCTGAAAGTTGCATGCCACGGCTCAATATTTCCTCCTCTATGACACAGATTGCTTGGGTTTTCTATGTTCTCTAGTTGTGATGCTGCACGAGGTTGACTGTGCTAATTTTGTCCATTTTTACTCATTTTTCCTCCATTTTCCATCTTTCCACCTACATTAACATAATTAAACACAATATATGCCATTTTTATTATTTAAAGCATAAAACAAGGAAAACAATTAACCTAGAAGTTGATAAATAACTCTACTTTTGTGGAGTTATCACTATCCCCTTTTTTTCTTTAACCTTTCTTTATGCAATGTTGGAAGAAGGTCAGGTTTGTGGATGAAGAAAAGAATAAGTTCATTGGAAATCTATTTACTTTACCCCCACGAGATGTTTCAATTTGAGGCTGTGGCACCTAAGAAGATTGCTTACTAGGGTCTCCAACTTTCATCTTCTCTACACAAGACCTTTCGCAGTGATCCTTCTGCATGTGAGTACTTTGAATAATTCTTTAATCTGAACTCACTTAGAGTTGAATTTATTTATTCCTTCTATTTTTCTTTAGTCTTCCAGACACCAGGTGCTACCACATGTCTTCCAAAAAGGGTGATTCCACCAATGCCTTTCAGTTCATCACTGAGAACTAGGGGAACCAAAACTTGAAGAAAGGTGGGAGCATTATCAAGAAGAAGAGACCTGGTTAAGAATCTACCTCCTATGTCAAGGAGACTACAGGAGTTGAAGCTCCTAACTCGACTCAGGTTTCTTCTTTAATTTTTTGATGGAAGAAAAGGCTCCACACTTTAGTCCTCCACATGACCCGCCCTCTATAGTAGCTCAAGAACCCATATGGGCAAAGTTGGTGAAGACGTCCTTGGTTGATCTAAGAAGTGTTTGAGGCTCAGAGATGTTATGTAAGACTACCTTCTGATGGTTCAGACTCATCTGAATCCTTTGGCAGGTGCCACTAGGGAGGCCAGGCTCGGGCCTCATTGACTCTTGCTTTGGAGGAGAAGAGAGAATTGGTTGAGACTTTGGAGGAAGAGGCTCAATGCCAACAAAGCATATGTGATCTCCTTGTTATGTTTGAGGCAAATAGAGCTAAGCTTCAAGATGAGTTGATCCGAAAGGACTCTGATATAGAGAAGCTTAGAGCTAAGATCTAGAGATTGACTATTGAAGCAAAAGTTTTAGGTCAACGAGTTATGGATGCATACTTGGATTCTCAAGATTTTAGGGTTGACACCAGTGTTGCATGGGCTCACGACTTTAATTTTGCTAAGAGAAGGTTTAGGATGGTCTAACCAGGAAAGTGTCTACCCTACCGTAAGTTCCTAGACTACATTGTGGCTGCCACTAAGTATGGAGTGTATAACGACAATTCTAACTTCAAGGGGAGTGTGTCTTTAGTTGAGGAGAAGGCCTAAGATCTTGTTAGAACATGGGATGGGGCTTAGGTTCAAGGCTAAATTGGGACTTAGAAGAAAGGAAAAACGACACCTATCTCTATGGTCTTGTCCAAGGACACCAATCGTTGGCAATAGACTTAGAGCTTTGATCTAGGTAGTTTTCTTTTTCTAATTTTTTTTTACTTTCACAGTCGTGCTTGGCAAGTTAGTCACTCGGCCTATAGCTTATAGTTGCTCTTGGGAGCATGACTTGAATAATAAATCAACTTTTGACTCTATTCTTTATCTTACTCCACATTTGTTTTGGTAGAAAATTTTTATTATTTCCTTGCTTGTGAATGCAAAACAAAGTTTGTCCATGGTCGCTTACTTTTTTTTCCCATTAGAACTTGGAGCTAGGACCTACCCTTCATACTTTTTTAAGATGCTCTGAATAGCCAAATGACCTCTGAAGACCTCAGTTGACTTTGACTTTGTGTGCTTGGGAGATCATCACAGGTTAAAGATTGAACTTGGACCTTGGGATGCACACTTAACTCAGCTACCAGAATTTAGATAAGGTGAGCTTAGTGACCTTTGGAAATAGGAATGTGGGAACATCATCCTTGGTATTTTTTGGAAACTGGACTTGAGAGCTTTTCAACAACACAATTACCTCGGGAGAGCACCCCTCTACTCAGTAACCATAGGATCTTTAGGAATTGTCTTGCCCTTTTGAGAAATTCTTTGAGCATTGGGGTGACATGACAGAATTAAGACTAGCCCAACTACTCAAGAATAACATAGTGACAGCCCCCTAACATGGTTCAGAAAAAAAAATTGGAGGGTACAGGCAGGGCATACAGTAATTGATGCAGAATCGAATGTGACCAAAGTGAGATCAAAAGTTAGCCATGGCATGACTGACAAGAGGTCGGTCAAGCTAGTTAATGGCTTGGTCGGACTGGTGTGGCTGAGGGTGCCATTACTCTGAAGTCAAATTTTCATCAGATAGGCTTGTGTCTACTGTGCTAGTGGGGAGGGATTCTAGCTGGTCCAATGGCCAATGGTCCCTTCTTATAGGTGCTGCAATGTTCTCCAACTTACCTTTCTCGGACCCCAATTTTTTTCCCAACTCCAAATTTTTTTTCGAGGCCTTCTTCTTTTGATTATGTTCCTAAATCCTTATGCAATTTTTTACATGGAAAATTTTTCAAAGCCTTCTTCTTTCGATTATTCCTAGATCCTGTGGAAGCCGTCACAGGTGCCAAATTTTGAATCATTTTCTCGCTAGACTTTTCACACTAAGACATTAGTAGGCCATTGTAGGGATCCTAGTTCAAGTGTTTTGTGGATGCTTAAGAGGGTGTGAGCCTGCATTGGCCTTGTACGACATGAGTTCTATTAAGACAATGACCTGGAAGGTGGGGCTCCCTATTCTCAGGTAAGACTTGACCTACACTTTGTCTGGGGTAGATGGTTCTACTATATCCAAGTATGGAGAGGAGCTTTGGGGGGGCTTTAAGTCTTCTTTTTGGGAATTTTTTCATGCGTTGGGTTTGAGAAAGGTTGTGATACCTTCCTGCTCTAATGCATCATTTGGAACTACATGCCGAAAGGGCCAAGCATGACTTTATAGAGTGTGCTATTCTTCTGATCCATGCCAAGCAAAAACAATATAAAGTAGTTTTTTGATAGATAACTACTAAGTTACAAATGAATCTTGATCTTGGATATGTTCCTTGCAGGTGCTAGCAGATGTGTGTCCTTCATCATTTCCTTGAAAGGATTGGTCCATTGAGATGCTATTTGACCATCTTTTGGATCCACCATCACAAGCACTTCCATTAAGACATTGGTGTCATAAGGCATTGGATGCCCATCTTTCTAGGTAAGACTTAATCATGACTTGGTATAGGGTAGGTGATCCTACTGTCTCAAGAATGACTATGGGGCTATGGTTCCTTAAGTCTTTTCTAGGAAGGACACGTATTGGTCAAGTAGAAGTTTGTGGTTCCTTCCTACCCCAGTGCTTGTGTAAGTCTCATGCAGGATGAGTCAGTCGTAGTTACTACTAGCTCCAAGTTTTGAGCCATGGGGTAAGGGAGAAGAAGCTCTATTCACTCTGCAAGTTTGTCCCAAGTCTGAACCCAAAAACTCTGGGTAGTGAAGCTTTTTGGTTCATGTCTCTAGCTAATCATGGATATCAGGTCTTGGGGAGGGCCATGGGTCACCCCTACAGGGTAGTAATGGATGATAGTACAAAGTTAGAGTTGTGAGAATGAGTTGCTTAAACACATTCAAAGTTGTAGTGCCTGGATCTTAGCTAGGGAGAAAGTTGGCTACTAAGTCTGAGGGAGAGCGAGTACTCACTCCCAAGAGGCAATAGTGCCTAAGGGCACAAAGTTAAGATTGGTTGAGTCTTCTAGTGACCGCAGTGCTGGCTTGTTGCTCTGGAGTGAAGGAGATGTCAGTTGTCCTAAGTGTCAAGTTGGTAATATCTTTCATTTATTTTCATAGTACATTTTTAGTGTTGGTGTTGACATGGCCACACAAGACCTCACCTGACACTTTGAAAAGTAAAGAAATAAATGAAGTCCTATGTCTATTGATAATATTTTTTGAGATGATGGGCATTCCATATGTTTATTACTTCAATCTCATTCAAGTATTCTAGTCTATAAGCTCCCTTTTCTAGCACCTTTCTAATTCTGTAAGGACCTTACCAATTAGGACCTAGAGTTCTATCTCCCCTTTCCTCTGTTGACTGTGTGGTCTTTTTGAGAACTAATTTCCTAAACTTGAAATGTTTGGGTTTGATGATAACTCTATGAAAATAAAGTTATTATATGATTTTTATGCTTAATATTAACTTATCTAATTGAATAAATAATGTTTTTGGGGTTAAAATATTGAAATAAGATAAGTTTAGCGTCAAATGGTAAAAATGGATGGAAGTATAAATTTTTGGACTTTTTTGGGATTTTTTATTAATTTTTTATTGCAGGTGGATGTGTATAAAGTATCCGGGATGTACTTAGAAAATCCCAAACACACGTGGAAGCCAGTTGAGTGCCACATAAGCAACGGTCCGGGTCAGCCTTTTAAGAGTGCCACATGTCAGCACGCAAGCCACTCCAGTAAATTGCGAAGCACCATGTGGCTCCAGCTCATCAAATGGTCCACATTGGCCTCTCAAAGTGCACCACGTGTCGCGCGAGCATTGCTCACATTTTTTGTCCCGCCACGTGTCACCATCTGGTTCATTATGCCTATTTTCCTTGCCAAATGCCATCTCCTAATTAGGCAGCGCCTATTTTTTTAATGATTTTCATCCAACCATTTATTTAAAAGCTGATCGAACGGTCCATATTTCATCTGAGATATTTTTGAAGAGTTTTAGCCTCAACACAATACCAATTTTGGGCAGAACACAAAATAGGAGTTTTACAACAGTTTTTTTTTAGTGTTTTTCACCATTTTTGAGCAAGAGGCAAGGGTTTGAAGCTTTTGGAGCAAAAAAAGGCAACTTGGGAGCATTTTTGGAGATATTTTACACAACAACTTCATTTTTCAACTCCTCCAAGTGTAATCTTTATGTTTCTTATAACTTTTTCTCTTGTTTCTATTGTTTTAAAAATAGGTATTATGGAGTAGAAATTTTGTTCTATAGGCTCAGAGTATTTCTGATAATATCTCAACTAGTCCATTTGATTAGGGATGTTCAACTGCTAAGATGACATAGTGAATACTGTATTGGTTGCATAGTTCTCTGAACTTCCACCCTATTAATTGAGTGCCATTATCTAAAACCAAAGTGTAAGGGAGACCAAATGTGAAAATGATGGTCTTCCAAATGAAATTGATGACCTAGTTCTCTGAGATCATAATGAATGGGCTGACTTCCACCCTCTTGGTGTAGTAATCAATGGCCACTATGGCCTACTTGGTCCCTTTGACGAGTGGGATGGGTTCGATGAGGTCCATCCCCTACTATGCAAATGGCCAAGGACTATAAAGGCAGGTTAGCTATTCTGCAAGTTGCCTAAGCACTGGTGAGTGATGTTGGAATTTATCATACTACTTAACCCAATCCACTACGTCCTTCATTATACTAGGTGATAAGTTCTTGAAAAGCACTCTTATTTTGTGATTTAATTCCCTCATATGTGGTAAATAGATTTAATTGTAACCCTTTTATTTGGTTATTTGTAGAAATCTATCATTTAGAAATCATGGGTATGTTTTGATGATTTCATGTGTTTAAACTTCAAAAGAGGTGAGCAGTGTAAACACACCAAGATGAAGTCTGTTTATTTTACTTAGTATTTTTCTACTTCTATGTACAGTGCTTTGCTTGTGATCAGTATCGCACACACTCGCGTAGATCTTAACACTATTGTATGTTTGTATGATACACACACCACGGGGTGGTTGGGAGGATATATTTTGAATGTTAAAATGTATTTTTACTTGCATTTGTTTTCCTAAGTTTGTGGGCGGTGAAGGATCTGCGAGTGTGCACGAGGTGGAACTATGACTCTTTATACCTTGCTGACATCTCGTGGGGGGTTCGCTGGGGTGGTCAGCGAAGCCTCATGGAGGCACGCGACAAGAGGTTGATAAGGGTCCTTAAAGCTAAAACATTAGCTATATATACCCCCTCCTCTCATTTATTAATCACACCTTTCATACTTGCTTAATCCCCCTTTCTCATACTGTTGAGCTTATTTGTGGTGTTGCATAAAACAATTTTGTCAAAAATATATTTTTCCTTTAACATTAACACGTTGAGTGTTATTCCATATTAGTGATTCATAGGTGGTTCTTCACTAGGATATTTTTGTGAATAAATTTCAAAAAGAGATTCCTTGTTCTCAATACATTGAGTGTTGTTTCTATATTGAGATGCAAGGTGGCAGTGGAGTTTGTTAAAAAATAATTTATCAAACGAAGTTTCCGTAATAACAATACATCAAGTGTATTTCTGTATTGTTATTACGAGGTAAAGTTTCAATATCAACATACATCAAGGGTGTTTTCATATTGTTTATAAGAGATGTTTTACTTGAAAATCATATTTTAGGTAAACTGCATATTATTTGTACAGCAGATTGATTGCATGTATTTGCATCACACAGCATGGTGGTGTGACTTACGAGGTGAGCCAGATCTAGTGAGGATCAAAGTAGTTACGGTGGTAGCTGGTGATAGTAGCCTAGGCAATTAGGACAAGTGGTCCTTAACTAATAGAGGTAGTTGGCATTTTATGTTTATCGAGTTTGTAGTAAATGTTTTATTTCATTTAGTGAATTTAGATGAGGACTGGTTGCCTTAAGCAACTCATGGATGTTATCACTTAGGATTGGAGCCTAAGTGGATTTACTAGGTTATATCGTTGTGTTTGTATGCTATGTTGCATGAGTTAGTAGAATATGAGTATTCATGGTATATGTAACAACATATATATTATATACTAATATTGGAAAGTATTAACTACTGTTACATCTATATCTGTACTTTGCCTTATTTCTCTACAATTATGTGTTATCTATTATTTGCTTTCTACTACTTGTACATGAGGAGCAAGTCCTTAGGTGTCCGTATCACCTAGACTTGGTTGTTCACCGATTTTGGACTTCTCTCAATTGGTATTAGAGCCGGTACACCCTTGTTGGCCTTAATTGCTCTAGTGTTGATCTATTTCTCAAACTTTTCACACACACTCACTTTTCACTAGGTTGGACTCCGGTGAAGGAAGGAATGTAGGTAGACCTCCACTTCTCACAAGGTATAACTATTGCTTATTGGAAGTCTTGAATGTAGGTTGATGGGAGACCGTGTCTAGTATCAGGTAGAGAATGGCTAGATGCCTCCTAAAAAAACAATTGAAGATCCCAAACCTATGATTGAATGGACAAAAGAGGAACTTCCTAAGTGCAACTAGAACAGTAAAGGACTATACGCACTTACTCAAGCTATCTTCCTGATGCACAAAAACTTGATAGTCAAATTTTGTATTTTATAAAAAGCTCGCAAGTGCACGAATCACTTGTAATAAGTGATAAGTATACTCCCAAGATCGTCTCTCAAGGAATTGCGTTGGTTTTAAAACGTTATTTATTTTCTTATTCAGTCGAACAAACAATCCTAAACATTCTAACAATTGTCGGTTGAAGAACAGATTGTAAATTCGGAATTAAATCAAAAACTAAAATAAAATGGAAATAAAAGTAATCACAACCAAGGGGAGGATGATAGATGTAAATGGGAATCTTAGTTTGCAATCCATTCATGGCAAAAACAAATTATGCATTCAATTAAAAGTTGGATTTAATGATTTTTCCGCTAAACCTAGAAAATCCCAAATCAATGGCAATTTTCACTACAATCAACTAATTAACTTCTTTGATCAGGACTGATAAATGTCTAAAATTGCATTACTTGCATATATTTTCATAGACATTTATACATATTATTTTGTTAATTAAGCTATCTTATGCACCAATTAAGAAGTCTCATCACATTATTTTAATTAAACATATCTATATGAATAAATGTTGATTTAATATGATATGAGAGACTTATATTTATTATGAATGAATTTAGGTGCATTCAACTTGATGTGTATTGACCATTCAAGCAACTTGCATGCAAAATGCGTTTTCAGCCACTACTGCACATGGTTCAGTAAAATACTCATATCTTGAGTTGTAGATGTTGGAATGATCTGATTCAAGTTGCTTTGTAACAATAACTTAATTATCTAAAATTTTCATGTTGACCATGTTGACCAAATCGGAGTGTAGAAAAGCAGACAATGGCCGACATTAAGATGCTTAATTGAATCATTACAACTCCATCACTGCACATGGTTCAGTAAAATAATCATATCTTGAGCTGTAGATGTTGGAATGATATGATTCAAGTTTCGTTGTAAAGATAACTTAATTCTCTACAACGTTCATGTTGACCATATTGTCCAGTTCGGAGTGTAAAAAGCAGAAAATGGCCGACATGGAGATGCTTAATTGAATCATTAGCCCACAATGACAACTCACATTCACACTAGCATATGCTCGTTTTATTGCCTATAAAAGGAGAGTATTTACACAAAAAATGGGAGGAGGGAAGCTAGAATTTGAGAGTTTCATATTGTCTTGTTCATTTTTAGTTTTGTTGTGTGTAATTTACAATATGTCTTGCTAGAACTTTAGCTAGAGCTAAGGGTGATAATTTGATGAATTTGTAATGTTGTTCTTCATTTCTTCTTTTGTTCTTCACTGAAATCCTTCAATTAATTAAATCATATGTACTAAAATTGTATTTGTTTTGTTTGAGACTTTGATTCATTGTTAACATTGTGCATGGTACATTGAATGCTTAGACTATCTCAACATTTCAAGTTCATAGGTTTTATTACATATTATAGTTAAGAATGGGTTATCTTTTAAATATAGTCATGCAATAACCTCTCCATCTTCCAATTAAGATCACTTCCTAGATGATTCTTAATTGAGTTATATTGTAAATGGAGAACATTAATTACAAGTTTGTCAAAAGAGGATCCTAGAAGCTCTAGTGCTTTCGTTTACTGAAACTTTGTTTATTATCAAATAATTAACATTGCATATTTCTATTGATCTAATACAGTTCCTTCCAATTCCTTGAGGATCGACACTCGGACTCCCGAGTTTTATTACTTGAGACAACCTACACTTGGGTATTGCAATCTTTTAGTTGTTGCAAGTTTTTGGCGCCGACCATTAATTAACTAATTGGAATTAGCTCAAGGAAATAATTATAACCACCTAAACTAACACAAATCAATGCAATCAATTTAGGCTCTTGTTCATAATGCACAATTAAGCAAAGATGGTGTTTCTAATGCCTAATTCTAAAATATTCTTTCTAACTACAAACTAAGGTTTGGTCCACCATTAATTCACAATCAGAAAATATTAAGAACATGAACAAGAAATAAATCCAAATCATATATAATTAAATTACAAAATTGTTCTTCCAATCATTGGAAGCAAGACTAACATCCCAATTATATAAATTAGCCAACCATAACTAAATTGGTGTCAATCAATTTAGTCATGGAGGCAAACCACAAAATCAGAGAAGAAAACTATATGCAACTAAAGATACCCCAATGAATCCTCTAGCTCCAAATCCTTGAACTTGATTGATCCTCTTTCTCAAATCCTTGAAGTAGCTTCAACAATGGAGGGTCTCCTCTTGATTTTGGGTTGATTTTGGGTGGAAAACCCTTGCTGCAGTAGCAGCTAAGGTGGGGAAGAAATTTGGTGTGAAGACTTGTGTTTGGGAGAGGTATAATGTGATATTTATAGGAGGAATGAAGTGGAACACGCGTTTTAGGATTTCTGGGCAGTTTTGGCACGCTCGCCTCGGCACAGGTTTTTGCCCGCCGCGGCGCGCGTTTGATTTTTGCTCCAGAATTGAAAACAGAAACCTTCCCGCCGCGGCGCAGGTTTTTCATGCCTAGGCGCGCGTTTCTTTTGTCTTGTATGTAACCCTTACATAGTTTTTGACTCCTTATGTAAGCCTTACATTTTCTGGCTTTTGTTACTCCATTTTCTCTCTTTTTGTGTTATTTCAATCCAGTATTCTTCAAGAGTCCAAAAACCTATAAAACACATAAATACCTTCCAAAACACGAAAATAATAAAATAAAACATAAAATGAATGCTTAAAAACATAACAAAATATAGGTCAAAATTGTGTTCATCACTTCCTAGAAGAATACAAACGGATTTCTGCTTGCACTACTTCCAAGGAAGCTTAGGATATTTTTGAAATTACACACGAGGGTACCTCTACAATAAAGAAATCCAAGTTTATGAGACTTAAAAGAGACTATGAACTTTTTCAGATGGAGGAACATGAGACCTTTGAAAAATTCTATGGCCACTTATCTAACATCATCAACATTTCTTACAACCTAGGCCATTCCATTGATGAAGAACTTTAAGCTGAGAAGATTCTGTGTACCTTGCCTCTGCGTTTCTGAGAAAAGGTTATTGCTATTAAAATAGCTTTTAAAACAGAACCTATGAAGTTTAATGAGATCGTTGGAGATCTTCAAGCTTTTGAGATTCATCACCTCCTCCCCAAAAGAACTACTTCTACTTGTAAAAGTAAAACTCTTGCTTTGAAGACCACCAAGATTCATAAACAAAAAGAACATGTTTCTGCTGATAGTAATGATTCATCCAACTTGGATGAGAAAGAATTTGCTTTGTTAGCAAAGTAGTTTAAGAAATTCTTTAGAAGCAAGAGGAGAGCTCCTAGTATATCAAAAAGGGAAAGCACTAGCCGAAGAGATTCCAGAGCCAAAGTTGAATACTCTAAAGAAGATGAAGATAGACCTCAGTCAAAGAGTCAGACAAGATAGGTCAGGTGTTACGAGTGCAAAAAACTCAGACACATTGCTGCTCAGTGTCTATTAAAGGGACGAGAATCTAACAAGAAGACCATTATGGCAAAGGTTATTATTTTGGATAGTAGCCGTAGTTCAAAAAATGATTAAAGTAGCTGTATAGACTTTATGGCGACTAAAGATGACCCTTCCACTACAACCTCTCAATCTTCTAGATTCCTTAATGAAGATGAGCATGATGATCTCCTACATACCTACAACAATTTGCTTAGGGAGCACATCAAGACCAAGAAAGCTCAAAAGAAGGCTTTGGACAGCCTAGAGACTAAAGAAAAGGAGTTGAATACTCTTAAAGCTGAGTTTGAAAAGAAGTAGTCCACTCACTTACTTGATAGAGATGATCTCACTAAGAAATGAGAGATTATGCAAAAAAAGATTTAACAATATTTTTGTTGAACTGAGTCAAATAAGTCAAGAATGAGATTCATGGAACAATCTTTGAAGAATCTACAAAGTGTTGTAGATCAACGGATAGTTGGATCGGATCTATCAGTGGAGGAAGTTGAAAGAATCTCACTTCTAGGAAAGAAGATTGAGATCTTGGAAAGTGAAAATGCATACCTTGCTCATGTTGTATCTAAAAAAGATGAGGAGCTATTAACTATTCAAGATAAAGTTCAAAGTTTGGGCAATTCTGCCAAATTTCTTTAGGCATCCACTAAGGAAAATGAAGACCTATGCACTGCTTTGAGTGCAAAGGAGTCTAACCTTGAGAAGGAGTTAGAACACTCTAGAACCACTGTTAAGAAACTTCTTATGGGTGCTCAAAAGCTTGATGAGATCCTTATTGGGATCAAGGCTTCATATGATAGACATGGACTGGGTTTTACTAATAATGGTTGTGCAGCTTCTTTGCCTTCTACTGCTATATCTTCTCTCTCTTTGTTAAATATGCAACTTCAATTGCTACTGCTTCTACTACTGCTCCTCTCTTCATCAGACTTGTTATAGAAGATCCTCATCACAAGACTGATGTTGCCAAAGGAAAAGGTAAAATTGTGGCTAAAGGTAAGTTGCAAGTGTCGTTTCTGCTAGTCTCGTCTAGTAGGGTGAACATCTCACCTCTTGCTTCATCCCTTCTTTTCACCACTGTGTGAGTGTGGGCAAATCAGACCTCATTGTGAGAAGTTAAGTTCTCACCCCTGTATGAGACTCAATATAGGCACTTCTACCACTCCCTCTCCTCCTTGTGTTACTCCTTGGAGATAGAGACCCAGTTCTTCTCACTCTCTAATTTGTACTTGTCATTCTTGTGGTACTGTCAGCCATCTTGCCAACTAGCATCCATATGCTCAAAGTAGCACTAGAAGATCTCCCCATTGTTCTTCTCATTCTGACTTCTTAGGATGTACCTACTGTGGTTCATCTAAACATTTTATTTCTAGTTGTATTATGCACCGCAACATAGTGAAGAAAGGGAAAAACTTTATGAAAGCCCCTCCTTGTTGCTCGTATGACCGCTCGATCGATCATTCGAGAATTTCTAAAACAAAGAACTCTCGATTTGTTCATACACCACATGCTCATATGGACCAGAGATTAAATTTTGCTCCTGTTTCCCTTCATCACGTCTTTTTGAGACAGAGGGATGCAGTTTGATCATACTATTTTTGGGCGTGAGTCAATTTGTTTTGAGTTATTTCTTCTTTTTCTCTCTTTTTGTAGAATTCTCTATATGTGTTTATTTTTGTGTTTTTCTTTAAATTCCTTTATTTTCCTTGTACTCTTCTTTCTTTATTTTACTATGCTAAAAATAAATTTTCTATGATTTTTTCTAAATTTGTAAAGAATTATTTTTTTCTCCTCTTTTTTAAGGTTGCTCGTCCAGCACCGTTGCTGAGGTATCGCCTACCGCTGATTAGGGATTTGCTGAGGTCTTTCCAAGGTTGTGTTTTCACACACTCAGGAGTACCTTGCAACCCCTTCCACAAAGGATGAGAGAGGGGTCAATAAGTTGTATGGATTTCCTTTATAAACTCCCTTTCCTCATTTGTTTCAAACCATAGAATTTTCTAAACACTTCCTACCTTCAAATACTTTTACCTACTACATTCTAAACTACTTTTATTTACCTTTAAGCACTTTTACTCTCTTTCTCTCCACAAAATTCCTATACAAACTAAAAGATCTCGTGTTACTAAAGATGAAGTCGGTCCCTCTTCTCCACCTAGTGGATCTACATCCCAACCTAAGAATTCTTCAACTTGCATTTGTGAGCACACAATTCTGATTGAGGAGTTTCCTGCTATCTAGGAAATGTTTGGATACTTTTCTTAGCTCTCTCTTTATTCTCTTACTTAATCCTTCGACCCTACTTTTGTCGTGGAGTTTTATTTTGCAATAGGTGCTCATCGTACTTGTCACTTCACTATTTCTTTTTCTTTAAGGGGATGTGAGGTCACCTTTTCTAGAGATAATATCTTAGACCTCTTATGTTTTCCAAACGTGAAAAATCCCCCTTTTCCCTTTCTTCCTTTTGAATACGACAATCTTACTAATCCTAACTTTTCTAATAATTTGGAGCAAATCAAAACTCGAAATCAGTCTGTTATGGCTACTAAACTTGCTGGACCTAACATTTCTTTACTAGTGGTACTATTTCTATTAACAGTTCCTCTCCTGGATGCATGCTTTTGTAAGTTGTCTATGCTTGAGTATTTCCTTGCTCTCATGTCTCTTTTGTGCCTAATGCCAGAGGACATTTTGTTTATGCCATTTTTGATATTGAGTCATAGATATTACTGGTAGGATCTATAGGACCATCATTTTTCATTCCATATCTCCTTTTTCTTCTACTCTTCATTATCATTTTTTAATTACTTATTGGGGACAATTTATCTTTGGCGATGTAATTAAAGTTTCTATGTATGGTCGTACTCCCCTTTCTATCAGACTCATTCAAGCTTCACACCCTTCTTTTAGAAACTCTAAGCTTTCTTCTTCTTCTTTGTAGATTGCCTTTAATTCTACCCATTCTACATCACTTCCTATTTCTCCTCCTTAATCTTTTGAGTTTGTCTCACAAAATGCAAAGGTGGATGGTTTGACCCAATAGTTCGACAAGGTTCTTGAAGATCTTTCTAAAGAGCGTCACCAACATAGATTCTACAAACAGATGTTGATAAACATTAGACAGGGTGAGTAGAATTGAGCATCTTCAATAGACCCATCATGGCTCTCCATGGTCCTCTAGTTCTCGACAGTCTGTTCAACCTTCTGGTAGGGTGGATCGTTCCCAGATTCACTCAGTTGGTATGAGCGCTAGTGCTCTACTCAAAGATTCAAACATTCAACTGCCTCAGTCTTCTAATTCCTTTGCATAGATGTTTGGTTAGCTTGCTACCTTTGGTGCTGAGTTTCCTAACCTCTTGTAGTCTTCTTCCCTCCCTCTTAACAGTAGGAAGTCTGGCATCAGTTCTCAATGTTACCCTAATAGAGATGAAGGGAGAGGAGAATCTTAGTTTTTCTTTATTTCTTTGTATTTTATTACTTCTAAAAATTTTGTAATAAAAACTTTGAATTTAATAAAATATGATTTCTTGGTTGTGTGTTTACTTCTGTTTCTTTTGCTTATGCTTTGTTTCCTCTCTACATGTGTTACATCAGTGTGTAGGATTATTGCATACCGTTTGCCTTTTCTCTCTCAAATAGGGGTGTTCCCTTGACTTTCTATGTCAAAAAGGGGAAGAAGTTTGTATCTTATACAATGTGTTTACTTCTGTTTTTCCACTTTGTGTGGGATGTAAGTGTAGGTTTGCATCACATCTTTTTATTTGACTTGCATGCATTCAAGGGGAGTGTTGCATGATGTCAGGGGGAGTTTCTTTCACTACTTGTGTTTAGCCTATCAGTGTGTACCTATGTAGGGGTAACATGATAGTATTTGGTTAGACTACACATAGTTTTCTATGATTCATTCACAAGTGTGTAGGATACAAATATATATTTGTTTCATGTGTGTAGGATACAGACACAGTTTTGGACCTTATAGCTCACTTGGAGCTAGTGACAGCATCAAGATGGATGTGTTGATTCATGAAGATGGATGGAGCACTACAAGATGTATGCACTTGGAGTGTAGGTGTGTTGAGGGTGTCTTGTCTGTGTTAGAGTTTGTTCATGGGAATGAATTAGATCATCTTGCATTAATATATTGTGTTTGATGCTTATCATGTATATGTTGTATAGTGTTTTTCCACGGATAATCAAAGGGGGAGATTGTAAATCCTGTAAGTCCCTTTGTGTCTTTATTTGCATTCCTGTGTGCAAAATACGAAGTATGTTTATTTTACTTAGAGTTTTGTCTATCTCTATTTACGGTACTTTGCTTATGATCAGTATAGCACACACTCACAAAAATCTTAACACTGTTATGTATTTGTATGATACACACACCAAAAGGTGGTCGAGAGCATATATTTTGCATTTTAAAATGTGTTTTTACTTGAATTTGTTTCCCTAAGTTGGTGGGTGTTTATGGATTTTTATTTGGTAAAGTTTTGCCTTTAAAAAACTTATTTTTATTGGCTCTCTGGGGTCTAGTGGAGGCCTCTTCAATGCCTCGCCGTGGTGGTTGGTAAAGGGTTAGTGAGTATGAACAGAGTGAAACTATAACTCGTTGGACCTCGCTGACATCTCATGGGGGGTTTGCCAGAGTGGTCAACATTGCCTCATGAGGGTGCGCAACGTAGCAACAAAGGATTGCGAGGGTAGTAGAAGCTGAAAAATTAACTATAAATACCCCCTTCCTCTCACTTATTAATCACACCTTTCACACTTCTTTAATCCCCTTTCTCATACTCTTTGAGTATATTTGTGGTATTACATAAAATTGTTTTTACGTAAAACACTTTAATCAAAAATATATTTTTCTTGTATCACTAATACGTTGAGTGTTATTCCGTATCAGTGATTCAAAGGTGGTTTATTTACTAAGAGATTTTTGTGAATTAATTTTAAAAAGAGATTTCATATTCTCAATACATAGAGTTTTGTTTCTTTATTGAGATACGAGGTGGTGGTGGAGTTTGTTAAAACTAAAATTTATCAAATATATTTTCCATAATGACAATACATAGAGTGTATTTTTGTATTGTTATTGCGTGGTAGAATTTATGTATCAACATACGTTAAGTGTGTTTCCGTATTATTGATATGAGGTGTTTTACTCTAAAATCATATTTTGGGTAAACTACATATAATTTGTACACGTATACTGATTACAAGTGTTTGCATCACACTACATGGTGGTGTTGATCTGATGGTTAGTCGAATCCAGTGAGGATCAAAGTAGTTGTGGTTATAACTGGTAATAATAGCCTAGACAGTTAAGACAGGTGGTCCCTCACTAATAGAGGTATTTGGCATTTTATTTATATCGAGTCTGTAGTAAATGTTTTATTTCATTTAGTGAATTTGGGTGCTGAGTATTTTCCTTAAGTAACTCGTGGATGTTACCACTTATAATTCGAGCCTAAGTGGGTTTGCCACATTATATCGTTATGTTTGTATGCTAAATCTGAGTATTCGCGATATATGTGAAAACATGTATAGTATATACTAAGATTGGAAAGAATTTACTACTATTACTTCTATATTTGTTCTTTGCCTTATTTATTTATTTATTTTCAATTACTTGTTATCTAATAATTGCTTTCTATTACTTGTACGAGAAGAGCGAGTCCTTAGGTTTTCGTATCACCTAGACTTGGTTGTTCATCGAGTTTGAACTTCTCCCAATAAATAAGTTGAAAAAATCTGGGAATTGGGTTTTAGAAACATATCTTGACTTAATTTGGAAAAACTTTATCAAAAGTTTAAATTAATGAGTTAATCATAGCATTGATTTGAATTTTAATTTTCCATGTGCACAATTTATTTGATCAATTGATATAACTGATCGTAAGATATTTGTTAGCTGATTTCCAAATAAAGTTACTTGATCATAGGAATTTTTACAATAGAAAGGAAAACCAATAATCTTAATTTATATGTTCGTTCATTTTAATTCATCTAAATATTTCAACACAATCATGGTCAACTAGCTAAATGTCCATAAATCCTCTATTGATAATTCACAACCTTTTAATGTTATTTTTTAGTTGAGCTAGAATTAATCATTTGTTCTTTAGCAATTTTCATCGTTCTCACCATTTATTTAATTTTCAATTTTTAGTTAGTTTCTAGGATTTTTAAGAATCGTGAAAAGGTTATATAGAACCACTGTAATTCATTAAGAGATCGACTTAGAAAGTTTAGTTTTTGCTAACTATAAGTGATTCGTACACTTGCTAGTACTATAATTTGTACATCACTAGACTTGCAATATCCTTGCCTTGCGGCCTTAAGTGCCAAATTTCTGAGCCCTGAGTGGTTCCCACATTATCCTTTATGAATCTTTGAGAGTACATAGTTTGCCTCCTCTTGGGTCAAGTGTCTCAAGTATGGCATGTGAAAGCCACACAGATAAAGTAAATCATTGATGATACAGAAGCATGTGGCTCATAGGCAGACTTTCCTGGCCTCCTTTTCCTCGGGTAGGGTTCCATCTTGGAGATATTGCCTGATGGTGTCCATCCATCCTAGTTCTATGTACTAGGCTCTGCTAATTCATGAATTAGGATTGAGGTATCCAAGTCATCTTCAATGGTCAAAGCTAAACATGATAGTGCATTAGCCTAGGTGTTCTCTTCCCTAGGAATGTTGCTCAAGGTCCAAGAGTGGAGTCTTCAAGGAGGTTTATGGCTAGAGTGTGGTATTCCTATAGGCTGGGGCCTTCAACTTGATAGTCACCAGTCACTTGCTTTACTATAGTTGTAAATTACTGAAGCAGTTGAGTTGTTCTACCCCGAATGCTAGTGCAAAGCTCAGGCCAGCAATAAGAGCTTTAAACTTTACTTCATTTTTCAAAGTCTTAAAGTGAAAATGGAGGACCAAGTGGAGATTGTACCCTTATAGAGTTACCAAGATGAGACCTGCCCCACTCCCATGTTGGTGTGAGGAGCCATCTACATGTAACCTTTATTTGGGCTGATCTTCCATTAGAGATTCTTCTAGTGACAATTCTACAATGAAGTCTGCCAGTACCTGTCCTTTAATGGCGGTACATAGCATGTAATGGATGTCAAACTCATTGAGTTAAATGGACCATTTATATAATCTTCCATAAACTTTTGAGTTGGATAAGAATTGCTTTAGTTGAGTATCAGTTGGGATGATGATAGCATGAGCCTGGAAGTAAGGGTGCAACTTTCTTGTTGCAACTATCAAGGATAGTGCTATCCTCTCAATCCCTGGGTACCTTTACTTAGCCCTCCAGTATGAATTGCTAACGTAGTAAATCAGCCTTTGGATCATGTTCTCTTCCCTTACAAGAGCAGCGTTGACTACATACTCTAACACAGCCAAGTACAATATAAGTTTGTCTCCTAGTTGCAAGGCCACAAGCAATCGTGGAATACTTAAGTAAGTTTTGAGCTTTTGGAAGGCTTATGCACATTCCCAATTCTATTCAAACTTACTAGTTCCTTTGTGTGTCTTGAAAAATGGGAGACAATTGTCGGTTGCCTTGGAGATGAAGTAGTTAAGTGCTACCAGTCAACTAGTTAGTCTCTAGACTTCTTTGACATTTCTTGGTGAGTGCACATCCATAAATGCTTTGATCTTTTATGGATTGGCTTCAATGTCACGCTGGCTCATCATGAATTCCAAGAACTTTCTAAACCCTATTCCAATGACAAACTTGTTAGGGTTCAGCATCATTCCATATTTCCTTAGGATGTTGAAGATGAGCTCTAGGTGGTAAACAGACATGCCTTGTTAAGATCTGTGACGTCTACACAAATGTGCCATTGACCATTGGCCTTCTTCACCATGACCACAATGGTATGTAACTCTAAATAATGAACCTCAGTGATGTAACTAGCCTTGAGAATTTTGTCAACTTCCTATTTAATGCCTTCCTATTTGTCTTGGTTGTATGACCTCATCTTCTTTATTATTGGCTTGATAGTGGGGTCTACATTCAAGCAATGAAATATTATCATTAGAACGATTCCAAGCATATCCTCATATGACCAAGCATTACATCAATGCTACCCCGAAGGAAGTTGTCTAGGGTAGACTAGCCTTCCTAGGGTAAGAAGATTCCTAACTTGATAGTTTTGTGAGGCTCATGATCTGAGAGGACGCGATGCCTAGTGTCCTCAACTAGTTTAGTGACCAAGGAGTGACTCAGCCTTAGGTCCAGTTCTTGCTCATATGCTTCTAGAAGTTTCCTTTCGAGAACCTGCAGCCTAATCTAGGTTTGGATTACTAATGGTAGAGGCCCAGGATCAAGACAACTGGCCTTCTGGGGGTGCCCATTGTTAGAAAACATAATGAGGTCAAGTTAGTGGTCATGGTGGCTAGCATGGTCATGATTCTATGAAGGAAGTGACATGTCATTAGAAACATGTTGAGAGCCTATCTTTAAGTTTGACGGATTGAACGTGTTTTTTTATTGGAGGAAACAGATGAAGAAGAGATGAAAGTGATGAAGAATGCGAAGAAAACTATGAGTGTTCTTGATTTTTCACTAGTTTGATCAATCAAACACTAAATTTTTTATTCCCATAGACTGTGCCAGATGTTGGATCCAATTTTGGTCTAGCCTTTGTTTCCTTACATGTCGACCTGAACGTTACTAACAAATCACGTTGGAAGGAAAGACACCGTAGGGTGTCATAACCACTCCAATGCATAAGTCAGATTCTTAAAAGAGTAACTAAGATTAGAAATAATTTTAGTCGTTTTAAGGATTAGCTTACGCAAACCTTTTTAGGTTATAAGGCTCTATTTAAAGGATTTAGATGATGGTATCTTGGTAAATAACTTGTATTGGTTAGTATTTATATTATTTAATAATAATATAAATATCTTAAGCAATTACGAATCATTTAATAAAGATTTACCTAACCATACGCTAACTATACCATTTGGATTTTCAACTATTAACGTGGACCAATCAAATAGTTCCATGCGTACCTAATTTATTTTCTAGCCAACAAAAAATATGAAGCTTAAATTATTTCTAGAAGCTAGTTTTACTAATAGATTAACTTGTTATTATGGCCTTAATGATATTTGAACCAAATGCATAGTGATTCGTTATTAAAATGGGTTATGTTTAAGTTTCTTGATTAGTTATAAAATGAAATGTTAATCATAATTAGCTCGCATATAGTCATGTGCGAATTTATTTATGTAGATTTATAATCAGTTTTCTAGCAATAGTAACAATGGCGGTAGTGGAAGTGTTGGAAGTGATCTTTCACTATCCATGAGTATGAGTATGAGTATCATTGATCATCAGCAAAGGCAATCAGATTCAAATTTGTTAGCAACTATTGCAACATCATTAGAATTGCCACCACATTAAGCTACAAGAAAATGGGTTCTAATATTATATATGACTTCTTTTTAATTTTGTAACTTTAATTAGCTCTTTTTCTTGTAAAGATCTATACTCTCAATTTAGGTATGATTCAATTTGATGATGCTGTGTTTTGTAGTATTTTGTAGACCTTAAATTAGTTATGTAATCTTTTATTCAAAGAAGTTTAGTGTTTTTGATTGATTACTCATAAATATTTTATACTATTAGAATTTCAATTGTGAAAAAAATTATATTTTTTTGCTAAAAATTATTTTTAGGACTATCATAAAAAAAGAACCATTGTAATAGAAACACATTAGTTTTTCTTATTTGTCACTTTTATGAAGGTCATGATGAAAAGGGCGCCATGGTAAATATTTTTCATGACGATTGTTCGATTTTTTTAGAATTTTAATAACGGTCATTTTTCACTTTTTATGACGATTTGAACGTAATTAAAAATGCTTATTTACGATGATGCCTAGATAGATGACAGTCACTGTAATTTTTTTTTGCACCATGGTTAATGACAGTCCTTAAAGCCAATTTTTGGCATAGTATGCTAAATCTTATTTTGTTTGCCCCAACTAACAAGGTCCACAAACATGATCCAGTTTAGTGGTGATCTTTAAAAATCCTCTAACATATTCAAACTTTAATAGTGTCTTTAGCATTTTATGATTCACGTTACCCAACCTTTGATGCCACAACTCCTCGATGCTTAAATTGATTCTATTACAAAGAAGAGAAGTAGAAGAACTAAAACAATAACAATTATCACCATACTAGATTCCTTTAAACACAACTTTTCCAAAGTTCCTTAAAATTGGTTTATGTGCATAAGATTTAGAGGTATAATGTAGGCTAGCTTGTTTCTCCCTAGCACATCTTATTATGTCTATACCTAGGTGCGGGCATTTTTCTTGAAAATCACCAAACTGACCAAATCCAAAAGTAAATCAAACCTACACTTTATTTTTATAGGTTAGTTTGTCTAGTGTATGTCCAATAATATAGTCGTATCTATTAGAGGTTTTTTATTTTATAAAATCAATAAAAATTGATCTAATCTACTTATATTATAAATACATTTAATTGCATTATATATATAATATTTATACGAGCATGTTCCGAAGATAAATAGAAATAACAAATGATATTAACAAATCATCTTAACCATAGGATAATTTAATTCAATGATATTGATACTATCATATTTTAAATTTTAAATTTAATGAATAATTACCAAAATCAAGAAAAAAATCAAATCGAACAACAAGAGATATTCACTATTGAATAGACTCAAATCAATGGTTGACAATGATTTGTTAAACTCATTTATATATGAAATTGTCACTATATTTATATATATTAATTAATGTATTTCATATTTTATTTTTATTTCCCATTTTACCTAATTTTCATTTATAAACATAATTCAGCAAACAAAAAACATTTTTTTTTCTTATGGGACAATAGGATAAACATATTTTAACAAAGTTTTCTCAATAATTATGTATGATGTTTCTTCCCTTATTTTTTTTTCAATTTCAATCATTTTGAAAATATTGATTCATGTGCTTCACTCATTGATTTTAGGGTTGGTGCATATTTTGAAGTTTTCTAAGGAAAATTTAATTTTTAAGCATAAGTATTCCATTAATCCCTGCTATTCAAGATTGAAAAGAATTATTTCTCTTAATTCCATTGAAAAATAATACATATATATATACACAAAGCTAGGATTCTGTCTTAGGATACTATTTAATTAGGATCCCTATAATTAAGCTAATTAGTTTTATACACCTAATATACAGCTAATTACAATTAATATATATATATATATATCTAACACTCCCCCTCAAGTTGAAGCATAGATATTAATCATGCCCAACTTGTTACAAAGATAATCAACCCGAATCTCATTTAAAGCTTTCGTAAAGATATCTCCTAGTTGTTCTCCAGTCTTCACATATCCTGTAGAAATCAAACCTTGTTGAATTTTCTCGCAGATGCAATGACAATCAATTTCAATGTGTTTAGTTCGCTCATGAAACATAGGATTAGAAGCAATATGAAGAGCAGCTTGGTTATCACATCACAATTTTGCTAGTACTAAAGTTTTAAGACCTACTTCATTCAAGAGCTGATATATCCACATTATCTCACACGCAGACTATGCCATAGCAATATATTCTGACTTTACACTCGATCGTGACAAAACATTATGCTTCTTACTCTTCCATGAGACCAAATTTCCTCCAACAAAAATACAATAGCCTGATGTGGATCTTCTATCCACTTTGGAACATGCCCAATCTGCATCTGAAAAACATTCAATATAAGTGTGCCCATGATTTGTATACAAGATACCACCTCTAACGCCGCCCAATGATGAACTGTTGGGGATGACATAATTGACTAACAACACTGACCGAATATGCAATATCTGGACGAGTCACGATAAGGTAATTAAGCTTTCCAACTAACCTTTGATATCTCTCAGAATCTTTAAATAGTTCCCCATCTCCTGTAAGATGGATGTTCGGAGTCATTAGAGCACTACAAGGCTTTGCTCCCAATTTTCCTGTCTCAGTTAATAAGTCAAGGACATAGTTTCTCTGAGATAAAAATATACCTTTTTTACTCCTTTGACTTCAACACCCAAGAAATACTTTAGATCCCCAAATCTTTCGTGTGAAACTGAGTATGCAGGAAAGACTTAAGAGATGAAATTCCTGTAGTATCACTTCCAATAATAACAATGTCATCCACATACACAACTAAAAGAATGATACCAGCTTCTGATTGTTTGTAGAACACAGAATGGTTAGACTTGCTTTTCATCATACCAAATGTTTCTATAGCTTGACTAAATTTTCCAAACCAAGCACGAGGACTCTATTTCAAACCATATAGAGATTTGCAGAGACGACAAACTCACCCAGACTCCCCCTGAACAACAAAACCAAGAGGTTGCTCTATATACACCTCATCTTGAAGATTGCCATAAAGAAAAGCATTTTGGATATCTAGTTGATGAAAAAGGCCAATTGTCAGGACCCACCCCAGCTCAACACTAGAGCATATGACGTGTCCTAAGGGAACATAATATCTAACATTCTGAATCAACCTTGGCTTAACTTGAAAATTTTGTGTAAGAAATTTACAAAAATTTGGGCAAAATTTCCCCTAATTATTGAACTATCTTTCCTGCAATAAATGACTTCATTTCTAAAGTATAGAATTCCACAATCCAGCAAACTTCACATAATTTTACATATCCAGAAAGGGGCTCATGGTCAAACATAACTATACACAGTTAGATACATACTATTCACCACATAAGACTTTTGATTACTAGTCCAAAACATAACAGCCAAAATACACTAAACAAACTGGAAAAGAGATGAAAATAACCTAGACTGCACAACAATAGATGGAACCTAAGCCTCCGGACTCACGTGATGTGGCCTCAAAATCTGTTATCTAGGGGAGGAAATTAAATGTAAAAGGGTGAGCTTGAAAGCTCAGTGAGTGGATAAGTTTTATAAAATAACATAGTACTCATGTAAACTATGTATGAATTGTTTATTTTTTTATAAAAGGTTGTAGTTAGCAGTTTTCAGTGGGTGCACTGGGACATCCCAACTAGGTTGGCACCTCCTTAGCACCTTCTTCATTAGACCGCTCACCACTAATATTATTAAAACTTAATAAAATTAAATATACAAATAAATATTCTCAACAAAACCTGTAATTAGGTTTGTTGTTTGCATCTGAATAAATAAAAGAGCTAGCGAAAGATGGGGCATTCCACCACCAAGTCGATGTACATAAACTAGGAGCCCTAGAGGCTAAACTATCAGCTGCAGCATTGCCCTCCCTGTAAATATGTGAGCAGTGAAACTCCATGTGGGAGATTTTATCTAAACAATCTTTCCAAATAGAGTACCATTTCCAAGGGACTGAAGAAGACCGAGTCTGTAGTAAAGTAACAACATATGCTGAGTCTGATTCCAGCCAAAGACGTCTCCACCGAAACATATATGCATACTTCACCGCATAAATGGCTGCTGCTAGTTCTGCTTCAAAAGCATACGATATTCCAAGCGGAACACAGAAGCAACCCTTAACAAATGATCTGGAAGTTCTAAAAATACCTGCACAACCCGATAAACCTGGTACTCCAAAAGCTGCACCATCTGTATTGACCTTTATCCATCCCGAGGGTGGTGCCTTCCAATTAACCTCTATGATTCTTGGAGCCCGTCTTGGAATGCCTGGTATTCGAAGTCGTTTAAGTATCTGTAGATCATCTACAGTATTTTTCATGCAACCACTCTTTGAGAGACTTGCTTCACGAATAAAACGCCATACTGTTGCAAAAGCCGAGTTCATTGTTGTCTTCTTATTAGTGAATCGATAATCATTTCTAGTATTCCAAATCACCCAGATGACTGAAACAATCCCTGCTTTCCATAAATTGGCGAGTTGTGATCCAAATTCCATCTTCATTGCGGTCGTCCATAAGTTTAGGACAGAGGAGTCTGTACATGGTCTTTTTCCAAAGAAGAAACATAGGAGGTCCCAAAGAGCACCTGCAAAATGGCAACTTAAAAAAAGATGTGATAGAGATTCCTCCTCGGATCCACATAACGAGCAACGGGAAGGAAACGATTGTCCCCTTCTTTTTAACTGACAATCTGTTGGTAGTTTATTCTGAATAGCACGCCATAGCAAAATATATCTTGAAGGCGGTATATAATGGGCCCAGATGGCCTTACCCCAAATTTTACGTTCCCCAACCACACGTAGTAAGTCATAAGCCTCACTAGCTGTAACATCGCCCTTAATTGAGCATGTCCAAACTCTGGTGTCCGAACCAATCCCAACAATTGTTGACTGAATTTCTGAGGCAATATCCGGATAGGAAACCATGAAAGTTTGAGGCAAATGCCAACCATCTTCATTGAGGTAATCCCCCACTAGGGAATGTATTGGCGGGTCCACTGGAGGATTATCCATCATTTCAATTAGAGGAGTACCTAACCAATTGTCTGTCCAAAACTTTACAGTAGAGTTTCTTCCAACTAACCACCTAGACTCCTCCAATAGGGTTAAGTAGTGAGGTCGCAAACCAGGCCAGACTGATGAACAGACATAATAATTCCGTGGAGAGCCATTTTTTGCTAGATATCTGCTACGTAAGTAATGCAGAGTGTTAGAATTCCCTGTGATTACCCTCCATGCAAATTTTCTTAGCATAGCCTCATTTAGGAGACGGAGGTCCCGTAAACCAAGGCCTCCTTCATCTATTGGATGACAACAGTCCCTCCAAGCCACTTGTACCTGTTTAACTGTATCCGTCTTTCCCAACCAAAAGAAATTGCGAATGATTTTTGTTAGGTCTTGAATGACTATTTTTGGCCATTTATATATCTGAAATGAGTGGAGAAATGTTCCCTGAATGATCGAGGAAATCAAGCAACGCCGTCCTGCCAAAGAAATAGTCTGACCATTCCAAGCCTCAAGCCTCACACGAATTTTATCTGCTAAACTTTGAAACCAACACTTTCTCGGGGCCCCCTGGAAGAGATTGATTCCCAAGTAAGACAAGGATGATCCTCCAGTGCGCATGCCAGATAAATTCCGAAGTGATGAAATGTTGCTTGTTGTAACACCTTTTCCAAAGTAGATAAAAGATTTTTCTAAATTTACCATTTGACCCGAAAGGCGACTATACAAGGAAAAAGCTTCAGTTAACACCCGAATATTTTTCTCACTTGCACTACCAAAAATAAGAAGATCATCTGCATATAAAAAGTGAGTTGGCACACGAGATCCTCTTGGTGAAGAGATTGGGCTTAAACTTCCCGTATCCACTAATTTGCCAAGGTATCTGCTGAGGAAATCTTCAGCTATGCAGAATAATATTGGGGACAAAGGATCCCCCTGTCTGACTCCTCGAGAACAAGAAAAATAGCCCCTAGCTGAACCATTAACCAGGATTGAGATTCTTGCCGATGCGAATATATCTCTAATCCATCCCAAGAAAATGTTGTCAAAGCCAAAGCATTGCATCACTTTTATAATAAAATCCCAGCGCATAGTATCAAAAGCTTTGTGAATGTCAATTTTCAAAGCGATGTTACCCTGTCGACTGGAAAGCTGCATAGCATTAAAACATTCAGAAGCACCAGCTATACAATCACTAATATTTCGACCTGGAATGAATCCAAATTGGTTTTGAGATAGAATACGAGTACATATATGTCCTAATCTGCCGGCAATAATCTTTGTTATTAACTTGAACATGAAGTTGCCTAAAGCAATAGGCCTGTACTGATCAATGGTTCTTGCTTGCTGGTGTTTGGGTATAAGAATTAAGAAATTAGAGTTTAGCCCGGGTGCATGTGGCCTGTTCTAAAATAATCTTGTATCGCTCGTACAATATCTGTACTAATAATATCCCAACATTGTTGAAAAAATTTACCAGTAAACCCATCTGGTCCGGGGGCACTCATTGGATCCAAGTCAAAAACTGTAGCTTTTATGTCTTCTGATGAAGGTATGCGGCGTAAACTTTAGTTATTCGCAGAAGTGACCAAGGAGGGTACCACTGACTCTATGGGAGCAAGATCTGTCGTTCCACCTGTATGACTTGAGAAGAGATTTTCATAGTAATTCAAAATTTGAGTAGCTATTACCTCTGGATCATTAGTTATTTCTCCATTAATTTCCAAGTGTGTCAAAGGTTTTTGTGCTCTTAAACGACGAAGTAGAGAGTGGAAAAATGTAGAGTTTCTATCCCCACCTTTCAGCCATTTTAATCTAATCTTTTCTCTTAAAAAGATATCTTGCTGACGCAACAATCTATCTAAGTCAGCATGGGCATCGGACTCCAGTTGCAACAGTTCTTCTGAGAAAGAGTCATCATTATAACGTTGTTGAATGTTAGCCAAAGTGTTTGTTGCATTTGCAATATTTTGATTCAAATTACCAAAGACGGTTTTGTTCCATGTCTTGAGAACCAGTTTAAGAGCTTTTAATTTGCCAATAACAGTGCCCATAGCGCTAGCCTGAATAGGCATCGACCAAGTGGCACGAACCAAATCCATAAAGCCAGGGTGTTCAAGCCACATACCATGAAACCTAAATGGCCTTGGGCCGCCATTCCTTACAGCTGAAGCCGTGAGTAGAAGCGGATGGTGATCTGAGCAGTGTCTAGGAAGGGTACAACAAGAAACCGTTGCCCAAGAGTCAAGAAAGGATTCTGAGCACAACCCACGATCTAAACTTGATCGTATTTGAGATAGTCCACCCTTACAGTAAGTGTAAAAGGCCCCTTTAGTCTCAATTTCAACCAAGTTACAGGAAGAGATCATAGCACTAAAATCTTCTATAGAGGTATTACTACGAGTCAAGCCAGTAGTTTCGTGCGATCCAAGAACAGCATTAAAGTCCCCTATCACAACCCAAGGCGCTTGAGTGTCTGAAATTGCCCTTAGTGAATCCCAGAGGTCCCTTCTTCTAATATACGTTCCCTTACCATAAATAAATGTTAAAAGAAAATTTTTTGAGTTTGCTGTGTAAGTGACCGTTATATGCTGTTGATGTTGTATAGCAATTGTTGTATCACGTGCTACTGCGTTGGCTGCAAAGAGCCAAATTTTGCTCACTGTTGTTGAGTTTGAACAGATGAAAGTATAACCCATGTTTTGCCAAAAGTGATCTTGAATGGTTTTAAGATCGGACATTGGTTCTGCTATGCAAAGAAAATCCGGTCTTTCCTTTTTACAAAAATTATGTAGGGTATTCCGTGTTTTTTTATTGGAGATACCTCTACAGTTCCAGTATAGGACAATCATGTTGAATTATTATCAGACTCCCCCGTCTTCGGAGTGTATCTCATAGGCTCAAGACGTGGGCTAGCTGACCAAGCCCGCCGATTTTTCCCGGTTACAACTTGCCAACCTAGTTCTTCATGATTTTTGGCATAATCATGTTTCATTTTCTGGATACGTGCACTGAGGTCGGCTGTCAAAATTACAGAAGAGGGTGGAAGGGAAAGAGTAGGTAAGGTGAGTCTTGATGCAGCAAAAGGAGGCAATGATCTTGTGTTAGAAGTATCTGTAGTACCCTGTGTGTCTGCGGTTGGTCCATAAGTTGTCCTAGTTTTGGTAGTGGTTATATGGTTTGTTATAACTGGTGGTACAGTAGTAACTGCTGCATGCAAATCCGCAGTATGAAAGACATCAAGTTTGGCTGTATGTTGAGGTATGCATTTAGTGGCTGGTCTAGAAGAATCAATTGTTGATTCGACAGGTCTCACAAGATCATCAGTCACAAGAGAGACTGGACGAACATCAGTGGTGTCCATCGGCATAGAGCTGAATTTATTCAAGGTGGCAGGCAATATAGTATGAACATTATTATCAATATTAGTCTCATTAGGCTCTACAGTGTTGAGTGCAGAGAAAACATTACTGACCGGTATTGTTGTAGAGTTTGAAGATGCCTTAGGCCGATAAATTTGCTGCGAACGAGTTTGTGGTACTACTTTTGAAGAGGGTACACTTTTTGGGGGGTCAGTAGTGATCTTAGAACCATTTTTTCGGCATTTGAATGCAGCATGCCCTACCGATGAACAAATTGTGCAAAAATCTGGGACATTCTCATAAAATAAATCAATAAAAAGCTTTAGAGAGCCCACTTCAATCATTATTTGTTCATCAAGTTTTTCAGAGAGATCTATATCAATCAAAATTCGTGCAAACTTTCCCATTTCTCCATTTAATGTTGCATTGTCGACTTTGAGAGGGATACCAATAGCACGCGCGATATTGGCAAGAATTTCCTTATCCCAAAATTCCCATGGCAAGTTATAGAAGCAAACCCACACATGAGCATTTGTTGCCTTCTGATGCAGAGGATTAAAATTCGACGTACAAGGTTGCACTCTAAAAACACCATGCTTTAAATTGATAGGGGCATTAGCCCATACCGTAGCTTTGTCCTCTTGGGTATGTAATAACATATGGTAATATCCCCGTCCGAAAGAGATGAGTTTCCAATTAGAAGGTAATTTCCAAAATGCTGCTAATCTTGACTTTAAGTCGCCTTGAGACCAAGTTTATCTCCTTTAGAGAGAATCAATCTACCAATCAAAGAGAATTTACATAATTCCAAGCGAGATTGATATAAATCAGGGTCTACAGACACACATGCAATATCGCCCCTTTTCTTTGGATGTGCATCAATTGATTCAATGACTACATTTGTGAGTGAATTGGAAATAGCTTCAGCATAGCTTTTCTTAGGGGCATTTGTCTTAAAGGGATCAGCATGTCCCATGTGTTCCATAGATTTGGAATTGGAAATATCCATATCAAACGTTAATCCAGAACCATAAAAAATTCACAGTTAAATCCAATAAATATTTTGTCTTTTTCAAAATTGAAATGCAAATAAACTCTTACCAAATCAGTTTATATGTAAGATCTGTTGTGAAATCATAACATTTGAAGTTGAGTAGTGACAGATCACAACAAGACTGCCGTGACAGAGACTGAAGGGCGATGATGGACGTTGGTGACGGAGAACTGGACGGACGGTGAGAGATCTTGCTGGACGGAGGACTGGATCGCTGGTGGGAGGCGGACGGAGGCGTTGACCGATGGGAGAAGCAGGTGGCGGCGCTTGTGGACAGATCGTGGCTGGGCGATGGTGGGCAGATCGTGGCTGGGCGATGGTGGCGGCGCTTGTGGACAGATCGTGGCTGGTGGCGGCGCTTGTGGACAGATCGTGGCTGGTGGCTGGACGGTGCGTGACTTCGTGTACGAGAGAGCATAGGGCAAAGTTCAAATCTTTGAAGAAAATACCTGTATGAATTGTTTATGAATTATCATGAAATACATGCTGATAATAATAATCTGCGTATAGTCTTTATGATAAAATAATGTTCTCATAAATGCATAACTGAGTTTCATGAAATCATCATAATTTGTACCTGTAAAAGAAACTGTAAATGACATGTTCATGATTTAAAACGAAATGAAATTCTGATAAAAATATATGTACATGATTTTTAGAATATGATGATGCTATGATTATTAGTATATAAATAAAATGCATAACCATGAGAAGTGTTTATTTATTGCCAAGAGCACTCGGGAATCTGATCGCACACGGAGGAGACATGTAGTACTAGCACTAGCTCTCAACTACATGTGTGGGAAATTTATTTGCACAATAAGGAGACATTTAGTACTAGCACTAGCTCTCAACTACACATGTGGGGAACTTGATATAGCCACTAAAATGGCTCAGTTGGCTTTGCTGATACATGAGTCATGTGCGCAATGATGTAACTAAACGTGTCATCGTACTGAACTTGTAACATGATACTGAACTTGTAATATCATACTGAGTTGGTAAACAACATAGTAAACTGAATTGGACCAAATCTGTTGGTCACGATGTCTTACCAAGTCACTGCATTATCTGAATGCTGAGTATAGCCAACTATCATGAATACATGAGGGGAAGTACTCTAGCAACTGTAAAATATTTGTTGAACTTGCAAGCTTGTATAAAACTTAGTATAAGTAATAAAATTGATTCAATCATAGCTTGCTTGTAAATTTTCTTTCATTTACTTGACTAATTCTGTTAATAAAAATGAAATATATTTTCATGGTGTACAAGTTTTTGAAGTGCATTGAAATTGATATATTACTTAACATGAATGCACTTTTTCATAAATATGCAACTTGTACAAATTGAATTTACTTGAACATGAATATTTTTCAAAAATAATGCTATCCATGCTTTAGAAATAATTAGATATCCACTCACTGTACTATGTCACTGTTGGTTCTCTACGTGTACTGTAGGATCTGCTTGCTCAACTCTTCCTAGATAATCATACTTGTGTTAGAACAAGAATTGCAACATAGTTTGCTTACTTAAGTCAAACTAATAAAACACTTTAACATATCCAAAATAGGGGTTGTTAATAGTTAATTGTTGTTTTTAAGTAGTTTTAGGATACCCTTAACCTACCCTTATATATTCACATATAACTTTTGGTAGAAATGTCTAAATTCATTTTTGTAAAAACATACATAAATTAGGCATTTCAATCTTAAAAATCAGATATTACACACTCAATTATCAAATGAAAAACCCTTTCAAGTCCTTAGAAAACCAATTACTTCAAAACTGATTTTTCAGCACACTTGGAGCAAAACATACCTTTAGTTAAATGACTATTAATTTGTCTAGAAAACTCAGAATAGTACACCGTAAAATTCATATTAAACTAGACATCTTAAGCTTTAAAAAAACATATAATTCATCCAATTCCAATCAGTAAAACTATTTCAAATTACATAAATCCGATTGGTTTTTCAAACAGTTTTCCCAGCATCCCTTTCACTTGACATATCCTTGATTAAACAGCCATAACTTTGTCTATAAATATCGAAATAACAAACCGTAAAATGTTTCAAACAATAGACATGTCAAGCTTTAAAATAAGATATAATTTGTTAAATTACAAGCTGTATAAACATTTCAAATACCAAAAATACCGAGAGCTCTTGCAGTTTGTGTTTCATAAAACAACCTTCATTTAAATAGGTATAACTTTGTGTAGAAAACTCCAAATTACAAACCGTAAAATTTGTAATAAACTAGACATCCAGATATTTTCAGAAATATAATTTACAGACCATAATTCATTGTATAAGTTTCCCAGTTTTCATTTCAATTTTCTGAAAAACAGTTTTACATGAAGTTCAAAACATTACAAATGACTTGTTCTTGAATTATTTTTGAAAACTTCATCCATGGCTGATCCTTTTATGTTAAAAACCTGTTTTTCAGATCATAAACAGAATTTAAAAGGGGAAAGAAGCTTTGTATACATACCAAAATCACTTGAAGAATTGTTTGGTTGCAAAAATTGAATCTAGTGAAGAAATCCCATTTCAATTTCTGAATTTTTTCCTCTTAGAAATGTCAAGAAGAGAGAAGAAAGGAAAGAAAATATAAGAAGGAAGTGAGTCTCTCGGATGGAAATTATTCTTTCCAAGGTGAAGATAAGGAAATGCTAGTAAGGACATCATATTGTCTCTTACTAGCTCATCATATTGTCCCTTATACTAGCTCATCATATTGTCCCTATTTTTTTTTTTTTTTAAACGTGTGTCACCAAGAGAATAAAAGGAAGAGGCTGCTGGTGATAATTATTTTTAAGGTGAAAAGACTAAAATGCCCTTGTCTCATAACAATAAAAGGTTTAAGAGTTGGGGGCATTTTGGTAATTTTGCTCAAAATTTACATAATTTAATTTAAACACTTTTTGATTATTAAAATATCTTCACCTCACAAATTAAGCTCATAAATTTTATTTTCTAATTATAAAGGGTAAGATCATAACAATTTTGGAAATATAAGTTTGACTAAAATTTTAATTCGTATAAAGAATGGGGTGTTACACCAATGATGAGTAGCTGCCATAGAAATAAACAACCGAACAAAGGTCAATTTAGCAATAGGAGAGAAAGTGTCAGAATAGTCCACTCCATAGGTTTGAGCATATCCCTTAGTAACAAGACAGGCCTTTAATCAAGCAACTGACCCATCCTGATTAACCTTAACTGTGAACACCCATTTACATCCTATAGCCCATTTCCCCGAAGGTAAATCAACCAAGTACCAAGTACCATTGTCATCTAAAGCATTCATTTCCTCTCTCATTGCATGATGCCAACCAGGATGAGATATGGCTTCGTGAATAGTTTTAGGGATAGAAATAGAATCAAGAGAGGCAATAAAAGAGCAAGAGGAAGATGACAAGTAGTTATAAGAAACAAAAGAAGAAATAGGATAAGTACATTAACGTTTACCTTTACGTAATGCAATAGGAAGATCATCTCTCAAGATTGGATCTGATGACAAAAAAAGCAGGTGTAGGACATGAATCAGAAGGTCTATGTCTGGAGTACACTTGAATAATAGGAGGCTTGACAGGAGCTGGATCTGAGACAGGTTCACATGATGTGATAGAATAGACTAACAAATCATCATCCTCTCCCTGACGTTCAGGAGGCGGAGAAGACGAAAAATAGGGTGTCATCCATAAAGGTAACATCAATTGAGACAAGATATTTGTTAAGACTAGGACAATAACATCTATAACCTTTCTGAAGACGAGAATAACCAAGGAAGATACACTTCAAAGACTTGGGATCTAATTTAGTAACATGCGGACGAACATCCTGAACAAAACAAGTGTTACCAAATATCTTAGGGTCAACCAAAAATAGTGACTTATTAGGAAATAGGATTTTGTAAGGAATCTCACCATGAAGAACAGATGAGGGCATGTGATTAATAAGAAAACATGTTGTTGAAACTGCAGCGGCCCAAAAAGGTTTAGATACATTCATTTGAAATAATACGGCATGTGTAGTTTCAAGAAGATGTCTGTTCTTACGTTCTACCACTCCATTTTGAGATGGAGTATCAACATAAGAAGTTTCATGAAGCATGCCATTTTGAACCATATAAGATTGAAACAAAGCAGATGTATATTCTTTGGCATTATCACTTCGCAAAGTACGAATTAAAACATTAAATTGAGTTTTAATCTCAGCACAAAATGCACAAAAAACAGAAAATAACTCAGAATGACTCTTCATTAAATATAACCAAGTTACAAGAGAATAATCATCCATAAAAGTAACAAAATACTTTAATTCAGGTTTAGACAAAATAGGACAAGGACCCCAAACATCAGAATGAACTAATTCAAAAGTAACACTACCACGTTTATTAACTCTTGGACTTGAACTAAGACGATGATGTTTTGCAAACTAACAAGACTCACAATCTAATGAAGACACCTTACTAAACTGAAGACAAAGCTTCTTGAGTAAAGGAAGAAATGGATGACCCAGTCTACAATGTGCCTCGAAGGGAGGGGCTACACCAGAGCAAGCAACAGATTTCGGCATTGATGTGTCAAGAATGTAGAGGCCTCCAAACTCATGTCATTTACCAATAAACTTCTTCATCATAAGATCCTAAAATAAGAAATGATCAGGAAAGAATGCGATGCAACAGTTAAGATTGCGAGTAAACTGACATATAGAGATCAAATTAAAGGATAAGTTAGGTAAATGTAAGATAGACGACAAAGGAAGCAAAGGATTTGGTAATTCTACTATTACCTGTCATATGATCTGTGGCACCAGAATCAATAACCCATTTGGAAGATGAGGAAATAAGACACGCATTTGGTTTACCTAAATCAACAATAGCAGTGACAGAAGGTGATGAAGACTTTAGTGATTCTTGATACTGTGAGAATTTGATAAATTCATTTGCAAACATAAGAACCAATTTTTCAGAAGTATCATAAGTGGATGCAATATGGGCCGAGTGACCTTTCTGATTCTTGTACTAAAGCTTTCTACAATCACGTTTTGTATGTCCTGGTTTGCGACAATAGTAACACACAATTCCTCCTGGATCTTCTGGTCGAGTTTCAAACCCTTGCAAGTCACCTCCTTTGTTTCCACTCATATAGGTTGACCTTCCAAGCTCATAATTATTATTTCGGCTGACCTTCGCTCATAATTACTAAATACTTCTTGTAAAGAGGAGATCTCAGAACCAAAAAGAACCTGTGACTTAGCAGTCTCAAAGTCAGAGGGAAGACCAACAAGAAAACTCATGACAGTCATTTCCTCTCGTTGGCGTTGCTGAACCTTCACATCAGGGCTAAAAGGTATCAAACTATTGAGCTCCTCATAAGTCTTGTTAAATTCCATAAAATAATTCGTGAGGGACTGATCTTGGTTGTCTGCACAGTAAAATGCTTCTCATATCTCATACATGTGAGAAAGGTTTCCTTTACCAGAATATAAGAAATCCAAATAATCCATCCATTCCTTAACGAATTCACAATGATTGATCAAGCCAATTACCTCGCTCTCAATAGAATTCTGAATCTGCAGAAATAAGCGAGCATCTTCTCTAAGCCATGTATGCTTTGAATCATCTTTACAAGGATCGTTAGTCAAATGAGTATCTTTGTCATTACTTCTCAAATAAAATCGAATGGTCTTGCTCCAATCCAAATAATTCGAGCCATTGAGCTTATGGTCCATGATTTTAGACATCACAAGCACCATATCTATCACAATACTAGATTTCTTTTCAATCATAGCTCTTATAAACAACAAGGCAACGAACAAGCGAACAAACAAAATCCAACAAGGCAGCGAACAAATAGGCAGCAAACAAGAACACAAAATTGGCCAAAACCCAAATTGGAAGAACCCAAACTTTAATAATCACAAAGCAATGAGTGCCAAACCAACACAGATGGCATAGGGGAACGCCGGCACCAACACGAGGACGACCGGAGAAGACCGCTGGAGGAGAGCCGGTGTCATCCGCCAACGTGTGGGAAGACTAAAAATTCACGGTGGCACGTGGGACGATTGGGCTTCCTCCCTGTGCCGGCGGTGAGAATAAATTCTCACTCCAAGAGGGTGTCCCAAGTTTGAACCCAAAAATGCACTAAACCCTAATTTGTGTTTACCCAAAACCAAACCCTATTTTGAACGAAAAAAATCCCAACTTTGTAACCTTAATGCTCTGATACCATGTTATTCAAGATTGAAAATAATTATTTCTCTTAATTCCATTGAAAAATAGTACATATATATACACACAAAGCTAGGATTCTATCTTAGGAAACTATTTAATTAGGATCCCTATAATTAAGCTAATTAGTTATATACACCTAATATATAGCTAATTACAATTAATATATATATATATATAACAATCTCAAACCTTAAGTAAATTTACACATAGGTTTATAAACTTTCAAATCATACAATTACTCCCAACTTCTAAAATTTTACACATAAGTTCATAAACTTTTAAATTTTACAATTTATCACTAAACTTTTAAAAATTCACACATATGTTGTAGCTTAGCTAGGACATATAATAATGAATAATAAATATATAATAATGGTAGAATAATGTAAGTACTTACATATGTTCTAACTTAGCTAGGACATATAACATTGAATAATAAATATATAACAATGGTATAATTGATGTAAGTAGTTACATATTTGAATTATATGTAACTCCAACACTAACCAAAAAACATATGAGTGAGAAAATTTGGATGCAACAAGATTGATATTTGCATGAAGTCCATCAAGAACAACTTCTCGATGATGAAACTTCTCATCGATATAAGCTTGTTACTGCTTAAACTTGTCATCAATATAAGATGTCAACTTTTGTAACAAGCCCTCTAAACCACTAGAAGAAAACTTTAATTATTCTTTTAATACTTCATCAACAAGTTCATAACTATTTTTCACATAATCCAAATTGTGCTTCAATAACACTTCATCAATTGATTGTTCTTCAAAACTAGCCTTTTGACTTTGAGACATTACCACATGATCAAAATAAACAACTTCAACATTAGGAAAAAGAGACCTAAAACATGAAGCATCCTCGTGCGAAAGAACAGTATTCACACAAACCTACAAATGAAAAAACACATAAACAATAATCAACACAATCAACAAAATTTAAGATATAATATGTTACATATAAAAAGTATGATTGTATATAATATGTTACATACGTATGAACCATGTATGCAACAATTTACATACATTGCATGTAAAATGATTGTATGAAATTACATATTTATGAAGCAGGTATGTAACCATTTGCATACATTGTATGTAATATATTACTTACTTATGAACCTTGTATGTAACCATTTACATACAATATAAAGAAAGAAAAAATAAAACTAATCAGGAATGAACCAAGTGTGTGACCATACTTTTTATGTGTAACAAGCAAAAATACAACTAAATTACAAATGTAAGTTTAATAAGGCATGTATAATAAATTATTACCAGTTATGGCTTATTGAGAATGACTTGTACAGTGCCAAAATCAGGAGTAAGTGTAGAAGACCACCTCAACATTGTAAGAAAATCATCGTTCAAACAAGTAGCAAGATCATTTCCAATCTAAGGAATGAAAATCATACATCCAAACTTAAAATGACAAGCTAAAACCAACTATTTGATGACAAACCCTCTCATCCTCCCCTTGTTTAAGTTGGTTTTTGCGTTTCTTCACAGCCAAAGCATTAGTAACTTCACGCATATGAACATAATTCTTCTTCAAACCTATAAGTCCTATAAATCGCTTTGAGTCTTTGTTGAAGTTCCCGTGTACAAAACACGGAGTCTAATTATTTTACTTAATGTTTTTATCTACCTATTTATATGATATTTTTCTTGTGATCAGTATCGTACACTCACGTAGATTTTAACACTTTCTATATTTGCATAATATGCACACACCACTGGATGGTCGAGAGCATGTAATATACATGATAAAATTATTTTTACTTGCATTTAATTTTCACATTTGGTGGGTGTTTTTGAATTTTCAAATGGTTGAGTTTTGGAATTAAAAAAAAACTAGTTTTTGGTGGTTCATTGGGGTCCTCATGAGGTGGTCGGCGAGGGGTCCGTAAGGTGTACAGAGTGGATGGCTCATTAGATGTTGTACATACTTTGCAAGGGGCCTGTTGGGTGGTCAGGGAGGCCTCGAGGAGGCACGTGGCAAGGTACCTAAAAGCCGGCAAGGGTACCTAATGTGCGCCTGAAATATGCAATTATTCTATGTTTATTAAGGATTAAACTGAGAGTTTAGGACCTAATCAGGTTCTTTTTTTATTGATTTATCACACATACATTATTTTCGGAGTTATCGGGTATGTGTTGATGGATTTCAGGTATTTCGAGCTTAAATGGAAAAAAAGTATGTCACGCGACATGGCACGTGTGGTGTATTGAAAGAAAGTTAGCACATAGACACTAAGGCCCCGGCCCAAGCCACTTGGCCCTGCGACCTAACCCTCTCGAAGCAAATGTGCAATTTTTGAAGAACAACTTGCACCGTAGTAATACCATACTGGGGCTACGGCAGTGACCTCTAAGGTTACAAATGTGTTCCCAATTTCCATTTCACGTTGCGGTGGTGAATTTCCTAAGCTATGGCCCACGTAGGTTTCGTGCGAATAAGGGACCATTTTCCAACATCCCACTTATACCTAAACCCTATTGTGACTAGGTTTTGGGTGTGCGTATAAACACTTGGTTATAATCCTAAACTAAACAGAATGTAATAGGCAATAGAAATATATAGAATCATAGAGAGAAAAGCATAGAATTGATGTTAGCTTTGTAATCAACCTTCAAGAGTGGAAGCATAGAAGCTATAGTGATATTCATCAAGAGATTAAGCATATTATTTCTTTTCTTCTCTCTTCTAGTAATTTAATGTTCTATTCAATTGTAAATTTGGATCTGATGAACATATTGAGTAGCTAATTCTTTTACTAATCCAAATGTCTTACGAATCCAATTTTCTAGCATGTGTTGACCTAAACTATCTCCCTCTTTTATTTGCAAATTTATAATTATATTATTTGATCTGAATGAATTACTTAATAATTTTTTAATCATAAATTATTCAATAGAGGCATATAGGTAGCTTTGAGAGAAGTGCTTGTATGTTTATCTTAATCAAATAGCATGTATAGTTTCTAGGCATAGATGTTTGATTCATATGTTAGTGGTCTATAATTGATGTGCTTAATGAGTAATGCTTTAAGCCAATTAGCATGAGAGTGTGGTTAGTTTGAGTGATTATATGTTGTGTGCAGTTTACTTGAGAAAGGAATGCATGCAAAGTTAAGAATCAATTGATCATATAATTGTTGCTAAATAATTAGGGAGGAATTTAGAGATTCACATGCTTAGGAGATAGGAAGATTAATGACTAACTAAGTTATACTTCTCTATATATTTGTCATTGTGATAGTTTAGTTTACCAATTTTAACAATTATCTATTGTTGTTCAAATAGTGATATTATTACTTAAGTTGGTAGTTTGTTGGTCAGTTATAATTTTTTCTCTGTGGGTTTGACACTCGACGTTAAATACTTATCACTTGTGCACGTCCTGTATACTTGCGGTTTTACTTGGTCTTGTTTTTAGCACCATTGTCGGGGACTCAATTTGTAATTGTTAAACGGATATCAAATTAGGGTATTAGTATCACTAATTTGGACATTTAATTTTTTTTAATATTTTTATTATATGCTCAAGTTAACAAGTGATAACTTACTCCCTCTATATCTTGAAATTGAGAGAATTGTATGTCTACTGAGAAAGGAACATTTAGCATAACAAACAAGGGATATGGCAAAATAAGGGGATCAATGAGTTTTAGTTGGTCTCAAGTCTCTAAGGGATTTTTCACATCCCCAAGTTAATGAAGCCCAATCACTATCGCTAGAACGGGCATCAATGCAAACAATTTTGAACTTAAACTGGGAGTTATCCAAATGGTTCAAGCAATTCAATTTGGAGGGTTAGCTCATGATGATCTGAACTCACATTTGGCCTCATTCTTGGAGATCTGTGAAACATTTAAGATGAACGGAGTTTCAAATGATGCAATCTGCTTTCTGTTATTTCCATTCCTACTAAGGGATAAAGCTAAGGCATGGTTACAGTCTCTACCAGTCAGTTCTATCACCACATGGGATCAACTCTATTAGAAATTTTTATCTAAGTACTTCCCACCATCAAATACTACTAAGCTTAGAAATGACATCACATCCTTTCAACAGCTTGATGGAGAATCATTCTATGAAACTTGGGAATGTTTCAAGGAGCTACTTAGAAGATGCCCACATCATAGCTTACCTACTTGGCTCCAAGTTCAAACATTCTACAATGGGTTAATGAGCCAACAAAGAACAATCATAGATGCAGTAGAAGGTACAGCGTTAATGAGTAAAACTAAGGATGAAGCATTTATTTTACTAGATGAAATGGCATCAAATAATTACCAATGGCCGATAGATAGGTTAAATCATAAGAAGGCAACTCAAGTAACAGATGTGCAAACTCTCGCAGCCATACAAGCTCAAACAAACACCTTGTTACTCACTTTAACTAAGAAACTAGATGGAGGTATAATAGGAGTTAATATGGTGCAACTCCATTTGTGGCTTGTGAAATTTGTAATAGACTTCACTCTACTGAGGCAAGTGGGAATTCTTTGGAAGCTGTCAAATATGTGAACAACCCAAACCACCAAGAAAACCTATACTCAAACACATACAATCCCAGATGGAAGAACTGCCCTAATTTCTCATGGAGCAACAACCAAGGGGGTAATCAAAAAAATCGTCCTAATTTTCCACCCGAATTTCAACAGCCACCCTTCCAACAACCATATCAACAGCCACCACTACAAGATAAGAAACCCTCCAATGTGGACAAGACAAATGCTATAATGGTGGTAATGAAAGATTTTATGCAAACCATGAATACTAAGGTGGATCATTTAGAAGCAACTCATGAGCTTTTATTCAAAATTTGGAGGTACAAATGGGATAACATGCCCAAGGTTTAAGTCAAAGGACCCAAGGAGCACTTCCTAATGATACCCAAGTGAACCCTAATGGACCTAACAAGGAGCAATGTAATGCAATCACAACAATAAGTGGACCTTTAGTGGTAAATGAATTTGAGGAAGAAGTAGTTGAGGAACCAATAAGAAGGAGTAAAGTCTACACTCCAAGCATACATTTTCCTCAATAACTCAATAAACACAACTTGAGTGACCAAATGCTTAAGAGTTTGGACATATTTGAAGAGTTGAACATCCATGATCCAATAGTTGAAGCAGTAAAGAAAACACCCTCCTATATGAAATTCTTGGAGGAAGTGATTGAAAGGAAGAAGGAATTGGCCAAATCTAGTGAAGTTTGTGCAATTAATGAGTGCTAATTACCTCTCAAACAAAAGGATCTAGGGAGTTTTCATAACTCTAATTTATTAGAGTATTATTAGCTTTTATTCATAAATACTTGCTTGTTCATTTGAGAATGTTTGCACATTATAATCATTTATACAATATTTGTGGACTTTGTAAATTTAAGTAAATTCTTTGATAATAAATCCAAAATAATCATGAAATCTGTTAAAAAGAATTATATTTTGATGTACACTCATTAGATTTTCATTGCCCTTTGCAGGAGATAAAGAAAACAACAAAGAAATTCCACAATCTAGCTTTGCTACAGCTTTGATACAGCATTGCTGCAGCAAAATCACACCAGGAAAACAGCATACAAATCAGAATCTGATCTGAAAATAAAAAAAACAAGAGCTAATTTGGACTCTCAGCAAAATGACAATTTTGGGCATTTATTAACTCACTTTTTTAGGGATAATATTGGAAGTTAACACAAGAAAAATTGCTTCCAATTAAACCTAGGGTTAAATACACAAAGAGGGGGCTAATTTACAACAAGACTGGCGGCAGCAAACTGCAAAATTTTGGGCAGCAAATAATAGGGATATATAGCAGAATTCTGGACAGAAACAAAGGCGACCCAGAGGAGAAAAATATACATCAGTTTGCGGCAGCAAAAATTGGACAGAAAAGAGAGCAAATTCTGCAGCAAAAACTGATAAGAACAGAGCATAATTTCACAGAGAAGAAGAGGCAAAACAGAGCATCAAGGGGGATTTGGAAAAAGACCAATTGAAGGCTTGATTTGCAAGGATAATCATTGAAGAAAGCAAGAAAGATTTAGAGATTTGGAATCCAATTGATTGAGAATCAATTAAAGGGGATTTTATTAATTTATTCCTTCTTCTATTATTCTTTTATTGTTTTTCAAATTTCTATAACTCTATGGATCTAATGTTGAATATGAATGATTTGATGTTTGATTTCATGAATATGATTGGCTAAATTCTCATTCAGTTAGGGTTGTGGATGTGCAAGTGTATGTAGATTTTGTGCTTCAATTTTAAAAACTTGTACTTTGCTTAACAAAGAGTGCTAGTTATTCTATGCTTAATTTATTGATTTATTCTTATTGATTGCTTGATCAACAATTGATAGGATAGTAAACTGAAATTGAATCTAAAAAGGTTAATTTAAGTTGGATGAAGCTAGAATAGTGTGAAGAAATTAATATAGGAATATATAATTATCTCACATAACCTAAGAGAATTTGTGCATGAAACGTTGTTCTTAGATTCAGTTGTGCATAGGAATATGTTTCATTGAGTCATAGAATATATAAACATTGCAGATTCGAAAGAATCCTTTGTAATTCTTGCAATTCTATTTACTGGTGCACTTTGCTACAGCAACGCTGCAGCAACGCAGTTTGTCTACATCACTTGTCACATTCGCAATCCTAACTGATTTATCTACTTGCAATTCTTAATATCCTTGTCATTGAATGTTGTTTCAGTATTTTCACTCTTGTCCTCTCGTTCTATTTATTTTATTTTAATAAACAAAAACACAAAATATTGATTTTAATAGTTAATTTTTACGATATTTTCTAGTATTTCAATCTCCGTGGGAACGATCTTTCTTATCATTATATTACTTGTTTGCAACACGTGCACTTGCGTAAATTCTTATACACCATTGTGAGCAACAAGTTTTATCATAGCATGCATAATAGAAGGTCTACACTTCAAGAATGCACTTTGTGATTTAGGAGCTAGTGTAAATCTCATGCCCCTATCTATATTCAAGAAACTTGGGATGGGAGATCCAAAGGCCACATCAACGATTTTGCAAATGGCTGATGGCATTATCAAGAAACCAATAGGGATGATAGAAAACATTATGGTAACAGTGAAGAAATTTTTATTCCCTACTAATTTTATTATTTTTAGCAATCGGAAATACTATGGTAGATGTGGAGAAGGGTGAGCTAATTATAAGAGCCCAAGATGAGGAGATTACGTTCAAGGCATTTCAACTAGCCAACAATTCTAAAGAATAAGTGAACGTAATAATAATTCAAGAGAAGAAGCCACTTAAGGTTGTAAAAGCAAACAGGGTTGGTGGCATTGGTGGTAAGCACAAGAAGTTGAACAAAATGGAAATCAAGCAAGTGAGGGTGCCCAAACGTGCCCACTCAAACGGAAATGATAACAAGTCAATAGAAGGACCCAAATCAAAGCAAGTGTGGGTGCCAAAATAACTTCAATTAGGCACTGAGGAAACGACCACATTCATCAAAGAAAATGTCAACTTGGTCAACAAACACGCAAATGGAACCATCAGCATCAAAGGTAAAAAGGGGGTCTATTTATAGAAAAAGATCAAAGATCACAACGTCACCCCCAAATAACCCATTTACAAGTTTGTCTAGCCGAGGACGTAAAACGTGGCGCTAGTTGGGAGGAAACCCAATGAATTTTAATCACTTAATTATCTTTCTCTATTTTAATTTTAGTGTTAAGTTTTTATTCTAGTTAATTTTGGTCAATACTAACATACTTAACACGTCATTTTTGAAATTTTGACACAATCAGCATATTTACAGGTTGAGTTGCGGTAGTAAATACCTTGAATCGCAGCACCATGCTCTCGAGTTGAATTGAAAAAATCTTAATTTTGAGTTAAGCCACGAGGGTGAAAAACCGAAGAGCTCTAGGGTTGAATTGGGACATATAAAAACTTACGCTAGCTGCAGTGGTGAAACATTTGATCCGCGGCATAAGGCCCTCGGGTGGTAAACTAGTAATCCAAAACACGTGCACGCCGCTGTGTGAATTTATCTGAGCTGTGGCCCGAGAAAATTTTTAACCCTAAAAACCTCTTCCCTCGCGCGTTTTTGGATCAAACAACCATTTTTTTTTCAAAATTTTTCCAATTCTCCTTTCTCCTCCACAAACCCTAAACATCCAAACCCCCAAAAATCACCATTTTTTTTTTCAAATCACTAAATTTTTTTACTAAACACTACATTCCTAACACCACTCAAGGTTTTTTTGAAGCTATTTACAAATTTGGAGCACATTTCAACAAGGTGGAATTAATCACCTTCAAGCATATTCATCTTCTTCAACTCCAATATTCAAGTAAGTGACTCCAATATTCTTCATTTGGACTAGGGTAGTGTAAAGTTCTAGAAAAAGTGTGAAATTTTTGGATTTAGTTCAAACCCTAAGTGTGTGGTAGGGTGATAGCAAGCATTATGGGGTGTGATTTTGGGTGTTAGGAGCACTAAATTTCTGGACTAGTATTTTCAATTTTATTGGTAAGATACTCCTAGTTTTGTTAATCATGGCACCTAGGAGAAAACCCACTAACAAGGGCAAAGCACCAATTACTAGTCAAGATTTTGATAGGACTAGGTTTGTGAGCTTCCAAGCTCAAGAGCTGTTCCAAAAAGCCACCTCATACCATAGAAAGTGCATCCCCAAGAGAGGAGTGGAATTTAGCACTTTAATTTATGAGGATGTCACTAATGTAATAGCCACATTGGGTTGAAAATATTATGTTAAAATCCCAAAATCGGGTATAGAGAGCCTTGTAAGAGAATTCTACGCTAATGTACTTGAGGCAATCAATGACAAGATAAGAATTTGGGGTAAGGTTGTATCTTTTGATGCAAAAAAAATAAATAAATGCTATAACATGCGATTAGGACTAGGGGCTTATGAGCAGTTCCTACAATCATCAATTGATTATGATGAAGTCATTCGGGTTTTGACAATTGAGGGAATGGTTTGGGAGACAAATAGCAAGGGCTCAAAAGAATTTGATGCTAAAGGGCTTACCTACAATGCAAGTATGTGGTAATATTTTGTGTGTTCAAAGTTGATGCCCAACACCTGTTATAGCACTGTGATAAGAGAACGGGCATTGATGTTTTCTGCCATTTTAAGTGGGAAAGGAATGGATGTGGGTACCATTATAAATGCCAAAATCAAACTATGTGGCACCAAGTTGAGATCCGGCTATTCATTCCCACAAATCATTACACAACTTTGTGCCAAAGCTGGAATTCAAACATAAGAGTGTGAGATAATGGTGCAACCAGGTGACCCATTAACCCTTTCATTCATCGACAACCTTACAAATGGATCTAAGGCCGCACAAGCAAGCAAGAAGCCCACAACCTCATCCTCCAAAGCCACCATGAAAGAGCAACTGCATGCCTTACAACAAGATACGAACTACATGAAGGCACACCTTGCTTAGCAACAAAAATGGCTCAGTGAACACATGCAATATCAATCTGATTGCATGCATGCCCTCAATATGCAACAAAGAGTCCACTACCAACAACACGGATATGATTGCACTCAACTTCCACAATTCCCAACACACTAGGGAGGAGACTTCAACTTCCAACTAACGGCGGATAATGAGGATGATGAAAATGATAACATGGAGGACTAAAAGTGTGGAGCACCTATTTGTAAATGCTAACTTCTTTTTCAATTTCTTTTTATTTTATTTATTTTCGTACTTTAGTTTTCGTTTATTTTGATACTTTAACTTTCTTATACATTTTCATTTCAATTTGACCTTAGTTTAACTTAGTTTTAATAGCATGTTTTTATAATTTAAATGCACATTGTGTTTAATATGTTTTGTTTGGTGAATGACATATATTAAGAGGTATACATAAGCTCAAACACTTAAGGCAAGAATATGCATAATTACAAGGAGCATTTGTAATTGTGAAGCACATAGCACCACTTCACCAATTTGAAAGGAGGGTAATTTTTTTTCTCACTTTCATTTGTTACATTTATGACATAGCACATTGAGGACAATGTGAATCCTAGACTGGGGGTGGAAAAAAGTTCATTTTCTACATTTACATGTGCAATTTTAACATAAATTTCTTTTAGTTGCTTTTGTTTTTTATAGTCTTAGGTTAATTACCTATAGTCAATTCAAACATGAATCAATGAAATGATAATTAAACCCAACATTTAGAAAAATTTAAAGTTGCTTTAGTTGAAATATTGATCTAAATATGAATTGACCCTTGTGTGAAACTCTTATAGTTTGTGGTATGAAAGCATGTTGATTTGAGTATTTGGACCCTATCATGCACGAAATTTTTATGCACATGTCAATTGCAACAAACTCTAGAACCTATTCTAAATGAACTCAAAGCGAAATCATAAGGTATACTTTGCTTATGAAGTGATCTAGGCCATCTTTGGAACGTTTGAACCTTTCAAGCCAATCAAGAGAATCATATTATTAGTTCATCCCTTTTTGAGCCTTAACATAGCCATGTGTCATACCATATCTACTATAGTGAACCCAATGAGCCATATTTTCTATTAACCACCTTTTAATAATTTTCAAGAGACTTTACCATGTGCACACACATAGTTGAAAAAATGTAAAAAGAAATACAGCCCAAAATATAATATATAACATGATAGGTTTGGGAGTTGTAAGTGTTACATTGCATTGGTAGAAAGGGAAGAAGTTATACCCAATTTAACTCAATTTAGCAACAACAAAAAAACGGAGAGGGAAACAATCACAAATGGGTGAATGAAATGTTGAAATTATGTGAAGAGACTAGATATTTTGATGTGTGTAGGAATTATGTGCATTTTGCTCTTAAAAATGAGTAAGTCTTTTGTTTTGAATTCCTATCCAGTCTTTCATGACCCCTTACCTTAGCCTTACATTACAACCTTATTAAAGACCTTTTGATCCTAGGTAAAGTGATCGAATTGAAAATAGGCATATTATGTTGTAATTAGGTGCATGTTCATTGCATCCTTCTAATTTTGAAATAATGACAATGTTTATGAATTCCATGTATGAGAATGTCCAATAAAGTTAGTGGATTCAATGGATGTTTAAGAGTGAAGCACATATTTTAAATTATGCTTGACCAAAAGTAATTTTTAAATTATCTATGTGTTGGGATTTAATTGTATTTTCTGAGATAAGTGGGAGAATTGATGTTTGGATAATTAACGTTAGTTGAGTCAAATGTTTGTGGGTATCACTACTAGAAGCCCTCACAAGACTATAACTTGTCTATTAAGGACACCTAGGGGTTTTGTCACGCCCCAAATAATGGGTACGTGAGATATAAGTATGAATAAAAATATATATAAATAAATAATAATTTTAGGATATAAAGAACATTGAATAATTCAACAAAATATTTTATCTAAGAAAACTTCAACATAATAAAACAAATAAATTTAAACATAGGCAAATTATACATACTATACTTTAGTCTCAGCAATGTCTCCAAAGATACAGCATACAAATGAAAATATTAAACTGAACATAAACCTTGAATTAGTTGTCTTCCTTCTTAGCAGAACAACGATCGCTCAATACAAACCTAATCTGAAAATTTATAGGGAAACGGGGTGAGCTATAACTAGCTTAGTAGAAGTATACTCCATGTAAAATTCTTAAACAATCAATGATGCATGCTACATTACAAATATTCCATGTATAACCTTTACTAAATCATTAATATCACCTTTAGTGGGGAGATTTAATTTTAAAACTCGAGCATACCTGTACTTCCTCACTTCAGAAATCGGGTGGAGTGTACATTCCAGGTACCCCATGTATGCTTATATAATCATAATGAAATATACAACATCCAATAAATAATTAAAAAAATACACATGTATGCTATACCAAATCCATATGTATTGGTCAACTCCAAAATACATGGGCGCGTGCGCAATCAACCTCTGAGATGCATGTGGGTCCACTTCCGACCCCATGTATGGTCATACTCCGAAATACATATGGCACATGTATTGGTCAAGTCCAAAGTACATGGGTTCTCGTCTTAAGGGTCCTCGTCATATGGGCGGTCCAACTACGAGACTCATAGACGGAACAGATACCAAGACCCAAGACGGACAACTCCGAAACACAATGGGGGGTCCAACTCGAGGCCCATGTGTGGTCTAATACCAAGACCCACGTATGGACAACTCTGAGATACATGTGAAATGTAATGTGTACCTGTAGTCCATAAAAATAGTCTGCTGCAACCAGTAGCCCTAGGGTACCATATCTCCGCAAGACATCTATACAGGTAATACTCCCCACAAAAATAATTTCATGATGCATGCACAAAAACTTAGATGCCATGTAAAATATTTTAATACACGTATTTCATAATCTCATATATACATATAAAATGTTTCCAAACGGGTATATTAATTATAACATCATTATCAACACTCTTATAAAAATATTTATAAACATGGCATCAATTTCAGTCGTTCAATTATCTATGATAATGAATGATATTTTCATAAAAATAATGCATGAAAAAAAGTGGAGTAATGACCCCTACCTGAAGAGGAATTTGTTTGCACACGCTTATCGTCAAACTGGTGGAAAGGTCTTTGACCTTCAAAACAAAACATTTAATTAAGCTTCAATCCTTTCAATAGTTTGAGAAATGAAATCAAGATCGTAAAGGGATAATTTAAAATGTCGTTGATATCAAGCTCAGTCTCTATCTAATTAAAAATCGATGTTAATCTCTTAAACTTATACGTATTCTCGAAAAAGACACCTTCGAACCAAACTCTACCTTATAACCAAATCGATGATTAAGTAAATGAGACCCCAAAATAATTAAAAGTTACATCAAAACAACAAGATGAAATCTGGTTGATTTAGGAAATGAAACATTATGATAAAACAATTCATAACTTTCAAAACTTAGTTTGATACTACAAACATAACTTTATCCAACCTATCTCCAAAAATTGAGTATAACTAAACTTAACCAATTTAAATTCGTAAAGAGGTTTTGAAACTAGACACTCCAATATTCGAAACAAGATATCACACACACAATCTACACTAGAAATACCGATCAATTTAAAACAGTTTTCAAGTTAAAATTTCAGTAGGACATATAATGGTAAAACATGTATAACTTTTTGTAGAAATTTCCAAATAAATTTTGTAAAAACCCACATAAACTAGACATTCCCTGCTTGAAAATAATTTATTGTCCACTCATTGATTGTTCAAGAAACAGCCCAAAAAAATTAAAACACAGATAAGATTTTCACAAGAAAACTGCAGTCCGAAAATTTCAGACATACTCCACAAAATCGTCTCTAACTTTCTATAGAAAAACTCAAATCAAATTCTGTAAAAGGGCTCAAAAACTAGACATCCATACCTTTCTAAAAAAAATGATACGAACCCTAAATCAAATAGAACATGCACATTTTTTTTTTTTGAAATTTCAGAAAATAGTTTTTCAAAAGTGAAGGAGACAGTTTTTGAATCAACTTTAACTTGAATTTTTCCAACAAAATTTCTGCAAAATTTCAGTCCAAAAAGCTAAAATCAAAGAAGTTCTTAGGGCTTACCTAAGCAAAGAATATGAAGAAGGAGGAGGAGATCAACCACCACCCAAGGAGGTGCCAAGCAAGGAAAAGAGAATAGGGGCTGCCAAGCAAGGAAAAGGGGAAAAGAGAAGAAGAAAGAAAGAAAAGAGAAGGTTGCGCGAAAGGACGAAGAGGAGAAGAAAATGGGTATATAGGGTTTGGGTTGAAAAAAGACTAAAATGTCCTTCCCACTCTTAAAGAACTTTCTTAAGAAATAGGGACAATTTGGTAATTTTTACCCAAATAGCCCAAAATTTTTCAATAATTGAATAAAATCAAAGAGGTTATTTTAAGAAGTTATAATTGTTTAAAAACAAATTTTAATATTTAGAAAATTTGTTTTCGTTGTTTAAGAAAGAACAAAATTTTAATAGTTTTATAATGTGAAATAAAATTCATTGAAATAAATAATAATATTTATTATATATTTTTTTTTATTGTATTTTTTTTAATTTTTTTCGTAAAATATTATTTAAAATACTTGGGTCTCACAGGTTTAAAGGCTTATTGCATACGCTAAATATAACTATGACTATCTACGAAAATGATCATTTTTATATTAGGATTTTATTTTGTTACATGATATCCAACTTAATTTTTAACTCATTTATGGCTAGAGACTACCCAAAAGTTGGTTGGGGGTTGTGATGTGCATCTGAAATACGCAATTATTCTATGTTTATTAAGGATTAAATTGAGAGTTTAGGACATAATTATGTATATTTTATTCATTTATCACACAAATATTATTTTCGGAGTTACCAGGTATGTGTTAATGGATTCTATGTATTTCAAGCTTAAATGAAAAAAATGTATGTCACGTGACACGGCAAGTGTGGTGCATGGCAAGCAAGTTGGCACACAAACACTAGCACCATAGCCTAAGCAACTTGGCACCGCCAACCCTTTCGAAGCAAATGTCCAATTTTTGAAGAACAACTTGCGCCACGGCAGTACAATACTGGGATCACGACAGTGACCTCTTGGGTTACAAATGTGATCCCAATTTTCATCTCGCATTGCAGCGGTGAATTACCTAAGCTGCAACCCACGTAGGTTTCCTGCGATTAAGGGACCTATTTTCCAACATCCCACTTATACCTAAACCCTATTGTAACTAGGTTTTGTGTGTGCCTATAAATACTTAGTTATAATCCTAAACTAAATAGAATGTAATAGGCAATAGAAATATATAGAATCATAAAGAGAAAAGCATAGAATTGAGGCTAACTTTGTAATCAACCTTGTAGAAGAAAATCAAGAATACTTGTAACAATTTCTAAAGAACAATTTGAATAACAATATCAAGAGTGGAAGCATAGAAGTTAGAGTGATATTCATCAAGAGATTGAGCATATTATTTCTTTTCTTCTCTCTTCTAGTAATTTAACGTTCTTTCAATTGTAAATTTGGGTTTGATGAATATAATGAGTAGCTAATTCTTTTATTAATTTAGGGACCTTATGAACCTAATTTTCTAGCATGTGTTGATCTAAACTATCTCGCTCTTTTATTTGCAAATTTATAATTATATTTTTTATCTGAATGAATTTCTTAATAATTGTTTGATCATCAATTATTCTATAGAGGCATATAGGTACCTTTGAGAGAAATGCTCATATGTTTGTCTTGAAAAATAGTATGCATAATTTCTAGGCATAGATATATAATTCATATGTATGTGGTCTATAATTGATGTGCTTAATAAGTAATGCTTTAAGCCAATCAGAATGAGAGTGTGGTTAGTTTGAGTGATTATATATTGTATGCAGTTTAATTGAGAGATGAATGCATGAAAAGTTGAGAATCAATTGATCATATAATTATTGCTAAATAATTAGAGAGAAATTTAGGAGTTCACATGCTTAAGAGATTGGAGAATTAATGAATGCCTAAGTTATACTTCTCTATATATTTGTCATTGTGATAGTTTCATTTAGCAAGTTTAGCAACTATCTTTCGTTCTTCATATAGTGATATTATTACTTAAGTTAGTAGTTTGTTAGTCAATTATAATTTTTTCCTTATGGGATCGGCACTCGACTTTAAATACTTAACACTTGTGCATGTCCCGTATATTTGCGATTTTACGTGGTCAATATTAGAAGGTGAAAAATCAATTATAAATACCTCCTCTCTTTATTAATTACACATTCTCTCATACTTCTTTCTACCCTCTTATGAGCTAATTTTTTATTGAGTAAAAATCCAACTTTATGAAAAATATTTTATATTTTTCGTATTGCTAATATGTTGAGTGTGGTTCCGTATTAGTGATTCAGAAGTGATAATTTGACTTGAAGATTTTTGTAAATTATTATTTGAAAAAGGAGATTCTGTATTCTCAATACATGGAATATTTTTCTATCTTGAGATAAGAGGCGGTGATGAAATTGGTTAAATTATTTTACTAAATGGAGTTACCATAATAATAATACATTTGAGTTCATTTATGTATTGTTATTATGAAGTAAAAATTTTATTGAAAATCATATTTGGGTGAATTTAATATTGTTTATAATTCACTTTAATCTAATCATAGGTATTAGTATCACACTACGTGGTGGTATGGCTCTACAGGTGAGCTAAATTTGTTGAGGATCAAAGTAGCTGTGGTGACAGCTGGTGATAGCAGCCTAGGTAGTTAGGGCATGTGATCCAGAATGATAGAGGTATTGGCATTTATCTTTATCGAGTCTGTATAACTATTTATTTCCTTTAGGGAATTTGGCAGCTGAGTAGTTGTCTTAAGCAACTCGTGGATGTTATTACTTAGGATTGAAGCCTAAGTGGGTTTACCACGTTACATTATTGTGTTTGCTTACTCTACTGCATGAGTTAGTACAATCTTAGTAACTTCGGTATTGTGACAACATATATAGTCTATACTAAGATTGGAAAGCATTTACTACTTTATTATATTTTTTTATCTGCCTTGTCTGCCTTTATTTGTTATCTGTTTATTATTTCGGTTGCCCAAACGAGAAAGACGAGTCTTTAGGTTTTGTATCACTTAAACTTCGTTGTTTACCAAGTTAAGACTCTCTCAAAACTATCAAAAAGATAGTTGAACGATATCACCCCATGGATAACTATAAATGTATTCCTATCAGAAGCTAACAACAAAGTTTTATTACATATTGAAAGCCTCTTCAACCTTCCAATCAACCCACACTTTAAAAAGTAAATCAAGCATAGCATAACAACATCCTTAGGCCATACATCAACAAACTTAAACTCAGAATGTACACCTTTACCACCATTCTTAACAAGGTAAATAGAACCAACAATCTTACTAACCATAGTTTTCTTACTATATTTCTTCTTTCGTGTACTAGCAGAATGAGGATTTGGCTTTCAATACAGTTAATCAAAAACTCCAAGTAGTGAATAGACAAAAACTTACTAAACTATTTTTCAATTAAAGAAGTACACCCTTATCAACTTCATATGTCTCTTCATCATTTGATAAATGCAATCCAATTGGCACCCAAAATTTAGTCTTAAAAAGCCTAACGACTTAAGAACTAATTCAAAACCATATTCTTGATGGACTTGCATGGAAAGTATCTCCTTAACAAGAGAGAATGAATAAGTTGTCCAATGAACTTACACTTGGATAAATTGAAAAAAATTCTAAACGAAGATGCTTGAAACAGTGACTACTGTTCTTCGTTGAGAACATTTTTGACACGGGTAACATCATGAGCTTGTGAAATAAATTTAGAACGGATTTGGAATACCTTATCAAGACAAAGCAAATTAGGAAATGACTTATTATCCTCTAGATATGAAACATACAAGAAAAGATAAAAGCAACTTATGTACTAACAACAAAACAAACATGATATTCTCAAATTATATCATTAATATGTAAGGTATTACATACACCATAAAAAATATGAAACACAATACATATCCAACTGAACAAGACAAATAACAAATAACATGTATCACAAATAAAAACACGTTAGAACTACCACTAGAAAACATATTACAAGCTACTAAGCTACATAGATAAAAGAAAAACCAAATATGATAAGACCAAATTATAGAAAATATATGTAGTGTTATATACACCATAAAAAATGTAACACCTTACATATCTCACCAAACAGGACAAATAACATGTTACAATTACCACTCGAAATATCTAACATGTTACTATGCTACGCAAGTAAAACACAAACCACATATGTCCCAAATTATGTCATTAATATATAAGATCTTACATACACCATAAAAAATATGTAACACCTTAATATCTCACTAGACAAGACAAATAACATGAATCACAAATTAAAATAGTTTACAACTACCACTAGAAAATAACTAACATGGTACTAAGCTATATAGATAAAAGAAAAAACTAAATACGATTAGACCAAATTATATCAAATATACGTAAAGTGTTACATACACCATAAAAAATATGTAACACCTTACATATCACACTAAATAAAACAAATAACATGTATCACAAATTAAAACAGATTATAATTATCACTAGAAAGCATCTAATATGCTACTAAGCTACACAAATAAAAGAAAACACCAAATATGATAAGACCAAATCATATCAAATATATGTAAAGTGTTACATACACCATAAAAAATATGTAAAACCTTACATATCTCGCCAAACAGGACAAAACATGTATCACAACATAAAACATGTTACAATTACCACTAGAAATATTTAACATCTTACTAAGCTATCCAAGTAAAACAACAAACCAAACATCATATGTCTCAAATTATATCATTAATATGTTAGGTGTTACATACACAATACATTGTATTTAACAGCTTAATATCCTACTAAACAAGACAAATAACACGTATGAGAAATTAAAACATGTTATAACTACTGATAGAAAACATCTAATATACTACTAAGCTACACAAATAGAAAGAAAAAACCAAATATAGTAACACCATATTATATAAATATATGTAAGTTGCTGCATACACCATAAAAAATATGTAACACCTTACATATCTCACCAACTAGGACAAATAACCTATATCACAACATAAACAAGTTACAACTACCACTAGAAATATCTAATATGTTACTAAAATACACAACTAAAACAACAAAACAAATATTATATATCAAAACAAAAGAAAAAAGGAAAATTATAAAACCTCACTAGAATTACCAGCATTTTGAGACTACTTTACCTCCTTTGTCAAAGGAGAATCTAATTCCTTTCTCTTAGATATCATATAACAAAGCAAATAAAACACATGAAAAATTGAAGAACTTATTTCAACATAAACTAGAAAAAATACAACAAATTTAATAATGTTTGCATCAAAACTAAAAACCAAAACAACAACATAATTCAAAATGATGAACAAAAACAAGAACAAACCAGAAATCCATAACATATTTAAGCACAAACAAAAAATGCATGAAAAAATTCTAAATCATAAAAAAAATCTTGAATGAATAGAAACAAAAATAAATGAGTGTTTGAACCAAATTATTAAACAAGAAAAACAACATGATCGTGACAAAAAAATTCAAAGAAAAACCATAAAATAATGACATCAAAGAAAAACTAACAAAATCATGACAATAAAAATATGAAACCACAAAATCACTAACAAAACTTGAAACAAAAATTAAAATATTACTAGAAACAAAAAAAATTAATGAAAAAAGAAACTAATAAAACTGAGATTACAAAAATCGAATCTAGAATGCATAAATTGAATAGAAAAATGAAATAGAAGTTTTACATAGAAAATAAACACAAAATCACAAAAAAAAAAACAAACAAACTAAAAAGAAAAATGAAATAGAAATTTTGCACAGAAAATGAACACAAAATTATATAAAAAAAAAATGAAACAAACAAACTGAACAAAAAAATGAAATAGAAATTTTGCACAGAAAATGAACTCAATCACAAATAAAAACGAAAACGGACTAGAAACGATGAAGATGAACCAAAAATCAAGAAATAACCTTAAATAACAAACGTTTAGAGCGTATTATAATGTAGGATCAAGAAACACCGAAAGATTTCGAGAGAGCGACAAAAACAACTAAAGAACACTTGTTTTCATGAAAGTGACAGATTGTAGATGAAACTAAAAAAACTTGAAGAAACTCGAATTGATTCTTGTGAGAGCGAGAGCGAGAGAGAGAGAGAAAGAAGTTGAACTAAAAATGGATTGTGTGATGATTTCGTGTGAGAGTGGAGAAGAAGAAACCCAATTTTGTGTAAAAATGGAGAAGAAAACGGCTTGAAATGATTAAATTGATAGAGGTGTACAATAGTAATTTAATATATTGCAAAACGATACCGTAGTGCGGTACATGAAAAATCATTCTTTCTGCCAAAAACTCTTACATTCTAGTTCATTAATTATCCTTAACTAGAGCAGTAGTAGCAGAAGAATCAACTCCAACTCCAACTCCAACTCCAACTCCAACTCCACCAATTTCCTTAAAACCAAAACAAGGCTGTTTTCAATCTTAACAAAAAATAAAAATAAAAAACAACGCTGTTTTCACTTTCTTGCCCTCAACTCACAGTTTTAGTTTCCCTTAAGATAACAGACTTTAGGCTACGTTCTCTATCCCAAATCGCTCGCTCTCTCAATCCCCGTACACCTCCGTTACCCACCGAAACTCTACCCAATCCAAAATGCCGCCGAAACCCGATACGCAAGCACCGTCAAAACTCTCGGGCCTAAACGATGGATCGTCTTCCACTTCCATAGATCCAATCTTCCACATCCTTCAAGTCCTCCCTTACACCGTCCTTCGTCCTCCTCGCCTCCGGCTGAAGCTCCCAACCCTAACCTTACCATCTCCAATGACCGTCTACGCCCTAGTCCTCCTCACCTACTTCATGGTCGTCTCCGGCATCGTCTATGACGTCATCGTCGAGCCCCCTGGTATCGGGTCAACTCAAGACCGTGCCACCGGCGCCGTCCGTCCCGTCGTGTTCCTTTCAGGTCGGGTCAATGGTCAGTACATTATTGAAGGGTTGTCGTCAGGGTTCATGTTCGTCCTGGGCGGTGTGGGAATTGTGTTGATGGATCTTGCTCTGGATCGCAATCGCGCTAAGTCTGTGAAGGTGTCCTATGCGACTGCTGGGATTTCGTCTGTGGTGATTGCTTATGTTATGAGTATGCTCTTTATTCGTATTAAGATCCCTGGTTATCTTGGCTAAAATTTGTGCTCTGTTACATTTATAACTTCACGGAAATGTGAACTTGAATTATAAGTTGGATCTATGGTTTAGGATTTTGCTTCGAGGTTTGATGACATTAGTTGGAGTCTATGATATTAACACTTTTAGTTTAATTTGGGTTTGATTAATAGCGATCTGTTTTAAATGTCCTTAGGCATTCACATATAACGAAAGCTAGTTTCTACATTAAGCTCGGTGGTATGCATATTCTTATAAAAAGGAGTTCATGAATTAAATTATCTATGAAATTGTGAATGTATAGATGGTTGATGCTTTTTGTTCTCTTACGCAAGTAATTCTTGTTTCTAACTAACGTTCATGTTATCTCAGCTACAATTCATTGTTCTACTGAAGTTTCCTTGTTCTACAGTTATATGAGTTGTGAACTGGACCCTCAATTTTGATTTAGGTTTTGAGGTTTTCTGATTTCAATGTCGGTGACATTAGTTCTATGATTTTTTTTAATGCGAGTTAGTTCATTTTTTATGTGCACATGCGTGATTTTGTTTATTAATAGGCATTTGGCAGAAACATTTTTCTTATGCTAAAAAGTTCTCTTTTTGGTGAGATTGGGTAGTTTTTCATTTTACTATATTGGTAGATAGGTTCAGTGGTGTAGTTTTTCATTTCAAATGGATCCATTGGAATTCTTAACTTGAAATTCTGAAAATTGGCTTGAGCAATGTTTTGTTACTACCCGAAACTCGTAGCTCCAATTTAGTTTCTTGCACAGAATTTATGGAGAATCTAATAATGTTTTCCGGAAACATTTTATCTCATGTTGGCTTAAGAAAAGTAATTTTTGGTTTCTCTTTATTCTAGTTCATGTTAGATACTACAATTTTTTCCGTAACTATTGCAGATAGAAATTAGAATAGTATACAATAAAAGAAATATAGTTGATTTTTATTTATATTGCCACTTTTCATATTGCCTATTTTTTTCTCGTCGAAATAAAACATTGCCCCTCTTTATGTCGAGACTTATTAACATATGGTCGTAATAGTAGTTTTTTTTTCCCGAAGTTTCTACACAAAAATCTACTGCTGTATTCCTGCATTTAGAGGCTTCTTGTTCTTTAATTAATCTTTGATGCTCATACACCCTGGCCCTAAAATTTTATGATTTTATGTCACATGGACTCACTCGCGTTTAGGACTTGTTTGGATTGTCCATTTTGTTACGTATCTTGGTGTTAAACATGACTATTTTCCTCTTATTTTCTGTACATTTTCACTTATTTTATATGCCAAGTACCCATGACCATGACCATGACCATGCCCATATCATACCCATTTGATACAAGTACTTTAATCTTGAAAAGGAATGAGTCCATGTAGCAGAGTAAATGTTTATCTAGATGTTGTCTTCGATACTGTATGTGCTAGGTTATACTGTTGCTGTTGCGGTATTGCAGCGTATGCACTCAATTTCGCACTGGCCGTAATTCAATCATTCTAGGTTATGTGGCACCATATTGTAAGAAATTTAGAAGTTATAGGTTTTTAATGCAGCATGGCACGCCACTTGGAGTATGTGCGAAATTGGGTTAAAACTGGCATTCCTTTTTCTAATATCAGTGGTTTACTACCTAAGACGTCACTAAGACCTACAGTCTAGATGATAGAACATTAAATGTTGTGGTTTATTTGGAGTTGAAAATTGATTTTTAATCCTCATACCATGAAAGTGACAAGTGGGAAACAATTGAAATGTTTCTCAAATTTTAAGAAATATGTCTTTTTGCAATTTTTGTTGACTGCTATGATTGTTAATATAAAATTATACAAATATTTATTTTAAATAAATATTTGTACCATGGAAGTGTACCATGAAAAAATAAATTTATTTTACATAAATAAATTGTACCGTAAAAATATTGTATTTTTTTTAAATAAATTGATACAAATATTTTTGTAACTCAAAAGTTGAGGTACATGATTCATTCCATCTCTATCTCTAGTAGGCCTATGCCTAAACTCTCTAGAGGAAAACAATTCAAGTAAACCCATAGCATTTGAAAAAGCTAGGAGTTTGTAGCTCTCTATATTCTGTTTTTCTCTTCAAAACTCAACATTTTTTTGTTTTGCTTGTCATCATTACAGTTGGAAAATTGGGTCGTTCTATGGCTGACATTGTACTTGGCGGTCTGGTGCCATCTTTTGTTCTTGTTTAGTATTTTGGAATGAAGACATCAGATTGATTTAGTTTGGATATTTTCTTGATCGAAGCTTTAGTTCAAATATGTTATACTACTTTGAGGTAAATTGATAGATAAATATGCTTTAAATGGTTGGTCATGTAGCTACAGTACTATAGCATATCATCATTAGTTAATTTTCAGCATTTCCCTGCGTGTTTTCTTGAAGCTTAGATGACGTTGATTGTGTTTTAATTGGTTGTCATCTTTGCAAATTATAGATGTAGGACAAATTGATTGTTCAGTACTATTGCGGGAACAGGCTTATATCAGACAACAAAAGCCAACTGCAAAAAGGAGGTATAATCTGAAATAAATCTTCTACATAGGTCAGTATATCACAAGGGCTTAATGAACTTTGAATGTCGATACTTAGTTTCAGTAATGACCATTGTTCATAAACTAACTTAACAACTGCTCTGTGTTTCTTACTAAAAGAAACATTTACCAAATCTCTTATCTTAGAGATTTGAACTCAACTTGTCCTCCGTCCACCCCCAATCCCATTTAGCCATTTGTTGATGAGTATCAGTATATAAAATCAGATATCTTTGACACGCTATTGCGTACAACTAAATGGCAAGTTGAGTGTAACATCTGTTCGTTCGGTGATTCATTATCCATATTATTATTTTTTTTTTTTTGGGGATAATGATTATCTATTTGATAAGGTTTTAAAATTGGAAAAAGTTTAATGGAGTTCTTTTGTTTAGGCAAGAACTGTTGTTTAGTACTCTTGTTAAAAAAAAATTAAAAAAAAAAGGTATTTTTAAATCCTTTATTTGTAAAAAATGTTTTAGGCAAGAGAAAAGTTATTTTTTCATCCAATTAGTCATTAAATATAGCAAAATAACACATATAGTATATGCCTATTTGTATTGTTTAATAAACATATATTTAATGAAATATTTTTTAATAAAAAAATTATTTTTTTAACAATTTTTTTTATTAAAATTAAATAAAATTTTTATTATCTAATATGTGACTTTGGATATCAAATAATGAAAATTTTGTTTAAGTATTATCGAAAATTTTATTTAAGTTTGAAAGAAAAAAATTTCTTAAAAGTTTGAGTATTTTTGGAAAATTATCTAAAGTAACATCCTTTAAAATTTATAACAATAAAAATATTACCCTTGTTTTTAATTGAGAGTGATATAAAATACTCTTAGAGGGTATTATTTTTATTATTATATGTTTTATGGGTATTAGTTTTATGCCTGTTCTTCAAATGATATTTAGGTCATATGCTTTTTTTTTTTTGGGTGATAGATTAGTCCTTTTGTTAATAAATAAAAAAAAAAAGACCACATAAGGACAAATAACTATTTTTTTATATTTTTATTTGTTTTTTCTGTTTTTATTTAAATTTTTTCTCAATTTTTTTAGTTACATTTTATTCAAGTTAAAATATTCTCTATTTAAATTAAAAAAAAATCAAAAAATAAAATAAGAAAAAATTAATTTTGTTCATGTAAGATCACTTTTTAAGAATTATAAGACTAAACCGTTAAAAAAAATAAATAAATAAGCACAAGATTTAAGTAATTTTTTAAATAATGGTACTAAATAATATCTTTCGCCTAAATGAAGGATTATTTTGGCACTCTATCTTTTAAAATACTATACTGTTATTTAGCTATATGTCGTGGACACGTGATTTACATGAAAATTAACTATTAATTTTGTTAATTCAAGCGCTCTGATTCTCATATTATCTTTTTAACTTGCTTTTATTTATAAGTAATTGTTTGATGAAAAATTGACCTGAGCATTGGTTAAAAAAGTGATGGCTGAATGGAATTTTACGGAGCATAAAGTAGGCAATTTAGAAAGTGGGAACTTTTTCTTCGCATGTTTTATTCTCCAAAACTAAAGGGCCAGAGTTGACATTACATGTGACATCTTTTTCTTTCTTTTTTTCCTTTTCTTTACAAACGTCTATATTCTACTTACACAAAGCTTTATGATTTTACAAAACAAGCGATATTATTTATATTTTTCAAGTCAAATAGCTATGGCCCTCTTATTCCATTTCAAACATCATTACGGCCAATTTAAACCCCCAGACTTCACCGTAAGATGTTTACCACCACCTTTATCAGCAGACGTTTATTACTTTTCACCTATAACGGTAAACTCTCTTTCCCTTACATATTCATATTTGCTTAAAAAAAAGCTTCTTATTCTTCCTCTTATCTGCTAAAGTAAGTACGAGGAGAGAACAACCTGCGGGGAGAAAACATGCCCACATGTCTAGGTGAAGCAAGACCCTCAATCGAACGGTACTGATCCAGCAAGATAAACCCTTGGCGCTCCTCTCGGGTGGGTGTATTTCTTACGTTGAATGTGCTATACTTGACCAATTTTCCAACCCATGATTTCTTCTTTGTGTTGTATCCGCTCGTCATCTTCTCACTCAAGTACTGTTTCACAGCATGAATTCCTTGCTCGATCACTTCCAATGGCGGTGAAACCAAAGGGTTACCTTCAACTCTGAGCTTTTGGAGCTTCTTGAGACAACCAATGGAGTCGGGCAAATTGGAGATCTTGTTGTAGCTAATATCTAATTCGACAAGGGAAAATAGGAGGCCAATGGAATAAGGAAGAATTTCAAGGTATTGAAAGTTTTGGCCGATATTAAGAACTTGAAGGTTGACAAGGTTCTCGAGGTCTTCAGGAAGAGACCTGAGACAGTTGAGTCGAACATCTAAGACACGTAGAGAGGTGAGGTGGGTTATAGAACGTGGGAGGAATACAAGCTTGTTGGAGTTTACTGACAGTTTCTTGAGGTTGATAAGCTCAAATCCCATGGTGTCTGGCAGCTTACTTAGGTTGTTGAAGTTTGCAGTCAGGTCCTCTAATGAGCTATGTCAACATGAAACACCAAGTTATGTCAATAAAAAAAAAAAGTGAAAAATATTTGTCCTAATTAAACTGATCCGGTAAATTGTCAACAGATAATAGGCTGGAAATCTTTCTTTTTTCTTTATTAATTTTATTATTTTGTTTGAATTATTCCCTTTAAAAATTTCATGTAAAATCTGAGTTTTTTTTTGTTAGTATGCCAAAGTTCAGAAATAAGAATTAGTACATTAAGCTAAAAAGTTTAGCTTTATTGGCTGGTTTTAGTTGCTTAAAGGTGGATCGAACTATATGCTTCTCTTTTCTTTAATCCATCAGACATATTCCAATTATTCTTTTCTTTTGCCGCCTCATTTTTTTAATTCGTTGTAAGGTCAAAAGTATTAATAATTTATAGACTAGTAGTCAAAAACAACTCCACACTTAGATTTTAAAATTTTTAAAGCTAATAATTTATGTATCCAATTTTTAAGGCTTTACATAGGTTTCTAAGATATTTTAAATGATACTAATAAAATATAAATTTGTGATTCAAAATTTCGTAACATATGGTGAAGTTTTAAAAATTTGGGATAAATGATATGTTTTAAAAATTTAAAACACGTAAACATAAAATTTTGAAATTTTAAAAATTTATAAATTAAATCAATGTTTTAAGGGCCTATTCTTAAATGTAGACAGAATCAACAATATAGTTTAACATAATTTATATATATCACACATTAAATAACTTCAAATTTTGAGTGATTATAATTAGCTTGGAAAGTTAATTGTATATGTAGATAAATAAATTTAATAAATAGTATGAATAAATTATACTTTATTTAAAATATGAATGTTAACCTATTTAAAATGACATAAACACTATTGGATTGTCCACGTTAATCGGTAAGATGATTTGTTGAAGTTATTTGTCTCGGAACTTTCACCATATATATGATTTTTTGATATTATTTAGAAAAAAGTGTCATAGAGATTTTTTAAATTAAGTTATTTATGTTATTTGATCTCTTAAATTATAAGCGGTACTATTTGTTCTCTTAATTTTAGAAAAATGGGCCAATTAAGAATAAAATACATAATTTTAATAATTTTTTAATTAAAATATTATTTTTTAAGAGGCCAACTAAAAGAAAATTATATTATTTTAATATTTTTTAAATTAAAATATTAATTCAAAAAATAGTGTTTTAATTAAAAATTTATTTAAATCATTTATTTTGTCATTAATTGGCCCATTTTTTTTAAAATTAAATGATCAAATAACACTATTTATAATCTAAGGGAGCATATGACATAATCTAAGAAACCTCTATGACCTCACTTCCTTTAATTTGTAGTATGAGTGTGCAGAGTTGAGTTGTTTCGAATTTAAACTAAAAGTCAAACCAACCCAATCTAATCAGTTCTTAAAAAATAAAAATCAAACTGTAAGACCCTCAATTTAAATTAACAAATTAAGAAAATAACTTAAATTATTTATTTAAAAAAAAATTTTAAGATGTTTAATTGTGTTTTCTTTGAAGTAGCTAAATCAAAAATTTTGTAATTCTAATTTTGTTTTGTAAATGATTTATAATGATTTAAAAAGAATATTGTATATAATTTAATATAATTGTTTTTTTTTTTTGAAATTTTGGGAAAATTTTAATGAAATTATCGAAAAATCCTTTTGTTCATTAAACTTTCCTAAACAAGAACAGGGGTATTTTGGTAATTTATCACCTAAACCCTATAACCCAATATCTCCCCTTTTTCTTCCACATGAAACCAGTCACAAGAAACTCCTTGATGGCGCGAGTGCTCGAGAGAGAAGAAGCATTGCCCTCACCGATGTCGTCCTCCTCGCCGCCGTCGCCCTTGCCGATCTTTCTCCCCTCACCACGGAGAGCACGTTGCTCGAAAACAACCCAACATGGAAGCTGTGCTACTCTTGCTCATTCCTTCAGCCGCCATAAGCTCTCGTTTCCTCCAACGCGAGCTCATCGATGTCCTGCTACCCTGTCGTCGTTCTTTCCTCTACCACTTAAGAGTTCAACGCCCAAACACTGTTAAGAACCAATGTGGAAACATCCAGTCGCTGTTCATGCACACCCACAATTAGACCATTTCTTTGCCGCCGTCAGCTTCTTTTTCCTCCAACGTGAGTTCATCGGAGTTGGTCCTTACTCCACTGCCGTCCTTTGCCGTTCAACACCGTTCTCTACCACTGTCCAAAACTGCAATCATAAATTCCTTCAATTTTGATTCTTCTAAGGGTGAGCAAGACATCATTTTTTTCTCTGTTGTTAGTTGTTCAAATGTTGCTATTGGTGGTGATATTGATGAGAAATACTCTTTAATTTTGGTTTAATTTTTCACTTACTGGACTGTGATTGTATGTGATGGAATTTGATTTTTGACTTCCTCGGATTATATATTCATATTGATGAATGATTGAGAATATTTGAGTGTTGGGATAGCATGTATTAGATGAATCAATCCTGTTAAATGTTCAATGAAAATTATCTTGTTTTCGTGTCTTATTCTTCAATTAAATTGGATATCTTATTTTTCATATTCAACTTCGAGGCCCCCTTTCTTTGTTTTTTCCTTTTAAATTATTTATAATCATGTTTGAATCAAGTCATTCGTTTACTAAATACCTTGGCTAGAATTTGATACTCTTCGGCTTCAATTTTTGCATTAAGGAATTCTAATGGAATTACTTTTGTTTTTTTTTTTCGTCTTTACATCTCTAATTGTGAAGTTCACTTCCTTTTTAACGCTTGGAGATGTTTATAGCAATTATTATTATATATATGCCATATTTATATTACATATGGAATTTAAATTGTTAATCATTTAGAAACCACACTTGTGCTTGTTTTTAAGTGGATAGGTTGTAAATCTATTTCCCATACAAAGTTTTTAATAAAAATCTATATGAAATTGGTTAGTTGATATTTCGTTTATTGACATGAAAATGCACTATTTAATGTTATTAATTGGAGTTGATAAATGTCTTAGGGCTATGTTAATTAAATAATATCAAGTTGGATACCTATGCACTATTGAGTTTTTATTAAATGATCACACTGTTAATACTTTTGACACTCTTCATTTATACAATGACAAACTTAAGTCTTTGTAGAAGATGTGTCAGAATGGCTAGTTGATAAAGTAATTTGAGCGTCAATTCTATCAACGAGGATTCGAGACGTTATCTGATTTAGGAAGTACACTGTTAGAATAGTTTGCCCGTGAAACTTATTGAGGTAAGGGTTATTACTCCACTTTTCTTCATGCATTATTTTTATGAAAATATTATGCATCATTATGGATAATTGAATTACTGAAATTGATGCTATGTTTATAAATATTTTTATAAAAGTGTTGATAATGATGTTATAATTAACATACCCGTTTGGAAACATTTTATATGTATATATGAGATTATGAAATACGGGTATTAAAATATTTTATATGGCATCTGAGTTTTATGCATGCATCATGAAATTATTTTATAGGGATTATTACCTGTATAATATCTTGCAGAGATATGGTACCCCGGGGCTACTGGATGCAGCAGACTATTTTTCGATGGACTACAGGTACGCATTTCATTTCACATATATCTTGGAGTTGTCTATGCATGGGTCTTGGTATTTGACCACACATGGGCCTCGGAGTTGGACCCCCCATTGTGTTTCAGAGTTGTCCGTCTTGGGTCTTGGTTTTTGTTTCCGTCTATGGGTCTCGGAGTTGGACTTCCCATATGACGAGGACCCTTAAGGTGAGGACCCATGTACGTTGGAGTTGACCAATACATGTGCCATATGTATTTCGGAGTATGACCATACATGGGGTCGGAGGTGGACCCACGTGCGTCTCGGAGGTTGAGCGCGCACGTGCCCATGTATTTCGGAGTTGACCAATACATATGGATTTGGCATAGCATACATGAGTATTTTATATTAGACATTGCATATTTCATTATGATTGTATGAGCATGCATGGGGTACCTGGAATGTATACTCCACCCGGTTTCTGAAGTGAGGAAGTATAGGTATGCCCGAGTTTGAAAATGAAATCTCCCCATTACTGTTATACTGATGATTTATTACTGGACATACATGAAATATTTTAAATGTAGCGTGCATCATTGATTTAATTGAGAACTGTGCATGGAGTATACTCCTACTGAGCTAGTTGTAGCTCACCCCGTTTTTCCTTTCTCTTTACAGATTAGGTAGTGGTTATTCGTATTATTGTGACTTGAACGTGAGGTGCGTACTTCTAAGGAGTTCAATGAAAAGGTTTTTCCTTTACCCTTATTACTTTAATTAGTTATTCTGTATATTGGGTAGATAGGCTGAGATTAATCTGATTTGTTATAAATTCAAATAATTGTAATTATTTGGATTATAAGTTTTTGAAAGTTTTATTGTATTTTTATAAATATTAAATTATTTCAAGGGTACCCAAATTATATTTAATTGTTTAGTTACATTTTAAATTTATACTTCATAATTAATTATTCTAAAATTAATAATTTTTCTTTCAAATTTTATCTATTTTTTTAAAATTCACGTACTCAAAATTTGGGGCGTGACACAAACCATATCAATTAAAGGTATGAAATCAATCTGAACCGAAGCAAAAAATTTGACTTGGGTTGGGTTGGTTTGAATTAGTTGTATTGATTTTTGAATGGCTATATATTTTTCTTCCTTGAAAATAAATTTAATTTTACAAATTTTTAGATATATATATATATATATATATATATCATGATAGCTATAAACTTTCAATTTAACATATGCATATTTTACTAGTTTAAATATTTCTATCTATACCATGCACACAATACAACTACAAGAAAAAAGACTTAGAATTATAGATGACTAAAATTATATGTTAAATTTTTAAATTGAAGAAAAGATGAACATTCTAAAAAAAAAAAAAAAAAAAGGAAAAATAATAAATATGCATATGGGTTGGATTGTTTTGATTGATTTTAATGTTTGAAAAATAATTGTGTAAGGTAGATATTTATATTTATATTTATTGAAAAAGACCACCTTAAGAATTTTTTTTTTTGCTAAACGACCACCTAGTAATTATGAATTTATCTAGCATACAACTAAAATTTTATTTTTAATCAAACTCTACTTGCAGCTTGAGAAAGAGGACTAGAGTCTTACTATAAGATCAATTATTATTGTCCTCCTTACTTATTTTTAACATTCATTTATACATGTAAAACACTATATAACATATATTCCAGCTGATGAGAATAACGAATATAAATTAAAAATAATTATTAATTCAAGTTAAAAACCGGATATACTATCCCTTAGCCATTTTATTATGCTTTATGAAATTTGAAAGCATAACAAAATTCCTAAGGAATAGTATATCCTAATATAAATAAGTCTTATTTGAATTATTAAAAATATTTAATACAACATTTTGTTAGATTATTTCCCTAAATATTTTTATTCTGTATTTCTAATTTACATCACGTGCGTTATTCAAAAAATAATAATCTATATCACATGCATCTCCCAATAGGGTAAACTTTTATAAAGATTAGTTCTTCCAATACGTCATGCCATGTTTAACAACTGTTACCATGTTTTTGAAATATTTAACTGTATGATTTATTTTGTAAAATATAGTCAATAATGTTATTGATCATGTCTTTAACTAAAAAAATTTGGAGGGGGAGGGAACCAACCAGCTGAGGTTCAGTGACATAAAGCACACTTGGACATATAGAAATTTTTTAGTTCTAATTACGGGTGCGTGTGCTTGAGTTGTATCGAAAAAAAGATAGAGGGAAATTAAAGAAAAAAACATTTAACAAATTTCTAATTTTTTTTTTTTTTTTGTTTATTGTTTATAGATTCATATTTTATTATTTTTATTTCCATGTTTGTTAACAAGTGATGTTAAATTTAGGACTTATAGCTTTTATATGAAATAACTCAAACTCAAGATAGATAGTCTCTTATATAGATTAGCAATAATAATATGTAAACTTTTGTGATAATCAAGGATTCAAGGGAATATAAAATAGCTCAAATGTAAAAAAATGAAAGAAAGGAAAATGGGTGAATTATAATGTATATGTGGGTAAGAGAGAAGAGGACAAACCTGCAATTTTCAATAGTTTTGGGGAGATATTCAATAAGGTTTCCTGAAACATTCAAAACCTTTAGCTTGGACAGACAGCCAATTGAGTTTGGTAGCAAATTAAGCTGATTTGAGTGTACATCCAGTACTACCACATTTAACAATCTTGCTATTAAGGACTCTGGTATGCTCTGTAGACATCCAATATTAAAATCAACATTTAATATAATTTCTTATGTATATTAATTATTTTTAAATTTTAGAACAAATTAAGCTAGCTAGCATGTGAATATAGAATATTGAAAACCATTTATAAATACAGAATATGTAGAGTAGTTTTTTTTTTTTTTTTCATTTTTACCCTTTAATTATACACATCTTTTTATTTTTTACTCCTTATTTAATTTACACTTAAAACTAAACACATGTTCAAAATGAAACTCATCTTGAACACATGTTCAATAATAATATTTACAATCCAACAATTTTCTTGGAATTATAATTTGTCATTTGTTTGGTGGCTGTTTGCCATTGGAGTTGCTAGAGCACCAACTAACATTTATATTTTTGAATGTATGTACAAATATAAAATATTTCTAAATGTTTTCGTAAGTAGTGAGAGAGAGTCAAAAATGAAAGCATCTCTTTAAAGAGTTTATCTCATGCAGTATTTTCAAATATATATTATATGAGTATTATTTTGTTCAAAAATATTACAATAATACAATTTTCTTACTTCTTTTAAATGATGAGTATTAATTTCTTTAAAATAATAAGTACTGTTTCTGTAAAGAAGAACATGAACCAAAAAAAGCCAAAGAAGAGAACAAATCATCAACATTAAAATTCAACCAAACACGACAAAGGCCATGATGAGCATTAAGACTCTTTGATAGGTGATGACTGATGAGTAAATATCAAACATTATATGATGATATATTGAAATAAGAATATAATCCATAATTGCCACCTATATATGTTATTGCTCGTATATTATATTGTGAGAGAAAAGGAGAAAATCTTATAATATATTTTTATTTTCCTTTTAAGTTCATCAAGCCCATGAAAATTAATTTAAGAAATTGCAAAAATAATACCAAAATTTATAATAACAACAATAATATTTCAATACCATTAAACAAGACCTAAATGACAATAATTGTAATTAAACGTGTTTAATTAGTTAGAGTTCAATTGAAATGACGTTTAATTATTTAATATTTAATATATGATTTAAATAAAAATAATACTATTTTTATTATTATAAATTTTTATAAGTATTATAAATATTATTTTTTCAATTAATTTTGTAAAAAGAACTTGAAAGAGCTACCAAATAGTACAAATAAAGGAAACAAAAAAAAGAGAAAAAAATTTGTTATAAATATATAAAACTAACTTGTCAAAATACATAAAAGTAGTGTATAATTAATGGTGAGTATATATATATATATATATAATAAATACCTGAAGATTGTTATTAGAGAGATCCAACTTGCAAATACATGCCAAGTTAATGGAAGGATTAGGTAGGGATTCTAAAGACAAGCCACTCAAATCCACAATTTCAAGCCTCTCTTCTTCAATTGGTCTTCTTCTATGATCTTCTTTCTTCTTCGTATTCACCTTTATTTGCTGTTGTTGTACTTGTTGGTACATCATCTTTCCCTTTTCTTTATATTTTCATAATTTCTTGTTAGAAAATGATGCTAAAGAGAGTTGGAGAGTTTGAATGTGTGTTAAGAGAGAAAGTAAATATAAAAAAGAGGAGAGGAGGAAGGAAATATGTACGGACAGAAAAGGATGAGTACGAAACACGTTTGCATGACGTTTGAATAATAAGGAAGAGGGAAGTACAATGGCCGTATGCTTAGGATTTTGCGTGGTCACATACGTCTCTCTCATTTTTTCTTCTCAATTTGATCATTATAAAGTCAACTCTACCATTTTAATTTTTTATTTTTATTTTTGGTCACTCTCTCTGTCTCTTTTCTCTTTCTAATATTTTGTGTTTGAAAATATAATATAGCCACCCGCGAATATCGTTGCTTAATGCTCTGCCTTGATTATTATTATTATTATATCTTTTTTATGAATCTTGGACTAAATCCAACTGCACATTCTTTCTTTTTTTATTTGCTCGTATATATAAAAAAAAATGTTAAAAATATATAAATTTGTATTCATTTTTGTACTTATATTAATTATATTGTAAAATCTGGCAATATTTTTTTGAAAAATGGAGAAATGATTTAAATTTTTAGATAATTTAATCATATTATATTTAATCATATATTATAATATGATTAATAAAAGTACAAAAATAAATATAAATTTATGTAATTATAGTATTGATCATGTACATAATTGTTAATGCTTAACTCCTTCCATTCCGGGTAGCAAAAGAAAGGATCATTCCATTCCCAAACATACAACTCAAATTACTAAATTCCTTTTTTTTTTGAGAAAATATTAGTTTATATTAATTCAAATTAAGATTATAAGAACAATTAAATCATGATTACAAGAACAATTAAATTGAAAAATTAAAAATACATGAAAATATCATAAGAATATTTAAAAACCAAATGTAGTACATGAACCAAACTTTTTTGGAGCATTTTTCTTAAGCTTTTTGTGTTTTTTGACCTTCAGTATAATTATTTTATTTGATAAGATTCTAAATTATCATCATAACTTCATGAGGTGAGATCTTCAAGATTTAAATTATAATAATTTTGCTGGATTTTTAGTAATTTGTTGAAAAAATTTTGCCATTTTTTGAAAATCAACGAAAAATATTTAGCCTACGCTTATTTCATCAATTTTTGTGAACTAGCAAAAACCACCATTTACTCGGTTAAATACTAGCAAAACCTGCTGGTTTTGTAGTAAAGCAATTATTGCTTGTTCTTCGTTGAAAAAATGAAGATGTTATATGTCATATACGTGTTTCATTTAAGTGTAAATATATAAAATTGTTGATAATACATTTAAAAAAAATTTCAAAATGGGTCACTGTCCCTTAGTCCCTATGTAGATCCATCTCTAATTATCATAATTATATCTTCCAAAATTAGAAATAATCATTAATATTTCTAAGTTTTCATCTTTTGTCACAAGTACTCCTAACATTTATAACTTGATCACAAATGCCCCAACGTTTTATATATTACCGCTAATATTGTTAAAATCTCAATTTTTTATGGAAACATTTTCACAAATACCTCTGAATTTTCATATAGTTTGTTCAATAAAAAGGAAAATGAAATGATCTTTAGTACCAAACTAATTAAAGTTACAATACTTTTGGCAAATAATTTATACTAAACCAGCCAACCCATCCTAAAAGAAAATTTCAGTGGCATTTGTGAAAATTTCAAAAGGAGTCACTGCCCCTTAGCCCCTATGTAGATACGTCTCTAATTATCATAGTTATATCTTCCAAAAGTGAAAAATTGTCATTAATATCCCTGAGTTTTCATCTTTTGTCACAGGTACTTTTAACATTTATAACTTGACCACAAATGCAACCACTGTATTATGTATTGTCACTAATACCTTTAGTTTCTCAATTTTTCATGGAAAAAATTTCACAAATACCTCTAACTTTTCATATAACTTGATCACAAATATCCCAATATTTTATATACTATCACTAATACCCTTAATTTGTAAACAATGATTATATTTACAATTAGTTTCTTAATATTTGATGCATTCTTGCCACAAATTTTAGAATTTACAATTAACAAATTAATATTTGTCATATAAAGTTAAAAATTACAGTATTTATTAACTTCGTTTCTTTTAGGCTGGGTTGGCTAGTTTAGTACAATTATTTGCCAAAATTATTGGAACTTTAATTAGTTTGACACTAAAGATCATTTCATCTTCTTTTTTATTGAACAAATCAAAGAAATAATCACATTAGGTTAAATAAGTTTTTTTTTTTTGGCTTAAATATGTTGTATGTCCTTAAATTTTGGACCGGTAGCAAAAATGCTTCAACGTTTAATTTGTTTCAAAAATGTACCAAACATTTAGTTTTGTTAACATTTTATTTTTTTGACCATTTCTGTTAACAGATTTTGTTTTTTAATATCACATTCAATTGTTAGTTTTTTAACAGAAATGATCAAAAGAACAAGTTTTAATGGAACTAAGCATTGGGGCATTTTTCAATAAATTAAACTTTGAGGATATTTTTGCTACTACCCATAACATTAGGGACATAAAACATATATAAGCCTTTTATTTTTTTGTATTTCTTTACTAAGTTTAAATTTTTATTTTTTAACCATAATAAACACAATAAATAAGTAAATATATTGTTTACTTTTGCTAGTATTTTTAAAGGATAATTTAGTAATTTATATATATATATATATATATGAGAGATAATGGATGAAAAAGTTAAAATCATTACAGTTGAGAGCCATTTATGATAATATGTCTAACCTTAGTATCTTTAGAAACCGTTATTTAAACGTCAAATTTTTTTTTAAATAAAAGGCAAAACCTCAAGGGTATAAGTGATTTTTTTCCTCTTAGATATAATGTATAATAAAACGGTGTTAGCATTAAGGGTGTTTGTGACATTTTGAAAACATTGGGAGTATTTTTGATAAAAGATGAAACTTTAGGATTATTTGTAATAATTTTCCTCCAAAAGTATATATTAATTTAGGTTCTAAGATATTTGTTTCTTCTCCAAGCTTAGATCATATATAGTACTAACTCATGTGATCAAACTAGATGATCTCAAGCCTAGATCTCTTATAAATACACATATGACCTATATTGTTATAAAAAATTACATGCAGTTACTTTTTTATTTTCTTATATGCTTTCCTTATCAATACTTAAAGCTCTTTCTGTTGAAGATGATTGCACAAAATTAGGAAAAATAAATATTACCTATTGATCTTATCAATTAAATTAGGAAAGAAATAATGTATATGGATATAGTCAACTAGCTTCCCTTTCTTTATGATAGCTATTTTATAGGCATTAAAATAGGATCTAATTATATGCATTTTTGTATAAATATGCATGTGGACTATTAAATTATATACTGAAATTATTCTCAAATATTTTTTTATTATGGTATCAGAACATAAAGATCTCTTAAACACCTAGCTCTTGTATTCTTAGAACTGTATTGCAACACCGACATCACTATAGTACGACTCTGACATCATTGCAGCACCATGGCAGACGATAACAACTCAAAGAAACCAACTTAGTCGAGCATGGCATTCAAGTTTGATAATCCCAATCACCCATTGTATCTTCACCATTTAGATCAACCTTGTTTAGTCCTTGTACCATAACTCCTCACTAAGGACAACTATAGTACATGGAACCACTCTATGACTATGGTTCTTTCAGTAAAAAAAAATATGGCTTTGTTAATAGATCCATAAAATGACCAAGCAATGATGCAAGAGATGAACTGTAGTGATGGATTTGTTGTAATAATCTTGTCAAAACTTGGTTGTTGAGTTCGATCTCTAAAGAGATTGTGGCAAGCATGTTTTACTGTGATGGAGCACAAACAGTTTGGAAAGAGTTACGTGAACATTTTTCTCAAGTAAATAGCATCAAACTTTTCCACATTGAAAATGAGATACATGATTGTGTTCAAGGAACCATATCTGTCGGTTCCTACTTTACCAGACTCAAAGGATTATGGGATGCAATAGATGTTCTTTGCCTCATCTCAACCTATAATTTGGGAGCTACGAAAGATGAATTGTTCTATCGATAAACACAAAAAATAAACAAGTTTCTTATGGGATTAACATATTCTTTTGAGATTGTATGTGGGTAGATATTGATGATGGATCCTTTGCCAAAAATCAACATGGTTTATTCTCTTGTTCTCAAACATGAACAACAATGTGATATATTGAATGGAAAGAGCATAACTTAATATGAGGCAGTAGCCTTTATAGTCAAGGATTCACAAAAGAAAAATAGCAATCACAAGTATGAAAAATGTGACACAGAGGGTTATAGCACTGAAAATTATTGAGCACATTTGAAATGTACTTATATTGGATGGAAGGGTCACATGATCGAATTCTTCTGAAAACTTAAGAAATCGAAGTCTGATCAACAATCTTGTCAACAAATAGAGAAGAAGGAAAATTTCAATTTATTTCGTTTTACTCCAAAATAGTGCCAACAAATCTTGAACATGTTCAATAAAAATAACTCTTCCATGGAAAATCAGGTTAGTAATCCTTCAATTGACAATAACCTTTCTAGTAAGGCAATATGCTTTTCTTCTCAAGAAGAGAAACCATATGGATCCTTGATAGTGGAGCAACTGATCATATTATCTACAGTTATGAATTACTTACAACTTGGAAAGCTGCCAAATATAAGACAGTTGAATTACCAAATGGTTCACTTGCTAATGTTGCACATGTTGGCCAAGTAGTATTTTCTTCTATTTGGTTCTTGATAATGTTTTGTGTGTGCCAAATTTTTGCTTGAATTTTATCTCTATAAAAAAATTACCCACCATTCTCCTTTTACCATTGTGATCCTTACTTATTCTTGTGTGATATAGGACCTACTCTCGAGGAGGAGGATTGGGATGGGAATTGAACGAAAGGGTCTCTACTATCTTGATCAATCTAAAAAATCATCGTGCAATTCTATCAAGCTACCTACTTTTGAATATTGGCACCAATATCTTGGACATCATTCAAACAAAGTATCTATTTTGTTTCCACTTTTATATAAGCACAAAAATTGTGTGTCAAATAATTGTTTTGTTTGTCCTTTAGAAAAACAAATTAGATTGATATTTTTCTTGAATAAAATTTTTAGCCAATCATGTTTTGAATTGTTGCTTGTTGATATTTAGGGGTTACAATGTTCCTTCTATTTCGAGGGCTCAATACTTTCTCACCATTGTTGATGAATTTACTAGATGCATATGAGTTTACTTAATGAACCATAAGTAAGAAAGACATACTCACCTTATTAATTTTATTACTATAGTTGAAACCCAATTCTCTTACAAAGTTAAGATTGTGCACAGTGATTATGGCTCTGAATTCACACTTAGAACCTATTACATGTCCAAAGATATTGTTCACCAAACTAGTTGTGTAATACTCCCCAATAAAATGGAGTGGTTGAATGCATACATAGACATTTATTAAACATGGCCTAACCTTTGCTTTTCCAAGCCCATCTTCCAAAAGGATTCTATAGGGATGCTATTTTAACTACAACATATCTTATAAATTGCACGACTACACCACTTTTGATGGGTTAAATACCTTATGAGAAATTGTTTAATATTAAACCCACTATGCTGCCACTGGACTCACATTTGTGATATTTGGTTGTTTATGCTTTGCTTCCACACATGCTCAACATCCAACTAAATTTGATGCGTGCCACTCGTTGCATTTTTCTTGGGAAACCTTATGGAAAAATGGGATATAAAATATAGGATTAATTATTTTGTTAGTCCCTAACATTTACTCAATAATAGACTAAGGTCATTAACCTTTTTTTCATAGAAAATGGTCGATAATCTTTTAAAAGTTTACATTTTTAGTCCAATTTTATACAAAATGGTCTCTATTCTTTTAAAATTTTACACTTTTAGTCCAATTCATACAAAATGTTCCATATAAAATGGTCTATTTCATACAAATTGGACTAAAAGTGTGAAATTCTAAAAAATTAAGGACAATTTTATATAAAAAAGGTCGATGACCAAATTCTATTATTAAATAAAGGTTAGGGACCAACAGAGTAGTTAGCCCTAAAATATATGATCTTGAACTTGGGAAGGTGTCTATGTCTAGAGATGTTACGTTCATCGAAAGTAAATTTCCTTTCAAACATGTTTTCATTGCCAATGGGAGTCCTTCCATTCTTGCTCTTATAGACTCCAATATTTATGATGATCCTCTATTGCACCTCCGAAACCACATCATCCAATCCACTAGAAAATAATGAACTTACCATTGTTCCTATGCCTTCTTCTAGTCCAACACTAGAATGCAATGAGCTTCACTATTCCTATGTGTCATTACCTACTAGAAACACTAAACCACCTACTTTCTTCGAGATTTTCATGTGGAAGTGAATCTTTTGTCTAAGCTTAATCCATCATTTGCCTTTAGTGTGGTCACACAATCAGGTGCACCCTATACCCTTTCTCAAGTCCTTTCATATAATCGATTATCTCCCTCTCATAAGACATATACAAGCTCATTAATCGTTACCAAAGACCAACTAGTTTATTACAGGCTATGAAGGAACCTCATTGTTGCCAAACCATGCATATTGAAATTCAAGCACTACAAGACAACAATACATGGACGCTTCTCCCTCTTCCACTTGAAAAGAAACTTATAGGTTGTAAATGGGTCTACAAGATCAAGCTAAAATCTAATGGAACCATTGAACACAAAGCTTTCTTGGTTTCTAATGGATATAGCCACATTGAAGGACTGGATTATCATGAAACTTTTGCCCCAATTGCTAAACTAGTTATTGTTCAAGTTTTGCTAAGAATTTCCTCCATTCAAGGATGGTATCTTTACCAACTTGATATAAACAATACGTTCTTACATGGTGATCTTGGTGAAGATGTGTACATGTCACTACCACCTGGATTCAGACTAAAGAGGGGGACTTGAGTGTACAAACTCAACAAATCATTATATGGCTCAAAACAAGTTCTAGACAATGATTTTTGAAGCTTTCATCTACCTTCAAAGCTACTGGTTTCCACTAATCAAAGGCAAACTATCATTATTCATTTGATCCCACAAAGGTAGTTTTACAACAATTTTTGTATATGTTGATGATGTAATTTTGACTTGCAACAATATGCAAGATATTGAGAATACAAAATAGTTTTTATCTAGCAAATTCAAGCTTAAAGATCTTGGTCATCTCAAATATTTCATAAGCATCACAAATATTTCTTGGGCATAGAAGTGGCAAGCTCTTCCAAAGACATTTCTCTTTCACAAAAATTGTATGCTAAAAGTTTTAAGTTACAGACCAATTATACCTAGAGGTGAATAAGTTATTTTCAATTTTATCAAATTTTAATTATGTAACCTAAACACAACGGCCAGACATGCAATCGCGTGTAAAAATAAAATGCGAAAATAAAGAATAACACACGAGATTTTTAGGTGGAAACAACCTACGTCACAACAATAATCTAAGAGGAAAACCACCAGTCCACTGGACCACCTAACTATCCACTATGAAAATCAATGTTTAATTACAACCTCAGGTCTTAGACTACCCTTCACAGATAGATCCCATTTATGTAATTTACTTACGAGTCGTCGCTCATTTCACAGCCTCCACAAGCTAGGTGTCTGCATCCGGACCAACGTTCTAATCTACTTGAGTCCCAAAAGATCAATCGAACCCATCAACTTTGGTAATTTTGAGTCACACGAAATATCGAACACATCACCAATAGTACCTAAAACGTTAGCACAAATAACATAAGTGTAAAGTGTGTCCTAGAGCAGATTCAACAATGAAAAATCATCACTAGCAGATTCAATAGCATACGATGTAAAAAATAAATCAGCTAGTAAACTCTAGAACGATCATGTAAATCTTAATATCATGAAGAACAATTAGGCATATGAATTATTCAAACATAACTACACAATATGTTTGAACAATTAAAACAAGAAAGTGCCTAAGCTTAATAGATGAAGAGAAGAAGATTTTTCTTTAAGAAAACTCAATCAGATGTAGAAAATATTATATCGGTGTGGTATTTTTCTCTAACAAAGGTTGTTTATATAGAGTCCAATTTGACCTAAGAGAGAATTACTAATAAAGTACAATTCTATTCATATCAGGATTTAGGTTTCACAACAATTCTACTCATATCAGGATTTTGCTTTTACAACAATTCTACTCATACCAGGATTTTGCTTTCACAACAATTCTACTCATATAAGGATTCTGCTTTCAACATTAAATGAGGTCAAATTGGTAAGCAAGATAAATGGAACAAATTATCAAAACACTTCGACCTATCTAACTATGTGCACAAATTTTTTTCTAAATGTACGTGCATTATTGTGTGATATTTTTACCTATTACATATGTATTGAGAGCTCAGTAGTTTCTTCAACTTTGATTGATTGACTTGACAATGAGCCTAGATACTAGATTGTAATCAAACATTTTGTCCACGAAAATTGCCAACACTCATAAACCTTACAATCTCCCCCTTTAGCATTTTCGTGTGGTAAAACTACTCTCTCACTACATAATGCTCATAGGTAAATATTCATTACATCAATTACACACTTTTTATAGTGGAATTATCTATGATTTGGTGGAACCATCTTTGCTTGATACTTGATACGCTTAGTGCACTAAAAAGAAAGACCAACAAATAACACACTAATTTGGCTTAGAAGCCTCATTGTTTATTAGTTTAGTGTACATAGAAATAGGGAATAAAATGTAGTGCATGCACACAATTAATGAATCCAATCTCTCCTTCTTAATTCAATCTTTATAGTAACATGAATCTCTCTCTCCCTTTTTGACATACAAAAATGACAAATCATGAAATAGCAAAAATGACATGGATCACTCTCCCCAAGGTTCAACAATTATCGAAGTGGGCTAAAAATGCATATGATCACACATGTATATGTCCAAAGCATGTAGGAGAAATTGCACAAGTCAAAAAAGAATAATAATGAAATATGTATGTAATGACTCCTCCTAAGTTCTATGACTCTCTAGACGTAAAATAAATTTAATACAATATAAATAACAAGAAGCAGTAATAAAAGAAAACAAAAAATGTTGGTTTTTTTTTTTTTAATTTTTTAATTTTTTCACCACATAAAGCAATAAATCCATTTAAGACGAATAAGCATACTACCAATTGAAAAATCATTTTTGCTTAAATTTTGATCATTCATTATATTAGCAAGTAAAGTAAATAGGCTACACAAAAACACTAACACATATAATGGCATGTTGACATTTACTTAGAGTGGTATACAGTGTGAAATCTATTAGGATTTCAATTAATTCATTTAGGACCAATTATAAGATACCCAAAAGAAAATAATGTCACCTATCATGCTAAATTGCAATTAAGTTTTCAATTTTATAAGATAAAATATGTCTACTAAAAGAAATTTTTTAATTTTTTTAAAACTTTTTTGCTCTTTCTTTTTGTACATGCCAAATAAAATTTCTTAATTAATTTTTTATTTTTATTTTATTTACTAATTTTTTTCTTTAATTTTTTTTAACATGCACGAGCCATAAATCTAATATGATGACTTTCACACTAGTTATGAGGTAGCTCTCTCCGCTCATTACGGTAGCTGCACACATCACAGTAGGTAGCCTTCTCAATACTAGTTGTCTCCCTAAGGTGGAATATTTTAAAAAATAAGAAATAGAACTTAATGCATTTTTGCAATCAAAACTAGTTCAAGTCTTAGAGTCTTTTAAAATTAATCATAAATTTCAAACATGACATACATGAGTGTTCAGTGAGTGTGTGAATAAGTTTAGTCAATAGTGTAATCACATGTGAATAATGCAAGTGTTTGCAGAATTTTGAATTATTGCGTTATATATACAATGAGAATCAAAATAAGATAAGCTACAAAAGACAATGTTGTATATGTATAAGTATTATCTGAGTCCATTACCTTGTAGGATATTTTTTTTGAAATAATCTTAGCAATAAAAAAAAATTCTAGGAATAGAAAGAAAAGAAACCTACAAAATTACTTACCTAGGGTCATTTAAGCACTCAAATAAAAGTACCTAGGTGGACGAACAATAATGATCAGGTGACAGGAAACATGCAATCTTTTCTAACCCAAATTTTTATGAATTTTGACTTCTCTATGTCTTTGGATTGAGATTTAATTGCCTTAAGTTTTGTAAACATATTCTTAAACTTAGCTTTTCTATTCAAATTCATCCTAAATGAAGATGTTACATGCATGGTAGGATGATAATTATGAGCTTTATTGCTATAAGCATGAAGATAATTATTAGATTGAAGAGTATTCATAAAAAATCTACACTTAGGTCGAATATGACCTTTTCTACCACAATGATGACAAATGGGCACAAACTTAACAGTTTTAGCTACTACAGTTGTAGTGGGTGTTTGTACAAAATTAGTAGCAGTAGAAGTAAAAGTAGAATTAGAAGTCCTTACAAATGTTGTTTTTGAGGTTGAAGGTGTATTGCTTTCATCTAAGAATCCAAGACCACATGTATCACCATATGACTTACCAATGCTCAACATTTTGTCTAGTCGTTCAACTCCAATAGTTAATCTCTTAACAATTTCCTTTGATTGCTCTAATTCCTGCACAAGCTTTGAATTTTCCTGTTTGATACCTACAAGACTCAAACTCAACTGGTCAACTGCTCAGACAATTCAATTTTTTTTTCCTAAAACTAACAAATTAAGATCTTGTGACTTGATTTGATCATTCAATTTTGTCACAGTTATGAGAAGCTTATCTTTTTCTTTTTTACAATTAATCAAATCAAAAAATAATTTCTCAAAACTGTTTGCATTAAATTTAGCAAGAATAGATTTACATCCCTCATCATCTGAGTCAAGGTCAGACTCACTGGAGTATCCATCAAAGTAGGGTGGATAGGTTGTAGAAGAACCCTCTCTCAAATGATCCATAACAAGGTCCTAGGCAACACTAAGTTTATCTAGTGACCCACTTTGATACCAATTGAAAGTTTTTAGTTACATACCAAATATACCTAGAGGGAGGTGAATAGGTTATTTTCAATTTTATCAAATTTTAATTATGTAACCTAAACACAACGGCTAGACATGCAATTGCGTGTAAAAAAAATGCAAAAATAAAGAATAACACACTAGATTTTAAGGTGGAAATAACCTAGGTCACAACAATGACCTAAGAGGAAAACTACCGGTCCACCAGACCACCTAACTATCTACTATGAAAATCAATGTTCAATTACAACCTCAGGTCTTAGACTACCCTTCACAGATAGATCCCCTTTATGTAATTTACTTACGAGCAGTCACTCCTTTCACAGCCTCTATAACCTAGGTGTCTGGATTTGGACCAACATTTCGATCTACTTGAGTCCCACAAGATCAATCGAACCCGTCAACTTCGGTAATTTCGAGTCACACGAAATACCGAACATGTCACCAATAGTACCTGAAATGTTAGCACAAATAACATAAGTGCAAAGTGTGCCCTAGAGCAGATTCAACAATGAAAAATCATAACTAGCATATTCAATAGCATACGATGTAAAAAAATAAATCAGCTAGTAAACTCTAGAATGATCATGTAAATCTCAATATCATGAAGAACAATTAGGCATATGAATTATTCAAACATAACCACACAATATGTTTGAACAATTAAAACAAGAAAGTGCCTAAGTTTAATAGATGAAGAGAAGAAGATTTTTCTTTCAAAAAACTCAATCAGATTTAGAAAATATTATTTCGGTGTGGTATTTTTCTCTAACAAAGGTTGTTTATATAGAGTCCAATTTGACCTAAGAGAGAATTAATAATAAAGTACAATTCTACTCATATCAGGATTTAGGTTTCACAACAATTCTACTCATATCAGAATTTTGCTTTCACAACAATTCTACTCATATTAGGATTTTGCTTTCACAATAATTCTACTCATACCAGGATTTTGCTTTCACAACAATTCCATTCATATAAGGATTCTACTTTCAACATTAAATGAGGTCAAATTGGTAAGCAAGATAAGTGGAACAAATTATCAAAACACTTCGACCTATCTAACTATGTGCACAAAAATTCTTTTAAATGTACGTGCATTATTGTGTGATGGTGTATGCATGAAACATATATTTTTACTTGATACATATGTATTGAGAGCTTAGTAGTTTCTTCAACTTTGATTGATTGACTTGACAATGAGCCTAGATACTAGATTACAATCAAACATTTTGTCCACGAAAATTGCCAATACTCATAAACGTTACATATGCATTAGAGATATTTGAAGACACTGGATTCTTATGAGCTAAACCAACAAGAATCCCAATGGATCAAAACTTGGCTCTTATGCAATCCAATGGAGACCTTTTGAATGATCCTTCATCATATAGGTGCCTTGAGGGAAGACTAATTTACCTAACCATCACTAGACAAGTTAGTTTATGTAGTTGTATGTTTTGAAACAATTTATGGACAAGCCACATATGCCTCGTCATGAAGCAGCACATAGAGTCCTTAGATACTTGAAGCAAACACCTAGACAAGGTATTCTTTTGTCCTTCACAATCACACTACAATTTAAGGCATTATGTGATGCAGATTAGGCTCGTTGTAAGGATACAAGAAGGTTAGTAACATGGTATTGTATATTTCTTTGAAAATCACCTATTTCCTATAAAACAAAAAAGTAAATAATAGTGGCTCGATCTACTGTTGAAGCTGAATATTGCTTTATGACTAGTAATGTTGTGAAAGTGCCTGGTTGAAAAATATTTTAAATGATTTGGAAATTAAACATGATCAACTCGTTATTCTTTTTGTGACAATCAGACTGCCGTACATATTGCTTCAAATTCGATACTTTATGAACGAACAAAACATATTAAAATTGACTGCCACTTAGTTTGTGAAAAGATTCAAGAGAGGTTGATCAAAATAGCACATGTATGAACCAACAATCAAATTGTTGATTAATTCACCAAAGCATTGAGTTGGTCACAATTTGAATTGCTACTTGGCAAGTTGGGTGTAATTAACATATACTCTAACTTGAGAAGGAGCGTTGAACATGATTGCAAAAAATTAGGAAAATAAATATTGTATATTGAACTTGTCAATTAAATTAGAAAAGTAAATATTGTAAATTGACCTTGTCAATTAATTTCCCTTCCTGTATGATTCATAGCTATTTAATAGGCAATATAATAGGATTTAATTATATGCATTTGTGTATAAATATGTATTCTAACAATTGTATTATATACAGAAATCATTCTCAAATATTTTCTTATTACTTTCAGGCTTTCAGCTCCTCATCTAATTGATTTCCTAGACTCTCTTCGTAGGCAAACTTCTCTTAACTCAACGTTTTATATAGTTTTTTAGTTCTTAGACCACTAGTGAACCATATTAAAGTTTTTACATTTTGGTCGTGACTGATATGTCATTTTAAAACTCAATCATCAAGGATATGTTTCCCATACATCTATTCTCATACTCGTGTAGTTTATTCTCCCACTTGTCATAATCTTATCTAATCCAGAGGGGAATTTTTATCAAGTAGTGGACAACTCTTTTCATGATATCTTTTGTTAATTAATTAAGGATAAACTTTTCATTTACTTTCAATTTAATACTTTATCTTTTCTATTGCAAATCAATTTAGCGTTTCAATCAAATTTGAAAAATTTATACATAATGGGTCATATGTTTGCCATGTGACAAACTTTAAGAGTATTTTTGGCAGTTTCTTTTATGCCTTTTTTTTTTTCCCCCCTAATTATTTTCATTCTATGCCTTGCTTTAAAAAAACAATCTTTTTGGGGTATTTGTCTATAATGGTCAATTTGAAGTGTATAATTTTACTTTTGGGTTCTTACAGAATTTTTTTAGAGTGCATAACTTCACTTTTGGGCTCTTTTTATTTTTTTATTAATTTTTCTAAAACAAAGTTCATAAAAGTTTTATATTCTTTTATAAAAATTTCTTTTATTTTTATATCTTCTAAATGTTTTAATTTTTCTTTTAAAATCTCTGTTTGATTATGTGATAAAATTATATTACTCATCTTTATTTCTAAACATGCTAAAAACATTCCTATAAAGTCTTTTCTGAACTCTTTATTATTTTCTGTATTTTGGATTAGATTTATTAATTCCTTTAAATTATTAATTTGTATTTCTGTAAGCATTTTATTTAGCCAACTTCTATTGGCTCTGATACCAACTTATGGCTGAATTCAATAAGTTTCAGTTACTTAATTATCTTCCTATTTGTTCTCTGAATAAATAAAATCCAAAGATCAGATTATCAAATTCTTGTTTATTTACTTGTACAAAATAATGTTTAAAATAATCTTTTAATATTCTTCCTACTGGATGGTCTATTAGATATAATATGCTGGAAACATAATCAGTATAATCGCTTAATAAGGTATCAAACCTTGTAAAATTTTCTAAACATGTTTCATAATCTTCATTATCCATATATTCATCTAATAATTCTAAATATTTTCTTTCAAAGTGTTCTATATTAATCATTGTTTTTTTGGTTGGGTTCCAGAGTTATTTTCTCCTAATTCTTGTTCTATCCAACGGCTTAATTCTATAATTTCCTGGCTTTCTTCTATATCCATTTGTACAAGTTCGAGGCTTGCTTCTAAATCTAAGTGTTCTTATCCTTTATTAGATTATTTCTTTGTTCTTGTTTAGTGAAATGATCAATTAGTCCTTGTAAGTTTTCAATTATTTTTGATCTTCCTGTACTTTTTTCAAAGTTTTCTTTTATAGATGTTTTAAAACAAATAAGGGATTGTTTTTGTAACACCCCCGAGCCTACCTTGGGGGTAGACTAGGAAATGTTACCCTTTTTTTTTTTTGAAAAGATAGTTTATTTGAAAAGTAGGTACTAACTTGTCAAGTCTCTCAAACTTTGAAATAATCTTAAAGTTTAGCTTTCTTCATAAATAAAAGAGCATGAACTAATTAGGATAGAAAATATTGTTCGTGTTTCAATACAGTAAACTTATTAAATACTTATTTATAAACAATCATTGACTTTTAAAAGATCTTAAACTGGGACCACTTCAAAGCCACACTCTTAGATGTCTTCTTTATGTCGTCCAAAGCTACTGCTCATTATCTAAAAAAAAGATTAAAGTAAACACAAATGAGCTAACGCTCAGTAAGTAAATCCACATGCAACATGCATCAAGATGACAGATTTATTTATTTACATATTTCTCTTCATTTACACATGTCCTCTTTTCTTTGTACTTTTCTTCAATTGTTGGTTCAATGGTGGTTTTCATATAAATATATATATATTTTTAATCTTTATAGTAGGGCCCTTGTGTGATACCTATGCCATTGGTAACCAGTGGGCCATGGTTTTCGGAACCTGTTCCAACTACCGGATCCTTGGTAGTATCGTACTTGGGGCATAACATGAGTGTGGACCAACTGAAGTCGCCACACACACATTGGTGATCCCATTAAGGGCCTATCGTTCCCTGTGGCCAACTAAACATAAGGGAAACCTCCCTGCATACGATCAATCATTCATTTAACTATGGTGGGTCCGCCGGTCCCCCGCGTCCCTTGCCCACTCAGCCCTCAAAACATAGGCACACACAGACTTTGAACTTCTTTATTTCATATATTTATGACAAAACATCATTATCACTTTTCTTGTTTCTTAATCAATATGCTTACAATATATTTAACATATAAATGTTCATGTATGGTTTGGACAATTAATAAAGAACATGTATGCATGAGCATATATTATTATGTAAAATAACTTTAGAAGCATATAAATTTCACGTAACATATAACATACACATAACTTACTCTAATGCAAAAAGATTGGGATTTACTTACATTAAACCTTTAGATGAATTGTCTTAATAAATGTATCCTTCAATAGCTCACACCCTAAGTCTCTTAAAAAATCCAAGAAGAAAGAATAGATTTGAGGAATAAGGATTAAGAATATGTAGTAGAGAGAAGGACTTTGAGAAGAGATTTTAGAAATGGATAAGCATAACACATATATATAGTGCTTCAAAAACTTAGACCACAATCAACATTCTTGGAGACAAAGGAACTTGCCCACCAAGTAAAATATTTAATTAATAAAAGAAGAACTTGCCCACCAAGTAAATTATTTAATTAATAAAAGGAGGACTTGCCCACCAAGTAAAATATTTAATTAATAAAAGGAGGACTTGCCCACCAAGTAAATTATTTAATTAATAAAATGAGGACTTGCCCACCAAGTAAATTATTTAATTAATAAAATGAGGACTTGCCCACCAAGTAAATTATTTAATTAATATAATGAGGACTTGCCCACCAAGTAAATTATTTAATTAATAAAAGGAGGACTTGCCCACCAAGTAAATTATTTAATGATAAGGTAAAAATATTAGTTAAAAAAGTAACAAATTTATTAATTATGTGAAATATCTAACAAGAATATTAATTCAATAAATACTACTTATACTGATAAATTAAATTACTTGCTTTACTTTTCTGTAAGACATCTATATGATAAAAATCTAATCGTCACAATTCCCTTCCCCTAAGAAAAAGTTTCGTCCTCGAAACTAGACATACTGAATAGGTAAGGGTACTTAGAACGCATCTCATCTTCACTTTTCCACGTTGCTTCTTCGACTGCATGGTTTCTCCACAGAACTTTAACCAATCGAATGCTTTTGTTCCTTAGGTTTTTCACTTCAAAATCCAATATTTTCACTGGTGCCTCTTCATACGAAAGATCCTTGCGAACATCTAATGATTCATAACTCAAAACATGGGAGGGGTCCGTCAAATATTTTCTAAGCAAAGACACATGAAAAACATTGTGCACTTCTGATAAGGTTGGTGGTAGTGCCAACCTATAAGCTAGATTGCCTATTCGCTCTAAAATCTCGAAAGGTCCAATGAAGCGAGGACTCAATTTACCTTTTTGTCCAAACCTCAAGACTCCCTTCATGGGTGATATCTTAAGAAATGCCTTATCACCAACTTCAAATTCTAACGACCTCCTCGTCTTATCAGCATAACTTTTTTGTCTACTTTGTGCTGTAAGCATGTGCTGGCGAATATGAGTTACCACTTCAGCTGTTTGTCGTACAATTTCTGGCCCAAGTAGTCTCCTCTCTCCTATTTCATCCCAATGGATTGGTGACCTACACTTCCTTTCATACAAAGCCTCATATGGTGCCATCCCAATAGTTGCTTGATAGCTGTTATTATAGGAAAATTCTACCAATGGTAAGAACTCATCCCAAGAACCTTGGAAATCAATCACACAAACCCTTAACAAATCCTCCAAAATTTGGATTGTCCTTTCTGATTGACCATCGGTTTGAGGATGGAAAGCGGTGCTAAATCTTAATTGTGTACCCATGGCCTTGTGTAAGCTCTCCTAGAAAATAGATTTAAACTTTGGATCTCTATCTGACACAATGGATACTGGAACTCCATGAAGTCTTACAATCTCTTTAATATAGAGTTGGGCATATTGGTCTGCATTGTATGTTTTCTTAACTGGTAAGAAATGCGCTGATTTTGTGAGTCTATCTACAATTACCCAAATTGAATCGTAACCCTTCTTTGTCCTGGGTAAACCAAGAACAAAGTCCATTCCCACATGCTCCCATTTCCACTCTGGTACCATTAGTGGTTGTAAAAGACCCGAAGGTCGCTGATGTTTTGCTTTGACTTGTTGACATGTTAAACAATGTTCAACATAATCAGTTATTTCTCTCTTCATCCTTATCCACCAGTAGTGCTTACTTAAGTCCTTATACATCTTTGTGCTCCCTGGATGGATTGAATATGGAGTGTTGTGAGCTTCATACATGATTTCTTTCTTCAACTCTTGATCAATAGGAATGCATAATCGATTCCTATATCTCAATATTCCATCTTTTGATAGAACAAACTCTGACTGCTTGCCAGCCTCAACTTCGATTTTGATCTTTTTAATGACTTGATCTTCATTCTGGGCTACTTTGATTTTGTCTAAAAGGATAGGTTGGACCTTTAATGTAGCTAAAAAGGCTACATCATTTTTGGAAACAATTTCAAGTTCAAACCTTTGGATGTCAGATTTAAGAGGAGTGGGTATATGCCTTATAGATGCTAGAACTCCTGAGGACTTCCTGCTTAATGCATCAGCAACTACATTTGCCTTCCTAGGGTGATAGTTAATGCTGCAGTCATAATCTTTTACCAACTCCAGCCACCGACGTTGTCTCATATTTAGCTCCTTTTGAGTGAAGATGTATTTTAAGCTTTTGTGATCGGTAAATATCTCACATTTTACACCATAAAGATAATGTCTCCATATTTTCAAGGCAAATACCACTGCAGCCAATTCAAGATCATGAGTTGCGTAGTTCTTTTCATAGTCTTTTAATTGTCTTGAGGCATAAGCAATTACTCTCCCATATTGCATTAACACACAACCCAACCCTTTCTTAGAGGCATCACTATATATGACAAATCCCTCTATTCCTGATGGTATAGCTAAGACAGGTGCTGAGGTCAAGCGCTTCTTCAACTCCTGGAAACTGTACTCACATTCACAAGACCAAAGAAAATTAACATTTTTCTCGTTAGTCGAGTTAGTGGTAAAGCAGTACGTGAAAATCCCTCGACAAAACGTCTATAATAGCCAGCTAATCCTAAGAAGCTTCGAACTTCTTTCGCATTCTTAGGAGTTGGCCATCCTTGTACAGCTTCAACTTTGCTGGGGTCCACAGCGATGCCTTCCTTAGAAACAATATGGCCAAGGAAAACAACATGATCCAACCAAAACTCACACTTCTTAAGCTTTGCGTACAATCTTTTCTACCGAAGGATGTTTAAGACAAGTCTTAAGTGTTTCTCATGATCCTCATTTGATCGTGAGTAAATGAGAATGTCATCAATGAAAACGATTACAAATTGATCCAAATATTCTTTGAACACTCTGTTCATCAAATCCATGAATGCAGCTGGTGCATTTGTTAATCCGAAAGGCATAACAAGAAATTCATAATGACCATATCTAGTACGAAAAGCCGTCTTAGGAATGTCTTCCTCTTTTATCTTAAGCTGATGGTACCCTGATCGTAAATCTATTTTAGAGAAATGATTGGAACCTTGAAGTTGGTCAAATAAGTCATCAATTCAGGGCAACGGATATTTGTTCTTAATCGTGACTTTATTCAACTCACGATAGTCCATACATAATCGCATAGTCCCATCTTTCTTCTTTACAAATAGTACTGGGGCTCCCCAAGGAGAATGACTAGGTCGGATGAAGTTCTTATCCAACAACTCTTGTAATTGCACCTTAAGTTCTTTTAATTCAATAGGGGCCATACGATAAGGTGCCTTAGAAATTGGGGCAGTACCAGGAACCAAATCAATGGAAAATTCCATTTCTCTATCAGGAGGCAGACCTAACAAATCATCTGGAAAAACATCTGGGTACTCACAAACAACTGGTAATTGGACCATATTTATTTCCTCCTTTGGTACTTCAACAATAGAAGCTAAGTATCCTCTACAACCTTTATTCAACATTTTTCGGGCCTTCATTGCAGAGATTAACGGGACACTTAACTTTTGTTTTGTACCACTAAAGGTAAAGCTAGGTTCGTTTGGAGGTTGGAAGGTTACAATCTTATGATGACAATCAAGGATAGCATGGTGCGTAGCCAACCAATCCATGCCAAGGATAACATCGAAGTCATGGATTCCTAAGATTATTAAGTTAGCAGGTAGTAAACGGTTTCCAATTTTAACAGGAGAAGCCTTCAAGCTAAATCTCGATTTCATGATTTCACCAGATGGGGTTGAGACGTTGAAAAATTCATTCATAAGAATTAGTTTTTTGTTAAGTTGCTTTGTAAAGGCATAACTAACAAATGAGTGTGTTGCACCAGGATCTATAAGTACCCTAGCTAAACAATTATGTATGTTCATCATACCTGTTATGACAGTTGAAGTGTCATTGGCTTCTTGTTGAGTTAGGGTATACACACGAGCTTCAGTCCTCTTTTGAGCATTGTTGTTGATATTATTTGGCCCTGGACCTCCATAGCAATCACGAGCAATGTGTCCAACCTTTCCACATCTAAAGCAAACACTACTCCCCATGCGACATTCTCCTCGATGGTCCTTGCCACATTTCGGACACATAGCCCTAGGTTGCTTATTTTGATCACCCCAATTTCCATTGTTGTTATCCTTGTTTTTATACTGGTGTTTTCGCTTTTGTCCCTTGTCTTGCCAAAACTTCCCCCTTGAGTCATTTCCAGCACCTCCAAAAGGAGTTTTACTTGTTCCATGGACCAATTGTTGGGCCATTTCAATCACTAGTGCCTTATTCACCACTTCAGTGTAAGTGGTTAATTCAAACGGTAAAACAGCTTCCTTAATTCGTGGTTTCAATCCTTCCTCGAAGCGTTGGGCTCTACATTCCTCAGCTGCCACAAAAGTAGGGGCAAATTTTGCAAGTCGAGCGAACTCTGCCTCATACTCAGTAACAGTTTTGTTTCCTTGTTGTAGTTGAAGAAACTCGCATTCCTTCTGTCTTCGAACACTTTTTGGAAAGTATTTCTCATAGAAGGAGTTTCGAAACATCTCCCAAGTAAATAAATCCATGTTGCCTTCATGTTGTCGTCCTATCATCTTCCACCAGTCAAGGGCGTCTCCTTGAAGCATGTATGCGGCGTTTGCCACCTTTTCTGTCTCGGTACATCGTACAACAGTAAAAGCCTTTTCCATCTCAGCTATCCACTTTTCTGCCTCTTGGGGATCTATAGTACCCTCAAAGGTCGGTGGTAACAATTTCTTAAAATCAGAGAAGCTACTTCGTTCTGGTTGGGGTCTTGGAGGATGTTGTTGTTGTGCTTGCCCGAAAGTAGCCATTGCTTGCATAAACATGCCTATAGTAAGTGGAGCATTTGGTTGAAGTGTTTCTTCATTAAGATTATCCCCATTATTGCAGTTGTCACGTGATCTAGTATTACGACTGGCCATACTCTAATTTCCAAGAACAAACTATACTCACTACTATTTCTCATAAGTTTCTAAAAAAATCATAAAATCATAAGACAATAAATTAAAAGTTCAATACATTATAACTTACCGGACGACATTTGGTAGACATCTAGTGGTATGATCTTGTGGTCCCTTAAGTCTACAGGAACAAAAAAAACCTTTGCTCTGATACCAAACTGTAACACCCCCGAGTCTACCTTGGGGGTAGACTAGGAAATGTTACCCTTTTTTTTTTTTTTGAAAAGATAGTTTATTTGAAAAGTAGGTACTAACTTGTCAGGTCTCTCAAACTTTGAAATAATCTTAAAGTTTAGCTTTCTTCATAAATAAAAGAGCATGAACTAATTAGGATAGAAAATATTGTTCGTGTTTCAATACAGTAAACTTATTAAATACTTATTTATAAACAATCATTGACTTTTAAAAGATCTTAAACTGGGACCACTTCAAAGCCACACTCTTAGATGTCTTCTTTATGTCGTCCAAAGCTACTGCTCATTATCTAAAAAAAAGATTAAAGTAAACACGAATGAGCTAACGCTCAGTAAGTAAATCCACATGCAACATGCATCAAGATGACAGATTTATTTATTTACATATTTCTCTTCATTTACACATGTCCTCTTTTCTTTGTACTTTTCTTCAATTGTTGGTTCAATGGTGGTTTTCATATAAATATATATATATTTTTAATCTTTATAGTAGGGCCCTTGTGTGATACCTATGCCATTGGTAACCAGTGGGCCATGGTTTTCGGAACCTGTTCCAACTACCGGATCCTTGGTAGTATCGTACTTGGGGCATAACATGAGTGTGGACCAACTGAAGTCGCCACACACACATTGGTGATCCCATTAAGGGCCTATCGTTCCCTGTGGCCAACTAAACATAAGGGAAACCTCCCTGCATACGATCAATCATTCATTTAACTATGGTGGGTCCGCCGGTCCCCCGCGTCCCTTGCCCACTCAGCCCTCAAAACATAGGCACACACAGACTTTGAACTTCTTTATTTCATATATTTATGACAAAACATCATTATCACTTTTCTTGTTTCTTAATCAATATGCTTACAATATATTTAACATATAAATGTTCATGTATGGTTTGGACAATTAATAAAGAACATGTATGCATGAGCATATATTATTATGTAAAATAACTTTAGAAGCATATAAATTTCACGTAACATATAACATACACATAACTTACTCTAATGCAAAAAGATTGGGATTTACTTACATTAAACCTTTAGATGAATTGTCTTAATAAATGTATCCTTCAATAGCTCACACCCTAAGTCTCTTAAAAAATCCAAGAAGAAAGAATAGATTTGAGGAATAAGGATTAAGAATATGTAGTAGAGAGAAGGACTTTGAGAAGAGATTTTAGAAATGGATAAGCATAACACATATATATAGTGCTTCAAAAACTTAGACCACAATCAACATTCTTGGAGACAAAGGAACTTGCCCACCAAGTAAAATATTTAATTAATAAAAGAAGAACTTGCCCACCAAGTAAATTATTTAATTAATAAAAGGAGGACTTGCCCACCAAGTAAAATATTTAATTAATAAAAGGAGGACTTGCCCACCAAGTAAATTATTTAATTAATAAAATGAGGACTTGCCCACCAAGTAAATTATTTAATTAATAAAATGAGGACTTGCCCACCAAGTAAATTATTTAATTAATATAATGAGGACTTGCCCACCAAGTAAATTATTTAATTAATAAAAGGAGGACTTGCCCACCAAGTAAATTATTTAATGATAAGGTAAAAATATTAGTTAAAAAAGTAACAAATTTATTAATTATGTGAAATATCTAACAAGAATATTAATTCAATAAATACTACTTATACTGATAAATTAAATTACTTGCTTTACTTTTCTGTAAGACATCTATATGATAAAAATCTAATCGTCACAGTTTTAGATATATTACATCTTTTAATTTTTCTTGGTTTTCAGAATATTTCCTACTTTTACTTCTATAGAGAATAGTTTCAGATTTCCTTTTCATGTTTATCTGTTCATCATTCATGATTATATGCAGTATAAACAAATTTAAACGATATTAATGGGACTTCAAGGAATACTAGTCTCTACCTGTAGATTCACCTGTTTTGTAAATATGGGTCCACCGCGTTCTTCCGCTTCCTTGCTATCTTCTTGTTTCAAAAACTAAGCCTCACTCCCGGATCCAAGCTCTTAGTCCTCCTGACCCTGCTGATCTTATGAGATCCGTACTTAATTTTAATGAAAAATGAGAAAGATAGTTTGGAATTGAAATGGACTTTTTATTTATTCACAGGTAATATTACAAACTAGAGAACTAGTAACCTTGAAGAGGTTCTTAGTTCTTCCTAATTTCAGAATACATGGCTTGAAGCTTAGATGATAGGTGGTAGTGTTTTTTTTTTTTTTTTCTCCTCGTGTCCTTCCTAGAGCTAAAGAGTTCCCTTTTATAGAGTAAGGGTTCCCTATTTACAATGGAGGGAATACACTATTCCTACTTTTTCTATTTGGCGTTAAGACGCCTTACATTATTGCTGTCTTACATTATTGCCTTTAGCTGTTGTGGAGGGTCCTACATGGTTGGTTCTGCCGACATCGAGCTGCTACTGGATGAGCTTGATAGGTGGACCTTTCCTTTGATGCAATAATTGCATTTGTGATCAGTTGATTGCTGTGTAGAATAGTAACAGAATACTTTCTTTGTTTCCTCACTTACTTCAATGTTACCACAGTTGAAGTTCGTTTCATAGGAAATTACTTTTTCACTATCTTCATTGCTGATAACTGAATTACTTTGAGAAGTAATTATGGTTTTACTTGTGCAGTAATTTACTTTTATTTCTGAAGAATTGTTAATTCTTCTTATTTCATAATAAATTTGACTTCACATTTGTCCTCTTTCGAGGTTTAATTCATCAATGTTAAATTCCTTTTCTGGTAAGCCCTTTGGGCGAGTTACTTCTCTTTTACTGCTTGAAACACCAAGCTTAATAAAATGATATGGACTTACTAGTCTTCCTTGTTCCAATCCATTAAAGAACTGAAACATCTTAAGTAAATAGGCTTTTCTGTAGCCCTGATTTTTCTTTTAAAATTTCTAATAGCCTTCTTAAAATTATCAGGAAAGTATATTAATTCTCTTAGTTCATTTCCTGGATATATATTTTCAATAAGTCCTGCATAAAATGTTTTATAAACAAATATTGGATCAGCTCCTTCTAAGATGTTAAATTTACTACCTGAGGGGAAATCCTTTTCTGTGGTGTAAAACTTCATATTTTCAATATGTTCCTCAGTTGTTTTTCTAGCTAGGTTGTATAATCCTAACCATTCTTGTTTAGTCAAGTTTCTGTACCTTTCTTTTTCTTCTTCGAATGAGTTATTAATTTTTTCTTTAAAAATTATTGGTCTGTGGATAGTTCCAAGGTTCCTCATCTTGCTTGTTCCTATTGCTGGTTGTTGTACTATTTGGGAATAGTTTTTGGTTATTTCTGCTGGTGTTATGAGTTTAGGGACTCTAAAATTATTATAGCTTTCTTCTGCTTCAATCCTATTAGTAAAGGATCTATGGATAACTCCACTAATTCCATTTACTGCTTTACTTGCTTCTGGCCAACTGGTATATATTCCTGGATTAGGTCCATTATAGACTACATAGATTTTTCTTGAGTCTTCCTTTTCGGCTTCATCAGCCCAATTCATTTTTTGCTTTTTCTTTTCTGAATCTTTGATAGGTTCTGGGTTATTGCTGGCAGTTTCTTCAATTTCTGCTTTTCTCATCTTTGTTCCTATTGAAGTTCCTTCTTTCTCCTCTTCAGATTTTTCCATATGAAGTTCTGGATTTGTTATGGTTTCCCTGTTTTGTAATTTCTTTTTAAGCTTTAATACTTCCAATTGTTCCTTGATGCATTTGATTTGTGTTTCATGAATCGAGATTTCTTTTTCCTTGATCAGAATCTCCATGTCGAGAGAATCCATTCCTGTCATGAAAAACATAGTTAGAGGTGCTAATTCTCTGGTTAAAGCATCAGCTAAACAATTTTTCTTTCCTGGTAAATGTTCTACATCGAATTTGTAGTAGTTAAACCATTGCTGCCACCTTATAAGTCTTCCTTGTTTATAGTCTCCTGCAATGTTAGTTCTTAAAAAATGTCCAAAATTTTTGTTATCAGTTCTAATAATAAATTTTGAACTTATTACATATATTGCAAATTTCTTAATAGCCTTTTTAACAGCCAAATATTCCTTTTCATTACTATGGTAATTTAGTTCAGGGCCTTGAAAAGATCCTGAAGTAAATCTGCAAAGATATTCATCTTTGTCATCAACTTTTGCTTTTAATACTGCTCCCCAATATTCATGTGAAACATCTGTTTCTATTATCTTTTTATCATCTAGTCCTGGATGATATAGAGTTGGTAAATTTTTTACTTGTGTCTTTACTTTATCCATGTATTTAGTATTTTCTTCAGTCCATTGCCAGACATAGTCTTTTTTAAGTTTTGCCTGTAATGGTTTTCTCATTTCTGCTAATTTCTTTATATATGCTTCCGCATATGTCAAACATCCTAGAAATCTTTGTAATTGATTTTTGTCTTTGATTATACTAGGAAAGTTTTGTATGTTGTTTAATATATGGGGTTGTAGATGATGTTTTCCGTCTTCTATTTCTAACCCTAAATATTTTATTTTCTGTTGAGCAATTACTGCTTTCTTTTCTGATAACACTATTCCTGATTTTCTGCATTCTTGCAAAATGTTAACAATGTCTAAATAGTGTTTTGGTAATTCATTACTGAATATTAAAATGTCATCTATATAAACACAACAGAAATTGTGATATTTTTTAAAGATATTATCCATATGTCTTTGGAAAATTCCTGGTGCTTGTTTGAGTCTAAATGGAACAACTGTCCATTGAAATTGTCCTTGAGGGCAACTAAATGCCATTAATTTCTGTGATTCACTATCAAGTCTTATTTGCCAAAATCCACTTTTGCAATCAAAACTTGAAAAATATTTCTTTCCTTTAATTAATGATAATAATTCTTCTTTCTTTGGTATGAAATAACCATCATCAATTGTTTCTTTATTTAAAGCCTTAAAATTTATTACCATTCTCTTTTTTTCTCTTCTTTTCTCAGCTTCTTTTTCTACTAAAAATGCTGGACTGGAATGTGGTGAATTACTGGGAATAATTACTTTTAATTCCAAAAGTTCTTGAATTTGTTTTTCAAATTCCTTTCTGTCTTCTTGGGTATAAATCATTGGTTTTACTCTTATAACCTTTGAGGGGTCTTTTAATTCTATTCTTGCTATTTCATTAGATCTGTTAATATTTGGATCTAAAGGATTTTCTGAACATACTGTTTTTAATAATTTTCTTATTCCTGTTAAGGCTTTGTCTTCTTGAATTTCATTTAGAAAGGGGTTTTGGTCAACCTCTATGTCTAAAGAAATATTTTCTAAATATAGTTTTTGTTTTTCTATATCCTCACCACGTTTTCGCTTTTTATGTTGTGACATAAAAGTTGGTGATGAAACTGTTAATGCTTTCCTAATTTTTGATACATAAATTGTTTCTCCATCTAAGGTGGTGATACTTATTTTGTCTAAGTATTGTGTAAATGGTTGATATAGGTTTAGAAAGTTATTTCCTAATAGAATATCAACTCTTGTTTCTTGTTGGTAAATTGTAGGTCTATGAAAGATTTCTCCTCCTATTGATACATTTGTATCTTTTAATACTTTATTTAAGTTTATTGTAGTATTGTTTGCTATTCTTACTACTAATTCCTTTGGAGATTGTTTCCAAAGTTCTTCTGGAAATACATATTTACTAGCTACACACATACTTGCACCTGTGTCAATATATGCATGTAAATGATAATTTTTATATCCTTTGAATTTTAATCCTATTTTTATATAGGTACTGTTTGGGTTTGTTATGCTTAATATTTCATCCATTATTCTGAATCATATTCAGAATCAGAATTATAGTCAGACGTTTCTGAGTCTGTTATTTCTTCTTCTGTTTCTTCTAATAGATAAATACTACATGTATCATCTATATCAGATTCCTCTATTGGTTCTAGTTCCATTCTAAAGGCTTCTTCTAATATTTTTGCTTTCTGTGAAAATTCCTTATTAAATTCTTTTTTATGTTGGAGCCTATTTGGGCATTCATTAGCATAATGTCCTTCCTCGTTACATATCCAACATCTACATCTTTTTTTTCCTGATGGGCAATAATTTTTCTTTTCAGGTGTATAATATCTTTTTCTTCTAAAAAATCTTTTCTTGTAAGGTTCTTTTTTATATCTTCTTTTATATTTTTGGAAATTTTGTTTTCTAAATTTATACTTCTTAAATCTTTTAAATTTCTTATGTCTTTTGTATTTATTATATGGTTTTATATTACAACCATATTTTTTCAGTGTTTTGAAGTCTCTTGAATCACAGCAGATTCTATCATTTCCTCTTATTTGTTTAAGTTCTTTTCTTTCTTGACACTTTATTATTATCCAATTCTTAAGTCCTCTTATTCTTGCTCCTAAGGTATCAGGTGTGATTTGTGTATTTCTATTGTTCCATTCTTCTGTCATGGTTTTGTATAATGTTCCAAGTAATTTTTTGTAAAACATTTCCTTATAAATTTCTTGGATAGATGGTGGTAATTTATGATAATACATTTCATATTCACAAATGAAAGAATCTATGTAATACATGTCACATATTTCCATATTTGTTAAGTGCCACTTAGCTTCTTCTATTTCATGTTCACTAGATTCTGTTATATTTCTTCCTTTATCTTCTCCTATAAATTCCTTATATATTTCATTTATTACTGTATCTAAATAATCTCTTCCTGTTGTAGCATTTCCTTGCATCAATAAATGTTGTTGTTCAGTTAGGTTTGAAAACCATATTTTTACATTTCCTGTCATTTTGTGAGCTACTAATACTTTACAAAGTGAAGGGTTTGTGTTTGTAGTTGATGATGTTTGTATAATTACACTCATTCCACTAGCCCATTCATCTAAGGCTTTTTTCCTGTCTCTTATACAATCTAAATCTAAAATATCTGTTTTATAGTTTTCATGTGGTTTGTATTCTGGTGGAATACTTCCTCTAGTACCCCAATGTAATCCTTCTTCCATCTTAGGTGGTTGTCTTCTTCTATATATAGGACTAGGCTCTTCTGGCCTATATCTATGTTATCTATGTGGATCAGATGTTTCTCCTATTTTTGGAATTGATCTTTCTTGATTTGTTCTAGGTATTAATACCGGTTCCATATTAATTCTTTGGGTTATATTTTCTTGTTCAGATTCATCTTCACTTATTACTGTCATATCATCTTCTTCTTTATTTATATAAGATTTTTCTTCATAATATTTTTCTAATTCTTTATCTGTTAATGTTAATAGACTGATTAACTTTCCTATATCCTTATTTTCAGGATTTATAAATTGTTCTTTTAAGCTTTTCCTGTATTTTATTAAATCCATTAGGTTGTTATTATTTGTCTAGATTCTTCTGCTTTTCTTTTTTCATTTTTAGGTATTAGAGCATTAGATCTTCTAGGGGGTTCATCTTTTAATCCTTTTAATGGATCAAATTTTAATCCATTTCCTCTTGGTATGTTATTAACATCTTTTCTTATTTCTATGATTTCTTTTTGTATTCTTAATTGTATTTCTTTTGATTCTTGTATGTTTTTATCCGTAGTGTCTATTTTTTCTGCTATAAGAATTAAGACTTTCATTATGGATATTTGATTGTTATTTATACTTGTTAAACTATTATTTCTTTCTAACCGTATTTCTAATAGTTTTTCTCTTATCATTATTATTTCATTGTATAAACTAAATCTTTTATTACTTCAATTTCTTCTTTTAATTATTCTATTTCTCTATTTCTTTTACTGACTTCTGCTTGGGTGTCGACAAATGTTATTTTTTGTACATTACTTCTTCTTGATGGTATCAAAGGTTTTTCTTTAATATCTAGGTTCCATTCATCAGGTACTTCATATTCTAATAATTTTTCTGGATTTTTTATTACTTGTCCTATGTCTTTAAAAATTTTATCTATTTCTATAAATTCATTTTGTCGGTATATCGAACTATTGTGGCTGTTTGTTAATGAATATCCTACAAGGTAATGAATTGAAAATGGATGGTTTCCATCTTTCATTAAATTTTCTCGTTCAAAGTCATAAGCTAGACTTAATACTTGATTTAGATTTTTATCATGTATACTAACAGCAAATCTAGGGTATGCTGTAAATTTTAATTTCTGATATCCTAGGTTTCCATTAATCATTCCTAGCAAAGCATCTTTTCTGTTTGTTATTCTATTGTCTAATAATGCTAATTTTATTGGTGTATCTATTCCTTCTCTGAAGTGTGCTTTTATTAAAATTTGTATTCCTCCTAAATGGATGTATCCAATTTTTTCTCTATCTTTTTCAGGAATTTTCGATAATTTTTTTATAATAGTTTCTTTATTAATTAATGATATATTAAATCTTCCTTTTGCATCTGCTATAGTTATGCTCATTTCTTTATTACTTATGCCATAATATATTATGTCTTTTCTTGAAAATAATTTTCTTATTTTTGAAAATGATTCTTCTCTGAATCCATCTTTTTCTTTTAAGTTTAGTTTTGATTTTTGAATTTCTTCAAATTTCTTTTTACTGAATATCATTTCTTGTGAAAAACATCCTGAAATGTCTTGTATTTCTATTTCCATTATTTCTTGTATTATTTCTTAATTTTCTATTATTTCTGACATTTTTATAAGATTTTACTGGTTTTTTATTATTGTTTTGTAAGGTATTACCTGTTTTTGTTTCGTAAGGTATTACCTGTTTTTGTTTCTTATGTAAGGGTAGGTTGTCCATTTCTATACTTTTATACAAATCTGCCCTCTTTTAAACTTTCTTAGTGGAAATGGCTATTTTAGACAAAATCTCATCTTCTTGCCCTCTGCACTTCTCTCAAACATAGCAACATCAATACCACTATATCAGGTCGTCGACCACCACATAAACCAAACTCCATCGCGAGAAAACCCAACCCCACTCGTCCTCACAGAACTCATAACCACGAACCATCTCAGACCGCGGGCATAAAATCCCAAAGCTAGCCACTGTTGAAATAACCCAAACTATCAAAAACCCATAACCCAAAGCAAGCCACCCTCCCCACTGCGAACTCTCTCTCCCACTTCGACTTACGTTCCAGAGTTGGGTGTTTGTCGCTTAGAAAAGAACCCAAATTTTCTAACGAAATTGCATATAGGAGGCGATTTTGGTCAGAGTCGAGTTTTTTTGCGTGCTTCAGTGCTTGTTTTTGTTTTACGATGGGGTGAGGCCGACATGGGGTTTGGGCTGTTTTGTGGTGGTTAACCTCGGTACGCTAGTTTCATGGTGGCTGGCTGTCTTGGTTGTTGCCTGAGTTGGAGAGGGAGGTGGGTGTCAGAATGTTTTGTGTTCTGAGTTAAAAAACTTTTGTCACTTTGGGCAGGAGCTGATCAAATTGGGAGAGGGGGAGATAGGGTGGTGTTGTGTATTTTTTCGTTTTATTTTAATGAACTTATGATTGAAATAACATAAATTCCCTCAAAAGTTTGTCACATGGCAAAAATATGACCCATTCTGTCTACTAAATCTAACGAAAATGCTTAATTGATATACAATAGAAAATATAAAGTATTAAATTAATAAATGAAAAAAAACATAAAGCTGTAAATGAAAAATGTTAGAATATAGGCTAGGCATCCTTGATGAACAGACACTACACTAAACAAAGAACGAGAAGTCACCATGACATACCTAAGACCATCAGAATTGGAAAAATACGAAGTGATTGTATAAAGAGAACTAAAACAGACCGTATGTACGAAGTGGCAGTCGAACGTCCTACAGAACAAGAGACCCCATGCCGGTGAAGTGATCTAAACATCGTCTTCGTTGCCTGAGCATAAATGGACTTCGTACACACTGATCATATGACCTCGTATTTACGAAGTCATTAAGTGTTGCACGATCTAAATTACGTGACGTCGTATGTACGAAGTGGAACATCATCCTAATATATATGTATCGAAACGCTTCCATAAAGGTGTGCGGCAGATTACAAACCACTGATATAAACTCCTTCAGATCGCATGCTGATATCAACACTTACGAAGGAGCATAGTATGACATCACTTCATAAGTACGATCTAATGTAGAGCTCCGCATCGGATAACATCGTACATACGATGTTATTTACATTGGCTGACCACAAGACATCGTACAAACGAGGTAAATCACCCATCCTCTGACTCCACACACACGTCACAGGTCATACGTCATTTCAAGAAGGGACAGTCTGCATAAACGTCCAATCTAATTGACATATCGCAGGATGTCAGACTTTGTCTCATTAAGACAGCTGTAAATTGTAAATACCTATATATATGTAATAATAGTCTCAATAGAGGGGAGGATTTTCAAAATCAAGAGAGAGAGTTCTAGTGATTCCTAGTGTGAGAAATTCTTAAAAATAATTGGCACCCACCGTAGGGTTTCAAGCTTTTTAGCTCTTGTTATTTTCGTTTGAGACCTTAAAATTAGTTTATAACTAAGAGAATTAGATCACCCTTTGAGAATCAGTTCACCAGTTATACCTCATCATGACGGGACTTAATCCCAACAATCCACTATTGCAAGACCAAATGCCCAGCGTTTTGAATGAAAGTTTAGGTCGTATTAAGGAACCCATCCAAATTAATGATCAAATAACTCATGTTTTATCTGAAGAGCAGTCTGGCTCTACTGAACCACCAGGTCGTCTCAATCAAGAAGATAACACCCTGCTGTTGATTTTACAACAACAATTGTTGGAGTTGCAGTGAGCCTTTTTACAAAGTCAAGAAGACAACCAAAAGCTGAGAAATCATTTAGCGAATACTTGCAACCCTAGATTGGATCTCCAGGAACAAGAGTTACATCATGATGCTGAGAGCTCTCACAGAGTGTGGAATCCACTTCCCCATCAAGCTTCAATTCCTCGAGAAATCATCCCATCTATAAATCCTGGCATTCCTCGTCCAAATTCACAGACAGACCAAGAATGGGAAGAACGGATGAAGAAAATGGAAGAGCGGATTAAGCAGCAGGGAACTGGACGAACTCAGTACGATATTGATAAAGTTTGTGATCAATTGAATGTCTCTCCTTTTTTTGATCATATTGAATACACTGTGCCGCCCCAGAAATTCTCTTCTCCCTGGTGTCCAGCCTATAGAGGGACCAAAGATCCAGTCTCTCATGTCATGCAGTTTAAGACTATAATGGGACCAGTTTGCCTTCCCGTTGAGAAAAAGGATGCAATGATGTGTAAAATTTTTGTGTCTACCTTACAAGATTCTGCTCAAAAGTGGTTCAATGGTCTGATTCCAAGGAGCGTCACGAGTTTTGGGGAATTTGTAAAGACATTCATCACCAATTACGCAAGTAACAAGCCTATCAGGAAAGAAGCTCATCACCTCTTCACGATAGTACAAGAACCATCAGAAACAATTGAAGCCTATCTCAAACGTTTTAAAATTGAAAAACTTGAGATCATGGATTGTCCTGAATCCTTGGCAATAGAGGCCTTCCGAATGGGAATTAAAAGAAGTTTCGTGCTTTTCATTGAATTGACAAAAATCACTCCAAGGTCATTGGAAGCAGTATATGATGAAGCCCATAAGTTTGTAAACGTGGAAAGAGAAATGACCTCAACAAAATCATCCACCACGAAAGCCAGAAATGAAGAAAAACACTTGTCTGATAGAAAGTTCAATACGAAGAGACCATATCAAGGGATCAAACCATACTCTGCGAGGTTTCGACCCAGTGATGCATCACCACAGCATACCCAAACTTGGGGAAGATCTTTATCTCCTTTTAGAGGACCGCCTCTTCGTGTTTCAGTAAGTGAAGCGGTTCGTCACATGGAGAAAACTCAACAAGTTCGTTGGCCAGCTCAAATGAAGGCAGTCCAACGTAACCCCAATAAATACTGTGCTTTTCATAAGGACACAAGACATTGGACACATGATTGTCGACACCTGAAGTGGGAGATTGAGCAGCTTTTATCTAAAGGACTGTTGCGTGAATTGGTGGAAGATGGTGTAACAGGACCCAGTAGAGAACGAAAAAATTCTAATTCAGAATTTTCGCATAACCTCCCTACCAGAAATGATCCCCCTAAACAAGGACAATCAGCTCATGTGAGAGTCATACACACTATTCATGGAGGTCCAACTATGGCAGGTTTCTCACATAACTCAAGGAAAAGATATGCTAAAGAGGTGCGTGAGGTGAACAGACCAGCTTATTCAGTAAGAGAATCAGGCATCGTCTATCCAATAAGTTTTGAAGAAAGGGAAGCACCACCCCCACACGATGATCCCTTATCAATAACTGTGAAGATCGCTCATTGTGAAGTCAGAAGGGTTTTAGTAGACAATGGTAGCTCATCGGATCTGTTGTATCTCACCACACTCTTATATATGGGAATCAATCCCAATGAAATTACTCGCAAGGAAATGCCCCTGGTAGGATTCAATGGCAGCACAACTGATAAATGTCTAAAATTGCATTACTTACATATATTTTCATAGACATTTATACATAGTATTTTGTTAATTAAGCTATCTTATGCACCAATTAAGAAGTCTCATCACATTATTTTAATTAAATATATCTATATGAATAAATGTTGATTTAATATGATATGAGAGACTTATATTTATTATGAATGAATTTAGGTGCATTCAACTTGATGTGTATTGACCATTCAAGCAACTTGCATGAAAAATGCGTTTTCAGCCACCACTGCACATGGTTCAGTAAAATACTCATATCTTGAGTTATAGATGTTGAAATGATCTGATTCAAGTTGCGTTGTAACAATAACTTAATTATCTACAATTTTCATGTTGACCATGTTGACCAAATCGGAGTGTAGAAAAGCAGGCAATGGCCGACATTAAGATGCTTAATTGAATCATTACAACTCCATCACTGCACATGGTTCAGTAAAATAATCATATCTTGAGCTCTAGATGTTGGAATGATATGATTCAAAATGCGTTGTAAAGCTAACTTGATGCTCTACAATGTTCATGTTGACCATATTGTCCAGTTCGGAGTACAAAAAGCAGAAAATGGCCGACATGGAGATGCTTAATTGAATCATTAGCCCACAATGACAACTCACATTCACACTAGCATATGCTCGTTTTTATTGCCTATAAAAGGAAGGCATTTACACAACAAATGGGAGGAGGGAAGCTAGAATTTGAGAGTTTCATATTGTCTTGTTCATTTTTAGTTTTATTGTGTGTAATTTACAATATGTCTTGCTAGAACCTTAGCTAGAGCTAAGGGTGATACTTTGATAAATTTGTAATGTTGTTCTTCATTTCTTCTTTTGTTCTTCAATGAAATCCTTCAATTAATTAAATCATATGTACTAAAATTGTATTTGGTTTGTTTGAGACTTTGATTCATTGTTAACATTGTGCATGGTACATTGAATGCTTAGACTATCTCAACATTTCAAGTTCATAGGTTTTATTACATATTATAGTTAAGAATGGGTTATCTTTTTAATATAGTCATGTAATAACCTCTCCATCTTCCAATTAAGATCACTTCCTAGATGATTCTTAATTGAGTTATATTGTGAATGGAGAACATTAATTACAAGTTTGTCAAAGAGGATCCTAGAAGCTCTAGTGCTTTCGTTTACTGAAACTTTGTTTATTGTCAAATAATTAACATTGCATATTTCTATTGATCTAATACAGTTCCTTCCAATTCCTTGAGGATCGACACTCGGACTCCCGAGTTTTATTACTTGAGACAACCTACACTTGGGTATTGCAATCTTTTAGTTGTAGCAACAACCATGTCAATAAGAACAATACGATTGCCTGTCTCAGTTGTCGGTTCCATCATTTTTACAAATTTTGTTGTACTCAACACTCCAACTTCCTACAATGTTATATTAGGACGAAGTTGGTTACATAAAATGAAGGCAGTCCCTTCCACATATCATCAACTGTTGAAATACCCCACTCAAGAGGGAATTAAGGAAATAAGAGGGGAACAAGAAAGAGCTAGGAGTTGTTATCACTCCACTATGAAGAATGCCGAAGCTCAATAGCAATCAAAGTTTAGCTTACCTTGCAAAAACAAGAAGTTAGAAGGCCCAAATGTTACTAAAACAATCTTGATGGCCTTATCAGATGACTATGAACTCATACCCCTGGGAGATAAAGAAGAAACAAAATTCTTAAGGGTCAATGCATCACTTCCCGATAAAGTACGAAATTCTATAATTACATTTCTCAAGGAAAATGTAGATATCTTTGCATGGAAACCGGAGGACATGCCAGGAATAAGCCCTGAAGTTATTCAACACAAGTTAAACATTGATCATACTAAGGCTCCAGTACAACAAAAGAAAAGGAAGTTCGCGCGAGAAAAAAACATGATTATAAAAAAACAAGTCGACTCCCTTAAAAAGGTCCATTGGGTCCGCGAAATAGATTATCCTACGTGGTTGTCAAACGTGGTATTGGTTAAAAAGGCAGGAGGAGAACCTTGCATGTGTGTAGATTTCACGGACGTCAATGCAACGACCCCTAAGGACTGTTTTCCACTTCCAAGCATTGATCAATTAGTAGATGCAACAGTTGGTTACGAGATTATGAGTTTCATGGATGCATACTCAGGATATCATCAGATTCAAATGGCGCCTCAAGATGAAGAAAAAACAGCCTTCATCACTGAGGAAGGGACCTTTTGTTATACAAGGATGCTATTTGGTCTGAAGAATGCTAGCGCAACATACCAGAGAATGGTTAACAAGATGTTTGAACAACAGCTCGGTAAGAGTATGGAGGTCTATGTCGATGACATGGTAGTCAAGACAAGGGATATAGAGGATCACATCACAAATCTTCAAGAAGCTTTTTCGATCATTCGTCTATATAACATGAAACTAAACCCCAAGAAATGTGTTTTTGGTGTGTCATCTGGAAAATTTTTAGGATATTTAGTATCAATCCGCGGTATTGAAGCTAATCCTGATAAGATTAAAGCATTAGTCAACATGCGATCTCCACAATGTGTTAAAGAAGTTCAACAGTTGAATGGCCGAATTACGGCTCTCAATCGATTCATATCTAAGAGCACGGAAAAATGTCTCCCCTTTTTCCAACTCTTGAAAAATAACACTAATTATAAGTGGGACAAAGACTGTGAAGATGCTTTTCAAACTATCAAACAATACCTGGGGCAACCTCCCATCCTAGTCAGTCCTTTTACTCGAGAAACCCTATATTTGTACATAGCTGTTGCAGCCAGAGCGGTGAGTGCGTTTCTTATGGTTGATCGAGATCGCATACAACGACCCATTTATTATGTCAGTCAAGCATTGACAGGAGCTCAACAACGATACCCCGATCTGGATAAAGCTGCTTTCACTCTAAGGATGGCAGCAAGAAAACTGTGCCATTACTTTAGTGGACATGTTGTCATTGTTATCACTTCATATCCTTTGAAAAAGGTACTGGGAAAAATTGAAATATTTGGAAGACTATCGCAAATTGCCATCGAATTGAGTGAATTCGAGATCCAGTACCAATCACCCACGGCAATTAAAGGACAAGCAGTCGCAGAGTTTGTGGCTGAATGGTCGGAGATACCACAGGAGATGGAATTTGCAACAATGGAAAAAACCCCATCCTCATTATGGAAGGTCCACGTTGACGGAGCAAGTAATTCCAAAGGAGCAGGCGTCGGAATTGTCATTCTTACACCAGATGGAGGTATGATCGAACAATGTATTCGATTAAACTTTCAAGTAACCAACAATGTCGCTGAGTATGAAGCAGTACTTTTGGCAGTACAACAATTGAACATGAGCAGTGATTCTCAATTAATTGTGAATCAAATTAATAACATTTTTGATGCTAAAGAAGAAAGAATGGTGCAGTATTTGGAATTAGTTTGGGTGGAACTTTCTAAAATAGAAGATTTTGTTCTGATTCAAGTACCACGCAGCAATAACAATCATGCTGACTCTTTAGCCAGTTTGGCCTCAATTGTAGCGGCCTACATGAAGAGAACAATCCCTGTCACGTGCCTTACTCTGCCAAGCATATCCTCCGGGAAAAAAGGAAAGGATGAAAGTTTGATGATTGCACACAATGAGGAAGAAACATGGATTACTCCTTATGAAAGATATTTAAGTCAAGGGATTCTACCTCAAGACAAAGAAGAAGCACGCAAACTGAAAACTAAGTCTCAAAGTTACGTACTGTATGAGAACTCTCTGTTTCGAAAGAATAATGGGGGTCCTTGGTTGGAGTGCTTGAAAGGCGCTGAAGCCCAATTAGTTATTGCCGAATTACATGAAGGACATTGTGGAGCCCACTTAGGAGGAATAACTTTGGCACAAAGAATCATGCGTCAAGGTTATTACTGGCCAACTTTGCGCAAAGATTGTATGGTCTATTCCCAACAATGCGATCGTTGCCAAAAATATGCCAATTTGACACATCAACCAACAAGAGAATTGAAGTCGATCGTTAGTCCGTGGCCTTTTCAAAAATGGGGGCTTGACATTGTAGGCCCTCTGTCGGTTGCTCTGGCTCAAAGGAAGTTTCTAATTGTAGCCACCGATTATTTCTCAAAATGGGTCGAAGCAGAACCACTAGCAAGAATTCAAGAAAAAGATGTCATTCGTTTCATTTGGAAAAACATCGTGTGTCGCTTCGGTTTGCCAAGAGAACTGGTCACAGATAATGGAAAACAATTCACAGGTCAAAAGGTCGTCGCCTTTTGTAAAGAGTTACAGATTAAGCTCTCCCATTCTACTTCGTACCGACCGCAAGCAAATGGCCAAGCTGAATCTTCAAATAAAATTCTAATCAACATCCTAAAGAAAAGATTAGAAGGAGCCAAAGGAAAGTGGGTTGATGAATTATCTGGCGTATTATGGGCAACACGAACCACCCCAAGATCGGCCACGGGACAAACTCCATTTTCTTTGGTATATGGTACAGAAGCAGTCATACCATCGGAACTGCAAGAACCAACATTGCGGTCAAAGTTGTCACATGAAGATCATGATGATCTAAAAAGAATAGATCTCACACTATCTGAAGAATTGAGAGAATCAGCGCTAATCAAAATTGAAGCTCAGAAAATACTGATTCAGAGAACTTACAACAAGAATGTTAAAACCAAAATTTTTAGTGTCGGGCAATGGGTGTTGCGCAAAGTTGTTAGGAATAAAATAAATGCTGAACATGGAAAGTTTGCAGCCACCTGGGAAGGACCGTACGAAGTCATTGATGTTACTCCAGGAGGAGCCTATCACATCCAATCAAGAGGAGGAAAATCGGAACCTTTAAGTTGGAACGCTGATCAACTTAAATTATCTTATTTCTAAGCAAGGTACCTCCCGTGTCAAACATTGTAAATTTTCACTGGACTACTATTGTATAAATATGTATTTGTGATTTCGAATGTACAGGAGGATTACCTTACTATCTTTTCAAGATTGATATCGCGTGTTACATCGCGAAGAGTTCCCAAATGGAGAACCTATTCCTAGAGGATCAACATAATGACGACAGACTCAGATCGGTCATTTGTCCCTCATCACGAATAAAATAACGTGATATCGCGTGTTACATCGCGAAGAGTTCCCAAATGGAGAACCTATTCCTAGAGGATCAACATAATGACGACAGACTCAGATCGGTCATTTGTCCCTCATCACGAATAAAATAACGTGATATTGTGTGATACATTGTGAAGAGTTCCCAAATGGGGAACTTGTTCCTAGAAGATCAATATCATGGCGATAAATTATTATGAATAAACAAGATACGATTATGACAAACTCAAACATAATTTCTCCATAAAAACACATTTATAAATAGGAAAAAATATCAGGGACATAAAAGTTGGAATGTTTTATTACAAAAATTACAGTTTTGGATCATTAACATTAGATAATGATTGACGATACAAATCTTTCCAATATTCCACCTCTTGAGATAGTTTTTCCTTATCTTTTTCAAGAACAACATTCTTTTGTTTTAAAGTATTACACTCATCTAGTATTTGATTCTTCGATACAATCAGCTCCTGATTTTCTACAAACATCGTATCTTTCGCTTGACGCAGTTTTTCCACATCTTCTACTACCTCATTAAACTCTTTAGCAGTCTCGTGGTATAAAAGCATTCTCTTGTCATAATCCTCTTTCAGTGCTAAAGCTGATTCATATAAGTTTGACGCCTCTCTCTCGCTGTCATGTGTCAAAGATATAGCCTAAAAAAAAAAAATTATTATTATTATGATGTGCGATGTACGATGTCAAAATGCTTGCGATGTACGATGTATGATGTACGATGTATGATGTGCGATGTACGATTTACGATGTACGATGTACGATGCATGATGTATGATGTATAATGTACGATGCGATATATGTATACACACACGATCTGCAAAAATTGCTACCCTCACCTCTAACACACGATGACTCGCCATATGCCATAAAGCACCGGTTTCTCTTTGCTTCCTTTCAGCAATTGCCACACGATCTTCGTTATGACCTAAATGGTGGTACAGGTCATCTTGTGCAGATATGTTCCCAAACATTCCAGTCTCAAAAAGTTTTGGGAGATGTGTATCTTGACACACTAGACAAGGAACTTCGTCATCGTCTGATTCCGAGGACATCACGAACGTAGGGTGATCACCAATTTGGCTATCCTCTTTGAGATCAGAGTTCATAGGTTCGTAGGCACGTTTCAATACGAAGTCTTTTTCCCCATCGTTCGAGCTCTCCTTTTCAAAGGACATAAGGATGTCCCCGACATCGATTTGAGAAAAATCCATTTCTCAAATCAAGCCTAGGTGACCTTAAAAACTCAAAGATACGACCTGTTTATCTCACCCTAGAGCTGAAATTCCCTCAAAGACCTTCAGCTAAAAACTACTCTCCAAGTGACTTGTTTCACTAATGGAAATGATATTAACCAACCCCTTGTTCTATATATAGGGGTATTACGTATTTAACTATTTAAATTATTTATAAAATAATAAACGCATCATCAAAATTCCAAAATTAATCCCTTTCATTTAATTTTCCTTAAAAAAACAAATTGCTTACATTGTTTTCAACTAAAAAGAGATTACAAAAATTTATCTCTACATGAGATACAATTAAAGATAAAACGATTCAGATCTACGAACTTCATTTCTGGGGAGACGATGCCACGGTTTCATCGTGAATATCTTCTTGTGCCCCAGTCACACTCCGTATTGGGGAATTGGCCTTTTCCTTTGTAGGTTGAGACGAGCTTCCACCTTGCATAGCTCGTACCAAGCTTGAAAAGGCACTAGACAAGTTCAACCTCGAGGCTTGGGTTTTTAAGTTGGACATCAACCACGACACCCCTTCACGGTAGCCCCGTACGCAGTCTTCTTCCAGTTTGACCACTAAATCACGAAGTGAATTCACCTCAGCACGAAGAAGGTTCACTTTGTCTTGAAGCTTCGTCGTCTCTTCCCTTGAAACTTTGAATTCTTCCTCAGCCTTATCAGCTCGTGCTGTTTGTTCCATAGCCGCATTCCCAGCTATCCTTATCTTCTCAACACGATCTAAAAGCTCAGTCCCAAGGTTGTTTATCTTCAGACGAAGACGACCTATTGTAGCATCTTTCTTATTAATAGCCTGCTCGTACTCTGCCTCTTGAGTCCTCTAACGATAAGCTCGGTTCGTGATCTCCCCCTCATGGATGATTGATAAAGCCTGCAGAATTAAAATATTAAGATATGTACTTTCCCACCACATTTATTTTTCAATCTTAATAAAATAAAAATAAAAATTAAAAACACTACATCATACTAAAGTATCACCTCGAGTAATCTTTGCGCAATCATCTCCCCGTGGGTCAATCCTTCCTCTTTACAAGCTGCTTGAACATGAGCTCGTTCTCCAGCGCTACCAAAATGTTGGTAGAGGTCAAGTTGTAGATCCCTTTTTCCAAAAATCCCCTCCTTGAAATATGTCACTGGGGTGCTTACGTGCTTGACATCCTTCAAGTAAATATCGCTGAGTTCCACTAACTCAGGATCGAGAACACGAACTGGCAAAGTGCGTTCACCAGAGTGAATGGCTTTCATTTTTCTTTTCTTCGATGGCTGAGGGTCGGACTTCGTGTGAGACGAACTAGGCTCGAAAGGATGTTCAGTCACCCCTGTTGAGGGTCTCGTAAGGTCGTCCTCTGCCTCAGCTGGTACCTCAACGTGTGAAGGATCTGGTAAACCCTTCTCCACGTCAGCATCTGCTAGTAAATCCGAACAGTCGACTCCAGAGTAATCCATATCTGCAAAATACAAAATCACTATTAGCATTATAAGATTGAAGGTCATAGAAACTACCTCGTCCAGCACAAAAACACACGACCTTTTCGTCGTATCGCTACACTCTTCCAGACCCCTGTTGCCCACATTTTTTCTGGCATCAATATACTTCTGAAAGAAAAGTACTCAGAATTCTTCACTTTGAGACTTCGGATTATATCTTTTTCTTCAGACGTCAGCCTGTAAAGCACCTCATCCCCCTTTGGAAGATCATTGATGAAATTGTGATTCCATTTAGCTCGGACTGTACGACCCTTATCTGACTCCCACAAATCACCCCGTATGAAGAAGTATTTATCTTTCCACGAGTGTTGGCTATCAGGTAGGTTCAAAACAAGCCCCTTCTGTTGGATGGGCGATATATACGATCTCCCAATGTCCTTCCCATTTTTCTTCACAGTGTACATCAAACGAATTACTCTCTCTTCGATTTCGATGTTCAACTCCCCACTAAGAACGGCGAGACATAACAAAATTCTCCAGCCATTGGGATTCAGTTGAGCCAGACTGATGTCGTACATACCCAGAAATCTGGTAATAATATGAGGTGCAGGAAACCGGAGTCCAATCTTCAGAGCTTCCTCATGGAGCACGTACCACCCCTCTGGAGGATCGTCGTTATCACGCAATTGAGAAGGTACAAGTTGTAAATCGACCTCGGGAGCAAGCTGGTACGAAGACCTTATCCTATCTAGATCGGACACCACGAACCTGTTTGGTAGCTTTGAGATCGTGTCCCTACAATTCTTTGTTTGGCCTTGGACTTTCTCTGTAAATTTTGTACTAGACTTTTTCTTTCTTGGCTCTTGGATTCCTACAGTGGGAATATGAATTTTTGCTAGAAGGCCAGACGAGGACGAACCAATTTTTTCCAATGTTTGGATAGGTTTACCAGCCACAGGAAGAGCCAAAACACTTTCCTTTTGTGGGATTGTCAGTTCAGAAACTCCACCCCTAGATGGAATATCTTTTGGTTTTGAACTCTGGCCTTTTGATGCCGAAGCTATACGATCTGTAGGAATAACAACTTTCGCATGCTGTCCTGTCCGATCCGTACTGATTTTAAAGGTTATTTTCCTACCCTTTTCTGGTCCGGCTACCTTGTGTGACGGCCCGACACTTTCAGGATGATCTAAAGGTGTATTATCTTTCGTGGGATCCACTTCGGATCGTACTCTCTCTTCACTCGAAGTCATAATTCAAAGAAGTGTAGAAAAACAAACTAAAAACGAGAAAAAAGTCTAAAATCGAACTAAAATTACCTGTAAAAGTCCAATGATTGAAGAAACTCCTTCCAAACTGAACTAATTTGCTAAGAAAAGACGACCTTGTTTCCCAAAATTCACGAACTAATTTTCTTTTCTGGCACACTCACGAAGTTAATCTCCAAGTGTACGACCTAATTCTCTCTGCTTGAGATTCCTTTGAAAAAACTCTTGTTTGAAGTAGCTCAAATAAAACATGGCCCTTTTATAAACCTTATAATTTGAAACGTTGCAACCTCGGGAAGTGGAAGAGACTAATAAAAAGACACAAATAAAAACGGAAGAAACACCATTTAAAATCAATAAAATATTTATTACGGTATAAAACTATGATTACAAAAAGGTTAAAGAGACAAATATTGATGATGAAAAATACATTCTTTCACTTCGTCGCGAAGTTCAAGAATGGGGGACTTGATGTTAGAATATAGGCTAGGCATCCTTGATGAACAGACACTACACTAAACAAAGAACGAGAAGTCACCATGACATACCTAAGACCATCAGAATTGGAAAAATACGAAGTGATTGTATAAGGAGAACTAAAACAGACCGTATGTACGAAGTGGCAGTTGAGCGTCCTACAGAACAAGAGACCCCGTGCCGGTGAAGTGATCTAAACATCGTCTTCGTTGCCCGAGCATAAATGGACTTCGTACACACTGATCATATGACCTCGTATTTATGAAGTCATCAAGTGCTGCACGATCTAAATTACGTGACGTCGTATGTACGAAGTGGAACATCATCCTAATATATATGTATCGAAACGCTTCCATAAAGGTGTGCGGCAGATTACAAACCCCTGATATAAACTCCTTCAGATCGCGTGCTGATATCGACACTTACGAAGGAGCATAGTATGACATCACTTCATAAGTATGATCTGATGTAGAGCTCCGCATCAGATAACATCGTACATACGATGTTACTTACATTGGCTGACCACAAGACATCGTACAAACGAGGTAAATCACCCACCCTCTGACTCCACACACGCGTCACAGGTCATACGTCATTTCAAGAAGGGACAGTCTGCATAAACGTCCAATCTAATTGACATATCGCAGGATGTCAGACTTTGTCTCATTAATACAGCTGTAAATTGTAAATACCTATATGTATGTAATAATAGTCTCAATAGAGGGGAGGATTTTCAAAATCAAGAGAGAGAGTTCTAGTGATTCCTAATGTGAGAAATTCTTAAAAACAGAAAATAAATTAAAATGTTTATGAAATGAAACATTTACCTATTAATTAAATATGCTACAAACGACGTGACATATACAATAACGTCTGCTTGGTTGATTAAATTTGTTTCTTAGTTTTTGTTTCTTATTACTTTAATTTGAAAGACAAGCTTTCTTTAGTCATGACTTTAACAAGTTGAGAGGAAATCCAAGTACAACCGTACAAGTTTAGTTGGTAGTCTCTATCTTCCAATTTATTATTTGTTTGTTGTCATACTAGATTCTTAAACCAACTTGATATCATAGTTTGACATAGAAAATGCCGTCTTATCCTTTTTGTTTTTCCTTGTGCATCATAGTCATCGCCTTACCTGTTCACCGTACAGTCATGAACAAATCCAGCCGTATACGATTAGGAAAATAATAAATAAAAAGGGGTAAACTTTTATCCAAAAAAAAAAAAAAATCGTATTACTCAAGAAACGTATTTTGTAGCATCGGCTTAGTAACTTAATGTCATAAGCTTTTAGTTACAAAGTGAAGATAACAAGTTTTAATTCTACTTGAGAATAAAAAGTCCTTCTAGCCCCCAAAAAATAAAAATTATTTTGTAGCAAACAATTCAAGTAACCTAAGTTTAGTTTTAATAATTTTGATTTTTAATTTTTTTCAAGTGTTCTTTTAATCAAATATTTGATAATTTTAGGAAATTTTTTTGGTTTATGTGGTAAAACTCTTAATCTTTCCACCAAAAACCCAAGTTCGAATTTCATCTAGATGTGTGAGTATATTTTCTCTTTATTAATAAAAAAGAAAGGAATTTTAGAGCCTATTTTTTATTTATAAAAAAAGTATTTGATAATTTCATATTTTGATTTTCACTTTTTAAGATATAACTTACAAAATTTGAAAAATCTTTAATTTTTTTCTTTTTAGAATAAATAATGGTCTTTATTTAATTTAACTTTAGCTGCTACATCGTTTACAAGGACTTTCGGATGCCAACTCAGCTTGGATTCATTCCAGATAACAAAATCTTCACAACTAAGACCAAACTCGCCTAAAGAATAGGCAACAAAATTGACCATCTTAAGATAATAAAAAATAGAGAAAAAATTGGTTAAGGAGGCTTTTCTAGTTGCAATTGCACCCATGACCACACCCAAGTGATTATAGACAACACCATTGAGACCTACCAACCCAGCCTACACTGCAATAGCAGCATCCACATTGATTTTTATGCATTCCATCAGTGGAGATCACTTACAAAATCTGAGAAATCTTTAATTCTTTTAATAATAAAGAAGGATCTTTATATTTAACTTATAAGTACTACATCATTTGCAAGAACTTCTCAAAGCCAAGTCGGCTCAGATTCAATCCAAGTAAAGCCATCCTCAAAACAAAGACCAAACTTGTCTAAAGAATGGGCAAAATAATTGACCGTCCTAGGACAATAGGAAATAGAGAAAAAATTAGTCAAATAAATTAAATGTTGAATATCCTCTACAATAGCTCCTTTGGCTAATAGCAATCAACCTTTGTTTCTAATCAGTTGCATCGCTTCTAGAAAGTCAGATTCCAAAATCACTCGTCCAAAGCCACAATCCAAACTAAAATGGAGACCATACCATATTTCCCATAATCCACGGCACTTGGTGCCACTAAGAAGGCTTTTCTAGTCGTGATTGCACCCATCACCGCCCCAAGTAGATTGCACTCATCATCACCCGAATTTTCCATTGGTAATTATTTTTTGCCATCTCATCCAATAGAGTAAAGGCTTTATCCTCAATCTTACTCATTAAGGCCCCACCTGCTGCTGCATCTATCATTGTCCTTTGTTGGCCCATTAACCCATTGTAGAATATTTGAACTTGAAGCCAAGTGGGTAGATTATGATATGGGCATCTTCTACGCAACTCCTTGAAGCATTCCCAAGTTTCACAAAATGATTCTCCATCAAGCTGCTAAGAAGATATAATGTCATTTTGGAGCTTTACAGTCTTTGATGGTGGGAAATACTTAGAAACTTTTGAGCCAATTGATTCTAAGTACTTATTAACCCAGTTGGTAGTGATTGTAACTAAGCCTTAGCCTTATCCCTCAATGAGAAAGGAAAAAGACGAAGGTAGATTGCATCGTTCGAGACACCCTTCATCTTGAATGTGTCACATATTTCAAAGAATGAAGCTAAATGTAGATTGAGATTGTCACTAATTGACCCTCCAAGCTGGTTTGCTTGCACCATTTGTATGACGCTCAGTTTAAGCTCAAAGTTATTACCATTGATACTTGACATAGCTATTGAAGATTGGGCTTCATTTACTTAGGGGATTGCATAATCTCGTAAAGATTTGGGAGAAACCAAAATTTATTGATCCCTGTATTCTGCCATATCCCTAGCTTGTTATGTTAACTGTTCCCTTCTCAGTTGACATACAGTTCTTTCAACTTCAGGATCTAAAGGGAGCAAGTTTTAACATGTCAATCTGGGAATATAACAAAAAAACTAAAGCAAAAAATCAAAAGTTCAAATTAGTAATACTAATATCCTAATTTGATATCCATTACCAATTATAATTTTTTCCTAGCAACGGTGCCAAAAACTTGACCATGCAAAACTGCAAGTATACGGGACGTGTACAAGTGATAAATATTTAAAGATAGAGTGTCGAACCTATAGAAAAAAAGTATAATTAATAGTAAGGTACCAATTTGAATATTACTACTACTATTTGGACAATAAGAGATAAAAGCTAGAATTAAGAAATTAAAGTAAACGCAGCAAAGAACTATATGTGAGAAATATAACTTAGGTAGTCATTAATCTCCCAATCTCTTAAACATAAGCATATGAATCCCTAAATTTTTCCCCAAATAATTAACAACAAATTATATAATTAATTGAATACAACCGATACATGCATTCCTCTCTCAAGTAAACTGCATACAATATAATAACCTAACTTAATCACGCTCTCATGTTAATCAGATTAAATCATTACTCATGAAGAACATCAATTATGAATCACATACATACGAATCGTACCTCTCAACTTAGAAACTATATATGCTATTTGATCAAAACAAACACGTAAATACTTCTTTCAAAGCTACCTATATTCCTCTATGGATTAATTAACAAATCAATTAGATCAAATAATGTAATTGAAATTGCAAATAAAAGAGGGGAGAGAATTTAGTTCATTACATGTTAGAAAATTGGGTTCATCAAACCCCAAATTAATAGAAAACTAGCTAGACCATGTTCATTAAATCCAAATTTACAATTGAAGAAAACATTGAAATTCTTAGAAGAAAAGAAATAACACACTCAATCTCTTGATGAATATTACCCAATCTTCTATGCTTCTACTCTTGATCTTGTTCTTCAAATTATTCTACAAAAATTTTCATTACAATCTCTACTAGACTTTGGTTCTTTAAAAGTTAATTACAATTGAACTAATTCTCAATTTTATATATTTTTCTTTTTGTAATTCTATATAATTCTCTCTAGAATTTTGTATATACATTTATTACTCTTGCAATGCATTTATAAGCACAAACAAAACCTATGTGGTCTAAAAATTACACAAACTCTATGCGGTCCACGGCTCAAATAATCCACCATCGTGACTCAAGTTGAATTCTGGGAATTGAATTGTAACCTGAAAGGTCACTGTTGCACAATTTGATTTAAGAAGGTCAAGCTGCGGCGCCAATAGGACTGGGCCGGGACGCGAGTGCTTGCGTTGTACCACACGTGCTGTGTCATGTGATGAAAATATTTATCATTTAAGCATAAAATACTTGAAATACATCAAAACAAACCCTGTAACTCCGAAAAAAAATAATTGTGTGATAATTCAATAAAATGAACATAATTAAGTCCTAAACCCTTAATTTAATCTCAAATAATCATAGGATAATCGCGTATTTCATACGCGTATCAATAGGACTAGAAATGGGTTCAAGTAGTATACCCAACACAATTTTTGCCTCCTCAACATAAAACACATCACGCATAAAAGCAATCCAACACAATCGTTTCTTCCCTCAATCAAACTCTAGAGTGTAACAAAAGCTACTACCACTATTCCGCAGCCAAGGATCACCAAAAATACGAGTTGTTTGCCCATCCCTTATCCTCCATTGAACACCCTTTTCTAGTACCCCATACCCCTACACTAGTAGCATGTGAATTACATCCAGCTTTCGACAAGGATTTATTCCAAGCATATTTAGACAACAAAACCCAACTAGCCAGCGAATGTGGATAAGGAACCAATCACCAATTTTATTTGGAAAGTATAGATTGATTAAAATATGCTAAATTTTGGAACCCCAAACTGTCAAATCATTTTGGCCTACTTAGTTCTCGCCAAGCAACCCAATATATATCTTCGCCCTTTTTTTTATTTGACCACTAGTACCAAATTACTATACTCCCAATGTCAGCAAACTAAAGTGAGAGAGTCCAAACTCGGCAAACTACCAAGTCTAGGTGATGCAGACACATAAGGACTCACTCATATCGTACAGGTAGCAAAAATAAAAGATAACAAAAAAATATATATAATAAAGCAATAAAGGCTTTCCAATCATAGTATAATCTTTATATGTTGGCACATAAGCTAAAGATACAATGATTGTACTTACATATGAAATAGATCAAGAAAACATAGTATTATAATGTGGCAAACTCACTTAGGCTCCAATCCTAAGTGGTAACATTCACGGGTTACTTAAGACAACCATTTAGCAGCCAAATTCACTAAGAAAGAATAGTTATACAATCTCGATAAAGATAAACGCCAATACCTCTATCAGTCGGGACCACTTGTCCTAACTATCTAGGCTTTTCTCGTCAGTTGTCACCACAACTACTTTGATCAAAACTAAATTTGGCTTACCTCTAGAGCCACACCACCACGTTGTATGGTACAAAAACCTATAATAAGAATAGTGTGAATCCTAAACAATATAAAATTCACCAAAAATGATTTTATAGAGAAAATTTACCTCATATTAACAATACAAAAAAATACTCAATGTACTGTTAATACGGAAACTCCGTTTGAAAAATAATTTATCCAACTCCAACTCTACCTTACATTTGTATCAGGAATAGGAAACACCGTTTAAAAATATTTTCATCAAATATTCAACTGATATTTATCTCATCTCCAAGATTTGTAAAATATTTAGAATGCTCAAAAATATTTTTTTTACAAAAATATAAATTTTTTCAACACAAAGAATGATTAAAAGATAGGTAAATTGTGAGAGAAGAGAGTGAGTGTTTATAGCTAATTTTTCAACTTTTTTGCCCTCACCAACCTCTTGTAGCTACCTCGCTTTGCACCTTTGCGAGGCCTTGCCGACCATCTCGGCGAGCCCCCCGTGAGATATCATCAAGGTCCAATGAGCCATAATCCATCTTGTGCAAAGTTACGAACCCCTTGCCGACCACCTTGGTGAGCCACCTGTGAGGCCCTTAGAGAGCCACTAAAAAAAAATTTCATGGAAAAACTTAACCATTTGGAAATCCATAAATACCCACCAACTTTGAAAAAATAAATACATGTGAAAACACACTTTAACATGCAAACTACATGCTTTTAACTACCCTGTGGTGTGTGTAACATACGAACATACATGATGCACAAAATATTGATAACCAAATTTTGTATTTATTAAAAGCTTGTAAGTGCACGAGTCACTTGTAATAAGCGACAAGTATACTCCCAAGATCGTTTCTCAAGTAATTTTCAGTGGTTTTAAAATGTTAAATTTTTTTCTAAATTAGTTACAAATAAAGATTAAACCTTAAACATTCTAATAAAGGTTGATTGTGAGAATGGTTGCTAATATTTTAAATCCTTAAAACAAGTAAAATAAATGAGTGAATAGTTTGTCGAAACGATATGATGAAAAAGTGTGGAAAATTAGTTAGCTAACCATTCATGGAAAGAATAATTTATTTAATTTTTGCAATTAAGCATATAAAGTAAAATTTATTGATTTTTTCATTAAATCTAGAAAATTTCAAATCAATGGAGATTTTTCGTTAGTTAATTAACTAATTTCATTGATTCGGACCGTTAATTAACTAGTTAGCATAAGCCTTTAGAAAATAACTCAATCACCTAATTTATGGCAAATCAATGCACTTAGATTATGTTATTATTCAAGAGTGCTCAATCAAACAAAGATGGTATTTCTAATGCCCAATTCCAATATATTCTCTAAAGTTCATAAACTAATTTGATCAAGATTAATTCATGAACAAAGATATGAAAAACAATGAACAAGAAATAAATTACTTTAATAAAAAATAAATAACATAATAATCATCCATTCATAGTAGCATCACTAAATCCCACACAAATAAGTTTAACTTCTCATAACAAAATCCAAATCAAGGTTTTTTATTACAAGATTCATTCTAATAATTTTAGAGAGAAAATAAATTAAAAACAATAAAGATACCCTACTTTCACTTTTAAAACAATCTTCTTGAATTTGGATGGTCACCTCTCTTAAGATTCTTGATAAAGCTTTAATGGAGGAGCATTAATGGAGGTATTTCTCTCTCTAAAATGTGGAGAAGATGAAAATTTTGGCACTGTTCATGCTTCCTGTGAAAGGGTTTTAAAAATTGTATTTACAGGTTAGGTTAGAAGTGAGAAAATGTGTGTAAAAATCTAAGAGTTTAAGTGGTTTCTGAGTACGTGGGCCGCAGCACACAATTTCTTCTGTTACGGTGCGAGGTGGTTTTCTAGTATGGTATACAAACCAAAGAGATAGGTACCGTGGCGCACATTTTCTTCTGCTGCGGTGCACATTGATTTTTGGTTCCTATAGTAAAAACCTGAGAGTGAACCGCCGCGGCACACATATTTTGCTACCATGGCACAACTTGCTATTCATACCTTGTAAATGTCCTTTACATAATTGCTAATTTCCAGTGTAAGGCTTACGTTCCTTAGCTCTTGTTTGTTCCCCCTTACATAGTGAAGGGAATTCAATGTAAGCTACATCCTTTAGCTCTTTTTACTCTATTTTCTCTCTCTTTGACCACTTAAGTCCAAAATTTATTCCAAACTTACTTGAACCTACAAAACACAAAAATACACGCTAAAATAATGTAATACCGAAATAAAATATAAAATAAATACTTAAAAACTAACAAATAATAGGTCAAAATAATGTTCATTAATACAAAGTTTTAAAATCTATACGAGTGTGTACAATACTGATCACAAATAAAGTATCATACAAAGAGGTAGACAAAAATGCTAAGTAAAATAAATTAGACTCTGTGTTTTACACACGGGAATGCTAACAAAGACCAAAAGACTTACAAGACCTACAAACTCCTCCTTTGGCTTTCCGTGGCAAAATAGTGTACAACCTATACAAGGCAAGATCAAACACAATATATTCATATAAGATGATCTTAAGACGTTTATTCTCGTGAATAAACTCTGACATAAACAAAACACCCCAAGACACCTACACTTAAGTGCATCTGTCTCGTAGTGCTTTATCCATCTTCATGAATCAAGACATTCATCTTGATGCTAACTCCAGCTCCAACTGAGCTACAAGGTTCATGTTTACATTTGTATCCTATACACACAAAACAAACACATACCATGAACCTATCATGTAGACTTACATGTAGTCTAACCAAATACTATTGTGTTACCCCTATATAGGTACACATCGATAGGTCAAGCACAAGTACACAAACAAACTCACATAAATTCATACAACACTCCTCCTCAATATATGCAAGTCAGACAACAAAATGTACAATCCTATAATCACATACTAAACAGTGTAGAAACAAAAGTAAAAACGTTGTGTAGCATAAAAACTTATTCCCCTTTTTGACACAAAAAGTTAAAGGAACACACATATATGAGAGAGATAAGGCATACATGATGCAGTAATCCTATACAATGATGCAACACATTAAGAAAGGAAATAAAACATAAGTAAAGAAACTAAAATAAGTACACTACAATGAAACACCTTTTTATTAATAAAATAATTTTATTAAAATAAATTTGTTATTGAAAAAGGAAAAATACAAATAAAACTAAGATTCTCCTCTCCTTTCTTCATGGTCAAGGTCACATCAAGAATCGATGTTAAATTCCATGTAGTTAGAAGGCAGGGAAGAGGGTTGGAGAAGGTCGGGGAACTTAGTGCCAAGGGTAGCAAGCTGGCTAAATAGCTGGTTGAAGAACTTAGAAGACTTAGGGATTTGAAAGTCTTGGTCTTGAAGCAGTGTATTTGTGAACGATCCACTCTACTAGCAGGCTGAACTGACAATTGAGATCCTGAAGATCGTGGAGAGCCTTAATGGGGTGGCTACTGTCATTCAAGCCAACCCATCCTATCATTAAGACTCATCAGCATTAGTTAGTATATGTCACGCCCCAAATTTTGAGTACATGAATTTTAAGAAAATAGATAAAATTTGAAAGAAAATTATTAATTTTAGAATCATTATTTATGAAATATCAATTTAAAATGAAACTAATAAATTAACTATAATTTGGGTACCCTTGAAATAATTTAATATTTATAAAAACACAATAAAACCTTCAAAAACTTATAATCCAAATAATTACAATTATTTAAATTTATAATAAATCAAATTGATCTCAGCCTGTCTACTCAATATACAGAATAACTACTAAAAGTAATAAGGGTAAAGGAAAAACCTTTTAATTGAACTCCTTAAAAGTACGCACCTCACGTTCAAGTCACAACAACTACGAAGAAACAGTATCTAATCTGAAAAGAGAAAGGGGAAATGGGGTGAGCTACAACTAGCTCAGTAGGGATATACTTCATGCATAGTCCTCGATGAAAATCAATGATGCATTCTACATTTAAATTATTTCAAGCATGTCCAGTAATAATGGGGAGATTTCATTTTTTTAAACTCAGGCATACCTGTACTTCCTCACTTCTGAAACTAGGTGGAGTGTACATTCTAGGTATCTCATGCATGCTCATACAATCATAATGAAATATGCAATGTCCAATATAAAATACACATGTATGCTAAGCCAAATCCATATGTATTGGTCAACTATGAATTACATGGGCATAGGCGTGGTCAACCTCCGAGATGCACGTGGGTCCACCTCCAACCCCATGTATGGTCACACTCCAAAATACATATGGCACATGTATTGGTTAACTCCAAAGTACATGGGTCCTCGCTTTAAGGGTCCTCATCATATGGGCGGTCCAACTCCGAGACCCATAGACGAAAACAAATACCAAGACCCAAGACGGACAACTCCGAAACACAATTGGGGTCCAACTCCGAGGCTCATGTGCGATCTAACACCAAGACCCATGTATGGACAACTCTGAGAAACATGTGAAATGAAATGCGTACCTATAGTCCATCAAAAAATAGTCTACTGCATCCAGTAGCCCCGGGATACCATATCTCCACAAGATATCTATACAAGTAATACTTTTTACAAAAATAATTTCACAATGCATGCACAAAAACTTAGATGCCATGTAAAATATTTTAATACTCGTATTTCATAATCTCATATATACATAAAAATGTTTCCAAATGGGTATCTTAATTATAACATCATTATCATCATTATCAAAGTGGGTTTGCTTTTAGGATCCAAGTAATAACAAATATCTTGAAAATCAAAAGTGGGTATTGGTCATCCGACCAATTTGGGTACTTTCATCTTCAATAATTTTTTTCTAAAGCATATAATTAGGTTCCTATTTAAGTGAAGAAATCAAACCACCATCCAAATAACAATAATAATAAACAAAATCTGAAACAACAATTAGAACCACCAAAACTGAGTTCCAACACTTCACCAGAGCAGAAATCAAACTTTTTCAACAATTATAAAGGTAAATTTTTACCAGCAATATTATAGGGTTTGAACACTTAGGAAAAAAAAAGATTTATGCTAACCATCTTTATTGAAATCAGTAATTGCGATGTTTCATCCATCGACGATTGGTGCAACGAAAGGGACAAGGACAACGGTGGAGTGAGGACTTGGCTCTGGTGGACTCGTGCTGGTGGAAAATGGGAGTCAACGGTGGCTGAGTAGTGAAAAGTTTATGTGCTAGGTCATGGAACGCTAAGTCGCTGAAATCCCTAGAGGTGGGGAAAGAACGACAACGAGTATGGAGTTGACGAGAGGGACGTTGGTAGCTTGCAGCGTCTCACTCTCTTTTGAGATGGCAAGGACCAGCTCTGATTCTTCTCACACGAAGGGGAAGAAAGGAAAAAGGGGGTCAATAGGGTTTGGGTGATAAATGACCAATCTGCCCTTGCCCTTACATAAAAAGTTTTTGATAAACTTGGGGTATTATCGTAATTTTCATTTAATTTTTCCAAAATTTCTAAAAAGGTTTATAAAATTGAAATTATTTTTGAACCATTATAAATATTTACAAAACAATTTTGATATTACAATATATTTATTTTTGACTACTTAAAAAAAATACAATTTCAAACTTTAACAAGTTTAAATAACACTAAATTTAATACGTAAATTTAAATTATTTTCTGAAAAATAATAATTAAGATTGGGGTCTCACAGTAAAATTTGCTCTCTTGTCGTTCTTGTGCAAGTTATTCAAGGACCCTATTTGAAAGAGTCCTAACCTAATAAATAACTAGAGTAACGTGATAAGGACACCTAGGGACTCATTGTACTCACACAACAAGCGAAAGAGAAACAAAAGTAAGCACACAATATAAAAAGATAAATAGAAAATGCTTTCCAATTGCTATGTAATTCTTATATGTTGGAACATATCATAATAATTCAATAATTGTACTCACACATCCACCAGATCATTCAAACACAACAATATAATGTGGTAAACCCACTTAGGCTTCATTCCTAAGTGGTAACATTAAGCAACCACTTAGCAGTCAAATTCACTAAAAAAGCAATAAAGAGTTATACAAACTCGATAAAAATAAATGTTAATACCTCTATCAGTCGAGACGACCACTCCTAACTACCTAAGTTGTTATCACCACAGCTACTTTGATTCTTACAGGCTCACCTCCAATGCCTCACCACCACGTAGTGTGGTACTAATACCTGTGATAAGATTAAGGTGAATCTTAAACAATATTAAATTCACCCAAATATGATTTTCAATAAAAACTCCATCTCATAATAACAATACAAAAATGGACTCGATTTATTGTTATTATGACAACTCCGTTTGGTGAAATAATTTAACCAACTCCACCGTCGCCTAGTATCTCAATACAAAAAAACACTCGATGTATTGAGAAACGTCATCTCCTTTTTCAAATAATGATTTACAAAAATACCAAGTGAAATTATCACCTCCGAATCACTAATACGGAATCACACTCAACGTATTAGTGATAAGGGAAATATAAAGTATTTTTCTCGAAATATGAAGTTTATTTTTCGAAACTTCAATTCACCAGTATAAAAAAGAGCACTCAACATATTAATGATTTGATAAGACAAGAGATATTTAGAATTTTAGAAATGGCAGAGTTTTTGTCCTTGAAATTCTTAAGAAAATAAAAAAAATGAATGGGTATTAATAGAACCTTTTCGAAGCACCATGACACTCGCGGACCCCTATTAGACCCACTTAAGTGCTACGGCCGAACCCACTGTGGGGTCCAATGGTTAGAAAAATGAATAAAACAACATTGCCAACCCCTTGTTGACCTCTTGCTAACCAACCTCGGCGAACATGCTGCAAGACCTTAGTGATGTTCTCAACAAGCAAGAGAAAAAGGGATTTTCAAGTTTAGAATGAAGATAGAAACGATCCCATAAATACCCAAAATTGGAAAGACAAATAAAAGGGTAAAAACGCACTTAAACATGCAAACTTCATGTTCCCAACTATCCCGTAGTATGTATAATATACAAACGTACAAAGTGTTAAAATCTTCATGAGTGTGTGCGATATTAATCACAAGCCAAGCACCGTACAAAGAGATACACAAAAATAAGAAGTAAAATAAACTGACTTTATGTTTTGCACACGGACATGGCAACAAAGACTCAAAGAGACTTACAAGACTTACAATCTTCCCATTTGGCTTTCCGTGGAAAAACATTGCAAAACCTATACGAGGCAAGCATCTTACACAATATATTCATGTAAGATCATCTAAAGAAAGTTCATTCATATGAATAAACTCTGACATAGACAAGACATCCTAAAGACACCTACACTTTAAGTGTGTTCGTCTTGTAGTGCACCATCCATCTTTATGAAGCAATACACATCCATCTTGAAGTTAACTCCAGCTCCATAGTGTACTCTAACGTGCAAACCTACATCTGTAATCTAGACATACGAAACAAACACATACTCATGAACATATCATGGTGATCTATGCGTAGTCTTACTAAATATTATCGTGTTACCCCTACACAAGTACACACCGATGAACTAAACACAAGTAGACAAGAAAAACTCCCTTTAACTTTATGCAACACTCCCCCCTAAATGCATGCAAGTCAAATAATATGATGTGATTCAAACCTACACTCACATCCTAAATAATGGAAAACATAGAAGTAAACACGTTGTGCAACATATAAGCTTAAACACTCACATCCCAAACATTGTAGAACACAAAAGTAAACAAGTTGTGCAACATACAAACTACTCCCCCATTTTGACACAAAAAAGTTAAAGGAACACCTCTATATGATGGAGAGAAGGCATACAATATGCAATAATGCCATATACTTATGCAACACATACAGAGAGGAAATAAAGCATAAGTAAAATAAACATAAGAAACAAACACAAAACCTACCCAAATGGCAACCCCTGTAACTCAAGGAGAGAGGTAGACACCAATAGCCTTTCTCAAAGTTTCAAATTTGAGAGAGTCTAAAGGTTTTGTGAACAAATCAGCTAACTAATGATCAATACTGATATTTTGTAAAGAAAGAGTGTTGGACTCTACTAACTCTCTAATGAAATGGTGTCTAATGTTAATGTGTTTGGTCCTTGAATGTTGAACATGATTTTTAAAAATACAGATAGCACTGGTGTTATCATATAGATGAACAAGGTCTCTCGCTATCATAGTCTTTCAACATCTGTTTCATCCAAAGGAGTTGACAATAACATAAACTTGCTGCAATATACTCTACCTTTACTGTAGAAAGAGAAACTAAACTTTTCTTTTTACTGTTCCAGGAGATCAATGAATTTGCCAAGTAGAAACAACCCCTAGAAGTACTTTTTCTATCATTGTTGCACCCAACCCATTGTGCATCTAAATACCCAACCAACTTTGTTGTAGTATCCCGCGAATACCAAATACCAAACTCAGATATACCACTAACATACTTGATAATCCTTTTAACGTCAACAATATGAGATTCTCTAGGACAAACTTGAAATCTTGCACAAACTCTAACATTGTAGGAGATATCGAACGACTTACATTTAGATAGAGGAGATTGCCAATCATACTTATGTATAATATTTGCTCGACTTCATTACCAGAGGGATCCTGATGAAGTTTCATTAAAATACTCATAGCAGTACGAACAGGTTTGCCGGACTCTAAGCCAAACATTTTGACATGTTCTTTAGCACACTTAGCTTGAGATAAAAATATACCATTACTAGATTATTTAACTTGAAATCCCAAACAGAACTTTAATTCACCAATCAGACTCATCTCAAATTCACTTTGCATAGTGAGAGCAAACTCTTGAACCAAATCATCTTTTGTTGAGCCAAAAATGATATCATCAACATAAATCTAGGAAACCAAAACATGACCATTATCGCATTGTACAAACAACATTTTATCACCACTACCACCTCTCTAAAAGCCTTTATTAAGAAGAAAAAGTTAAGCATTTCATACCAAGCACGAGGGACATGTTTTCAGCCATAGAGGGATTTCTTAAGTTTCATAATATGATTTGGAAAGTGTGGATCTTATAATCCTTTTGGGTTACTCAACGTAAAATTTCTCTTTTATTACACCATTTAAAAAGGAAAACTTAACATTTATTAGGTAAGGTTTAAATCCAAAGTAGCAAGTCAGTCCAATTAACAGTTAGACAGATTCAAGACGAGCAACTGGAGTAAAGATTTCTTCAAAATCAATCCCTTCAATTTGAGGGTATCCTTGAGTAACAAGCTCTGATTTTTTCTTGAAAATAACTCCACTATCATCTTCTTTATTTTTGTAAAACCATCTTGTTCTAATGACATGTTTATCTTCAGGTCAAGGAATAGGATACCACATGTCATTTCTTTGAAATTGGAATAATTCTTCTTGTATGGAGTTGACCCAATGTATGTCCTATAAAACTTCTGTAATATTTTTAGGAAATATGGTAGAAGTGTAGCACATGTAGGTGCGTTAATCTTGAAGTTGTCTCCGAGATTTAATGCCTTCTTCAACATTTCCAATAATGTTGTGAAGAGGATGGGCACCTTTTGCCGACTTTGGTAAGTTTTCCTTGTCTTTATCAGAAACTTCAGAGGAACCAGTAGCATTAGAAGCAAAAGTAGAAGTAGAGGGAATAGTAGAACAATCAATAGTAGATAGATCTTCATTAATTGAAGTAAACTAAACTGAACTCCAATTTTCAAATAGATTGCAATCATTTGTCTCAACCATCAAAGTAGACCTTCAATCATTTGAAAGGGTCCAAACTTGATAAATAACTAAGGAAAGGTGATAAGGACACTTAGGGACTCACTCCACATGTACAAGCAGTAGAATAAACACAAAAAACAAGAAACAAAATTAAGGACATAAGTGAAAGTGGTAAATGCCTTCCAATCTTTGTGTAGACTATATTTGTTATCATATATATAGAGAAAACTCATATTGTACATACTCATGCAATAGAGCATACAAACATAGCAAAATAACGAGGTAAACCCACCTAGGCTCTAATCCAAAGTGGTAACATCTACAGGTTGCTTAAGCAATCACTCAGCTGCCAATTTCACTAAATGAAATAAATAGTTGCTACAGACTCAATAATGATAAAATGCTAAATACCTCTATTAGTCAGGGACCACCTATCCTAACTTAACTATTTCCACAACTACTTTGATCCACATTGAATTTGGCTCACCTCTAGAGCCATACCACCAACCAATGTGATGCAAACACCATTGATCAGATTAGTGTGTTCTAAACTACATAAATTACTCCCAATGAAATGAGAAAAGAATAAGCACCACATATTAACAATACAAAAAAATACTCGATGTATTGTTGACACAAAAATATCTATCTCGTAATAACAATACAGAAACACACTTAACATATTTGTTATTATAGCAACACTGTTTTATAAACTCCACCACCATCTCATAACTGAACATAGAAAAACACTCGATGTGTTAAAACTATGGAATTACCTTTTGAACATATTTGAACTCCAAGTGAACGAATCATGTCTGAAATACGTAAACAAACTTAACGTATCAATGATATGAAGAAAGTAAAAAATACTTTTTGACAAAAGATACTAGAAAAAAGTCACAAAATTGAAAAAGTTTTCATACTAAAATTTTTTAAGGAAAAAAAGAAAAGAAAATGAATGGGTATTTATAGAAAATTTGTAAAGCATGGAGACACTTGCTGACCACCTTGGCAAGGTGTCAGAGAGATATCAACGAGCCCTCAGCGAGGTCCAAAGGTTAGAAAAATGAACAAAACAACATCACCAACCTCTCATTGACCTACCATAGCGAACACTCAACGAGACCCTAGCGAGGAAGTTGGCGAGCTTAAAAGAAATGAATTTTTAAGTTTAGACTGAAAGGAGAAAAAAAACAAAAATACCCAGAGTTTAAAAAAATAAAAGGAAGGATAAAAAACACTTCAACATGCAAACATGTATGCTCCCAACCACCCAATGGTGTGTGTATCATACAAACATACAATAATGTAAGATCTACGTGAGTGTGTGTGATACTGATCACAAGTAAAGTACCGTACATAGAGGTAGATAAAAACACTAAGTAAAATAAAGAAATTTCATGTTTTGCACACGGGAATGCCAACAAAGACACAAAGGGACTTACAATCTCCCTCTTTAGCTTTCCATGGAAAAACACTGCACAACCTATACAAATCAAGCATAAAAAATAATATATTCATGGAAGATATCTAAAAAACTACATTCCCATTAATAAACTCTAACACAAATAAGACACCCCTAACACACCTACACTCAAATTGCCTCCGTCTTGTAGTGGTCCATTCATCTTCATGAATCAACACAACTGTCTTGATGCTAACTCTAGCTCATGTGAGCTACAAGTCCAAAACTACATCTGTATCCTGCACACATGGAACAAACACATATTCGTGAACGAATATTGCAGATTTTATGTGTAGTCTAACAAATAACTATCGCGTTACCCTTGCACAGGTATACACGGATTGGTTAATCACATGTAGTCAAACAAAACTCCCCCTAACTTCATACAAAAGTCCCATTGAATGCATATAAGTCAGACAAAAAGATGTGATACAAGCAGAAAACAAATGTAAATACATTGTGCAACATACAAACTTCTCTCCCTTTTTCACACAGAAAGTCAAAAGAACACCCCTATATGAGGGAGAGAAGGCATACACTATATAATAACACTATACATTCATGCAGCATATGCAGAGAGGAAACAAAGCATAAGTAAAAGAAACAAAGACAACAAAGTAAAAAAGGAAACAATTGCAACTCAAGGGGAGAAGTAGACACCAATAACCTTTCTTAAAGTGTTAGATTCCACTAAATCTCCAATTAAATGGTGTCTAATGTCCATGTGTTTGGTCCTTGAATGTTGAACAAGGTTTTTAGAAATATAGATAGCACTGGTGTCGTCATAGAGAATAACAAGGTCTCTTACCATAATATCGTAGTCTTTCAACATCTGTTTCATTCAGAGAAGTTGAGAACAACATAATCCTGTAGCCATATACACTACCTTCACTGTAGAGACTAAAACTAAACTCTATTTCTTACTGTGCCAAGAAATCAACGAACTACCCTAGTAGAAATAACCCCCAAAAGTATTTTTTTTGTCGTCATTGCACCCAACCCAATTGGCATCTGAATACCAACCAACTCTACTATAGTATCCCATGAATACCAAATCCCAAACTCAGATGTACCACTAACATACTTGATGATCCTTTTAACTGCAGTACTATGAGACTATTTGGGACAAGCTTGAAATCTTGCACAAATTCCAACACTGTAGGAGATATTAGAATGCCATGAAGTTAGATAAAGAAGAATGCCAATCATATTGCTATATAATGTTTTCTCAACCTCTTTACCAGAGGGATCTTGGTGAAGTTTAACAAAGGTACTCATTGGAGTACGAGTAGTTTTGACATACTCCAAGCCAAAAATTTTAACTAGTTCTTTAGCTTCCTTAGCTTGAGATTGTATAATTTGAAATAAGAAAAAAAAAATTAATTCACCAATCAAACTCATCTCAAAAACACTCTGTATAGTAAGATCAAACTCCTAAGCCAAATCATCTTTTTTAGAACCAAAGATGATATCATCAACATAAAATTGAGCAAACAACACATGACCATTGCCTCGTTGTACAAATAATGTTTTATCAACACCACCTCTCAGAAGCCCTTTATTAAGAAGAAAAGAAGCAAGCCTTCAAACCATGCACGAGGGGCTTGTTTTAAGCCATAGAGGGCTTTCTTAAGTCTTATGACATGATTGAGAAGGTGAGGATGTTCAAATCCTTTAGGTTGTTAAACGTAAACTTTCTCTTTGATTACACCATTCAAAAAGGCACTCTTCACATCCATTCGGTAAAGTTTAAAACCAAAGTAGCAAGTCAATCCAGTCAAATATCTAACAGATTCAAGGAGTGCAAGAGGAGCAAAAGTTTCTTCAAAGTCAATACCCTCAATTTGAGTGTACCCTTGAGCAACAAGTCTTGATTTATTTCTAAAAATAACTCCATTTTCATCTTCTTTGTTCTTGTACAACTATCTTGTATCAATGACATGTTTATCTTCAGTTCTAGGAACAAGATACCATATGTCATTTCTTTGAAACTAGAGTAATTCTTCTTACATTAAGTTAACCCAATGTAAGTCCTACAAGGCTTCTTTAATATTCTTAGCGAGGATGGTCAAAATAGCACATATAGTTGAGTAAATCTTGAATTTATTAACACATGCTTCAACATTTCCAATAATGTTGTTAAAGGAATGAGCAACTTTTGCCCATTTAGGTAAATTTTCCTTTTCTTCATCAAAAACTTTAGAGGAACTTCCTGCATCAAAATTATAAATAGAGGTAGAGGAGGAGCAAAACAATCAATCGAAGGCAAGTCTTCATTAACCGAAGTAATTTCAACTTAACCCCAATTTTCAAACATGTTACAATCATCAGTCTCAACCATCTGAGTAGAACTTGAATTTTCAATCACCAGAATGATCGATTACATAACAATAGAAGTTTTTAGATCGAAGACTCTGTAAGCACGATTGTTACCATAATAGCCTAAGAAAATACAGAGGTCATTCTTGGCCTCAAACTTATCCAAATTTTTTGTCCCTGAGAATGTAACAAGTGCTTCCAAGCACTCTAAAATGCTTAATATTAGGTCTCTTGTTGTTGAACAATTCATAAGAGGACTGTCTAGTGTAGGTCTTAAGAAGCAGTAGTCTTAAGTGTAGTAGGCAGTATTAACAACTTCACCCCAAAAATGTCTTACGAGATTCTTACCAGCAAGCATTACCATTGCCATCTCTTGAGCAACTCTACTCTTTTTTTCCAAAATTACATTTTTTTGAAGAGTTTTTGGAGTAGAGATTCATGTTGGATAACAAGATTATCACAAAAAGTCTAAAATTTAGAGTTATCAAATTATTTTCCATGGTCACTTATTATTAAAATGTTACGGATGGTATCACTTTTCTCATTATGGAGTTTGATGCAGAGAGCTTTAAAGTTGATAAAGGCTTCTGACTTTTCTCTAAGAAGCAGAACCCAAGTATACCTTGAAAAATCATCAACAATTACCAAAATATAATTTTTGCCTCCAATGCTAGTAGTATGCATTGGTCCCATCAGATCCATGTAGAGCAACTCCAAGGGTCTTGAAGTAGAAAGTTGCTAACTTTTCTTATGTTTACTTTTACTTTGTTTGCCCCACTGGCAAGGTCCACACACATGGTCTGGTTGAGAAGATATCTTAGGTAGCCCTTTAACAGTCTCAAACAAGGAGAGCTTCTTCAACATTTTGTAGTTAACACGACCCAAACTTTCATGCCATAGTTCTTCAATACTTAGGTTGGCCTTGTTGTTGAGGAGAGGAGGAAAAGACAAACAACACAGTAACAGTTAGGACCAAATCGGATACCTTTGACAACGACACTCCGTAAGTTGTCATACACCGTACACTCTCTATCAAAGAAGTTAATGAAACACTTATCATCACATATTTGACTAATACTAATAAGGTTAGTTTTAAGTCCATCGATAAAGAGGATGTTTTGAAGTTACAAAATCCCCGTAGCACAAATAATACATTTTCCATGAATTCTAGCTTTACTGCCATCACCATAAGTCACTAACCCTTTATTTATCTTTTCAAGAGAAGTAAAGAAAGATCTATCCCATATCATATATCTGGTGCAACAACTGTTGAAATACCAAAGATTATAAACTTGAGCTTTGAGAGAAATGTGGACAACATTGCAAAGGGGATCAAGAGAGGGCTTAAGGATATCTTTAGAAATTATGAGTTCATCGAGGTAAGAAATTCATTTTGGAGAGAAATGATTCAGAGGTTAGGGAGATAGAATGGTTCAAAAGATATTCAACAATACTAAGGATGTCAGTATCAGTCTGAGAAGGATACTAGGTGTAGGGAAAATAGAAAGAAAGTCACAACAATCAACTTTAGAACTCAAAGAGGAAGAATAAAAAATATGGATAGGGGATTTAGGAGAATCTTTAGGAAGGAAAGAAGGTACAGAAGTTCTAGCTTGAACAAACAGAGGGGGAAAAAGGGAAAGAGTAGTCACCTCATCAATGTAACCAAGGCCTCTCATATCACCATGAGATTTACCTATCTTTAACAATTCATCAAGTTGCTAAGCCCCAAGAATTAATTTTTAAATAGTACTTCTAGTTTCAGAAATTTTCTTCTCTAAAACAAGATGAGCTTTTGAGAAAGAGCCAACCATATTGGCTTTATCCAATAAACAAGATTCAAGGTATTTACCTGAGTTAGAATCAACCTCTAATTGTTTCTTTAGAACAACAATCTTTGTTTCTCTATCATTCAAAATAGATTCTAGACATGCTTTTTTCATTTTTCAAAATAAAAATTTCTTACTTCAATTGAACACTGTCTTTAAAATTACTAGAAGAAATGTTTAGTTTAACTGGAGCAGAAGGTCTTTTAAATTCTTCCTATCTAATAGCTTGCTCAAGATCACCAATGTGAGATATGCACTTTTCATTATCACACAACAATAACTTAAGAGCCTTAGTATGATTATCTAGTATGAGTTTCAACGATTCAAGATCTTTCTCACTGTTAAGAGTAACATCTTATAGTTGACGAAAAATCTCCAAAAGATAGTTATCTTTTTTCTTAGTATAGTGCTTAATATTACCCTCGATCTTCTTCAACTTGAGATGTTCATAAACCAAATCATCGTAGGAGTCTTTCAAGGAGAAACCATCATCTACATCAGCCCAACTAGTGCATTGAGTTGACTTTTCTTCAGCATGAGAAGTCATCAACACATTATACTCAAAGAGGCTAATCCTTTCAGTATCCACTTTAATAGTACTAAAGTCATCACAATACATCGTGTCCAAGTAATCCCAAGCTTCCTTAGAACTTCTAGATTTTGACAAATGATATTCATCATCGAAGGGAACAACTCCAATGATAGTGTAGAGACCAAGATGAATATTTTCATTGAACCAAAGCTCTTCTTTAGTTCAAAGGTCAAAGGATTTGGGGACACTAGTGCCATCATCTAAGTTTTGAAAAGAAATCTTTCATCCATTATCAATTAAGGAGCAAGCCTCATTGTCAAAGGATCACAAGTAAGAACACATATGAAATCTTCAAAAGCCAAAACTCATGCCTTTAAACAAAGGTGGTCTAGAGACCAAACCTCCTACATCGGAAGTCATTGGGAACATAGAAGTCTAACATATGAGGGAGAGAAAGAAAACTTCAGAGCGATTAAGCCTAAAAAGGGTGTACCGACTCTAATAGTCTATTGGGAATATAAATTTTTCTGCCTTGACCAACACATCTTCCACTATTCCCAAAGGCATCTTAATCGAACCATCTGCTATTTGTAGAACGATAGATGTGGCTTTAGGTTTTCCAAGCCCAAGATTTCTAAAAACAGAAAAGGGCATAAGGTTCATACTTGCTCCAAGGTCACAATTCATACTTGCTCCAAGGTCACAAAGTGCATTGTCAAAGTGTGGATTACCAATGGTGCACGAGATTACAAAGCTTCCTAGATCTTTTTACTTGAGTGGTAATTGTCTTTCCAATATAACACAACATTCTCCAATTAATGCCTCGTTCCATAATCGTCCAGCTTCCTCTTCTTAGATAGAATTTCCTTCATAAACTTAAGGTAAGATTTGCATCAAGGCATCAATACTAGGTATATTTATGTGTAAATTTTTAAACACATCCAAAAGCTTAGAGAATTGCATATCTAGATTGTGTTTAATAAGTTAGTGAGGGAAATGTAGGGTTGGGGTGTAAAGGTTACCTTTATTGCCTATGTTTTTCTCCTCATTAGCTATCTCTTCCTTTTTTTTAATGAAGCTTTGTCACCCTTTTCTTTATCTCTTAGCTCATCCTTCTCAATCTTTTTCTTCTCCTCTTCCTCAAGGTTTTTCTAGTTAGTCCCAACTATAGTTCTACTTCTTAACAAGATTGCATTACATTGTTCTTTAGCAGGTCCTTTTGGATTCACTTAGTTGTCACTTAGTAGATTTTCCTGGGGCCTTTGATTAAGAGCTTGAGCTAGCTGCCCACTTTGCACCTCTAAATTTTGAGTAGAAGCTCCATATGTAGTCTCTAAACGATCCACCTTTGAATTCATAGAGGTCATAAAGTTTTTCATCATTCCCATCAAAGCACTTATGTTATCCTCATTGGTGGGCTTCTTTTCTTGGGTTTGTGGTGGTTGTGGCTGTTGGAAACTCGATGGTGGGAATGGATGATGGTTGAATTAGTTACCACCTTAATTGTTGTTGTTCAAAGAAAAATTTGGGTGGTTCCTCCATCTTAGGTTTTATGTGTTGAAGTATGGGTTCCCTTTGCAATTCTGGTTGTTAACATAATTCACAGCTTCAGGAAGGTTCCGACATGCCTTGGTAGAATGAGATTCATTCCAATAGTTACACAATGTAAATGGGCTTTGTACCATGTTCAACCCCACAGGTCCACCATCTAACTTTTTAGTTAACCCTAACAATAAAGCATTTGTTTGAGCTTGCAATGTTGCTACAGTTTCTACATCCACTACTCTAGCTACTCTTTTTGGCTTAAGTCTCTCCATAGGCAATTCACAGTTATTGGATCCCATCCCATCAAGTAGTGCAAAAGCTTCATCTTTAGATTTTCTCATTAAAGCACCTTCTGCTGTAACATCTATTATGGTCCTTGGATGTCCCATTAATCCATTATAGAAGGCTTTTACTTGTAACCAAGTGAGAAGACCATGGTGTGAGCATCTCTTTAATAGCTCTTTGAAGTGTTCCCAAGCTTCATAAAATAATTCCCCTTCAAACTATTGAAAAAATGTGATCTCATTTCTGAGCTTATGTCTTTGAAGGTAGGAAATAATTTGCTAGAAACTTCTAAGCTAGTTGATCCCATGTAGTAATTTATCCAGCTGGTAATAATTGTAACTATGCCTTAGTCTTGTCCTTTAGTGATAAAGGAAATAAGCAAAGATGAATTGCATCATCAAAGACACTATTCATCTTGAATGTGTCACAAATCTCCAAGAATGGAGCAAAGTGCAGATTGGGGTCATCGTTACTAGCCATTGAAACAAATTTGTCTACACCATTGACATCTAGCTTAAGTTCGAAGTTGTTATCATTGATGCCCGATCTACAAATTGATGATTGAGCTCCATCTACTTATGGGACAGTAAAGTCCCTTAAAAGTTTAGGGATGACAATAGCCCATTGATCCCTTTGTTCTACTATAAGTCCTTGTTGATGTTGTGCTAATCTTTGTCTTTTTAAACTGTGGAGATTTCTCTCTATCTTTGGATTAAAATGTTCCAAGTTATCACCTGTCAACCTAGACATACAACAAAAACACAAAAAACAAAAATTAAAAGGTCCAAAGTAGTATAGTACCTGCTATTGATATCCATTACATAGTAGTTAAACTTTCCGACAACAATTTAATTTTATTTAAAATAGAAAAAAGTGTCATAAAAATCCTTTTATTTTTATAAAAGGTGGCATTTAGTCCCATAGGTTATAAAAAGTATCTTTAAATCCTTTTGCTTTTAAAAAATGTATTTTTAAGTCCATCTACTTATAAAAAATGTGTCCAGTAATGACAAACTTAATTTTTTATCCAATTTTCCTTTAAATTAACGAAATAGCAGATGTGTCGCATGTATATTTATATTTTTTCATATATATATACATGTAAAAAATTAGTATTTAATTAAAAAATTACTTAAGTTTTTTAGTTTAAAAAAAAACTTAAATAAAATTTTCAACGTAATTTAAATATAATTTTCAATAAAATTTAAATATAATTTTTATTGTCTAATATTTTAAGTCACAACTTAGATAATGAAAATTTTATTTAAGTTTGATCGAATTCAATCAAATTTAAATGAAATTTTCATTGTTTAATATCTAAAATTACAAATTAGACAATGAAAATTTATTTAAGTTTAATAGAAAGAAATTATAAAAAATTAGAGTAATTTCTTAATTAAAAATTATTTAATTTGATATATATCTATCGAAAAATATAAATATGCATGTGATACATGTACTATTCCGCTAGATTGAACAGAAAATTGGATGAAAAATTAATTTGTCTTTGTTTGACACCTTTTTTACAAGTAAAGGGACTTCAGAATACCTTTTCCATAAGTAAATGGACTTAAAGATACCTTTTATAAGCTAGAGAACTAAATGACACATATTGTATAAACAAAAGGACCATTTTGGCTCTTCATCCGTTAAAATATTGGTGGTTTAAATATATAACATATGTATTGAGATACCTATAATAATGTGTCCATTGACTTAAATAAAGATTATGATGTTAAATTAACATGAACATTTGTAATCAAACTTCTTGATCAATTGATGCCAAATCATAGTGTTTATGATTTAGATAAAAATACATAGATATTTGTTCAAATCCTACCAGTAGTGAAGGAAGAAAAAATTGTTGATATTGACGAAATTATCGCACTATTATTAGTTTTTTTTTTTTTTTTTATATTTCAACATCAAAATATAATATTTTTATTTTTTTATTTTAATATTGAGAAAATATAAAAAATAATGATAAATTGTAGCTAAACTATCGTTGTAATTAAATTGTCTAAAAAATATCACTTTTTTACCAAAATATATTAGATATTGTGGATATTGTCACGAAAATATCAATAAAGTATTGACAAAATATCGTTTCTTATTAATTTCTTATTTTTATTTATATTTTCTAATTAAATAATTTATCTTAAATTTATCTATATATAGTTTTTTATCTTGAATCAAAAGATTATTTATTTAAATTTAGGATAATATTTTATACTTATTTTCATATATATTTTTTATTTATATTTTATTTTCACATTTATTTTATTAATTTTACCTATATTTTTTTCTTCATAATTTAAATTATATTATGTACTGTCAACATTTATCAATATACAACAATATTATAATTACATTATAAATAATTATTTCATATTTAATTAGTCATTCTATAATATTATGATTAACTAATTGATTTATTGATCAAATTGAATACTAAAATTTTATAAATATATATATTACATAAGCAACTAGTTTAAAAATATATGTAATTGATTTTTTAATGTTTTATAAAATTTTATAAACAAATTTTTTGATTTTCATAGAATTTTCATTAGTTTATTAAAACTATTTAAAAGTTTTTGTCGACAATAACAATAATTTTGATATTTTTATAAAATTTAAGTCTTAACGTTTGAATTGATATCCACATTTTAAACCTAGCAAGCATAGATAGAGTTAAGAAAATTGAAAGTTTGAATGAATGCAAAAGGAAGTTAATTTTGAACTGAACTTGTGAGTTGTGTCCCATACTAATAAAATTATTGGACACTAACAATAATTTGAAATTATTAACTTACAATTTACATAAAAAAAACAATCTCATCGAAGGCCATGGTAGTAGGATTGTATGGTCTCTATCTCCCCTACTTTCAAAGGTCCGTGCTAGAGCTGTCATTTATGTTGCCTACTAAAAAATTAAAATAACTTCTATTAATTGTGAATCAATCAAATTATTCTTTAACGTTGACGAAGATGGGGCATCATATGGTGATACCAATTCAAAGTGGGCTAGTGCTATCAGAAGCATAACTCAATCAATCATTGATATCACTATACCTGATTGGCAATTAGTGTCCAAGTCTCGCAAAGAGAAAATTTGGGAATCCTTGTTGGTACGTACTACTACTAAACTTATACTTAATAACATATGAATCTTTATGAATTGAATTATTTCATACTTATGATACTTATATTTTATTGTAGTAATTATTTGAGATTGACTCACGTATGACATATCATTATTATATGATTAATGTGGGTGACAAATGGAAGAAATTTAAATCATATTTGGCCAGAGCATTCATCTTTCCTTATTTGGACGATTATCAATAGTTGTATAATCCACCACATAAGTACAAGTTAATATCTAAAGAGAAGTGGGAGATATTTGCGAATCAAAATTTTTTTGTAAAAGCGCTAAAACTTAGGAAATAAATGAAACAAAAGGCTAAGTTAAATAAGCACACATATCTTGGGTGTAAGGCTGGCTATCATGGTTCAAAACAACAATTGGTAAGGTTTGTGTTGATGATTGATATATATTATTGGATTGTTGAAAGGGAGAGAATCATACATCTTATTTTTGGAGAAGAAGTCGTATTATGAATTCACAAAATAAGAAAGATTCTAATAATTATGAAGCAATAGAAGAACAAATAATGAGAAATGTTACGGATAAATTACAACACATTAACGAAAATAAAGGTAGAAGAAGTAGAGAAAGTAAGAATATGGATGTTCAGATGGATGCTTCGCCTCAATTGATTGATATACTTAAAGATGATGCAGGATATTCAAATGGGTTAATGAAGGATGTTCCACGCACAAGTCAAATGCCAACTCCAAATCATCACATGGTAGTACACATCCACCAAGTGCTATAAAAAAAGTAAGTTTTTTTTTTGTAAATTTATTAATCAGGAAACTTATAACATATTCTCATTTAATTACATTTTTGTTCTTCCACTAATTTTCTTTGACCATATATATATATATAGGGAGTGTTATGCTTTTTGGTAATAGATGACGCATCAAATGTTTTGTATTAACTACTGTTGGGAGATAGATCAAGTTTAAGAGAGTAATTAGAAAGAGAGTAGAGAAAGCAATAAATGATGTATTCAATGCTAGTGGCTCAGTGGCCTTTTATTGAGTATTTATAGGCATTACATTTTAATGGGGTTACATACATAACTTACACAAAGATATAAACGACATTAAATATAAACTGTAACATGACCGGACTTGTCCTCGGATTGGTTGAGCATAACATAACTTGCCCGAATGGTGCTTGTTGATAGTAACTGATCGAGCTTTAGACCTACATATTGAACAAAAGAGACGACCAATAGGTCAGTGTCGAAACATCAAGTCCCCTACTCTTATAGTTCGGGCTAATACGAACTGTAAGTGTATGGGTCAGTTTCTCATAACATTTTTTCAAACTCGAAAGATGACAAAAGGTTTTTTGCGATGTTTCGCGAACTCGAGGGTTGCAAAAGGTTTTTTTGCAACGTTTTGCAAACTTGAGGGGCAATGAAAGGTTTTTTTGCGACGTTTCGCAAACTTGAGGGGCAGCAAAAGGTTTTTTGTAACATTAGTCTTCGTAACATTTTGCGATTCAACCCTTTGTTGTTCTAATGCCACGTGTTGGATGACCATTGGGATGCATCCTAGTATATAAGGACGGTAGCTCAAAGGGGTCTTTTTACTTTTCAAACTTTGTTCTTCAAGAGCGATTCCCTTCCTTGTGGTTTCTCTCCGCGAACTATTCTCAAATGTACCAACATTTTAATTTATGTGCGTGACTTTTCCTTTTGAGAACTGTCATTTGTAAAATTTCATTTTCTAGAGTGAACTTTTGAGTCAGCATTAACTCTGGTTCTTTTCCTTTTAGGTCGGTATCATCTCAGCGTTCTCTTTCAGTTTACTGTACACACATAGGTATTGCTCTTTCCTATGATAACATTTTGTTTTTATTTTCGTTGCATTAGGTCATATTTTGCATTCTATTTAGCATGGCCGGTAAGGGGATTAAATGTCTTGTTAACGGCGAGTACCTCAACAGCTATAGAGGATATGGAACTACCGAGTTCGTCTAGGTTTTCTTCCTGGTCTGGGTCAACTTCAGGTTCTTTGGAGGCCTCTTTAGATGCTCAAAAGGTCACAGTGGCCGTTCCTCCACCATTGACATAGGGCTCTGCAATTAGAATTCCGGTGGGAACAAGTTTGGCAGTCCCTAGGTCGTGGCAAAAAAAGGCAAGGGTAAGGGGAAACTGACCCATAGGACAAAAGGGCGGCTGTCCCAACCCAAATCCTCTGAGTTCTCCTTAGAGGATGAACATCCCCAAAAGCGTACAGATAAGGATTCCAAATGTGAGGTCCCTGGACAGTGATCAGCCGCTGTCTAGGTGGACAGTTTTTCATGAAAAACCTTTAATGTTTGGGTTGAGGTTTTCGCTCCCCAAATTCATCAGGGATTTTCTAGTTTGAACACAGATATCACCGGGCCAAATTCTCCCTAACAGATGGCGATCTTTAATGTGCATAACTATGTTGTACAGAGAAATAGGGATCCAAATAAGGATTCTCGAATTTAACGAAGCATATGCCTTGAAGCAGAGCCTTTCTAATGAATGTCGCATGTATTTGTCAGCGAAGCAAGAACGTGGTGTAAATGTAATCTTTTCGAACAATGAGCGTGATTGGAAGAAAATTTTCTTTTATGTTTTGGGTTAGTGGGAGTCTGAGGAACAAGGGAACATAATTCCTTTGACTTGGGTAAACATCAAGAACATGCTGAAGCGTGAGTGCTTTCATCCCGTTATGTTGAACGAGCAAGCCAAAGCTCAACTAGCACGACTTCAAGGATGCTTAAGCAAACCAACTCCGTGAAAGAAAGTTCTGTCCACACCGCGCTTGATAGTAGCGGGCTTTCTAAAGTTGAGAGCCAAACCACCAGCCACTAGGATAAAGCGGGCCGAGCAACATCCTCGTGAGAGGCGAAGATCGACCTCCAATTTCGGGGATAATTTTGAATCGGTCGATGAAGGTTCTTAATGCATATCTGGAGTGATGATACTTACTCGATTCACATAGTTTGCCATTAATTGACCTTTGTTTTTGTTGTTGTGTCTATAGAGATGGATCCAAACGAGATCGATGCTAGCGCACTGTTTAGTGGATTTCGGGCGTCCGTGTAGGGGACCTCCTCACAAGGTCTGAAGAAGAGGCAGATCCCACCAAGGAAAGTAACTTAGCCTCCTCCTATGCCTATGCAAGGAAACACAGATGATGAGAGTGCGAGCTCTCCAATATTGTCGATTTTTAATCCCCTAGAAGCTCCGATACTGGACAAGGGGAAAAAGGTGCAAGACACCTACTCTGTATCCAACATATCTGAGCCCGTCATTGGGAATCTGGTAGCGATGGACGAGTTCTTTCGGATGTTGCCAACAAGGCTAGATGAAGATGTCCTTGACAACCTTTGCAAGGACATCGATGCATTGACTTTGACAAATCAAAAATTGGTTGAGGTATGTTGTTTAGTACAACGTGGATATTGTGATCACATTTTTTTATTCGTGATTGTGAGAACTAACGGTGTTCTTTTCTTCTTGTGCAATCTATGGTGCTGATCTAGTACTTCAAAGTGCGCTAGTTGGAGAAAATGAGAGAAGAGTTGAAGGCCCAAAGGGTTGGCCACTAAGCTACTTTATCCAAGGTAACCTTGCTGCATGCAAGGAACCTAGAACTTGGGAAAAAGGAAGAGGCCGCAATGAGAGCGGTCGAGGAGCTCAACAGCGAGCTAAGGACTATTCGGTACGAACTCGCCAAGGAAAAGACAAGTCGGGCTAAGGTCCAGGAAGACCTAGAACTGGCAAAGGCAAACAATATGAAGTCCGCACAAGGGGGTTACAATAAGGCCATAGAGAAATTCAAGGAGAAGGTTGCTGAGAAAGGGAAGCTAGAGGACTTTAATATTATCCTCAAAATTACTCTGGCCGTGACGGACTCCGGTCAGACCCGAATGGATGACGGGGTGGATGAGGCCAGGGGAGACGAGGTAGAACAAGATCCCAGTCAAGCTTAACCGGTCGAAGTTTGATAAGTCTTTTTGTTGTTTTGGAAGTTGTAAAAGTTCATTTTTGTAAATCATCTTTTGATCATACGGACTAAATTATTACTATATTGTAAGATGTTTAAATATTTTAATATAAATGGAAAGTTCGTGATTTATGGAACGTGTTTATTTATGAACCATTACTTTGAATATGGTTGCACATGCACTTTTTCGAGTAGTGCTTTAAATCCAACACGTGTAAAGGTACAATTTGCCAACAGTATTATAAAAGGGGGGTGAAAGACACTATTTGTGGAGCATTTGACGTGATTTAACACTCGAAAGATATGTCATCTAATCGAGTTCTAAGGATAAGGGTCCGGGCTTTAAGAAAGGAGAACTCCTTATTAAACAAGGAGGTTTGTCGCTTAAAGCGAGAGAACCATCAATTGCTCGAGAATAATTTAGCACTCGCAACCCATCATGAACATGTGTTGGAGAAGGTTGACATAATTCAAGAGGAGTAGTCATGGGCGAATGCATACTTGAAATGAGGGGAAGACATGTTCCTCGACATTATGCAGTCGACCCTAGAATTAGAGGAAATGTTGGATGGAGAAGTTATGAACGAGCCCTCTCATTGCACCATTTTAAATTATGTGAATGTAATACAAGCCAAATTGTATCTGTTAGTTTGACCAGAACCAATGGACAAAAACATGATTCGATCATTAAAATGTTTAAGAGGCATGTAAAGACCTATTGTATGGTCATTCTTCCATTTGTACTGTCGCATTAAGAACCAATAAGATCTTTTTACTATCTGCAAATACAGAGCCTCAATGGTTTGCTATTATTTTTCATGGGCATTCAACTCATCTGGCCTAATTGTAATTCCTCATCGGCCCAGAGTTGGACAAATCTAGCCTCTCATGGGTCCCAGCATTTTACCTTGCTCTTATTTAGCACAGGTGATTAACTCATGTGGCCTAATTGTAATTCCTTATCATCCCAGAGCTGGACAAATCGAGCCTTTCGTGGCACGAAGGGTGGGCTCGAGCGTTCTGCCATGCTCTTGTTTAGCCCAGGCGATCAACTCATGCGACTTAATTCTAATTTCTCATTAGTCCAGAGTTGGACAAATCCAGACTCTCGTGGCGAGAAGGGTGGGCCTTAGCATTTTGCCTTGCTCTTGTTTAGCACAGGAGATCAACTCGTACAGCCTAATTGTATTTCCTGGAAAAAGGAACGAAAAATGACATGTTTTTATACACAAAATTACGTTCATTAATATTTCGTTGATTACAATATGCCTGTTATAAGCCGTACTTTAGGACTACATCAATTGCAAGCTTAAAAATGATACTTTTTCAAATGTCTGGCATTCCAACTTTGAGGTTCTATCCTGCTTGTAGGGCTTTTAAGGACAAAAGCATCTACAGGTATGATGTCTTCAATTTCGTATGGACCTTCCCAGGTTGCCCCAATTTACCAACCTTCCATTCGTTATGACTAGGGAGGACTCTATGTAGGACCCAGTCTTTAATCGCAAATGCTTTAAATCGGACTGCTTTGTCGCAAAAGGTGGCAACCTTTCGTTTGTTATCTTCTATTAGTACCAAGGCTTTACCTCGACACTCTTTAGACAAAATCAAATCCAGCATTCATTCAGCATTATTATGTTCTTCGTTTATATCAGACCGAGGAGTGGGAAAAATAACTTATGTAGGTATCACCGCCTCTGTCTCATAGACCAAAGCAAAAGGGGATTCATTCATCGCTTCCTGAGGACTAGTCTGGATTGACCTTAAGACACTGGACAATTCTTTGACCCATCTTCCTTTGTTGATGCAAGCTTTTTCTTCAAGAGAGTGAGTATCAACTTATTTGAAGCCTCTGCCTGACCATTAGCTTGTGGGTAATAGGGCAAAGAATGGTTGAGCTTTATTTCGTATTTCAAGGCAAAATCTTTTACCTTTTTCCCAACAAATTGTTTCCCATTATTGGTGACCAGCTCTCTAGGAAGATTGAACTAACAAATTATCGATTTCTAAAGGAAGTTGATGATTTCGGTTTCGCGAATATGGCTTAAGACTTCTGCCTCAATCCATTTGGTAAAATAATCTGTGGCGACCAATAGAAATTTTTTCTGCTTGATTGCTTGAGGTATGGATCCGACAATATCCAATCCCCATTTGTAGAAAGGCCACAGACTTACGACTCTAGTGAAATGCGTCGCCGCAGTATGAATGATTGGGTCAAAATGCTGACATTTATCACAACATTGAGAAAACTTTGTGCAGTCGGCCAGTAGTATCCTCACCGCATTATTCTTTGAGACAACTTACGACCCCTAGAATGCGACCCACAATTACCTTCATGTGCTTATTTAAGTATTTGCTTTGTTGATGATTCGTGAACACATAATAATCTTGGGCCTGTGGGAGTTTTTTTGTACAATAGACCCTCTTGCACAAAATAATTAACACTCTTAACAACAATTGCCTGACTTTTCTTCTTGTCGTTGAGAAGGGACTTGTCGGTCAGATATCTCAAGAGGGGAGTGAACCATGATTCATTGACTTGCTCAATATGATGACCACTTTGAGGGCTTCAACCAGTCTAGCTTCGAAGAGTATGGTAACATTGATGATTCTATTTTTGGCTGCATTGTTTACGGACTATTGCCACTCCTAGGTAATTGTTTGACCTATATTCTTCTAGATCACGACATTTTGATTTTAATCTTTCCATATATCTCCTCATCTTGTCACCTTTGGCTTCGAAAGATCCCAAGAATTGATTAACGATGAGTCTCGAATCACTAAAGAGGTCCAATTTTCTGGCACCAAGCTTCTTGCCTGTCATCACACCGAAAATAGTGGCCTCATACTTGGCAATGTTGTTGGAAACTTGAAATGCTATTCTGATGGAATATTCATAAATATTTCCCTCTGGATCAATAATGACAACTTCGATTCCTGCTCCTCTAAAGTTATTAGCCCTGTCAATGTAGGTGCACCATTTAATGGGCATATTCTCTTTCCCATCAACCTCATTGATCTCAGATCCTTGTGATTTTTCTAGGTACTTGGTAAACTTGGCTACAAATTCCACGATTGCTTGAGCTTTCATGGATGTTCGGGGCCGAAACTTGATGTCAAATTCTCCTAGCTCAATAGATATGTTCGCCAATCTTCCAGCCATGTCGGGCCTAGAGAGTACACTTTTCAAAGGACTAGAGGTAAGAACAATAACGGTGTGAGCTCCGAAGTAATGCCGAAGCTTCTTTGTTGCTAGTTTCAGAGCAAAGGCCAACTTTTCTAACATTCGCTATTTCCTTTGGGCTTCAGTTATAATTTGGCTTACATAATACACAGGGTACTGTACACTTTCTCGCTTGACCAAGAGAACGGCGCTAACAGTTTGTGTCGTCATTGCTAGGTAAAGATACAAAATTTCGTTTACCAATGGGCTCATGAGAATCGGAGAGCAGCCAAGGTAATCTTTAATCTGCATGAAGGCCAGATCACGCTCTTCATTCCAAAACAAGGTTGTGTTTTTTCTTAGGAGTTTAAAAAATGGCATGCACTTGTCGGTACATCTCGAGATGAAACGATTAAGGGCGATAATCCTCCCATTGAGTTGCTGGATCCCTTTCAGATCTGAAGGATGTTTCATGTCGAGTAATGCCTTTATTTTGTCAGGATTGGCTTCGATTCCTCAGGCTGACACCAGATATCCTAAGAACCTTCCATCATTGACCCCGAATGAACATTTCCTGGGGTTAACTTCATACCGTACCTCCTCATGATATCGAATTCCTCTTCTAGGTCTTTGATGTGTTCATTCTTATTCTATGTTTTGATTACCATATCATCAATGTATACTTCCATGTTTTTTTCGAGCATGGGCTTGAACATATCGTTCACCATCTGTTGGTATGTTGCACCTACATTTTTCAAACCAAAAGGCATTCTGTTAATGCAACCCACATTCGGACATGCGTCGTTCAGGTCGGTGAATGCAACCCCCATTCTTGGCTCTCCATTTGATCTTTTGACGAGTACAACATTTGAGAGCCAGGTGGGGTAACACACGTCTCTTATAATTTTTACGCGCATCAGAGTATCCACTTGTGCTTTGATGATCTCATTTTTTTCTCCTGGAAACTCTCTCTTTTTTTGTTGGACGGGTTTTCTTTTGGGATCGACATTTAACTGGTGGGTGATGAAACCCCGGTTTATCCCAAGCACATGTTCGAACTTCCAAGAAAAAACGTCCATATTACTTTTTAAGAAGGAGACGAGGTTGCCTTTGTATTCTTTAGGTAGACCAGTGTTTACCCTCAATATTCGGTCACTTCTTTCCTCCATAGGGATTAATTTGACTTTTTCAGGGTTAATGATCCCTACTCGATTACCTCACTTCTTAGACCTGTTGACCGGATTAATTTATAGTTGCTATTGGGGAGATATTCCTTTCAGGGTCGCATTGTAACAACATCATGCTTTACCTTGATCTCCCCAAAGTTCAAGGGTATCGTTGTATGTGGGGTATTTCACCACTTGGTGATACGTTGATGGAACTGCTCTCATTTTATGGATCTAAGGTCATCCCAAAATTATGTTGTAATGAGCAGGGTAGTCAACGACCACAAAGGTTGACATCACCATTGAATCAATGCATCAACAGGTAGCTTGATGGTACCCAACGCATAAGAGGTGCTATTATTGAACCCTATAAGGGGCATTTCTCTATTAACCATATCTTCAGTTCCTAACCCCAAGACATGCAGAGTGGACAAAAAGAGTAGATCAACCGAACTACTAGTGTCGACAAGTACTCGACAGACAATACATGAACCTACTTTCAAAGTGATGACCAAGGGATCCTCATGCGGGCTGGAGACTTCATCATCCTCATTAAACACAATTCCTCCAAACTTCAAGCCTTCTTTTATGCCATAGATTTCGAGCCCTTTATCATTAAGTATAGCTCGGGTATATCTTTTTCGGGCATTATTCGAATCTCCGCCATACCTCGAGCCTCCATGTATGGAATGTATCATTCTGATATTGTTGGCGTAGTGGAGCTTATTTGTGTGTGTGTTTTTGTTGCCCGGCTGTGATGTAGGAAAAGTTGGCCTATTATTTTGTTGACGGGGACCAATGTTTTTTCCATTTTGGTAGCCAGATGTCTCAAATATCCTTTCGAAAGTAAATCTTCCAACTCTTTTTTCAAATACCTACATTCATGAGTTTCGTGCCTAAAGTCTTTGTGGAACGCACATCATTTGGTGGCATCCCTTCCTATCGCCCTCATTTGCTACAGCCATCTTACATTCTATTCACTTTCCATTTCCTGCTAAGCCTCGGCCAGACTGACTCACAGAGGAGGTCCTCTGAAGGGCAACAAAGACCTTCCCCAAGGTTTTGTATTTCTTATCCAGCTATTTTTTCTCCTAAATGATGGGCCCACTGCCCTTTTCGGCATAGAACCACTACTCATCAATCTTTGGTCAGGACTGAGTTCGTGCTTTCCCTTCCATTTGAGAGCGAGACCAAAAGTTAAGCCCTCCCTTCTATTTGATCTCAATTCTCTTTCAACGTTAACGAATTTACTAGCTTCTTCATAAGCCTCCTCTAAGGTCCGCGGCATTTTTAGTGAGCACAACAAACAGCCCGGAGTTTCTTCAAACACCTCGTCGGAATGTCTACACTGCTATTGAGTCAGGGCAATCAAAAATTTCAATCTTTTCTTCTTGGAACCTCTTCATATACGATTTGATAGATTCCTTCGTCCCTTGAGTGATCGAAAGAGATGATGAGGCTCTTTTTTCAAAGGTTTGTTGCTGGCATAATTGGTGACAAAGATTTTAACCAAATCAGCGAACGATCGGATGCTTTTGTGCTTTAGGTCACTAAACCATCTTTGAGCGGAATCATGTAACGTAGCTGTGAAGGATTTACACAGCATTGCTTCTCTCTTATCACGAGGCATACTGATGGGGCCATGGTCGTCTTGAAGAGGCGCACGTGGGCAATGGGATCCTAATTCCTTTGTAGCTCAGGCATTTGGGAGGGGTAAATTTCTCAGGCAGTTCGCTCAACTCAATCTCTTTGGAAAAGGGGGACCTGATCAATTATTTACAGATCTTATCCAGGTTTGATTGGGCTCTGCCCGCGCCTTGACTTTTAACTTGCTCCTCTAGTGTTGTTACTTTATTCTGCCATATCAACTTTCCTTCCTGGGCCAGATTAAGTTGTTCTTTTTTAGTTGTGAGCTCGTTATCTTTAGAAGTGTTTTTGGGATCTAACATGTCACGATTACAGGCCATTTGGTTTCGGGATTGTGTTTCATGCTCCGCTATGATGCGTTCGACCACGTCGTCTCCCTCTTCGACACCAGCTCCCATGTTTCGTAGAGTCTCGACATCCTAGGGTTTTTGGAGTCTGCCAAACAATACTTCTACTTGCCTTCTTAGTTTGAGGTTTTCCTTCCTCATCTCATTCTTCATTTCCTCCATCGATTTTTGCTTGTCTAAGAGTTGTCGCAACAACTGCACCTAAGGGTTGTTGAAAGTACATGCTTCTACCTCGGCTATTCCTTTAGGTACATCTGTTTCTACATGCTCGTCACAAGAATCAGGTCAATTGCGATTTACAGCTCTGGTTCTATAAATGATGTATTCAATATTGGTGGCTCAGTGGCCTTTTATTGAGTACTTATAGGCATTACATTTTAATGGGGTACATATGTAAGTTACACAAATAATATAAACGACATTAAATATAAACTGTAACATAACCGGACTTGTCCTCGGATTGGTCGAGCATAACATAACCGGCCCGAATGGTGCATGCTGATAGTAACTAATCGAGCTTTAGACTGACATATTGAACAAAAGAGACGACCAACAGGTCGATGTCTAAACAACTACATCACAACCAATGGCACCTCTTCCACATCTACTCCAAGGTGAACTCTTTTACGTGAGTGATGCAATTAATCAACATGTGAGATGGCCGAAATATCTTGTTATATTGAGAGGACAAGTAATTTATGATGCTAATTTCATAAGATTAATTATTATTTTATTAGGTATATTTTCTTTAAAATTAGTGTAATGTGTTATTATTAATTAATTAATAATTATGTTTTGTAGCCCCTATATGAAAAACAAAGACAAATTGAAAAGAATGTGCGAGGGAGATGTATAAGTACAACCAAAGGAAATGAGGTTGCTTCTCTATCAAGTTTGAGTAACGATGCTACAGTGCACAATGAAATTAAAATTTTACAAAGATGGGCATTGAATAATATGGAAATGGAAGGTGATAACTCCCATCGTATGATTCCATGCAATCCAACGATTTTCGGGTATAAAACAACCCAAATCTTATTGACTATGAAGGATATAGTCCACATTTGTGACTCTAGTTGGCTTGGCATTCCTCATATACAAATTTTCATCAAATACATTTATAATTATTTATACTTTATTTTGAGTATTTCATATCACTAACTAATATATCATCAATCAATAATAGGTTATTATTTGATAAATGGAGAGGACAAAATGTCCAATTGGAGAGACATTTTATTTTTTTAGATCCAAAATATCTATGCACATATCATGATGAAGAATACGAAGTTAGTATGCTTATGAACAAGTTTAATACAATGACGGCTTCAATGTGCCTCATAACTCCATATTAGAGATCATAAGTATTACATTCTTACATTAATTTAATTTTGTGTAATTATAAGCTAAAACAATATTATAACATGAATTCTTAATATGTAGGAGTCAATGGACATCAACTATTGTTAACTCGTTCACTTGTAAACTTTAATGGTTCAATTCTATAAAGGCTTACAATTCTTCTAAAGGATCACCTCCCAATGAAGAACACATAAAAATTTGGTTGAGATAATATATATATATTTATATTATATTATATATTAGATAATATTTTTTATATGGTCGTGTTCATATTATTTATATTAACTTGAATCTTATGAATATGAGTACTATGTCATGAAATAATTGTTGTAATTAAAAGAGCTTTACAAACATGGCATTGTTAACGTAAAAATTTAAATGTTAATCCTAATTAGATTCCCATCAAAGTAATTGTTTTAATTAGTTTATAAATTTTTCCAATTATTTTTTATGTTTATAATTAAATTAATTTCATAATTATTAACTATTTTTGTTTAATTGTACGTAGTGTCCAAAACAATCCGAATCCTATAAATGTAGGTACTATGTCATGAAATTTATGAATATATATGTTACCAAATTCATTGAAAATGCAAACACAGATGATTTACCGGTAAGCTTAAACTATATATTTATGTATATATAAGTTAATATGTAATATTATTTATCAATTATTTTGCTTTAAAATATTTTACAAATCTTGTATTATAGTTCTTAAGTAAAAATCTATACACACCAACAGAGTTACTGATATTAAGGCAAGAATGGTGTGTGTACATGTATAATTATTTTTCAAACAATTAATGGATAAAATTGCATGTGGATCAAGTCTAAACTGAAGCAAGATAGACATACAACCTATCTTTTATATATATATTAACATTTCATAGTTAATTTACATATGTGTAGCTAGTTTTAGTACATACTTCTATGTTTCATATATGTTCCTATAATAATTGTGCATTATGTGTGTATATGTAAAGCCTTTGAACGATGATGCTTTATTATAGATGTATGTGTTTACTTTTAAATGTTATGCTTATTCTGGAATTTCTGGAATGAAATTTATATTTGTACAAGTTATATATAGATTTTTATACTGGACAATTAAAAGTAAAAAAAATTAAAAAAAAAAAAAACTTTATAGGACGGTCACTAACCGTCCTATAAGAATTATATAGAACGGTCACTAACCGTCCTATAAGAATTATATAGAATGGTCACTTACTGTCCTAAAATATTTTTATAGGACGGTTACTGACTGTCCTATGAGATTTTTACGGTCAGTGACCGTCCTATAAAATTTAATTAAGACTTTTCAAAAAAAAAATAGGACGGTTACTGACCGTCCTATAAAACTCTTATGACAGTCACTGATCACCCTGTAAAAATCTTTTAGGATGGTCACTATAAAAAAAATTTATAAGGCAGTCAATAGCCTTCCTATATTTTCAATTCTTGTGGGACGGTAGTTTATAAAACTGTCATTCACCATCCTATAAAGCCTAATTTGCAGCAATGCATTAATGATTAAGAGTAAACTTTCCAAACGGGAGAAAAAGAGTAAATAGATTTTTTTATCACCGAACTTTTGGGGTTGTTATAAAAGTATCATTGAACTTTGATTTGTTACTTTCATATTATTAAACTTTATCAATATTACCAAAATACCATCAAACATTTTATGTTATTTTTATATCATTAAACTTTGCAAACATTTTAAAAATACATTCGAAGTATGTGTAACTTGCTGTTAACTCCCGTTAATTTATTGATATTGATGACATTTTTGTAACATTTTTCAAAGTTTAATGGTATGAAAGTAACAAAAAAAAGTTTAATTATATTTTTGTAACATTTGTAAAGTTTAATGATATAAAGGTAACAAATTAAAGTTCGATGATACTTTTTTAGTAATCCAAAAATTTTAGTGGTAGAAAAATCTATTTACTCGAGAGAAAAATACATATTCATGTGTGACACTTGGCCATTATCATTCTACATGTGGCACCATTATCATCCTTTTGGCCATTATGTTTTGTGAGAAATAGAGAGAATAAGAAAATTGTGTGAAAAAATTTTGTTTGGCTTTGAATCAAGTTCTCTTTGAAGAACTTGAAGTTAGAACATAGAATAGCCTTTAAGGTAAAGGCTTGGGTTTGATCAACTTGCCTATACTTTTTGTATGTGATCCGTTAGGAGGCAAGTCTTGGAAGACTGGATTTGAAATTCTTTGTGCATGCTACGATAGATTATTCAATTATTTTTATGTTAATTAAACAACCAATATCACAAGGATCCAAAGGTAAAAAAATTTATTGTCTACCTATACCAATTATTTATGCTAAACATATAAGGATTTCATTTTTACTGTGAATAATGTTTGTGAAAAGAAGAATGTAAGAATTGTTTGAATATTTCACTTGATTGAATTATTTTGTACATATTACATGAATTTATAATAAAAATAAAAATGACAGAAAATGATATTAATTAAATACAATAATTTCTAACATATTGGGAATGATTTTTACCATATTCACATTTTATTTACTTTCCTATTTCAAAATGAATCTCAACACTCCCCCTCAAGTTGGTGCATAGATGTCACACATGCCCAACTTTTCTAAGAACTTTGAGAGCACCCGACTGGACATTCCTTTGGTAAGGATATCAGCTAACTGATCCTCTGACCAAATCTTTGGTAGCTTCACAGCCTGTTCATCTAGTTTTTCCTTAATGAAAAACCTATCTACCTTGACATGCTTTGTATGATCATGTTAAACTGGATTATGAGCTATATCACATGCTACTTTGTTGTCATAATGAACTAAATTGTTTGTTTTAAAGAGCAGCTTAGATCATGTAAGAGAAATTTCAACCACAAATTCCTAAGGCCATTCCTCTGTACTCAACTTCTGCACTAGATCGTGCAACAATATTTTGTTTCTTGCTTCTCCATGTAACTAAGTTCCCACCTACAAAAGTAAAGTATCCTGAAGTTGACCGCCTATCATTAACTGCTCCGGCCCAATCAGCATCGTAATACACTTTGATGTTTTCCTTGTCTGTGCTTTTAGAAAATAGAATTCCCTTTCCTGGGGCAGATTTTAAATACCTCAAAATGCGCATGACTGCATTCATATGTTGCTCACCAGGATTATGCATAAACTGGCTAACGATACTTAGAGCATAGGCAAGATCTGGTCTTGTGTGAGCTAAGTACATCAACCTTCCAACAAGTCTCTAGTATCTCCTTCTCTCCACTGGTACCTAATTTGTCTCAATACATAACTTCAAACCCTCTTCCACTGGGAGTCAGCTGGTTGGCAAGCTGACATACCAGTTTCATGTACTAGATGTAAGGCATACTTTCTCTAAGATAGAAAGATTCATTTACTTGATCGAGATACTTTAATTCTTAGAAATTATTTTAAGGGGCCTAAGTCTTTCATTTCAAATTCCTTAGACAAGTATTCCTGCAAAGCTCTCATTTCTTCTGGGTCATTGCCTATGATGATCATGTCATCCACATATACAATGGGTGCAGTTTTCCCATGCTACTTCTTTAAAAATAATGTGTGATCTGAATTGCTTTGTTTGTAACCAAAGGTTGTCATGGATTTGGTAAATCGTCCAAACCAAGATCTAAGGGACTGTTTTAATCCATATAGCGATTTCTTCAACCTGCACACCTTTTGATTTTGTCTTTCTGTTACCATACACCCTAGTGGGAGATCCATATAGACCTCTTCAAATAGTTCATGTCAGAATGCGTTCTTCACATCAAACTACTGTAATGACTAATCAAAATTTGTAGGTAAGGATAACAAGACTAGGACTATATTGATTTTGGCTACTGGTGCAAACGTTTCAGTGTAGTCAATTCCATAAGTCTAAGTATACCCTTTTGCCACCAATCTCACCTTAAACCGTTCGATCGTTCCATCAGCTTTGTATTTCACAATAAAGATCCATTGACACCCAACTGGCTTTTTTTTTTTTGGGTCGGTTGATGAGCTCCCAAGTCTGGTTCTTCTACAAGGAGGCCATCTCTTCATTCATCACAGCCTTCCATCTTGGATCATTTAATGCTTCCTGTACACTGTTAGGTATAGATACAGTAGATAATTGATTGACAAATGATTGATTTAATTTTGACAAACAATGTGTAGACATATAATGGTTCATAGGATATCTTACTTTACTAGACAATTGAGGTTCATATGTAAGTTTTGGAATACCCCTGGTGAGATGTTGTGGTAACTGTCACCTAGATTACTCAGGCATTGTACAAGGAATATTCTCAAACAACAACTTGTATGGTGTATCAATTGTGAGAGACTCAAGTTCGATTTCAGAAGTTTCTTGGCTTTCAAAAGTTTCCTGGCTTTCTAGGTGTTCATTCCCACTTAGATCCAAGTTTTAATTTCTAGATTTCATCTCATTCACTTCTATGTTGATTATGTCATTGTGTAGGGTATCACCATTCACATTGAAGTTTTGACCACTTGGATTCAAATCACCTACATTTTGATCAGATACTTCTACCACATCTTCCTCAAAGTTGTATACAAGAGTCTGAATTTCATCAAGAGACTCCCCCTAAAAGTCAAACTTAGAGAAATACATAGTATCTTCATGAAAGACAACATCAATAGTGATAAACATTCATTTAGTAGGAGGATGATAATATCTGTACCCTTTTTGATGAATTGCATATACGACAAAGACACACTTCAAGGCTCGAGGCAATAACTTACTACATTGGTGTTTGGGAAGATGAACATAGGCAGCACATCCGAAGACATGAGAGGGTAGGTTTGAGACTGTTGGAGTAACTACAACTTTTGTAAGTGTTTGGAAGGGTGTTTTGAATTTGGTAGAACTCAATGGAACACGATTGATGAGATAGGCAGCAGAGAGAAGAGCTTCACCCCAATAGCATAAGGGCATGTTAGCCTCGAGTAGGGAAGCACGAATAACTTCCAAAAAGTGTCTATTCTTGCGTTCGGCCACACCATTATGTTGAGGTGTATTCAGACAAGTGGTTTGTTGAATTGAGCCATGAGAGTCCAAAAATTGCCGAAGTTCATAACTATGGTATTCCTCACCATTATCACTTCATAACACTTGTATACAAGCATTGTACTGTGTACGAATGGTGTTATAAAACTTCTGAAACAACAACGTAACCTCTTATTTGGATTTTATTAAGCATAACCAAGTCATTCGATTAAAATCATCTATAAAAGTAACGAACCAATGTGACCTCCCCTATGTGGGAACTTTAGATGGTCCCCAAACATCATAGTGAATAACCATAAAAGGAACTGGACTTTTTGGTAAAATTAAAGGAAATGAAGTATGATGACTTTTTGCAAGTTCACACACATCATATTTGAAAATAGAAATATCCAAATTTGTAAATAAGTTGGGAAATGACCTTTTTAAATAACGAAATGAGGCATGTCCCAAACGTCAATGTCAAAGCCAGATCTCAGTGATCTTCTTTGGTGAACCAGTGCTGCCTACTACAAAAACTTGTTGTAATTTTCTAGAAGTTTTTGACTCCAAGTCCAAGTAATACAAATTTCCTTTCTTAACATCATAACAAATTGTTTATCTAGTTTGAATGTCCTTGAACACACAATAATTATGCCAAAAAATAACAATACAAGATAAGGTAGTAGTGATTTGAGAGACGGATAGAAGGTTATAATTTAAAGAGCGAACAACTAACATAGAATGAAGATGTAAAGTATTAGTAAGATGTGAGGACCCTACCTTAATAACTGGGGTGGTATTATCATTGGCCGTAGAGACACAATTTTGGGAGGATGGGTTAAGGGTTGAGACTTGTCGAACATCAAATGTCATATGATCAGTAGCACAATAATCAATTATCCATGCACTATTCAAAACAGGTGTAGAAATATTTAGGATCTTACCTCTAGTGTTCGTAGCAATTACTAATGTTGATGACGTAGGAGTTGCTTTGTTTTCCTGTGTTTGAGCGACAATTGCAGTAGAATGCCGCTTGGAGTTTTAATGTTGTGTTAGGTTCAACCAATTTTCAATGTAACAAATTTTTGAATTATCTATTTGATTGCAATGAGTGCATTTGTATGTAAGTTTGCCTGAATTAAATGGACCTTCAGACTGAACAAAAACTGGAACATATTTGCTTTAGGAGGATTCAATCTAGTCACTCTTTTTTTTTTCCTCTTTTTTTTTGTAGGGAATACTTCAATTTATAAGGAAAAAAAAAGGAATAAAAAGGAAAGAGAGGACGATGGTGGCTTTTCTAAGTTGGGCGTAGCTATTGGTGGCGGTGGCGGTGGCAGTGGCGAGTGATCTAGTGGCAACATGAGACGAGCGACTATGGCAGCAACAACATTTGTTTATGGGCTGTGGTTTTTCAAGAAAGCGACTACGGTTGTTTGATAGGGGCTAAATGGGTGGCGATTTGGGTTTGGATGGAGGGGCTAGTTTGGATGGCGATTTGGATGGAAGGGCAAGTTTGGGTGGCTATGGGATTTTCAACAATGGTTTTTGATTTTTTTTTTTATTCACAAAACCCTAATCGGCTCTGATATCATGTGAAAATAAGAATGTAAGAATTTTTTGAATATTTCACTTGATTGAATTGTTTTGTGTAGATTACATGAATTTATAATAGAAATAAAAATGATATAAAAGGATATTAATTAAATACAATGATTTCTACTATATTACAAATGATCTCTACCATATTAACATTTTATTTACTTTTTTTATTTCAAAATGAATCTCAACAATGTTTTCAAAACAAACAATTGTTATCAGAGCCTTCTTGGTATTAGGATTAATTAAATCTCTAAGTGTGTGAATTTTTTCAGGGTTGGCAAAAAATTACATTTGATGTAATTATATTTTGCATGGTGGTGTTTATTTGATGAATGTGATTATTTATGGTAGTCAATTATATGGATCCTCTAGATTTGGTAGTTTAGAAAAATACATTAACTTAATTATGGGTATATGAATGTTATAAAAATATTTTGTATTTTCTAGAAGTTTTCGTAGGGTTGTCAATTTTTCGTGATGGGACAAATCCCTTCAAAAATTATCCGGATGGAGACAAGAATAGGAACAACAAAATCAAGAATAAGAACAAGAAAATTTAGCATGCACTCAAGTACCCCTTCAACTGCATGAGAGCTAATGCAAATTTCAACTTTGTCATGTATTTTACATTGTGTCACCATACTGCTCACCATCTTTGTCCACCTCTAGAAAAATTTGTGATCATTGTGCATAAGGACATTGCACGACTTGCCAATGGTGTTTAGGGTTGTGGCAACATATAGCGCAACTTCTTCCCGTTCGTTTCCTCACCAAGAAGCATTGGATCACGTGTGTGTTGGCTAAAATTAATTTTTCTATATTTTTCTATACCTGCATTCTAGTTCTATTGAAATATGATTTCTTCGTTTTTTTTTTTTTAATAATAGATGAAAAAAAAAAAATTTGTCGGAACCCAAATGGGCCTGGCCAAACTGCCATCAAATGAAGAATTGTTATATAAAAGCTATGGAAGGGTTCTTGTAATAATTTTTAGAATATGAAGCGGTGTGTTACTTTCAACAAACGTGATTAAGGATTTAATTAGATAATTGGACCAAAACATAAATATCGTTATAAACGATTTAACAATATAGAGATATATTGATAGTTTTTGTAAATAGAGAATATTTCATATAAGAGAATTTAAAAACCCTAAGGTGGTGTTTATATTTTTGGAATTTAAATAATTTCTATCATATATAGTAATTAATTAAGATTGCATTCATTAATCATTTTAATGTGTAGGAATAAATAACATGAAAAACATGCAAATTGAATTCTTTTATTTATTGTTTTAGCAAAAATGTCTTGATATCAAATGAGTTACTAGCTCATTTAAAGTCAGCTCAATGAATTCATTAGTTAAAAAATTCTATCTCACCAGTTTAAATGAACAACTTTTTTTGCTACATTCAAGCCTCGAACTCGAGAGCTCCACCTTATTATGGTAGTTACAATGCCGTTTGGCTACTAAAGCCTTGGCAGTTTAAATGAACAACTTATTAATTCATTTGATAATTTTTTTAATTGAATGTATTTTTGTTTTTTTGGGAAAACTAAAAACTTGTTTTTAACTAAACAATCCAATTTGGTTGATAAACAAACTTAGCCATCAATTTCTTTATTGAACTAATTAAAATATATTAGTTACATCATTATCTAACCATAAAAATTTAATATCATAAATATGTCTACTATTTAAACTTGTCAAACTGACTCCAGCAAAATAAATAACACATCCTAAAAATTAATCATAAACCGATTTGATATCTATAAGATGTCAGAACGAGTCCAACTAAAAATAATAACATTAAATACATTCAAAAATTAATATCATAAAGATGTATATTTGGTGTTTTTATCTAAAATAATCTAAAAATACATAGTTTATACAAAATATAAATCTTATAAAATCATGGTCAGCTCTATTTATGTAGTCATGATGTATACAAGACCAAAGTCAACCGTCAGAACTTCAGCTTATATTGATTTTTATTTTAATAATTAATTAAATATTTTAATTTAAAAAATAATTCAACTAAATTTAATTTATTTAAAAATTATATGAGTTTAATATTCAACACATTTGACACCTCTAGACTTAACCTATTTTTACCCTACTTGAACTAAAAGTGATATATTGGCTAGTGATACATTTAACTGGCGAAAACGTAATTGAGAAGTTACCAAAATTAATATTTTTTAAATTTATAATAATAAAATTATCACCCCAATAATACTACACGTTCAACATTAAACGATTCTCAATTGCCGCTATTTAATTTAAACGATGATCAATTTGATTGGTATTCAAAAATAAAATTGATGTAAAAGTTATTTTTTAATTATAGAAATATATTATTTGAATATAAGTGATATTATTTTTTTTATTTTAAGTTTTAAGTGTAGTATTTTTATTATTTTTTTAATGTAATTTGGACCTCGTTATTGTATTTGAAATTGTCTGCTATGTGCTTACGAAGGAATATCCTTTAGCTCTTTCTGCTAATGCGACTCATAATGTACCAGAAGCATAGAATTGTTGGATTGGATACAAAAAGATACCACACAGCTACTTGCCATATTTGGAATGTTTGCAAATGCAACTCCTAACGTACGAGAAGCTTGTAGTTATTAGATTTGATTCAATGACGTAGCCCTTAATTATTTAATTGCTAGCATGGATGATGTGATGATCATTGAAAGTTTTTAGTTAAGGATTAAATAAGCTTAAAGGAGGGGTGAATAAGTTATTTTTAATTTTAATAAAATTTCAATTATGTAACCTAAACACAACGGCCAGACATGCAATTACGTGTAAGTTAAAATGCGGAATTAAGAAATAACACACGAAATTTTAGGTGGAAACAACCTATGCCACAATAATGACCTAAGAGGAAAACCACCGGTCCACCGGACCACCTAACTATCCACTATGAAAATTAATGTTCAATTACAAGGCAAGGTCTTAAACTACCCCTTACAGATAATGCCCCCCTATGTAACTTACTTACGAGCCGTCGCTCCTTTCACAGTCTCCAATAGCAAGGTGTCTGGATCCGGACCAACGTTCCGATCTACTTGAGTCACACAAGATCAATCGAACCCGTCAACTTCGGTAATTTCGAGTCACACGAAATACCGAACACGTCACTTCAGTACCTAAAACGTTAGCACAAATAACACAAGTGCAAAGTGTGTCCTAGAGCAGATTCAGCAAGAAAAAATCCTAACTAGCAGATTCTATAGCATACGATGTAAAAGCAAATTAGCTAGCAAACTCTAGAATGATCACGCAAAAATAAATATCATGAAAAACAATTAGGCGCGTGAATTATTCAAAAATAACCACACGATATGTTTGAACAATTAAAGCAAGAAGGCGCCTAAAATTAATAGATGAAGAGAATAAGATTTTTCTTTAAAAACGCAATCAGATCTAGCAAATCTTATTTCAGTGTGGTATATTTTATGCACAAACGAGCATCACTTATATAGAGTCCAATTTAACTTGAAAGAGGATTAGCAATGGACTACAACTCTACTCATATCAGGATTTAGCTTTTACCACAATTACACTCAAACAAGGACTTTGTTTTTAACATTAAATGGGGTCAATTTGGTAAAAGTAATATATGGGTCGAATTAAAAAAAGAGTTGGAGTAGGACTATAAGACTGTCTCGATCAATCTAGCAACTGTCTCGATCGATCGACCCAACACTCAATCGATCTACCCAACACTCGATCGATCTAACCATGCAATTTCAAACCCGAGAGCACTTGGATCGAAGTCAGTCTATACTCGATCGATCGAACATGACTAGATCGATCGAAGACCTTATTCGATCGATCGATCAACGCATGACTCGATCGATCTATCAAATTACTCGATCGATCTAATACAAACAGAGAGCACCTAGATCGAAGTTGATCCAGGCTCGATCGATCTATCAACGCATGACTCGATCGATCGATTAAATTACTCGATCGATCTAATTCAAACAGAGAGCACCTAGATCGAAGTTGATCCAGGCTCGATCGATCGATTTCTCGATCGATCGAACTATAATCTCGATCGACCAATATGTGTACAAATTATTTTTCGATACAATCCATACTAAGTGTAGTGCTCAATTGTGTGAAGATGTGTGCATGATAAAATATTTTACCTGACATGAATATTGCAAGTTCGGTGACTCCATTGTCTTGTATCATTTGATTAACGGTGACGCTTATACTAGATTACAATTAGTAATTTGTTCACGAAAATTGCCAATAAATATAAACCTTACAATCTCCCCCTTTGGCATTTTCGTGTGACAAAATTACTCGCTCACTACATAACGCTCATAACGCTCATAGATTACATATTTACAAATTCAATAGTGGAGCTATCTATAATCCGGTGGAGCCATCTTGTTTGATAAATTGTATGCTTGATACACTGAAAAAGAAATACAAATAAGTACAGCAGCTTGGCTCAAGAGTCATTATTAGTTCAGTGTATGTAATAGAATTTAAGATAAACAAAAAAGGGCTCCCCCTAAATGTGACATCACTGTTCCAAGATTGCATCACACTCATGTCTCTCTCTCCCCCTTTTTGACATACGAAAAGGTCAAATAAGCACAAAGGGTCACGACAATGTAAGTTATGTTAGTAAGAGTATGAAGTGAGAATCTAAAACACCTACATAAGCGAAGAAGAAGAAATTAATGTCAGAAAGTGTTCAGATAATATAATCAAAACAGAACAAAGCAAGAAATAAAAGAAAATAAAAATAAAAAGAAAATAACAACATAAAAGTAAATAAAAGCAATAAAAAAATACAAAGAAACATTTGAGGTGCACTACTGGTCGTCCCCATGGATAGGATGGTGTTGTTGATCGTGGAGATCTCGAACCATAGATAAAATGGCAGTGACGTCGGTGCGTATGCCTTGTTGTCTATCATCCATATCATTTACTCGACTGTTCAAACCTTCATAAAGTGTATACATGGCACCCATTTGATTTGAGAGTGCATCCATTCGTGTTGCCATGTCTTGTTCAGATTGTTCCTGTCGGGAAAGAGCGGGTGCCGTAGTGGTCTCAATGTCGTCATCACCCAACAATTCTGCCATCCCGGCTCCACTTGTACCAGCATTGGATCGCTTTTGTTTCTTAGCAGTGTGGGCGGAAGAGCGGGAGACTGTGCCTTTACCAATATCACCCATGTGTTTCACAGTTGCACTATTTGGTGTCGGTGTAACACCAATAGCGATAATCATTTTATTTAGCAAACATCCATAGGGTAATCCAATCCTAGGATTTGTATCAGCTGCTTGTGCTAAAAATTCATCTTGAATAATTGTCCCCACATCAAAAGTGATCCCTTTTCCAATACAGTACAAAATTCTTGCATGCTGATACCCAATTTCAGCAGAGTGGTTGGAAGGAAGCAAATTCGTACAAACCATACGATTTAGGATGCGATAGAAAGGCTTGAATTCACTGGGTATGTACAAACTTTTGAGATTCATACCTAAATCCGGAGACCCCGCTAATTCAGTCAATAAATCCTCATTTGACACATCAAACTTGTCAATATCAAAACCAGGCTCCCCCAAGTTCGTAATTCCAAGAAACTCATTAATGGAAGTAGCAGAAATATCTAGAATCTTATTTTGAATAAATATCTTATAGCACATTGGTCCAGAATTTCGTATCTTCATATCCACATTTGTGTATAATTCCCGAACCAAAGTAGGACAGCACAATTTTGTAGAAGTAAACAGTGACTCCCACCCAATACTTCGAATTACCCTAGTAACTCCTACCTCATGTACGTCATTCCAATTTACACCACGTTCAATTAAAATGGGGCATTTAGAGAAAGTATTTCGATACCTTAATTGTGAATCCTTGTGCCACCATTGTGAACTAAGTGGTGTTGGAGCACCTGCTGGAAGATTGCGTCGTCGGGATGCCATTTCCACCGAAGGAGGTCGTGAGAATGTGTTTGGTTGGTGGGAAAAAGGGAGAAAAAGAAAATTTGGAGGTTTCGAATTTTTTGAAAAAAATAGGGATTTTTGATTGTGAATGATGCAGGAATGTTGTTGGAAATCAAGTGTGGAGTGATTTGGGAGCAAAAAGAAGTGATTTTGATGGATTTTGTGAAAAAAAGTCGAGTGGGGGACGAGAAAATCGTTCGGGTTCACGAAAGTGGGAGGAGAAAAACTATTCGCGTATATAAATTGTACCCTCTCGATCGATCTATATATAACTCGATCGATCGAAGTTCAACTTAGATCGATCTAGTTCTTTATCGATCGATCGATATTTAAGCTTTTTTTTATTTTTTTTTATTTTTTAATAATAATAAACTCATGTAATAATCAACAAACACACAACCAAAAACAATAATTCAAATCATATGAAAATAGAAAAATAGAGAAAAACAACACAAGAACTTTATTACCTATAATGAGATGTTAAATGTACTTAGAATGATATGTATATTTGAACTCCACAAATATGTTAAGTAAGGTATCTATGATGAAACTTGAGAGAAAAACTATTGATTAATTTTTTATTTTTTTTATTAATTTCTTTTGGCTATTTCTTTTTGTGCAATTTATTTATTTATTATCATTTTTTTTTCACAAGCCATAAACCTAGTATGATGACTTTCACACTAGTTGTGAGGTAGCCCTCTCTGCTCACTACGGTAGCTGCACACATCACAGTAGGTAGCTCTCTCATTACTAGGTGCCTCTTTATGATATGAGTCTTTCTAAGTTTATCATAGATTTCAAGTATAACATACATGTGTGTTCAGTGAGTGTGTGAATAAGTTCATGCAACATAATCATCACAAGTGAATAATGTAAATGTGTTTTCAGATTGGAATAATAAAGTAAAAAAAATGAAATAAGAAGAGGTTGTGTGTGTGAGTATTATATGAATCTATTATTTTCTTTTTCCCTTTTTTTATTTTTTATTTTTTATTTATTTTTTATTTGTTATAAATAAGTGAAAAAATCTACTCTATTTGACAGATTCTTAAGGCGTTTCTAAGAGTTTCAAATCTGTGTGTGTCAAGAGCCTTAGTGAACATGTCAGCTAACTGTCTTTCAGTGGAAAGAAATTCAAGTGTTAAAACCTTTTCCTCAACAAGTTCTCTAATAAAATGATGTCTGATGTCTATGTGTTTTGTTCGGGAATGCAGTACAGGATTCTTCAATATGCATATAGCACTGGTGTTATCACAGTATAAAGGAATGATACCTTGTTTAAAACCGTACTCATGTAGTATATTCTTCATCCATAGAAGTTGTGTGCATGAGCTACCTGCTGCAATATATTCGGCCTCAGCAGTAGATAAAGATATTGAATTTTGTTTCTTGCTGTGCCAGGATACAAGGTTATTTCCAATGTAAAAGCAACCACCTGAGGTGCTCTTTCTTTCATCTTGGCTTCCTGCCCATTCTGCATCTGTATATCCACTAATCTCACAGGTTGTGTCATTAGTAAACCATATTCCAAAGTTTTTAGTTCCAGAAACATACCTGATAATTCTTTTAACATGTTCTATGTGTGATTCCTTAGGATTTGATTGATAATGTGCACATACACCAACACTATAACAGATATCAGGTCTACTAGCTGTGAGATACAATAAACTCCTTATCATACTTCTATTAAGTGTTTGGTCAACACTTTTACCTGCTTCGTCCTTTGAAATTTTGACACTTGTACTTATTGGAGTTCTCAGATGTTTACTTGACTCAAGTCCAAATTTCTTAATCAGATTACATGCATACTTGGTTTGAGAGATAAAAATGCCTTCATTTGATTGATTAATTTGCAAACCAAGAAAATATGTAAGTTCACCCATCATAGACATTTCAAATTCACTAGACATGACATGTACAAAGTTTTCAACAAGTGATGTGGATGTTGACCCAAGCACTATATCGTCCACATATATTTGTGCTATGAATATATCCTCCTTGGCACTCTTAATGAAGAGAGTTTTATCAACTCCCCCTCGTACAAAGCCATTGTCTAAGAGGTAAGTTGTAAGCCTCTCATACCAAGCTCTAGGAGCTTGTTTTAGACCATAGAGAGCCTTATTGAGTTTATAAACATGCTTGGGAAAATTTGGATCGATAAAGCCTTTAGGTTGTTCCACATAGACCTCTTCATTTAAAAAACCATTTAGGAACGCAGATTTTACATCCATTTGATATAGTTTAAATTTCATGTAACAAGCAATGGCAAGTAAGATCCTTATTGATTCTAGCCTAGCTACGGGTGCAAAAGTTTCATCAAAATCAATTCCTTCAACTTGTTTGTATCCTTGAGCGACTAACCTAGCTTTGTTTCTAATTACTACATCATGTTCATCAAATTTGTTTTTGAACACCCATTTGGTTCCTATGATGTTTTTGTCATGTGGTCTAGGTACTAAAGTCCATACATCATTTTTTGTAAATTGCCCTAATTCTTCCTGCATGGCATTTATCCAGTATTCATCTTTCAATGCATCATCTACATTCTTAGGCTCTATTTGTGAGATATAACAGAGATAGGTTATCTCACTTACTTGACGTCTCCTAGTTACCATGCTTGCGTTTGGATCACCAATAATGTTTTCAACAGGATGATTTTTGGAGGTACGTGTTGGTCTTTGTATGAGATCATTTGAATTAGCTTCATCTTTTAATTCAGTGCCTTTTATTTCTGTGTTGGAAGCTTTATCTTTTTGTTGGTCACTAGGCACATTGATGTCCAATTCTCCATCTTGTATATTTTCTAATTGAGTACTAGTACCTGCATCATCAATAGTCACATTAATAGATTCCATCATTGTGTTAGTTCTCAAGTTAAAAACTCTAAAAGCACGACTAGTCAATGAGTAACCGAGAAATATACCTTCATCACTCCTAGTATCAAATTTACCTAATTGTTCACGGTCCCTGAGAATATAACATTTACTACCAAATACATGCAGATGTTTTAAGTTTGGTTTCTTACCTTTCCATGTCTCATATGGAGTTTTATTCGTACCTGGGCGTAGATAAACACGATTCATGATATAGCATGCAGTACTTACTGCTTCAGCCCAGAACTTCTTTGAGATTTTCTTTGCATGTAGTAGGACACGTGCCATTTCTTGTATCATCCTGTTCTTTCTTTCAACTATACCATTTTGTTGAGGGGTGATTGGTGCTGAAAATTCATGATTGATTCCATGCTCTTTGCAAAATTCAGCAAATTTTGTATTCTCAAATTCCTTTCCATGATCGGTCCTTAGTCTCAAAATGTTCATTATTTGATTCCCTGTTTCAACCTGCACTTTGAGACAAAAAGAACTAAAGATATCAAATGCATTAGATTTTTCTCTCAGAAAATTTACCCAAGTAAAACGTGAATAGTCATCAACTGTAACAATGATATATTTCTTTCCACCCAAGCTTTCAGTTCTCATAGGACCCATTAAGTCAATATGAATCAACTCAAGTACCCTACTTGTATTAATTCCTTTAAGTTTCTTATGAGGATGACGAGTTTGTTTGCCAAGTTGGCATGGTCCACAAAATATTTTGTCAGAAAGTTTAGGTAGACCACGCACTATTTCTTTTCTACTCAAATTCACCAAATCATTGAAATTTATGTGTCCCATCTTTTGGTGCCATATAATTATAGAATCACTATGAGCAAGATTACAGGTAACAGTAGGTTCTATATCAATGCAGTAACAGTTGTCATGAGATCTAGTTCCTCTAAGCATGCATTCACCATTAGGATCAGTTACAATGCAATGACTGTTGGTAAATTGCACACTACAGTCTTTATCACAAATTTGACTGATGCTTATTAGGTTTGCTTTAAGTCCATCAATATATAAGACATCATCTAGTTTAGGTATACCATCTACCTGTATTGTTCCTTTTCCCATAATTCTTGATTTCTTACCATCACCAAAAGTAACTATTCCTTCATTATATTCTTCAAATGTTTTAAATAGGGAACGATCACCTGTCATGTGTCTAGAACATCCACTATCAAAGTACCATGCCGTGGTAGATTTAGCCTTAAATGCTATGTGAGCTACAAAACAATGTATTTTAGATTTCTTGACCCACCCCTTCTTAATTTTGGCTTGTTTTATTGGGGGGGATATAGATGTATCTACTTCACATGTCCTAGAAGAATTAAACTGTGTTCTCATATGTTTGGTTCGTGATCTATATAAGTGAGCATAGTTATAATTCCCATAGTATGATCCATGCATGTTATGATTATTCCAATTAGAATTCAATAGTATTCTGCATTTAGGTCTAATATGTCCCTTTCTACCACAATAATGACAAATAGGAACAAATTTAACAGTGGATGCTTGTGTTATGTGAACATTTTGTGAAGAGGGAAGATTAGATGATTTAACAAACTCTGTTTTTGATGATGATGGTGTAGAGTGCTCATCCACATAGCCTAATCCTCTCTTGTCTCCAAAGGGCTTTCCGAGATCAAGTACTTTATTTAATCTTTCAGCTCCAATTGTCAGCTTTTTCATAGTTTCTTTTGATTTCTCTAATTCCTGCATAAGCTGTGAATTTTCTTGTTTGATACCTGCAAGACTTAAACTCAACTGATCAACATGCTCAGACAATTCAACTTTCTCTTTTTCTAGAATTGACAAATTAACGTCTTGTGATTTGATTTCATCATTCAGTTTTGTGATAGATATGAGAAGTTTATCTTTTTCTTTCTTGCAATTAATCAAATCAAAAAATAATTCCTCAAAATTGTTTACATTAAACTTTGAGAGAATAGAGTTAGATTTACTTCCTTCATTGTCAGAGTCAGAGTCAGAGTCAGATTTAATGGAGTGTCCATCAATAGTTGCAGTAAAGGCTTGGTAGTTGGTGTCACCATCATCTGAATCACTAGCTTGATTTTGGTCACTTTCTGAATCACTAAGAGTAGCATTGAAAGCTTTACCTGTTTTCTTCTTGTTGTTGGCGCACTCAGCTGCAAAGTGACCAATACCATTGCATTCAAAACATTGAGGTCCAGTGAGTTTAGATTTCTTACCATCAGAATTCATGGGCTTAAATTCTTTTGTCTTGTAGTCTTTGGTGCGACTAGATTGATTCTTATTTTGAAAAATTTTTCTGTTGAACATCTTTTTGAATTTTCTAGCCAAATAGACAAGTTCTTCATCATCCATGGAATCATCACAGTTATCATCATCTTTGTTGGTTGTCTTGAAAGCCACTCCTTTGTTCTTTTTGGGTGTTCGCAGATTCATCTCAAAGGTTTGAATTGATCCAACAAGTTCCTCAATCTTGATAGTGTCAATGTCTTTGCTTTCCTCAATTGCTATAACTTTCACTTGGAAGCGATCTGGTAGGGAGCACAAGACTTTACGAACTAACCTGCGTTCATCAATTTTCTCTCCAAGGTTTGAAGATGAGTTAGCAATATCACATAATTTTGCATAAAATTCAGAAAAGGTTTCATCTTCCTCCATTCTAAGGTTTTCTAATTTTGTAGCTAGCATGCGAAGTTTTGTTCGTTTAACTTGGGACGTGCCCTCATGGGCAACCTCTAAAGTGTCCCAAGCAGCCTTAGCAGTTTCAACATCAGAAATACGTCGAAATTCATCCGGAGATACAGCACTAAAAATAGCATTGATGCCCTTTTAATTCCAACCACTACTAGTTTTATCTTTAGTGGTTGAGTCCTTCCTAGGTTTAAGTGTGACTACATCATTTTTGGTAACCTTAGGTGGTTCCCAACCATAAAGCACAGAATTCCATACACTTTCATCTAAGGAACGTAAGAAGGCTCTCATACGAGCTTTCCAATATGCATAGTTAAACCCATCAAAGTAAGGTGGACGGGTTGTAGAAGAACCCTCTCTCAAATGATCCATAACAAGGTCCTAGGCAACACTAAGTTTATCTAGTGACCTGCTCTGATACCAATTGAAAGTTTTTAGTTAAGGATCAAATAAGCCTAGAGGGGGGGTGAATAGGTTATTTTCAGTTTTTATAAAATTTCAATTATGTAACCTAAACACAACGACCAGACATGCAATTACGTGTAAGTTAAAATGCGGAATTAAGAAATAACACACGAAATTTTAGGTGGAAACAACCTAGGCCACAACAATGACCTAAGAGGAAAACCAACGGTCCACCGGACCACCTAACTATCCACTATGAAAATTAATGTTCAATTACAAGGCAAGGTCTTAAACTACCCCTTACAGATAATGCCCCCCTATGTAACTTACTTACGAGCCGTCGCTCCTTTCACAGTCTCCAATAGCAAGGTGTCTGGATCCGGACCAACGTTCCGATCTACTTGAGTCACACAAGATCAATCGAACCCGTCAACTTCGGTAATTTTGAGCACACGAAATACCGAACACGTCACTTCAGTACTTGAAACGTTAGCACAAATAACACAAGTGTAAAGTGTGTCCTAGAGCAGATTCAGCAAGAAAAAATCCTAACTAGCAGATTCTATAGCATACGATGTAAAAGCAAATCAGCTAGCAAACTCTAGAATGATCACGCAAAAATAAATATCATGAAAAACAATTAGGCGCGTGAATTATTCAAACATAACCACACGATATGTTTGAACAATTAAAGCAAGAAGGCGCCTAAAATTAATAGATGAAGAGAAGAAGATTTTTCTTTAAAAACGCAGTCAGATCTAGCAAATCTTATTTCAGTGTGGTATATTTTATGCACAAACGAGCATCACTTATATAGAGTCCAATTTAACTTGAAAGAGGATTAGCAATGGACTACAACTCTACTCATATCAGGATTTAGCTTTTACCACAATTACACTCAAACAAGGACTTTGTTTTTAACATTAAATGGGGTCAATTTGGTAAAAGTAATATATGGGTCGAATTAAAAAAAGAGTTGGAGTAGGACTATAAGACTGTCTCGATCGATCTAGCAACTGTCTCGATCGATCGACCCAACACTCGATCGATCTACCCAACACTCGATCGATCTAACCATGCAATTTCAAACCCGAGAGCACTTGGATCGAAGTCAGTCTATACTCGATCGATCGAACATGACTAGATCGATCAAAGACCTTATTCGATCGATCGATCAATGCATGACTCGATCGATCGATCAAATTACTCGATCGATCTAATACAAACAGAGAGCACCTAGATCGAAGTTGATCCAGGCTCGATTGATCTATCAACGCATGACTCGATCGATTGATTAAATTACTCAATTGATCTAATTCAAACAAAGAGCACCTAGATCGATTTCTCGATCGATCGAAGTATAATCTCGATCGATCGACCGACATGTGCACAAATTATTTTTCGATACAATCCATACTAAGTGTAGTGCTCAATTGTGTGAAGATGTATGCATGATAAAATGTTTTACCTGATATGAATATTGCAAGTTCGGTGACTCCATTGTCTTGTATCATTTGATTAACGGTGACGCTTATACTAGATTACAATTAGTAATTTGTTCACGAAAATTGCCAATAAATATAAACCTTACTACAGTCAAGTTGTTGAAAGCAAATGGTATTCCTCTTCCAGCTCTTACTAAGGATACTATTTTTTGTCACTCTTGTCAAGTTGTTAAGTCTCATAAATTGCCATTTGTATCTTGCCATATTAGAAGTTCCTTTCCTTTTGCTTTGCTGTATCTTGACTTGTGGACATCTCCCAAGCTTTCTTATAATAATGACAAGTACTTTCTCTCTGTAGTAGATGATTGTAGTCACTATATTTGGATTTTTCCTCTTAAAACCAAATATCAAACTACTCTCACCTTTCTTTATTTCAAGTCTATGGTTGAAAAGCAATTTTCTCAGCATATTTTAGCCATTCAAATGGATGGTGGTACTGAGTTTAAACCTCTCGTTGCTGTGCTTGAGAAGGAAGGTGTAGTGCATAGGTGCACTTGCCCCCACACTTCTGAATAGAATGGGGTTGTAGAATCACGCCACAAACGTATTGTTGAACGAGGTCTTGCCTTGTTGTTTCAGTCTCATGTGCCTCTTATTTTCTGGCCTTATGCTTTTAAAACTGCTGTCTATCTCTTGAATAGATTACCTTGTAAAGCTCTTGCAGGTAAATCCCCTTATGAGTTGCTTTATCTCAAGAAATGTGAGCTTACTCAATTTAGAGTTTTTGGTACTCAATGTTTTCCTTGCTTGAGACCATACACCAAAAATAAGTTGGAAGCACGATCTGTGGCATGTGTTTTTCTGGGCTATGGAACTAAGCAGCGTGGGTTTATTTGTTATGATGCCAATGTTGATAAATTTTATTTAAGCAGGCACGTTATTTTTAATGAGCTCATTTTTCCTTATCAATGCTCTCTGTCATCTTTGCCTGTGTCAGCTACCAATGATGTTTCTTTTTTGCACATCCCTCCAACACGTTCTTTTAATTCTGGCATTAATAGTTCTCTTGACTTGACCATTCCTACTAGCTGTTATGATACATCATCTCATTTTTTGTCCTCACGTAACTCTCCTTTGGCTGTTGTACCTATCTCAGCACCACTTACCCATGCAAATAAGACCGTTGAACCTACCCCAATCACGTCTGTGTCACCTACTTCCCCTCTACTTGTGTCAGCCACAGTCACGTTTGTGTTAGCCGCTGTCCCACTGCCTGTGTCAGCCGTTGTCTCATGCGCCCCAGCTATCTCACCTACTTCTTCCCTGCCCATGTCAACTTGTGCAGATGTGCCGTGTGCTCCAGCTGGTGCATCTGCGTGTTCCCCTTTTACTATTCCACCCTCACCGTCCAATCATCTTAATCTCTCAATCCACTTGCCTTTGGACTCTTCTAGTTTGTCTTTTCCTTGTGATGGTGACCCCACACCTGCTGCTCCTATTGCTTCCCATGAGCCCACTATTTCTTTAGTGTCGTTGCCCACTAATTCTTCTTTTACTAATACGCATGGTATGACTACTAGAGCCAAGGCTGGTATTTCCAAACCATGTTTGTTTTCTTTCACAGTACATGGTGTGCCTGTTTTGCCTGTCCCACGAAACTACAAAGATGCTCTTAAAATTCCTGAATGGCATCATGCCATGAAATTGGAATTTGAAGCTCTCCTTCATAATGGGACTTGGACATTAGTGTGTCTTCTTGTTGGCAAACAAGCTATTGGTTGTAAATGGGTTTTTCGAGTAAAGATGAAAGTTGATAGAACCTTGGACACGTATGAATCAAGACTTGTTGCTAAGGGTTTTCTCCAAGTTGAAGGTGTGGATTTCTTTGAAACTTTTTCCCCAGTTGTGAAGCCTACTACAATTCGTGTAGTGCTTACTTTGGCCATTTCCAAAGGTTGGTTATTACGTCAAATTGATGTCAATAATGCTTTCCTAAATGGCGAGCTGTCTGAGGATGTTTATATGATTCAGCCTTCAGGTTTTGAACAAGGTGATGGCTTGGTATGTAAGCTGCATAAGGCCTTGTATGGTCTTAAACAAGCGCCTCGTGCATGGTTTTCTAAGTTGAGTTTGTGCTTAACTGATTTTGGTTTTGTTAGTGCCAAATCTGATTCCTCCTTATTCATTCAGGATAATTCTGTAGCCTACATTGTGGTTTTGGTTTATGTGGATGATATTATTATCACCGACAGTAGCGTTTCTGCTATTGAGCAACATATCACCAATCTGAATTCTGTCTTTGCCTTGAAAGATTTAGGGTCTCTCCATTATTTCTTGGGTCTTGAGGTTGTTTTTCATAACAAGGTCCATTATTTGAATCAACAGAAATATGTGCGCGAGCTTTTAGACCGGTGCGGTTTGTTGGAATCTAAGGAGTGTGATACGCCTATGTCTACTGGTAAAGGTCTTAGCAAAACTGATGGTTCTCCTCTATCGTCTACTGAAGGTAGTATGTATCGTAGTATTGTTGGGGGTCTTCAATATTGTTCCTTAACCGCCACAATATCTCTTTTGTAGTTGCAGGCAATAAGCTTTGTCAATTTATGTCTCAACCCTCTGATGTTCATTGGGCTGCTGTTAAACGACTGTTACGATATCTTAAGGGTACTAGCTCTCATGGCATGGCCTTTTTTCCCTGTACTCCTCTCACCTTATCTACTTATAATGATGCTGATTGGGCATCCTCTATTGATGACCGTCGGTCTATTGGTGCGTATTGTGTGTTCTTGGGCACTAATATCATTTCCTAAGATACTTTTAAGCAAAAGACTGTGTCACGTTCTAGTACAGAATCTGAGTATCGTGCCATGGCTTGTGCTACTGCTGAGTTACTTTGGTTATGATCTTTGTTCTTTGAACTGCATTTGCCTATTCTTACTCCTCCTACTTTATACTGTGATAATATTAGTGCTCAATATCTTGCTAAGAACCCAGTTCAACATGCTCGTACCAAGCATATTGAACTCGATCAACATTTTATTCGCGATCAAGTTTTGCATAAACAACTTCTACTTGAGCATGTGTCTTCTAGCAACCAAGTTGCTAACATTCTTACCAAGGCTTTAGCTACTATTCCCTTTCACTCGTTAAAGGCCAAACTTCTAGTTTTACCTAAACCATTAGTTTGAAAGGGGGCTGTTGGAATATGGTTTTATTAAATAACAATAGTTTGTTTTAAGTTTGTTGAGACTCTGTTAGTTTGTTAGCAGCCAAGTCATGTGATTGGTTGCCTTGGATTAACCAATAGCTATGCTCAATATTAATACTATAAAAGTATCTTTCATTGTAAATACAATATTAAGAAAATAACAGTATAATTTTTCACTGTGCTTCTTCTTCTTTTTCAAGGTTTTGTACAAGTTAAGAACATAAAAGAAAAATAGAGGAAATTAAAAAATGAAAATAGATTTCATTGCAACAAAGTTGAACATTTTATGCGAAAGCATTCTCAACATTCCAGACGAACCATAAACAAACAAAAATGAAAGGAAAGAAAATGTGATTTTACTTAATTGTCCTAGAAGCTTGTTTATTGAAAAATAATGTTACCATTGATAGTTGATTTAGATGCACGCGAGTACTACTTATGTATGTCCTTTATTGGAGCTGAAAAGTTCACTTGTGGAAGTAAGAGATCAACAGTACTTCACCATGTGAATGAACAATTGGAACATTGTTTAAGCTAAAGTACTAGTGGAAGAAGTTAAGGCTTCAATTTAAAGATAATAAATAATTGTTGATGAATATTGTTTATTATATTCCTAATTATACTAGAAATTTGATTTTTATATCTAACTTATATGAACAATCATTTAAATTTTCTTTTAATAGTAACTCAATAGTACTATAAAAAAAGTTTAAACATATGTTCAACATTTATGCAAAACAATATATATATATATATATATGATAAAGAAAATCTCACTGCTAATTCCTGAATTGTTTGGGGTTCAACAATCAAAACCTAAAAAGAAAAATATTTCTCCTAATGATGATTCCTAAATATAACATCTAATATGTTAAAATATCATCATCACTACCTCTTTTCTCTTCACAATTTTTCTAAAAATTTCTTTGCTATCCTTAGGCTTCAAGTAATTAACCTAAAAATTTAGAACTATCAACTTTGTTACATATATTCTTGAAGCTCCTAAAAATGTTGAAGTTGGCAACCCAAATCTACCTTGTATCCTGTAGTGATAGTATTGTGTGTAAGTGAGGAATAAGTGGAGTATGAGATACATATGAGTGTACACTACAACAATAATTGGATTTAGAGACAGTTATAAATTGAAAAAACTCGGCCAATTGTCCCCAAATGGGTGTTTTTGGAACGGTTGAGCATAAATTTTTCGTAAACAATTTTGGGATGATTAATTGAGTGTACACTACAACAATAATTGGATTTAGGGACGGTTATAAATTGAAAAAACTCGACCAACCATCCTTAAATGTGTGTTTTTTGGTCAATTGAGCATAAATTTTTCGTAAATAATTTTTCGGATAATTATTAACCATCCCTAAAAGTTTACCTTTTGGGACGGTTAATAACTGTCCCTAAAAGTTCTTCTAAATGATACAGCAGGACCCCTACGAGACTTGTCCAAAACATCCAAAAAAAAATCCTGAAACACACATAGCCTCCCCTGTTGAGAACCTTTGTGGATTCCATGGTTGAAACTCTCCAACCATTGTCGCCTCCTCTCTATGCTCCGTCGACACTCACACAGCCAGCCTCCAGCCCATCGCTACTTGCGTGGCTCGATTTCGTTCCAAATCAGCAACACTGCCCTTCCACGACACCTCCTACAGTAGCAACTCAACCAACAATGTCTCCAATGTCTCCCCTTTTTCTTGTAATGAACTATGAAGTTGTGCTCTAGAAACGTAATTATTTAAAGTTATGCCTTGATAATCCTTTCTTGCATTTCAATCTTTGGAATTTACTAAAGGAAACTCTTAGTTTGATATGTTAAGCAAGCTGTTTAGGTTGTTAGATTAGTTAGCCACGTGTATTTAATATATTGGGTAAGTTGTAAATAATTGAATGTATAAATAGTCCTCTTACATATTAATAAACTCAGACTTTCCATATATTTCCTTTCTCTTTCAAAGCTTTCTATGGTATCAGAGTTGCTAAACTTGAGTTCTTGAAAAATCAACATTTTCTTGCGTCTATTTCTCTTTGATTCTTGAAGGTTCGTCTTGTTTCAATTGTTTTTTTTTTTTAAGCCATGGAAGATTCAACTTCTGCTACTCGAATTGGAACTCAAGGTGATGTAGTGAGAAATGTACGTAGTGATAAAAACTCTTCGGATATGGTTCATTTTGTGATGATTCCTCCCATAAATCTCTCTTTTCCTATCAAATTAGATAGATCTAATTACTTGATTTGGAAGGAGCAATTGTTTTGTGTGATTTCAGCTTATGGTGTAAAGGCGTTTATTGATGGTTCTAAAGTCATACCTAAGAAATTTATGCCTGTAACATCAAAGATTTCATCTAAATATTCAATCTAGAGTAGAACAAATGGTACTATTCACAGTTGGATTTATGGCTCGATTTCTTCCGAGGTATCTAGATATCTTACTGGAAGTAAAACTACGTGTGAATTATGGAAGGTTTATGAGGAAGTTTTTTCGTCATCAGCCCAGTCTCATATCATGGAGTTGAAGCTTCAACTTTAGATGCTAAGAAAGGAAGCGTCTACTGTCGATGATTATGTTATGAAACTTAAAACCTTGGCTGATAATCTTGGAGCCATAGGTGAACCTGTGTCTCGTAGGGATTTGATTTTGTATGCGATTTCTAGTCTTAATCATCGCTACAATGCTTTTGTGTGTTCCATCACTAAAAAAGTGAGTATTATGACATTTGAGGAGTTTCACAGCAAGCTCTTAGTTTTTTAGCATTGTTTGCTTCAATAAGAGAAGGATGAAGAATAATAGGTTTTTCAGGCGAATCTTGCTAAGTTTGGACCTGGTGGTTCTGTTTCGAAGTCTGATAACTCGAAGTTTCAGTGTCATCTTCGGGACAACAATTTAGTACTTTTATTGGTGATCGTGGTAGAGGAAAAGGTCAAGGCAGAGGTCATAGTAGAAATGTTCAATGTCAGTTTTGTGGCATGAATGGTCATGTTGCTTCAACCTGTTACAAGTTAAAGAATTTGATTGGGACATCACACGGTCCTCCATCTCTTAATTTCAAATCATCACCTTCTACATTTGTTGCTTCTAATTCTAATGGCAATGATGGTTCTTGGGTTCTTGATAGTGGTGCGACTCATCATCTTATGCATGATTCATCGAATCTTGGCAATGCCACTGCTTATCCTGGTAATGATGGCGTCTTAGTAGGTAATGGTGAGTATCTTTCTATTACACGTACTGGTAGCACTGTTTTTCCTCTGCGTGATAAGAATTTAGTCCGTAGTCGTGTTCTTCACACACCACAACTCACCTCTAATTTGATTTCTGTTCGTCAATTGTGTCAAGAAAATAATGTTTTTATTGAGTTTCATGATGTGTTAAAATGTGTACTCGCAAGTGTACGAATCACTCGTAGTAAAGTGATAAGCAACTTCCAAGGTCGGTCTCTCAAGGAATTGCAGTGGTTTTAAATAACTAACTTTTTAATCTAAATAGAGTTCTAATGAAAATAAAAGACTAATTAAATAGAGTTCTAGTAAAACTAAAACTCTAAGTAACTAGAATCCTAAAGCTAGTAAAACTGTAAAAAGAGTTTGTTTGGTTTTGGTAACGGGAACAATCATACGAGAATCACACGAAATCAAGATGGCAATCAGACAATCGATTCAATCAAATAAAATATCAAAAGAGAATGTATGGACGTTTAGCTTGGTTAACCATGTTTGTATCGAAAAGGTATGGTGATATGCATGAACGTCCTATATGAATTAAACTACCGGCTTTCCTTTTAATTACGAAACTCCTTTTGGTCGGGGTAGGTTTCTTTATTGATGAACTAATTAACCGCCTCTGGTCAGGGTAAATTAACTAGCTATCAAATTATGCGCAAGGAGAATATGCCAATCAAATTAATGCTATGACTAAGTCACTAACTTGAAGCTTCGATTAAGTGTTTCGGAAAAGAGTTAAGGTGACGTTCCTCTAACTAAATTCTCAGATTTTTCAGTCTATCTACGAATATCAAATTGGTCCATGATTATTCATAATAAAACATCTAAACATGCTCTTAATCAAAAAGGTATTTCATTCATAAATCAATTTAATACACCATACACAATCCTAGCAAACATGGCAACACAAACTAAACATCCATAATGAAACTAGCCGCTCATGTTCATATTGTTATTCATAGACAAATAAAATATGATCATACACTTTAACAAACAGAGAAGATAAATTAATTCTATAACAACAAGGAAAACCTAAATCTAAATACCGCTTATGGATCGGTTGATCTACTCCTCCGTAAGCTTTATCTTCGATCGTCGTTGGCTTCCTTGAATCCTTAGAATGGTATCTCTCGCTTCGTTATAGTGTGGCAACGCTCTCAAAGCTGATTGAATGTCGTGTTTGGGTCGCAAAATTGGGAAGAGGAAGAGTTGTGTATGAGTTGGAGTTCTTATTTCGAGTTCTGGTTGTAAAGGGGGTCTAAGGGGGGTTTTTATAGATGTAAGGGTTTACACGAATCCTATGTGCCATAGGAATAGGCGCGCCGCGGCATACATTTTCCCCGCCGCGGCGCAACACAAATTCTGGAAATTATGTACAAACCCGAGAGCTCCCCGCCGCGGCATAACTTTTCCTCGCCGCGGCGCGCAATGTTTTTGTATTTTCAGAATCAAACCCGAGAGCCTCACGCCGCGGCATGCAATTCTCTCGCCGCGGCGCGCGATGCTTCATTGTTTTCCAGAATTCAACCCGAGAGCCTCACGCCGCGGCATGCAATTATCTCGCCGCGGCGCGCAATGATTTCCTTCTGTTCACGTCCCCCCTTACATATGTGATGGCACTATATGTAAGGCTTACATATTTTGTCTTGATTAGCCCGTAACTTGTGATCCGAGCGCCGTAAGTGTTCTGTCTTCGCGTGTTTTCATCATTTGACTCATTTTGACGCTAAAAACACCTGAAATGCACTAAAATATACCCGTGACTCCGAATGGATAGATTTATGAAAATAATCGAAATAATAATCATAATAAATCTATATATGAATCAATTAAGCACAATTAATCACGAAATATTAGTGCTTTTTGAGCACTCATCACAACCCCCAACCAGCTTCTTGCTAGTCTCTAGCAAGTGAAGCGATCTAAAAACTAAAATCAAAACAAAGAAAATAAACTAACCTAACCTAAATCACTTCCGTAGATTGTCACGGTTGCATTTAGCGTATGCAACAAGCCTTTAAACCCCTAGGTGGCCCTAGTGGACGAGTTATAGTCTCGTGAGGGTTTCCAGTGATGATACCCACAAACATCGTAACTGACACAAATAAAGACTCAAAACTAATAAAGACTCTAACAATACTTGAATCAATCCATGCATACGTCTCAAAAATTGTTCATAACGGATGATACATGAAATAGTTAAACATCACCTAAGCTCAAAAACAGTCCAAACATCAAACTCATCATGGTAATCGAATTTTGAACAACCAATCAAACCACAAACCCGTTAGTTATACTATCTGACCGTGTCATGCATGATATTCATAGATTACATTTTAATGTCTCATAAATGTGCAAGTAAAATATGAAAGTGAATTTTTGCACTTATAAACTCCATATGCTCATTTTTCAAACTCATCTCCACTAATATAGAAACTAAACTACCTAGAATCAATAGGACTTCATTAAGCTTGTAAAGTTGTGGCTAGGTATGTGATAATGAAAGTACAAAAATGATGTTTTCATATGATAAGAGTACTTTTTATTTCACAAGCATATTTTCAACTTTTTTTTTTTTTTTTTTTTTTTTTTTTTTTTTTTTCACCAAATGTTCTTTTCATCCTCCCTTAACTTCAAATGTCCTTTGGATCTTTTGCTTGATTTTCTTCTTTATTCTTGCTTATTATTTCGATCATCAAATTTTTTTTTTTTTTTTTTTTTTTTTTTTTTTTTTTTTTTTTTTTTTGAAGCAAGACAAATATAACATAATTGCTCATGAAAATCAAATATTACATCGAGTACTCTTATCACTAAGGGTAGTACAATGTATGTCAATGTTGAGTTCAAGGGTGTGCTATTGATAAAATATTTCGGGAAAGCATGAAAAGTTCAAACGGTCCAAAGATGGCCTAAATCATTTTCTAAGTGGCATTTGTTTCTATTATTTCGCTTCAACATGTTTTCAAATGAGTTCTAGAGATTGTTGAGACTTAAAACATATCATGAACATGCATACATTCCACAAATCAGAATAGTTAAACTAACCATGCAAACTACCACAAGTACCACAAAATTCTCAAATTAGATGAATCCAACATTTATGTGCTTCGTTGCTTAGGTAAAAATCTAACATCTCCCATATGTCATCGTCATTACAATCATGTTAATATCATAGATTTCCGGATTGAATCAAGTAGACACGACACTAACTAAAAACAATTCAAGTGACAAAGTTAAAAATTAAAAATTGGTCATATTTCATGCTCATGGAATATTCTTCCCCACCCCCAACCTAATTTCTGCATTGTCCTCAATGTAAAAAGAAGAGCAAAAGAAATTAAGAAAAAGTGTAAGAAGTTACCCCCCTTTCGTATGAAATTGTGTCGTTACTCGCTATGCTCCGGTTCACTGTTCCTCGCTTCTCTCATGAAGAATGTATGTATATGAACATATATTGAACCTCAAAGTGTATGCACACAATTCACATTCAAACCCAATTTTTAATTATAACTAAGTCAAATGAAAACACAAAAACATCAAACAAAGTTAAACAATCCAAAATAAAAGAAAATAAAGGAAAAACTGAAAAAGAAAATAAAAATAAAAAATAATAATAAATAAATAAAAAGAAAATAAAGAAAAGAAATTGATACTACCGAATATGGTGGGTTGCCTCCCACCAAGCGCTTTCTTTAACGTCTTAGCAAGACGTTGCTAATTCGTTTCTATCCACCATCATCAAAGATCTTGAAGTGTGTGATATCAATTTTCCGAGCTAATATGTCATTAAGCTTGTCCTTCCATCTCGGTAGTTGTTTTCCATAAAGCACAGCACACACTTTTTTGTGGAAGTGGTATAGAAAATAATTTGGGGATGTGCAAGTCTTAGGTGCCTTGTGTGGCATGGGAGGTGAAGATAATTCCTCCTTGTTCTCCACAGAAGTTTGTAGAATTTGATATTCATCAGCTTGACATTCTTTGAGAATTGCTTGCTCTCCATCTGTATTTTCTACACAAAGTGGTAAATCATCAAAAGTTTCAGGAAAATAAATATTTTCAAAATTTTTACCACTTTGAAGGATTGTGTCATCCTTCACTTGCTCAATTTGGGTGGGCAACTCTTCTTGTTTTTGAATTTGTTCCGCTAATTGCCCAACTTGCATTTCTATTCTGTTTATTGATGCCTCTATAGACTCCATCCTTTCACTAGTAGATTGTATGAAAGCATTCAAGGTTTCCTCTAAGGTTGGCTTCCTAGGTTGATTAGAAACTCGACTTCCTTGTATGAAAGAATTTAAGCTCTCTTCGAAGGTGGCCCTAGATGGATATGTAGGAAAACTTGAGCTTTGCATTTGGTATTGTGCATAAGGTGGGTCATATGGTTGAAAATTAGAGCTTTGCATGTTGTATTGGGCATACGGTGGGTCATATGAATTTGAGCTTTGCATGTTGTATTGGGCATAAGGTGGGGTAAAGTTTGCTTGCCATGAAGAATTATGGTGATTTCCCCACTCAGGATTATAGGTACTGAAATAAGGATCATTCCAAGGTGGGTGACATCTCTCATTAAAATCAAAGTTTGGATTAGGGGATGCATAGTAATCACCTGCAAAAGTGCAAACATTAGCATAATGCCCATATAAACCACAAATGCTACATACCTCTATGTCTGTCATATCATGTAGTTCTTCATTTGTATTGGCTCTTGGATTTCAGTATCCAGCCTGATTAGGTGCATTTTAAAATTTGTTGATGTTGTTGATGAACGGTACCTTTCAAAAACTAACAAAAACAACAGAGAAATCAAAGCACCACAGATTAAGCAATTAAAAACACTATTTTTTTGATTTTTTGATTTTCTGATTTTTTTTTTTTTTTTTTTTTTTTTTTGGATTTTTCGAATAAAAATAAATAAATAAAATAAAGAAATAAATAAAATAAATAAACAAATAAAAATAAACAAATAAAATAAATAAAATAAATAAAAAAAAATAAATAAATAAATCAGAAACTCTAAAAAGTTAAAAAGAAAATTATCTAAAACGCCAATTCCCCGGCAACGGCGCCAAAAACTTGATGTGTTAAAATGTGTACTCGCAAGTGTACGAATCACTCGTAGTAAAGTGATAAGCAACTTCCAAGGTCGGTCTCTCAAGGAATTGCAGTGGTTTTAAATAACTAACTTTTTAATCTAAATAGAGTTCTAATGAAAATAAAAGACTAATTAAATAGAGTTCTAGTAAAACTAAAACTCTAAGTAACTAGAATCCTAAAGCTAGTAAAACTGTAAAAAGAGTTTGTTTGGTTTTGGTAACGGGAACAATCATACGAGAATCACACGAAATCAAGATGGCAATCAGACAATCGATTCAATCAAATAAAATATCAAAAGAGAATGTATGGACGTTTAGCTTGGTTAACCATGTTTGTATCGAAAAGGTATGGTGATATGCATGAACGTCCTATATGAATTAAACTACCGGCTTTCCTTTTAATTACGAAACTCCTTTTGGTCGGGGTAGGTTTCTTTATTGATGAACTAATTAACCGCCTCTGGTCAGGGTAAATTAACTAGCTATCAAATTATGCGCAAGGAGAATATGCCAATCAAATTAATGCTATGACTAAGTCACTAACTTGAAGCTTCGATTAAGTGTTTCGGAAAAGAGTTAAGGTGACGTTCCTCTAACTAAATTCTCAGATTTTTCAGTCTATCTACGAATATCAAATTGGTCCATGATTATTCATAATAAAACATCTAAACATGCTCTTAATCAAAAAGGTATTTCATTCATAAATCAATTTAATACACCATACACAATCCTAGCAAACATGGCAACACAAACTAAACATCCATAATGAAACTAGCCGCTCATGTTCATATTGTTATTCATAGACAAATAAAATATGATCATACACTTTAACAAACAGAGAAGATAAATTAATTCTATAACAACAAGGAAAACCTAAATCTAAATACCGCTTATGGATCGGTTGATCTACTCCTCCGTAAGCTTTATCTTCGATCGTCGTTGGCTTCCTTGAATCCTTAGAATGGTATCTCTCGCTTCGTTATAGTGTGGCAACGCTCTCAAAGCTGATTGAATGTCGTGTTTGGGTCGCAAAATTGGGAAGAGGAAGAGTTGTGTATGAGTTGGAGTTCTTATTTCGAGTTCTGGTTGTAAAGGGGGTCTAAGGGGGGTTTTTATAGATGTAAGGGTTTACACGAATCCTATGTGCCATAGGAATAGGCGCGCCGCGGCATACATTTTCCCCGCCGCGGCGCAACACAAATTCTGGAAATTATGTACAAACCCGAGAGCTCCCCGCCGCGGCATAACTTTTCCTCGCCGCAGCGCGCAATGTTTTTGTATTTTCAGAATCAAACCCGAGAGCCTCACGCCGCGGCATGCAATTCTCTCGCCGCGGCGCGCGATGCTTCATTGTTTTCCAGAATTCAACCCGAGAGCCTCACGCCGCGGCATGCAATTATCTCGCCGCGGCGCGCAATGATTTCCTTCTGTTCACGTCCCCCCTTACATATGTGATGGCACTATATGTAAGGCTTACATATTTTGTCTTGATTAGCCCGTAACTTGTGATCCGAGCGCCGTAAGTGTTCTGTCTTCGCGTGTTTTCATCATTTGACTCATTTTGACGCTAAAAACACCTGAAATGCACTAAAATATACCCGTGACTCCGAATGGATAGATTTATGAAAATAATCGAAATAATAATCATAATAAATCTATATATGAATCAATTAAGCACAATTAATCACGAAATATTAGTGCTTTTTGAGCACTCATCATTTCACTCTGCCACTGCTTATCATGGTAATGATGGGGTCTGAGTAGGTAATGGTGAGTGTCTTTCTATTGCACGTACTGGTAGTAATGTTTTTCCTCTGCGTGATAAGAATTTAGTCCTTAGTCGTGTTCTTCACACACCACAACTCACCTCTAATTTGATTTCTGTTCGTCAATTGTGTCAAGAAAATAATGTTTTCATTGAGTTTCAATCTAATTTGTTTTTTATCAAGGACAAATCTTTGAAGAAGGTGCTTCTTCAAGGACCACTTGATAGGGGACTATACAAGCTGATGCAACATGGGGGTGCTGATGCTTCTGGAAAAACTCAGGATCATCATGTTCCTCCTACCTTGCTTTTGGCATCTTCAAGTATATGGCATGATCGTTTGTGTCATATTTCTAATCCTCTTCTTTCTAAGGTGTTTTCTTCTTGTAACATTGATGTAATAAAGCCCTCAAAAAGTTCGATTTGTACAACTTGTGAGATTGCTAAATCTCATAAGCAACCTTTTAGTGTAGGAACACATTTTTCTGCATCTTTTCCTTTTGATCTATTGTATGTTGATATTTGGGGTCCCTCGCCCATTTCTTCAATTCATGGTGAGAGATATTTTCTTCTTATTGTCGATGATTACACTCGTTTTTCTTGGATTTATTTTTTGCAAACTAAAGATCAAGCCATGTCTATTTTCTTGAAATTTTTGACTATGGTTGAACGTTAGTTTGGTCTAAAATAAAATCTGTTCAGAGTGATGGAGGGGGTGAATTTAAACCTTTATCCTCTTTTCTTGAAAATTTGGGAGTTGTTTACAGGAAGACTTGTCCTCACACTAGTGAGCAAAATGGTATGGTGGAATCTAGGCATAGAAGGGTTGTTGATGCTGGATTAGCTTTGTTATTTAAATCTGGTGTGTCTAAAGCCTACTGGCCTTGTGCTTTTAGGACTTCAGTTTTTGTTCTTAATCGAGTTTCCTCACGTGTTCTTTCTTATAACACTCCATATACTCTTCTTTATAAACGTGTACCTGATTATCATTTCTTAAAGGTGTTTGGGTGTCTTTGTTTTCATTGTCTTCGAATGTATAGGCAAAATAAGCTTGATGCCAAGTCCTCTGTTTGTATTTTTTTGGGGTATGCCCGTGGTCAACGTGGTTACTTGTGTCTTGGACAAGCAACTGGTAAAATACACACTAGCCGACACGTTGTATTTGTTGAAAATGTATTTCCTTTTTTGTCTTCATCTGTGTCCAACGTCTCATCTCCTAAGTCAATGCCCAGTGGTTTTTCTTTTAATTCTTTAGTCAATCTACCTATTTCTACTGTTCCATCTACTTTGGTCAGTTTCCCTTTTTCTGTGCCTAGTTCTACGTTTCCAGCTAACACTATTACATCTAGTACTTTTCCTTTATTCACTTCTAAAGCAACTAGTTTACCCAATACTTTACCTTGTCCTTTGTCTCACGAGTCATCTACTATTTCACCATATCTTGATGTAACCTTACTTGCTGACATAAATGTTTCCAAACTGGACCATATTCCCGTTGGTGCTAGCTTGTCTCCTCACTTGATTTCTGTGAGTCATGAGTCTAGTTCCAAAACTATAAGGTCCCCTTCTTTACCATATAATGCAATGGTTACTAATATTCACCCAATGCAAACAAGGTTAAAGTTAGGGATTAGGAAGCCTAAAGTGTTTCTTGCCACATCTGAGGTTCCTTGGGAGCCTAAAACATTTGGTAAGGCATATCAATTTTCAGAATGTAAGGAGGCCATGCAGAGAGTATGAAGCCCTTATAAAATACCAAACTTGGGAGCTTGTCCCAAGGCCTTTGAATCAGAAGGTAATTGTGTGTTTGTGGGTGCATAAGACCAAAACTCTGGCTAATGGTGAGATTGATAAAAGAAAATCAAGGTTAGTGGCACAAGGGTATCTACAGACTCAAGGTATTGATTATAAGGAAACATTTAGTCCTGTAGTTAAGGTTTCTACTATTAGAATTGTATTATCTCTGGCTGTTTCTTTTGGTTGGCCTTTGCATCAGTAAGATATAAATAATGATTTTCTACATGGTGACCTTGCTGAGCATGTTTCCATGAAGCAACCTTAAGGTTTTGTTGATTCTTCTAAGTTTGATTATGTCTGCAAACTAAAAATATCCTTATATGGACTTAAATAAGCTCCTCGGGCCTGATATAATAAATTGAGCTCTTGTTTGCTGAAATGGGGTTTTGTGAATGCTGTGACAGATACCAATTATAAAAAAATCTGGTGATGATGTGCTTATTCTACTGGTCTATGTTGATGATATTGTTTTAACTAGTAATCATCCTTCTCTTCTTTCAAATTTTATTAATCAACTAAGTTCTACATTTGCTCTTAAAGATATGGGATCCCTTCATTATTTATTAGGCATAGAAGTCACACATTCTTCATCTGGTTTGTTTCTTTCTCAACAGAAATATATCAAGGGTTTTTTGTCAAAGGCTGATATGACTAGTTGCAAGGCACTTGCCACTCACATGGTCTCAGGAGGAGTGTTAAGCAAATATGATGGTCAGGTGTTGGATGAAGAAAGTGCTACATTGTTTAGGAGTTTGGTGGGAGCACTTCAGTACTGTTGTGTTACACGGCCAGAGTTGGCATTTTCAATTAATAAACTTTGTCAATTTCTTAGCAAACCTACTGATGTGCATTGGTTAGCTATGAAACGTGTCTTGCGCTACTTGCAAGGAACTGTCTCTCTTGGATTGCATTTTATTGTCTCTAATTCTCTTGAGATCACAGGGTACACAGATGCTGATTGGGCGAGTTGCAGAGATGATCGACGTAGTGTGAGTGCTTACTGTGTGTTCTTGGGTAGCAATTTGGTCTCATGGTTATGTGGGAAGCAAAAGGTAGTAGCAAGGTCTACTGTAGAACCGGAGTATCGAGCATTGGCTTCACTTTCTGCTGAAATAAAATGGATCAAGTCATTATTGTTTGAGCTTGGGTTAAATTTAAATTAACCTCCATTAGCAAGTTCTTTAGGTTGTTAGATTAGTTAGACACGTGTAATTAATATATTAGCTAAGTTGTAACTAATACACGTGTATTTAATATATTAGCTAAATTGTAACTAATTGAATGTATAAATAGTCATCTTACATATTAATAAACTCAGACTTTCCATTATATTTCCTTTCTCTTTCAAAGCTTTCTATGATACACGGTATTCAATTTCGTGTAGGCGGTATTTTAATTAGTTTTCTTCTTGGTTTTGTTATCATTGCTTTACACAATTGAGCTTCTTCTTTTTTCCCTTTCCAATTCCATGAAAATCGTTATTATAATTCTATAATTCCCCTTTCAAATTACAAACTACGTTCCTTTTCTTCTTCTTCTGTACTGTTTTTCTATTCTTTGATGTCCCGTTGCTTCAGGAACGAAACCATCTTATCGTATTGCCCAACTGTGATCTCAACCTTTCTCCTCCAAACCAGACCCTATGCTTCGGAGAGTGTTCAAAAGTCACCATTCGAAGCTAACGTTATTAGAATATTGACTAACGAGATCCCATATCAATCTGATTACGCTACTCCTCATCAGGTTTGTTCCCCTTCATTATTCTTAGCTTTCTGGGCTGTTTTATCTCTGGGAAAATGCCCAATGAGTTGAAATTGAACATAGATAATCGGAAAAGAAAAAAATGAGCATGACCTTGTTGGATCCTAAAAACTGTAAAAAATAAAAAAGGTAAAATTGGGAGCATTTATTAATTTGACCGGGAGGTCTGTGGCATTAACTCGTTTGGATGTGCCTTTTCTATGAATGGTTGATAATTTACGCAATTTTGATATAGTTGGTTTCGATAAACAATGTTATTGAGATTTCTTTTGTAGTTATGATAAATATGTAACTGTAATTCTGAGTGCCAAATGTGGCTTGACTTCAGAAATCACTTATGGATTGAGAGCACATCCTTGTTTATTGATGTTTATGGATGCTAAAGATATCAAATTACAAATCTAAAATCACTCTTTTTGTTCAAGCACATCCAGAAGAGCTAGTGAAAAAATGTCTGCTCTAATGTGCTGAGTAATTCTACATGCTGCTCAGAGTAAAATTCTTGATATCACTAGTACACAAAAATGTGGGATGTGTTATTACAAAACAATAGAAGGACTAAAGATTGTGTAAACTGAGTTTCTCATCGTATTTCGATTATGTAGTATTACATATATAGTTATCAGAGTTATCTTGTTATCTAATACATAAATTACACGTGTACACAACTCTAACTACCTAACAACTCATACAACGCTTCACACTCCCCCTCAAACTTATGGTTGAGACAATACCATAAGTTTGCACCTAAGTGTTTCAAATCTTTGCCTACTAAGAGGCTTTGTTAATAAATCTACTAATTGATATTCAGTGGGACAATAATCCACCACAATTTCCTTCTTCAACACTTGCTCTCTGATGAAGTGTATGTCAATCTCAATATGTTTGGTACGTTGATGCATAACAGGATTTTGGGAAATATATTTGGCACTAATATTGTCACAATAGAGTAATGGTGGCTGCTTGAGAACCAGTCCTATTTCTCTTAATAAGGACCTTATCCACCTTACTTCAGCAGCTAGAAAAGCCAATGCCCTATATTCAGATTCTGTGGAAGATCTAGAAACCACCTTTTGTTTGCTAGATGACCAAGACACCAGATTATCTCCCAAAAATATACAATAAGCACCTACACTCCTTCTATCATCAGGACAGGCAGCCCAATCTGCGTCAGAGTATCCAACAAGATCCAAAGATGATGATTTATTAAACTTTAAGCCATAGTGCATGCTACCTTATAAATACCTCAAGGTTCTCTTCACTGCTTGCCAATGCTTCGTAGTAGGAGCACCAAGGAATTGACACAACTTGTTAACTGAAAATGCCAACTCAGGTCTTGTAATGCAACAATACTGCAAAGCTCCCACCAAGCTCCTATACATTGTGGCCTCTGCTACACTCAAAGGTACACCATCATTCTTGGACAACACTCCCCCTGAGGCCATAGGTGTAAAAGCAGGTTTTGCATTTGACAAACCGGCTTTGGATAGTAAATTCTTCATATATTTATGCTGTGACACAAACATCCCAGTATTACTACGTGAAATTTCAAGACCAAGAAAGAAATGTAATGGGCCAAGATCCTTAAGAGGAAAAGCAGAATTGAGACAAGTAATGAATCTTTGGAGAAGAACAGAGTTAGACCCAGTCAAAAGAATGTCATCAACATATACAAGAAGTATAACCACATCAGAACCACACTGTTTGAAAAATAAACTCGTGTCAGTCAATGCATTCTTAAAACCATCATGCAACAACCAAGAGCTAAGCTTATAATACCACGCTCGCGGGGCCTGTTTTAAACCATATAAAGATTTCTTGAGACGACACACAAAACTTGGTCTCTGTGGATCTTCAAAACCAGGTGGCTGTCGCATAAGCACAGTCTCTTCCAAATCACCATTAAGAAAAGCATTATTTATGTCAATCTGACGAGCATCCCACCCAAAATGTACAATGAGAGACAAGATCACCCTGATGGTGCAAGCTTTTACAACTGGACTAAAAGTTTCCTTATAGTCAATACTGAAGATATCCTTCAGCTACCAAACGAGCTTTCCTCTTCTCTATTTCACCAGAAGCAAGCTCTTTTGTTTTGTAAACCCAATGGCAGCCTATTACCTTTTGACCAAAAGAATTAGGAACCAAGTCCCATGTGGAGTTGCGTAACAAAGCTTGAAATTCAGCTTGCATGGCCTCACGCCAGACTTGATGTTTATTTGCCTCACCAAAAGATTTGGGCTCCCAAGGAATTGAGACAGCTGAGAGAAGAAATTTGGGATTAGGCTTTGAAATTCCAGCCTTGAACCTTGTTTGCATAGGATGCTCATTACAACCTGCAGGATTAGTAACTACAATAGGCGATGAAGACAAAAGAGGTGCAGAAGGAACAGTTGGTGCAGCAGGTGACAATGACTCAACAAGCGTAGATGGAGGACAAAACTGACCAGGAAATTGTGAACTATTCACAGACTGAGCACTAGACTGTGTAGAAGGATTACTAGATGATAGAGGGGACCCACTAGACTGAGCATTAGACAAGTGAGGAGAGGACAAAATAGGAGCTTCAACGGGCAAAAACGCAGGAGCAGAACTAGTACCAACAGAAACAGTAGAGTGTGCAGGCTTGAGAACAACAGAAGGACCAAAAAAGAAATTTTGCAAAGATGACAAAGAACTGTTAGAAGCAGACCCCTCAATATGTTTAAAAGGAAAAATATGCTCTGCAAAAACCACATGTCGACTCACATGTATTTTCTTTGAAGCCATGTCAAGACAAATATATCCCCTTTGACTAGAAGCATATCCCAAACACACACACACAACAGATTTTAGATCAAGTTTATTTTTCCTGTATGGTCTTAAACAAGGAAAACACAGACTCCCAAAAACCTTTAAAAATTGATAGTTAGGTTCTTTATTATATAATAGAGCATAAGGAGATTTATAAGAAAGAAGTCGAGAGGGAACACGATTAAGAACATATCCAGCTGTTCTAAAAGCATAAGGCCAATAGACCTTTGGTACACTGGAATGCACTAACAAAGTGAGACCAGTATCCACAATTCTTCGAATACGACTTTCAACCATACCATTTTGCTCAGACGTGTGAGCACAAGTCTTTCTATACACAACTCCTTCCTTTTCTAATACAACAGCTAAAGGTTTAAACTCTCCAGCCCCATCACTTTGTACCGATTTCAATTTATACCCAAATTGAAGTTCAACCATTGATTTAAAATGAAGAAAAATAGACACTACTTGATCTTTAGTTTTTAGAAAATATACCCACACAAAACGAGTTTTATCATCAACAATAAGGAAACAATAACGCTCTCCATTAACAGAAACAATGGGAGAAGGACCCCACAAGTCCATATACACAAGTTCAAAAGGATTAGAAGCTGAGATATGCAGATCAGAAGTAAAGGTTTGCTTGTGTGACTTAGCAAGTTCACACGCCTCACACACATTAGAAGAGGACTTTATTACAGAAATGTTATTACGACGCAGAACATTATGTACAACAGGATCAGAAACATGACATAGACGATTGTGCCAAACTGAAGAAGTTGCAAGAAAACTAGTAGGAGAAGAATTCTTTGGAACTTCAGTCCTGAGAGCGCTTGCTGCAAGTAACTTGTAAAGCCCTTGGTCAAGCGGACCTTGGAGCAAGACTTTCCTCGAAAGAATGTCCTTGATAAAAAAGAAATTAGAGTGAAATTCAAGAAAAACATGATTGTCTTTGCACAATTGTTGAACAGAAACCAAATTAGTAGCAACATTCGGTGCATGAAAAACATTTCTCAAAAGAAGAGAATCATGTTTAATTGGAACAACAATATGACCAACAGACGAGATAGGGATAGAAGATCCATTACCTACAAGAATACCATCTTGGCCATTGTAAGGAATTGGATTACCAAGATTTGAAGAATCATTGGTAATATGATTTGTTGCACCTGTGTCCAGCACCCAGTTGTTATCATTCACTCCTTTTGTAGCTACAAAAGCAGATCGTGCAGGCTTCCCTTGTGAATTCTTTGCAGATTCACCAATTAAGTCTCTCAACTTGAAGCAAGAAGAAGCTACATGTCCCATTTTCTCACAGAATTGGCATTGCACATTTCTTTTCTGACCACGACCTCTACCTTGAAAATTTGATCGAGATTGATCATTAAATTTCCTCTGAGCTATCATACCAGTATTAGTCGATCCATTAGGACCACCAGAATTCTGCATTGACAGGGTATTAAATTTGACAAGATTGGCTTGCAAAACCAGGTTCTCCTCATCCTTATCTTGTTGTTTCAGTCGATTCTCAAAAACAAGAAGTCTACTATGGAACTCCTCAATCGTAATAGCACTAGCTTGTTCTGTGATTGAACAAACAAATGGATTATAACGGTGATTCAAGCCAGAAAGCGCATACAAAACAAGATCCTTCCGAGAAACAAGCTCCTCTATAGCAGCAAGATTATTGGCTAGTGTCTTCAAAGACATGACATAATCATCAACTGAAAGAGCTTCCTTCTTTACCGTTTGTAAATGAAGCCTCAACTCCATAATCCGAGACTGCGCTGAAGAAGCAAAAACTTCTTCAAACGTCTTCCACAATTCACTAGCTGATTGTTTGCCATACAAATACCCAGACACTTCATTAGTAACAGACCCAAAAATCCAAGAACGAATAGTACCACTTATGCGTTTCCAAGTTATATATTCAGGAGATAAAATCGTTGAACCTGATTGATACATTGGAGGTGTCACCTGCGAACTATCCACATATTCCTCAACACCATACGCAGTTATGACACTCAACAACTGTTCGCGCCACAACAAATAGTTCGAACGATCAAGCTTGATCGGAAAAGACAGATTGACTAGAGGTATCATCACAGATTGTGACGAAGAAGTCATCGGTACCGTCGTATGAGCAGAAAAACCTTGATTAGAAGACGAATCTTGAGCTGCCATAAAGGATCACAAAGAGAGGAAAGAATAACCCTAAGCAATACTTTTCTTGGGCTCTGATACCATACAAAACAATAGAAGGACTAAAGATTGTGTAAACTGAGTTTCTCATCGTATTTCGATTATGTAGTATTACATATATAGTTATCAGAGTTATCTTGTTATCTAATACATAAATTACACGTGTACACAACTCTAACTAACAACTCTAACTACCTAACAACTCATACAACGCTTCACAGTTATTGTTAGATATTAAATTAGAATTTACATGACACTGTTGGGTTCTAGTTCTGACATTATTGTTTTTCTTTTCTTGCTGGCCGCTGGGATTATGTAGCCTCCAACAATATACAAATCGTTTACAGTACAAGAACGACCAGGTGAGCAATGGATTACTGTGAGTGAAAAATTTGGCGATAATGAAGATATTAAAATTAAAGTTACCATGTTCAATGGTTATAAAATTGTTCCTAAGATGGGGATACTGAGGATATTAAAATTAAAGTTGCCATGTTCAATGGTTATAAAATTGTTCCTAAGATGGGGGATGAGTACTCTGGGAAAGATGTGCATCTTCACATTAGTGTTCTAGTTGACATTTCCAAGGGCGATGGTTCTGATGATTTGGAGTTTGTCTGTTCGGCATGGCCTGATAATTTTGAGATTCGAAAAGTTTATTTTCTTCAGCATCAAAAGACTCCTACCATACACTTGGGACCTGATTTCAGGTATTGATTTTTCATTTTTCTTTCTTATTCTTCTGTTGTAGCCTGATGTTAAATTTTCACTGGTTGGATTGGATTTATGAATGATTTTGTTTGATTTGTGTTTTCTTTTGGCCAATGTTTGATTCATTTGATTGCTTATTAGGAAATTGAGCAGTAAATTTCAGAAGACACTTGGTGAGTACTTGGAAGCGAGGGGTATAAATGGTGAACTTTCTTCATTTTTGCATGGATATATGATGAACAAAGACAGAATTGAACTTATCAAATGGTTGGGAAAGGTGAAATCTTATGTGGAAAAATAGGAGATAAGTTTTTGATCTCTTTCCCATGGACTCGTTGATTAGAAAACAAGTTCTACTCTTGATGATCATATGTCTACTTACCTGATTATAATTCTTGGTTTTGTTATCAATAGTCTTTTGCAGTTTCCTTTGAGAATAGAGTTCTAGAGAAAAAAAATTAATTTTCAACTGATTGTTATTATCTACATAAGCCTATGCTAATTTTCAATTGATCGTTATTCTCTACATAAACCAAAGATATCTTATAATTCCATTATAAATATTTGCCTTTTTCCTATGTCCCTTCTCTAATTGATAGCTCAGTTGTGTTATTTGCAATTATTTCTTTATCTTCACTTAATAGACTTTTGCACTTTCCTTTGAGAATATTGTTCTAGAGCAAAAAACTCTTAATTTTCCATTGATTTATATTCTCTACGTAAGCCTGATTAGTGATTCATCTCGTTGTTTAAGTTCACTTTGAAAATGATGCTAATTTGAGTATGAATGTGTTTCCAGGAGCTTCTCTAGTTGTAACTGTCATACGCTTTCTGGCCCAAGAACTTCTTAATGTTTTACTGGAAGTAGGTTGGTTTTACATGGGGATCTATTGAATGCATGTGTTAGCTAAATGTATTTTGGAAATTGTCGCTAGTTGTATTATCGTGTATCGAAGTGATGTGATAGGGGGACAAGAATCTCCAATTGAGAACCGCAATTAGAGATAAAGATTGTGACTTTAATTGCTAGATACGTATGAAATTGGTTTTAAAATTTACTTATCATGTAATGGCTTATCTAAGTTAACAATTGGTCTGTGTGGATTAAGAGTGTTAAGTATATGTAAATTCATGAAATCAAAAATATGTTTATGTGTGTTTGGAAATTCTATATTTTAATTCTGTAGTAGTTCTAGAACAGGAAAAGTGATAAAAATATTTAGGGAAAATAACAAAACTAACACCCCCTAAATTTGTAATAACAAAACTAGAACCCCTATGTTCAATTAAAATTGAAGGACGATAATTTAGACCCGTTCAATATTGAACGTTCAATATTATCCGTTCAATTAGAATTGAATGACGACAATTAGACCCGTTTAATATTGAACGTTTAATATTTTACGTTCAAATTGAATATTGAACGTTCAATATTTTACGTTCAAATTGAATATTAAACGTTCAATATTTTACGTTCAAATTGAATATTGAACGTTCAATATTAAACGTTCAATTCTAATTGAACACAAGGGGGTGTTAGTTTTGTTACTACAAATTTTAGGGGTGCTATTTTTGGTAATTTCCTAAACATTTACAATGAAAATAGTATGTTGATAAAAGCAAAATATTAAAATTAAATAAAAAAATTATGGACGATTAATTGTGATAAAAACTTTTCGAGACAGTTGCTGATATAACTGTCCTTAAAAGAAAGAGTTTAATCATCCCAAAATCGTTTTTAGGACAGTTACATTTTACTTTTAGGAAAGGTTATGTCACTTTTTGGGATGCCCGCATACAACACGGTTATGACCCAAAAAACAACCATCCCTAAAGTCTTTTGGGACGGTTAATAACCATCCCTAAAACCCGTTTTTTACTAGTAGTAAGTGTGTAGAAATAAGACTCTAATGTGTGAGAGAAAGTGAAGTGTGTGTGTTCTTAGAGAAGTGAGAGAGTGACGTGAGATGTGTAAGTGATATGATAAGTGAAAGAGTCTTAGTGGAAGGTGACATAAGAAAGTTGAAAAGAGTAATTTTTAATATTGTCTTATTATTATTAGTGAATTAATTTTTTATTTTTGAGTAAGCATTTTGTTCTTCACATGTAATTTCAAGTTTAACAATTTGGTATCAAATTGGGTCAATTACGGATCAAATTTTTGTTGAAACTTCTAGTAGAAGTTGTGTACAATTGTAGAGGATTGTAAAGCTTATTAGAGATCGAGCTTGCTTAGATACGTGGAGGTTTTTCCAAGTCACAATAATGGCAGACCTATAAGGGGTAGGAAATAAGCTCAACAACAACAATTATAGCATATGGTCATTACGTATACAACATTACCTTCAAGGCCATGACTTATGGAAAATTGTGGGTGGCGAGGAGGTCACACCACTGCAAGATGTTGGTACTTTGAAGAAATTGATGATTAAAGCAGATAAGGTTATTTACGTGATCAAGGCCTTAGTGGAAGATCAAATATTAGAGCACATCAAGCATTGTGACACACCAAAGATAGCATGGGACACTCTTGTAACACTCTACTCAAAGAAGAATGATACGGGATTACAGCTTCTAGAGAACGAGCTTCTATCAATCAAGCAAGGAAATATGTCAATTAACGATTATTTTAATAAGATAAAATCTCTTTATCGTGAAATCTCAGAGTGAGATCCTACTGCTTATATTTCTAAGTCTAGAATGAAAAAAAATTATTATTCATGGGTTAAATTCCCACTATAGAAGATTCATTACTGCCGTGCATGGTTGGCCGACCCAACCTTCTTTGATAGTATTAGAAAATTTGCTTTCCGATCAGGAAGCATTAGCAAAGTAAATGTCTGAGGTCTCATTGAAGAGTAACGAGAAGACACTCTTTAGTGATCAAAGAAAATATTGACATAATTGAAGACCTAGTAGAGGATCGAAAGAAGATGAATTTGAAAGAAAAGGCTCTCAAGTAGGGGGAGCTCAAGGCATTCATAACAAGAAGGGAGGTCAGTTCAAGGGGCAAAAAAAGTGTAATGGTCCATGTTATATGTACGAAAAAATGGGTCATTGTGCGAGAGACTATTAACATAGAAAGAAAAAGGTGGAAGGCAACATTGTAATCTCAAATGATCAAGAGTATACTCCTAGTGAGTAGGGATGGACATTTTATCCGCAGGTTTGGATATTCGCAAATATCCAATCCGACGGATCGGCTATTACCCACTATTTTTAGAGACGGGTACGATTTCAGGAAATACCTAGATATAAATTTTTGGGGACGGGGCAGGGACAATTATACATAAAATCGTACCCACCCGTACTCGAAATATTTTTTAAATTAAATTAAATTTAAATATATATTAAAAATTATTTAAATTATAACATATAAATATATTTATCTATTAAAATTATTTATTAATTAAAATACTAATATTTATTAAAAATTATGATGAATTAATTTTTTTAATTAAAAATATTAGTGTTTTCGGAAAATTTTAGGTACATGGTTACTTGTTCGATTTCGGGGACAGATATGGTAAAAATATCCCCGCTTGTTCCCATGCCCATTTCTACTACTAAGGAGAAATGGGATGTTAAGGCGTCCTTTGTAATAACTGAGCTTGAGGAAAAGCTTAGTGAAAGCCAAGCAAAATTAGTGAATTGTTTCAATGAGCTTGAGGAGAAGCTCAAAGAAGGCCAAGATGGGTTGGCAAATTGTTCCAATGAGTTTGATGAGAACCTCAACAAAGGCCAAGTAGAGTTGATAGATAGTTTCCATGAGCTTGAGTTGAAGCTCATACAAGTGCCAATGAAGATGGCATTGAGTTCTGTTGAAGAGTGTGGGATCAAAAATCAAGCAATGAAAGAGGAGTCGAGATTAACAGGGAACTACAAAGTCTGTGGCAAGTTGACATACATCACAAAGAATCAAAGAATATCAACCAACCAAAACCCAAGTACATTAATAATGCATCAGTGGGACAAGATTATGTGAAAGAACTAGCAACATATAAGGAGACATCTTAGAGCCTCAAATGGGTAAAAGCCATGGAAAAATAAATTATAGCTCTTAAACAAAATCAAATTTGGGAGTTGGTGCTAAAGCCAAAGGATATAAAATCCATATGATGTAAATGGGTTTACACGTTAAAAATTCTTCCTAATGGAGCTAAAGAGAGATACAAAGCTCGACTAATAGCATGAGAATTCTCTCAACAATATGGATTGGACAATGATGAGACATTTAATCTAATGGAAAATTTAACAACTGTACGTGTTTTACTAGCACTTGCAGCATGTAGAGGCTATAGACCATGGCAGATGGAAGTAAAGAATGCATTTTTACATGGAGAGCTAGATCGGGAGATATATATGGAACAACTGAGAGGGTTTGAAAGCAAAGAATTCTCAAGTTATGTGTGCAAGTTAAGAAAGACGCTTTATGAGTTAAAGTAGGCATTGCATGCGTGGTATGGAAAAATTACAGAATTCTTAACAAGGAGTGGTTAGACGGTAGTACCTATTGATTCAAGTATGTTTGTCAAGAAACACAAAATAGGAATAACAAGCATCCTAGTTTATATTGATGATTTGATCATCATAGGAGACAAGGAAGAAGAAATTCATCAAACAAAGGAGAATTTATCGGTCAGTTTTCAAATGAAAAAGCTTGGAGACTTAAAAAAAATTCTTAGGCTAGAGGTGGATTACACTGAAAAGGCTAATTCTTGTGTCAACACAAATACGCAAAAGATTTATTACATAAGTTTGAGATGTTGGAATGCAAGCCAATATCCACCATTAGAAGCCAACATGAAGCTTTGTGCACATAAAGAATGACTTAGAAGATTGGACCATGTACCGACAATTGGTTGTAAGTGTCATTTATCTAACGTTAACGCGACTAGATATTTCTTATGCAATGGGCTTAGTAAGTCACTATATGCAAAAACCAAAGAAGACTCGCTTAGAGGTGGTTCGGCGGATGCTGAGGTATGTGACAGGTACCCTTGATTTTGGTCTCTTTTATAAGAAGAATAAAGAATGTAGGGTAATTGGTTATTGTGACGTGGACTATGCAAGAGATCATGACACACGTCGATTGACTACTAGCTATGTTTTCAAGCTTTCTAGATGAGAAATCTCTTGGTGTAGCAAGAGATAACCTAATGTGTCACTATCAACCATGAAAACAAAGTACACAATAGCAGCGATGGCAGCTCAAGAGTGTACGTGGTTGATGCAAGTCCTTAAAGACTTACACCAGACAATCAAATATCCAACACCAATGTATTGTGATAACTTATCGGCTATTCGATTGGCAGAAAATCTAGTATTTCATACACGAACTAAGCATGTGGAGGTGCATTATCACTTTATTCGAAAAAAGGTTCTACAAGGTGATATAGAGTTGAAACAGATAAATACAAATGATCAAGTAGAAGATATTTTTACTAAAGGACTTGGGACTACAAAGTTTAAGGAGCTACGACGTCAATTCAACATAACAACTAAAGGAGAGATACGAGAGAGACGGTGCTAAGGAAAAATGTTAAAATATCATCATCATTGCCTCTTTTCTCTTCACGATTTTCCTAGGAATTTCTTTACTGTCCTTGGACTCCAAGTAATTAACCTAAATATCTAGAATTATGAACTTTGTTACATATATTATTGAAGTTCTTAGAAATGTTGAAGTCGGCAACCCAAATCGGCCTTGTATCTTGTATACATTAGGAGTGATAGTATTGCGTGTAAGTGAAGAATAAGTAGAGTTTGAGTTATATATACGTGTAAGTGTGTGTGCAAAAATAAGAGTGTAGTGTGTGAGAGGAGTGTAATAAGTGTGTGTTGTGAGATAAGTGAGAGAGTGATGTGAGGTGTGTGAGAGAGTGTCAGTGGAAGGTGTGTGAGAAAGTTGAAAAGAATAAATTTTAATATTGTATTATTATTTAGTGAATTAATATATATATATTTTTAGTAAGCATTTTGCTCTTAAGCTAAGATTTCAAATTTAACATAATAATTGGTCATGTAGGTCTTGCTAGAATTCAAAGGCTGATAAATGATGACCCTAACGGTATTTTTGTTATATTGTACTAAATATTTTGACTGTATAATTTATATAGTTATGCGTTTGGCTGTAAAATCAGACCGTATCGTTAATATAAAAATAGTACGATTATGTAGAAATTTTATACGACCAAAAAGTGAGGGTTTGAGCCATACTGGATAATCAACTTAACTTTTTCTTTTATCTCAAATTAAAAATAAGTTTTTTAATTTTTAAAAATATAAGAATAAATTAAATATTAATTTAAATAAATTTTATAATACAAATTATTTTAGTAAAGTATATATAATTAATTAATTTAATTTTATTATATAATATACAATTTTTTATTAAATATTATATAAATTAATTATAATATAATTTAATATAACTTAATCTAATATTATTATATTTAATCTGTTTATACTAATAGTTGACATTCTTTCAGTTTTTGAATCAGAAAGCCAGATGAGTAAAAGACCTTTTTTCGACGAAGAGATAAAAAGACACAATACTGCTGGAGCAAGTGCACTGCACTTTAGAAGTTTGTACAAACTTTGTCACTTATTTATCGACTATTATTCTAGGTACGAGTATATTTACCTTGACCTAAATGATTTAGAGATTAGAATAACAGGTTGGTTTACAAATAAATAAATTGGTCAAAAATTAACATAATAGCTCATATATGGAGTAATTTATTGCAGATTTTATAACTCATATATATATTGTACATATATATTATGTATAATTAATATAATATTTTATAATTAACTTAATTATATATATATATATTATATATGGCATTTAAGATCAGAATTCTAACGAAAATTATGAAACGTTTGGAAAGTTTAAAGATTACTTGTAGAGGATGAAAAGTAATTAGTAGATTATCAAAAATATTTTGTTTATATTAATGTAGTTGTGGTATATTTATGATATAGTAGTAATTATATGAAAGAAAGACTGTTCATGGTACATGTCTGTTTAGAATCTAGCAAAGCATATTCCAACTGATATGTAACATACAATTTTATATAAAGTGATTCGGAAATTCTCGTGCCCAAATAGACAATGAAATGAACCAACGAAAAATAATAATAAAAAATTATTTAAAATAATATCTTTAAAATATATAATAATATAAATAAATTTTATTTTTTTTAAATTTAAAAAGATATCAATTAGTGTTAAGGTAATATATAAAATATTATTTTTATTATTTTATTATTTTTAAATGATAGATGATAAAAATTTTCTTAATTTTTTTCTCGTTTTCTTTTTAGGTCACAAAGGTTTCAAAAAAGAGAAAACTCAACTAAATGACTAAAGTATATATGGAAGGAAGATGCGACTTTCAACCTTAAAAGCAATATAACAAAACATTTTCAGTACTTCTTCAATGAAACATATAGAGAGAGAGAGAGATGGAAAGAAAATTTGTGATTGAAGATCACAAATCCAGTTTGAAATATACTGAGGATAGAAAATTGGCAAGAGCTTCGAGTACTAGTACTAGTACTTATTGCTATGTCTCAAGCAGGTCTGTTTCTTCGGCAGAACAAAATTCAAAGTCATGTGGTCATAGAGTTACAGAGTTCCTTTGTAGCTCTTGCCTCTTGTGTTTTTGTTGCCCACTAGCTCTTGTCTGGTGTTGCATCAAACTACCTTGCAAGGTTGGATGGCGAGTTGCGCGGCACGCAAAGCAGTGGACTTGCTGTCGATCCGAGAAGAAGATTTTCGTATCATATTCTTCGTTTTCTGACAATGACTGAGATTAATTAATTTGCTCCGTAGTAGAAGCTCCACAAGAGATTAATAGTTGAAACAAGAAGATTTTGCAAATATGCTAAATTTAAGGACAAACAATTCTGAGCAGAGGTACTCAAATTTTGACTCATTTAACACATAATTGAAACAAAGGTCACCCAAACTTCATGATAACACATAAATTTAATTAAAATACTAAATGACTGATTAATTTGTGTCAATTTGTTCTAATATATTATGGTCTGCCATATATGAAGTAAAAATTGCCTCCGTAATGACTTATCAGGAATGAAAACAGCAAAAATAAAAAATCTGTCATTTGTCTTTTCAATCTCTATTTAGCACTTATGTGATATCGGGTTTAAAGTCTAGATACTTTGTGTTAAACGGGTCAAAATTTGAGTATGTTTAGCCTAAATTTAACTAGATATGTTGGCCGGTGTTCTTTTTCTGTGCTCTGAATTCTTGTTTAATAGATTGTGACGTTTATTGTATTTTTCATGATTTATCTTCACCGATGTTTGAATCTGCTAATGGAAGTTCAGCAATTAGAGAAGTAATTAATATACGGGATGTTTATGATAAATGTTTATAATTTGTCATCTAATTTGGTTGAGGATTGAAGAAGTCACTAACCAATTAATTTTTCTAGGGGTGTGGCTTACTTGACTTGTACATAAATCAAGATATAGGACGTTGTGGAATGAAAGAAGAAAGGAATATTTTGAGAAACTAAACATTCATTTATTGAAATTCAAGATAAAATGAAAACTCAATTACGTGAACAATAATAATGAATACATGTAATAAAGTACGAAATTTTTTTTGGATTATTTCGGTGTTATTATTGACATTATTTGTTATTGATAACTTTTTTGTTTTATAGGTTGCTATAAAAAGCACTTCAATGTCTCCACTAAATTTTATTGATTACATGAGTTTGGCCGTCAAAGTATCACAATCTTCAAAGAATAAAATAAGATATCTAAATCTGATATTAGATTCAGATTAAAAAAAAGGTGCATAAAAATAACTAAAATATATGAAAAAATTGCACTAATCAAAATCTATAAGAAGAAATGACATCCCAAATCTAGATGAAAGTAGAACAAAAATCATGATTGATTTTATTTAACTAAATTTTAAAAAAAATAAGTATTGGAAAAGAGCCAACTCTAATGGAATAATATATAACTTACCATCCAGTTGCTAATATGAAGAAAGCAGTTGCTAATATGAAGAAAGGAGTATTAAGGAATGAAAAGCAGATAGACAATACATAAAGTTTGTGATCCTCTTAGTCTATCCTAATAAATTAAAATATTGAAACAGTAGCTTTATTTAGGAAAAAAAAAAATTAAAACTATTCAAACAAATTCGGAAAATTGGTCAAGAATAGGATTCCAACCTTTCCCTTTCGGAAAAGTAACTTAAAGGTGGAATAATTTTTATTTCTTTTCCACTTTTGTATTTATGTATTACGTACACGCATTTTTTTTTTTTTTCCTCATGGTATTATGTACCTGTTAATAAGCTTTTGGAAGATGTTACTTAAAAATTAAAAGGAAATGAAGATAAATAAATTCTGTAGTGAAAGTCATACATGTGAGAAATAAAAAAGTAAAGTGAAAGGGATTAAACCAAAATAAAAAATGTACCAATATTTATGTGAGGAAGGAAATTTTTGTTCTATTAAAATTTGAACCTATAATTATTTAAATGTATGATACTCCATGAGCATGAGCTAGGCTTGAGAGTAGCTTGTTGCCTTTTCATATATATATATATATATATTTTTCCCTCATCAAATTCTTTATTAATTTTAAAATTTATAAGATATTTTAAGATGTGGTCCTCAATTTTAGTTTTAGTTTAGTGTAGACGTGTCTTTATTTTTAATTATTTTCAATTGAAAAAATAATTAGAAAAATACATTAATTTATACATTTTATTATACAAATTTAATATTCTCTTTTAATATGTATATTTTTCTATTAATTTCTTTAGTGCAATGGTATACACTCATTGTGGGTATTATAAGAGTGTGGATTCGTACCACTTTAGTGTATATGTGTGGGTGTGTGAGTGTATAAATATTATTTTAAAAAAATGTGATATTTTATAAAAATTAAATCTAATTTTCAATAATAAAAAAAAAGCACATTGATATCATTCAAAGCATTATAAGAGTGTGAAAGAATATATTTAACACTACCTAATTTTTCTTTGCTACAAGGTCATCAATTTAGGTTTGTATAGCTCCGTCCTTGATGATACTCCTATTTATCACTGTCTGAGGGCAGATCCCTTCTTGTTTGTTTAATTCTAACTATTGTCGCAGATAAAAAAATAGACAGGAACAAAATTATTGATATACTGAAATATATTATGATATACTGCTTGGGTTGAGTCGCGGATTATGTCTCTCTCTTTAAGTCGTTTCGCAGCTCTGCCCAAATTGTGCAAATAGTAACAACCTCATTGTCCCCAGGATAAAACAGCCCATAATTTGAATCTGTTTCGAATCTTCACTGCACTGGTTGAAGACCGGAATACTACACCTCTAAATTTCAGTTGCTCAAAACCAAAGAAATAATTTATGAATTATTTATACTGGGAAAATATTTCTTGGTTTCTATATCAAAAATTATTTATGGAGAGAAGTAATGAGAGAGCTCGAAAGAGTAAAGTTGTGTTTTGTTTTTGAGTTGTGAAAAATTAAGAGCTATGACCCTCTATTTATAGCTTAAATGGGATGGGAGGATGAGAACGTGCATGCAACATTCACATAGAAATGGTTATAGAGTATGTACAACGTTCACAAGGAAACAGTCAATAATGGCGTTCCGTAAGATTCGATCTGGGCGGATAGAAACGAAACGATCAAAAAGTAACTGTATTGTTAGAATGTATGCTAATACTGACACTATTTAAGATCGGATATATCACATCATCTATAGTGCAAACTTGAGTTTAAAGTACATAAGATCAAGGGATGAGAGTTCCAGATGACATCGACATACGAGGTGGATCAACATCATCCCATACCAGATGACATCGACATACGAGGTGGATAAACATCGTCCCATACCGGATGACATTGACATACGAGGTGGATCAACATCATCCTATACCAGATGGCATCGGACTTACGAGGTGGATCAACATAGTATCGTACCAATGTCACCTCGTGCGTATTACTGGTCACGATCATTGACAAGAAATTTGATAGTCATTTCTTCTGCATACTGAACCTTTAAGTCTGACTTGTCACAGAGTGTCAGAGTTCATACCTGTTAAAGAGTGACATCTGTAACCTTTTAATGTTTATATATATGTAACCATTATCTTAATAAAGGTGATGTTTGATTGATACATATGATTTCTAGTGTGAGAAAATTCTTAAAAATAATTGGCGCCCACCGTGGGGTTTCAAGCTTTTTAGCTCTTGCTATTTTCGTTTGAGACCTTAAAATTAGTTTTTAACTAAGAGAATTAGATCATACTCCAAGAAATCCAGTTCACCTGTTGTAACCCATCATGACGGGGCTCCTTCCTAACACTTTGCAATTGAAGGACCAAATACCTATCGACAATCTGAACGAGACTTTAGAACGTACAATGGGATCTTTCCCAATTGATAACCAAACAACTCATCCTTTGCCTGAGGAACAGTCTGGTTCCTCAGAACCATCAAGTCGTCCTATCCAAAAAGATGACACTATGATGCCTTTTTTGCAACAACAATTGGCAGAGTTACAACGAGCTTTTTTACAAAGTCAAGAAGATAATCGGGAGCTGTGAAATCATCTTAAAAATGCTCGTACTCCTAGACTAGACTTGGGAGAGCAACAATAAGAATTACATCATCATGCAAAGAGCTCCCATAGAGCCCGCAATTTTCCACCTCATCATGCTTCAACTCCCCTGCCAGAACTTATTCCATCATTAATTCCTTGTATTCCTCATCAAAAGTTACAAACAGATAAAGAATGGGAGGAAAGGATGAAGAAAATGCAAGAACGGATTAAGTAACAAGGAACAGGAAGGACTCAATATGATATCAAAAGAGTTTGCAATCAATTAAACGTATCCCCTTTCTTTGATAATATTAAACATACTGTGCCTCCTCAGAAGTTCTCTACTCCTCGATGTCCAACCTATAGAGAAACCAAAGATCCAGTTTCCCACGTCATGCAGTTTAAAACCATAATGACACCGATTTGTCTAGCTATTGAAAAGAAAGATGCAATGATGTGCAAGATTTTTGCATCTACTTTGCAAGATTCAGCTCAGAAATGGTTTAGCGATTTGATTCTAAAGAGCGTTACAAATTTTGGAGAATTTATGAAAGTATTCATCACCAATTACGCAAGCAATAAACCTTTAAGAAAAGAAGCTCATCTCCTTTTCGTAATAATGCAAGAACCACAAGAAACTATTGAAACTTATCTCAAACGCTTTAAGATTGAAAAACTTGAAATCATTGATTGTCCAAAATCTCTGGCAATTGAGGCTTTCCGAATGGGAGTTAAACGAAGTTCTCCACTATTTATTGAATTAACAAAAACCACTCCAAGGTCATTAGAAGCAGTGTATGATGAGGCTCACAAGTTTGTAAATGTGGAAAGAGAAATGTCCTCTATGAAACTATCTACTCAAAGAGTTGGAGACGATAGAAGAAAATTTTTACTTGATAAAAAAATCAATGGGAGAAGGCCATATCAAGGGATCAAACCTTACTCTTCAAGGTTTCGACTTACTGACGCTTCACCACAGCATACAAAAACTTGGGGAAGGTCTTTATCTTCTTTTACAGGACCACCTCTTCGTGTTTTAGTGGCCGAAGCAGTTCGCCACATGGAAAAAACTCAACAGGTCAGTTGGCCTACTCAGATGAAAGCTGTTCAACACAACCCTAATAAGTATTGTGTTTTTCATAAAGACACGGGACATTGGACTCACGACTGTCGACATCTCAAATGGGAGATTGAACAACTCTTATCTAAAGGTTTGTTGCGTGAATTGGTGGATAATAATGTGGTAGGATCAAGTAGAGAACGAAAGAATTCTACCACGGAGTTCACACACAACCTTCCCCCCAGAGACAACCCTCATAAACAGGGATAATCATCTCATGTGAGAATGATTCACACAATCCATGGAGGTCTTACTATGTTTGGATTTTCACAAAACTCAAGAAAAATATATGCTAGGGAGGCTCGTGAAGTGAACAAGCCGTCCTATTTTGTGAGAGAATCGAATGTCATCTACCCTATAAGTTTTGAAGAAAGAGAAGCACCACCCCCTCATGACGATCCATTAGTAATAATAGTAAAAATTGCTCATTGTGAAGTCAGGAGAGTTTCGATAGACAATGGTAGCTCTTCAGATCTATTATACCTCACAACATTGTTAGACATAGGAATTGATCCAAAATAAATTACTTGCAAAGAAATTACATTAGTGGGATTCAATGGCAACACCAAAATGTCAATAGGAACGATACAATTGCCTGTCTCAATCGTCGATGCCATTATTTTCACAAATTTTGTTGTACTTAACACTCTGACTTCATATAATGTTATACTAGGACGAAGTTGGTTGCACAAGATGAGAGTAGTTCCTTCGACTTATCATCAACTGTTAAAATATCCCACACAAGAAGGAATCAAAGAAATAAAAGGAGAACAAGAAAGGGCTCGAAGTTGTTATCATTCAACTATGAAAAATGCCGAATCACAATAGCAACCAAAGTTTGGACCATTCTATAAGAAGAATAAGCTAGATTGTCCAAATATTCCTAAACAAGTTTTAACAGTATTGCCAAGTGATTATGAACTCATACCAATAGGTGATATTGAAAAGGCGAAATTCTTAAAGGTCAATGCATCACTTCCAGATCAAGTGAGGAATTCCATAATTGCCTTTCTGAAAGAAAACGTAGATGTATTTGCATGGAAACTAGAGGATATGCTAGGAATAAGCCCCAAGGTAATTTAGCATAAACTAAATATTGATCATACCAAGACCCCAATACAGCAAAGGAAGAGGAAGTTTGCACGAGAAAAGAATGCAATCATAAAAAACCAAGTGAACTCCCTTAAAAAAGTCCATTGGGTTCGGGAAGTAAATTATCCAACATGGTTATCAAACATAGTGTTAGCCAAGAAGGCTGGGGGAGAACATCGCATGTGTGTGGATTTCACAGACGTTAACGCAACAACTCCTAAAGACTGTTTCCCTCTCCCCAGTATCGATCAATTGGTAGATGCGACAGCTGGTTATGAAATCATGAGTTTTATGGATGCATATTCAGGTTATCATTAGATTCAAATGGCCCCACAAGATGAAGAAAAAACAGCCTTCATCACTGAAGAAGGAACCTTCTGTTATACTAGCATGCCGTTTGGTCTAAAGAATGCTAGCGCAACATATCAAAGAATGGTGAATAAAATGTTTGAACAACAAATTGGCAGGAGTATAGAGGTTTATGTTGACGATATGGTGGTCAAAACAAAGAACCTAGAGGATCACATCACAAATCTTCAAGAAACCTTTTCGAACATTCGCCTTTATAATAAGAAGTTGAACCCTAAGAAATGTGTGTTTGGTGTGTCATCAGGAAAGTTTATATGGTATTTAGTATCAATACGTGGTATCGAAGCTAATCTTGAAAAAATTGAAGCATTAGTTAACATGCGATCACCTCGATGCATTAAAGAAGTTCAACAATTAAATGGTCGAATTACAGCTCTCAATCGATTCATATTTAAGAGTACGGAGAAATGTCTCCCTTTTTTCCGACTATGAAGAAGAATACAAATTATAATTGGGACAAAGACTATGAGGACACTTTTCAAACTATCAAAGAGTACTTGGGACAACGTCCCATTTTAGTAAGTCCTTTTGCTAAAGAAACCCTGTATTTGTATATGTCTGTCACTGCAACTAGAGTAAGTGCTGTTTTGATGATAGATCGAGATCGAATACAACAACCCATTTATTATGTCAGTCAAGTACTGACAGGAGCTCAGCAACGATACCCAACTCTGGACAAAGTTGCTTTTACTCTGAGGATGGCAGCTAGAAAGTTACGACATTACTTTAGTGGACATTTTATCATTGTCGTCACTTCATATCCTCTGAAACATGTATTGGGTAAAATCAAAGCATTAGGAAGATTGTCACAAAATGTAATTAAATTAAGTGAATTTGAGATCCAGTACCAATCTCCCACAACAATAAAAGGACAAGCTATAGCAGACTTCGTAGATAAATGGACGGAAACACCACAGGAGGTAGAAGTTATAACAATAGCTGATCCAACTGATTCCCTAGTATGGAAGGTCCATGTTGATGGAGCTTGTAATTCTAAAGGTGCAGGTGTCGGAATTTTCATTTTTACACCAAATGGGGGAATGATCGAACAATATATTCAAATGAATTTTCAAGTAACTAACAATGTTGTCGAATACGAGAAAATTGAACATTTTAGGGGCTAGAAAAGTGCTCATGTGTAGTGATTCCCGATTAATTGTAAATCAAGTCAAAGGAATTTTTGACGCTAAGGAAGGGCGGATGATATAATATTTGGAACTAGTTCGGGCACAAATATCTAAAATAAAAGATTTTGTTTTGCTCCAAGTACCGCGAAGCAATAACAACAATGCCTATTCTTTAGCCAGATTAGCTTCAGCTATGGCAACCGACATGAAGAGAACAGTCCTTATCACATGTTTAACTTTACCGAGCATACCCACAAGGGAAAAAGAAAAGGATGAAAGCATGGTGATTGTGGCCAATATGAAAGAAACATGGATCACTCCTTATGTGCGTTATTTGAGTCAAGGGATGTTACTCCACAACAAAGATGAAGCACGTAAACTGAGAACTAAGTCTCAAAGTTACGTACTATATGAGAACCTTTTATATCGAAAGAACAATGGAGGTCCCTGGCTGAAATGTTTGACAGATACTGAAGCCCAATTGGTCATTGTCAAATTACATGAAGGACATTGTGGAGCTCACTCAGGTGTTGTGGCTCTATCGCAACGGGTTATGTGTCAGGGTTGTTACTGGCCCATTTTACGAAAATATTATATGTCTTATTCCCAACAATGTGATCGTTGTAAAAAATGTGCCAGTTTGTCACATTAACCCACCAGCGAACTGAAGCCAATTATTAGTCCATGGACTTTCCAAAAATGGGGACTTGACATTGTTGGTCCTTTACTGTTGGCTCTGGCTCAAAGAAAGTTTCTCATAGTAGCCACTGATTACTTCTCAAAATAGATCGAGGCAGAACCTTTGGCAAGAATTCAGGAAAAAGACGTCATTGGGTTTGTTTGGAAAAATATCATGTCGTTTTGATTTTCCATGGGAGTTGGTAACGGACAATGGAAAAAAATTCACGGGTCAAAAGGTTGTCACATTTTGTAAAGAGTTACAAATCAAACTCTCTCATTCTACACCATACAGACCGTAAGCAAGTGGCCAAGCTGAGTCTTCAAATAAAATTTTGATAAACATTCTGAAGAAAAGATTGGAGGGTGCCAAAGGAAAATGGGTTGACAAATTATCTAGTGTGTTATGGGCTACCAGGACTACACCAAGATCGGCTACGTGATAGACTCCATTTTCTCTAGTATATGAAACAGAAGCAGTCATACCATCAGAATTACAAGAACTAACCCTACGATCAAAACTGTCACATGAAGATCATGATGACTTCAGGAGAAAAGACATCACACTTTTTGAGGAATTGAGGGAATTGGCATTAATCAGGATTGAAGCCCAAAACAGATTGATATAGAAAACTTACAACAAAATTTTCAAACCCAAGACTTTTGAGGTAGGCCAATGGGTGTTACAAAAAGTGGTCGGAAATAAGATAGAAACTAGATATGGCAAGTTCACAGCTACATGGGAAGCACCTTATGAAGTCATCGATATTACTCTAGGAGGGGCTTATCAGATTCGATAGAAAGGAGGAAAACCAGAACCTTTGAGTTGGAGTTCGGACCAACTTAAACTATATTATTTCTAGACGAGGTACCCTCCATGTCAATTTTGAATTTTACTAGACTATTGTAAATATGTCTGTTTGTTATTTTGAATATATAAGATGTTTATTTAAATGATCTTTCAAATCGCAAACTAAACGCGAAGAGTTCCCAAATATAGAACCTATTTCTAGAGGATAAACATAATGGCGACAGACTCAGATCGATCATTTATGTCCCTTATCACAAATAACATAACTTGATATCGCGAATTAAACTCGAAGAGTTTCCAAATGGAAGACCTATTTCTAGAGGATGAACATAATGACGACAGACTCAGATCAGTCATTTATGTCCCTCATCACGAATTACATAACGTGATATCGCGAATTAAATGCAAAGAGTTCCCAAATGGAGAACCTATTTTTAAGGATAAACATAATGGCGTCAGACTCAGATCGGTCATTTATGTCCCTCATCACGAATAACATAACGTGATATCATGAATTAAACGCGAAGAGTTCCCAAATGGAGAACCTATTTTTAGAGGATAAACATAATGGTGTCAGACTCAAATTGGTCATTTATGTCCCTCATCACGAATAACATAACATGATATCAAAAATATGAAGGGTATATATGTGTAAACACAAACAAATATAAAAAACAAAGGCACACATTTTCATAAAAACATTCGTAACAAAGTTTCATATTTGATAAACACATAATTATAACACAACCACTACTTTATCAAAATTATTTTTTCGGATCATTTACAACAATTAAAGATTGACGATACAAGTTCTTCCAGTATTCCATCTCTTGAGACAATTTTTCTTTATCTTCTTCAAGGATGGCATTCTTTTGTTTTAAAGCATTACATTCTTCCAATATCTAGTTTCTTGACACTACCAATTTCTGATTTTTTTCAACCGTCGTATCTCTGACTTGACGAAGTTTATCTACATCTTCTATTAAATCATTGAATTCTTTAGCAGTCTCATGATATAATTCATTTCTTTCATCATAATCTTTTTTAAGCGCAACAGCTGAATCGTACAGCTCTGAAGCTTCCCTCTCATTATCATATGTCAGTGATATAGCCTAAAAAAATTAATTTATTTAAAGAGGTACGAAGTGATAGATGAGGTACGAAGTGAAACATAGACGACATGAATTAAAACGTGTCACAAAGACCAAGTAAAACTTGAAAATATATGGGATACAATAGAGAGGTACGAAGTGTAAAGTGGACAAACGTAAAATTACAACATACTTACATACCAAGAGATACGAAGTATGACATAAACGACGTGTATTAAAAAGTTACAATCTCTCTACCTCTAGCACATGATGACCTGCCAGATGCCATAGAGCCCCTGTCTCCTTGCTCTTTGTCTTCGCAATAGCTATCTGATCCTCTTCATGACCCAAGTGGTGATATAAATCGTCTTGCGCAGATTTATTTCCAAAAATTTCAGTCTCAAATAACTGAGGAAGATGTGAGTCTTGGCATACTATGCAAGGCACTCCGTCATCACCAAATTCAGAAGACATCACATAAATTGAGTGTTCACCATCAACCTTACCAGTTTCTTTGAGATCGGTATTCGTAAGCTCGTGAGCATGTTTTAACACTAAACATTCCTTTTCTATTTCCTCTGAGCTATCTTCACCAAAGGATATAATGATGTCTTTTACATCAACTTGTGAAAAATCCATTAATATAAACAAACTGTACGACCTAAAAATCTAAATTCCCACGACCTACTTCTCACACAAATTGAGCTAAAATTCTCACAAGTGTTTAAAACTTGATTCTCTCTTCCTTTTATAAATTTAAAGTGATTGCTCCATTTTTGTTTGGGCGTCATTTTTACTTGACTTATGTACTATATTTAACATTGCCTACATGTGATTACACGTGCTTCAAATCACGTGCTTCATATGACATATATACTATGTTAAAAAAAATAAAATAATAATAATAATAATGATGATAAAAATAATAAAATCACGTGCTTCATATGACATATATACTATGTTAAAATAATAATAATAATAATAATAATGATGATGATTATGATGATCATGATGATAAAAATAATAAAAACACGTGCTTCAATTCACCTTTCATATTTTAAATGTTAATACTCGGTGATTACAAAAGTTCTATGTCAAAACATGTGAAGTCCCATCTACAAAATAGTGGACGAACTAAGATACTATCAAAACAAAAAGAGTTCCTAATGCGAACCAAGAAAACTCGAATCTTACGAAAGAAACGATTTCAGATTTCACACAATCTAAGCATTCAAATCCCTAGAGGAAAACAAATTTTTGGGTTGCAAGAGCTCACCTTTTTACCTGGATATTACGCACCACGTAACAAGACGAGAGAAATGCCACAAAGGATTGCAAAACCTTTGATAAGTTTGGGTTGGAAGAATATGGAGCTTTGGAGCTCTCAAATTTGATTTTCAAATCAAAATTTGTATTAATGAACAAAGTTACAAAAGAGTTGCTACAATTTGTCTTTATATAGGGTACAACAAAACCTAAAAGAAAATTTAAATCCTAGCCATTGATTTTAATCCAATGGTGGTGATTTTAAAGAAATGTCGATCCATGCCGCGGTGGGTAAATTCTTGTGCCGCGGCGCGCCTTTTTTGTGGACTGCTCGGAGAAAAGCAGAAACTTCTGTGCCGCGGCGGAACAATTCCCATGCCGCAGCGCACCTACTGAAGCAAGTCTACGCGCACATCTGCCAGCACCCGGGCGCGCACCTGTCATTCCTCTCCTACCAAAACAGAACGGTCCGTGCCGCGGCGCCCCAAATCTATGCCGCGGCGCGCTTCCACGTCCAAATCTCCTTCCAAAACAGAAAGTTACTCGTCGCGGCGGCTATAATTCCATGCCGCGGCGCAGGTCTTCTTTTCCAAAATCTGCCCTTAACACAATGCTTAGCCTCTCACAAGCTACACCTTCTTTCCCCATCATCCCTTGATCTTGTTCCAACTCTTGAATAAGCCCATTCAAAGCTTCTTGGAGTCGTTTGGCCTTCAATCTTGTGATTGGTCCGTTTGGGATTTGTAGTGGTTGAAGCGGCGTATTATTCGTATCATTCCCCCTCTCTTGAAAAGGATTCGACCTCGAATCTTCATCTGCATTATCAAAAAGAGAAAGGTCAGAAACATTAAAAGATGCGCTAACATTATACTCACCTGGGAGGTCTAATTTGTAGGCATTGTCGTTAATCCTTTCTAAAACTTGAAATGGTCCATCCCCTCTTGGTTGTAGCTTTGATCTACGCTTGTCAGGAAACCGCTCTTTTCTCAAATCTAACCAAACCCAATCGCCTTGTTCAAAAACGACTCTTTGTCGCCCCTTGTTTCCCTTGAAAGCGTTCTCTCTATTCTTCTTTTCCATACGTTCAGAGATGCTTTCATGTAGCCTTTTCACCATTTCAGCTTTCTTAGTACCTTCAAGGTTAGTTCTTTCTGAAACAGGTATAGGCAACAAATCCATAGGAGCAAGTGGATTAAAACCATAAACTATTTCAAAAGGTGAATGTTCAGTGGTGGAATGCACACTCCTATTATATGCAAATTCAACAAAGGGGAGACAATCTTTCCAAATTTTCAAGTTCTTTTGTATGACCGTACGCAATAAAGTAGACAATGTCCGATTGACTACTTCCGTTTGGCCATCAGTTTGGGGATGACAAGTTGTAGAAAATAAAAGTTTTGTCCCCAACTTAGCCCACAAAGTTTTCCAAAAATAGATAAGGAATTTAACATCCCTATCAGAAACAATACTTTTGGAACTCCGTGGAGCCGAACAATTTCCTTGAAAAATAAGTTTGCTACATTAGTTGCATCGTCGGTTTTGTGACACGCAATGAAATGTGCCATTTTTGAAAACCTATCTACAACTACAAAAATGGAGTCTCTACCTCCTTTGGACCTAGGCAATCCCAAAATAAAGTCCATAGAAATATCCACCCAAGGTGAACTAGGCACCGGTAAGGGTGTATATAGTCCTTGTGGTAAGACTTTGGACTTGGCTTGCCTACAAGTGAGGCATCTAGAGCATAAGCGCTCTACATCCTGCCTCATCTACGGCCAGAAGAAATGTTCGCGCAGAACATCTAAGGTCTTTTTAACACCGAAGTGTCCCATAAGACCTCCTCCATGGGCCTCTCTCACTAGCAATTGAATAGTTGGGTATGCACAAAAGATTTTCTTTAAACAAATACCCATCTAACTTGTAAAACTTTCCAAAAGCAGTTTTGAAACATGCATTAAAAATGACAGAAAAATCATTATCATCAACATACATCTCTTTTATGTGCTCAAACCCTAACAACCTAGCATTCAAAGCAGAAAGCAGGGTATACCTTCGAGATAATGCATCAGCAACAATATTTTCTTTACCTCGCTTATATTGAATAACATAAGGGAAGGTTTCGATGAATTCCATCCATTTTGCATGTCGACGGTTCAATTTCCTCTGGCTCTTCAGATGCTTCAAGGATTCGTGATCTGTGTGGATGACGAACTCTTTTGGCCAAAGGTAATGCTGCCATGTCTCTAGAGTTCTAACCAATGCGTAGAGCTCTTTGTCGTATGTAGGGTTGCTCCACCAAGCTTCTCGCTGAAAAAGGCAACTGGTCATTTCTCCTACATCAAAACAGCACCTATGCCTACACCTGAAGCATCGCACTCAACTTCAAATGTTTTAGTAAAATCAGGCAAAGATAATACAGGGGCAGAAATCAACTTATCCTTTAACAGATTGAACGCTTTCTCTTGTTCATCACCCCATTTGAATCCAACAGTTTTCTTTATGACCTCGGTTAAAGGAGCAGCTAGTGTACTAAAATCCTTGACAAACCTGCGGTAAAAACTAGCTAAACCATGAAAACTGCGAACATTAGTAACAGACTTAGGCGAGGGCCAATCCCTAATCGCCTTGACCTTCTCAAAGTCAACTTCTATACCCTTAGAACTAATAACAAACCCAAGAAAGACTAACTTTTCCCTACAAAAGCAACACTTTTTCAGATTAGCATAAAGTTTTTCCTTTCTTAGCAGTTCAAGCACAAACCGTAAATGTAATACATGCACTTCTAAGTCTTTACTATAAATGACGATATCATCAAAGTAAACAACTACAAATTTTCCAATGTAAGCACGCAATACATGGTTCATAAGCCTCATAAAGGTACTAGGGGCGTTAGACAGCCCAAATGGCATGACTAACCATTCATACAGTCCATATTTAGTTTTGAAAGCAGTTTTCCATTCATCACCTTCTTTCATTCTAATTTGGTGGTAACCACTTTTCAAATCAATTTTAGAAAATATGCATGCACCATGTAATTCATCAAGCATGTCATCTAACCTAGGAATGGGATGTCGATATTTTACCGTAATATTGTTGATCGCTCAACAATCAACGCACATCCGGTTGGTTCCATTCTTCTTAGGTACGACTAACACTGGTACCGCACATGGACTTAAACTCTCCCTCACTTGTCCCTTGGACAAGAATTCTTCAACCTGTCATTGAATCTCCTTGGTGTCCTCGGGGTTGGTTTTGTAGGCAGGCCGGTTTAGAAGTGACGCACCAGGCACAAAGTCAATTTGGTGCTTGATTTCCCGGATTGGTGGTAATCCATCTGGAATCTCATCTGGAAACACGTCTTCAAATTCCTGTAAAGTTTTGTCAAGCTCGTTAGAAAAATGGACTTCCTTGTACAAAAGTACAAGTATAAGTCGTTTTGCCAAAATGGCTCTTTTTAAATCGTGCTCCCTTGCATAAAAACTTGATTTGACTTCCTCCACTTCCTTTTTTTCTTCCTTGCCCTTGTCCTTACTCATCCGCACTTGCTCCTCAAAAACTTGTTTTGGAGTCAGAGGTACGAGAGTGATCTTTTTCCCCTTCTTCTCAAATGAGTACTTATTCTTAAATCCATCATGAATGACTCTTCTATCATATTGCCAAGGCCTCCCTAGCAATAGATGTCCGGCTTGCATCGGCACAACGTCACACATAACTTCATCCTTATACTTCCCAATGGAGAAGGACACCAAAACTTGTTGATCAACCTTTACTACCCCAGTTTCATTCAACCATTGCAATTTGTAGGGCTTCGGGTGTTTGATGGTGGCCAACCCTAGTTTCCCAACTAAGGTAGTGCTAGCAACATTAGTACAACTTCCCCCATCAATGATCACATTGCACACCTTTCCACTCACATGACACTTGGTGTGAAAGATGTTCTCTCTTTGTTGATCCATACCCTCATCTTTTAGTTGAACGGTTAAAGTTCTCCTTATCATAAGAGCCTCCCCTTCAACGGGCCCTACTTCCTCATCACTAGCTTCTTCTAGTGATGGCATGTCCTCATCCTCACTCTCATCATCCGTTCCAACTTCTCCATTAGCTTGAACAATCATGACTCTCTTGTTTGGACAATGGGATGCATAGTGACCCCTACCAAGACAACGAAAACATTTAATGTCACGATTACGAGTAGGGTTCTCGAGGATACCTTTATCCTTCCCAAGCTCAATTTCTTTGCCCTTGTTGGAGTCAAACCTTGGCTTAGAGCTAGTGCCCTCTTCTTTCTTCCAATTTGTTTTCCAAGGTGTAGTGGGATTCGGTTTTTGTGCTGAAGTACTTGTCTTTGGTGGAAATGACCGAACACTCCTTTTTCTTAGTTGCCTCTCCACCTTTATCGCCATATGTACCATATCTTCTAACTCCACATAGTGATGGAGTTCAACAACATTGGCTATTTCTGGATTCAAACCACTCACAAACCGAGCCATGGTGGCTTCTCTATCCTCCTCTACATTGGCCCTAACCATAGTCACCTCCATCTCCTTATAATAATCATCAACCGATTTATACCCTTGGTTGAGTCTTTGCAACCTTTGATAGAGTTCCCTATAGTAGTGACTAGGGATGAAGCGCTTCCTCATGATAGCCTTCATTTCCTCCCAACTGTCAATCGGCCTTTCTCTGTTTCTTCTCCATCCTACAATTAATTGATCCCACCAATTTAAGGCGTAATTAGTGAATTCAATTACAGCCAGTTTTACCTTCTTTTCTTTAGAGTAGTTGTGGCACTCAAGGATGTGCTCCACCTTTTTCTCCCACTCCAAGTAGAGTTCTGGATCGTTCTTCCCTTGGAAGGATGACATCTTCATCTTGATGCTACCCAAACTTCTATCCACTCCATCATTAGGCCTTTGCGGGGGTCTCCAATTACTGCCTCTTCCATGCCTTCCTCCCCTATGCCCATGTCTACCTCCCATGGGTATCCTTCCTCCCTCTTCTTCAAATTCTCCTTCATTACTATCCTCATCCAACTCTTCCTCAACTTCGACTCGCCTATTAGCACCTCCGATATTTGGAGCGACTCATGGTGCCTCTTGCCTTGCTTCTTGTCGTTCCATACGCTCGTTCATATTAGCCATGACGGCATTCATCCGTTCTATGGATTGTTGGAGTGCCCTCATCATAAATGCGGCATCGGGCCTTTCCTCGGGGCTATTCCTGCCAGACATGTTTAACAACAACTAACATGAGCAAACAATTAGCAATTAGCAAGAAATGAAAATTTCACTTGTTATCTCACATGTTTAAGTTTCGAATTTGATCGCCCAAGCGCTCGTAGCTCTTAGCAAACCAAACCGTTCGGGTTTTCCAAACAATTGTAGAATTTCACACTCACCAAGTGTAGTTTGCAATATCCAAATATAAGGAACAAAATAAACTAACTCAAGGTGTTTTAGAAGTGCTAACTCTATGATTTTGGAAACAAGTTCAATTTCGCAAACTCAACTCGTAAAAAGGCAAACAAACAAGGAAACGATCCGTTAAAGCGTAAACGACGCTAAAACGAATAAAACGAAGAAATTTCGCAAATTCTCAGGAAATCAAGAATTCACTCTCTTTTTCTCTCTTTTTTTTTTATAAGCTCCGAAATATCCTTTTTCTCTCCTTTTTTTTTTTTATAAAATATCTAGCGAGATATTTTCGGGAGATATTTCTACGAGATATTTTTGTGAGATATTTTCACGAGATATTTTCGGAAGATATTTTTTTTTAAATAAAGAGAAAAAATGTTTGGCTCTCACTTTTCAAGACGAAAAACACATGTGAGATTACCAAAATACCCTTCTTCCACAAAAACGATTTTTGGGAAATCTTTCAAAATGAAATATTCTCCAAAACAAATAAGAATAAGAAGGAAACAAGAACACCACTCAAGTTATTCCAGGAAATGCAATAAACACATAGAAACATCAAGAACAAACAGGAATTGATAGAAACACAACAGAAAATGAAGAACAATGAAGAACACAGTTTTTCTTCCAGAATTTTTTTTTTTTTTTTTAATTTCAAAAATGGAAAATAAAGATAGGAAATCTGATAATCACAACCAAGAGTTCTGATGCCAAATGATGCGAACCAAGAAAGCTCGAATCTTACGAAAGAAACGATTTCAGATTTCACACAATCTAAGCATTCAAATCCCTAGAGGAAAACAGATTTTTGGGTTGCAAGAGCTCACCTTTTTATCTGGATATTACGCACCACATAACAAGACGAGAGAAACGCCACAAAGGATTGTAAAACCTTTGATAAGTTTGGGTTGGAAGAACATGGAGCTTTGGAGCTCTCAAATTTGATTTTCAAATCAAAATTTGTATTAATGAACAAAGTTACAAAAGAGCTGCTACAATTTGTCTTTATATAGGGTACAACAAAACCTAAAAGAAAATTTAAATCCTAGCCATTGATTTTAATCCAATGGTGGTGATTTTAAAGAAATGTCGATCCATGCTACGGCGGGTAAATTCTTGTGCAGCAGCGCGCCTTTTTTGTGGACTGCTCCGAGAAAAGCAGAAACCTCTGTGCCGCGGCGGAACAATTCCCATGTCGCGGCGCACCTACTGAAGCAAGTCTGCGCGCACATCTGCCAGCACCCGCGCGCGCGTTCCTCTCCTACCAAAATAGAACGGTCCGTGTCGCGGCGCCCCAAATCTATGCCGCAGCGCGCTTACACGTCCAAATCTCCTTCCAAAACAGAAAGTTACTCGCCGCGGCGGCTATAATTCCATGCCGCGGCGCAGGTCTTCTTTTCCAAAATCTGCCCTTAACACAATGCTTGGCCTCTCACAAGCTACATCTTCTTTCCCCATCATCCCTTGATCTTGTTCCAACTCTTGAATAAGCCCATTCAAAGCTTCTTGGAGCCGTTTGGCCTTCAATCTTATGATTGGTCCGTTCGGGATTTGTAGTGGCTGAAGTGGCGCATTATTCGTATCAGTTCCAATATCACTTCTGAGGAGACAATGCCATGTCTTCCTCATGAACTCCAGACGCGCTTCGCAAAGGCGAGTTGGTTGGTTTGGACGAACTTTCACCTGCTTTCATAGCTCGTACTAAGCACAAAAAGGCACCAGTCAAGTCCAACCTTGAAGCTTGTGTTTTTAGGTTTTCCATCACCCAAGACACTACTTCACGATTACCACATACACAATCTTCTTTTAATTTGGTTACCAAATCACAAAGAGAGTTCACCAAGTCTCGAACAGAGTTCACCTTGTCCTGAACTCTTTTCATTTCTTCCTTCGATACTCGAAGCTCTTCTTCAGCCTTATCAGCTCAATATGTTTGTTCCATAGCCACATTCCCAACATTCTTTAGTTTTTCTGTACGATCTAGTAGTTCGGTCCCTAGATCATTTAGTTTTAGATGAAGATGACCAATAGTGGCATCCTTTCGGTTGATAGCTTGTTCGTACTCAGATAGTAGGGACTCTGCTTCTTGAGTTCTTTGATGATAAGCTCGATTCATTATCTCTACTTCACGAATAATTGATAGAGCCTACAAGTAGCATCATGAAACTTTTTAGGATAAAATTTTGAGTGCGAGAAAAGGTAAAAGACATCATATAAACTTCAAACGTATGAAGTAAAGACATCGTATAAATGTATTACCTCAAACAGCCTTTGAGCAACCATTTCCCTATATGTCAGTGCTTCCTCTTTGCAAGCTATTTGTACATGAGCTCGCTCTTCTCCACTCCCAAAGTACTGGTAGAGATCAAGCTGCAAATCTTTTCTTCCAAATATCCCCTCGTTAAAGTAGGTCACTGGGGTGTTGACATACTTGACATCTTTTAGATAGATGTCACTAAATTCCAACCTTTTTGGATCGAGTACACGGACTGGGATGTTCTTTCATAAGATTGAACTGCCTTCATTTTTCTCTTCTTGGATAATTAGGGGTCAGACTTCGTATAAGAAGAGCTTGGCACTAAGGGAGATACAGTCACTCCAGCTAAGTGTCTGACAATGTCATCTCCAACTTCATTTCTTACTTCAGCTTGAAAAGGTTCCTGTGCACTCGTTTCAACATCTACGTCCGCAAACAGCTCTGAGCAGTATACTATGGAGTAATCCATATCTGCAGCATACAAAAACAATATTAATATTACGAGGTAAAAAGATCGTCAAAGTACCTTTGTGAACACAGAGAGCGTACGACTTGATCGTCATATTGCCACATTGTTCCAGATACCAGAATCTAACAGTTTTTTTTGGTGTCAGTATACTTCTGTACGAATAGTACTTGGAGTTTTTCAGTTTAATACAACGTAATTTCTCTTTCTCTTCAGGCGTCAATCTATATAGAACCTCGTCCCCTTTTGGAAGATCGTTGAAAAAATTATGGTTACATTTAGATCGGACACCAAAACCCCTATCTGACTCCCACAAATCACCTCGTATATAAAAATACTTGTCTTTCCAAGAGTGTTAACTGTCTGGGAGATGCAATACGAGCCCTTTTTGTTGGATTGGAGATATATACGATCTCCCTTTGTCTTTCCTATTTTTCTTCACCGTGTACATTGAACGAATTAATCTTTCGTCAATGTCTATATTCAATTCACCACTGAGCACAGTGAGACACAACAAAATCCTCCAACCATTAGGATTCAATTGGGCTGGACTGATATCGTACATACTAAGAAACCTTGTGATAATACGAGGAGTAGGAAACCAAAGTCCCACCTTCAAAGCCTCGTCGTGGAGAACGTACCATCCTTCAGGAGGATTGTCATTATCATGCAGGTGAGAAGGCACGAGTTGCAGGTTGATTTCTAGGGCAATGTGATAAGTTTCCCATATCCTCGTCAAGTCTGAACCCATAAACCTACTTGGTAGTTTCGAGATCGAATCCTTATGATTTCTTGTTTTCTCCTGACCACGTTCTGATGATGGTTTCTCACTAGACTTCCTTTTTCTTGGTTCTTGGATTTTCACGTTAGGAATGTGAATTTTTGGAGGGGGACCTAAGGAAGATGACCCAATTTGTGCTGGAGTTGGGTCTAGTTTGTTAGAAACAGGTAGGGCTAAGACCCCCTCTTTTCGTTTGATCGTCTGTTTAGGGACTTCGTCCCTAACTATTGGGGCATCTTCTCTCTTCGTACCTTGATCTTTTGATTTCAAAATCGTACGACCTGAAGGAAAAATGACCCCTACATGTTTCCCTGTTTGATCGGTACTAACTTTGAAAGTTATTTTCCTTCCTTTTTCTAGCTTTGAAGCCTTGGGGTTTGGTACAATTCCTTCGGGATGATCCGGAGGAGTATCTCATTTTGAGTCCATAACTTTAGGAAGTGTGTGTACCCCTCTTCGCTCGAAGTCATACTCAAAGTAATGCAATAAACTAAACTAGAAAATGTGAAAAGAAATTCAAGATCGAATAAAGTTTTACCTGTAGATAAAAGGGTGAAGAGGGACCTCCTTTTCTGGTCTGAAGAACTGATTTTCCTAAGAAAACGATCTCGTTCTCCAAATTCCACGAACTAATTCCCTTCAAAAGCAAACTCACGAAGTTATTTTTCAAAAGTATGATCTAAAATTCTCTGCTCTAAAATATTTGAAAGTTCGGTGAAGTATAAATGATTTGTGGGAACAAGAATCCCCCTCTTTATAAACTAGAAATTTAAAACGTTATGACCTAGGGAAGTGGAAGAGACATCAACGAAAAGAGTCAGTAAATGTCTTTAATTTCAGAATATTAATAAATATAAAGGAATTAAACAAAGTTTCTATTAATGAAGAGTACATTCTTTCATTTCGCCTCAAAGTTAAAGAATGAAGGACTTAATGTTAGAATGTACACTAATACTGACACTATTTAAGATCGGATATATCACATCGTTTATAGTGTGAACTTGAGTTTAAAATACATAAGATCAAGAGATGAGAGTTCCAAATGACATCGACATACGAGGTGGATCAACATTGTCCCATACCAGATGACATCGACATACGAGGTGGATCAACATCGTCCTATATTAGGTGGCATCAAACATACGAGGTGGATCAACATCGTATCGTACCAATTTCACCTCGTGTGTATTACTGGTCACAATCATTGACAAGAAATCTGACAGTCTTTTCTTCTGCATACTGAACCTTTAAGTCTGACTTATCACAGAGTGTCAGAGTTCATACCTGTTAAGAGTGACATCTGTAACCTTTTAATGTCTATATATATGTAACCATTATCTTAATAAAGGGGATGTTCGATTGATACATATGATTTCTAGTGATTTCTAGTGTGAAAAAATTCTTAAAAATCGGTACATCGAGGGTGACTCGGTTTGGATAAGAACAAAATTTCTGACAATTAGAAAGAATAATTTTAATAATAGTTTTTTTTTTCAAAAATTAAATTGCCACCTCACCTCACATGCATGCGCTTGCACTGGGCTTGGCACGGCTGGTAGGTAGGCTGGACGGCTGCGGAGGTGCTCGCATGTAGGTGGACCCACAATTGCCTAGGTTCTCTCACCTTCCACAAAAGTGGGTGCCCTTTGGGGCCCAATCCCAAATCTAAATTATTTTCTTTATAAACACCTCCTAAAAGATGTAAAAAGTAATGTGGGATAAAATGTTTTTGAGAGAGTAACTTATAGCATTTTTTTCTCTTCATTTTTTGAAATTCACATCAAATTTCCAACAATTTTCCACTTGAATTTTATGTAAAAATGGTTTTTATCGAATGACTAATCAATCAAATATATAAGATTATGCATAAGCAAAAGGTGTCTATTGACTTGAACCTTTGTGTAGTGTTGATGCTTTAGAATATACTACAGTAACTCATAGTTTTGAACTCTATCTCTAACAATATTACACACATAACCTTTCCAAGGTGTAGTTAAAAAAATCCGTGCTTTATAGCCATGCACGTATGTCCCAATATAGTGAATGCTCTAGTAAATTTTTTCCAAAAATTTCATTGGAAGCTGCCACACTTCCACATTCACATAGGTGGGTCTATCAAGAGTACTTCTGTAGCTATGTACTCCACTCCATATAGAGTATAGAATTCATTAAGAGTTAATAATTAACTCATCCTTTCTATCGCTTCAAGACTTTATGCTCTAACAATATTGAATGAGACTTATAATAACATGATTCAACTCATATTACTTTATGACTTGTTATTACCCATTAAACTTATTTCTTGGGATCTCCAGTCTATAAGTTAGGTTACCATCATGAGTGACTCTTCATTCTAAGATTATTAGTCCCATTCCTTTTGTGGTTTTGAAAACCTTCTCTTTTGCTAATCCTTTCGTCAACGGATCAGCCAAATTATCATCAGTACATATATGATCCACTCTCATAGCTCCTGTAGAGAAATTTTCTAACAGTATTGTGCTTACAACATAATTGTCGTCTCTTACCATTGTAATAATGGTTCTAAATCTTTGTAATAGCCGTAGTATTATCTTAGTGGATCAAGACAGCTGGTATCGGTCTTTCCCATAAAGGGATCTCAGCTAATAGACTTATTAACTAGCCTGATTCTTCACCTATTAGTAGCTAGTGCTATCATGTCAGACTCCATCGTCGATTGAGCCAAAATTGTTTGTTTATTAGACTTCCAAGAAACAGCTTCACTAGCAATGCTAAATATATAGCCGCTAGTTGCTTTGGAGTCTTCTGAAAGGGTGTCTCAATCAACATCGTTGTATTCTTCTAGAACATCAGAAAAATTCTTATAATGTAATCCAAGGTTCATAGTTCTCTTAAGATACCTCATGACCTTTTTAATTGCATTCCAATGCTCTATACTAGGTCTACTGGTAAACCTACATAGTAGTCCCACAACATAAGCTATATTTGGCCTAGTGCAATCAGTAGCATAACGTAAACTACTAATAATGCTCGCATACTAAGTTTGTCTAACACCGTCCGGTGTTCAAGAATAACTTTACACTAGGATCATAAGGAATACATGCAGGTTTGCAATTAAAGTAATTATATTTCTTTAAGATCTTCTCAATGTAATGAGATTTATCTAAAGAAAGTCCCTTTTTAGACTTAGCAATCTTTATACCAAGGATTACACTGGCTTCTTCGAGGTCTTCGTATCAAAGTTAGCACACAACAATTTTTCACATTATTCACAACATGAATAGTTGACCCAAAAATAAACAAGTCATCCACATATAAACATATCATATTGCAAATGTCATTTTCTGATTTATAATAAATACATTTGTCACTTTCATTCATTTTGAATCCATGTGAGATAACTAGATTATTAAACTTTTCATGCCATTGCTTAGGTGTTTTTCTTAGACCATAAACGAATTTATATAGTTTACAAACTTTATTTTTTTGACCAGGGACAACAAAGCTCTCAGGTTGGTCTATATAAATCTCTTCTTCTAGGTCACCATTTAAGAAGGCAGTTTTAACATCCATTTAGTGCACTACTAAATCATGGATAACAGCAAGGGATAAAAGCACACGTATGGAAGTTATTCATGTGACTGGTGAATAGGTATCAAAGAAATCTACATTTTCACTTCGCCTATACTCTTTGGCTACAAGACGAGCTTTGTACTTTTTAATAGTACCATCGGGTTTTAATTTCTTCTTTAGTATCCATTTACGTTCTATGGTTTTGCAACTATGGGTAAGTCAACTAAATTCCAAGTTCTATTAGGCTCAAGAGAGTCCATTTCATCATTTATGGCTTCTTCCCATAAGTTGACATCTAAAGAAGACAAGGCTTCTTGAAGAGTTTGAGAATCTTCCTCTAAGGTATAAGCATAAAAATCAGACCCATAATCCTTAGAGGTTCGAGCTCGTTTACTTCTCCTAAGTTCAGTGTCTAATTCCTCATTTTATTTACTAGTTCTAGTTATGGGTAAACTACTAGAAGACGAGCCCCCACTATTCTTCAATTTGAAAAGAAAACTATGTTCATAGAAATCTGTATCATTTGATTCTATAACTACATGATTATTCAAGTCATAGAATTTATAAGCTTTACTATTCACAGCATATCCTATGAACACACATTTATATGCTCTACTAGCAAGTTTATTTCTTTTAGGACCAGAGATCCTAACATAGGCTAAATAACCTCAAGTTTTAAAATAAGTTAAGTTATGTTTCTTATTTTTCAAAATTTCATATGGTGAAATTTTACTAGTAGATTTAGGCACTCTAATTAGCACATAGTAAACAGTTAATAAAATTTCTCCCCACCAATGGGAAGCAGCACCAAAGTTTAATAAAATTAGAACAACTGATTCAGTAAAAGTTCTATTTTTTTCTTTCATCTTTTTCATTCATTTTAGGAGAATAAGATGCAATTTTTTTATAAATGATTCCATGAGTTTTATAAAAATCATTGAAGATACTGGAATCATATTAAGTGCCTCTATCACTTCGAAATCTTTTTATTTTTCTATTAAGTTGATTTTTAATTTTAGTCATAACATTTTAAACATGTGAAACGCTTCACTTTTATTTTTCATAAGATATACATAAGTATAGTCTGAACAGTCATCAATAAAAGTTATATAATATTATTTTTCATCTCTTGTTAAAATACTATCAAGTTCACATATATCAAAGTGAATTAAGTCTAATAGTTCAGATTTTCTAACTACTGATTTATGCAAAGTTCTAGTTATTTTCGCTTGACTGCAAAAATTACATTTTTTAAAATCATTGAATGATAATTTAGGAATTAGTTCTAAGTTACTCATGTTTATTATGCGTTTATTAACATGATAAAGTCTAGCATGCCAAATACTAAAAGAACACAACATATAAGCATAAGAAGAAGTTTTATTAATTTCAACATTCAACTTAAAAATGCCATCAGTGACATACCCTTTTCCAACAAATACATTATTCTTAGTTATTGTAAACAAATCAGACCTTATAGTTTGAGTAAACCCAGCCTTGTTGAAAAGATAGCCCAAAACTAAGTTCTTTCTCATATCTGGAGTATGCAGGATATCCTTCAAAATGACAGTCTTTTCAGAGGTAAACTTCAATTCTACCTCACTAGTACCAGCAACTTTAGTAGAGTGGTTGTCGCCCAGCAGCACTTTCTTATCCTCGGACACAGAATAAGACTTGAACATGTCACGATCAAAGTAAATATGGCGAGAAGCATCGGTGTCCACCCACCACTCCTCGAATCCACCAACAAAGTTGATTTCAGATATCATAGCTATAAGTTGACTACGGTAAGGTTTGCCTGCGGGGAAAGACGATTCCTATTCCGGTAATTCCTAGCCAAATGGCCAGGCTTGTTACAACTATAACACATGAATGTGTTATTTTCTGAAGGGGTTGAGGTCCATTATGTGGAGGATTTTTGTTTCTATTTGGTCGTTACGGTTCTGGTTATTATTGCAATCCTAATTTTTCATGTTTCTTCCTTTAGTTTTCAGAATTACAAAGGAGAATTTCTTATTAGCACTATTTTTTGAGACAACGAGTACTTCGTCTTTTTTATCTTATTTTTGAGCTTCTTCCTCTATACGTAGACGAGTTATAAGACTTTTTAGGAAAAATTTCTTAGCTTTATGTCTAAGTAAATTCTTAAAGTCTTTCCATGTAGGGGTAATTTATTTATAATAACAGCAACTTGAAATTGTTCATCTAAAGCCATACATTCAGAAGTTATTTCATGTGCTATTTTCTACAATTTATATGACTGAGCTTCCACAGATTTGTCGTCAGTCATTTAGTACTTTAGGTATCTGCTAATAGCATACTTCTTTGTTCCAGCTTCCTTAGTGTCATACTTCTTTTGAAGCGCATCCCAAATTTCCTTAGTTGACTTATCAAAATTATAATAATCATACAAATCATCAACTAAATTATTAAGAATAAATTTTTTACATAGAAAATTATTTTCTATCCAGTTGTTTAAATCCATAGTTATAGCTTCAGTAGGAGAATTAGGCAATGTTGGTTTTTCAGTAATAAGAACAGAGACGACCTTTTTCATGGTTAAGAAAAATAAATATTTTTGTCTCCATCTTTTAAAGTGTAGTCCCTCAAAAAAAAAAATGGTTTGTTGACATAAGAAGTTAAAATTTCAGTAAACATGGCAAATAAAAAGATGTCTTAAAATTGTTGCTGCAGATAAAGAAATAGATAGGAACAAAATTACCAATATATTGAAATATACTATGATATACTGCTTGGGTTGAGTTGCAAACTAGGTCTCTCTCTTTAAGACGTTTTACGACTCTGTCCAAATTGTGCAAGCAATAACAACCCTGTCGTCCCCAGGATAAAACAGCCCAGAATCGGAATCTGTCTTGGACCTTCACTACACTGATTAAAGACCAAAATACTACACCTCTAAATTTAAGTTGCTCGGAACCAAAGAAATAATTTATGAATTATTTGTATACTGGAAAATTATTTCTAGGTTTCTATATTAAAAATTATTTCTAGGGTTTTGTATGGAGATTATTTATGGAGAGAAGTAATCAGAGAGAGAGCTCGAGAGAGTAAAGTTGTGTTTTTGTTTCTGAGTTGTGAAAAACTAAGAGCTATGACCCTCTATTTATAGCTGAAATGGGATGAGAGGATGAGAACGTGCGTGTAATGTTCACATAGAAACGGTCATAGAAAACGTGCAACGTTCACAAGGAGACGGTCAATAATGGCATTCCGTAAGACTCAGTCTAGATGATAGAAATAGAACGAAATAGTCAAAAAGTAACGGTACATCGTGGGTGACTCAGTTTGGATAAGAACAAAATTTTTGACTGTTGAAAAAAATAATTTTAATAATAATTTAAAAAATAAATAAATAAATTTTCACCTCACACACAATTGCCTTGGTCTTCTCTCCTTCCACAAAAGTGGGTACTCCTTGGGGCCCAATCCAAGTCTAAATTCTTTTCTTTATAAACACCTCCTAAGAAATGTAAAAAAGCAATGTGGGACAAAAGGTTTTTGAGAGAGTAACTTATGGCATTTTTTCTCTTCATTTTTTTAAGTTCACATCAAATTTCCAACACTAATGCATAGTTGGTTAACAGTAATCATAATCGTAATCGTAATGAGAATCATTCAGGGTATTACTGTGTTTAGTTTGACTGTACTCAGTAATAAAATGTAAAAGGGATTACAACATTAGCAGTAATCCTCATTACACTTGCTGCTTTAGGAATACACTGCAATGCTCTATTTTTTTACAATTTGTATGATCATTTATTATTTTTTTGCTCATTCTATCTCTTTTAGTAATAAAAAAAATTTATTTTTTAATTTAACTGTATTTATAATTTTATAATCTTTATTTTAATATTATTATTTATTTTGATTACATTATTTAAACAAACATTATATTAGTAATACTGTTTCCTTTACATTTAATTCTATTACAATTAATATTTCTATTATTTTTATATTTAGCAAATCAAACGCCACCTAATTATTTACTGTTTATAAGAGTAATAAAACTAAGATAATTGCTTAATAAAATATTTTAAATTAATAATATTTTTTATTAATGATCTCAAACTCATGTATGCATTAAATGTGAAAATATACAATTAAGATTGAAAAGAAAGCAAAACAAATTGATATCGAAATCGGACAATAGTACTCTTTAAAAAACACTAGTTATTTTAAATTTCAAAAAAGTTGTTTTGTAAAATTATACCCAAGTATCCAACTGGCTAATAATATTTTGATCGAATATTAATAAAACAAAAATGACACATTAGAGTAATGTCATCTGTATATATGTGCATGTGTGGATATATGTGCATGTATTGAAATTTAATAATAAAATTTCTTGTTTGTTTAAAAGAAATGGGTGAGAGATGTTGAATATTGCAAATCAAAAGTAATCAAACCACCTAGAGACTCAAAGTTCCAATGGTTCTCCACGGGGAGATTTTTTTTATGCTACAATAGTATTAAAATAATAGGTACGGTAGGAAAGAAATAAAAATATACAGTAAATTAATATCAGAAAAGATTTTTATTCATATAACGATAAGATAAAATAGTAAATACATCAAATCAAAAGAGATATATAATAAATTAATGTGGAAAAAAAATATATATAAAAATATAAAAAATAGTGGTAATAAAATAGTATACATTTTCTCTATACTACTGTTATATAGAAAAAATATTGAGAGAGAAAAAAGAGTTGAAATTGATGATTTTGTAGGCATGCGAGACTAATTAACATAGCTAATTAGAGGTACACAGTTTATTGGTAAATTTATTGACAAAATATTACTTTGTAATTGTTTAAATTAGCTTTAGAACTCAAATGAATTTCATCGTTAATGTGTTGATCGAGTTGCATTAAGTTGAAGATTTGAAACTCGTCAAATTAAAGATCTAAAAGCTCATTATTTATAGGTAAAAATTATCCCCAATACATGTAAATTTTGTGCATGTTTTGATATGTAAAACTAATTTTACAAGGAAGTTTTGTATGCTTGATAGATCAAGTCTCAATGGATCGATCAAAGATCTCTCGAGATTGCTCGAGTATTGTAGGGTTGTTTTTATTTTGGCACTTGTTGTTGCTTGATCTATTGAGGAGGTCATTTGTATACCAATTGAGGTAGACATGGCAATTGCTCGAGTTTTGGCAGTTTTCATTGATAATTTTATGATTATATTGCTTCTCTTTCTTCTCTTGTCATATGATGGATTCATCTATCATGTGTGTACTAGTGTTATAATAATGTATGTTTCAATTTTAAATAATTTTTTTAACCTTGGTCTTGTGTTTTCTTTGATTGTTTAAAGATTGCTAATTAATTTTGATAAATGTATATCCTTGACTCTTTAGTTAGGAATATTTATTATTAAATCTGTTATAAAAAATATACTGCACTTATTTTATTTGCACTAACGTTATAAGTACTAAGGTTAACGTGTTTAGTGGCTCATGGACCTGGTTCTTTCAAAGCTTTGCTTCGAATCAGACATACTACTTTAGGACTCGTGGCCATTGATGACCTAGGCTCAACCACCATGAAACTGTTAATCCATTATTCATACAATATTTTATATATCATTCACCTTGATTTATTAAAGGTCAAGTCAAAGACTTAAAATGTTATGCTTCTGGGGAGACAACTTGAGCTTTTAAAGTACTAATAAATAATTTTGTTTGAGTTTTGTAGATAAATAATGAAAAATTGGAGCTTGGAGGAGACACAAGTCAAAGATTGTAAAGCTTCAAGTATTGAGAGAGTTTTGTTATCCTTTGTCTGCTTTTGTTTTCTTTATCACATATTGGAAACAATATGCATGTTAAGTTTGATGATAAAAAAATTTCGTTTTAATTATTAAATTATAGTAAGTTTATGTGAATTATGCTTTATTTGAGAGTATTGTAATATAAATGACTATTTATGATTATCTTGATATTTGTGAATTATGAAATAAATTTGATTTGGACCCAATAATGATATATGGTTGGCATGCATATGGCTTAGGTTGAAATGTTGTATTTATGATGACATATTATTCATTGAATGTATATATACATTAATTTTTTTATTTGAAATACTCCATTACATATACACATATCATAATTTTGTGAATTTGTATGATTATTTTGAGAAGTATATGTAAAACTGTGGATTTCATGCATTGACAATTTATGTATTTATAACAAGCTCTAGCATCCATTTAGTATCTCTTGAGGCAAAATCTTAAGTATTATTCAAGTTGAGAGAAGACTTAGGCATTATTGGGACTCTGTGGGTTTTTCAAGTCATTATTGATTATTTATATATGTCTTTAGTTAGCATTTTGGAGCTTTTATGTGGATTTATTATTTCATTTCAACTATATATTAACCTAATCTAAATAATAAATCTCACTTACCATGTACATCCTTAGTTGAGTTTTTAATATGGCTACATATTGTACTTAGTCTGTTTTGAGAAAAATATAAAAATAAATGAATGATCAAATTTGGGGTAGCTCTCAAAAAATAATAAAAAAAATTAATACTTGTGAATAATTTTGGGAAATGAAGTAAATATGACCTAACTTCGAGGATATACCACTTGTGAATCTGAACTCCTTTTTTATTTATTTATTTTTTTTTATGGTTTTTATTTGATTAGCTGCTGGTGTATTGAGTTTAAATATTTCATATCTCACCTATACTTACCTTAGTTTATCATTATATATTTTGAAAGACTTTTTTATTTTAATCAAAGTTTGTATTTACAATATTAGAGAGAGAGGATAAATGTTAACTTATGAAGAATAATATTATATTACTATATATATTTGTTAATATATCATTTGTTATTTTCGATAATTTTATTCTTAATATTTAAAATAATGTGCAATTTTATCCGCTATATTAATAAACGTATTAAGGCTTATGCAAACACTAGAAATCCTCTTTTTACCTAGACACTTGTGCAAGATGTATTTCGGTTAAGACTTACGCAGACACTAGAATTCCTCTTTTACATAGATACTTCTAGTAAATTTACATCAATTTTTCTCATTTTTCAAAATAATATTTGTTAAATTTGACAATATTTTAATTTAGATGTCAAATCTTAAATATGATATATCTATCTTACGGTTATATTTATTTCAAATGAAGATTTATTTCTATTGTATCATAAATTTATATTTAATTAGAAATAATTAGAGATTTAATATCTATCATATATTAGATTCAAAATTCACATTGTATCTTGTAAACACTATAAATAGAGCCTTTAGCAATGTATTATTGATACAATAATTAATGAAAACTTACTTATGTTATTTACTTTCTCTCTACTTTTCTTATTTTATTTAGTTTTATATCATGCTATCAGCATGATTATATATTCAAGACTTGTGCTTTTATACACATGAAATGACTTTGGCCATAATATACCATAAACTTTTTGTAATATAATACTAGATCACAAAATTTACAAATTCTTGAATCTTTTTATTCTTTATGATTAAACTCGAATTTTATTTTGAATCAAAATCTATCAAGATTTTTTTTTATTTCTTGATCATTTTAATTAAGTATCATAATCAATAATATTTATGATTTATTTGCCTCTTAAATTTATTAAGTTGTTTGGTTTATATATCAATATCCATATATATTCATATTATAATTGACTTTTAAAATTTGTTAAGTTGTTTGATTTATATATCAATGTTTATATATGTCCATATTGTAGTATTATTTTTAATAGTTTCAAATATCACATCAAGTTAGGAATTTAACAAAGTTGGGAAGCCAACAAACTATGAAAAATAATCTAATATACCATATCATGTTGGTAAGCCCACAAACTCTAAAAAGATCTCAAATTAAACTTTTTTTATTTTATCGTAAACTACAAATTATTTAAGATTAAAATTCAATATTAGTATGAAGATAAATATTATCTAATAATAGATATTATAGTTAAAGATATTGCAATTATTTGATAATATTATATATAAATATTTTGTAAATATATTTATGAATATAATAATAAGTATATATTTAAGTTTATCAATATAAATATTTATTATTATTATTATTATTAGAAAAAAATTACAAATTTTGAATATTTTATACTAAATGAATAGATAAGAATATTCTATAAATATCTGTTAGTATTTGCCTTTATTTCAAATTAATAATTTATTATTAATGAAGGATATATGTAGCACGCATATATGACAACTATATTAATTATAAAAAAAAGGTTGAAAATAATTTTTGGAATGTAATGCCCATAGTATCTCACTTAAATAATATTCATTTAGCATTAATTGTGAATTATATGAAAGTTATTTAAATGTAATTATAACATAGATTCAAACTCATATTTTTTTCATTTATTGATAATACTTTTTCGGTATTGATATAATTTGCAATTATTTAAATAAATTTTTATGGTATAATTTAATTATAATTTTTTTATTTGTATCTATTAATTATATTTATTAATTAAATACATATTGGATTGATTAATAATCGTAATATTTTACATATATTATACTACTTACAATATAGTGCATATTTGCCAAGAAAAAAAATACTATTGTCACCTGATTTGATGTAGTAATTGATCATGAAATGTCAAATGATACATTAAATTTTACATAGAAGAGATATTTTGATATTATGCCTTTTATTTTTTATTGCTACTTCTTAATTACTATGATGGTTAACCTGAACTTTTCATATTAGCCAGCATCCTAGGTACATATGAAATTCATATGTGTACTCATGTTACACTTCTTTGCCCATTTTTCTGGATTGGAATTATGAATCTAATAAAATATTTTCGTAATATTTGATGACCATTATAGTAGCCAAGGAGGAATTTGTGGCTGGAGTTCAAATAATTTATAGTTTACAATATTAAATGATTTTAGTTGAATTAAATTTTATATGCATATTTTACATATGATTTATTTAGCAACGACCTTTTATTAAAAACTTTTATAACTTTAATTATGAATGCGGTTGATTTTACCTTCCTATTTTTGGTGGTATAACATTTTTTTATTATTAAATATAATTAAAAAATTATTATGAAAACATTGGATCTTAATATGAAAATTTGAATCATCGTTAGTTTAGATTTACTTGGAATCGAGTTTGCATAAGTTAAATCGTTATACAAATATCACATAAGATTAACTTTTGATAATTTTCATGAACAAAATTATTTTAAAAAAATCTTTTCAAAGGAAAAAAAATATCAACCACATGTTGAAAATGTTTATTACTATTATTGTTTTCTTAAAAAATACGTATGACAGCAAATTTAAATTAACAATTCCAACCAATAAATGAAGTCCCTATATTCTACAGATTGACCGAAAAAACATGAAGCATCTACAAAGATAATTTTTGGTTATGGTGATTGGTCAGACACCGACCATGTGATCGTAAGATACCTCTACCTATCGGCCTATAGTTCATTCACGTGAGCCCTAGCAATCTAGTTATGCTTGGTTTTGACATACACAAACAAACTGGAAAACAGGTCGAGCAAACCTCAGAAGCCGACCACATACTTATTAATTCTATGTTAAGTATATTTTTGTATATAGATTACAAATGTACCCCCATTAAAAATGTAATACCTATAAATACCCAATAAAAGGCTATTGAGCTACTAGTATTAATCACATCATTTATTGCTTTATCTTCTCTCTCTCTTAAATCTTATCTATCTCCCAACATTTTGGTGCCTACCGTGGGGCTCAAGACAAACAGATAAAACAATTTGCTTTGAACTCCTCCAATACTAAGATTAGATCAAGTTCCCATAATAATCTCACTAGAATAATGGATAAGACCATATCTTAAAACCCCGATCAACAAAATGGTTAGAACTAGGGCTATAGACCGTAATTGACCTGATGGTCGTGACGAACACATTGAACCGATTTTACCTGAAGGAATGGCTGAAGTAGAAGTCCGGTCTTTCAATAACCCCCAAGAGTAGTTGTTGCAACAACTTTTAGACATGCAGAAGTCAATATTGGAGATGAAGGATGAAATGAAAAAAGAAAATCTCGAGCTGAGGAGACAGGTAGAAGCATTGTCAGGAGGACTTCAAAAACCCCAAGAGGCCGAGGCTCTACAAAATATGGGAGTTGGTGTTGACGAGGTCGAACGAATCATCGTGGAGCACGAAAGAGAATCCTGCAACCAAATGGCCCGTAATCGTGATTTATTGGATCTTAAGAGCACCTCGAAAGAAAACTAGTCAATGACCCATAAATAGCAAGTTAGTCTAACTCTCGAAGAAAAATTGATATGGAAAAACAAAGTAACAACACTAGAAAATAGGTTAAAAGGCAGAGTGTAGGAAGAGCACAGTCAGATTTAGATAAGGTTTGCAAGCAACTAATCAGGTTGCCTTTTTTGAAAGAAATTGAGTTGAGCGAGCCTCCTAAAAAGTTTACTCTGCCCAAGTGCCCAAGCTACAAAGGAACCAAAGACCCTATCTCTGATCATGTGCTCCTCTTCAAAACAACCATGGCCCCTATCACCATGCCTCGTGATAGGAGGAAGGTGATGTTGTGTAGGTCCTTCGCAACCACACTACACGATGCAGTATAGAAATGGTTTAGTGACCAACAACCCTAGAGCATTCGATCATTTATTGATTTGGTTAAATTGTTCGTCACCAATTATGCTAGTAACAAAACCCTGAAAAGAGCCACACCATTTGTGTTTGCTCATCTAGGGGACAGAAGAGTTAGTTGCGGCATACATGAAGAGATTTCGAGAAGGAAAGATAGAAATTTCTAATTGTCCTGATTCAATAGCCATGCAAGCATTTCAACAATGTGTGCGGAGAAATTTCGGTTTGTTTGTTGAACTCACCAAAACAACATCACAAACCATGGAGGAGGCTTATGAAGAAGTAAGAAAATTTGTCAATGTAGAGAGATAATTAAGGTTGAATAAGGATGGAAACCCAACCTTCGGCCACACTCTCAAATGGAAAGGGAAACGTGAACTTAGTCCTGACCGAGGAAGAATGAGTAATAGTTTGGTGCCAAAAAGAATGGTGGGACGGTCGTTCAGAAAGAAAAATAGCTGTATAAGAAATCCCGAACCTTGGGGAAGGTCTTTATTACCCTTCAAAGGACCTCCCCTGCTAGTAAGTTTGGCTAAGGCCATACTTAAAATGGAGTGTGAGCAAAATATAAGGTGGCCATAACAAATGAGGACATTAGGAAGATATAATACTAAATGGTGTGGATTTCATAATGACATCGGTCATGAAACACACGACTGCAGACATTTGAAAAAAGAATCAGAAAAGTTGCTTTCAAAGGGGTATTTAAGAAACTTGGTTAGCAAAAATGGTAAAAGCGTTGGTCTTTGACAGCAAGGAGGTAAGTCTATTTTCCCAACATCACAACCGGGCAATAAAAATGCTCAAACCATCAAACCACATGATGCCAACAATATAAGAACGATATACTCAATACATGGAGGAACTGGGTATGGCGGTGACTCAAACAATGCTCGGAAGAGATATACTAGAGCTATGGTTAGTCAGGGGACGCTTGAAATCTATTGTATGAAGAGGAGGTCGGAGGCTGAAGTTTCTATTCCACATGAAGACCCACTGGTCATCACATTGAAAGTAAGCTCCTTCATTATCTGTCGAATACTTGTCAATACTAGTAGTTCAATCGACTTGCTTTTCCTATCCACTTTGCACGCCTTGGAGTTAGGGGCTGAAGACATGATAAATAGGGAGATGCCCCTAATCGGGTTCAATAATAGCATTTCATACGCACTAAGCACCATCAAATTTCCTGTGATGCACCAAGGTCAATGGTAATGTCCAATGTTGTGGTTGTCGATTCTACTTCTAACTACAACATAATCTTAGGATGACCTTGGATACATAAAATGAGAGCGATATCGTCAACGTACCACTAGGTCGTGAATTACACCATGGATAGTGGTGTCCTTGAGATTTGAAGACATCAAGGTAAAGCTCGGAGTTGTTATAATGCGACCATGAAAGGAGTTCAGAGTAGATAGCAACTACAGAATAAGTTGGGTAACCGAATGGGAGTCATAAATGCTGACAAAGTTGAATTGACCCCTTTAGAAGAAGGAAGTGATTGGATGTTATAAGGGTGAAAGCCAATCTACCGGAGGAATATAAGCATGACCGCTTCTCTTTTTTAAGAGATAACATGAACATCTTCTCTTGGAAACCAAAAGATATGCTTAGAATAAATTGGGGATTCATTACTCACAAGTTAAATGTTGATCCCAAAAAAGAAGCCCATCCAATAGAAGAAAAGAAAGTTACCTAGAGAAAAAAATGAGGTCATTAAAGCAGAGGTAGATACCTTGATTCACATCAATGCCATAAGAGAGGTGCATTACCCCACTTGGCTCTCGAATGTTGTCCTCGTCAAAAAGTCAAATGGAGAGCCAAGAATGCCCGTCACTTTCACTGATTTGAATGATGCGTGTCCGAAGGATTGTTATACATTGCCAAGTATAGATCAACTGGTGGATGTGACATCGCGGTATAGTTGATGTGCTTCTTGGATGCATACTCGAGTGACCATCAAATTCATATGGACAAAAAGGATGAAGAAAAAATGTCTTTTATCACTAAAGAAGGTATTTTTTGCTATAAGAGTATGCCTTTTGGTCTGAAAAATGTAAGTGCAATGTACCAGCATATGGTCAATGGGATGTTCAAGCCTATGCTAGGAAGGAATATGGAAGTGTATGTTGATGATATGGTGATCAAAATGACAAATGAGAATGAACACATCAAAGACCTAGAAGAGGCATTCAGTATCATGAGACAATATGGGATGAAGTTGAACCCGAAAAAATGTACTTTTAGGGTCAACGATGGAAGGTTCCTAGGATATCATGAGACAATATGGGATGAAGTTGAACCCGAAAAAATGTACTTTTAGGGTCAACGATGGAAGGTTCCTAGGAATCAAAGCTAACCCTGACAAGATAAAGGCATTGCTCTACATGAAACCACCCATAAATTTGAAAGGAATTCAATAACTTAATAGGAGGATAACTGCTCTTAATCATTTCATATCAAGATGCACGGACAAATGCATGCCATTTTTAAACCTATTGAGAAAGAACACCACCTCATTTTGGAATAAAGAATGTGACCTGGCGTTCATAAAGATTAAAGATTACCTCAGGTGTGTGCCAGTTCTCACAATCCCGTTCCCGAACGAGATTTTGTACCTTTATCTGGCAGTCACAACACAAATTGTCAGTGCTATTCTATAGTCGAGCATGAAAAGATACAACACTGTGTGTATTATGTGAGCAAAATTTTGATCGAATCACAAAGAAAGTATCCCAGGTTAGAAAAATTGGCTTTTGCACTCAAAGTCACAACGAGGAAATTACGGGATTATTTTGGAGCCCACACTGTTGTTGTTCGTACCTCCAGTCCATTGAAAAGTGTACATTTTAGGCCGGACATAGCTAGAAGATTAGAAAGTATATCTATTGAATTGGGAGAATTCGACATCAAATTTCGGCCCCGAACATCTATGAAAGCACAAGCAGTTGCAAAATTTGTAGTTGAAGAATGCCAGAAATGTCACAAGGGTCTGAGGTTAATGAGAATCGCCAAGAGAATGTAGTCGAAAAATGGCAATCCTGTGTCAACGAGGCTAACAACCTTAAAGGAGCGAGCCTTGGAATCGTCATTACCGATCCTAAAGGAAATATTTATGAGTCCTCTGTACGAATAGTATTTTAATTTACCAACAATGTGGACGAGTATAAGGCCGCTATTTTCGGTGTCATGACTACTAAACGGCTCGGCGTTAGAAAATTGGATGTACTTAGTGACTCGAGGCTTATTGTTAACCAATTCGCAAGCTTGTTCTAAGCAAACGATGAAAAAATGAAGAAGTACCTCGAAAGATTAAAATTGGAATGTCGGGCTCTCAAGGAAATATAGGTCAAACATATATCCAGAAGTAGCAACAGCTATGCTGATGCACTAACAACTCTAGCATTCACACATAATACAAGTCAAAGCAGAGTCATTAATGTTACTATACTGTCTGAGGCCAGCCCAGTTGAAGCTATCAAAGTTGTTAGTCAAGTTGAGCAAGATGAAGATTCTTAGTTCGAGCCCCTTTTGAGATATCTGACCGACGAATCCCTCCTTGATGAAAAAAAGAAAAGTTGAGCAATTGTCGTTCAAAGCACCAACTATTTTGTGCAAGATGGGTTGTTGTATAATAAAACTCCTATGGGTCCCGAACTATTATGTGTCAACGAATTCTCAGTAGAAAACATACTCAAGGAGGTGTATGAGGGAGAATGCGGGTCACATTCTGGCAGTCGTAAGCTATCATGAGGATAATGCTGCAAGGATACTATTAGCCGACTATGTTGGTCTACTGTGTAAAGTTTTCTCAACATTGTTACAAATGTCAATGTTTTAGCCCACTTACGCACGTCGCAGCGACTCCCATGACTGGGGTTATAAGTCCGTGGCCATTTTAAAAATGGGGATTGGACATCATTGGCCCCTTGCCACAAGCAGTAGGGTAGAAAAAATTTCCCTTGGTTTCCATAGATTATTTCACTAAATGGATTGAGGCGAAGGCTTTAAGTCAAATTCGGGAAACTAAAATCATTAATTTTGTTTAGAAATCTATTATTTGCTGGTTCAGTTTTCCTAGAGAGCTGGTAACCAATAACAGGAGGCAATTTTTCTGAAAAAAGGTAAAAGACTTCGCCCTGAAGTACGGAATAAAGCTTAACCACTCATCACCATATTATCCACGAGCAAACGGTTACGCCAAAGCTTCAAATAAACTTGTGTTCACTCTTTTAAAGAAAAAGCTCACATCAGTAAAAGGGAAATGGGTAGATGAATTGCCCAGTGTACTATGGTCAATTCGAACTAGTCCCCGAGAAGCAACAAATAAATCACCATTTGCCTTCGTCTATGGGACAGAAGTAGTGATACCCATAAAAGTTATCCTTCCCACATCTCGATCTAGTATTGATGAAACCATAAACTGTTTAGAGTGAACACTGGATTTGATTCTATATAAAGAATGTCAAGATAAGGCAATGTTATTAATAGAAGATAACAAGCAAAAAGTAGCCGCTTTTACGACAAAGCAGTTCGCTTCAAATCATTTGCAGTTAAAGATTGGGTTTTAAGAAGAGTTCTTCCCATTCACAAGGAATGGAAGGTCGGCAAGTTAGGAGAAAATTGGGAAGGCCCATATGAAATTGAAGACATCACTCCTGGTGGTGCTTTTGTTCTTAAACATTCAACAGACGAGGTGGACTGTCAAAGGTGGAATGCAAAACATCTGAAGAAATAATATTTCTAACTAGTTTTGTTTTAATTTAAATTGCGTTTCGTCAAAGACATCTTGTAATGAAAATAATGTTTTTTTCAAGATAGTCACGTAAATTATTAAATTTCCATGTAAGCGCTTTTATATGAAAAAGTATGTCGATCATTTTTTGTAGAATGAGTTACAACTAGGCCATGCGAGTTGATCTCCTGTGCTAAACGGCAGCCAGACAGAGCGCTTTGGCCCACCCTTCGTACCATGCGAGGCTGGCCTTGCCCAGCTACAAGCAGATGAGGAGTTACAACTAGGCTGCACGAGTTGATCACCTATGCTAAATAGTAGCCAGGGAGAGCGCTCGGGCCCACCCTTCATGCCATGAGAGGCTGGCATTGCCCAGCTCTAAGCCGATGAGGAGTTACAATTAGGTTGCTCGTGTTGATCACCTACGCTAAACGGCAGCCAGGTAGAGCACTTGGGCCCACCCTTCATGCCACGAGAGGCTGGCATTGCCCAACTCCAAGCTAATGAGGAGTTACAACTAGTGATACGAACCAAAACCCACCCAAAAGACGGCCCGGCACGAGTCGAGGATGAATTATGAAGAGAGTCGAAAGATGGTGCAAAAAGGCATGCAACATCACAAACAAGTGTGCCAGCACATGGGACATAGTAGTGACAAGTTTAATTGACAATTCCAAAATTTAGGGTTGCACCGCGGCATGTGTTTCTGTGTGCCGCGGCCCAAGGATTTTTGTTTTGGTCGAAGGATTTGTCCAGCATGCGGGCCGTGGCATGATATTTAGGCTCCGCGGCACAGAGCGTTTTATTTTGGACTAAAGAGGCATACACGCTGTAGCATGAGATTCTATGCGCTGCGGCATGACAAGGGCACACGCAGACGTGCGCGCACTGACACACCCAGCCTGTGCGCTGACACGGACAAGCACGCCTGACACGCCAGACCTGCGCGCAGACCTCAACATGCGCGCCGCGGCATGAAGTTTTGGCTGTCGCGGCCCGGCTATGCGTGTGGCAGTCAGAACACCCCTCACCGTGGCATAAGTATTTCCCCGCCGCGGCACAGTTTAAAATTGTTGTAATTTTGGGCCATTGGATCACAATTCAATGGTTGGGATTTCTTTTTAATTCTAGGTTTTATTTGTAACTATAAATAGACATTTGTGCAGCTGATTGTGGATCTTTGATCAAATAAAATTATTTTGAATGGAATTTCAAAATTGAGAGCCCAAGAGCTTCTCTTGTTCTTCTATGAAACTTATCAAAGGAATTTGCAAACCTTTATGGCGTTCCCCTCATCTTGATTCGTGGTGCCTAATATCCATGTATTAAGGTGAGTTCTTGCAACCAAAATCTAGATTTCTCATAGAATTTGCATGCTAATATTGTTGTTGGGTCTTAGGGTTGTATTTCTTGTGGTTTTCAAGTCTCGTTGCTTGTGGGTCATAGGAGTCGTGTCATTCGGTTCACATCAACTAGGCTGTGTGAGTTGATCGCCTGTGCTAAATGGTAGCCAGGTAGAGTGCTCGGGCCCACCCTTCATGCCACAAGAGGTTGGCATTACCCAGCTCTAGGCTGATGAGGAGTTACAACTAGGCCGTGCAAATTGATCGCCTATGTTAAACGACAACCAAGCAGAATGATCGAGCATAATTTAATCATTTTAATGATCGAGAAAATTTTCTATATGATAGTTCTGGTTTGACTAATGGATACAATTTGGCTTGCACGACATTCACAACGTCTAGTACAGGCTGACGCACGGCTTCGCCTGTTATCACCCCATCCTCTAATATTTTTTCCAACTCCAGGGTCGATTGCAAGATGTCGAGGACCACGTCCTCTCCCTGCTTTAAGTATACATCTGCCCATAAAGAAGCCTTTTTAATGATGTCGGATATCTCCTTCAAAGCCATCTCATGCTGTGCCGTACAAGCCAAGTCATTTTCGATCAACCGCTTGTTCTCACGTGTCAATCGATGAACTTCCTCGTTTAATGTCGAGTTTTCCTTTTTTAAAGCCCAGACCCTTATTCTCAAAACTTGATTAGTAGACATTAGTCTTAATCACTCAATGCACATTCACATTACGAATGCAACCACAAGTCCCCTACCTTTTATATTCCACATTTGCAAACTATTTTCTTTCACGTGTACCACTTAAGGTACTAAGCGAAAAAATACATATATGCTAACATATTTAAACAAAGTGACACATCTAATATAATAATTTCCAAATATTTTCATTTAAATTTCCAAATTCAATATCTAATATTGTTCTGATACTACAACCCTTCTCAATAAATAAATCATTAAAAACTCTACTCCTACATGACCAGTATATATTTACATTTGACCAGGATCCTTTTCCACCTCATCCTCTTCCCCGGCCTCTTCTACCACATCTTCAATGAGGGTCTGGCCTAAATTCGTTGTGATCGACGCTATTTCAAGAATATTGTTGTATTCTTCCAGTTTGCCTTTCAACATGGCCTTCTCCTTGATCGCCTCCATGGCTTTATTATAGCCCACTTGGACAAACTTCAAGTTGTTCGCCTTAGCCAGCTCCAAATCCTCCAGGACTTTAGCTCGACTAGTCCACTCCCTCTTAAGCTCTTATTTGACAGTCTGAAGTGTGCCTCAACCTCTTCGCAAGCTTTATTTGCAGCTTGTTCCTTCTTTGTAAGCTCCACGTTTCTTGCTTGCAAAGAGGTAACCTTCAACAGAGCCACTTGGTGCCCCAATGTTTCTGCCTTTAGCTCATCTTCTAGGGAGAACTCAAATGGCTTGGGCTGAGATTGCCACCCTTTTGTCCTTTGAGTCGGTTTTCCCTTGCCTTTACCAACCCTTGGTTTTTTGCGCCAAGACCTAGGAACTGCTAAGCTCTTTCCAACCGATATCCTGATCGTGGAGCTCGACGTTGTTGGAGGAAGCATGACTACTGTAACCCTCTGCGTATTCGAGGATGTCTCAAATGAACCTGTGGTCAAATTGAAATGGCCAAGGGACTTAGACGAACTTGGTAACTCGATATCCTCTCTGACTGTCGAAGTGCCTAACAATACTTCTACAAGTCGTCTTATCCCCTTACCAGCCATGCTAAAACAGACTATAGAAATACAACCTAATGCAATCAAAATAAAATCAAGCAAAACTTATTGCAAGAACGAGAGCAATACCTATATATAGTAACTAAAAGTGGACGTGGAGAAGATATCGACCTGTAAGGAAAAGAGCCCGAGTTAAAGCTGACCTTAAAGTTTACTCTAAAAGAAAATTTTATAAGCAATAGTGCATGAAAGGAAAAACTCAGGAATAGAAATTAAAAATGTTGGGTCAAATAAGAATAACTCACGGAGAAGTACCACAATGAAAGAAATCATTCGTGAAGATAAGAGGTTGAAAAGTAGAAAAGGACCCCTTAGAACTGCCATCCTTATATAGTGAAGGCTATCCCAGTGCCCATCCAACACGTGGCAGTCGAAATATGAAGAGTCAAATCCCGAAAGGTTACAAGAGACCTTTCGTTGCCCTTCTAGTTCGAAAGAGATTACAAGAGACCTTTCACTACTCTTCCAGTTCGCATCAGGTCGAACTATAAGAATGAGGGACTTGATTTTTAGACACCGACCACGTGGTCATAAGATAGCTCTACCTACTGGCCTAAAGTCCATTCAGGTTAGCCCCAGCAATATACTTCTGCCTGGTTTTGACATACACAAACAAACCGGAGAACAGGTGGATCAAACCTCAAAAATCGACCACATACTTGTTAATTTTATGTTAAGTATGTTTTTGTGCATAGATTACGAATATACCTCTATTAAAAATGTAATACCTATAAATACCCAATAAAAGGCAATTGAGCCACCAGTGTTAATCACATCATTTATTGCTTTCTATTATCTCTCTTAAATATGATCTATTTCCCCACAGTGATGTTTGAAAATTTTTATTATGATAATGACTGTTTCCATAATTAAAATAGTTATTAAATTTTCAATAATTTATTTATTAGAATATCAATTTTTCATTATTATAATATGTGTCAAAAACATATAATAAAAACAAAATATAAAGTAAAATATTACACACGTACATTTACTTAGCATATATATATATCCCTTCTCTCGTCACGTGGACATGTGGGAAAGCATCCATTCTCCTTGGTTCAATTTCTACTATTTCATATGAGCTTCATTTTATGTTTTTGGCTCTTAAAACTTATGCAATTAATTTCCTCTTTTTCAAGCAACGGAGAACATTTGTTGGGTGCCGATGGGCAGTCCTGACATGAGCAATGATGATCCTAAGTTGGAATGTCTGTGACTTGGGAAAACAATGGGCAAAGTGGGCTCTGAAAAATATCATTTAGACTCACTCCCTATATTTGGTTTTGTTGCAGAAAACCAAAATGTTAAGTTCTTAGATGGAAGTGGTGAGGGTTCAATTAGGCTACCATAACTGTTTTTTGGTTGACAAAGTTGGGCTTAGTAGTGGCGAATTTGCTTTGTTATGGACTCATGTGATGAGATTGATGTGTCAGTTTGGCTCCATTCTCTAGGTCAAATTGATGCACTGGTGGCACTGGCAAATGGAGTGATTTTTTGCTTTACCAGTTTTTATAGAAATCCAAACCATATGAAAAGAAAGTTATCTTGAGATTTACTTCAAAAATTGCAAGATATATCCAATCTTCATGGATTTTAATGGGTGATTTTAATGAAGGATTGGGATACCAAGACTTTTTGGGCCAACGATTGCGGCCTCATTGGCAGTTGAACCAGTTTAAAGACATAATGGACTGTGGGCTTATGGCTATTCCCTTTATTGAGTATCGGTTTACGTGGGATAGGGGTTGGCCTCCAAATGAAAAGATTGGATTAGGGATTTGGTAATAAAAAGAGCAATACTATTAACATCCATCACATCCCACTAAACTCATACTCTCAAATACATTTAAATCTTACAAAACTATTAAAGCAAATTGTAATACCTTACTTACAAATATGCAAAAATGAAAAATAATCACATTCTTTAAAAGTGTTAGAAATAATGAAAATATAAACACAAGACATCTCAAGATATTTTTCACAAGAAATGATATTTTGCATAAAGAAATTCGAAAAAATTCAAAAATTAAAGTTAAATATTAAGAAAGGAGATAGATTTAGAGAAAAATCATTTTCCAACATAAGAAAACTACTCTCAAGAAATGACATAATATATTATGAAATAAGTAATAGAGAAATGGGTATTCCTAGAACAGATGCAAAAAGAATGTTTAATATACCATTAATTGATAAAGAAACTATTATGAAAAAATTATTAAAATGTTTTCAGAAAGATAAAGGAAAAATTGAATACATTTATTTATGAGTACAAATTTTAATAGAAGCACATTTTAGAAAAGGAATAGATACACCAATAAAATTAGTATTATTAGACATTAGGATAAAAAATAAAAAATATTATTTATTAGTAATTATTAATGGAAACTTAAGATATTATAAATTAAAATTTACAGCATATCTTAGTTTGTTGTTAATATTAATGATAAAAATTTAAATCAAGTACGATGTCTAGCTTATGATTTTAAATGAGAAAATCTAATGAATGATGGAAACAACCTACTTTTAATACATTATTTAGTAGGCATTAACTAACAAATAGTCACAACAGTTTAATATATGGACAAAATAAATTTATAGAAGTATATAGAACAGTCAAAGGGATAGGACAAATAATAAAACCAAAAATATTAACAGAATATAAAATACACGATGAATGAAATTTAGACATTAAAAAAAAGTTCCTTATACCAACAAGAAAAAAGTAATATATAAAGGATTAAAATTATAGATATCCAAGAAAAAATCAGTAAGAAAGATAGAGAAATAGAAAATTTAAAAGTGGAAATAGTGGAAGTAAAAGAATTAGTTCATAGCGAAATAAGAAAATATTGATAAGCTTTGAAAAAATGTTAAAAGAAAAATTACTAGAAATAAAATTATAAGCAAATAATAACTTAACAAATATATCTAATAGTCAAATATCTATAATAAAAGCTTTCCTTATTTTAGCAAAAAAAATAGATACCACAAATGAATCAAACATTAAAGTTTTACAAAATAAAATTGGAACCCTAAAGGAACTTCTTAAAGAAATAAAAGAATGTAATTATACCAAGAAATTACAACTAGACATAAAGAATTCACAGAATTAGGAAGAGATATCAAAAGCATACCTATAGGAAATGAAACTATAGGATATAAGTTTGATTCATTAAAATGATTAAGAAAAGAACCCCCTAGAAGATCTAATGCATTAATACCCAAAAATGATAAGAAAAATAATTTAGGAAAGTCCAAAAGTAAGGCTATAATATCAGTCTAATGGAATATAGAAAAGAATTAGAGGAACAATTCATAAATCTTAAAAATAAAAATATAGAAAAATTAATAAGTTTGTTGATTCTAATAGATGAAAATTTTTAAAAAATTATGAAGAAAAACTTTGCACAAATAAGGAAGATGATGATATGACAATAATTAGTGAAAGTGACTCTGAACCAAAAAATACAATTTAAAAAATTCATATTGAACCTACTACATTATCAATCCCATATCAAAGAGAAATTGGAGAAACTTTTGACCCATAAAGGAAGGAAAGGAATAGGCAAAGACCTGAGGAATCTAATCGCCCCTATAGAAGAAGACATCGACATAAAATAGAAGAAGGTTTCACCGAAAAACTAGAGATAACATTTCACCAAAATTTAAGCCACATAAAAATTATAAATTTGATCTTTTAGATTTGGATTGTATAAGAGATAAGAAAAAGGTCTTAGATGAATGGGCTAGTAGAATTAGTGTAATCATACAAACTCTACAGTCTGTAGAGTAATAGTAGCTTAGAAAATGACAAGGAATATAAAATTTTGGTTTACATATTTATCAGTTCAACAACATTTACAAATACAAGGAAATTTGCCTACTGGTAAAAAGTATTTAGATATTGTAGTAAATGAGATATATAAGAAATTTATTAGAGAAGATAAATGAAGACACATTATTGAATGTAGTGAGTATGTTGAGGAAGCCAAATGACATTTAACAAATATGAAAATGTGTGACCATGTGTTATATATACTCTTTCATATGTGTGTATGAAATGTATTACCACAAGTTACCACCATCCATGCAAGAGACTTATAAAGAGATGTTTTACAAAAAAATTACCATGAACATTACATAAGACGATGACAGAAAGATGAAATAATAGAAATATAGAAACTATACCTGATACCCTAGGAGATAGAATAAGAATTCTTAAAAATTAGATAATCATTAAATATCAAGAAAGAGAAGAATATAAACAAATAAATGAAAATGATAAAGCTGCTGTGATACAAGACATTTTAGAATGCTAAAAAAATATGAATGTAATATAAAGCCTTATAAGAAAAGATATAAGAAATATAAAAAAAAAAAATAGAAGAAGTTTAAAATATAAAAATTCAAAAGACAAGACTTACAAAAATATAAGAGCAAACATAAATGAGAACCATATAGGAAAATGTATTTAAGAAGGAAAAGGAATAAACCACCAGAGAAGAAAAAATATTGTCCATCCAGAAAAAAAGAAATATATATGTTGGATTTGCAATGAAGAAGAACATTATGCTAATGAATTACCTAATAGCTTTAGCATAAAAATGAATTTAAAAATAAATTTTCACAAAAAGCAAAAATCTTAGAAGAAACTTTCAAAATGGAATTAGAACCAATAGAGGAATCTGATATATATGATCTTGTAGTATTTATCTATTAGAAAAAATTGAAGAAGAAATTACTGACTTCGAGTAATAGTATTACAAATCAAAATAGTACTTATGTTAAAATAGGACTAAAATTTAAAGGATATACAAGTTATTATTTACATGCATACATTGACACAGGAGCTTGTATGTATGTAGCTAGTAAACATGTATTTTTGAAAGAACTTTGGAAACAGTCACCAAAAGATTTAATAATAAGAATAGAAAATAATACCACAATAAACCTTAACAAAATCTTAAAAGATATAGATGTATTAATAGGTGGAGAAATATTTCATATCCCTACAATATTTTAACAAAAAACTAGAGTTGATATTTTACTAGGAAATAATTACTTAAACTTGTACCAATCATTTATCCAGTACCTAGATGAAATAAATTTGACAATTTTAGATAGTGAAATCATCTATGTATCAAAAATTAAGAAAGCATTAACAGTTTAATTACCAACTTTTATGTTGTAACAGGAAAAACGAGAACGTGGTGAGAATATAAAAAAATAAATATCATATCTAGAAAATATTTCTTTAGGCAAGGAGGTTAACCAAAACCTTTTTTCTAAATGAAATACAAAAAAGATAAAACCTTAACACGAATAAGAAAATTATTAAAACAATATCTTCAAAAAATCCATTAGATCCAAATATTAATAGGTCTAATGAAATAGCAAACATAAAATTAAAAAATCCTTCAAAGGTTATTAGTGTAAAATCAATGATTTATACCCTAGAAGATTGAGAATAATTTGAAAAATAAATTTAAGAGCTATTGAAATTAAGAGTAATTATTCATAGTAATTCACCACATTAGCCAAACATTCTTAATATAAAAAAAAAAAAAGCTGAGAAAAGAAGAGGAAAAAAGACAATGATAATAAACTCCAAAGCCTTTAATAAAGAAACAATCGATAATGATTATTTTGTTTCAAAGAAAGAAGAATTGTTATCACTCATTAAATTAAAAAAACATAAGTATTTTTTTAGTTTTGATTGTAAAATTGAATTTTGGCAAATAAGACATGAAGGTGAATCATAAAAATTAGCAACATTTAGTTGCCGACAAGGACAATTTCAATAGACAGCTGTTCCATTTGAACTAAAACAAGCACCAAGTATTTTTCAAATATATATGAATAATATTTTAAAAAATTATCACAATTTTTGCTTTAAAAGAATGCAAAAAATTAGGAATAGCATTATCAGAAAAGAAAGTAGTAATTATCCAACAAAAATTAAAATATTTAGGGTTGGAAATAGAAAATGAAAAACATTATCTACAATCTCATATTTTAAAAAATATAAAAAGTTTCTCTAGTATAATAAAAGATAAAAACCAATTACAAAGATTTTTAGGATGTTTAACATATGTAGAAAAATATATAAAGAAATTAGCAGAAATGAAAAAATCATTACAAAAAAAGCTTAAAAAAATTATGTTTGCCATTGGACTGATCAAGATACTAAATATATGGATAAAGTAAAAACACAGGTAAAAGACCTACCAGCCTTATACCATCTAGGACCAGATGATAAATGATAATAGAAAGTATACTTTACATGAATATAGTGGAGCAATACTAAAAGAAAAAGTCGATGACAAAGATGAATATATTTGCATATTTACTTCAGGATCTATTCTAAGTCCTCAATTAAATTATCACACTAATTAAAACGAATATTTGGCTATTAAAAAATTTACAATATATGTTATAAGTTCAAAATTTATTGTTAGAACTGACAATAAAAATTTTAAACATTTTCTAAGAACAAAATTGCAAGCTATAAGCAAAGAAGACTCATCAGGTGACAACAATGATTTAACAATTATAAATTTGATGTAGAATATTTACTACGAACTAAAAATAGTATAACAGATACTTTGACCAGAGAATTATCACCTCTAACTATGTTTTATTACATGAATGAATCATCTTGATATAGAAATCAATATTAAAGAAAAGGAAATCTCAATTTGAGAAAATGAAATCAAAATCTTTAAAGAGCGTTTGAGGTATTATACCGTAAGAAGTCCTTAGATAGTAAATGTACGTTGGCTGACTCAACTAAAAAGAAAATTCCTAAAGAACTTAAAACTTTTAAGGGTAAAGAAGTTGAATCTTCAGAAACAATTGAAAAGAAATGAATTAAAATTTCAAAAATAAGTAATGAGAAAACCAGTATAAGCAAGTTAGAGAAGGAAAAAAAGATCAATTGGGCAAATGAAGCCGAGAAGGAAGATTCAAAAAAGTCTACGTTGTATACAATGGACCAAAATAAGTAATTTACACCAGTGGCCAGAAGCAAGTAAAGCAATATTAGGATTTAGTGGAATTATTCACAGAGCTTTTATCAATAGAATAGAAGCAGAAAAAAGTTATGCCAATTATAAAGTCTTATCATTAACAAAAGTAGCAAGGAATTACTCTCAAATAGTACAATAATCTATCAAAAGAACGAACAGATTAAAGAACCTTGGAAAGATTCCAAGACCAATAATCTTCAAGGAAGCAATAAGAAATTCCTCAGAAGAAGAAAGAGAAAGGGATGGGAATCTGCCAAATAACAGTGGTTAACTTTATGAATTTATCTAGAAGAACTACTACGGAACATCTTGATATTAAGTTTTATATCATAAAAAAGACTTTCCACTAGGTAGCAAATTTAATATTTTAGAAGGAGCAGATCTAGTGTCTATTTATAAAGCATTTCATGTTAGATTAATAAAAAATTTATACACAGGAAATGATTTAAAAGAATTAAACTATTTTCCTGAGAATTGATAACTCTATGAAAATAGAGTTATTACATTATTTTATACTTAATATTAACTTGTCTAATTTAATAAATAATTTTTTAGAGTTAAAATATTAAAATATGATAAGTTTTAGGTCAAATGATAAAAATGGATGAAAATTTAATTTTTAGAAAATTTCTAGAATTTTTAAGGTTGTTTTATGAATTTTTTTTACGAGCACATAGTAGTATTCGGGATGCCCTTAGAAATATCTAGATACACATGGAGGACAATTGGCACCATGAAAACAAAACTTGCTAATCGTATTATGCTGCATGTCAACTAAGATCCTGTCATCTACCACGTGTTGCAAGCACGTTGCTTCTCTCCACGCACCCACGTGGCTCCATGTAACTCGATCCAACAGTGTCCATTCAGTGCCATGCTTCCTTTACAGCAAATTGCAGAATGTTGTGTGGTGCCAGCTCATAATCCGATCCACGTAGCATTCTAGGGCTTGCACTGTCTCGAGCATGCAATGCTTTTGTGTTTTCTCCATGCCACGTGTCGTGTGCCTATTGGCCTAACCTATTTTTGTTGCCACATGTCATCGTCCTATTGGACAACCCTGATTTTTAAATGATTTTCATCACATCGATTGATCAAAGAGCTGATCGAATGGTCCAATTTCATTTGAGCTATTTTTCAAGGGTTTTAGTCTCAAAACCCCATCAGACTTGAGAAGAAAAATTTTAGAGCAATTTTCACCATTTTTGAGCTAGTCAACGGTTTGAGGTCTTTGAAGCAAAAAGAGGCAACTTTGGAGCATTTTTTGAGGGATTCTACACAAAAATTTCACCATTCCACTTCTCTAAGTGTAATCTTTATGTTTCTTACAATTTTTTCTCTTGTTTTTATTGTTTAAAAATGGGTATTATGGAATAGAGACTTTGTTCTAGGGATTTTAATGGAACTCATTCTATGAACATGAATGTCTAATGTTTATTTAAGTGTTTAAATTATCTAATTTAATGTGATTGATGCTCTTATTAAATTGGCCATTTAATTAGATGATTTATTAATTTTGTATGAAATTGTGAGCATGCATTAAATTGGAATATGTGTAATGAGGAAGAAATTTTCATTATTATGTGTGTAATCACTTTTAAAGTCTAGGTGCTTAATGATCCATGTATTCTTAGATGACAATAGACATGTGGGACTAGGTTTATATGGATTGGGATTATCATGACGATAGACATGTGGGTGATAATTACTTGAGTAGAGTATGGTTAATAATTCATGCATTTTTTCTACTATTAATGAGACATGGAAGTTCATGGGGGAAGTTGAATGCCTAGATTTCTCTTATTTATGTTAAAAGCTTCTTTTGTTTAATTCATTTAGTTTAATTTGGAATTTAAATTCTACATTCAAAAAATTGATTGTTCAAATAGAGAAAGAAAGCATAAAAATTTGATAGCTAGTCTTAATATAACAAATTATCTCAAGTCTCTAAGGTTCGACCCGTGCTTACACACACTTTACGACTTTTGCACTTCCCGTATACTTGCGAAAAATCACAATAAGTTTTTGGCATAGTTGCTAGGAACTTGAGCATATATTGGGAGTAATATTGAGTTACAGCTATACTTCTCCCTATGAACATTTCTTTTGTTACTAATATTTCCATGTAGCTTGTTTTGTTTTTGTAAAGTTTGCATGCATAGGGCTAGAAGTTTGGAGACCATTCCTTTTGACCCAGAAATTAAAAAGATATTTTATAGGTTGATTAGAGAAGGATTTCAACTAAATAATCCTAGCATGGATCAACAATCAAATCAACTACCACCTGCTCAACAAGGGGTTGAAGAACCTAAGACTCTTCGAGAGTATGCCACACCAATGGTGGATGGTATTCATATGTCTATTTGGAGGCCAAATGTTCATGCTAACAATTTTGAAATGAAGTTGACGACCATACAAATGGTTCAAGGGAACCAATTTGGAGGTTTTTTATAATGATGATCCGAACACCCATTTAACATCTTTTCTGCAATTATGTGATACATTCAAGCAAAATGGGGTGTCTGATAATGCTATTAAAATGCAATTATTTCCATTTTTGCTTTCGCATAAAGCTAAGGGTTGGCTTCAATCTTTACCATCGAGATCCATCACAAAATGGGATGACTTAGCCCAAAATTTTTTGCTAAGTATTTTCCTCCTACCAGGACCATAAAAGTTAAAGAATGAAATCACTTCATTCCAACAATTTGAGGGGGAGTCATTTTACAAAATATAAGAAAGATTCAAGAAACTTATGAGAAGGTGTCCACATCATGGGTTACCAAAGTGGCTTCAACGTTCAAACTATTTACAGTGGTTTGATTAGGCAACCTCACACTATTATTGATGCCGCAGCATGTGGAGCAATTATGAGGAAAATCAAAGATGAAGCATTTTCCTTATTGGAAGAAATGGCTTCCAACAATTTCCAATGGCTGGTTGATACATTAATTTTGAAGAAACAAAGTGGTATGGTGGACATAGATACCTTCACGACAATGCAAGCGCAAACTAATGCAATTCTATTGGGATTGTCTAAGAAGTTGGATATGGGACTCATGAGGGTCAATATAGAGCAAGGCCCTTTCTTTGTGTGTGAAATATGTAGTGAAAACTATGGAAGTGATGCTTGTGCGTACAATCTAGAATCGGTGAACTTTATGGGGAATTACGACTTCCAAAGAAATCCTTATTCTAACAATTACAATCCAGAGTGAAAAAATCACCCAAATTTCTCATGCAGCAACAACAACAATCAAGGAAGTGGGTTGCAAAACTGACCTCCATTTAAACCACCTAGTTTTGAACAATCTACTCAAGAGAAGAAAGCTTAGATGACAAGTTTGATGCTATGATGATATGATGAAGGGTATGAAAACTCGTATAGATTCTCGATTTGTCACCATGGGTAGCAAATTGAAAGCTAGAGTTGATAAGTTGGAATCTACACATGGTGGTTCAATCCAAAATTTGGAAATACAAATGGGGCAAATGGCCTAAATACTTCATAACCAACCACAAGGTTGACTCCCTAGTAATACTTTACCAAATCTTAGGAGAGATGAGAAAGAACAATGTAAAGCTATCAGTCTTCCGAGTGGTAAGGAGTTAGGAGGAGATAAGGTTGAAATGGAAGAAAAAATGGATGAAGGGAAGAGTTAAGTAAGGGGAGAAAAAGAACTAGAAAAAGAACAAGACAAATCCTATGCACTTAAGTTAAGTCTTGCATACACACCTCCACCACCTTATCTCCAAAGATTTCAAAACGAGCAAGATGGATAAGCAATTCACTAAATTTCTTGAAATTTTTAAAAAATTACATATCAATATTTCATTTGCTGACGCTCTTAAGGAAATTCCATCTTATGTGAAGTTTATGAAGGACATCTTAACCAAGAAGATGCGTTTGGGAGACTATGAGATAGTGACACTCATGGAGGAGTGTAGTGCTATTTTGGATAGTAAAATGGTTTAAAAGTAAAAAGATCCTGAGAGTTTTAACATACCTTCTACAATTTGGAAGTTAGAATTTGGAAAGGCATCATGTGATTTTGGAGCTAGCATTAATTTGATGCCATTCTCAATTTTTAAGAAGCTTGGGTTGGGAGAGCCTAGACCAACTTTGGTCACACTCCAAATGGCGGATGGGTCACTTAAAAGAACAAGGGGTATTGTTGAAGATGTGCTAATTAAGGTTGATAAATTCATCTATCTGGCAGATTTCATAGTACTAAACAAGGAGGAAGATTGTGATATCCCCATTATTCTTGGGAGGCCATTCCTTGTTACGGGAAGAGCTTTGATTGATGTGCACAAAGGAGAGCTCACCATGAGAGAGCAAAATGAAGAGGCAAAATTTAATGTTTTTAAATCCCTGAAATTTTCAAATGATATAGATGATTGTTTTAGGATAGATATTCTTGACAAATGTGTACATGATATATTTAGAGATGACTATCCTATTGATCCCTTAGAGTTTGTTATCACTATATCCTATATTTTGGATAAAAGGAATGGTGATAGTATTTGTTATGTTGTGCATGATCATGATGTTGACATTGAAGATTTTGATGATGAGAGTATGCATGAGGCCATTGAGACCATTGATTTCCATGTTGATGATTATGTGCATGAGAGTAGTGATAAAATTGTTTTGAATGACCATGATAGAGATAATATAGATTTGAATGAAATGTTATGGATATTGTGTAGTTTTTTGAGGCCATGCTTCCTTGTGTTGGTACTAATGCTTTTGATGTCGTGTTGAAGATAGGTCTTCACTTAAGCCATCTATTAAGAGCCCCCTAAATTAAAGTTAAAGGCATTAATTAGTCATCTCAAGTATGCTTATTTGAGAGATGATGAGACACTACTAGTAATCATTTCTTCGGCACTTACCAAGGAACAAGAGGGAAAGCTAATGATGGTTTTTTTTAAAAGGAGCGATTGGGTGGTCTTTAACTGAAATAAAAGGAATTAATCTATCCATTTGTGTGCACAAAATTTTGATGGAGGAGGGGACATTCCTTCTTGAGATGCACAAAAGAGGTTGAACCAGTTGATGAAAGATGTAGTGAAGAAGGAGGTCATTAAATGGTTGGTTATGGACTCATTTTTCCCATATTCGATAGCAAATGGGTGAGCTCGGCTCAATGTGTTCCTATAAAGGGTGGTATGATCGTGGCATTAAACAAAGCTAATGATCTCATCCCAACAAGAACGATAACCAGATAGAGAGTTGTATGGATTATCTAAAGGTTAATAAGCGGACTTTAAAGGATCACTTTCCTTTACCTTTCATAAACCAAATGCTTGATAGATTGGTAGGTGATGAGTTTAATTGTCTTTTTTGGATGGGTACTAGGGGTACAATCAAATTGCTATTGCTCAAAAGGACCAAGTGAAGACCACTTTCACTTCTCTATATGGAACATTTGCTTTTTGAAGAATGTCATTTGGGTTGTGTAATGTACAGGCTACTTTTCAACGATGCATGATGGCTATTTTTCTAGACATGGTGGGGCAGATCTTGGAGATTTTTATGGATGTTTTTTCTATGTTTGGAGACACTTTTGATGCTTGCTTGCATCATCTTTCCCTAGTTTTGAAAAGATGTGAGGAAACTAATTTGGTCCTAAATTGGGAAAAATGTCACTTTATGGTAAATGAAGGAATTATTTTGGATCATAGAGTCTCCTCCAAAGGGTTGATAGAGCCAAAATTAAGGTGATTGAAAAGTTGCCTCCACCAACTAATGTGAAAGGGGTAAGGAACTTCCTTGGTCATGCTGGATTTTATAGAAAATTCATCAAAGATTTCTTCAAAATATCTAAACCTTTGTGTAACCTCTTGGAGAAAGATAGGTCATTTAAATTTGATGAGGCTTGTTTAGAAGCTTTCCAAATGTTAAAGGAAAGGTTGGTAACGGCACCGGTTATTGTAGCTCTGGATTGATGTATGATGGATCGAATTATGTGGTTGGAGCAATTTTGAGACAAAGGAAAGGAAATATTTTTCATACTATTTAAATTGCGAGTAAAACCAACAATGAAGAAGGAGCTCTTGGCGATAGATTTTTCATTTGAGAAGTTTCAGACCTATCTTGTTGGTACCAAAGTCATTGTATATACGGACCATTCGGCGCACAAATACCTATTGGCAATGAAGGATGCAAAACCTCGGTTGATTAGATGTGTTCTTTTTCTTCAAGAATTTGATTTGGAGATAAAAGACAAGAAATGGTCGAGAATCTAGGGGCGGATCATTTGTTAAGATTAGAGAGTGGGGGTAATGATGATCATTTAATCATTAACGATGCATTTCCTGATGAACAAGTGTTTACTATGGATCATGTAAGCATGCCTTGGTTTGTAGACTATGCTAATTATCATACATGTGGAATGATGCCATCGAACTTCACTTATATAGAAAAAAAATAAGTTTTTGAGAGAGAGTAGATTTTATCTATGGGATGAGCCATTTTAGTTTAAAATATGTTCTGATGGGCTTTTGAGAATATGTATTCCCATCGAGGAAGTGAGAGATATACTTAACAATTGTCATGCTTCGGGGTATGAATGACACTGGTAGGTCAAGAATGGCAACAAAGGTACTTGCATCAGGGTTTTATTGGTCAACCATCTTCAAGGATACTAATGATTTTGTCAAAAATTGTGATTGAAGCCAAAGGGTTGGCAATTTATCAAGGAGGAATGAGATGCCCTCGAAGAATATTTTGGAGGTGAAATTATTTGATGTGTGGGGGATCAATTTCATGGGATCGTTTGGGTCATCATATGAGAACCACTACATTTTGGGAGCGGTGGACTATGTCTCTAAATGGGTTAAAGATACGACTTTGCTAACTAATGATGCTAAGGTGGTGGTTCGATTTTTGAAGAAGATTTTTACAAGGTTTGGAACTTCAAGAGCCATCATTAGTGATGGGAAAGTCATTTTTCCAATAGGGTTTTTCAATCCTTACTCGCAAAGTATAATATCAAGCATAAAGTGGCAACTCCCTATTATCCCAAAACAAGTGGGCAAGTGGAGGTTTCAAATTGAGAAATAAAGAGGATCCTAGAAAAGACAGTTAATCCCTCTAGAAAGGATTGGTCCACAAGGTTAGAGGATGTGTTATGGGTGCATCGAGCGGCATTTAAAACACCTATTGCGATGACTCCATATTGACTTGTTTTGGGAAGGCATGTCACCTTCCGATGGAGTTGGAGCACAAGGCTTTTTGGGCTTTGAAAGAGTTAAATATGGATATCATAGTAGTCGGCAAGAGAGAATGTTACAATTGAATGAACTTGATGAACTTCACCTTTTTGCCTATGAGAATGTCAAGATTTATAAGGAGAAAACAAAGAAATGGAATGACAAGAGGATTGTAGATTTCCACTTTGAACCGTGACAACAAGTTCTTTTGTTTAATTCTCATTTAAAGTTCTTTCCAGGTAAGCTTAAATTGTGATGGTCGGAACCTTTCAACATTACCAAAGTATTTTCGCATAGAGTAGTGGAATTAGAAGATAATGTGAAGAAGACATTTTTGGTGAATGGACAACTAGTCAAGCATTTTTATGGAGGAAAGGTGGAGAAACTCACATCCATTGTCAAGTTGGGTAACTTGGACCATGAGGGGTAAAGCAGAAAAAGGGAAAGTCGAGCTAATGACTATAAAAACAGGCTCTTCTTGGGAGGCAACCCACGTGTTTAAAGATAATTTTGTTTGAATGTTATAAGGTAATAAAGAGAAGCCTTAGAGCTTGGAGGATACACAAATCAAATATTCTAAATCTTCAAATGTTGAGGGAGTTTTCTAATCCTTTGTTTCCTTTTATTCCCTTTATCACATATTGGGACAATATGCATGTTAAGTTTGGGGGTAAATAACTTTTGTTTCTCTTGATAGATTATAGTTAGTTTATGTTAATTTTATGCTTTTATTTAGTAGTAATGTGGTAAAAATGACTATTTATGATTATATTGATGTTGGTGAATCGTAAGTAAAATGAATTTGATAGGAATCCAATGATGATTTGTGGTTGGCATGCATTTGTCTTGGATTGAAATGTGGTAATTATGACATGTGTATTTATTATGTATGGCTAATTTTTTCATTTGAAATGCTCTATTCTATATGAACATGCCATAATTTTGTGAATTTGTATGCTTATTTTGAGAAGTTTGTGTGAATTTCATGTATTGATGATTTTTTTGTCTATAACAAGCTTTAGAATCCACTTTGGTGTCTCTTGAGGTGAAATCATGTATGCTACTTAGGTTAAGAAATGATTTAGGCCTTCTTTGGATCGATTAAACTTTTCAAGCCACTATGATTATTTATGTCCGTAGTTTCCCCATTTGAACTTTTATCTTGACTTTTCATTTCATTTTACCTATATTATTAGCCTAGCGCAAATTATAAATTTCACTTACCCATGACACCCTTATTGATTGTGTGTTGTGTTATCTATTGTTGAGCTTGTAAGTTTTGGGAATGTGTGATTTACCTTGTTGGCTTAAACAAAAACAAAAAAAAGAAAGAAAAAAATTATAAAAAAATAAAAATAAAATAAATGATTGAATTTGGAGTATAATTCTCAAAAAAAAAAGTAAATAAAGTTTGGAAACAATGAAGTGCAAAAGAACTTCAGTTTAGAGGTACACTACTTGTGATTATGAGCTCTTTAGTTTATTGTATGTATTTGGTTAACTAAGAGTGTTATTGAACCTAAATATTTTATATTTTACCTACCCATACCTTAGCTTATCATTATAAGCTTTGAATGACCTTTTGATTTCAATCTAAGCTTGCATTTTCATTAGTGGAGGGAGAGACTAAATGTGGACTTATGAAATTTGGTACTATTGTAGACTATTCTTATATTTGCGTGACTTTCATGAGCTTATTTTGATGGCATATAATATTAAACTAGTTTGACGTAACACACACGCACATGGAACATGTCATTGAAAAAATTTGTCATACCCTTAATGAATGCATTATGGATTGATAACCATATGAATATCTAAGTTGAGTGTATTGGTTAATCTTCGAGGTTTATATAATTCATTGAGCATGCTTGGAATTAATACCACTTATAGTTGAGAGTTTTTTAGTTATACAATATTGAGATGTTAATTTTAAGTTGTTTAGTTTGTGTATTTGTTTTTCTTGGGACAAGCAAAATATTAAGTTTGGGGATGTGATAATTCTATGAAAATAGAGTTAATTAATACATTATTTTTATACTTAATATTAACTTTTCTAATTGAATAAATAATTTTTGAAATTATAATATGAAAATATTTTAAGTTTTGGGTCAAATGATAAAAAGGGATGAAAATATAATTTTCAGAAAATTTTTCAAAATTTTAGGAATTTTTTATGATTTTTTTTACGCAGGTGGATGCACATAATAGTATTCGAGATGCCCTTAAAAATATCCAGATATACATGGAAGACAGCTGGCACCATGCAAGCAAAACTTGCCAATGGTATCACGCCGCATGTCAACTAAGATCCAGTCATCTGTGATGTGTTGCAAGTGCCTTCATTTTGAGTTTTGTTGCATTTCTTCACTCGCCCACGTGGCTCCATGGAATTCGTTCGAACAGTGTCCATTCAATGCCACGCTATCCATGTGATGCCAACTTACAAGCCAATCTAAGCAACCTTCAAGAGCCTACGACTTGTCGCTAGCCCTTTGGTCCTGCCTATTTCTTTGCCACATGTCATCCTCCTATTGGGCAACGCTAATTTTTAAATGATTTTCATCATAGCCATTGATCAAAAAGTTTATCGAATAGTCTAGATTTCATCTAAACTATTTTTCAAGGGTTTTAACCTCAAAACCCTATTAGACCTGAGAAGAACAATTTTTAGAGCAGTTTTCACCATTTTTGAGCATGGAGGCAAGGGTTTGAGGTCTTTGGAGTAGACAGAGGCAACTTGGGAGCCTTTTTGGAAGGATTCAACACATAAATTTCTCCATTAAACTCCTCTAAGTGTAATCTTTATGTTTCTTATAATTTTTTCTCTTGTTTTTATTGTTTTAAATATGGGTATTATGGAGTAGACTTTGTTCTCGTAATTTTAATGAAACCATTCTATGAACATGATTGTCTAATGTTTGTTTAAGATTATTTAAGTGTTTCAATTATCTAATTTAATGTGCTTAATGCTCTTAATTAAATTGGCCATTTAATTTGATGATTTGTTAATTTTGTGTGCAATTGAAAAATTAGTATGAAATTGTGAACATGCACTAAATTGGCATATGTGTAATGAGAAAGAAATTCTCATTATTATGTGTATAATCACTTTTAAACTCTAGGTGCATAATGACGCATGTATGCTTAGATGGCCATAGACATGTGGGCTAGGTTTATATGAATTAGTATTAGCATGACCATAGACATATGTGTAATAATTACTTGAGTAGAGTTTGATTAATAATCCATGCATTTTAGTTTCCTATTAATGAGACATAGAAATTTATGGGAGTAGAATGGGGGAAGTTGAATTCCTAGATTCTCTTATTTTTGTTAAAAACTTCTTTTGTTTAATTTCATTTAGTTTAATTTAATATTTAAATTTTACATTCAAAAACTCGATCGTGCAAATAGAGCAAGAAAGCATAAAAATTCAATAGTTAGTCTTAATATACAAAATTATCTAAGTCTCTGAGGTTCAACTTGTGCTTAAGCATACTTTACTACTTTTGCACTTACTATATACTTGCAGGATTTGCAACAAGAACTTTAGGAAATCTATTAAAAAATTTAAGAGAAAAATTAGGGCTATAGACAAGCCTGTTTATTTAAGATGCTTCAGTTCAATAATAGATTGAAACTAGGAAACACTAGTAAGCCCTTATCATTTTATTAAGATTGAATTAGCTAATACTAAACGAGAAGTCCCTTGTTCGAAAGCTTTATCAGAAAAAGTATTTGTTGGAAAATTAGTAATGGACAAACACTTTAGGAATAAAAATTGCATTTATCTAAATTAGAATTACATAAATAAAATACGTATAATTTATAATGCACAATTTAAATAACATAAAAAGAGATAAAGTTTAGAAAATCAAGTCCACTGTAACACACAGTGTCCTTAAGATAATTTTTTCGCTCATCGTCGATGTTTAAGTACTCTAGAAACTTATCTGATAGGATAAAATGATTTACTAGCAGAAATTAGAACCACTAATTTAATTCTCTAACGAACCTTATCGTGTATGAACTCTATTAAAATGGAACCTAACTCTAGAATATGAAAACTAATGCTAAAACTTTACTAGTATTTTTTTTCCTTTTCTGTTATGTGGAGTGTAGCCTTTCACTATATTTATAGATAAAGCTTACACCTAAAAGGACAAGACAATAAAAGAAATTATATTGCCCAAATAGGCACAAAATATTTAAAGCAAGAAACAAGCACAACAGCATTAATTAGTGGTTTCTTCTCAAATTTTCACTCAAGTTTTTGCAACAATCCCCAACGTGAAGGAATATTGACGGAGTTTTGAAATTAGTATTGATACGAAGATAGAGTTTAAAGGTTTGAAACCTACATAGGATAGGTAGGTGTTACCCTTTGAACCTTCCCTTGTGAGAGTATATTTACCTTACTAGTTGACTAGGAGACACGATGTCCTTGAACTATTCTTCCGTTTATATAAGCGATGACATACTTCACACAAGACTCTTTCCTGACATAACTCAGTTCTCACTATTGTGTTCATTTTGGCCATAAACACACTCCTAGTTTTGCGAGAGTTTCTAAAGAATTGAGCCCTACATAACTCCCTTTCAAAGCAGCTCCTCTTCTCTCACATAGGTGATCTCTTAACTATAAGAGAAATTTGCAAATAGTAACCCGCAATACTCTGCTTGGTATTCTCTTCATAAGAATCATTAAAAGCCATAGTTGAACCTCTACTTACAAGTATCATTGTATTTCATCATAGGAATGGACTTGAGGGTAAACTCCCACAATGATCTCACTAAGTCTTTACAACTAGGTTGTCCTTTTGAACCTAGATCTTAGGATCTCTAGTCAACTAAGTTGGGTTTCCTTTGCAAATACTTATTCTTTCATGGGCTTCTGTCCCATTCTCCTTGATGACTTATCAACTAACTCTCGATTTAACCCTTTGGTTAGAGGATCCACAATGTTATCCTTTGACTTGACATAGGCAATAGAGATAACCCTAGTTAAGAGTAGTTATCTAATGGTATTATGTCTACAATGTATGTGTGGAGACTTACCACTATACATGTTACTCTATGCTCTGCCAATTGCAAATTGACTATCATAATGGATGCAAATTGCAGGCACAAGCTTTGGCCCCTTTAGAATATCCTCTAAGAAATTGCGTAGCCATTCGGTCTTTTCACCATATTTATCCAAAGCGATAAATTTAGATTACATCGTGGATCTAGCTATGCAACTCTGTTTAGAAGATTTCCATGAAACAACTACACCACCTAGTGTTAACACATATTCACTAGTAGACTTAGAATCTTTCATATCAGATATCCAATTATCATCACTGCATCTTTCTAATATAGTTGGATATCTTGTATAGTGCAGAGCATAGTTACGTGTGTATCTCAAGTATCTAAGTAATTTAATAATACCTTTCTAGTGATCAGATCTTGGATTGTTAGTGTGTCTACTTAGTTTAATTACAACATAAGCTGTGTCCGATCTTATACAACTCATTAATTTCATAAGGCTTCCTATCACTCTAGAATATTCAAGTTGAGATACACTCTCACCTCTATTCTTGGATAGGTGTAGATCAACATCTACTGGTGTTCTAACAATGCCAAAATCACCTTTATTGAACCTCTTAAGTATTTTGTCAACATAATGACATTGACTAAGAATGAGACCACTTGATATCCTAGATATCTTAATTCCTAGAATTACATAGTCAGGTCTTATGTCTTTCATGTCAAACCTTGAGTTCAAAATATTTTTGGTAGACTTGATTATTTGATTATTGCTACCCACAATTAGCATGTCATCGATGTATAGACACAAGATGACATAACCATCTTTAGTGTCCTTAATATGCACACATTTGTCACATTCATTGATTTTGAAGCCATTTGTTTTCATAACATTATCAAACTTTTCATGCTATTATTTTGGTGTTTGCTTCAAGCCATATAATGAAATCACCAACCTACAAACCTTTCCTTCTTGCCTTGGAGTAGAAAAACCCTCTGGTTCATCCATGTAGATTTCTTCATATAAATCTTCATTTAGAAAAGTTTCTTTACATCCATGTGATGTATCTCAAGAATTCGCAATGCTAAGATAGCAATTATCATCCTAATGGACGACATTGTTTGTAACCCTTAATTACAAGCCTAGCTTGTACATTTTCAATTGATCTATGTGGTCTAAGTTTTCTCTTGAAAATCCACTTGAATAAGTGTTTTGCTACTCGGAGTTAAATCAATTAGTTCCCAAGTGTGATTTTTTAGAATTTACTCAATTTCATTATTAATGGCCTCTTTCCATTGAGGACCTTCAGAAGAGTTTACAACCCCTTCATAGGTTTGAGGTTCATTTTATAACAAATAGGTCAAAAAATTTGGACTATAGGACCTTTTTGTCTTAACCCTCTTACTACATCTAGGTTTAGCCTCAACCTCTTGTTCAGATTCTTGTTCTTGTCATAGTCTCATAAGTTCGTTTAGAAGAAATTGATTCCTATTGAGATTTACGTAGCATTGCATTCGTCATTTATTTCATAGTACTATTATTACGCTCAGCTACTCCATTTAGCTGAATTAGGGAATGTGGCTTCATGTATAATTCTGTGTTCTACACAGAACTCACCAAACGGTGCTTTATACTCACCACCATGATTGCTTCGTAGTACCTTGAATTTCTTGTTGAGTTAATTCTCAACTTCAGCTTTATAGAGAATAAATTTCTCTATAGCTTCATCTTTTCTCTTAAGCAAGTAAACATAGTAGTATTTTGTGCTATTGTCAACAAAAGTAATAAAATACTTTTTCCATCTCTTATTTTAAACAAACCTCAAATCATATAGATCACTATGGATTAATCAAGAGGTTTCGTGTTTCCTTCGATTGAATGGAACAATGACTTTGTCATTTTTGCCTCAACACAAGTCTCGCATTTGTGTTTGGAATCAATTTAAGAAGAGGGTAAATGATCCACATCAATTAATCTATGCAAAGATTCAAAATTAACATGACTTAGTCTACCATGCTACAAATTGGAAGACTCAAGCAAGTAAGCAGAAGAATTAACTTTATTAATTTTCTTAGGCATAACAATTGTAACATTAAGCTTAAATAGCTCATTACAAGCATACCTCTTGCCTACAAATATACCATTTTTGGTCAACAAAACCTTATCTAACTCAATTATAATTCTAAAGCCATTTTTATTCAGCAACGAACCAGGCAACATGTTCTTGCAAATCTTAGGCATATACAAAACATTATTCGAAGTCAAATGCTTCCTAGAGGTCATCTTCAATATAACTCTTCCTTACGCTTCAATAACAGAGTTTCCCATGAATAGCTTTTCACCATCCTTGATAGCTTCAAAAGTGGTAAATAGCCCTTTGTTTAAGCATATGTGGCTTGTTGCACCAGTATCAATCCACCACTCCCTCAAGTTTGACCCGATTAGATTGATCTTAGAAATGATACCACACAGGTCATTATTAGAGACTTCTTAAGTGATGTCATCAATCATGTTTACCTCACGATTTCTATTCCTCCTTGCATTATTGAAAATAGAGGCTTTATGTCCAAAACCTTAACAATTGCGACATTTTCTTTTAGACCCTTGCTTTTTAAAAGCACCAGGTTTAGATCCCAACTTTGACGAATTTCCTTGTTTTTTATTCATATTATTGTTTTTATAGCTTTGACCATGCTCCACAATATTGGCCTTTGGCCCAGCAGAGGTGTACCCTCTTTTTGTAGAAGCCCTATTATCTTCTTCAACTTTGAATCTGATGATCATATCCTTGAAGTTCACCTCCTTTCTCTTGTACTTAAGGTAGGACTTAAATTTCTTCCATGAAGGGGCTAGCTTCTCAAAAATAACAGCTACTTGGAAGGTCTCATTGGGAATCATCCCTTCATCATGAATCTCAGTCAATATGTCCTGGATTTCTCTTACTTGATTGGTCGCTAACTAGGTATCTACCATTTGATACTTCAAAAAGCGACCCAACACAAATTTCTTGGCACAGACATTTTCAATTTGATATTTATGGTCTCAAGACTTACACAAGTCCTTAGCAGTTTTCTCCTTACAGTACTCATTGTACAAAGAATCTCTAAGCTATTTAGAAAATAATTCTAACACAGATAGTTAGAATGCATCTATGCTTCAGTAGCACTAGCAGACTGCACACCCTGCTCACCTTCAAGTTGCTTGGGAGCCACTTCAGTCAAGAATCTTAATAGATTCAAGGTGATAAGATAAAACATCATCTTACTCCTTCATCTTTTGAAATTCAAACCATTGAACTTTTTCAGTTTCTTTGTCACAATATGGTTTAAAGGAATAGAAATCGGTAACATTAGGGTAACCCCGTGAGCCACAATGGGTCTCACTACATGGTTCACAATAGAACCACTCACAGAAGGGTTAGCAACATTTGTAGCTGAAGTCTCAGTTTGGAACACAAGAGTGGTCATCTCATATGTCATTTTTTATGTATGAAAAATTAGTGACAACCAAGTGCTAAAATCACAAAATAATCTTTCAATTTGAAAAATTACAGTATCATTTATTAATACAAACAAAACAATTTAAGTTTATAAATCATACTTGTAATACCAAATAGTACAAAAAAAAAAAAAAAAAAACAAGTCACAAGCAGTAGATAAATTAAAGGAAAAAAGAGGCTGATTAAATTTAAAAGTATATACAGTTTATATATATACATACATATGCATACATACATACATATATATATATATATATATATATATATATGCGCGCGCGCGTCAATACAAAGTAGAAGTTAAGATAATCTTGAAAAGAATAACCTGAGTTGAAAACAAAACAGTAAAAAAAGACTAAACAGATAAACCCAAAAGTAAATATGCAAGTAGTAACCTATAGACAGAAAAAATGATTAGAATAAACAAAGAAATAAAATGTAATTAGTTCTAACAAATCTGCAAAGGTTAGAAAATTAAATGATTTAAGAAATAATTTCTGCAAAGCAAAAGAGGAACTGTGAATTATAGTAGTTGGACAGGAAAACAAAATATATGAATAAAATATGTAAAAGAAAGTTAGATCATAAGTAATAAAGTAAAACCCCAAAACTGCAAAAGGAATATAAGGCAAGCAAATTCAAAAACTAGACTAAAATAAAAGAGATAAAAGAAATAAGATGCAGTTTGCTCAGGAATTAGAAAAAAAATTAATAGAAAGTTTAAAGGAGGGAGACCCAAACAGTAAAAGAAAATAACTTAAACAAGAGTAACAGCGAGAGAACAGTATAAAAGCAGTATAATGTTTGGCCGCCGCTCAAATTGTTACAAGCAGAATATTGACAACCAAAGGACATGTAATAAATAGATTAGAAGAATACTGCAATTAAAGAAAGCAACAGTAGACAGATTAATAGTAATAGTTCAAAAATATCAAAGCAAAATTAGAGACACCATAACAATAAACTTATTTAGGTATAATTCAATTATTAAAAAATTGAAAATAATTATACATAAATAGCTTTAAATACGGTTGTGCGTGATTTTAAAAAAAATTAGTTTTAATTACAGTTGTTAACCGTACCTAAAAGTGAACCAAAACACAAAACTTTTTTTTAAAAACTTACAAAAACTTTTACATAGAGTTAAAAACCGTACCTAAAATAAGTGATTTAGGTACGGTTGTTAATTGTACTTAAAAGAATTTTGAGTACAGTTAACAATTGTACCTAAATCTTTTATAAAAAATTTTAAGTATGATTAACAACTGTGCCTAAAAATTTTCTTAAATTTTTTTTACATACGGTTGTTAATCGTTCCTAAACCTCATTTAGGGAAAAATAATTAAGGCTCCACGCATAAGGGCTTCACAAAATGTAAGCTTTTTTTCTCTTCTCCCCCATCCGAGCTCTTCATGACCCATGCTTACCCCAGGGGTTTTTGTCTAAAATAGGCAAAATCTTTAAGATAGTTTAAAAAAGAGCAGAATTGTGTTATTTTTTAAAAATGGGCTTTTTTTAACCGCCCACCCAATACCCCACTTACTAGCCGGTAATTCATTTGTAAATCGTTTGGAAGAATTCGAACAGTTCCAAACGTTTGCACGACTCTCCCTCTCCCTCTCCACTCTCTGTTATCGAATCTCCCACAAATTTTGTTGAGAAAAAAGACGAACAGTGAGGACGCACAAAACACTCGACCATTACTATCTCATTGTGAAGCTCTGCATTATCTCATTGTTGAGGAAGAAGATGAACAGTGTGGTATATCTGGTATATCTCAGGGTATATCTGGGGGTATATCTGGTATATCTCAGGGTATATCTGGTATATCTCAAGGTATATCTGGTATATCTCAGGGTATATCTGGTATATCTGGTATATCTCAGGGTATATCTGGTATATCTGGGGGTATATCTGGTATATCTCAGGGTATATCTGGTATATCTCAGGGTATATCTGGTATATCTGGTATATCTCAGGGTATATCTGGTATATCTGGTATATCTGGTATATCTAGTATATCTGGTATATCTGGTATATCTCAGGGTATATCTGGTATATCTCAGGGTATATCTGGTATATCTGGTATATCTCAGGGTATATCTGGTATATCTCAAGGTATATCTGGTATATCTGGTATATCTCAGGGTATATCTGGTATATCTCAGGGTATATCTGGTATATCTGGTATATCTCAGGGTATATCTGGTATATCTCAGGGTATATCTGGTATATCTCAGGGTATATCTGGTATATCTGGTATATCTGGTATATCTCAGGGTATATCTGGTATATCTCAGGGTATATCTGGTATATCTCAAGGTATATCTGGTATATCTCAGGGTATATCTGGTATATCTGGTATATCTCAGGGTATATCTCAGGGTATATCTGGTATATCTCAGGGTATATCTGGTATATCTCAGGGTATATCTGGTATATCTGGTATATCTCAGGGTATATCTGGTATATCTGGTATATCTAGTATATCTGGTATATCTGGTATATCTGGTATATCTGGGGGTATATCTGGTATATCTCAGGGTATATCTGGTATATCTCAGGGTATATCTAGTATATTTGGTATATCTGGTATATCTGGTATATCTGGTATATCTGGTATATCTCAGGGTATATCTGGTATATCTCATGGTATATCTGGTATATCTCAGGGTATATCTGGTATATCTCAGGGTATATCTGGTATATCTGGGGGTATATCTGGTATATCTGGTATATCTGGTATATCTCAGGGTATATCTGGTATATCTCAGGGTATATCTGGTATATCTGGTATATCTCAGGGTATATCTGGTATATCTGGTATATCTTAGGGTATATCTAGTATATTTGGTATATCTGGTATATCTGGTATATCTAGTATATCTGGTATATCTGGTATATCTCAGGGTATATCTGGTATATCTCATGGTATATCTGGTATATCTCAGGGTATATCTGGTATATCTGGTATATCTCAGGGTATATCTGGTATATCTGGGGGTATATCTGGTATATCTCAGGGTATATCTGGTATATCTCAGGGTATATCTGGTATATCTCAGGGTATATCTGGTATATCTGGTATATTTCAGGGTATATCTGGTATATCTCAGGGTATATCTCAGAGTATATCACTTAAGTTTAATCAGCATTTCACTTGTTTATTCATGTGAGGCAGTTAGCATGCAGTGGTATTATAATTCAAGCAATTATAAGGTGCGGTTTAAGAATTTGCGAGGCCATAGGCCGTAATTAAAAATTAGGCCCTAAAATTCTAAGGAAAAAAACTTGAAATGTATTGAAACCATTACATTAAATCAAAAGCTTCATAATCCGAGAGAGCCCAGTTAAACATATTACATATATATTACCAAAAGCCAGCCAAACAAGATACTGAAATTACAAGCTAACGACCAAAATATAACATTAAACGGAATGAAACTTAGAGAGGTTTTGTTTATTTGCGAGAATCATGAAAGCTAACAAAGAAGAAAATCAGTGAAGAGAAAAAGAGAGAATGCGTAGAGAAGGAGGGAGAAGAAGAAAGAAATTGGTGGGAAACTAATGCCCTTTTTCTAACTAAACCGGTTACTGGGAGTGTAAATAGTATTTTGCCCATTTCTAAACTTTTACACAAGGTTGCCCTTTTTTAAACTATCTTAAGGATTTTGCCTATTTTAGACAAAAACCCTTACCCCAGCCTCGTCGCCATAAACCTCGACCCCCTCTCTCTGTCCACCTTCCAACGCTGGCGCCGTCAACTCTGTTCGTCGTGTATCCACCAGTTTGAACAGTCTTCGGCCTTGCATTGCTGTCCGCAGCCTATTTCATCCCATTTCAGCCACCACCGCCGCCATTTCTCCTTTTCTCTAGCAAGGTATGTACGTGTTACACTTTTTATGGAATTGCTGTAAATGGTTCAATTCGTTATGAGTTTGTTTTACTTAAAAGAAGTTTTGGGTTAGAGGATTTGTTTTACTTATTTGGGTGATGGTTTTTGTTATTTATTAAATAATCTCTTTCTTACGAGCTATTTAGGTACTTTGTTCATTTCGATATAGCTAAATTTGGTGAACTGAGCTCTGATCTTCTGGTTTTGTCTCTTCATTACATAATAATATTCACTGCTACTACTAAAACATATCATACTTTCCTCTCATCGTTCTACGTAATTTCCCTTGTAAGATCTAGTAAATTTTTTTTTAAATATTTAAATTGAAAGGTTCAAATTATATAAACCTTGATAAATGCCTCTACCTTTACAGCCTATGTGGAAATCACCTAAAGCTATCAGGGGAAGCTTTCCTAAATGCTTTCCACAGGTTGGTGTTACTGAAACCATCAAAAGCTTGTTTAGCTTTCATCTTCACAGATAATTATTGATCGAGTTCTAAATTGTGACTTTCACAGTTTGGCAATTTTGGTTCACTAGAGAGGCATGGATTTGCAAGGAACAGATTGTGGTCCTTGGATAGTGACTCTGCGCCTTTTTCTCCAACTAACAATTAGTCATCAGTAGATTTGATACTCAAGTCTACTAGAGAGGATTTGAAGACATGGCCTCGTCGGTATGTACTCCAAGTTTCTTCTACTTTATATATAAAAAAAAAACTATCTGAATTTTATGTTCATCATCGTTCAATTAATGTAATGAACCTTTTCCTTGTATTTTTGAAGCTTTGAGTTGTGGCTTCGCATTTTTCTCAGTGCAGGCAAACTGTTAGGCAATGCTTAGAGATGCTAGACTACTTTGATTTTCTCATGAATAGAATGGAAAGGTTATCAAGAAATGTCTACTATTTCTTCAAGCTAGTGCAGTGGGCAGCTGGATCCTCGAGAGGTTCTTCATGGCCTTCATGGATTTAACCTAAGGTGAAGTGTCTCCTTTAATTTAAGCATATGTAATACCACCATTGATAATATTGGACACACTAGCTAGATAATTATATATTTTACATTTTGTTATTAATTATATTTAATTTATATGTGTAGTTGACTTTGGTTAGTGGCATAGACTCGTGTATTTTAATTTATCGATGTGATGGGCAATATGCTTTGTAAGTGATATGTATATGCTTGTTCCTATAGTTTTTGATTAATAAAATATATATATATGAATTTTTATTCACATTCTGATATGTATATATAATATGATATTAACAGAGATATATATAGGTAAAAAAATATTTATAAAAAATTATTATTTAAATTTTTTTTTTTAACTTTTAAATACGGTTAACAACCATACCTAAAACCTTTAAGACAAACAACAACCGTACCTAAAACTATTTAGGTACAAATGTTAACCGTATCTAAAAAATTTTAGGTACGGTTTACTAGTTTTAGGTAGGGTTATCATTTGTTTATATAAGGTTGTTAACCATACCTAAAACCGTATCTAAAAAGTTTTAGGTACGGTTTACTAGTTTTAGGTAGGGTTTTCATTTGTTTATATAAGGTTGTTAACCATACTTAAAAGTTTAGGTATGGTTGTCGACCGTAGCTTAAACATTTTAGGTACGTTTACGAATATTTTTAAATACAGTTGTTAACTGTACATAAATTTAAATACAGTTAACAATTATATCTAAAAGTTTAATCTATGACGATGGTAGCTACTGGTATGGTTACGAGTGTGAAGAGAATTATACTTAAAACCTTTTTTCTCTGAGAAAAAAACTGAAGAATCAAAAAATAGTAAAAGTACAAATTAAAAAGAAATGAACAAGTAAATATCAGTACTACTACAACAAATGATTTACTTAATATGAAATAAAACAAGAATTCATATTTAAAATGCAAAAGTACGTAACAATTAATATAAGCAAAAGAGTATTACAGGAGAAAAAACAGTTCTAGAAAAAAATGTATAAAATGTTACTGTTTGTCCAGATATACAGTGAGAAAAATTATTTTAAGATCGTAGAAAAATTAGTAATGTACAAACAATTTAACATTAAAAATTATATTTATCTAAATTAAAATTACAAAAATAATATATATATAATTTATAATGCACAATTTAAATAAAATAAAAAGAGATAAAGTTTAAAAATGATTGATTTTTGTGTAACACACAATATCCTTAAAATAATTTTTTCGCTCACCTTGCGTGTTTGAGTACTTGAAAAACTTATCTCTTAAGATAAATCGATCTACTAGAAAAAATTAGACACCACTAATTTGCTACTCTAATGAACTTTCTTGTGTCTAAACTTTATTGAAATTGAACAAAACTCTAGAATATAAAAACTGATGCTAAAATTTACCAATATTTTTTCATTTTCTACTGTGTGGAGTATAGCCTTTCATCTATATTTATAGATCAAACTTACACTTAAAAGGACAAGACAATAAAAGAACTTAAATTGCCCAAATGAACACAAAACATTTAAAGCAAGAAATGGGGACAACGACATTAATTAACCGTTTCTTCTCAAATTTTCATTCAAGTTTTTCCGATAGAATTTAATCATGAGGAATTATTTATTAAAAGAGAACAAATGCTAATCTAAATTTATCATTAAATAAAAAGAATTAATAAATTTTCTGAAATCAAAGTCAATTATTGCACCAGTAAAATCATTATTACTTTTCAGAGTAATATGATTATAATTGAGGAAGATAATGAAAAAGTAATCATGTATGAAACTAACTTTAACTATAATGAGCTTAAAGTAAGTGAAAAAACCAAGAAGATATTTTTTCATTATTCTAAAAAGCAATCTGAGGACCATAAATGCATTTGTTGCATTAAAGATAAGGAAGTTTACGTGGACTCAGAGTCTACACAAAGCTCAATTTCAGCAGATAAGGAATAATTGATGTGGGGAACAATCCAAAACTTGGCACTAGAAGCATCAATAATGTAGGTGTTTTGGACGCCATAAAGGAAAGTTAGGTAAAATAGTAATAACTCACCAATGTAAACAGAAAACTCCTATGTCTATAAAAGGAAAGTCTCGAGGGATATACTAAAACACTCTAGCTCTTATTTATTTTCTATTTTTTGTTTGTATCATTAGAATGATTAAGAACTAAAAACCCTTTTAAGGCTACTACTTCTCTAGATTGTAAGTTATTTGTTTTTTGAATAAAAGTTCATCTCAAAATTCAAAATCAAGTTATCAATTTAGTCCTAAGAAGTTAAGTACGGACATCTTTAAAGATCAGAAAGGACAGGAGGTTTATAAGCTTGAATCTAGAGTAAGGCTTAGCTCTTGGGATCAAGAAGGACATAGCTAAGAAGTGAAAGCACGCGGGTGATCCATATTCTGGAATAGAGTTTATAATTAGAAACTAATATACCTTAAATTTCATTAATATTGTTGAATATATATATATATATCCTCACTTATAAAAATGAATAAACTAGAAAATAAATATGATAATATGAAAAAGAATTATAAAAAGAACAAGAAATCAGGAACATATCTATATAGAAGTAAGATTAAAAAATATCCTAGAATTCAAGAAAATTTAAAAGATATAATTTATTTCAAACAAGTTCTTGTTTGTTTCAAACCATTGATAAAAGATAACTTTAAAATAAGTACAAGAAGGTCAAAGATTATTGAAAATTTATAAAGATTAATTGATTATTTTTCTAAACAGAAAAAAAAGTATAATTTAGTAATAGACTAAGAATGAATACTTGAATTTTGAAATAAGTCTTGAACTAGTTAAAATGAACATAGAAGAAAATAAGAAAATTCAGAAACTAAGTCGATGGATGGATGAAAAACTTGAGAATTTTTGAACTTGAAAATCAAGTAAAAATAATTAGTGTTTAACTAGCCCCAATTTGGTATCAGAGCCATAAACATATTTGACAAGAAGGCAATAAATAAAATGTTTAAAATTAGGTATAATCAACCTAATTTAAGGAGAGAAGTAAATTATGTAAAATATTATAAAAAAATAATAGAATTAATATTACTAATTGAGAAAATAGCATAAGGATTACCCAAAGAAATATCACAGATAATAATTTATAAAATACTTTTCAATTAGAACTTAAAATTAACATGGTTACATCATAAGTAAAAATTCTTATTAAGTTTTTTTTACAACATCACAAATTTATAATTCGAAAGAATTATAAGTTTAGTAAGAAAAACCCAAGCTAATAAAAATTTTAAGAAAAATTTCACACAAATAATTTTAGCATGTATAAAAATAAAAATGAATAACATAATACTATCATAAGAAAAAATAAATACGTTAAAAGAAAATTTAGAAAATAACAAAATACAACAAAAAATCTTATAATAATTTAAAGTCTTTTTAGACATTATTCTAAATAAATAAAGAAAATTCTTTAAAAATATTATAAAGAAATTAAAAAAATGTAATTATTAATTTTTTTTAGAAAAAATGTTTTCAAAAGTTATGAATTTTGGCTTAAAATTTTAAGAATTTATTATTTCAATAAAAAAAAAAAATTTACATCATAAAAAAATATTAAAAAAAAGCATGCTTTAAAAGTGTATATGAAAGATGATAAGAGATACAATTAGAAGTCGTCATATATATATATGTGTGTGTACTATAGGCAACACAATCCTCCACATATAATATATATATATTGTATGTGGACGATTGTGTTGCCTATAGTACACACAAATCCTCTATTTGTGTTGCCTATAGTGAGTTGTTTCAAGAAACTCTTATTCTTCACCTAACCAAGAAAATCGCAGACCATTTACCCCTTTAGCAGCTCTTATGGTGGAGGAGCGTGGCCAACTTCGTCACCAAAGATGAAGAACTAGATTTCTTTTTGAGGTAGTTTGGCTGAAAGATGATCGGTGTGCCAAGTAGGTAGAAGAGACATGGACTTTGATACAACTAGTAGACTCTGGTAGCGATTTCATGAATAAGTTGGGCTCGTGCGTAGAAAGGCTTGAAGGTTCGAACAATAGTCATTTTGGCTGTTTACAATCACAAAGAGAGGAAAATGAAAGGAAGCTAAAGTTGGAGGAACATAGGGGTGCTAACAAAGGAACCATCAGTTTGCTCCAAAAAGAAATTGACCAACACTTAAACAAGGAGGAAATTTTCTGGCATCAGAGATCAAGAATGGACTACTTAAAATTGGGTGATCAAAATACCTATTATTTTCATGAGAGGACCATGCAACGCCTGCGGCAGAATGTAATCCAAACAATACATTGTGTGAATGGAACGGTAACTTCAAATTATGAAGCTATTTGGGTTTCTTTTTTGGATTACTACAAAGAATTTTTAAAGCTTCAATGGATGCTGATTTGACCAATATTTTGAGTAGTATTTCTTGTGTTGTTACTAATGCTCAAACCAACTTTTAATGGCTCCTTTTTTATAAACATAGCACCTAAAAATAGTTGCAGTCAAGAAAAGCAAGGAAACAAGAAGCAAAACGAAGAAGAAGAACATTAACAATGATGCAGCAAAAGTTGTTTTTAATTTCATTGAAGTTTTGTTTTTATAACAGTACTAGGGGTGTATAGTATTAAGGTGTATTATGATGTATGTGAACAAGTCTCTTGTAACTAATTTTGTTTGTATGTGTGTGCTGTCATAACAGATAATGCAGGAAATAACAAAATAACAAAAAAAAAAAAAAAACTAAATGGTGTAAAAATAACAAACTTTAATATTGTTTAACATTCCCCCATAACTCAAGGCCTAGTAATAACTGTATGTTTTGTCCTCAATTCTTTGAACTTTGTGATGGCAATAACTTTGTCCAAAATTATCTGCTATTTGTTCCCAATATGGCTTCCAAGATCAAAGTTCTTTTGTGAAATCCTAGCATAATTTGATCTTGACAGAATATAGTTGAGCATTGTTTATATGAGCAGCATTAGATGTGAGGTGATGACTAGCTCTAGTGTCAAAATACCAAGAACCATCTGAACATATCCACATTGAGCTATTATTTCAACTGAAGATGTGATTGAAATTTTTGTTGAGTCAAACATTGGTGAAGAGTTTGCACATAGTGCAAACGGATTCAAAGGACCAAAAATAGGAGTAGATGTAGTAGTTCCAAATCCTGGTGGTTCAAAAACAAATAAAAAAGAGAAAAGAGAAAATTGAGTTTGTATCATTTGAAGAAAATGATATGTTAGGTGATAACACAAGCAGGTTTAGTGGTGATGTAGAAGAGGAAAAATACTGCAATGGATAAGAAAGAGCTAATTGTGACTCTAAAGAGCCATAGCTAGGAAGCTAAGTAGGATCAAAAGGTACAAAATTAGGAGGATATTATCTGACTGTTATAGGTTGCACCTTGGAAAGATGAGCTTGATGTTTTCATGGTGGAGCACCTAATGGTACACCAAGTGGTGCCTGTCTAGGTGGTGTTGGTCCATTCTTGGAATCCTTATAACAAAAGTAGCACTTTGCTGTAGTATGACCAATCTTTTTACATATTTGACATTAGGGTTTTGTATCATTGTGACTTTGTGAAGGTGGTAGTGATGATCCATTTGTTGGAAATGCTAGTCTTGCATTTTGAGGAGGTTTCTCAGAATTGTAAGGGTCTTGAAAATATGGTGGTTGTCCAAAAGATCTTTCACATGTATAATATTGTGCTGGTCTTTCACTGTTATAATACAATGGTGTAGGGGTAGTATTGTAACTATAGTTTTGGCTTTGTGTAGGTGTTGCAGAAAAAGAATCGTAATTGTAGTTTTGGTTTTGAGTGAGTATTACAAGAAAAGAATTGAAATTATGGTTTTGATTTTGAATAGGTATTGCAGAAAAAGAATCAATATCAAAGGTACCATCAAAGATGTAGTTTTGTACGATTGGCTTGAATCAACATTAGGTACAGGTACTAAAAATTAATTCTCAGCAACTACAATTAGGTCAGCCATGGAAGATCGAGATTATTGAAAAATCCATTTAAGCTCTAATACCATGATAAACATAGCACCTAAAAATAGTTGCACTTAAGAAAAGCAAGGAAGCAAGAAGCAAAATGAAGAACAGTGAAAATGATGCAGCAAAAGTTTCTTTTAATTTCATTGATGTTTTGTTTTCATAACAGTACTAGGGTTGTATAGTATTAAGGTGTATTGTGATGTATGTGAACAAGTCTCTTGTAACTAATTTTGTTTGTATGTGTGTGCTGTCATAACAGATAATGCAAGAAATAACAAAATAACAAACTAAATGGTGCAGAAATAACAAACTTTAATATAATATTATTTAACACTTTCACTACTGAAGAGATCCAAATAGCTTTGGGAGTGGATGGAATGTCGGTTCTATTTTTTTAAAAATTTGGCACATTATTGGTGGATGGGTGATCAGAGTTTTCTTGAAGATGCTGAATGAGGGAGGCCATTTAGAGTCTATGAATCATACACTAATTTCACTTATCCCCAAGGTTGGTGATCTAAACAGAGTTACTAATTTTTTCCTAATTGCTTTATCCAATGTGGTTTACAAGATTATATCTAAAGCCATTGCTAATAGATTGAAGTTAGTATTGCTTAATGTGATAATGGAGTTTCAAAGCCCTTTTATACCGTATAGGCAGATTGTTGATAACATTATTTGTGCTCAAGAGGTTATTCATTCTATGAATAAAAATTGGCTGCAACATTCATTAGTTGATACGAACCTCACCTAGAGAAGTGAGACCCAAAGATCAATTTTGAGATCTTTACTAGGATCTTTCTAAATCAGATTACGATTGTAAGAAAAGGAGGACCATGACTCGCTATCTATAAAGAGATAGGAATCTTGGTATCAAGAATAAAAGGTTATACACCACACTCAAGAATAGGAGGGAGATGTGAGTGATAACTCTAGTGTTTTGAACGCCACAAGAATAATTCTTGATAAGTTTGGATAAAAGTTCTCAAAAGTACTAAAGAGAAAAACTCTCATAAATTTTATTCATAGTGTCTTCTGTTTTAAAAATTGTTAACCTTTATATATTTGTAGGCTAAACATAAAACCCTAGATAACAATTTAATCATAAATATAATTGCTAAAAATTAAACATTAAATCCTATAAAATAAAGTAAATATCAAATCCTACGAAATAAACTACTAAACTAATAAGGAAATGATTTGGCAGAATTTTGGAAGTCATTTGTAAGCCATTTTTCGTATGGTAAACTTCAGAATTTAAAAATATGTTCTTCATAACATATATATCCCTTTGAGTCAGCTTTCCAACGCATTTTGAATAATCTAAATTGGATATTGGATAGCAAAGATATGCCCATAAATGTGACATCTGCTCAATGATACTTTCTAAATCAGGGTTTTATTTTGTAAATACTCTTGCTCCATGCCCAAGCTATCCAAATTTTGTAGCACATGCCCAAATACATAGAAATCAGCCCATTAAGTGTTTCTTTGAGTATTAGGCCCAATTGGATGTCATGGATCTTTTGGTGATGCACCTTGATTCTCATCATTCGCATCCTTGAGGAAAGGGGGAATGATGAGATTTTTTTCTTAGAACCAAGGAGAAAACTCTCTCAAATTATATTCAAAGTCTAACCCTTTTCCCTTAGGGTACAAAGTCTTGTATAGCCAAAATTTTCAGTTATTCTTGATGAAAATTAATAAAATAATTAAATAAAATCTAAAAGAAAATCAACCATTACATAAAAGGCAAGTAAATGGTCTCTAATAGAAGAATAGAATAAATACTAAATAGGCAAGTAAATCTTCCATTTATTTGAAATAGGAAACAACTTGGTCTCCACTCCAAGCATGTCCCACACCCAAGTTTGAGCTCCAAGCCATGCTCCACGCCCCAATTGGCCTATTCAGCCCACTTCCACATCCAAGCGTACTTGGATGACATTGAATAGGCCTTATTCTTCCTTTGTACCCATTTTAAGTTGAGTTACCTTAGGATCATCTTGAATTGCAAGGATCAGCCCATGTAGTGCCTCTTTGAACCTCTTAGCTCTTGCTCTTGTTATTGGCCCAACAGGAACTTGTAAGAAGTCTTTGAGTAGTGTGCCTATGTCCTCATCATTAGCACTCAAATTGGATATGAGAAAGGATTATGATAGGGTGGAATGGTGTTATCTTCGTGCAGTATTACTTCATATGGGCTTCCAAGCAAGCTTTGTTTCTCTGATTATGAGGTGTGGTTCATATGTTTCCTTTTCATTGCTGATTAGGGGCCAACAAGCAAAGAAATTTTATCTAGGAAGGGGGATAAGGCAAGGTGACCCTTTATCGCCATACTTATTCCTTTTTTGTAAGGAAGCCTTTTTAGGTTTGTTACAAAAGCAATACATGAAAGGAAGATAGCATGTATTAGGACTTCGAGAAATGGACAAACCATCTCACATTTGCTTTTTGCCAATGACAGTATCTTGTCTACAACTGCATCAATGACTGAAGGAACAGTGCTAAAAGATCTTGATATTACGTTTTAGCATTAAGTTTATTGATTAATTATGATAAATTTACAGTGGTTTTTAGTAAGGTAACTCCACTAGATGTGATGCGTTAGACCCTTCATGCCTTGTAGGTACTTGAGATGGCTCATCATGAAAAATATCTTGGTCTCCCCACTTTTGTAAGGCGTAAATGCCATGCTTTTCGGGTCATAAAAGAAAGAATTTGGAAGTGATTACAAGGTTGGAAGGAAAAACTCCTCTCTAAGGTTGGAAAGGAGGTCCTCATCAAAGCAGTTATTCAATCCATTCCTTGTTACACTATGTCCCTATTCAAACTCCCTAAGAAGGTGTAAGCAAAAGAGAGAAGGGGGACTTGGCTATAGATCATTGGATTCATTTAATCAGACCCTTTTAGCAAAGCAAGCATGGCGTGTATTTAAGAACCCGCACTCGTTGTCAAGCCGTGTACTTATGGCCAAATATTGTTCCCGTTCCAACTTCCTAAAGGTAAAATCTATGACATCATGTTCTTATATTTGGAACAGTATCCTGTGGGGTAGGGATTTGCTAGAAAAAGGTTTACGAAGGCAGATTGGTAGGGGTAGTCAAGTTTCAATTTATGAAGACTGTTGGATACCATTACAACCTTCTTTCAAGGTGGCTTCTCTTGTTCTTATATTTGGAAGAGTATCCTATAGGGTAGGGATCTGCTAGAAAAAGGTTTGCGATGGAGGATTGGTAGGAGCAATTAAGGTTCAATATATGAAGACCATTGGATAACATTACAACCTTCTTTCAAGTTGGCTTTTCCAAGTGTTATGTAGCTTCAACCTACTGTTCAAGAACTTCTATTTCTTCAAGCCAATTGGATGAGAACCTTATTCTTGATGTGTTTCTTTCTTATGAAGTTGATTCAATTGTTAAATTTCTTTAGCCTTCATTTGCTAGAGGATAAAATCATATGGGTCATTTAAAGACATGAAATGCATTTGTTTAGGCTCAAATGGGTGACAAAGAACATATACATAGTTTAGCTTGAAAGGCTCAATTATTTCAATAAAAGCCTAAAGTACTTCCAGAGCTAAATTCTATTTATGATTTCGCTTCAAGGGATGATCAAATAGATTCTAAAGCATGGAAGACCTAATCAACTGGCAAAACTCATACAAAATTTTCTCCCAATAAGAACATGAAACTCAATCATGACTATGTTCATAAAGTTGAATTGAAACAGTCAAAAACTAGCAAGCATAAGTATCGCAATAAACATGCTACATTCCCTATCCTAGGCATGACAACCAATTCTATCATTGGGGTCATATATTTTATATTAAGCATACATTCATTTGAATTCCATATGTTTATCAATTTCTACCCAATTATTATTAAATTATCCTTAAAAAAATTTAAAAAAAAATTGGCGACTAATCACAAAAGAAGAGAACAAACTTCTCTCCCATACATTTGAATTGCACATTGTCCTTAATGTGAGAAACATATAGAGAAACAAAAATAGTAAGTCAATAGGGTAAAGAAAAACTGTCTCAATGATGCCATAGTATTCACAGCTTGATGTATCCATGTAAGAACCATTGTCTCCCTTCTTGCTTTATTCACCTAAAACAAACTCAAACAAAATTGATAATTAAATTGTAAAACAAAAACAAAGAATTTTGATCACTTGGGTTGCCTTCCAAGAAACATCACATTTAAGGTCATTGAATAGAACTTTCTTATCCATCAAGGTGGATAATAAACATAGCATTCTATCACCAATTGCTTGATAGTTTTTACGGTTTTTGGGCCAAGGTTGCCATGATTGCTTGTTGGGTTCCAAACCCTCTTCCTTTTTGATAAGGAATCATGACCCATTTTTTAGAATTTGGAAGCTTCCAACAACCAATTCTTGTCCAATGACTAAGTCAAGCAAAATAGTTGGAGCTTCATTGTTGCACTTGCACTCCTCAAACCCACTCTTAAAAGCCAACCAATAGCCTTCACTGGCTTCTCTAGGATGGTGCTTATGTTGATATATCTTAACATGACCCTTTCATTATTGATCTTCTAGGTGATCTCCCTTTTGTGTATGTCAAAATAAAGCCCTCCAAAAATTTCTATTGGTATGTCTACAATGATAAGAACTTCTCTTTTCTCATTTTCAATTGCTACATGTCTTCAAAATTGTCCTTAGGTTCATCTTTTACCCTCCATGCTGTCCACTACCTCATGTACTTCACCCAATTTAATTTTATCCTCATGGTTCAGCTCTTTGTCTTTCATAAATAGGTTGATGTTGTTGTCACCAAGGAAAGAGCTTTGGATTTGGGTGAGGTTGCAATATTAATCCTTTGGTTTCTTCCCCATGTCATGATCAAGCTTCTGCAATTATTTTGTCTCTTGTTTGAATTTGTCTATGAAGCTTTGCATCAATTCCATGCAAGATTTGAGATCATTCTCATTGGATGATTTTTCCTCTTGTGGGTGTGGGTGTGGATAATGGTAGTAATCAGTTGCATATGTTGGTCATATAGAAGGTGTTCCCTCTTGATTGTAGCTCCAAGAGTTGTAAGATTGACTCTCCCCATTCAAATTTTGATAGTATGAGTGTGATGAGTTCGGATTGGTGTAGACATTATTATAGGTGTGATCCCTTCCATTCCACATGTATGTATGCAATGGATGTTGTATGGGTTGAGTAGATATGTAGGACCTTAATGTAAAAATATTTGAATGTTCTTGTATAGAGAGCTTCCTCAAAATACTATCTCGTTCAATGTATGCTATGAGGTTGGTTGCCTCCTCAATTGTCATCCTTGCATCCATAAGTCTTTGACACTCATAAGGGTCCATCACCTATGTATCAATACAAAACTAAAGAAAACGTAATACAAAACTAAAGAAAACGTAATACAACACAAAAAAAAAAAAAAAACTAATAAAATCTAATTAAATAAAAATAATAACAAAAAAAGTTATGTTAGTAAAATAAATTAATAAAATAATAGAAAAGAAAACAAATAAAATAATAGAAAATAATTTTTTTTATAATTTTTGTATTGTTTTATATGCCTAAACTAATTTTGATAACCCTAGTAACAATATCAAATCACAAAAAATTACAATCCTCAGCAATGGCGCCACAAATTTTTCATGCTAAACTGCAAGTGCACGGGACGTACAAGTAATAAGTATTTAAAGATCGAGTTGTCGTATCCACAAGGATTGGATTAATAAGTATTTGAGTAGTGTACTAAGACTACACCCAACTATTTAGGCTAAGAAAGATAGATGGGTTAAAGCAATAAAAATAATAATAACCTAATATTTACACTACTTGATCCAACACAACACACTAACAAATTAAGTGCAAAAGAGTCTTAGGATTCCACTATCCCTCAACTTCTCACACAAGAATTAATTTACCATCCAAAATAATTCATAGTATGATACTTGACCAAATATCTTACACTAGCATGCATTCATCTCTCAAGTAAACAACATGCATATAAAAATTAACCTATTCACCTTTGTCACATGTCACGCTAACTAAGTTGCATGTTATTCATTAAGACCGCATTTATGAATGACATACATAAGAACTTGTCAAGAAATTATGCATGTTATTTAATCAAGATAAACAACTAGATACTTTTCTCAAACCTACCTAATGGCATCTATGGTATAATTGCATACAAATCATATTAAATAAAGCATCCCTTGTCAATTGATGATAACTAATAATTAGATAGTCTCTCGATATTCATCACCTAATTATCTCACTAGATTTGAAGTGGTAAGAATATATTATTGAAATATCACATATCACAAATCACAAAGGATGGAAAAACAAATATTCATTGTATAAGTAAGTTGTGTTCAAGAGAATCCTAACAATAAATTTAGCTACTCATAATCACGTATAATAAATTCCAACAATGAGAAAATTACAAAAGAGAAAAGTAAATACAAAGGCATGGAAGAAAAGATACACTTAAACTCTTGGCGAATACCAACTCCAAGATTTGAATCTTCAATCTGTCTCTTGATATATTCTCTCTAAATTTACTGCCACATTCTCTAAAGATTTATGTTAGTGGTGGAATGTGTGAATGATTTACTTGGAAGCTAAAGATTTGTATTTATAGGCATGAATGTTTTAGGGCACAACATGGTCCAAGTTGGAAAAAGGCATTTTGGGCACTTTACAAGCACTACGTCAATGCGTGGGCTGCGGCCCAAATAAATGGGCATCACCGAATGAGACACATAGACGTTGTGGAAATCTATGCACATCACGGCCTGACATTTCTTCTGCTATAGCCTAGGGCCCTCAAATTGTATTCTAGAAGTTGTGCATCATGGCCCAATATTTCCCCCGCCATGGCACAAACTACTCGTGTTTTCTATGTTGTCAAGGCACACTTCGGAATAAATTTTTTTTGACGTGGCACAACAGTTGTTGTGCTAATTGTGCCATTTTTTTTCTTGTTTTTCCTCCGTTTCACCTACATTAACATAATTAAACACAATATATGCCATTTTTATGATTTAAAGCAAAAACAAGGAAAATAGTTAGCTTAGAAGTGGACAAATAACTCTACTTTCATGGAATTATCAACTTTATTTTAGGAATAATAAATATTTGGTATTAGATATTATTTATTTCATTCCCATGTTTACCAAAATTTGATTTCTATTTCTAGATTGTACAAACAATTTTATAAAGTGTCATTTAATAATGATAATATGGATATTTATAAAAATGGAACTTCTGTTTGTATGATATTTTTGAAAAATGGCCTATATCTAATAAACCTAATGTCTAATTTACTTCTTAACTCTCAAATGTTTAGAGTCCAAGAACCTAAATCTAAAAAGCAAAAACTTTTTTGCAAATGACGATACCTATTTATTGCATCTAAGGTTAGTTCATGTCAACCTTAATCGAATTCAAAGACTTGTAAAGGTTAATCCTTTGAGATAACTAAGTGTTAGTAATCTCTCATTCTGTGAATCTTGTTTAGAAGGTAATATGACAAAAAGATACTTGTTATTTAAGGGAGACAAACCAACACAACCACTCGAATTGGTACATTTGGACGTCTGCGGACCTATGAGTGTTGAAGTGAGAGGTGGTTATGAGTACTTCATCACATTCACAGACGATTACTCTTTATATTGGCATATCTTCTTAATGCAGTAAAAGTCAAAAACTTTTGGAAAGTTTCATGAATTTTGCATTGAAAGTGAAAAGCAACTAGGTATATCATTGAAGATGTAATGATCAAATTGTGGTGAGGATTACCTTGACATGGAGTTCAAGGACCACTTGATAAAGAACATGATAATCTCCCAATTCCCAGTACCTAGTACCATACAGCATAATGGAGTTTCATAAAGTAGAAATAGAACGTTTCTTAGGATCGTTACGTCAATGATAAGTGATGTATCCTTACCCATATAGTTTTGGGATATGCCCTAAAAATAGCAGCTTACATACTGAATGTGGTTCCTTCTAAGTCTATCCCTAAGACTCTTATGGAATTGTGGATGAGACATAAACCTAGTTTACGCTACATCCGTATATATGATGTCTGACACACATACTTAAGGGGAAGACTTGAGAGTTGGAACCAAGATCAAAAGTATCCATTTTTGTTGGATATTGTAAAGAAAAAAAAAAGGCTTGTTTTATAATAGTCAAGAAAATAAAGTGTTCGTGTTGATGAATGCCATATTTCTTAAACATGATTATATAAACAACAATAAACGTGAAAGTAAGTTGTTGCTCAAGGAATTGGAATTAAATGGAATCACCACCTATTAAAGTTTATACTCAACCAAACCAGGAAACCACTATCCATAGTCAGGATCTTTCACAACTTCATTGTAGTGGGAGACTTTCAAATGGCTCTATAAGAGAAAATGAGTAGTGGATAGGAAAGTGGAGAATTTCAAAGATAAAATAGTGTCATAGAATTTTTTCCAAAGGGAAGCGGTTGATAATTGGAAAATCTTCTCTCCAGTAGTAATGCTTATATCTATTTGGATACTCTTGTCCATTGCAGCAACACTCGACTATGATATTTGGAAAATAGACGCATGACAACATTCGTGAATGACTATCTTGAAGAGACCATTTATATAGTCCAACTAGAGGGATTCGTATTGGAAGGCCAAGAACAGAGATTTGCAAGCTTAAGAGGTCCATTTATGGACTAAAATAGGCATCACTATTATGGAATACAAGGTTTGATGAAACTGTGAAGACTTATGGTTTTGAGCATAACCTTGATGAGCCTTGTGTTTACGTACTCATCAAGGATGGGAAAGTGGTTTTCCTAGTACTTATCATGGATTACATTCTACTTATTGGAAATAGTATAGAGATGTTGTCAAATGAGAAGTATTAGCTAGTTAAGCAGTTCTAGATGAAAGATTTGGGAGAGACAAGCTATGTTCTAGGCATACATATCATTCATGATTGTAATAACAAGCTCTTAGCCTTGTCTCAAGCATCGTATATAGATAAGGTGTTGTATAGGTGTTCGATGCAAAATTCCAAGATAGGTACCTTATCTACAAGACATGGAATTACCCTATCTAAAGAACAGTATCGAAAGACACCTCAAGAGATAGAGGATATAATATGGGAGCTGTATGCATTAGCACTTGGAAGTCTAATGTACCCTATGTTGTGCACTAGACCTGACATCTGTTATGTTGTTGGCATTGTCAGTTGATATCAATACAACCTTAGATTGGATCATTAAGTTTTAGTTTAAAGCATCCTCAAGTATCTTAGGAGAACGAAGAATTATATATTGGTCTATTTTGGTGGAGATTTGATCCCCACAAGGTACACAAACTCTGACTTTTAAGCAGATAAAGATTCTCAAAGAACTACATATGATTTAGTGTTTAGCCTCGATGGATAAGCCAGAGTGTGGAAAAGAATGAAGCAATGATGTAAAGCTAATTCCACAATGGAAGCCACATATGTTGCCTCTTATGAAATGTAAAAGAAGGCGTATGGCTCTATAAGTTCTTAGCAGACTAGGAAATTATTCCAAATATGGACTAGCCACTAACACTATATTGTGATAACAGTAAAGAAGGGGCTAACTCAAAAGAACCAAGAAGCCACAAATGATGAAAGAATATAGAATGCAAGTATCATTTGATATGAGAGATTGTACATTGGGAGATGTAGAAGTCAAGAAGATAGCTTCTGAGAATAACCATAATGACCCATTTACTAAGAGTTTTGAAGGTCACATAGAAGGATGAGATTAAAAGACATGCCCCCTATGCTAAAGGGCTAGTGGGAGATTGTTAGGATAGAGCCCTAAATGGAAAAAAGTTTGTATTTAATTTATGCTGAAATTAGAATAAATAAGAGGAACATTTCATTTATTTATATGTGTTATTTTATCTTTAAATAAACCATAAAATCCCTTATTATTATTGTTAGCTTAAAACTCAATGTATCAGCATATATACAAGAAGATTGGTTTTAAGTGAAATAATTAAACTGTTACAAGAAGATTGGTTTTAATTAAATTGTTACATGATGGGGTTTTTTAATTAAGTCACTATTATGGCCTATATCCATTTTAAATGGATTGATCCTTATTTGGGGTGATTGATGTGGAGACATCTAAGGGATACTTTGTATAATAGTTGAATATACAAGACTCAAACATACATATTAGAAATACTATTAATAATTGTTTACTTGTAGTTATTTCTCTATATCACTTAATGACCATGTACGGAACCACCTTAATCTTGAGTAATTTGGCTACCCCCTTGCTATGCCACCTTAGTATTTGATTTACTTCGTGATGCTCAATGTTTTGGGCTAAGCTACTATGTATCGTAGTATCTTGGTTCTTATGTTGGGCTAGTAGGTTGTCTCACATGATGTGGAATTCACTTTGTTTGTTTGCATATGTTAGATAACAAATCCCTTGTTTAGAGATCAAGAGCTTCAATAACTGCACCCAACCTATATTAGGATTATAGATAGCTATTCATACTCACCACAAATACTCAAAGAGAAGATGTAATAGAGAAGGTAAAATGGACCTAATGACCTCTATCGTATTATGAACTAGTTGTGGAGGATTGAGTTGCACCTAATTGTTATTGTGAGAGTCCAAACTTGGTAAACTATTAAGTCAAGGGGATATAGATACCTTAGGACTCACCCCTCTCATACAGGCAGTCAAAACACAAGCAAACAAACAGTAAAGGAAAGATAGAAAGACAGATAGCAGAAATAGAATAAAGTAGTAAAAGCTTTCCAATCATAATATAATTCTTATATGTTAACACATAGGTAAATATTATAGTGACTTTATGAACACATGTAGTGACTTCATCCAAGGGTTGCTTACGACAACCACTTAGCAGGAAATTCAAAAAAAAAATAAACAGTTTATACAACTCGATAAGGTAAAATGTCGATACCTCATCATTTGGGACTACCTATTATAACTACCAAGCTACTCTCACTAGCAGTCTCTATAGCTACTTTAATCCACATGAGATTCGACGTACCTCTAGAGCCGCATCACCATGCAGTGTGGTACAATACATGCAATCAATATGAGTGAATCCTAAACAAGATAACACACATGCCCAAGAATGATTTTATAAAAATTACCTCGTATTAACAATACAATAAAAAAAAAACTCTATGCATTCTTGACACAAAAACTACGTTTATTAAATTATTTTCTCAAACTCAAACTTCAACTCTACCTCATATCCCAATAGAGAAAAATACTCGATGTATTGGTCATAAGAAAATATTGTCTTGAAAATAATTTCTTCAAATATCCAACTGATATTTTTCACCAACTCTGAGTCACTAATATGAAAAAATACTTGATGTATTAATGATACGAAGTTTGTAAAATATTTGAAAAAATTCAAGAATATTTTTCACAAAAATATGCACAATTTTTTAGTTAGAAAACAAGAAAATGAATGGGTATTTATAGCTTTTTTAGCTTTTAGTACCCTTGCCAACCCTTCGCAACCCTCTCTTCATGCTCCTCAATGAGGCCTCTTTGACCACCTTAGTAAGCCCCTTATGAGTACCTCAACTAGGCTTGATGACCCCTCACTGAGCAATCTCGACAAGCCACCTGCAAGGACCTCAGCAAGCCAAGGAAAACAAGTTTTTTTAAGAAAAAACATAACATTTTAAAAGTTCACAAATATCTACAATTTGTGAAAATCAAATGCAGGTAAAAAGACACTTAAACATGTAATCTACATGCTCCCAACCACCCCGTGATATGCGTAAAGTATTCAATTCTACATGAGTGTGTGCAATACCGATTACAAGTAAAGTACCTTACAAAGAGGTAGACAAAAAATATTAAGTAAAATAAAACAAACTCTATGTTTTGCACACAGGAACACCAACAAAGACTCAAATGGCTTACAAGACTTATAGTTATATCAATATATTACTCATATACATTGTGTTGGGTAATTATTAGCTATGATATTCGAATGTTTTTAGTCTCAGGTTTATAGTGAAGTATATTTGAGATTAATAAAGATTGATAATTAGTTAAGAGATCAATTAATATATCGATGCTTTATTTAATCTTGAAGTCATAAATCCATTGGTTTTCGAATTAGCTCCATAACAACTAAACGATGTTGTTTCTAAGATAAATGAATGATTAATTTGTAATTAATTATTTCATATGATCAAAATGCATATTTGTTTAGGACAATTTATGATGTATAAATATGTAAGGGTAGAACGTTAATTTGGCATAACTAAATTAATCCGATTAGTTAACTAAATAATATTTAGTTGGACTGTATTTATTTGGATTAATTATAATATTAAAATGTTGAATTTAAATATTTGGTAAGCATTTAAATACTTATAGGACAAGGAGGACATTTTTGTAATTGTAAAATTAGATTTGATATTTTGTATTAATTAATGAAGCAGTTTAGTTGGAATTAAATTGTTGCACACCACTTGGAGTGAGACTCCAAATTGGCATGGCCTAGAAGAATGTGAGGGTGGGACTCTCACAAGCACATAATTTGGTTGTCTGAAGGACTCTTAATTTGAGTGAAATTGGGAGTTGTGTTTTACATCAATTTTTAGCCAAATTTATGACTATTTAATCACCCTTTTCCCCTCATTATTGATGGCCTACGAACATAAAAAATTAGAGAATTCTTTTACACTTAATTGAGAGAATTTTGTTAGAACAAAATTCAATCCAAAGCCATATAGTTTCAAAAAGGTGTTGTTGAGAAATAAATTGTTTCAACAATTTCTCATTCACGTATTGGGGTTCTAGTTGGAGAACTAGAATCAAGTTTTTGATCTACTTGGAAATTGCAAGGATTTTCACTAATCCTGTTCTTGTTCATTGGGAGATAAGGCTTGGAAGCACAAAGTCACACTCTACAAACGCATGTGTTTCTAGTTATATTTTATTATAATTGAATTATAAATATCATAAGATCTTCATTAGGCAAATATTTTTCTACAAATTATGGAATTTGTAAAAAACCAACACTAATTTCTTGTTAGCGTTCCTATGTACAAAACATGGAGTTTGTATGTTTGAACTTAGTATTTTTTTTTTCTCTATGTAAGGTCAATTATTGTCTGTTCAATATTATGCACACTAATATGGAATTAACACTTTGTATATTTGTATGATACACAAATCACCTTGAGGTGGGAGCATGTAGTTAGCATATTAATTTGTCTTTACATTGTGTTTGTTTTTAAAATGTTTATGGGTATTTTTGAAAAATTATTTGGCAACTTTTTCAAACCAAAATGACTATTTTTAAAACTTGTCTAGTGTGCTCATTGAGGAGTCAATGAGGCATTGGTGAGGTATCAGTGAGAGGGTTAGTGAGGTTTTCGATTTTTACCCTCCTTGGATGGCTATTTCCCTCGTTGATGTGATCATCAAGGACTCACTGATTGGTGGACGTTGTATTCAACGAGTTCTCCAGAAGGCCAAAAGTTTTTCTATAAGTGCTCTTTTATATTCTTATTTTTATAAGAATTAGAAAACGTGGGAAAACTTTGTTAGATTTGAGAGATGGGATTTTGTGAAAAATTATTTTCTAACTTTCGTATCATCAATACATTAAGTATGGTTCCACATTGGTGATATGTTGAGTGATTTCAAAAAACCTTGTTTTTAGGTGGGTTAATTAAAATTGAATTAACACCAAGACATAGTTGTATGTTAGGTACATATGCATGATATTTACCATAACATAACGTGATGGTGGGACTCTAGCCGAGAGCCAAATTTAGCTTTGGATCACGATTACTGTGAGATAGAAAAGGAAAGAATCTTAGACATAAGCATGGCTTGGATTGATAGAGATATCAGAATATTTTTCTAGGTTGTAAACTATTGATTTACTTTTTAGTGAATTTCTTTTTACTCAGTGATTGTCTTAAGCATCTAAGCCATGTTACCATATAAAAAGGGTACCTATGTGGGTTTATCACGTTATATTGCTGTTTTGTATGACCAAATGTGTTGTTAGTACAATCAAATTATCCAAATATAAGAGAATATATGAGGGTTTGATTGTGTTTTGAAAGCTTTTCTAATTATTACATCTTATTAGATGGTATGTTGATTAACGCCATGTCAATTGTTTCACTACTGCAATTATCATTCACTGTTGTTAATTTAATTTTGGCTGTCTCTTTCATTCTGTTTATTGCCTGATTACATTACTTGCCTATTTACTTTCCACTACTGTGCAAGAGGTGTGAGTCCTAAGGTATCTATATCACCTTCTCTTTGTTGTACACCAAGTTGTAGAGATGACAAAATAATCCGTTTGGATCGAAGCTCCGTGGATCGATCCGATCCGTGATTTGCTCTGAATTGGATCAGTGTGGATCGAAAGCAGATGGGATCATGATTTGAATTTAAATTTAATGGATCACTTCAAATCAAATTTTTCATGGATCGATCCATTCTGGATTCGTAGATCCAAATAAAATCTGAAAAAGTTGAAAACCTAAAATCTAAGAAAACCTCTGCAGCTCATGCGGTCACGCCTCACAGAGTCACAGCAAGTCTCTGCCTCCTCCTCCGAGTCTCCGTCTCTCCAACGGCTTTCCAATCGTCATCACCAGCAGCAATCGTCATCTCCAGTCGCGAGGTATTCTCTTTGTTCTTGTGGGTAGTCTGTGCGTGTTGTTCCATTGGGTAGTCTGTATGGGAGTCAGAACCCCTACTGCAGGTTGATTTTGCTGTCTAGTGCATGTCTTGCCAAGTTGCCATCTATTTCCTTTCATTTGGTTCGGTGCCATTTTTGTTTTCTTGATCTAGTGGGTCTTCTTTGGCTCAAGTTGGCTTCATCTCCTCTTGCCACTTTCACCATCTCTTAGTGTTCTTGGTTGGGCAGTTATTGTTGTTTTCTAGTCGTCTCTCTGTCATCATCTTGCGTTGGTTTTTGTGGTTGTGCTGGTTTGGTTTTGTTTGGTTATTTCTACACTATATTTGTATTTTGTAATTAGTAATTGAGTTTGTTTGATTCTTCTATTTTTAATTGTATTCATATTGTTAAATTGATGATGATCTCAGGTGATGTTTTTAATTATATGTCGATCTCTCAATCTTGTAGCTGTTGTTGACAGAGATTAATTTAGACCGTTTTGGAGCTCTCTTTTTTCTCTTTTTCTTCTTCAGTTTCAAATTTTCAATCTATATGTCAACATTGATTTAGATGGTGGAATCTTTAGAGGGTACATTTTGAATTATTAAAATAGTAAGAATGTCTAAAGTAATATGGTGATGATTTTAACTGTGTTTGCTGCTGAAAAAGTGGATGTGGGCTATTATTGCCCCAACATTCTGCAATTATTAATCTGATATGTCAATACTGTATGTGAATAATATTATTTATATATGAATTTTTTAAAATAAATTTATCTTAATATTGAAATGTCTCAGACTCCACCAGATTTCAAAGTTTCATACTTTGGATGGTTGGGGCTTCTTTAGTTTGTTGCATTATAAGGAGTTTCTATTTCAGTGCATCCTCTTATAGATTCTATTTTTTCATTTTCTGATGGGCACTCAAAGAAGGCTGAAAAGTTGCAATGGTGTTCTTGAAGATGCAATCTTTTTTTTTTTTTCTTCTGAAAAGGAATCTAATAAATCCATCTAGAAGCTAGAAAGTGACCAACTAATTTCTACTCTGTACCGCAGTGAATATATTTATGGGTTTTGTATACTTTTAGTGTTTGTCCCAATAAAATTAGGTTGTAAAGTAGTTCTTGGAAACATTATTCTATCTTTTTTTTTAAAGTTTGAGATAATGGAAGATTAATAAATCCATCTTCTTTTTTTTTTTTTTTTTTATGATGGGAATTGGAAAAACCATTTATGATATATTTGTTCTTTATGTTTCTTTGTCCCCCTTCTTTAATTCATTATATCATTTTTTAGAACTGAACTAGTATGTGCAAATCAACAGTACTATGCTATGCATTCTATGTTCTTTAATTCAAGGCTACTTTTTTTATAAATTGTTTAATGATGTTATTTATTGTAGGTTTTGGCATGGATGATCTATCTGATCAGTCGTCAATACCTTTAGATGATTATCCACCACTAGAAAATCCAATACAAGTAAATTTGAAGGACACACAATCTAGTCGAAGAGTACCTACACAAGTGAATAGAAGTAGCGAGAATTCTAAGAAAAAATTGAAATCTACTGCTTGGAACTATTATAGTAGGGAGCTAATCAATGAAGAGTGGAAAGCCATTTGTATGTATTGTAGTCGGCATTTGGTAGGAGATACTGGAAAAGGGACTACCCACATGAGAAATCATACAAAAAGATGCCCAGTAAGAAAAGAGAGGGATAAGGCAAGGCGATCAACTTTGAATGCAAGTAGATCTGCTTTAGATAGTCCTCAATTGCAACCTATGCACTTTGATCCAGAAGTTGCAAGGGTTGAGTTGGCAAACATGATTATTCTTCATGAGTACCCGTTATCAATTGTTGATCATGAGGGATTTAAAAGGTACTCACATTCACTTCAACCCTTATTTAAGGTTATTTCAAGAAACATAATACGAACTGACATTCTAAAGATTTATGAGGTGAAAAAAGAGAAGATTATAGACTTGCTAGAGACTAACTCAAGCAGATTGGCTATTTTTACCGATATGTGGACAGCCTCTAACCAAAAGAAGGGTTATATGGCTATAACTTCTCATTATATAGATGAGTCTTGGAACCTCAAATGCCACATTATAAGGTTTATGTATGTGCCATGTCCGCATGATGCTGAAACCATTAGGGATGTCTTGATGGACTCTTTAGAGGAGTGAAAAATTGATCACAAGCTATCAAGTTTAGTTTTAGATAATTGTTCTACTAATGATTCTCTCATTGATATTATTAAAGAAAAGCTTCCATGCAATTCACTTCTTTTAGGTGGTTCTATATTGCATATGCGATGTTGTGTACATGTTTTGAATTTAATTGTGAAAGATGGACTAGAAGTCATTGGGGATGGGCTTGATAGAATTCGTGATAGTGTAGCTTATTGGTCACTTACTCCAAAACGTAAGCAAAAGTTTGAAGAACAAGCTAAGCGATTAGATTCCCTTTGTAGAAAGAAGTTGGCTCTTGATTGCAAAACAAGGTGGAATTCAACCTATGTCATGTTATCTATTGCTTTAGCTTACAAAAATGTCTTCCCTCATATGAAGCAACTTGATACTCGATATAAAACTTTGTCTCTTGATACTAATTGGGTGTTAGCTGATGAGGTTTGCCAAAGGTTAAAGTTATTTTACGATGTGACTGAGATGTTTTCCAGTACTAAATATCCTACTGTCACCTTAGTGTTTCCAAAGATTTGTGAGGTTAGGTTATCATTATTAATTTGGCAAACATTAGAACATGAAAAAATTATAACTATGGCATCAAGTATGAGTACGAAATTTGAAAAATATTGGGATGTCATAAATGGTGTGATGGGTGTGGCAACCATTTTAGACCCAAGGTACAAGATGAGATTGATCGATTACTATTTTCCCAAAATTTATGGGATTGCATCTTGGGAGCATGTTGCTAGACTACGTGACATGGTTTATAACTTGTTTAATGAATATCAACAAGCAGATCAAGTTAGGAGAGAGGAACATGATCGACATGTTGAGTCCTCATCACTTTCAAGACATACTGCTTCTATGGATTATGTTGATGCTTTGTCAGATATGACTTGTATATATCAAGAACAACATGTTATGATCAAGTTAAGTCTGAATTGGATGTTTACCTAGAGTAGCCGGTTCTACCTAGAAATCTTGTTCACTCTAGAACTAAAAACTCTTGTGATTTTGATATACTAGCTTGGTGGAAGACAAATGGGGTTAAATATCCTATTTTACAAAGAATAGCTAGAGATATTTTAGCGATACTTGTATCTAGTGTAGCTTCAGAATCAGCCTTTAGTACTTGTGGGAGAGTTGTATCGAAGCATCGTAGTAGACTTCACCCCGACACAATAGAAGTTTTGATGTGTGCTCAAGATTGGTTATGGGCAGAGATGGATGGTATGATTTATCTTATATTTTACTTCTATTTTAGATTTTATCTTTTTGGTTTAATTATTTTTTTTTCTAAACATACGTCAAGTATTATGTTTTTAAAATATTTATTTGAATTCTTTCAGATAAAACTACTTACAAATTTCCCAAATATGAAGGTGAAGATATGGACGAGGAAAATGGAGAAGATGGGTTACAATCTTGTAATTAAAATATTAATTTTGGAATTAATTTCACAACTTAATTATTGTGCTTGCTTATTTGACAGGATGCAGTAGCATTAAGTGATCGGTGAGAACGGTAACGATGAATAGGTGGTATTTGGATGGCTGAATTGGTCAGATGGAAAGCACCATGTCCGAAGTCCAATTGTAGTTTCTATAGTGGAGAAAGATGCTACATAGTTGCTAGGATGTGTTTTTATATTTTTGTTAATTTGATTTAGCAAATTTAGGTGCATTTCCTTTTTCTTTTTTTCTTTTTTTAAGTAGGTTAAAGTTTGAAATTATTCCACAACTTAACATGTGTGATTTGCAAAGGAGTAATGGTAAGAACACACTTGTAGTATAATTATGCGTTGTAATTGTGTCATGGCAGTTATATTTATCTCGTGATCAAGTGTTAGTTATTTATTAATCAATTATAACTAAAAATGTTATTTATGTTGTGTTTGTGTTATGGTATATTGTCATGTAAGACATTAACACCCATATTAAACTAAAATTGTATGATAATAGCACTGTTAAACCACAAAACTAAGATACTAAAACTGTGAAATTTGAGTTTGATGAAGAAAAAAATATTTGGGTGAAGGAACAAGTGACAGAGAGGACATATGATCATAAAAAAGTGTATTCAAAATACACATAAGAAAAAAAAGTTTATTTGAGAGAGAGGGAGAGACACAAAAAAAAAATGGGTCAGTGGATTGGATCATGGGTATCCATGATTTGTAGATCAAACTCATGATCTGATCCACAGATCCACTTGGAGTAGTTTAGAGCGGATCTTTAACATTTCGGATTGGATCGGATCTTGACCGAATCGGGTCAAATTCGATCCACTGTCACCCCTACCAAGTCCCAAACTCTTTCTTTTGGTATCAAAGCGGGAACATCTATTGGGCTTACTTACTCCAATGTTGTTTCTTTCTCTCTCTTACAAGTTTTTCTCTCTTTTATTTCTTAAATGATGAGTAGAGCTCGAGGAGTTTTCCATAGACCTCCTTAGTTTAATGGCTTGTGTTATGCCTATTAACACCAAATCATATGATGAAAATTTTTGGTACTTGATTGAACATGGTTCGAATGTTCCCAAAAAAAACTCTTCAAGATGGCACTATGGAGCCAAAGTCTTTTGATGACTGGAATGAAGAGGAGCTTTCTACATGTGAACACAACTACAAAGTGTTGTACACTATGCTTTAGGCTATTTTTCCTACCAATTTGACATTATCTCAAGGTTTAAAAGTTCTAAGAGGCATGGGATTATTTGGAAAGAAAGTATGACTATGATGTCGATAGTTGCATTAAAGATCATTCGTCTAGTACGGAAGTTGGTATTTTTGTTTGTTCTACATTAGTGTCTTCTCATTCTAAGGAGGTTTCTACAAAGTCTACATGCTAGGTTAAAGCAAAAAGTGATGAAAAATTAGAATTCTCCCTTGTAGAGATGTATAAGCAATTTATCTATGAAGAATTGAAATTGTAGAGAACTTTGACAAAGATTGATCTTAGTAAAAGAGAAAAAGAAAACAATTACTTGGATTTATCAAGTTGTCTTCTAAACATTAGTCTTGACGTTGAAAGGATTGTTGAAGACTTAAGGTTTCATTTGGATAATAACATTAAGTCACTCCAATTTTCGTGATAATGAGAAGCATTTGACTTCTATTTGGAATCTTGAAAAGTCTATTCATCAAGAAGAGTTAAAAAGATGCTCTATTCTTGTAGTGCTAGATACTTATTTTTATGTGTTCAAGAATACTGCTTAGTTGGAGCATGAAGTTTATTCTTAAGAAGAAGAAAGCCTATATTGAATCCTTGCTGGATGACATAGATGTTGAGATTTCGAATCTAAATGTAAAGAAAAGTTTAATATGAGCACAATTAAACTCCTTGAAGCTTACTTGTTGCATAAAGTAAGATTTTCGAATCCTTTTCAATTAAGCAACTTGAACTTTAAAAGAAAATTTCTAAAACTAGAGAAACTATTCGAAACTTGTCTCTTAACGCTTAACATTTTCATGAGATGTTAAAAATTGGCAAAACTCATGGTCATATGAGAGGTTTTGGTTATGTTGATGAATAAACTACTCTATCTTTCTCTCCTTCTTAATTTGTTGGTGCTACTGCTGATATGAAGTACTGCTCTACCTCAAAGTGCTAGTTGTGCCTCTCCTTCTCAATCTTCTGATGGCAACTCTAGTGAATATCACTCTTTCCCATCCTTTAAGAGTGTTTATTCTCAACCTGATCTTTACATTTTGGTGTATGTTAAAGATTTGTTAAATTGGTCTATTTGTCTCACTAATGAGGCTATGTTGTTTCAAAATGAAGTTGTTTTGTATTTAGAAGAATTCAAGTGTTCTAGGGTAAACTGCAACGTTTTTTTTATCACAGCTACAATGTTGTTCGCATTGCTTTGAAAGCTCAAGTATCTGGTTTGTGATATTTTGATAGTGGTTGTTTCAGACATATGATAGGAGATAATTCTTTCTTTACAAACATTGAAAAGATTAATGAAGGGTCTGTTACTTTGGAGATGGGAGCAAAGCAAAAATCTGTGTTAAAGGCATCAACTATGCTTCGGGGATTCCAAAATTCAAAGAGGTCCTCTTTGTAAATGGGTTTAAGGAAAAACTTATTAGCATTATTTAAATATGTGATGACAAGTGTGTTATAAAGTTATCTTATAAAGAGTGTATTGTGAATGACAACACAGGGAGGGTTGTTGTCAAGGGTACTAGGTCAAGCAACAACTGATACTACTTTGGATCTTCCCCTTCTCTTCTATGTAATAGAACCATCCTGGGTATTTAAGAGTTTTGGCATCAAAAATTTGTACATTTTAATTACAAGATGATGAAGAAGATTTCTAAGTTTGAAACCGTCATAGGTTTCAAAGATCACGTCTCCACCTGAGCATGTTTGTGGTTCTTGCTAGCTGAGTAAGTAGAGAAAAAGTAAACAAAAGAAGAATTAGCATATATCCACTTTTAAACCTTTGGAGTTGCTGCATATGGATTTGATGTGACCAATGTGTATTGTCATCATTGGAGGAATAAAGTACATCATGATTTTTCAAGATATACTTGTGTTTTATTGTTCAAAGAAAATTCAAAGGCTTTTGAAAGTTTCAAATCCTTATGTATCAACCAGCAAATTGAAAAGAGTAAATCCATAGGAAATATCATAAGGATAAAAAGTGATCATGATAAAGAGTTTGAAAATTCTGACTTTAAAACTTTCTGTGATGATTATGGAATACAACACAAGTTTTTTTTGCCTCAAAGACTCCTCAATAGAATACCATTATTAAAAGAAAGAACAAGGTTGTTTAGGAAATGGGCAAACTTATGTTTGCTAGCAAGAATCATGCTAAGCATTTTTGGGCAAAGGCTTTGAGTACTGCTTGCTACACTTCGAACTGTTGCCTCTTGAGGCTCGATACCAGCCTGTCTTCTTATGAACAACTTCTCAACAGAAGGCCAAATCTCAAACATCTTAGAGTGTTTGGAAGCACTTGTTATATTCTCAAAGATAGAGAGAATTTAGACAAGTTTGAAGCGAAAAGTGATTAAGGAATCCTCTTGGGCTATTCCTTCAACAGTCATGTGTATAGAGTTTACTATTTGAGAGCATCAATTTCCATAGAATCTATTAATTTGGTAATAGATAATTCTAGTGTGATTAATATGATTGATACTGATAAGAGTGATGTGTTTGAAAATAAGGGTTTAGGTAAAGATAGTTTTCCCGATAGGAATGTGTCAAATGATAGTACTTCTATATAGTTAATAGAGATGACCCCAGTTAAGAGTAGTTATCTAATGGTATTATGTCTACAATGTATATGTGGAGACTTACCATTATACATGTTACTCTATGCCCTGCCAATTGCAAATTGACTATCATAATGGATGCAAATTGCAGGCATAGGCTTTGGCCACTTTAGAATATCCTCTAAGAAATTGCATAGCCATTCGGTCTCTTCACCACATTTATCCAAAATGATGAATTTAGATTCCATCGTGGATCTATCTATGCAACTCTGTTTAGAAGATTTCCATGAAACAGATGCACCACCTAGTTAACACATATTCACTAGTAGACTTAAAATCTTTCATATCAAATATCCAATTAGCATCACTGCATCTTTCTAATATAGTTGGATATCTTGTATAGTGCAGAGCATAGTTATGTGTGTATCTGAAGTATCTAAGTAATCTAATAATACCTTTCTAGTGATCAGATCTTGGATTGTTAGTGTGTCTACTTAGTTTACTTACAACATAAGCTGTGTTCGATCTTATACAACTCATTAAGTACATAAGGCTTTCTATCACTCTAAAATATTCAAGTTGAGATACACTCTCACCTCTATTCTTAGATAGGTGTAGATCAACATCTACTAGTGTTCTAACAATGCCAGAATTACCTTTATTGAACCTCTTAAGTATTCTGTCAACATAATGACATTGACTAAGAATGAGACCACTTAATATCCTTGATATCTTAATTCCTAGAATTACATAGTCAGGTCTTATGTCTTTCATGTCAAACTTTGAGTTCAATATATTTTTGGTAGACTTGATCATTTGATCATTGCTACCCACAATTATCATGTCATCGATGTATAGACACAAGATGACACAACCATCTTTAGTGTCCTTGACATGCACACATTTGTCACATTCATTGATTTTGAAGCCGTTTGTCTTCATAACATTATCAAACTTTTCATGCCATTGTTTTGGTGCTTGCTTCAAGTCATATAATGACATCACCAACCTACAAACCTTTCCTTCTTGCCTGGGAGTAGAAAAACCCTCGGGTTGATCCATGTAGATTTCTTCATATAAATCTCCATTTAGAAAGGTTTCTTTAGATCCATGTGATGTATCTCAAGAATTCGAAAAGCTACGATAGTAATTATCATCCTAATGGACATCATATTGTTTGTAACCCTTAATTACAAGCCTAGCCTTGTACTTTTTCAATTGATCTATCTAGTCTAAGTTTTCTCTTGAAAATCCACTTGAATAATAGTGTTTTGCTACTCGGAGGTAAATCAATTAGTTCCCAAGTGTAATTTTGTAGAATGGACTCAATTTTATTATTAATGGCCTCTTTCCATTGAGGACCTTCAGAAGAGTTTACAACCTCTTCATAGGTTTGAGGTTCATTTTATAACAAGTAGGTCAAAAAATTTGGACTATAAGACATTTCTGTCTTAACCCTCTTACTACGTCTAGGTTTAACCTCAACCTCTTGTTCAAATTCTTGTTCTTGTCATAGTCTCATAAGTTCGTTTAGAAGATATCGATTCCTATTGAGATTTACATGAAAATACATGTTCAAAGAATGATGCAGTTCTTGATTCCATTATTGTATTATTGTGTATGTATGAAATCACTAACTCATGCACAAGAAAACGATAAGCACTATTATTATGTGCAAATCAAATAAAAATGCAGTCTATCATTTTCAGACCTATCTTCACCTTCTTAGGTATAGGTACGGCTACTTTAGCAAAACACTCATACACTCATAAATATTTATAGGTTGATTAATTTGAGAAAAACTTGTTTTTGGATGGGTTAATTAAAATTGAATTAACACCAAGTCATAGTTGTATGCTAGGTACATGTGTATGAAAATTTTCATAACCCTAGGTTGTTTACTCATATTAGATCATTGGTGATTATACCACATCACATGTTGGTGGGGCTCCAAAAGGGAGCTGGATCAAGCTTTAAATTATAGTTGATGTGGAGATAGAAAAGGAGGGTAGCTTAGGGGCAGTTGAGCGTGACACTAATTGATAGAGGTATTAACATATATTTCTAGGTAGTAAGCTGTTGATAAAATTTTTAGTGAATTGCTTGCTGACGATAGTTGCGTTAAGCAACTTGTGAATATTACGACATAGAAAGAGTACCTATGTTAGTTTACCATGTTATATTGATATGTTTGTATGATCATATATGCATTTAGTACAATTAAGATTTTATCCAAATATGTTCCCACTGATGAACACTATTTTGATCTACTATTTGTTATGTTTTTGAGTGTTTATTTTGCAATTAATCTCGTTATAATCTTGTTTTGGAGGGTATTATGTTGTTTTGCAGGTCAAAGTGGGTTTGGAAAGAAATGTAGAAAAGAGAGCAAAAATGAAGTAAAAATGTCTAAATATGTAAGCCTTACATTAGGTGCCATTCATTCTGTAAGCCTTACATCGATAACCAACAGAGTATGTACAACGTATGTACATAAGACATCGCGCGCGCCGCGGCATGGAAAATGGGTTTGGAAATCATGAAAACATCGCGCGCCGAGGCATGGAAAATGTGCGCCGCGGCGAGGAAGTTTCTGTTTCGGCTCATAAATTGTAAAAACATTGTGCGCCGCGGCATGGAAAATGTGCGCCGCGGCGCGCGCGCGCAGATCACAACCTCCTCAGCCACACACGCACGAATTCTTTTATGGAAACCCTTACATATAAAAGAGACCAAAAGCAACCTAGCAAGCATACAACTCTCTCCCCAGCCTCCATCAACCAGATTTTATTATCAGCCTCCATTGATCAGATTTTAATCATCTCCAGCCTCCATACAACATCTCCAGCCTCCACATTCTTGAGGGAGAAAATTACTCCATTAATGCTCCTCCATTGAAGCTCCATCAACAATCTTGAAGAAGGTGACCATCCAACATCAAGATCTTGTTTCAAGAGTGGAAGGGGGGTAATTTATTGTTTGTAATCTCTTTTCTCTTTAAGAATTCATAGAATGTTATTTGTAATGAAAAATATTGATTTGGATTTCATTATGAGTAGCTAAGCTCTTTATGTGTGGGATTTTGGTGATGTAACTATAATTGGATGATTGATTATGTGGATATTTTTATGATTAAGTAATTTAATTCATGTCATTGCTCTTAATACGTATGTTCATCAATTATTTCTGGCCAATTTGATTTGTGAATGTATGAAACATTTTAGGGTTGAGTTTTAGAAACGCCATCTGAATTCAATTGAGCACTCTTGAGCATGAGCCTAATTTAAGTGCATTGATTTGTCTTGAATTAGGTGATTAAACTATTTTCTTAGGTTTAAGGCTGATTAACTAATTAACGGTCCGGATCAAAGAAGTTAATTAGTTAATTAAGGGAAAATCACCATTGATTTGGGATTTTCTAGGGTTAGAGAAAATAATCATTAAATTCTACTTTTTCGTGCTAAATTGTCAAAACCACATAAATCAACTCATCCATGATTAGTCTACAAACCAATTTCCCACACTCATTCATCTCATCGTTTCAACAAAACTTTCACGCATTTACTTTTATTGTTTTAGTATTTTTATTATTTTAGAGACCATTTTCAGAACCAACCTTTGATAGAGTGTTTAGGATTTATTTTATTGTCACGTTTTAGATTGCAATTAACTCTTTCGAAAACCACCGCAATTCCTTTGAGAGACGATCTTGGGAGTATACTTGTCGCTTACTACAAATGACTCGTGCACTTGCGAACTTTTATAAATTACAAAATTTGGTTATCAAGTTTTTGTGCATCACCCACATAAGAGGATCATATTGTGATTGAAAGTGTTAGCTTTCTTTATCACTTTCCTAATTATTACATGTTACTGGATGTCATGTCTCCTAAAGCACTACTTGGATTATCTTTCTATGTTGTTAATTTAATTCTGGCCATCTCTTTCTTTCAGTTTATTGCTTAGTTAAATTACTTGCCTATTTACTTTTCCTTGTGCAAAAGGTGTGAGTCCTAAGGTATATCCATATCATCTTTTCTTTGTTGTGCACCAAGTCCAGGACTCTTTCAAGCAAGTACATATGTTATATTTATAGTTTATGTGCAATTAACATGTTATTTTGTGACCAATTTAATTACATACGTATTATAAATGCTATGTATGGGCAACAAGCCAAGAGAAAATTAAATTCCTTTGATCTGGCAGTGAAGAACATAAATGGTAGAAATGAGAGCAAGGCTCACTTCATAATACAAGGACATATTGGTCTCATATTTTTGGCAATAAATTTGGGTTGGGGTTTTGGTAGACTATGAGAGGAAACTAGAGAGAACTAGGGAGAAAAAGAAAAGTTAATAGATACTGTAATTCTTAACCTTCTACCACAAATATTAATTCTTTAATTATAAATTATGAACTTTGTGTCAGAAGTGCATGAAAAATTGAGAAACTAACTATAGATATTTATGCTATTTACAAATTAAGGGTATTAGTGACAATATATAAAATATTGGAGTATTTGTAATCTAAATTATAATGTTGATGGTATCTAGGACCAAAGATGAAAATTTGGGGGTAATTTGTGGTAATTTTCCATGAAAAAAATGCAAGTCTTTACACCGATTAAAAATTAAGGGTATTAGTGACAATATATAAAACATTGGAGCCATTTGTAATTTAGTTATAAATATACAGATATATGTGACAAAAGATAAAAACTCAAGAATATTTGTGATAATTTTTCTTATTTTTTGGATTATTTTTATCCCATTATGCATATAGGCTACGCACATGTGTTGGTAATATATAACTATAATATTACATTTTCATAGTTATAAGCTGACATAACCAGATCATGCAATATTAAAGAGTAGAAGTACTGGTGGTTGAACTTATTTGAAGGTAAAAATCAGGTGGAATATCAGGGCAGTTTCTCAACACCCTCAACGTTCCTGAGCCAATAAGGCTTGTTGAAAGAAGCAGCATTTTTTGGAACATCATCCATAAGCCACTCTTGGCCTTTAGGAACATATATTCCTGTACGTGAATGTGGAACCCACCAAGCTGATGATGAACTCATATTGTTATTAATCCAATCCTTTTGATCATCATTTGATTCTAATTTGCTTCCATTACTATTAGTACTATATATAGGCTTTTCTGATACAGTCTCAACTCTCCTCAACTTGCTAATTTCCCTGCTTGAAATTCCATGTTAATTATAATGAGAATATATAACTACTAATTAATCAACATGACTTAATTAAGCCTATATATTATTGAATTTAATGTTCATCATCATCATCATATTCTTCAATTTTATATATACTTTTATACAATATATGTATGCAAACACTCAAATGCGGTGTACTTAGTAGAAATGAAGTGGCCTTGGATCTTATTAATTTTAAATGAATTAAGATAACATATTGAAGTCTAATATGAGTTGGTTGTGCTATCTTGAGGAAAAATATGTACTCAAAAGTATCAATTAGGAGGTGATTAATTTGAGGTACTAAGTTTGTGTCTTGACGGCATAAAACTCACTTGAGCATGTTTAAAGTATGTGGTTTAAGTTTGACTTATGAGTTTATGAGTGGAGTTGTATAAAAAAAAATTAATTAGGTAATAATTTCAACTTATGAAGTGAAACTAAATTAGAAAATTTAATGGATACTAAACCCAAATCAAATCAACATAGAAGAAAAAACTAAGGGATATCATCATTTGTAACATGTTCTATTTTTCTGTTGTCTATGTTCAAAATCAAGTTATTGGTAACGAATTTTGTTTTCCAATTTTCATTTTAATTGGAAATGTGAGTTCCACTTGTTAGTTTTACTTTCTGAAGTTTTAAAGAAGATGTTTTCATGATTAAATTTCATTTCTTACTTTAAAACATATTTTTTTAGGAATAGCACACTCCAATCTTTTTTCTATTGTCATTATCAATAAAATAAAATATAAAAAAATTAGAATGTAAAAACATTCAGTATAACACAGAAAATATAAGAACATAGTATTACCAAATGAGTTTTCTGTGTTATGCGTTCTTATTTTATAAAACATAGAACGGAATTTGTTAACAAACGAGATTCTAATTCCTTTAAAAAAATAGAAGTTAATTAGTTTCAAAAACAAGAAAACAGAACTTGAAAATAAAATTTTCTTGGTTAAAATAAATTGGTTCTGATCTGAATTTTCAAACTAAGTGCCCAACAAGGAATTATATATTGCCAACTAGTTTTTTTGAATGAATCGATTCTTAATACGTACCTGAGTAATACCTTCGTTGTATTTCTCACTGCGCTTCTTACCATGCCAATAAGGTTTGAAGAACAAAGAAGTAAATGATTTTTGATATCTTAAGGTTTGTAACTCATGCATGTGCCATATTTATACCTTTTATATATAATGTGGAGAGTAAACCTCTATATTTCTATATTATTTTTAAATAAATATATAAAAAGGAATAAGTTCTGTTCATATGAAGTGTGTGGTGAAAATTTATAAAGCAAAAAAGTGAAGCTCATTGTTTCTACATGTTCTGCATATTAATTCATTTAAAACTTAATCTAATAGAATTTGAAACACATGGGTTATGACGATCTATGGTTCTAATTATGCTCGTAGCTTTATTGTTATACTCTCTGTAACATTGTATACGGATTTGAAAAGGTTTAATATATATTTTTACTTTTTTATGTGTATGCTGGTCCTTTTCTGGAATATTTGGAATGTGAAACTATTCTTACAACTTTTGTCCTTGATTGACTGCTTCGTATATAACGTCGGAGGTATTTTTTAATTATATAGACCAATAATATATAGTGTATCATTTTCAAAAAAAGAAACACACATAAAATATAAATGTGCAGTTTTATCGTTCAAAGAGTCTATTTAAGACAAATATCCTCTTTCTTTTTTTTTTTTTTTTTTTTTTAATACTTTAAATTTATAAATTTTATATTTATATTGTTTAGAACCGATACATTAATATTAATTCATTACTTTTATATAAATCATTACGGATGTCTGTGAATCAATGCTACCACTACCATCAGAATGATAATAATTGATCTAGATGATTAAAAATTATATGATTTAATTTTTTAATTTTATAAAAATTATGGATTAAAAATAAATTATATTATTTTAATGATTAATTTATTAAAATATTATTATTTTATGTTAAATGATTGAAACGCTATTAAAAGATGAGTTTTAACAACGATAAAAAAAAAATTTAATAAAAAATTGTTTAAGAAAAAAATGAACAATAATAAAATTTAAATAGAAAGTTATTAATTTAAATCTATATTTTAATTTTTTTTAAAAAATTAAAAATTAATATAACATTAAAATAAAATGGTGGTAATTAACAAATATTAAAAATGAATATTTTGTGGTTTTTTCATATTAGCTGTGACTTAATCATTGTTGAAGGCCCGTATTTTAATCGCATTTAATCATTTGATAAAAAAATAATAATATTTTAATAAAAAAATCATTAAAATAAAATAATTTGTCCTTAATTGGCTTTTTTATAAATACATATTTTTATAAGCAAAGTAAATTGAACGACACATTTTACAAAAATAAAATGATCTCTATAACACTTTTTCCTATTATATATACACACACACTGTGTTTAATGTATAAAATATACATAAATTAAATATATACACTATATATCTAAGTTAATATGGGTGGATCATCGGGCTCAACCGCTCGATCTCCGTTGCTGTAGAGTAGCGCCTGCGAACCCTTGACCGAATCGCCGGTTTGTGCCATCCATCTCTATTGGTTATGAACTGGAAACTTACCCTCTCACTGAAACTCCATCTCTCGAACCTTTTAGTTAGGCTAACTGAATAGTTACACTCTTATTTGAGTAAAGAACAGTTAAGCACCAAGTATTAGGGTTTCATCTTTCATCGCACCATTCTCTAAAGTACACAATCAGACAATTTCTCAATTAAGTAACACTGCGGATTAGCTATTTCATAGGCAATTATGATCTCGAGCCACTCCAATTAACCACACGATTGCACGCCAACTCCAATTGTAGCTCAAGAGTCTTACCTTTCAACGTTATAGTTCTCAAGCTCCAAAAAACTGAACACTGAAACTTGATATGATTCACCTTATGGCTACAAGTAAACGGCACACAACCAAAGCAAGGACAAGAGTAATTGTTTTTCGTGTCCTTACAGTTATCCATTATTCTCACTTTAGCCACCATGCCTTCCACCCCCAAACAAATCACTGCTGATGATATTACCAAACTTGTGGAGGAAACTAAAAACCTCACGTGTTTATTACCAAAAATACATTTAGATGAGGACCTTGAAGCAGATAAGATATCATCCTCTCTTAAATTGATTGGAAAAGTTCTCTCACAATCAAACATTAGAAAGTTTCAGATGATAAGCGCTGTTAAGAAAGCTTGGAACCTCAAAGGAGATGTTTTAATCTCTGTCGTGGACTATCATAAAAACATTTTCTCTTTCACTTTTTCGATGGAAGGAGACAGAGATTATATATGGGAACAAAGAATATGGCATGTCAATAACTCACTACTGGTTATTCGCACTTGGGACAATCACCTCACTATCCAAGAGCTCGATTTCAACACTACCTACTTTTGGATACAAGCTCATGGCCTACATTTTGCTGGGATGAAAACGTCCAACATAGAAAAGTTGGCTAAAGTCGCGGGAAAACTAGTGAACAGAGACTCAGATGAAGAAGATATAATTCAAACACATAAATACCTACGGTTTCGAGTGGAAATTAATGTTCATTAACCCCTTATTGCAGGCTGCATAATTCCCAGAAGGAATGCACAATATCCAAATGACAAGTTATGGGTAGAATTCAGATATGAAAAGTTACCTGAATTTTGCTATAAATGTGGTATTTTGGATCATTTCACTAAGGAATGTGAATTAGAAGTAGCAACCACTTATATGGTTAACAATGATCTTTTCTCCCCTATTTATGGTGATTGGCTGAAAGTAAGCACCAACCAACCAGCTCCTTTGAACAAATTCTAGCTCATCAACAACTTTGAAGTGCCAAACCAAATCACCAACTCCATTCCAAATCCCTCTCAATATCAAGACAGACAAACACAAAGACTTGGTAAATAGAAAACATCCAAACCATTGGCTCCACACTCAATCAAAACAGGACCTGATAACAACTCTTCCCATTCAGTTACTCAAAAGGAAAAATTTTCTACCAAAATCGACAGATTACATGGAGAAGTACAGGAATTTCTATAGATGACTCAAGACTTGGATCTTATCCAATTTGCTGCTGCTTATGAAAACTGGTATAATGCAGGTCACACTAGTAACACTGATCTCAATTTCAAGTGCAGATTATTAGCTCAAGCAATCGGTTTCCGTTTAGACTTCAACATGCGGGACCGACCAAAGAAACTCACAACTACAAGAATTTTCCAACTGGCTGAATATGCTCACAATGGAGTGTTTTTTAATGCATCAAACCACATGTCCCAGATCACTTTTGCTCTTTTTCAGTATCAAATGTTACAACATAGGGATGAAAGGAAAGGTCCACTACACATCAAAAAGACTCCAACAGACATAGTTGCAAAACATGGCCCTTCAAAACGAAAAGCAACGAAGGACACTCAGTTTGCTTGCAAAAAATTGCTCTTAAGCAACTCTGATCTCAAGCTTGATTCTGAATCTATACTGTGTTTAAATGATTTGTTTCACTCTGGTTTGGATAATTTGCAGGACACAGGCTCTAGTATAGGAGAAAGTAAACTTGCTTATAGAATTTGTGATACAACACCAATTTATGAGAATGATGGTATTAATCACACAGGTACTGGGAGTTTCGCAGCTTAGGTCAACACTGATGGTGGGGAGGCGACCTTTAACGTGCCCCCCGAGCAGCCATGATACTTTTTAGTTGGAATGGCAGAGGGCTAGTCCGACCTCGTGCCAAGCACGAGCTGCGCTTTTTGGTAAAAAAACCAAAAATCGAACGTTCTTTGGTTGATGGAAACTAAGGCTCAGGAACTACAAGCTTCTCAGTTACAAACTACTTTAGTAGGCTTTAACAATAGTCTTATTATACATACCGTTGGTTTACAAGGTAGCTATTGTTTATTTTGGACAGCAAATGTAACTTTAACTATCAATTTTGTGGGAAGCTCTTTTGTAATCGCAGATTTAAATTCTGTTTTTGGTTCAAATGAAATAACACACATCATCTTTGCTTATATTCCTCCATATCAAAGAGAAAAGAAACAAGTCTGGATGGATATCTCTGAAAGGATTCTCACTCTGAATAATTACTGGAGTCTAATTGAAGATCTAAATGATATTACACAGGACTCTGAAAAATGTGGGGGAATACCATTCTACATTCATCTTACAAATGCATTAACTCACTTCTTAGATGAACAAGGTGCGGTGGACTTGGGTAGTGTGGGTTGTAAATATACTTAGTGTAATAGAAGGCAACAAGGCCACATGATACTTCAAAAATTGGATAGGGCCATCTCTTCTGTTCAATGGTTAAATTCTTTTCCGAAAGCAATGGTCACAAACTTACCTTCCTATACGTTAGACCACAATCCAATAATTTTGAACTTTAAATGGCATCAATGAAAAATATCTAAAGAGACCTTTCAGATTTTATGAGATATGGACTTTTGATACCAATTGTGAAACACTAATCAGGGAGACATGGGATTTAAACAAAGGCAACCACTCAAATGTCACACTTACACTTAAATCATTGGCAAACATCTTAGTAAATTGGAATAAACAACATTTTGGTTTCATTCCTACAAAAATAAAGAGACTGGAATCTCAGCTCAAGGACATACAACAAGGATTGCCTACAGATGATATCAAGGAAAAGGAACGGTTGGTTTGCACCTTACTTGAAGAACAATATGCCAGATGGGATTCAATGTGGAAACAAAAATCCAGAGAACTGTGGATAAAAGAAGGAGATAGGAACACAAAATTCTTCCACATATCAACTTTGTTGAGGCGGAAATCAAACTTCATTCCTTGCTTAAAGCTGAATACTGGAAGAACAACATAGTGAAGGAAAGAAATTGGAGCTAAATTCCTAAACCACTTCAAACGGTCTTTCTCCTCGGACAATCCTACCTTAAACCCCGAATTAAGTAATTCATTTTCAGCAGTAGTTACAACGGAAGAAAACTCACTTCCCATAGACATTCCAAACCATACAGAAATTAAGAAAGCACTATGGGAAATGGGGGATTATAAATCCCCAGGTCCAGATGGGTTCCCTGCAGGTTTTTACAAAGAATACTGGCATATCGTAGGAGAGACAATAGTTGAGGAGATACAACAATTCTTCCTAACAGGTACATTAATGGAAAATTGAAACCATACCTTCATCACCTTATTCCCAAAAATAACTGGTCCTATGAGGTGCAAGGATTTTAGACCCATTAGTCTATGTAATGTCAACTACAAAATCATATCTAGACGTTTAGTCAACAGATTAAGGGCAATTCTACAAAAGCACATATTTCTTTTTCAATCAGCTTTTCTCCCTGGTCGATGGATAGTAGAAAACACCATTCTAGCCCAAGAGGTAGCCCACACCATATCCAAGAAAACATCAGGTAAAGGTGGACTCATGTGTAATAAACTAGACATGGAAAAAGCATATGACAGAGTGGAATGGAACTTCCTTATGAGAATAATGGAATTATGGGGCTTCTCAGAAAAATTTAGAAATTTAATCCTACAATGCATATCAACTTCTTCTCTCTCAATATTATTGAATGGCTCACCTTTTGGTCACTTTCAACCATCAAGAGGACTCAGACAGGGGGACCCGTTATCACCTTACGTTTTTCTTATTATCTCAGAATGTCTCTCCAGAATGATTATGAAAGCAGAGCAATTAGGAACAATCCATGGTATTAAAATTGCTAGAAGAGCTCCACCCATCTCCCACTTGATGTATGCAGATGATGTAGTAATTTTCCTGAGAGGTAACCTTTTGACTACAAACAACATTAAAACCATCTTACAGGAACACGGAAGCTAGTCTGGCCAAAAAGTGAATCTCTTTAAATCTGTCATCTTCTTCTCCAAAAACATGCACCCTACGCTTCAATCTACAATCTGCAACGAACTCCAAATTCAGAAAGCGGAAGGTAACATAAAGTACTTGGGTAACTCACTCCCTCTCAGTAGATCAAAAAAGAAAACTTCCAAGGCATAATTCAAAAACTCAAAAGCAGACTTTAAAGTTGGAAATCTAAACTTCTTTCTCAAGCTGGTAAAGCCACTCTAATTCGCTCAGTTTTGCAAAACATACCCATATATGCTTTAAGTAGTTTCAAACTCCCTTCAAGTATTTGGGAAGAAGCTAACTCCATAATCAGAAAGTTTTGGTGGAACAAAGTCACAGATGCCTCACATTACTTCTCTCCTATCAATTGGACTCAACTTTGTCAACCAAAAGCAGTGAATGGCCTAGGCTTCCGACACCTAAAAGATTTTAACCAAGCAATTCTTTCCAAACTTGCATGGGATATTTTCAAGTCTCCAATCAAACTATGGGTAAAAATAATCAGTGCAAAGTACATCAAAGAGCTTGAATTCTCAACCATAATACCACTCAAATCAGATTCATATGTTTGGAAAGGTATATTGTGGGGTAAAGACTTAATCCTCCAAGGGAGCTATTGGAAACTAGGACATGGACATTCCATTAACATATGGACACAACCTTGGATACCTGGCTTACCACCCCAAAAACTCCCCACTTCCATTTGTCACAATACTCAGGTAAATATTTCCACTCTTACAGACCTTTGCCACTGGAACCCCAACTTGCAATGGGACTTATCAAAGGTGGACAACATCTTTCTAGCTTATGTTGCTAATTTCATAAAAGCCACTCCACCCCCTACACCAGAAACACCTGATATCCTCACTTGGTTTGAAACAGGTAAGAAAAATTTCTCAGTAAAAGATGCCTATCTTACTCTAGTAAAAAACATAGGTGTTCATAATTGCAATAGTTATTGGAAATTACTCTGTAAAGCAAACCTACATGAGAGACATAAAATTTTCCTTTGGAAGATCCTGAGAAACGCACTTAGCACAAAGAAGAGGATAGCTCGATTCACTTCTATAACAGATTTAAGTTGCACCCTATGCCATAAAGAAGTGGAAGATGTAGAGCATATGTTTATCCGTTATGAGATATTGCAATCTTGGTAGAAACATTGGAATTGGAACTTATTGTGGGAATTCACAAATAAACTTGACATTTTCACTCACATAAAGTTTCTTTTGCAAAGCTTCTCCTTCCTGTTTATTGTTCTACTGAGGTATTTACTTTGACAGCAGTTATAATGCTCGAACAGTTATGATTTACCAGAAATCAAATGGTGTTTAATAAAGGGAAACTCGAAGGAACCCAATCCATCAATTCAATAGTCAGAAGAGTTGAAGAATTCAAAACCTTCTTAACACCACATAAATAGACTGACAATCACAAAACCAAAGAAGATGTTTTCATTCCCATTCCAAATCAGTGGAAACCACTGCCCTCAAATGCTATAAAATACAATTTTGATGCAGCTTGGAGTAATGGCAGAGCAAGAATTGGATTTGTAATCTCCGACACCTATGGTAATATTGTTGAAACTTGGACAGATCAGAGATATACTACAGGTGCGGATGTTGCGGAAACTCTAGCATTAGAAGTGGCTATCACCCATGCTTTAACAATTAAACACAAGGCAATCTATATGGAAGGGGATGCCAAATTTGCAATCCAAGCTCTGATGGAAAATACCCAGGAAGCGATTTCAAACACAGCTGCAGCAATCATTGAAAAACTACAACATTGTCTACCAAAGTTCTCTATGCTTTTTGTTCGATAGATTCCACGTCAATTAAACTCTCGAGCTCACAACTTGGTCAAGACAACTTCAACAGATGCATTGACTTTAGCATCTTTACCGGTCTCTTCTACCATTACAGACCCCATTCCCCCATATAGGCTTTGGCCTAACCATCTCTAGCAAAAAAAAAAAATCTAAGTTAATATGTTATTTTGATTAAAATTAATTTAATTACATACAATTTAATATATTATTTTGAAGCTTCAAATCCATAATTTTAGAGTCATGTTTCTTATAAAAAATAATTAGACTCGTATTTTATATTACTATTCAGTCTAAACAATCAAAGTTAATAGATTGAAAATAAAACAATTAAATCAATGGTTATAGTAGAATAATGAAACAAAACACTACATTAAAAATCGTATGACATCATTTATTTTTTAAATGACACAATTTTAGTATGTAACTACTCTATTATGAGTATTGATTTCAATATCTATTTATTTTTGTTTTATTTCTCTTAATTTAATAATTTAAAACAAGTAATTGTGCTGGTCTCTAACATTACTTATTTGAAAAAGATATAAACAAATTTATAGAGGTTATAAGGCAAAAAGATTAAAAAAAAAAAAAAAGTTATTAAAAATATCTTAGATAAAAAATATCTAAGATTACCAAATGCTACACCGTGGAACTAGCAAGAGAGTTCTAGAATAGAGGAGCAAGTTAGCAGCTAATGTTACAAGCTATAGTGATGTGTAGGGCGGGAGCTAGAAAATTATTTCCGTGGGGGCTAAATCATAAATTTTTAAGTCATATTATAACCATTTAAAAAAAAGAAGCATATTATAAAAAAAAAAAAAATTATAACTTTTACATTACAGTTTCATTACTATGAAAATTATATAACATAAACAAAGATAATATAATAAAATTAAATTAAATTAAATTAAAAGAATGTCAAAACCAAGCCATATTTCGTGCAAAATCTAAGTCAATTGGAGACACTACAACAATAATGTGCTTTTAGGACAGTTCAAAATTTTTAAAAATGACTAACCATTCCAAAATATATTTAGAGACTATTGTTTACCTTTTAGGGGTGGTTGTAGTTTACCTTTAGTGAAAGTTAATAGTCATTCTAAAGTTTGTATTTTTTGAAACACTTGCATACGGAATAGTTGTAACAACAACAAAAAAATGTCCGAAGGAGTTCTCCTTTATATAAATTGACTTTTTTTCTACGTAATTATTTTTTTTTTATTTTTTTCTCTATTTTAATAAAATCAATCACAATTTTGATATTTTTCTATCTAAATCTTAAATCTAGGGTAATATATAAATTGCATATATTTATAGTGCAATTTAGGCATGTGATTTTTTTCAGCACGCATTTTCTTTTAAATCTAATATTAGTTCTGGTTTGTTTATTAAAGATTGTGATATTATGGTAGCAAAATATATAGAATCAATGAAGATGGTAGACATTAGTACACTTAAGTAATGTAGGCAAATAAAAAGGCAGTAATGAAGGCAAAACTATCGATGCTAATATTGAAACGATCCAAAAATATTTTTGTATTAGTGTATTTTTATTTGCTATATTTGATTATTGATTTAGGTTCTTCATCTATCTCCAATATCGATGAATTAGCAAAAACAAAAATTTCTAAAAAAAAAATGTCAAGATTTATCGATATTAAATTAAAACTAAAATAAAACATTAAAGTCTAAAGAATGAGATATGATTTATTTATTCAACGTGAAATGGTAATTAAAAGTATAACTTGATAAACAATTTAAAGTTGAAAAATAAAATGAGAAAAAGACCAACCACAAAATAACTAACAAGAGTTTACAAGAATTTTGTAAGTACACGAATCATCATGTATAAATGATAAACATTTAAAGTTAGGATTATTGCTCTCATGAGAATTTAATTATTTCGCAAATTAATGACCACCAGTGGGTCACGTTACCACTATTTTAACAATTAGGCAATTTGAGATATTAGAGCATCGTAGAGTCTTACACATCTCTCATTCATGCACATGTTTATATAATTTTCTTAATTGAATACAAATATAGATGCTCAACTTACATGCAATTAATCTATCTATGTATCTTTTTCAAGCACGTATGGAATTATTCAACGCAATTGTCACAAGTTAATACAATTTTTATCACAAAAAAAAAAAAAAAAAATTAAGCACACATGTAAGCACATTATACAAATAATTAGTCATGTTTTCACCTTCCTAATTAGATGTTAACTACCTATGGACTAGTCATTAACCTAATCTTTAGCAAAGTTTATTAACCTCATAAAATTAATTAATTAATTAATAATAATTGAATGCATTAAATTATTGAAAATCAAATCATCCATCATTTTGATAAAAAATCATCTAATCATGGGAAATTAACAGGAAAATTATTAGGATTCATTCATGCTCAAATGAGTTCAACATAAACCATAAAGGAATAGGTCTAGCTCATCAAACACATAATAATGAAATCAATCTACAAGACATAGGAATTTTACAATAAATAATAAAGATAGAAAATATACTAATAATTCATTGTTAACTCTTAGAACTTGAAGATCACATCTTCATCTTTTCGCTTGAGCTCCCATGTTCTGCCTTGCTACAACCCAAATTCAAATCTATAATGCATAAATTAATGCTCCCATGTTCAACCCAAATTCATTCATGCTCCCATGTTCTGCCTATATTAATAATTCGTTGTTAACTCTTATATTTTTTTACTTTGTAAAGAAATTAATGCATTAATTATATGAGATTAAATATAAAATTATATTGATAAATAATCATTAAAAAAAAATAATTGTGGCAAAATATAAAGAAGGCGCCCAGATTTAGTTAGACGGTCACTTAAAATTTGAAAACCGCGCTATTCCTTATCTTCTACCCTTCATCTTACTTATACTATTCTCCTCCTCCTCGCTTCGACACTAGTTCCTTCAATGTAAGACCCTATTTCTCTCTGACACAACAAAGATTTTATCCAAGCTTCTCGCCACCGCCCAACCCTCCGTCTGGTGACACTCATTCTTGGTGACAGCAGTTAAGAAAACCCCATAGCACAAACATTAATAGCACCAACAACTTACTCGTACCAGTTTGTGCTTTAATCAAATTCTCATCCCCAACAATTAATACCCAATTCGCTCACGGCCTAGCCTATAGTGGCCGTTTTCATGTGACAACTATTTTGTTAGGCACAGTAGAAGCGCAAAATATTCCAAAGCGACAAAAGCAACGTGGAATTGAAAAGTCAACAGGAAACTAAGAACACAAGAAGTTTATGTGGTTTAACAATTTGCTTAGTTTACAGTGAAGTTCCAAAATTTATTAAATCTTGATACGAGTCTTAACTTTAATATCCAATACACTGTATATTTCAAAAATAATATTAAGATTCCAAAATAACACCCAAACTCGAATCCCTGTTACACCCAAATCTCACTCACACATACCCATCATGACAAAGAAACCCAAAATTTTTGCAAGTACATTTTTGTTTTACGACGTTACAATTGAAGAGATTTGGTTTCACATGTGATATGTTGCTACACCTCTCTTATTCCTTACACTGTTTTGCGGCTACTAATATTAAAATACTAGATTTAAGCACGTACTAATGTACATAATGTTATTTTTTTTAATGAATTATTTTATTGATGTTATTTTATATTAGTAATTTTAATTTCTTTTATGGTAGAAACTAAGTTTCATTTTTAATAATTTGTTATTGTCAATTGTTTACAATTATCAAGGGATATTAAAACACTGTGAAATATTTTATTGAATAAATGGTGTCTTTATGATATTTAAAGAAATATATATATCAAGCTCGATAATAAATATTAGTTTATAAAGTTTATTTATTAAATTAAAACAATCACAAATTTATATTTTTAAAAAAATAAAAAAAAACATAAGTTTATATTTAAAGAAGTGTATATATATATATATATATATATTTTTTTTTTTTTTTCGAACTCTTTGACTTTTGTAAATACAAAATTAATTTTATAACTATAGAAAAGAAAAAATAAATCTAAAATAATATATATAAAATATAGAATTAATAAGTGATGGTTTTGTTGGGAATTTTTTTAATATAAATGGAAAATAAAATAAAAAAAGAGAGAGTAAAGAACATTGATAAAATTGAACAAAAATTCAATGTCACAATAAATTAGTAATGGCTAATAAATTTATTTAATTTAATGTTATTATTTATGTCATAATAATTCATAATCATTATAACTTATCAATTTCTTTTTGTTATAACGCTATAAAATACCACATAAATCTATTAAAAAAATCTCTTTAAAACATAACAATTATCAATAATATTATAATAAGTAGACAACAATTAATAAATAATTTTTTTTTTATAAAATTCAATGTCATAATAAATTAGTAATATATTGAGTTATTTAATATTATTATTAATGTTATAGTAACTCACAATAGTTATTAATTCATGTTATCAATATTTGATTTTTCTTTTTTACTTTTTATTGTGTGTAACTCTTTGAATTCTTCAAAGAAAAATTAATGTTATAACTATCAAAAATATCATATAAATCTAAAAAAAAATTGAAATATATATAAAATTAATGAATAATGATTTTCTTGGACATTTATTAATATAAATAGGAAAAAAAAAGAGTAAATGACATTAATAAAAATATGCAAAAATTTAGTGTCATAATAAATTAGTAATATCTAATAAATTCATGTAATTCAATATTATTACTTATGTCATTAACTAACAATCACTATTAATTAATATAACTTATATTTAAGTGTTTAAGCTCCTAAAAAAATGTTACAACCATGAAAAACATCCCAAAAATCTAAAACAAAATTAAAAAAATATGAAATTAATAAATAATGGCTTTGGTGGATATTTATTAATATAAATAGAAAAATAAAAAAATAAATGGAATTGATAAAAACAAGCAATAATTCAAAGCCATAATAAATTAATAATATCTTGTAAATTTATTTAATTCAATGTTATTCAAAAAAGAGTAAATCACATTAGATAAAAATAAGAAAAAAAATTCAATGTGATAATAAATTAGTTAATGTGTGGAGTTTTAAAAAACCGTAAATTATTTTAATATTGAATCATGTCATTTAACTCATATAAAATACAATTATTTAATTCTTTCATTGAAAAAATAATTTTTTTTTTGGTTTTATATACAATTTCTTATATCTTGTAAGTAATAATAAGTAAATGCTATCTTTTATGTCATATTTAAATGTTAATTATATAATTAGATATATATTTTAGTAGTCATAATCATTAAAATTCTATTAATTTTTTTAAATGTGAAATTAAAAATATAATCAATGAGACTACGATAAATAATTTTTTTTTTAAATTAGTGATGTGTAAATTTCAAGATTGACACATAAATAACAATTATCTTTATTTTGACATTTAAATATAGCATAAAATATAATGATTATAATGATAATAATGATGATAATAAGAAAATATACTGCATATAGTATAATTCATTAAAGGGTTATTGATTCAAGAGTGAAAGTGGGGGTATTTTCATTGATTTTTAATCTCTTTTCTCTCTATGATTCTTAAGCATGTTTCTTGTAATATAAAATATTGATTTAAATTTTGTTACGAAAGGCTAAATACATTTGTGTGAGATTTTAACTAAGCTACCATTAATGGATGAATGCTTAAGCAATTTTATTTGAATGAAGTGATTTATTTCTTGTTTATTATTTTTCATATATTTGTTCATGGATTATTCTTGATCAAATTAGTTTATGAGCATTAGAAAATATTATTGAGTTGAGCATTAGAAAATTCATCTTTACTTGATTGTGCATTTTTTAGTAAAAACTTAATTTAAGAGTATTGACTTATTTTAAATTAGGTGATTGAGTTATTTTTCTAGGATTTATGCTAATCAAATAATTTACGATCTTGATTAAAGAAGTTAATTAATTGATTGTAAGGAAAAATCTCCATTGATTTGAGATTTTCTATATTAAGTGAAAAAAGTCAATAAATTCAACTTTTTATGCTTAATTGTGAAAGTTACTTAAATTATTCTATCCATAAATGGTTAGCTAGCTAATTTCCCTCATTTATTCATCATATCATTTTGGTAAATGTTTTTAATCGCATATTTTAATTGTTTTAAAATTTTATAATTTTGTAACCATTATTACAACCAATAATTGTTAGAATATTTAGGATTTATTTTTTTGAAACTAGTTTAGAACATTTTAGAACCACCACAAATTTCTTGAGAGACGATCTTGGGACTTATTACAAGTGATTCATACACTTGGAAGTTTTTTACAAATATAAAATTTGAGTATCAAGATTTTGTGCATCATAAAACACGAAGCTGTTTATTTTAGTGTTTTGTCTACCTCTATATACAGTACTTTGCATGTGATTAATATCGCACACACTCATATAGTATTAACACTAATGTATACTTGTCGCTTATTACAAGTGACTCATACACTTGCAAGCTTTTTACAAATACAAAATTTGAGTATCAAGATTTTGTGCATCATAAAACACGAAGCTGTTTATTTTACTTAGTATTTTGTCTATCTTTATATACAGTACTTTGCATGTGATCAGTATTGCACACACTCACATGGTACTTAACGCTAATGCATGTTTGAATGATACGCACACTAAGGGGCGGTTGGGAACATATTTATTGCATGTTAAAATGTGTTTTTACTTACATGTATTTTCCTGAGTTGGTATTTATGGCATTTATTAGAAGTTTTGCCTTGAAAAAACTTATTTTGATTGGCTCGCCGGGGTCTCGCTGATGTCTCGCCGAGGTGGTTGAGAAATGGTCCACTAGGGTACACAGGGTGGAACTGTGACTTCTTAGACATTGCTAATATCTCGTAGGGGGTTCCCTAAGATAGTCAGTGAAGCCTCGCAAAGGTGCATGGTGAGAGGTCGGCGAGGAGTCAGATAGGGTTCTAGAAGCTAAAAAATTAGCTATAAATACACCTCCTCTCTCTTAGTTACTATACCTTTAACACTTCTTTAATCCCCCTTTCTTATACTCTTTGAGATGATTTGTGGTGTTGCATAAGACTTATTTTGGAAAAAATATTTTTTTATGAAAAATATATTTTTCTTGTATCACTAATACGTTGAGTGTTGTTCCATATTATTGATTTAGAGGTGGTTATTCACTTGCAGATTTTTGTGAATTAATTTCAAAAAGAATTTTCGTATTCTCATATATCGAGTGTTGTTTCTGTTTCGAGATACGAGATAGTGGTGGAGTTTGTTAAAAATAATTCATCAAATGGAGTTTCCATAATAACAATACATCGAATGTATTTTTGTATTGTTATTATGAGGTGATGTTTCTGTATTAACATACGTAGAGTGTATTTTCGTATTGTTGATGTAAGGTGTTTTATCCTAAAATCATATTTTGGGTAAACTGCATATATTATTGTGACGACCGCCCCTGTGATGCAACGATTAGCCGGGGGACCAACTCCGAGGCCGGCCTTACGGATCCACAGGCGTCGATTTTTACAACTCACAGGAATATCCTCTCTGGCCTAGAGAGTTCCTTTCGCCTCCCCAGCTGCTCGAACCCATGACCTGGCCAATAGTCAAATAGGTTCTTAGAGCAAAGCTGGTACCAATTGGACTGACCTAGTCCAATTGGTACCAGCTTTGCTCTAAGAACCTATTTGACTATTGGCCAGGTCATGGGTTCGAGCAGCTGGGGAGGCGAAAGGAACTCTCTAGGCCAGAGAGGATATTCCTGTGAGTTGTAAAAATCGACGCCTGTGGATCCGTAAGGCCGGCCTCGGAGTTGGTCCCCCGGCTAATCGTTGCATCACAGGGGCGGTCGTCACAATAAAAGGCGCCTTTTATTGTGACGACCGCCCCTGTGATGCAACGATTAGCCGGGGGACCAACTCCGAGGCCGGCCTTACGGATCCACAGGCGTCGATTTTTACAACTCACAGGAATATCCTCTCTGGCCTAGAGAGTTCCTTTCGCCTCCCCAGCTGCTCGAACCCATGACCTGGCCAATAGTCAAATAGGTTCTTAGAGCAAAGCTGGTACCAATTGGACTGGTGTACCAGCTTTGCTCTAAGAACCTATTTGACTATTGGCCAGGTCATGGGTTCGAGCAGCTGGGGAGGCGAAAGGAACTCTCTAGGCCAGAGAGGATATTCCTGTGAGTTGTAAAAATCGACGCCTGTGGATCCGTAAGGCCGGCCTCGGAGTTGGTCCCCCGGCTAATCGTTGCATCACAGGGGCGGTCGTCACAATTATTGTACTAGCTTACTGATTACAGGTATTATCATCATACTGTGTGGTGGTATGGCTTTAGAGGTGAGTCAGATCCAACTAGGATCAAAGTAGTTGTGGAGACAATTGGTGATAGCAGCCTAGGTAGTTAGGATGAGTAATCCCTGATTGATAGAGGTATTTAGAATCTTATCTTATCGAGTTTGTATTAACTGTTTATTACTTTTAGTGAATTTGGTTGCTGAGTGGTTGCGTTAAGCAATTAGTGGATGTTTCAAGTTAGGATTGCAGCCTAAATGAATTTACCACATTATAACGTCGTGTTTTTCTTGATCTGCTGCATGAGTTAGTACAATATAAGTATACACAATATATGTGAAAACATATATAGTATATACAAAGATTGGAAAGCATTTACTATTTTTATCAATATTGTTTGTTATCTGCCTTATTTGTTTATTTTGCACTTTTTGTTAATTGTTGTTACTTGTTTTCACTGCTTGTACTAGAGGAGTGAGTCCTTATCATCTAGATTTGGTTGTTCACTAAATTGAAACTTCTCTCAAAATGTATTAAGAGGCATTCTAAATTCAATTAAAGATTAAAGCCATACATACACAAATAAAAATTATACTACGTTTTGATGATAGCAGTTCAATGATAAGCAAAATAAACATCTAAATTGTTAATGAGTTCCTATCAAGCTAAAAGTGATTGAAATGTAGTATATAAACTTCAGATACCAACTATAACAACCCAGCAGGCCATGTTTCCATAAGATATTAATACACAACTTCAAGGATTTGGAGATCGGAGATCAATTGTGTATTTTTATTGTTATATTTCTTTATTCTCTTAGATTTTGAGTATTCCTATCATAACTAAATTGATTGACCCTAATTTTGTTATGTTTAGCTAATTTATGTTTATGAGATATTAGTATTGCTTCCAATGATTAGAAGATTTTTTTTTAATTTAATTAAATATGATTTTGGATTTATTTCTTGTTCATGTTCTTAATATCTTTAATTATGAATTAATGATGGGCCAAATCTTGATTGCGGTTAAAGAAAATATGTTAGAATTAGGCATTAGAAATACCATCTTTGCTTGGTTGTGCATTATGAACAAATGTCTAATTTGATTGCATTGACTTTTGTTAAATAAGGTAGTTAAAATATTTCCTTGAGCTAATTTCAATAAATTAGTTAACGGTTTGAATCAAATAAGTTAATTGATTGATTATAGTAAAAATTGTCATTGATTTGAGATTTTCTAAGTTTAGTCGAAAGATCAATAAATTCAACTTTTAATTGAATTATCTAATTTGTTCTTTCCATGAACGGATAGCGAACTAAGATTTCTATATGCATCCATCATCCTCACTTTGGTTGCAATTTCTTTTGCTTGCAATTCTTTTAGTTGTTGAATTAATTTAGAATTTACAATATTTTCTGTCAACCGACAATTGTTAGAATGTTTAGGATTTATTTTTCAATTAAATAAGAAAATAAGTAACATTTTAAAACACCAACCAATTCATTGAGAGATTGAACTTGGGGTAACTTGTCACTTACTATAAATGACTTGTGCACTTACGAGCAATTAAAATTTGTGTATCAATTTTTTGGCACTGTTGCCAGAAAATAGGTGTTTTAAAGTATTTATTTTTTTTTTAGTTTTTTTTCATATTTTTTTATTTTTGTGATTTTCTTTTTATTTTTGTGATTTGTTCATATTTGTGTTTTGCTTTGTTATTTTTAGTTTCTTACCTATTTTTTATTTCTTTGATTTATTTATTTTTAGTTGTTTATTTTATTTTTATTTATTTTGTTATATATTTTCTTTTTATGGGATATATTTTATGGAGCTTTTATTGCTTAGTTGTTTTTGTTAGTATTTGAAAGGTACCTTCCATTGACTACATCAACATATTTAAAAGAGCACCTAATTAGGCTAGATACTGATGTCAAGAAGCCAATACAAAGACCTTTTGAGGAGCCACAAAACATGACAGATATAGAGGTATGTGACATCTACTGTTTGTATGAACATGATGTTAATGTTTGTGCTTTTGCAGATGATTACCATACATCTACTAATTAAGACTTTGATTTTAATGATTGATGTCACTCGAAAACCTAGAATGATTCCTATACCTATATTCTTGAGTTGGGAAATCACCATAACTTTTCATGAGAAGCAAACACTAACGCACCTTATGCCCCATACCCCATGCAAGGCTTAAATTTTAATCCATACGACCCACCCAATTAACATAGGAAACCAATCTTGGAAGAGAACTTAAATACTTTTATTCTAATATGGGAAATCAAGAGAGAAACAATAAAAGGTTGGATTCCTTAAAGGGTTCTATGGAAAGGATAGAAATGCTAGTTGGGGAACTAGGAGAACAAATTTAAAAACAAAAGTTGCCTAATCAAATTGAGCAAGTGAAAGATAACACAATCCTTCAAAGTGGTAAAATTTTACTGAAATTTATTTTCCTGAAAATTTTGATGATTTACTACTTGACGTAGAAAATTCAAATAGGGAGCAAGCAAATCCCAAAGAAGATCAAGTTAAGAAAAATCATATTCTACAATCTTCCAAGGAGAACAAGGAGGAATCATCTTCACCTTCTATGGAACTTGAGACTTATGCATCCCCAAATCCTTTTTCACACCACTTAAAGGAGACCCTCCCTAAGCTTAAGGATAACAAGGAGTTAAATGCGTGGGAGAAAGTTTGTGATGTACTTGAACGAAACTTTTTATCAAAAGGGATGGTGGGGAGGATGTGCTTAATGAAATTACACAGTTCAAGATCTTGGATGATAGTCGATAGAAATGGATCATTTGCGTCTTGCAAAGACGTTAAAGAAGGCTCTTGCTAGGAGGGAACCCACTATTTTAGGTAATATATATATATATATTTTACTTTAGTTAGTTTTCTATTTGCCCTTTTTAAATATTTTTCTAAATATATATGTAGTTGAACACATTAAGGACATTGTTTAGTTTAGGTTTGAGGGGGGGTGCAAATAAGTCCAATAAAAACTTTTTGATGCAAAACTATCATGCTTTCTTGTTAATTTAAAGTGACTAATTGAATATTTATATTTGTTTTGTTTGATTTCTTGATTATGTTTAAGGTTTGTTATAAAAGTTTATTTTTGTTCATAGTTTTTGCTTCATGCTTTTGATGTTAAAATTGAGATGAATCTAAATCTAATGTCTATGAATCAAATAGTGGACACTAATTTGTGAGATGATTATTGAGCCAATAGCATTTTATTCTAAGAGATAATAATTTTTCTACTCTTTTAAACACTTTTCTTACTATTTCAAATTGTTAGATAATTTCTATGAGTTTTTGCATTGAATGATTAAGATTTTTAATATCTGATTAAGAATCATTTACTTTTTTTTATTGCTTAGATTAAATGATTTGAGTAAAATTCAAAATGTATGCTTATTTCACTAATGCTTGACTTGTTTTTGGGGATCCATTAAAAAAAATATAAAAGTTTACCATTAACAAAATATGCATGTATTTAGGTCTTTAAAAAAAATGATGACCCTAAAAGTTCTTCAAGTAGTGAGTGATTATAACAAAAGAAAAATAGAAAATAATTTCCCTTGAAGTCAATGCATTTTCATTTATTCTAAGGAATATATTTGAAATATTTCTTGATGATTTTGATTGATGAATGAGAATAGTAATGTGATATCTTCATAAATCTAACCATTTGATTCCATTCATGAGATCAATGTTATGCACTTTTTGAGCCTTTCTTGTTTAATCATATGCAAACCTATTAGCTCATTTCTTTACTTAAATTTTATTTGCGTATACTTTGTTAAGTATTTGAACCCATATGATTGGGGGAGTAAATGTTGACATGTGTAATTATATGCGAACCTATTTTAGTTGTTGAATTAATTTTGAATTTATAATATTTTTTGCCAACCGACAATTGTTATAATATTTAGAATTGTTTGTTCAACTAAATAAGAAAATAAGTAAAGTTTTAAAACACCCTATGAAGCCCTGCAACATTCAAATCAAAATTAAGGGCTTTAACAGCCCAATAAGCCTTATGTTCCAATTCAACAGGTAAATGACATGATTTCCCATAAACAAGCCTGTAAGGAGACATTCCAAGGATGGTCTTGTAAGCAGTGCGATATGCCCACAGTGCATCAGAAAGTCTTAAGGACCAATCTTTACGGTTTGGATTAACCGTCTTCTCTAGAATTTGCTTAACCTCCCTATTAGCTAACTCAGCCTGTCCCTTGGTTTGTGGATGGTAAGCTGTAGAAACCTTATGTAGAACACCGTACCTGCGCATCAAAGCCTCAAAAGAACGGTTACAAAATTGGGTCCCTTGTTCACTGATGATGACATGTGGCGTACTGTACCTAGATAACACATTTGCTTTTAAGAATTTTACCACAGTTGTATTATCATTAGTGCGACATGCCACAGCCTCCACCCATCTGGACACATAATCAACAGCTAAAAGAATATATAGATAACCAAAAGATGAGGGAAAAGGTCCCATAAAATCAATACCCCAACAGTCAAATATCTCAATATTAAGTATAGGGTTAAGAGGCATCATATGACGTCGAATAAGCGCACCCAACTTTTGGCATCTATCACAAGAACGACAAAAAGAGTTAGTATCCTTAAACAAAGTGGGCCAATAAAGGCCACACTGCAAAATTTTAGCTGCAGTTTTTTTCATAGAAAAATGACCACCACATGCCTCAGAATGACAAAAGTTTAGGACACTATAAATCTCACCTTCAGGAATGCAACGTCTCATAATTTGGTCTGGGCAATACTTAAACAAATATGGATCATCCCAATAAAAATTTCTTACCTCAACTAGGAACTTTCGTTTGTCTTGTGCACTTTAGTTAGATGGAACTTCACTAGAAACCAAGTAATTAACAATATGTGCATACCAAGGTACTTGGCTAATGGCAAACAGATGTTCATCAGGGAAGTCATCTTGGATGGGTGGATTATCCTTAGAATCATTAAACTCTAGACGAGACAAATGATCCGCTACAACATTTTCAACACCTTTCTTATCCTTGATGGTTAGATCAAATTCCTGCAAAAGAAGAATCCACCTAATCAAACGAGCCTTAACATCCTTCTTAGAAATAAGGTACTTAAGAGCTACATGGTCAGTAAACACCACAATAGATGAACCAATCAAGTAAGCACGAAATTTATCTAAAGCAAATACAACAGCTAGTAGTTCTTTTTCAGTTGTAGAATAATTCATTTGAGCACTATTCAAAGTTCTACTAGCATAGTAAACAACAAAAGGCTTCCCTTCCCTTCGTTGTCCAAGGACAGCTCCCACTGCATAATTACTTGCATCACACATAATTTCAAAAGGTAAGTTCCAATCAGGTGATTGCATTATAGGAGCAGAAGTGAGTTTGGTAATGAGTGTTCGAAAAGCTTCTTCACATTTTGGAGTCCAATTAAACTCAACATTTTTGACTAAGAGGTTACATAATGGGCGAGATATGATAGAAAAATTTTGTATAAACCTCCTATAAAAACCAGCATGTCCAAGAAAAGAACGAACATCTTTTATTGTTTTAGGGGTGGGTAATTTAGAGATTAATTCAATTTTTGCTTTATCTACCTCTATTCCTTTTTCAGACACAATATGACCCAAAACAATACCAGAAGACACCATGAAATGACATTTTTTCCAATTTAAAACAAGTCCTTTTTCCTCACACCTACTCAATACAGCTTCTAAATTACTTAGACATGAATCAAAGGAATTACCAAAAACAGTCAAATCATCCATAAAAATTTCCATACATTTTTCAACCATATCAGAGAAAATACTAAGCATACAACGTTGGAAAGGAGCTGGTGCATTACATAAACCAAAAGGCATCCTACGGAAAGCATAAGTACCAAAAGGGCATGTAAAGGTAGTCTTTTCCTGATCCTCTAAAGCTATCTCTATTTGATAATAACCAGAATATCCATCAAGAAAGCAATAAAAAGGATGGCCAGCTACACGTTCTAAGATTTGGTCGATAAAGGGCAAAGGAAAATGGTCTTTTTGGGTTACTAAGTTTAATTTCCTAAAGTCAATGCACATACGCCACCGAGTTATTAACCTAGTTGGGATAAGATCTCCATTGTTATTTTCTACTACAGTTACCCCAGATTTCTTTGGGACTACTTGTGTTGGACTCACCCATTTACTGTCAGATATGGGATATATTATACCTAAGTCTAACAATTTTAAGACTTCTTTTCTAACTACTTCTTTCATTGTGGGATTAAGTCTTCTTTGTGGGTCTCTTCGGGGGTTAGCACCTTCCTCTAAATGTATTCTATGGGAACAAATTAATGGAGAAATACCTTTTATGTCAGCTATAGTCCAACCTAGTGCATTTTTATGTTCTTTTAACATATTTATCAACTTTTCTTCTTGCTCAACACTAAGTTCAGAAGATATAACAACAGGAAAAGTATCACCTGAACCCAAGAATGCATGTTTTAAACCTTTAGGTAGTGGAGAGAGTTCAATTTTTGGTGTCTCTACGGTTGAGGGTTTCGGCTTCTCTCTTTTACTTGGCAACTCCTCAAAGCATGGTTGCCAGTATCTTGATTGCTTATCCTGCTTATCATTAGAAACAAAAGAAACATTAAATGTATCTGGAAAAAGCAATTGTTCAGAATTATGATTTAAGAGGAGATACTCTAAGGATTCAGACTCATCATATAGGTGTACTTCTTCTTGAATAAGTGTGTCTATCATGAAGGTTTGATAGCACTCATCGTCATCTCGTGGTTGCTTCCCAACATGGAAAATATTCACCTCTAATGTCATGTTCCCAAAAGATAGCTTCATAAGACCATTCCTACAATTGATAAGCGCATTTGCTATAGCAAGGAAAGGCCTTCCTAGAATGAGTGGGATTTTTGACTCTATGTCGACTACAGATTGAGTATCTAAAACTAGAAAGTCAACAGGGTAGTATAATTTATCAATTTGTTTTGAGAAAAAAAGAAAAAAACAATTGTGTAACTACATTAAATAATATGATCTAAGGGAGTTCTGTCTAGAAGGCTAGTTCTTGAATGCCTTAGTGCCACTAGTCTATCCTGGGAACGTTGCTCTGTCTAGGAGGGTGGTTTTTAAGGAGGCCTCGCCCCACCATTCTTTCCTGGAAGCACTCTTAGTAAATATTAATTGTGTTGGTACATTATTGTTATTTTTTTTTTCTTTTTCTAAAAAAAAAATCTCTAGCTTTATTATTATATTTTCTTTGGTTGTTAGTTTTAGTTATCTTTTTCTTTAAGAATAAAATATCAAATAAAAGTTTAAAAATTAAAAAAAAATACAAATAAAAAAAAAAAAAAAAAAAGGTTCTAGGGTGTATGAATCGATCTAGAGACGCAAGAGGTAGATTTTTAAAAAGAATAGAATTAGAATTACCATTAATTCAATCTTCTTCTTCGAACCCATCTTCTAGTTCTGAAAACATGAGTGACCATTAGGATAACCCCGTTAGAACTCTTAAAGATTACCTTCACCCTACCCGTACAGCTACACCATCATGCATCATGCTCCCCCCTAATACACCATAACTTGATTTTAAACCTGGAATGATACAACTCTTGCCCACTTTTCATGGTTTAGATAATGAAAATCCTTATTTACATATTAGGGAATTTGAAGAGGTAGTGGCCACATTTCATAGCCAACCCAATGCCATAGACTCTGTTAGGTTAAAATTTTTCCTTTCTCCCTAAAAGACAAAGCAAAGAGTTGGCTATACTCTTTGAGACCAAGATCCATAGGTACATGGGCAGAAATGACCAAATCCTTCTTTAACAAATACTTTCCTCATCATAAGACCAATAATCTTAAGAGACAGATCTCAACCTTTTCTCAAAAAGATAGTGAGACCTTATACCAAGCTTGGGAGAGGTTCAAAGAGTTATTAAACATGTGCCCACATCACGGGTATGAAAATTGGAGGTTAGTTAGTTACTTTTATGAGGGACTTACGATTAGGGAGCGCCAATTTATAGAAATGATGTGTAATGGTGAGTTTCTCCAAAAGGATCCTGATGAAGCCATAGATTACCTTAATGAGTTAGCTGAGAAAGCCCATACATGGACAGGACCTAGCACCATTGATAACACCAATAGATCACGATCAACTGGAATCTACCAACTAAGGGAAGAAGATAGCCTTAAAGCCCAATTAGAAGTATTGACTAGGGAATTAGAGGCCTTAAAAATGAAAGGTAGAACAAATCATACAATTGCTAGGGTCGAAACTCAAGATACATGCTTTATTACCGTAGAACATCTAGCCCAGAATTGCCCAACTTTTAGTGAGATGAGAGGGGTTTACGAAGAACAATATAATGCTGTAGGAATGTTTAGAAAACCTTACTAACCTTACTCTGAAACTTACAATCCTGGCTGGAGAAACCATCCAAACTTCAACTGGAAATCTGACCAACCCATACAACCTAACGAAAACTAGAAAATTGAGACACAACCACCAAGAAATTACCCAACACCTCAATTTAATGCGCGACCAAATAGAAATTCTTTAGAGGAAACACTTCATTCATTTATGGAGGCACAAGGTAAAACTTACCAGAAGTTCGAGGCTGTACTTACACAAGTGGTGGAGGAGAACAAGGAGATAAAAAGTCATATAACCAAGTTAACCAGCGCTCTCACTATACAAGAGCGAGGAAAGTTTCCCTCCCAACCCCAATCCAACCCAAAAGGCCAACATATGGCTCAAACCTCGACTATCGATTCAAACAATGTTAAGGAGGTCAATGCTATTTCAACCCGTAGTGGTAAAATTTTAAATGAACCAACTATACCCAATCCACCAACCAACACAAGCACAAAAACCACCATGAGTAATGTTGATGATCCCTCTTCAATGGATGGGAAAATGAAGATTCCGATTCAAGTACCCTTTCCTCAAGCCCTAATATCTGGAGGGAAAAATCCGGATAACCAATGCGAGATCCTAGAACACTTGAAACAAGTTAAGATTAATCTTCCCTTGTTACATGTGATCAAGCAGATACTTGCTTATGCTAAAGTAATCAAGGATCTATGCACCATGAAATGAAGACACCATGTCAAGAAGACTGCATTCTTGACAGTGCAGGTTAGTGCAGTGATAGAACAGAAGACACCGCCGAAGTACAAAGATCCCGGTTGTCCCACAATCTCTTGCCAAATTGGGACTCATGAATTTGGTCAAGCCCTTCTAGACTTAGGAGCAAGTGTCAATTTGATGCCCTATTCTGTATACTTGCAACTTGGACTTAGAGAGATCAAACCCACATCTGTGGTGCTGCAGCTGGCAGATCGCTCTGTACGAAAACCAAGGGGGATAATTGAAGATGTTTTACTTCAAATTGATAAATTATACTACCCTGTTGACTTTCTAGTTTTAGATACTCAATCTGTAGTCGACATAGAGTCAAAAATCCCACTCATTCTAGGAAGGCCTTTCCTTGCTACAGCAAATGCGCTTATCAATTGTAGGAATGGTCTTATGAAGCTTTCTTTTGGGAACATGACATTAGAGGTGAATATTTTCCATGTTGGGAAGCAACCACGAGATGACGATGAGTGCTATCAAACCTTCATGATAGACACACTTATTCAAGAAGAAGTACACCTATATGATGAGTCTGAATCCTTAGAGTATCTCCTCTTAAATCATAATTCTGAACAATTGCTTTTTCCAGATACATTTAATGTTTCTTTTGTTTCTAATGATAAGCAGGATAAGCAATCAAGATACTGGCAACCATGCTTTGAGGAGTTTCCAAGTAAAAGAGAGAAGCCGAAACCCTCAACCGTAGAGACACCAAAAATTGAACTCTCTCCACTACCTAAAGGTTTAAAACATGCATTCTTGGGTTCAGGTGATACTTTTCCTGTTGTTATATCTTCTGAACTTAGTGTTGAGCATGAAGAAAATTGCAAAGAGTTCTTACTTTTATTCTCATTCTTTCTCTCTAGAATTTGTGGGAATGATTTGTAAGTTAGGCTAAATTTAGAGCAAGGCTAGAGAGGAGCTTAATTATGTAGTTTTTTTTATTCATTCTTTTATTCCTATGAGTGCTTTATAATTTATAAATTTGTTTTGAGAAATTATTTTGTTCATCTTCTTGCTACATTCAATAAATTATATTCTTCAGTTTCATATAAATTCAGTCATGCTTTCTTTATGTGCAACTTTTAGTTTATAATTATTTTATTTATTTTATGAGTTAATCTTCTACTGCGATATTGTCAATTTGATATATTGTCGATGTTAGATAGCTTGTAAGAATAAATTAAATTGTTCTACCATGACAACATTATTTTTCTCCAATCAAATACCTTCAAATTTCATCTTAGATCTTCAATTCTAAATTTTCCAATTGTTTGTTTGGGATGTGAAACATGCAATTGAGTAGTAGGAATAAAAGTTGGTAATATTAAAACAAAATAATTAAGTGAATCTCGAAGCCTTGTTATTTGCATATTGATTTTATTTTCTACCAAGATTGTTATATTTAATTATTGTCAATTTCTTTTTCCAATTATAAAATTATTTCTTCTATTTATTTTGTGATAACTTTTATTTTGTTGGTTTAATTAGCTTCTCTGTGGATTCGACACCTAAAGCTATACTGCAATAACCACTCTATTGCTATTGAAAAGCTATTTTTCTTAAAAGCTTAGGAAATACCGCAAGTACCAATAACTTCTGTACTCAATCACATAGTACAATAAATATGGGTACCAACTCAATACTGTTGTAAGCAATTTACGATACTATGTTAACTAACGATTTTGGGATACCTTACCTTTAAGTACCAAACCTTACCTTTAAGATAAGAGAATCAGCTCAGCAAAGTTTGTACTAAAAAAGCGGGTTTCACATAAGTTAAGTATAGAAATCTTAACCTTAACCGTTAAGGTACCCACATAATCAATCCCCCCTGATAATACCTAAATCACGGATAACATAGAGCATAAACAGCATCTTGATCTTGGTACACTTTCACAATAACTAGTCTAGTACCACTACCTCATTATTCTGGGCTCATAAACCCTTTTTTCATACATAGTTCAAATATTTCATATTTCCTATTGACATTGACCCTGCTGACTACTTATCCCTATGCTGTTCCCGTTCCCAAGGACTAGCAAAATCGAAATAGCAAAATTCTTGGGTCATCTCAATGGGTTCAGAAACCACACGTTTCTCTGGATCATCATAGCGTAGTTCCACATATCCACTCAGAGGAAGGTCTTTTAGTAATGGATGACCCTCGAAACCATAATCTGTTGATATACGGCGTAGATCCGGATGATTGATGGAAGAAACACCAAACATATCCCAAACTTCTCGCTCCCACCGGCCGGCTGATGGAAATAGACTGACTACTGGAGATATTCGTGTTACTTCATCTGCACTGGTTTGTACACGAATGCGTGAGTTATACCGAGTACTCAATAAATTATAGACAACTTCAAATCTTCGTTTTCGAGAGGGATAATCAACTCCGCAAATATCGATCGAAACTTGAACCCTTGTATAGGTATGCAATTTAAGAAAGCACAACAATTGAAATGGGTAGTCCGTATTGGTATCAGATCTATTCCCATGTTCTGATCTTTCCATTTTTTTTACCCATTTCTTGGGCAAAGTCTCCCAACTATATTTGAAAATGAATTGGTTATCCATATCTATAAGATAAAGCTTTCTTGTAGTTCTTTCGCTTCAGGAAAAGACTTGTCGAAAATCGCCGGTTGGTCCAAGTCTTTGGGCATTGCCGCTTGGGGCCCCCCTATTGGAAATGGATACGCCCACATTCTGTGACAGTAGTGATAAAGGACAGAACATAATTTTGTCTTTATCGATAACTTAATTAAAGTTGCTAGCCCCTATTTGTTATCATAACAAGTGGAGTGGTACCAAATTCGGATATTGGAGAATCATAGTTCCCTGAATCAGGTTCCCCGCAATAGGAATGTACAATGTACCATTCCCTTCTAACTGCATATTGGTATCAGAATAGCATACCATACATAGTACTTAAGTCTCGCGATACCAACTTATTAGAGGTGTACGGTACAGTACACGGTTCAATACCAAACCATTGTTGGTTGGAAAAAGCTCATGTAAACTCTTATTCAGCTCATTAAGACGGGTAATAAAGAAAATAATTGTGTTAGGTTAACTATTATTGTGTCTAAGTACTTAAACCTGAAAATCAGTCTGAAGGTTAGGTTAACGGATAACAAGTGGAAAGCTTTATTTAAGCTTTCTTTCCACCCACTATAAGCTAGCTTTCAGGTTAACCAATTGTAGTACAATTGTATTAAATACTTTAAGCTATCTAGAGTTAATAAAGACTTTCTAGAGTATATTTAATATAGAGTTAAGAAAGCTTTCAACTACTTTAAGCTTCTTATACTCTATAGTATATATAAGCTTTTATTTAATACAATTAATAACTCTTATTGGTATTGGGTTAACTACTGTACCGCAGGTACCATATTTGTTAACTCTTTGTTATCATAGTGGTACCATATAACATTAACTAACGAAGTTTTGTTATCATATTTGTTAACTCTTTGTTATCATAGTGGTAGCATATAACATTAACAGTTGCCCAAACCCTACCACATTTCCGCAACACAAGTTGATTCTGACATTACTGAAACATATAGGAATCATAGAGCAATAACACAATAACATTATAATATTAGGTTTTGGTACACTGAATTCACTATAGATACAGAAATTCCTATAGTTAACAGTGGGCTCTACTGGAACTATGAGTTAAAAGGATTAGATGTCCCGAGTTGAAATCCCATTTGGTTGTTCTTCGGGTTCAAAGATCCACAATAACACAATAACATTATAATATTAGGTTTTGGTAGCCAATCCCAGCGTTAACACTGCATCCACAATAACAGTTCAGTTATCATGATATCAGTGATAACACAGTATCATGGTTGCCCAGCAGAATTTAGTTATTGCATTAACCGCCTTAATAGGTACGGTACAATACTGCATATTGGTACTTCCCATACAATTTGTACTCTATATTAAACTCAATCCCTAGTTATACGGAATACAGACATTAATAGAACAATTAATTCTCTATTTAGGATAACCGTATTAACTGTGATAACAGTAGAGCCTGGTAGCTACGTGATAAAGGACAGAATTTTGTCTTTTAAAGATAAAGAAAAGATTTAGACGGGTTAACGATTTGTTGGTACACTGAACCGTCTCTCTGCATATTGGTAACTTAACTGCATTATTTTTGGTGTAGTTATCATTCTAACTAATTTGTAGTTATCATACTCATAGAGCATTAACACAAATAAATGAATTAAAGCGTTATCAGGTACTCTGCACAGAAACCCATATTATACTTAATTTACATTCAGCAGTAACAGCTACATCATATTGCATAGTTGAAAGCCCACAGGAGGTGGTCGATCTTCAGACTGATAGGGCTCTCAATAGAAGAGTTAAGAGTGAAATCGTTATCATGGAACCGAACCTACGGTACCCGTGATATCTATAGAGGTTATTGAGTACAGCGGTTCAATAGGTTCAATAATGAAGCTTCATTTCAATCAGATAAGCTTATTAGAGTTTAGTTCAATAAGCTTACTAGAGTTAAGAGAGAGTCTTTAAGTTATATAAGCTTAACAACTTTATTTAAGCTTACTAGAGTTTAGTTCAATAAGCTTTAAGAGTTTAAAAATTCTTTAGTTTAGCCCAAAAGAGATATTTCATGTTTAGAGGTATATTTTTATCATGTCGATGTGCTCTTTCTTTTTGTGCAACAAAGGTCATCATTATCCCTTTTTTTTTTTTTGGTTGTGAAGTTATTTCACCATTAAGTTGCACAATTTACCATAAAAAATAAATTTTACACTATTTATGAGGTAGCCCTCTTCGTTTACTGCGGTAGGTTCACACATTATAATAGGTAGTCCTCTCAATTATTGGTATCCTCTCATGGAATGTTGAAATTAAAGTAAATAAGATGAGAGGTCCCACTTTAGAGAGTGTTCAATTTGTGTAAGACATAATGACTATCATTAGATTTCATGTAAGACATATTCATGCATCTTTTGTGTGGGTGAGTGTGATAAATTAATAGAGGTCCTTACATGTTAGCAACACATTTATAAATGAAGTAATTGATTCTTTAAACATAAAATTAAGAACAATTTCTTTTTAATTTTTATATTTTAATTAAAGAGAAAGGGACTGAATAAGGAAAAAGGGATTTGAGGTCTAACTTAAAGGGGATATTCCCAAGGCACTCCTAAGCAACTCGAATCTTTAGGTGTCTACAGCTTTAGTAAATAGGTCAGCTAGTTGTCTTTCAATAGGTACAAATTCAAATTCAAGAATGACTACCTTGTCTTCAACCAAATCTCTAATGAAGTGATGCCTAATGTCTATGTGCTTAGTTCTAGAGTGTTGAATTGGATTCTTAGATATACATATTACACTAGAATTATCATAATATATGGGTATTGTACCTTGGTTTTGATCGAAGTCTTTGAGCATGATTTTCATCCAAAGCATTTGTATACAAGAGCTTCCAACAGCAATGTATTCTGTCTCAGTTGTCGAAATTGAGATGAAATTTTGTTTCTTACTGTACCAGGATATTAGATTTTTTCCAATGTAGAAGCACCCACCAGATGTGCTTTTTCTATCATCTTGATTTCCAGCCTAGTCTGCATTTGTATAGCCACTTACTTCACTAGTAGTGTCAACAATAAAGCTTATACCATAATTACTTGTTCCTGAAATATACCTGATTATTCTTATTACATTTTCTAGGTGTGATTCTTTAGGATCAACTTGATAGCGAGCACACACACCAACACTAAAGCATATATCAGGTCTACTTGCAGTAAGGTAAAGTAAATTACCTATCATGCTCCTATAGAGGGTTTGATCAACGCTTTTTCCTTGAGTGTCCTTTGTAATTTTTGTACTAGTGCCTATAGGAGTTCTTAAAAGCTTGCTAGATTCAAGGCCAAACATTTTTACAAAATTACATGCATACTTGGTCTATGAAATAAATATGCTATCATTTGATTGTTTGATTTGCAAGCCAAGAAAAAAATTCAATTCTCCTACAAAGGACATTTCAAATTCATTAGACATAACATGCACAAAATCATCCACCAAGGAGTTAGAGGTTGATCCAAAGACTATATCATCCACATAGATTTGAGCAATAAAGATCATTAGCACCTCTTTTAATAAATAAGGTCTTGTCAACTCCTCCTCGAACAAATTCATTGTTCAAAAGATAGTTGATAAGTCTCTCATACCAGGCTCTAGGGGCCTGTTTCAAACCATAGAGTTCTTTTTTGAGTTTATAAACATGATTTGGGGATTTGGGATCAACAAAACCTTTTGATTGTGCGATGTATACTTCTTCATTTAGAAAACCATTTAAAAAGGTGAACTTAACATTCATTTGATAAAGTTTGAATTTCATGAAACAAGCAATTGCAAGAAAAATGTAACACCCTATTCCTTACACGAACTAAAATTTGAGTCAAACTTATAATTCCAAAAATTTTATGATCTTACCTCAATATTTAGATGTTTCAATAATCAAAAAGTGTTTAAATTAAATTTTGTAAATTTGAACAAAATTAACAAAACGCCCCTAACTCTTAAAAAAAAAATTGTACAATTTAGGGGACAAGAATATTTTAATAATTTAATGAAAATGTCCTATATATATTTATATAAAGTAATAATAATAAAAAAGAAAAGAAAATTGGAGGACACATGTCCAATATTTTGTTTGATACGTAGGGGATATATATATATATATATTGATTAAATGAATTATATAGATGATTAGTGTCAAGGAAGCTTTATGTGGCAGCTCCTAAGGTGCTTATAAGTATTGGTTAGGGGAGCACCTGTGGCAGCACCTAAGCTGCCCTTATTAGGACTGAGATACACGAGGGTATGGCATGAAGAATGGTTAATAAAAGGTGTTGTTCTTTTTGTCTTTGTGCGGGAAACAACGAGAGAAAACTAAAACAGAAAACAAAAGGGAGAAGAAGGAGAAGAAAGAAAGTACAAGGAGTTGGAAAAAAAAACGTGATGAGCTGCTACTTGAGGACATTTGTCCTCATATGGCAATTGCTTAAAATCCTCGTAAGGTGAGGCACCTCCACACACACGATAAGGCTTCTTATCTTAAGCCTAGTTTCTATCTTCTCAGCCCTCCTCCCTCCCGATTGTTAAAGAAAATATAAGAGAAAACTATATTGAGAGGATTCCATCATAATCCAACTTGGTGAGTTTTCAAACTATCTATTTTCTTCTTTATTCTAACAAGAATTAGCACCTGTATTATTCTCAAATTTGTGTGTATGTCACTAAGTTCTAAACTATTTTATCATAAATACAAATGTGATGTTGTTGATTAAATTGATTGCGGATTTCAAAAGTATGAACTTTTAAATAAAACAATAGTTTAAAGTATTTGAAAACAGTTTTTCCAAAAATTGTAATAAAAACTGAGAAAATTCTACAATTAATTATGGTTTATAAATTATATTTCTGAAAATCTTTTGATGTCTAGTTTATCAAAAATTTTACGGTTCATAATTTGGAGTTTTCTACGCAAAGTCATACCTACTTAAATGAAGGTTGTTTTATGAAACACGAACAGCAAAGGCTCTCGGTATTTTTGATATTTGAAATGGTTATACAATTTGGATTTGAGTAAATTATATATTGTTTTAAATATTAACATGTCTAGTGTTTAAAAATTTTTACGGTTTGTCATTTCGATATTTCTAGACAAAATTATGCTTGTTTAACCAAGGATATGTCAAGTGAAAGAGGTATTGGGAAAACTGTTTGAAAAACCAATCGGATTTTTGTTAATTAAAATAGTTTTACTGATTGGAATTGGACGTTTTATGTCTTATTTTAAAGCTTACGATGTCTAGTTTAATATGGAATTTACGATGTGTTATTTCGAGTTTTCTAGACAAATTTATAGCAACTTAACTAAAGGTACGTCCTGCTGCAAGTTTGGTGAGAAAAATTGTTGAAAGTAATTAGTTTCTATGGATTTGAAAGGGGTTATATATATGATAATTGAGTGTGTAATAACTGATTTTAAAATTTAAAATATCTATTTTTCGTATGTTTTTACAGAAATGAATTTAGACATTTCTACCAAAAGTTATATATGATTATACAAGGGTAGGTTTAGGAGTACCCTAAAACTATTTAAATTGCAATAGTCAAAGTCAAATAACTATCAACATTCCCTATTTTATAAATGTTAAAGAACCTTTCAATTTAAATTAAATAAACAAGCTATGGAATTATTCTTATTCTGACACAAGTGTGGTTATTTAGGAATAGTTGAGCACGCAGAACCTACAGGACACTTAGAGGATCATTAGAGACATTTTTTTGTGAGTGGATATTTAATTATTTCTAAAGCATGGATAGCATTGTTTTGAATAACATTCATGTTCAAGTAAATCCAATTTATATAAGTTGCATATTTATAAAAAATGCATTCATCTTAACTAGTGTTAGAAAAATATATGTCAATTTCAATGCACTTCAAGAACTTTTACACCATGAGAATATATTTCCCTTTTTTTAATAGAATCAGTCAAGTAAATAAAAAATAATTTGCAAGCAAGCTATGATTAAATAAATTTTATAAATAATACTAATTTTTGTACAAGCTTGCGAGTTTCACAAATATTTTACAGTTGCTAGAGTACTTCCCCTCATGTTTTCATGATAGTTGACTATATTTAGCATTCAGATATGCTATGACTTGGTAAGACATCATGATCAACAGATTTGGTCAAGTTCAGCTTACTATGATGTTTACCAACTAAGTATGATATTACAAGTTCAGTATGATAACAAGTTCAGTTAAGTCAGTGTACATATGGCTCATGTAACAGCAAAGCCAACTGCGCCATTTTATGGCATGTATCAAGCAAGTTCCCCACACGAGTAGTTGAGAGCTAGCAATTGTGTTAAATGTCTCTTCTGTGTGCGATTAATATCACACATGTGTAGTTGAGAGCTAGTACAAGTGGTAAATGTCTCCTCCGTGTGCGATCAGATCCCCAAGTTCTTTTGGCAATAAAAATACATTTCTCATGGTTATATACTTTATTCATATACTGATCATAGCATTATTATATTTTAAAGATCATGAACATATATTTTTATCAAAATATTATTTCACTACGTCATGAGTATGTCACTTATAGTTTTCACATGTATCAAATTATAGTTATTTTATGAAACTCAAGTTATGCATGTATGAGTACATTAATTATCATAAAAACTATGTACAGAATATTGTCGTCAACATATATATATCATGATAATCCATAAACATTTCATATGAGGTTGACATGATTATTACATTATTTTATAAAACTTATCCACTCACTGAGCTCTTAAACTCTCGCTTTTATATTATTTTCCTCCCCCAGGTAACAAGTTTTGAGGCCAAATCACGTGATTCTGGAGGCTTAGGATCCTGTTATTATTGTGCAGTCTAGGTTAGTTTTATCTCCTTTCCAGTTTTTATAGTATATTTTGGGCACTTATGTCTTTGACTAGTGAACAAAAGTATTATGTGGTGTATAGTATGTATCTGATAGTGTTTAGTTATACTTGACCATGAGCCACTTTCTGGATATGTAAAAGTTAAATGAGGTTTATTTGGATTGTGAAATTTAATATTTTAAAACTGTGGCCATTTATTGCAGAAAAGATAGTTCAATAATTAGGGAAAACTTTGCCCAAATTTTTACAAATTTATTACACAAAATTTTCATGTTAAGCCAAGGTCCATTTAGAATGTTAGTTATTATGTTTCCTCAGGACACGTCACATGCTCTAGTGTTGAGCTAGAGGGGGTCTTGACAATTTGATATCAGAGCAGGTTGAGTCTATTATGTATAGGTAGATATTAAGTTTGATAGTACCCACTTATTGATGTTTCTTTTTCTTTGTTTTACAGTTTAAATAGAAGTATGTCTCCGCGTGGCCGAGGTCGTGGACGTCCTAAGAAATCTCTCCAAAATAGACCAGCTGCTATTAGGAGAGATGACAGTGATACCGACACACATGTAGAGTCCATAGCTGAAGCACATATTCATGTACCACTAGTACATGCTGACCCGTTTGGGGTACCACGACACCCAAATATTGTACCAGAACAAGACCCTATTGGTAAGCTGATTCGTGTTCTTACAGCTCTATTGGAAAATAGAAATCAAAATCCTATTGATAGAGATTATAGCATTGAATGTGCTATAAAGCTTGGTGCTACAAGATTTTCTGGTACCTTAGATGCAGCAGTTGAAGACGAATCAATAACCAAGATTGAAAGAATGTTTACTGTCATGGTTTATCCAAAGGATCGTAAAGTTTTATTGGCATCATACTTGTTGGAAGGTAGTGCTTATTGTTGGTGGGCTTCTTTTCAAAGACAACATATTGACCCTACAACTATTACTTGGGCCAATTTTCGAAGAGCTTATGATGATCAATATTTTCCAAGTGTTTACCGGGACATGAAACAAGCTGAGTTTCTAGGACTTGTTCAAGGATCTATAGGGATTGCTGAATATGAACAGAGATTTACTGAGTTGTCCCGTTATGCTCCCTGGTTAGTGCAAGTGGAATCAGATAAATGCAACCGATTTTTACAAGGTATTCAGGAAGTAATAAGAACCCCACTTTCCTCATCAGAGCATACTCAGCATGTTGCATTGGTTCAAGCTGCCCTTCGTGTGGAGCGTAGTATTTCAGAAGGACAACGACATAAAGATATATAAAGACAAAGAAATATATGCAAGAATTGGTCAGAAGGTGCCTCAAGTAGTAGACCATCAAAGAAACAATTTATAAGCCAAGGTGGGGTAGGAGGTACCAATAGTAGTTTCAGACCCCAAGATCGCATTAGTAAGGATACCAGTTTTAGCCAAGCCACAGTGCAACAAAGAGCTGGCAACCAAAGTCAAGAGTCAAAGCCTTTTTATATGCAAAGAAATCAGAATCAACAACAAAGTCAGATACTTATCCCCAGTGCACAACATGTGGTAAAAGACATGAAGGCCCCTACAGGATGGGTAGTGGACAATGTTATCATTGCGGTTAGTTTGGGCATATGAAGAAGAATTGTCCATCTTTTTCTCAGTTCAACAATCAAGTACAAGGGGTAGTGTCTTCTCAAGGGCAAAATACACACACTATCAATCAAGGAGTACAACAAAGTGGGTTAGAAGCATCCACTAGTCGAGCTCAACCTGTCAACCCAAATACAAGCTGCCAACAAGGTCAACCTAGTCGCCCTAGGACCTGAGGTAGAGTGTTTGCTTTGACCAACCAGGAAGCACAAGCATCGCCTGATGTTGTAATGGGTACGTTATCTATCTTTAATCAAGATGCTCATATTTGAATTGATCCTGGTTCAACACATTCCTTTGTATCAAGAATCTTTTCAATGCATGCAAAGAAAAATTTAGAGCCACTAGAAAGTCCAATGGAGGTAGCCACTCCAGTTGGTGATTCATTATTAGCAAGTAATGTCTTTAAGGATAGTGTTGTAAAGATCGGTGACCTTGAGTTAAAAGCCAATTTAATTCCCCTCACCATTTATGATTTTGATGCAATATTAGGGATGGATTGGTTAGCTACTCATCATGCCTCCATTGATTGTTTTAAAAAGGAGGTATTGTTTAGAAGTCCTAATCAACCTGAAATTACCTTTCAAGGAGAACGTCAAATTCTCCCACAGTGTATAGTATCTGCCCTTACTGCTAAGTGAATGCTTAGAAAGAATTGTGCAGCATATTTAGCTCATGTCATTGATACTCGAGTGAGTGAAATGAAGTTGGAGGATATTCTAGTAGTGCGAGAATTTTCAGATGTCTTTCTAGATGATCTTCCAGGATTACCACCTGACCGTGAGGTAGAATTCACCATTGACTTGTTACCAGGCACAACTCCAATATCACAAGCACCATATAGAATGGCATCGAAGGAGTTGAAAGAGTTGAAAGCTCAATTACAAGAGTTGGTGGATAAAGGCTTCATTAGGCCTAGTGTATCACCTTGGGGTGCTCTTGTTCTCTTTGTAAAGAAAAAGGATGGCACCATGAGATTATGTATTGATTTTAGACAACTTAATAAGGTGACAGTACGTAACAAATACCCTTTACCTCGTATCGATGATTTATTTGATCAATTGAAGGGTGCAAGGGTATTCTCAAAAATTGATCTAAGATCAGGATATCATCAACTTTGCATCAAGGATTCGGATGTGCCAAAGGCTGCATTTAGAACTCGTTATGGGCATTACGAGTTTCTGGATATGCCATTTGGACTTACTGATGCCCCAACAACATTCATGGATTTAATGAATCGAGTGTTCCAATCTTTCTTGGATAGATTTGTTATTGTTTTTATTGATGACATTTTGGTGTACTCTCAGAGTGAGAGGGAACATGAAGAACACCTTCGTATCGTCTTGAAAATTTTAAGACAAAAGCAATTATATGCAAAATTTAGTAAGTGTCAATTTTGGTTAGATAGGGTGGTTTTTCTTGGACATGTTATATCATCTGAAGGCATCTATGTTGATCCACAAAAAGTGGAAGTAGTGATGAATGGGAAAGACCTAAAAATGTAACAGAGATACGAAGTTTTCTTGGGTTAGCCAGATACTACCGTCGTTTTGTTAAAGATTTTTCCAAAGTTGCTTTACCTTTGACCCGTCTTACAAGAAAAAATACTAAGTTTGATTGGTCAAGTGAATGTGAGGAAAGTTTCTAAGAGCTTAAAAAGTGGTTGACTTCTACACTTGTGCTTACACTTCCTTCCAGTAGTGGGGGATTCTTGATTTATAGTGATGCTTTTCATCAAGGATTAAGTTGTGTGCTAATGCAAGATGGTAAGGTGATTGCCTATGCTTCTAGACAACTCAAAAGGCATGAATTGAATTATCCAGCCCATGATTTGGAATTAGCAGCGGTGGTTTTTGCCTTAAAAATATAGAGACATTATCTAAATGGTGAAAAATGTCAAATATTCACAGACCACAAGAGTTTGAAGTACTTATTGACTCAAAAGGAGCTTAACTTGAGACAAAGACAATGGCTGGAGTTAATCAAGGATTATGATTGTGTTATTGACTATCACCCAAGAAAAGCAAATGTAGTAGCAGATGCTCTCAGTAGGAAATCAACAGGTTCATTAGCAAGCTTACAAGCAGTCCATCATTCACTACTTGTGGAATTAAGGAAATTGAATGTGGAACTATCAACAAACCATTCAGGAATTCTACTTGCAAGTTTTAGAGTGAGACCTATTTTGATTGATAGAATTCGTGAATCTCAACCACAAGACAATTTTTTGTTAAAATTGATAGATTTTTTTGATTCGAGAAGATGGAACTATGACTTTCAATAATCGGTTATGTGTACCAAATGTTGAAAGCCTTAAGAGAGAAATATTAGAGGAAGCACATAGTTCAACTTATGCTATGCATCCAGGTAGTACTAAAATGTACCGAACTCTAAAGGAAAATTACTGGTGGCGTGGAATGAAACGAGAAATTGCAGAATTTGTAGCAAGGTGTTTAATTTGCCAGCAAGTGAAATCTAAGCATCAGAAACCAGCTGGACCATTTCAGCCACTTCCTATTCTTGAATGGAAATGGGAACACATAACAATGGATTTTCTCTACAGTCTTCCTCATAACCATGACGGGATATGGGTAATTGTGGATTGTTTAACCAAATCTGCACACTTTTTGCCTGTTAAACAAACATTTCCATTAGTAAAACTTGCCAAACTATACGTGGATGAAATTGTAAGATTACATGGAGCTCCAGTATCTATTGTTTCTGATAGAGATTCAAGATTTACTTCTCAATTCTGGTCTAAATTACAAGATGCTATGGGAACGAAGTTATCCTTCAATACTACTTTTCATCCTCAAATTGACGAACAATCAGAGCGAACAATTCAAACCCTTGAACAAATGTTACGTACTTGTGTTTTGCAATTTAAGGGTAATTGGGATGATCATTTACCATTAATGGAGTTTGCTTACAACAATAGCTACCATTAGAGCATTGAGATGGCTCCATATGAAGCACTATATGGTAGGAAATGTAGAACACCTATATGTTGGGATGAGGTAGGTGAAAGAAGAATTTTAGGCCCAGAGTATATAGAAATGCTCATTGATAAAATTCAGGTAGTTAAGGCAAAATTGAAGATAGCACAAGATAGACAAAAGAGTTATGCAAATAATAATATTAAGGAACGTGAATACCAAGTTGGAGATCAAGTATTCTTAAAATTATCACCATGGAAAGGTGTTGTTCGATTTGGGAGACGTGGCAAGCTAAGCCCGCGTTACAGTGGTCCATATAAGATTACAGAGAAAATTGGTCTTGTGGCATACCGTTTAGCTCTACCACCAGAACTCTCTAGGATCCATGATGTATTTCATATTTTAATGCTTCGTGGATATATTTTAGACCTGTCGCATATCATTAAACCTCAACCAGTTCAAGTAAAAGAAAATTTGACAAATGAAGAAAAACCAGTGGAAATACTTGATCATAGACAACAAGTGCTGCGAAACAAAACTATTCCATTGGTGAAAGTATTATGGAGAAACCATGCAGTAGAAGAGGCGACATGGGAATCTGAAGATCAAATGCGCCCTCAATACCCCAATTTATTTAACTAAGGTATGTGAATTTCGAGGACGATATTCTTTAAGGGGGGAGAATTGTAACACCCCATTCCTTGCACGAACTAAAATTTGAGTCAAACTTATAATTCCAAAAATTTTATGATCTTACCTCAATATTTAGATGTTTCAATAATCAAAAAGTGTTTAAATTAATTTTTGTAAATTTGAACAAAATTAACAAAACGCCCCTAACTCTTAAAAAAAAATGTACAATTTAAGGGACAAGAATATTTTAATAATTTAATGAAAATGTCCTATATATATTTATATAAAGTAATAATAATAAAAAAGAAAAGAAAATTGGAGGACACATGTCCAATATTTTGTTTGATACGTAGGGGACATATATATATATATATATATTGATTAAATGAATTATATAGATGATTAGTGTCAAGGAAGCTTTATGTGGCAGCTCCTAAGGTGCTTATAAGTATTGGTTAGGGGAGCACCTTGTGGCAGCACCTAAGCTGCCTTTATTAGGATTGAGATACACGTGGGTATGGCATGAAGAATGGTTAATAAAAGGTGTCGTTCTTTTTGTCTTTGCGCTGGAAACAACGAGAGAAAACTAAAACAGAAAACAAAAGGGAGAAGAAGGAGAAGAAAGAAAGTACAAGGAGTTGGAAAAAAAAAAACGTGATGAGCTGCTGCTTGAGGACATTTGTCCTCATATGGCAATTGCTTAAAATCGTCATAAAGTGAGGCACCTCCACACACACGATAAGGCTTCTTATCTTAAGCTTAGTCTTTATCTTCTCAGCCCTCCTTCTCCCTCCCGATTGTTAAAGAAAACATAAGAGAAAACTATATCGAGAGGATTCCATCATAATCAAACATGGTGAGTTTTCAAACTATCTATTTTCTTCTTTATTCTAACAAGAATTAGCATTTGTATTATTCTCAAATTTGTGTGTATGTCACTAAGTTCTAAACTATTTTATCATAAATACAGATTTGATGTTGTTGATTAAATTGATTGGGGATTTCAAATTTTTCCTGAAAGTATGAACTTTTAAATAAAACAATAGTTTCAAGTATTTGAAAACAGTTTTTTAGAAAATTGTAATGAAAACTGAGAAACTTCTACAATGAATTATGGTTTGTAAATTATATTTCTGAAAATCTCTGGATGTCTAGTTTATAAAAAATTTTACGATTCATAATTTGGAGTTTTCTAAGCAAAGTTATACCTAATTAAATGAAGGTTGTTTTATGAAACACGAACAGCAAAGCCTCTCGGTATTTTTGATATTTGAAATGGTTATACAATTTGGATTTGAGAAAATTATATCTTGTTTTAAAGCTTAACATGTCTAGTGTTTAAAAATTTTTACAGTTTGTCATTTCAATATTTCTAGACAAAGTTATGCTTGTTTAACCAAGGATATGTCAAGTGAAAGAGGTACTGGGAAAACTGTTTGAAAAATCAATCGGATTTTTATTAATTAAAATAGTTTTACTGATTGGAATTTGACGTTTTATGTCTTATTTTAAAGCTTCGGATGTCTAGTTTAATATGGAATTATGGTGTGTTATTTTGAGTTTTCTAGACAAATTTATAGCAACTTAACTAAACATACGTCTTGCTGCAAGTTTGGTGAGAAAAATTGTTAAAAGTAATTAGTTTCTTTGGATTTGAAAGGGGTTATATATATATGATAATTGAGTGTGTAATAACTGATTTTAAAATTTGAAATATCTATTTTTCGTATGTTTTTACAGAAATGAATTTAGACATTTCTACCAAAAGTTATATATGATTATACAAGGGTAGGTTTAGGAGTACCCTAAAACTATTTAAATTGCAATAGTCAAAGTCAAATAACTATCAACATTCCCTATTTTATAAATGTTAAAGAACCTTTCAATTTAAATTAAATAAACAAGCTATGGAATTATTCTTATTCTGACACAAGTGTGGTTATTTAGGAATAGTTGAGCACGCAGAACCTACAGGACACTTAGAGGATCATTAGAGACATTTTTTTGTGAGTGGATATTTAATTATTTCTAAAGCATGGATAGCATTGTTTTGAATAACATTCATGTTCAAGTAAATCCAATTTATATAAGTTGCATATTTATAAAAAATGCATTCATCTTAACTAGTGTTAGAAAAATATATGTCAATTTCAATGCACTTCAAGAACTTTTACACCATGAGAATATATTTCCCTTTTATTAATAGAATCAGTCAAGTAAATAAAGTTAATTTGCAAGCAAGCTATGATTAAATAAATTTTATAAATATTACTAATTTTTGTACAAGCTTGCAAGTTTCACAAATATTTTACAGTTGCTAGAGTACTTCCCCTCATGTATTCATGATAGTTGGCTATATTTAGCATTCAGATATACTGTGACTTGGTAAGACATCATGATCAACAGATTTGGTCCAGTTCAACTTACTATGATGTTTACCAACTAAGTTTGATATTACAAGTTCAGTATGATAACAAGTTCAGTTAATACAGTGTACACATGGCTCATGTAACAGCAAAGCCAACTGCGCCATTTTATGGCATGTATCAAGCAAGCTCCCCACACGAGTAGTTGAGAGCTAGCAATTGTGCTAAATGTCTCCTCTGTGTGCGATTAATATCACACATGTGTAGTTGAGAGCTAGTGCAAGTGCTACATGTCTCCTCCGTGTGCGATCAAATCCCCAAGTTCTCTTGGCAATAAAAATACATTTCTCATGGTTATTGATGAACACATTTTTGACCTATATTTTGTTATGTTTTTAAGCATTCATTTTATCTTTTATTTTATTATTTTCGTGTTTTGGAAGGTATTTTTTGTGTTTTGTAGGTTTGGGAAGAAATGTGGAAAAAGAGAGCAAAAGTGAAGCAAAAGTGTTTAAAAATGTAAGCCTTACATTGGATGTCATTCACTATGTAAGGGGGACAAACAAAGGCTTAGCAACGTAAGCCTTACATCGAGAATCAACATACTATGTAAGGGCATTTACAGCGCAAGAAAACAAGGCGCGCCGCGGCGGGGAAATTGTGTGCCGCGGCGAGAGGCTCTCGGGTTGATCCTGGAAAATCATGAAAACATGGCGCGCCGCGGCATGATTATTGTGCGCCGCGGCGGGGATGTTTCTGTTTTGAACCAACGAGCCAAAATTCAACACGCGCCGCGGCGGGAAAAACCTGTGCCGCGGCGGGAGGTGCCAAAATTGCCCAGAAACCCTAAAACGCGTATTCCACTTCCTTCCCCCTATAAATACAACATTATACCTCTCCCAAACACAAGTTTTTGCAGCCATTTTCTTCCTTCCCCTAGCTGCTACTGCAGCAAGGGTTTTCCACCCAAAATCAACCCAAAATCAAGAGGAGACCCTCCATTGTTGAAGCTACTCCAAGGATTTGAGAAAGAGGATCAATCAAGTTCAAGGATTTGGAGCTAGAAGATTCAATGGGGTATTTTTAGTGTAATATCTTTTTCTTCTCTGATTTTTTGGTTTGCCTCCATGACTAAATTGATTGACACCAATTTAGTTATGGTTGGCTAATTTATGTATATTGGGATGTTAGTATTGCTTCCAATGATTGGAAGAACAATTTTGTAATTTAATTATATATGATTGGATTTATTTCTTGTTCATGTTCTTATTATTTTCTGATTGTGAATTAATGGTGGACCAAACCTTAGTTTGTAGTTAGAAAGAATATTTTAGAATTAGGCATTAGAAACGCCATCTTTGCTTAATTGTGCATTATGAACAAGAGCCTAAATTGATTGCATTGATTTGTGTTAGTTTAGGTGGTTAGAATTATTTCCTTGAGCTAATTCCGATTGATTAGTTAATGATCCGAGCCAAAGACGTTAATTAGTTGATCGTAGTGAAAATTGCCATTGATTTGGGATTTTCTAGGTTTAGCGGAAAAATCATTAAATCCAACTTCTAATTGAATGCTTAATTTGTTTTTGCCATGAATGGATAGCAAACTAATATTCCCAATTACATCCATCATCCTCCCCTTGGTTGTGATCACTTTTATTTTCATTTTATTTTAGTTTTCAATTTAATTCCGAATTTACGATCTGTTCTTCAATTGACAACTGTTAGAATGTTTAGGATTGTTTGTTCGACTAAATAAGAAAATAGATAACGTTTAAAACCACAGCAATTCCTTTGAGAGACGATCTTGGGAGTATACTTGTCGCTTACTATAAGTGACTCGTGCACTTGCGAGCTTATATAAAATACAAAATTTGACTATCAAGTTTTTGTGCATCAAGTTTTTGGCGCCGTTGCCGGGGAATTGGCGTTTTAAAGTGTTTATTTATTTTCTGTTTAGTTTATTTTTCGTATTTCTTTATTTTTGTGATTTCTTTTTAGTTTTGTGATTTTTGTTTTGATTTGTTATTTTTAGTTTATTACCTATTTTTATTTGTTTTAGTGTTTTTGTTTTTAGTTGTTTATTTTATTTTTATTTCTTTTGTTATTTATTTTTCTTTTTCTGGATATATATTGTGGTGCTTTGATTTCTTTGTTGTTTTTGTTAGTATATGAAAGGTACCGTTCATAGACTACATCAACATATTCAAAAGAGCACTGAATCAGGCTGGATACTAATATCCAAGAGCTAGCAAATATGGAGGTATGTGGTATTTGCGGTTTACATGGACATGATGCTAATGTTTGCACTTTTGCAGGTGATTTCTATACCTCTACCAACCGGGATATCGATCTTAAGGAAGGATGTCACCCACCTTGGAATGATCACCCACCTTGGAATGATTCCTACACTTATATTCCCGAGTTGGGAAATCACCAAAATTTTTATTGGGAAGCAAACACTAACCCACCCTATGCCTCATACCCATATTTCAATCCTTATGACCTACCCATTCACCCTAAAAAACCAACCTTGGAGGAGACCTTGAATACTTTTATTCAAGTTAGTTTAGAAAACCAAGAGAAACGTAATCAAAGGATGGATTCCTTAGAGGACTCTATGATAAGGATTGAAATGCAAATTGGGCAACTAGCGGAACAACTTCTACCACAAGAAGAGTTGCCCAATCAAGATGAGCAAGTAAAGGATGACATAATCCTTCAAAGTGGTAACGTTTTTAATGATATTTATTTTCCTGAAATTATTGATGATTTATCACTTTGTGTAGAAAATTCAAATGGGGAGCAAGCAATTCTCCAAGAAGGACAAGTTGAGGAGCATCACATTCTACAACCTTCCAAGGAGAACAAGGAGGAATCATCTTTACCTCCTTTATCTAAGACTTGTACGTCCCCAAATCTTTATCCACACCACCTCAAGAAAGTGTGTACTGTGCTTCATGGGAAACAACTACCGAGATGGAAGGATAGGCTAAATGACATACTAGCTCGGAAAATCAATATCACACACTTCAAGATTTTTGATGACGGTGGATAGGAATGGATCTTTGCGTCTTGCTAAGACGTTAAAGGAAGCGCTTGGTGGGAGGCAACCCACTATTTTAGGTAATATTTTTCTTTTTCTTTTAGTTTAGTTAATTTTCTATTTGTTCCTTTTAAATGCTTTTCTGAACATGTGTGTAGTTGAAAACCTTGAGGACAATGTTTAGTTTAGGTTTGGGGGTGCATTTTGCATTTTTGGTTGGTAACAACATTTTCATACTTTTGGTCAATTTTTGATGAATAATCGAGTTTTATGCATTGTTTATCTGATTTTTGAAATGTTTAAGGTTCGTTATAAGGATCAGTTTTAATTTGTAATCTGTTTTTCATGCTTTTGATGTTGAAACTGAGATGAACCCAAATCTTGTGTTTAGGAATTGAATAGTGGAGACTACCTTGTGAGAATATTGTTGAGCCTTTAACGTTTATTCTGAGAGATAAATATTCTTCTACTCTTTTAAATACCTTTCATATCATTTCAAATTGTTAGATGATCTCTATAGGTTTTTGCATTGAATGATAGGATTTTAAACATATAATGAAGGATCATGTGCTTAATTGAATTGCTTAGATTAAATGACTTAAGTAAAGTTTGAAGTGTTTGCCTATTTCATTCGTGCTTGACTTTAAAAAAAATAAAAGGGAATTCCTATATCAAACACAAAAAGAGCTAAGAAGTAGCCATTCACAAATTACATATGTATGTGGGTCTTAAAAAAAGAAGAAGAAGAGATAATAAGTTTATTATGACCCTAAGTTCTTCAAGTATGAATGGTTAATACAAAAAAAAAAAAGAGAGAGAAAAATAGGAAATAAGTTCCCCTAAAGTCAAAGCATTTTCATTCTAGGGCACACTTGAAATTTTTGCTTGAGGATTTTAATTACTGCATGAGATTAGTAATGTGATTTCTTCATAAATCCTATCATTTGATTCCTTTCATGAGATCGATGTTATGCACTTTTGAGCCTTTCTTGTTTAATCATATGCGAACATATTAGCTCGTTTCTTTACATAACTTCTATTCGCATATACTTTGATGAGTGCTTGAACCCATAGGATCGGTGTGATTTAGAGAGTAAATCTGGTGAGGATTAGAGTTGAAACGAATTCACATTCTTGACACTAGGTTTGGGGGAGTCAATGTTGATACGCTTTTAGTATTGAGATTTAGATTTGTGAAGCAAGATTGATCTAAATGGTGAACCTTGATGTGTTAAAATGTTGGATAAATTTGTGTATAAAGTTTTGGTTATGAATTGGAAAGAAACTAAAGCATGACAAGTTTTGTTAACTTCAATTTTAGTTTTGTTATTTGTCATTTTAGTTTTTCTTTTAGTTGGATGTTTGTGGGAATCATCACTGAAAACCCTCACGAGACTACAACTCGTCCACTAGGGCAACCTAGGGGTTTAAAGGCTTGTTGCATATGCTAAATGCAACCGTGATAATCTACGGAAGTGATTTAGGTTAGTATAGTTTAATTTTAGTTTTGCTAGAGGACTAGCAAAATGTAGGTTTGGGGGTATTTGATGAACACATTTTTGACCTATATTTTGTTATGTTTTTAAGCATTCATTTTATCTTTTATTTTATTATTTTCGTGTTTTGGAAGGTATTTTTTGTGTTTTGTAGGTTTGGGAAGAAATGTGGAAAAAGAGAGCAAAAGTGAAGCAAAAGTGTTTAAAAATGTAAGCCTTACATTAGATGTCATTCATTATGTAAGGGGGACAAACAAAGGCTTAGCAACGTAAGCCTTACATCGAGAATCAACATACTATGTAAGGGCATTTACAGCCCAAGAAAACAAGGCGCGCCGCGGCGGGGAACTTGTGTGCCGCGGCGAGAGGCTCTCGGGTTGATCCTGGAAAATCATAAAAACATGGCGCGCCGCGGCATGATTATTGTGCGCCGCGGGGGGGATGTTTCTATTTTGAACCAACGAGCCAAAATTCAACACGCGCCGCGGCGGGAAAAACCTGTGCCGCGGCGGGAGGTGCCAAAATTGCCCAGAAACCCTAAAACGCGTATTCCACTTCCTTCCCCCTAATACCTCTCCCAAACACAAGTTTTTGCAGCCATTTTCTTCCTTCCCCTAGCTGCTACTGCAGCAAGGGTTTTCCACCCAAAATCAACCCAAAATCAAGAGGAGACCCTCCATTGTTGAAGCTACTCCAAGGATTTGAGAAAGAGGATCAATCAAGTTCAAGGATTTGGAGCTAGAAGATTCAATGGGGTATTTTTAGTGTAATATCTTTTTCTTCTCTGATTTTGTGGTTTGCCTCCATGACTAAATTGATTGACACCAATTTAGTTATGGTTGGCTAATTTATGTATATTGGGATGTTAGTATTGCTTCCAATGATTGGAAGAACAATTTTGTAATTTAATTATATATGATTGGATTTATTTCTTGTTCATGTTCTTATTATTTTCTGATTGTGAATTAATGGTGGACCAAACCTTAGTTTGTAGTTAGAAAGAATATTTTAGAATTAGGCATTAGAAACGCCATCTTTGCTTAATTGTGCATTATGAACAAGAGCCTAAATTGATTGCATTGATTTGTGTTAGTTTAGGTGGTTAGAATTATTTCCTTGAGCTAATTCCAATTGATTAGTTAATGATCCGGGCCAAAGACGTTAATTAGTTGATCGTAGTGAAAATTGCCATTGATTTGGGATTTTCTAGGTTTAGCGGAAAAATCATTAAATCCAACTTCTAATTGAATGCTTAATTTGTTTTTGCCATGAATGGATAGCAAACTAATATTCCCAATTACATCCATCATCCTCCCCTTGGTTGTGATCACTTTTATTTTCATTTTATTTTAGTTTTCAATTTAATTCCGAATTTACGATCTGTTCTTCAATTGACAACTGTTAGAATGTTTAGGATTGTTTGTTCGACTAAATAAGAAAATAGATAACGTTTTAAAACCACAGCAATTCCTTTGAGAGACGATCTTGGGAGTATACTTGTCGCTTACTATAAGTGACTCGTGCACTTGCGAGCTTATATAAAATACAAAATTTGACTATCAAGTTTTTGTGCATCAGTTATATACTTTATTCATATACTGATCATAGCATTATTATATTTTAAAGATCATGAACATATATTTTTATCAGAATATTATTTCACTACGTCATGAGTATGTCACTCATAGTTTTCACATGTATCAAATTACAGTTATTTTATGAAACTCAAGTTATGCATGTATGAGTACATTAATTATCATAAAAACTATGTACAGAATATTGTCGTCAACATATATATATCATGATAATTCATAAACATTTCATATGAAGTTGACATGATTATTACATTATTTTATAAAACTTATCCACTCACTGAGCTCTTAAGCTCACCCTTTTATATTATTTTCCTCCCCCATGTAACAGGTTTTGAGGCCACATCACGTGAGTTTGGAGGCTTAGGATCCTGTTATTATTGTGCAGTCTAGGTTATTTTTATCTTCTTTCCAGTTTTTATAGTATATTTTGGGCACTTATGTCTTAGACTAGTGAACAAAAGTATTATGTGGTGTATAGTATGTATCTGACAGTGTTTAGTTATACTTGACCATGAGCCACTTTCTGGATATGTAAAAGTTAAATGAGGTTTATCTGGATTGTAAAATTTTATATTTTAAAACTGTGGCCATTTATTGCAGGAAAGATAGTTCAATAATTGGGGGAAAGTCTGCCCAAATTTTTACAAATTTATTACACAAAATTTTCATGTTAAGCCAAGGTCCATATAGAATGTTAGTTATTATGTTTCCTCAGGACACGTCACATGCTCTAGTGTTGAGCTGGGGCGGGTCTTGACAAAAAATCCTAATTGACTCTAATCTAGCTACTGGTGCAAACTTTTCATCATTGTCAACTTCTTCTACTTGAGTGTAGCCTTAAGCTACCAATCTAGCCTTATTTCTTACAACAATGTCATGCTCATCAGATTTATTTTTAAACACCCATTTATTTCCTATAATTCTTATCTTTAGGCTTCGGCACTAATTTCCATACATTATTTCTAACAAATTGAGCTAGCTCATCCTACATGGAATTTATCCAATGTTCATCCTTAAGGGCCTCCTTTATGTTTTTTTGGTTCACATTTGGAGATACAGCATAGATGGGTTACCTCAGTTATTTGTTGTCTCCTTGTAACCATACTTGCCTGAGGATCTCCAATTATGTTCTTAAGAGGATATATTTTGAGGTGCGTGTTGGGCTATTTACTTTTTTTTTCTTTAAGCTCCTCATTTTTTGTTTCATCAATGTCACTCAAAACTGTAGTTTAAGTTTTGTTCATCAACAACTTCATCAACTGTGACTTGTTTACCTACATGATTTGCAAAAACATTTTTGGATTCCATTATAGTGTTAGTTATACTATTATAAACTCTAAAAGCTCTATTATATAAGGAATACCCTACAAAAATACCTTAATGACTTCTAGGATTAAACTTACCCAATTGCTCTCTGTCTCTAAGAATGTTGCACTTACTACCAAAGACATGCATGAATTTTAAGTTTGGTTTCTTACCTCTCCATATCACATAGGGTGTTTGGTTCGTACCTCAAAGGAGATAGACACAGTTTATAATGTGACATGTAGTACTTACAGCTTTAGCCCAAAATCTTTTAGGGACTCCTCTTGCATGTAGCATTACTCTAGCAATCTCTTAAAGTATCATGTTCTTTCTTTCTACTACTCCATTATATAGTGGTGTCATAGGAGCAGAGAACTCATGAGAAATACCATGTTCTTTGCAAAAATTGGCGTACTTGGAGTTTTCAAATTCTTTCCCATGATTTGTTCTTAGTCTCTTGATGGTTATGATTTTACCATCTGCTTCAATCTGTCCTCTTGCACAAAAATAGATAAAAAAAAAATAAAAGCATATATTTTTCTCTAAGAAAATCTACCCAAGTATACTGACAGAAATCATCTACAACAACTACAATATATTTCTTACCTCCAATGCTCTCGGTTCTTATAGGACCCATCATGTCAATATGTAAGATATCAAGTGCTCTACTTGTATTGATGCTATTAATCTTCTTATAAGTGATTCGAGTTTGCTTACCCACTTGACATGGCCTACATACAGAAGTTTTAACTTTTGAGAGAATGGGTAAACCACACACAATCTTACTCTTACTTATTTTAGTGAGATCTTTAAAGTTCATTTGTCCTAACTTTTTGTGCCACAAGGTAATTGAATCATTGCAACCTAAGTTAGATGTTATTATGGATGGTGTGTCTATGCTGTAGCAATTGTTATGTGATCCAGTTCCCTTAAACATGCATTTACCCATTTTATCAATCATTATGCAGCAATTGTTAGTAAATTGTACGTGAAAATCATTGTTACATATTTGACTTATACTAATCAAGTTGGCTTCAAGTTCTTCTACATATAATACCTCATTAGGTTTAGGAACACAATCTATTTGGACCAAACCTTTTACTACAATTTTTGACTTTTTACCATCTCCAAAGGTGATCGTTCCTTCATTGTATTCTTCAAAGGTTTTAAAAAGAGAGTGGTCCCTAGTCATGTGTCTAGAACATTTACTATCAAAATACCAGGCAGTATTTAATTTAGTTTCACGGGCTACATGAGCCACAAAGGAGTATAATTCAAATTTCGTAACCCATCCCTTTTTAGTTTTTGCAATATCAGTTGGAATGGATTTAGAAGTTGGAACTACAAATTTTTCATATTCTTTCATTGGTTTTTTCCTAGGGAAAATAAAATTGTTTTTTTTTACGTGTACTAGACACATATGTATTCATGACAGATCGATAGTTAAGGAGAAATCTACACCTAGGTCTAGTGTACCATTTCCTACCACAATGATGACAGATAGGAATAAACCAATTCTTTTTAGAATGAAGAGATGCAAAACTTATCTTTCCAACTTGAGAGGCAATGGGTTTCACAAATAGAGTTTTGGATGATGAAGGTGTAGAGTGTTCATCTACGTATCCAAGGCCTCGCTTATCTTCATGTGGCTTTCCCTAGTTTAGGACTTTATTCAATTTTTTAGCACCTATTGTTAAGTTTTTCACAGTTTCTTTAGCAGCACTGAGTTCTTGCTTGAGCTTGTTATTCTCCTGTTTTGTTCTTGTCAGACTCAGATTTAAAGCATTAATATCTTTTGACAGTTTTTGCTTTTCTTTCTCTTAGCTAGAGTATTCCTTATACATGAGGATTTATTGTATCATTGAGTTTAGTTACTTCAATAAGTAATTTATTTTTTTCCTTTTTAGCACCAAAATAGTCCATGAATAATTCATCAAAACTCAAAACATTAAATTTAGATAGTAAAGAAGCAATCTACTCCCATATTATCCTCATTTGAGTTAGAGTCTGAGTCAGTGTGATTTATTTTGGTCGTTGCGGTGAAGGCACGATAGTTGGTGTCTCCATCTTCTAAGTTATTAGGATTATCCTCCTCACTCTCTGTGTCACTGAGTGTAGCATTGAAGACTCTTCCAACCATTTTTGTTGTTATTAGTACAATCTGCATAAATATGGCCAAAACCATTGCAAGTATAACATTGAGAGTAATAGATTTAGATTTCTTACAATCGGTGCTAAGAGCTTTGGGTTCCTTGGTTTTTGTCTCTCTGAAATGACTCGATTGTCCCTTCCCAGATTGATTATATTGTTTTCTCTTTTTCTTTAGGAATTTATTAAATTTCTATGCTAACATGACTAGTGACTCATCATTCATGTCATCATCACTATTAGAGAATTCCTTTTTTATACTTTTGAAGGCTATGCTCTTGTTCTTTCTTGGTGGTTCAAGGGAAAGTTCATAAGTCTGTATTGACCAGACTAGCTCATCTAGTTTTAATGTATCAACATTTTTGCTTTCTTTTATTGTCGTGTGCTAAGGCGAGAGCATCCCAAGCACTCTTGGCAGACACATAATCAGAGATGCGACAGAATTCATCCATCGACACTATAGTAAAAATCGAGTTTAGACCTTTTTGATTTGATCTACTAAGGGTGCTTGCTTTAGAGGTCCATAATTTTCTTTTCTTTATGGTTGTTACACAATCTTTCTTTACTGAAGGTGGTTCCTAACCATCAAGAATAGAGTCTTAGACTTTTTCATCTTGTTTGAGAAAGGCTTGTATGCGAGCCTTTCAGTAAGGGTAATTGTACCCATCAAAGAGAGCAGGTCCAACAGATGACCCATCTTCCTTCATTTGGTCCATGTGTGTGTTTTTCTTAATCGAATCACTAAGTGTGTCTAGTTTAGGCTTTGATACCAATTAAAAGTCCTAAGTGTTGGACTTAATAAGCCTAGAGGGGGGCGAATGGCTTATTATGACAATTATGATCAATTTCAATTTGTAAACTAATCACAGCGGCCAGACATTCAATTGCAGAATAATTGTAAAGATAAAGAAAAAGATGACAAGCAAATTTTTAGGTGGAAACAACCTAAATCAACATGACCTAGGAGGAAAACCACCAGTCTACTGGGACCACCTACCTTGTCTACTATGAAAAAGCAAATGTTTAAGTACAAGAGGTCTTAGACTACCCTTACAGTAATAAAGCCCCTGTGTACTTTACTTATAAGTTGTTGCTCTTTTCTTCACAGTCTCTTTAAGTTAGGTGAATGGATTGGGACCAACGTTCTAATCAACTCTTCTCAAGCTTTTGAACACGTTCATGGAACAACCTAAAAAGTTAGCACAAATAGTACAAGTGCAATGCGTGTTCTAGAAGGACTAATGCAATGAATAGTTCTATCAGATGCTTTAGTCAAATAAGTAGATATAAACCAGAAGTAAATTGAAAATCTAAAACAAATATAATTTAAGCACAGTTTCATAATCAATGATTCACGATATAATGAATAGGCTCAAATTCGTTCTAACATAACCATGCAAATATAATGGATCCAAGATCAATGAATAAATCAGGCATGTATTAGCATAGATGTAAAAGATGGAAAGATGAAGCTACACCTAACAACATGAATCATAAAATCAGTCAGTAAAAAAAAAGTCAAAATCATAGGCATCTATTTATATGCAAACAATGATGCATCATATTGTTTTATGAAAACATAGTAGAAAATACGTCACTTACTGATGTGTCAAAATATGATGAAAATTAGAGGCTAACTATGATTAAAAAAATGTGTAAAAACCTTGTTACAGAAGGAAAGATCGATCCGCCCTGGAAGGGGATCGATCCAGGACTGGGAAAAGTTACCCTAGTGATGAACACAATTTTGACTTATGTTTTGTTATGTTTTTAAGCATTCATTTTATGTTTTATTTTATTATTTTACCCAAATTAGAATATTTTGGTCATTTTTAGGTTTCTAATTATTTTGGAAGAATTTACAATTTTTTGAAATTTTTCTGAAATTTTTTATGAATTTAATTAGGCAGGTGGATTTATATAGAAAGATTTGTGGATGTATTTAGAAGTACGGATTCGTACAGAAAGAACTGTGGATCCACTTAGAAAAGCCAAGTCAAAGTCATCATCCACGTCATTAGACATGTCATTGTCGCATGAAACCGTCAGACCAATCATAGGAAGACACGTGTCAGACAACTAAGCAAGCGTTTATAGACCGCGCCGCAATTTGGACGAATCAGAAAATGCCATGTGTCATGCACTTTATGAGTTGTTTCCCACTTGCGGCGCAGCACCGTCCATCCAATAAGAACTTGACACGTGTCCCACTCTTCTGCACAGTCAGCGCCGTCCAGCCATTCACATTCCGCCACGTGTCAGTTTTTGTTCTTTTCTTGAAGTTGACCAGTGAATGAAGTGTTGACACGTAGCACTTCTAGCAGCTTTCCACCAACTCTGTTGCCTATATATTATATGCGCATCCTCAGCTCAGTTTGAATAAGTTTTTACGATCCATTTTTTTACGTTTTTCACTTCTTCTTTTTTCGAGAGAATTTTCTCTCTTTTATTTTTATTTTTATATAACTTCTTATTTTTATAGTATAATTTTATGATATTTTAGAGAGAAAAATATTACATTATTGTATAATATTTCAAGCTTTTGAAGAAGGAACATTAACCAATTCAAGAGTTTGGGTATTTGTTTTATTATTAATATTTTTGTCTTTAATTTTGTAATATTATTACTGTAAACTTTATGCCTTTAGTAATTAAATTTACGATAGTAAATTTACTTATGTTTGGCTAAATTTATATATGAAATTTTAGTTATGCTACCATGATTATTTTGAATTAATAAGTTAATTATTATATAAAAGTTTAATATTATTTCATGTTCATTTTTCTTCATAGCTTTAATTATGAATAGGAGATAGATCAAATCACTATTTTTAGTTAAGGTAAATATCTGTGAATTAGTCTGTTAGAAAACATCATCTGCATCTAATTTTGCCCTCTTAAACATGAATCTAAATTAATTGCATGATCATTGTGTTAGTTTAGATGATTACATAATTTCTCCACACTCATTCTAATCATTTAATTAATTGTCTCGATCAAAAAAATTAATTATTTAATTGTAAGTGAAAGTTGTCATGATCATTGGAATTTTCTAGCTTTAGTAGAAAAATCAATAATATCAACTTATGAACAATCATTAAATATAACTAATAATCCAAAATATGATTGGTTAGCAAGCTAAAATTTATATTATTTGTTCCATCTTTTTAATTAAGATTCTGTACTTATTTTTAGTTAGTTTAGTTGTTTGATTAATTAACTACTTTATCATCATTTATTTGCTTTAAATATTTTCATTTATTTTATGTTTTGCTACTTTTGGAAATAATTAAAGAATTTTAAAACCACTGCAACTCCGCGAGAGATCGACCTTGGAAGTTTACTTATCATTTGACTATAAGTGATTCGTACACTTGCGAGTACTGTAATTTTGCACATCACCCAGTGAAACTTGGGATCAATCCAACACATATGGAGATTGATCCAACCCATCAGTGTATCGATCCATCTCTCTAGGCCTTCAAAATTAACACTAGCGTAAATTGAACACGATTGGTTGAGGATCAAAATGGGATTCGATCCATTTATAAGGGGATCGATCCAGCTTAAAAAAACTAGGCATTCAATTTTAGGCAGCAAGGGGAGGATCTGTATGGGATCAATGTATGCTAGGATCGATTTATATCAACAACATCAAAATCAGTCAAACAAAAGCCTATATGAATTGCACTTAGATATGTATGCATGATACTTGAATATTAGTCATTGAGGTGTTGTATCCACTATGAGAGTTATGACATCCTAGTACTTGTTGTGAGAAGTCCTAATGACTAAAACATTACAATATGAAAAGTATGTTCGCGAAACTGCCAACACTCATGAACCTCACACTTTTAATATAATAATTTATTTTATTTTTCTATTCCATTTTGATTGGTTTTTAAATTATATTATTCAGTCTGATCTACTTGCAATTAATTATCTAATTAATAGTTATACCATAGAGGCAATTACATAGCTTTGAAAGAAGTATTTAATTATTTGTCTTGATTGAATAGCATACATGGTTTCTAGGCTGAGAGGTACGATTCTTGCGTATGTGGTTCATAATTGATGTTATTAATAAATAGTAGTTTAATCTAATTGGCATGAGAGTGTGGTTAGGTTAGGTTACTGTATTGTTTGTATTTTACTTGAGAGAGGAATGCATGCATAGGTTATAGTCAATTTATCATATAATTTGCTTGGCAATTGTTTGAGATGGTTGGAGGATTCCTATGACTCTTTTGTGCTTAATTAGTTAGTATGGTTATGTTGTATCTAATAGTGTAAATATTAGGTTTTTTTTTATTTTTACCTATCTTTTTCTTTAGCGTAAATGTAGTTTAGTACTCAACTCTTTACTAATCCAATCCTCGTGGGTACGACAACTCGATCTTTAAATACTTATTACTTGTACATTGACACATGCACTTGTAGTTTAGCATGAACACAGATTAAATTAGCATCAACGCTCATGATTGGTAGATGTTCAGTTGGTAGTTGGTGTGCAAAAGCCTATCCAGTGGGGACATGTCTGTTCAGCCTGTGTTTGGTTGGTGATGTCTGGTGAATTTGACAGTTCCATTGCAATCACTTTCTTATCTGCATTGCTTATTCTATTTGGCTGTCTTTGTGCGGCACGTCTCTGTTCGACTAGCCTAGTGGGTGGTTGTTGGTTAGCTGGTAGAACTTTTTGACCTCCAATTGTTGACTCATTCTAAGAGGCAGCGACCGAATTCATCTTCTTCGGGAGTACAGACGACCTCTATTAGAATGTCCAGATAGATTATCTTTTCTCTTATTTGTTTTTTGAATTTGGTGGAGAACACAACGAATATTCCTACAATTCTTTTCTTAAATGGTCCCACAAACGATGCCAAAAGTTAATGTCATTTTTCTTCAACAATAAGGGGAGTGTGCTTGTCCTTGTTGTCATTTTACAAAGAGAGAACTTATTGGGACCTCTGACCACCACAGGGTGTGGTGGCCTTTGGTGCTCCATTGCTTAGGTCAATTTGGGTAATGGCAATAATAAAGGAGATTAGAGTCTCACTTTGTGATTTAGAGTATTGAAGTGGAGGCAAAGAGATATTGTTGATCGATTGTGTCTGTGAACATATGATCTCAGTTATCAGTTCAGAGTTATGCTTGAAGTGTACAAATGTGAGTATATATTGATGAACCTGCAATTACTTGCATATCAAAAACCCTATCAATGTAGTAATGGACAATTAAGGGATCGTTAGGGACCGAGGACTGAAGGGACACCTATTATAAGTGTTAGTATAATAAATATTTACAAATATATAATGTGTACAAGAATTTATGGGGTTTTGGAATCGGTTTTTAACTAAAAGTAAAACAAAAATTATATACAAGTGATCATCTCCATTCACACAACCATAAATAACCAAGCATTCAATCAGATTGTCATGACTAATGGCAATGAATTCAATCCCATAAGCATGCATAAGAATCGAACCCTTGAGAATAAGGGCAACGACCTTAAATACTCAACATATTCTTCTAAATTCTCTAAGATATAGGAAACGTCCATTACCTAGATATTTTACCTGACTTAAACATAGCAGAAACGTCTAACCATGTGAAAATTAAAGTAGATCATTAAGCTTTCATGAATATAGTTCGAATACAAGCTAAGCCTATGGCTGTCAAACCATAAATAATTACCTTGCAATCCTCACACACACTTTTGCAAGTTTCACCTTTTGATTAGAACCTCATAAGGATCGCCCCATGAGAATCCTAATAGGCAATATGATATTTTTCATCACCACATAGAAAACGTTCATATGCAGTACTACTAACTACCAATGATATATAAACCCTATATGTTTCGAACCATATAAGACTACATATCTAAATTAGAGTGAAAATTCTTACACATAATCATAGTTCATGAATTCATAACTACATATCATTAACAATCAAATTTAATGCTTTAATCAAATATGAAAATAAACAAGACATATAGCAAATAAATCATATTTCCAATAAAAGAATCCAAAACAAATAACTTCACTACAATAACAAAAATAATTAAAAACAATAAACATAAATATTATAGTTTTGAAACTTGAGAAGTCTTGATGATGATCCTTACGTCCTTGAGAAATCTTGATAATAATCTTTTACTCTAAAGTTAATGCAAATAAAGAGATGATTTTGAGAGGTGGAGCCTTGCTCCTTATATAAGAGAATTGGTTGGCTATCTTCTATTCTTTTTCCAATGTGGGACTCATTATACCTCCTTTATAGGATAATTTTCTGGTAATCTTTGCTCTAATTTTGATGTGGGACTTGGTGTGCCCTTTTGAGTTGAATTCAAAATCCAAGTTTTCGGACATATTGACCATCAATTACTAAAACGGGAATATCTCAGCCATCAAAATAGATATGATCAAGTTCTTGGAGGTTCTGGAAACTAGACATGTAGGGCTTTCCAATGACACCATATTCATGATTTTTGAACTTATGAGTTGTCTAGTAGAGCCCTGCGAAGTTGGACTACAAAATCTGTCAAAATTCCAATTTCCTTCAAATTTGAGTTTTATTTTGATTGTCTCTTGGCCTCCACTCCTTCCTTTTCAGGTGTAACAAGCCCTAAACTCTCCAATTTGATGATGATAATGCAGATTCCCTATAAAAGAATTAAGAATTTATAAGAAAAGAAAAGTTACATTAAACAAGAAAAGCTCAAAAACTTCAGTTTTGCTCATTTTTACACACCAATGCTATCTATGGACTCATTTCAACAAACTAAGTTAAAAGTAACACAATTAAGATCAAAGTGTAACCAAATAAGTAAGGAAATACATTAAAAATGTCACACAAAGTGTTCCTATCATATATAAGGGAAAAGATTTATTTGGTGTTGATCACTTACTTGTGTAAATGGACTTAAATTAATATCGGAGTTATCACTTCGTAATTATCTCTTTTGGGTAGATAATTAGGGGTATTTATTGCTTATTTATCTCTTGGGTTGTTTATCTAGTAGTTATGCTCATCTACTAACTTAGTGCTCATTAGGCTAGACAGTGAGTCACACTACCGAGTAGGAATACTTATGTTGTGCCATATGGCATACGTATATTTACACCCAACATGAAGGATAAAGATGAATCCTATAAGACCTTGGAAAAAATATGGTCTAAACTAGACCACCCATTTGGTACAAGTACAATATGATGCAAAACAAAATGTCAATTAAGCAAATTTTATAAATAACATAAACCATACAAATGGAGCCACCCACACAACTACACTTAATTGTCACCACGCTATCTAAACAACACCTTATCCGAGTGATTTAACTCGTTCCAGAGCTCCACCAATAGATGATGCAATCAAACACCAATGACTCAATATAAGTGTTAAACTTAGGTAAAGGCAACTCCTATACACATATATCTAAAATCTAAACTATATTTTGGAATTAATATCTTTCCATTAACTCATTCAAACTAATTTTTCCAAAATCGATTTAAAGTTTTTCAAACTGATAACATTGAATTTGAAATCACAATTCAAATTTGAAATTTTGAGTTTTCAAAATTCAAGAGTTTTCACTCGTTTGTCTAATTACCACAAACATTAAATGCAAGTGGTATTCATACAGAATTCTTAACTTTTGGTAGTTCATGTTGAGGGCTTTGCGTGCCTTGCTGCATGTTTGGCAAGGTCCATATATAGTTGTCACATAGACCTTATTGAGTAACCTCAACTAACCCACGTTGGCCTCCATAAGGATCTCGGCCAACCGTCATGATGCACGTTAGCGGCATCAACAAACCCTAGCTAAGAACTCAGCGAGACCTTAATGAGCACTATTAAAAATGTGTTTTAATTAAAACAAAATGCTAAGTATTCACCCTGAATGCACCCAAAACATTTAATATAGGCACACCACCTATACGTCAAATTTATATGCAAAATCCCAAATAGATGAGTGTGTGAATCATGCAAACATATAATCTATATCCTAGGTGTGTGTATTGAGCCATCAGTGATCAACCTTAAAAAAGGGACTGATAGATACATCAAATAAGATATAGACTCTATTTTTCTCACGGAATGTCAACACAAAAAAACGAGGAGTCTACAATTAAGAACAAAATCATTACTGTGGCTATTTTATTTGAGCACAAAATATATCATAGTATTTGAATAAAAGTTGAATTTTTTCTTCCTTTTGATGCCCACACCCAAAACATTTATTGGAATGACTACTGTATGTATTTTCCATAAAGTATATAACTTTCAACTATATCTATTTCACATCAATAACACCTTATAGATCTTGTTTTACTTCCACAACTCTTAGTAAAAATAATTTGAAAATAACAGTTACACATTCATGCACATACATATACATAGACAAGGTTCAAAATCACACTTTATCAATACCCATAAGAAACATATATCATTGCAATACAAGCCAATTGGCCTTCTTAGTAAATTTTTAAAACTATAATTGGACTACTTGCTAAAATTGTCAAACCAATCCAACGTTTAAACACAAGCCTTCAATTAATAACATCATATAATGTATTGTTCTTTGATTTTATTAAGATTTGGTATTGAAAAATACAATTTAATTATTTTAGACATCAAGAAACTAAGAAAAGTTGAATGAAGTTCTCGAAATATTATGAATTGCAAAGTGAGAAAATACAACTGAATTTAGAGACTAACATTCACAATCTCTACTTATAACACTCTATACACCACAATCAACTAACTAATATAAAAACCTCACTTACATGTGCACAAGTCTTCATAACAAACCTATAAGTTCTGTAAGTCCTTTGCGTCTTTATTGGCATTCCCATGTCCAAAACACAAAGTTTATTTATGAATTCAGAGACTAACATTCAGCAACTCTATGGTTATGAGTTCAGTCAGCTTGGTGGCTATTACCCATGTTGTTATGTTTAGTGAGGTCTCAAGGATGGCATGTCGGCTCATTGCCAAGGTGTCTGGCGAGGTTACCTGGAAGTTGAAGGGTTTTCTATAAATACACCTATAATTTTGATTTTCTATTTTAATTAGAAAACATGGGAAAATTCTTGCATTTTGAAAACTTGATATTTGAGTGAGGAAACTATTTTCTAACTTCTAGTTTGTTAATACGTTGAGTGTGTTTTTGTATATTGATTCTTTGATGAGATTGTGAGAGCTATATTAGTGATACGAGAAAATATTTTGTGAAAAACTCTTTTTTTAGGTGGGTTAAACAAAATGAGTTATACACCAAGACGTAGATTTGTATGCTAGGTACATGTGCATGAGATTTACCATTATCCTAGGTTTTGTACCATATTGACAATCAGTGATTTTACCACAGAACATGGTTGTGGGTTTTTGGAGGAGAGCCATATTCATCGGTGGATCATAGTTACTGTGAAGATAGCAAATGAGAGCAGCTTAGGCATAGTTGAGTACGACTCTAACTATTAAAAGTATTAGCATATATTCTAGGTTTCAAAATGTTGATTTACTTATATGTGAATTGCTTTGTCAAATCTCAAAAAATGGGTTCATGAAAAGGAAGGAAGGGCTAATTTTAAAGACATTTTAATTAAATAAATAATTTCAAAATAAAAAATTATATTGGGATATCCTATGAAGTAAATTATCAATTAAAATAGTCATAGAAAAGTCAATTTAAATACAATTTAAAAATACATAAGTTTTAAAATAAATTACATTAATTTTAGCATTTCCTCCAAATACATCTAGGTTACAAATAAAATAAAAAAGTTCAAAAGAAACCTTTAAACTTCGCTTCCCAAAATATCTATACATAGAGTTTCACACTCTTCGTCTAATCTGGAAAGTATAGGAATAAGGGGGTGAGCTACAACTTGCTTAGTAAGAATTTGCTGTATGCACAATCCATAAAAAATTTAATAATGTATTTTGTACTTAAAAAATATTTCATGTGCATGTCCAATAAAATAACATCATCAGTACATAAGTAGTAGGGATATTTCATTTATAAAATTCAAGTATACCCGTACTTTCTCACTTCAAAAATCGTGTGGAGTGTACATTTTAAGTATCTCATAGATGCTCATATAATGTAACAAAATATGTAATGCCTAGTATATAACATTCTCATTAAATGTAAAATTCATATGTATTGGCCAATTTCGATATACATCAGAACATACACGGTCAACCTTTAATATGCATGTGAGATCACTTCTGAATCCCATGTACGGTCATAGTCTGAGATACATATGGCACATGTATTGGTCAACTATGAAGTACATGGATGATCAACTTTGAGGCACATTTGCGGTCAAACTCCAAGTCATATGAGGGGTCCAGCTCTAAGACCCATGTGTGGTCAATCTCCGCAACCCATGCATGTAGAAATTTTTTAGATTTGTGTGTATGCAATGAGTACCTATAGTCCATAGAAAATCTAGTTTGCTGCAACTTGTTGCTCTATGGGTACCAAACTCCACAAGATCTCAACACTCCCCATGAAATGTTATAATGATGCATGCATAAAATTTCATATGTTATGTGCAAATTATTTAATACTTGTATTATATCAAATCTTTCATGTATAGATATAAATGCTTATCATCGATATTTGATTAAATAGTGGTTTATAAACATTTTTGGTGAAAATATGTACAACATGACATCAATTTTCATTGTTTATAAGAATGATGATGCATGCGCGCTATTCCATAAAAACAATGCATGAGCAAAATTGGAGTAAAACCCTACCTACAGATACGTCCGTCTACACTCTTACTCCTAATGCCGACTCCTTTTTCTTTTGATTGAAAACTAACACATTGTTTACCCATAATTAATTCAATCCATCACTAAATTACTTACTATAGATAAAAATGGAATCATTTACCTTATTAAGGTTGTAGGTGTAAAAACTAGCGAATTTCCTTCCAAACACTTCACTTTTAACTACTCGAATTCCTTATAATATTTTTTACTCAAAACGACCACTTAGAAATGTATCCAAAAACAATATATTTTAGAGAGAGGAAACATAGAGAGAGATTGGTTGACACCCTTCAATTTATAGACGAAAATTGCTCCTTACTGGCAGCACACCGACGAGTGTTGTAGTTGTTTACTGTCCTCCTCGCCATTAGCCTGGTTGTCCCTTGCTCATTTCTTGCCATCCTTGCCACTTGTTCGTTGCCCCTTCACCAGTAACTTCACCGATGAAGGCACCAATGAGCTACAATCACCGACTGTCAAAATTAAATTGCCAAAAACGTAATTTTGTTATAAAATTTTTGTGTACACCCTCAAATTTTATTACATAATTCTCTTCATAAAATTATTAAAATAAATTACGAGGATTCGAGTTCCCACAATCTCACCCCCTTAAAGAAATTTCGTACTTAAAATTTTTGTAACTTGTTTGAAACAAGCAAGGATATTTCGACGAACTTCAGATTCTAACTTCCAAATAGTATCCTTCACACAATGATGACTCCACTATACTTTCACTAAGGGTGTCATCCTTTTTCTCAAGTTTCTGACCTGGTAATTAATTATATAAACTAGTTCTTCTTCATAGGATGCATCTTCTTCTAATGTCAGCTCTGTCCAATCAATTATACTACTATGACTCTTTTGACTCTTCCGTAGAGAAAATACATGGAAAACATTGTGAACTTGCCAAATTTCAGGGGTAATTCCAATTGATATGCTACATCTTCAATCCTTTTAACAATTTGAAACTATCCAATGTAAGGGGATGTTAGCTTCCTTTTAATTCTAAAACAAATCACTCCCTTTCGAGGTTAAACATTGACAAAAATATAATTGTTTACTTCAAAATTCAAAGTCATTGCCCATGATTAGCATAACTTTTGTATCAACTTTGAGCCAAACAAAGTTTGTCTTGTACGATCTTAATTCTTTTATTGTTTCTAGAATGAGATCAATTCTCATCATACTATATCCTCACTTTTAGCCCAAATCTACACAGTTGTTCATACAAGGCTTCATAAGGAGACATCGCAATGTCTACATGATATATGTTATTGTAGGGAAACTCTACTAACGATAGATGTTCATTCCAATTTCCCTTGAATTCCATAACACATGCTTGTAACATGCCTTCTAACATTTGAATTACCCTTTTAGACTATCCATTGTCTCCTGATGATAAGCAATACTAACAACAATTATGTACCTAAAGCTTATTTTACACAATTCCACAGATGAGAAGTAAACTTTGGATCTCTATCAAACACAATCTACTTTGGTATACCATGCAATTGTACTATCTCTTATGTGTACAACTTGCCCAAAACATTGACTAAATATGGGTCTCATCAAGGATGAAATGCATAGACTCTGCTAATTGATCCATGATCACCCATATAGAATCATGACCTTAAGAAGAATGAGGTACACCTGGTAAAAAATCCATGATAAACCTCCCATTTCCACTCTAGTACTAGAAATGGTTGAAGTAGTTCTACAAATTTTTGATGCTCGACCCTAACTTGCTAACAAATCATTTAGTTTGCTACGAATTGGGCCATCTCTTTCTTCATTCTCCTCCATCAATATGCTATTTTTAAGTCATGATACATCTTTGTACTTCCAATATAAGCAGTGAATTTGATCTATAAGCCTCACTCATAATTTCTCATCTCAAAATAATCATCATTTGGCATTGTAGTATTTCCATGAAATAGAAATGCAACATCACTTCAAGTCTATCCTTCAAAAATCTCTCCATTTATCCTACACTACACTTCACAAATTTTTTGATCATTTGATTACGCCGCTTACACATTCTCCAGTAGTACAGGACTAGACACAAGGTCTTATAAGAACACTCTTCTTTCATCATCATACAAATTCATTTCATAACCTTTTATTGCTCAAGTGTTTCCCTAGGTATCCAAAACCATTTGTGCAACAAAACTAACTTACGACTCAAAGCATCTATTGTTGTATTTGCCTTTCCTGAATGATACTAAAAAGTGAAATCATAATCTTAAAGATATACCACCCATCTTTTTTTTCTCGAATTCAAATATTTTTTAGTGAAAAGATACTTGAGAATTTTGTGATCCCAAAAGACTTGCAAAGAAAATCAGTAAAGATAACACCTTCATACCGCTACTAACTCTAAATCGTATGTTGGATAGTTTCTTTTGCTGACCTTAAGTTATAGTGATTTGTATGCCACCACATGATCATTCTGTATTAAAAAACATTTGAAACCTTAAAGTGAAGCATCAGTTTAAACTACATAAGGTTCCATGCAGTTTGGTACAACAAGGATTAGTGTTGTTGTTAATCATGCTTTCAATTCTTGAAATGCATTTTTGCACACTCTGTCCTAAACAAAGTTGACTCCTTTCAAAGTGAGTTGTGTCAGAGGTGATGCAATCTTTGAAAATTGTTGCACAAACTTTTGATAGTATCCTACTAATCCCAAAAAAATTTGTACCTCAGTTACACTACGCACTCTTTCCCAATTCAATACTACTTCTATTTTAGCTAGATCCACAGTTGTACCATTCCCAGATACAAAATTTTTGAGAAATTTAACTTTAGTTAGCCAAAAATTGCATTTTTCATATTTTGAGTACAACTATTGTTCCCTCATAGATAGAGCAATTCTTAAATCATCTTCATGCTCCTCACAAGTTTTAGAATAAATCAATATATCATCAATGAATACAATGATAAATTGAACAAGTAGGGTCAAAATACCTGATTCATTAAATACATGAATGCAGTAGGGGCATTAGTTATGATGAAAGGCATTACACAAAACTCGTAATGCCTATACTAGGTAATGAAAAGCAGTTTCGAGTATGTCTGACTCCCTAAGCCATAATTGATGGTATCCAAACCTTAGATTGATCTTTGAAAATAAGCTTGCTCCATTGAGTTTATCAAACATTTTATCGATCTGAGGTAACAAATATTTATTCTTGGTTGTTACTCTTTTGAGTTGACGATAGTCAATACACAATCAAAAACTACCATGCTTTTGCTTAATGAACAAAATAGGTGCACCCCATGGAGAAGAAATTAGTCGAATAAATCCTTTAACTAAAATCTCATCCAATTTTTTCCTTAACTCTTTTTTCTCTGTCAGTGCCAAATGATAAGAAGAAATTGATATTGGTGCAGCTTCAGGATATAATTCAATTATAAATCAATTTCTCGAGTTGGAGGTAGTCCAGGAAACTCTTTTGGAAAGACATCCCAAAATTCATTCACCACAGGTAACTTTCCAGGCTTTTCTCATTGTCGTCATCCATTTAAAGTGAATTTAATGTATCCTTAGTCAATTGATTTCTTCTTCCACCAAACAGCACTTAAGAATGGTACTTGTACGATTTATTCCCTTTTCTCCAAATAATTGTACTCTTAAAACTTTAGGAGTTTGAACAATAACTTTTTCTAATAAATATTAAAATTCTTGGTACCAATTCATTCCTAAAATGATGTTGAAATAACTCATATTGAGTAAACGGGATCAGGTAGGAATCAATGACTATTTAACCTAATTGAACAAATTTTACAAACATAAAAGCATTAGATGTGACTCTAAGAAGAGTGTTCAAGGTCAGGGGCTTTCTATGATTTTGTAACTCAAGTTCAATGTTTGAACACAAGATAAGTAAATAAAGGAATTATTTGCTCTATATCATAGAGTGCTCATATTTGATAATTATATAGTAGGATAGTACCTTCAACAACAACATTGATTTCTAGTTCTTCTTGCATGCTAGATATTACAAAGCTTGCCCTTATGATACTTGTCCTTGTGTTGCAATTCCTTTTCCCTTATACTTTCCACGCACACATGACACAGAATCCAAGAGTGCATGGGTCAATGTATAAGTCATAAGTATTTAAATATAGAGTTATCGTACACACGAGGATTGGATTGATAAGAATTTAAGTACCAAAAGACAGTTACACTAAACTATTTAGGCTAAAGAAAATGATAGGTAAAAACAATAAAAATAACAAAAATATAACGTTTACAATATTTAATCCAACACATCCATACCACCTATTTTAATTAAGCACAAAAGAGTCTTGGGAATCCACTCTCTGTCAATTTCCTATACAATTTACCATTCCAAACAATTAATGATATGATACTTGATCTAATGTCCTAAACTAGCATTCATTCCTCTCTCAAGTAAACTGCATGCATTATTATAATTAACCTAATCACCCCTATCACATGTCGTACTAATTAGGTTGCATATTACTCATTAAGACTGCACTTATGGACCACATACATTAGAATCTGTCTAGACATTATGCATGTTATTCAATCAAAACAAACAATTAGATACTTCTCTCAAAACTACCTAATTGCCTTTATTGTGTAATTCAATACAAATCAAATTAAATAAAGCATCCCATGTAAATTAATCATAACTATTAATTAGCCTATCTCTCGATATTCATTACTTAATTATCTCACTCAAACAGAAGTAGTAAGAATAGATTATTGAAATACCACAAATCAAAAAGGATGGGAAAATAAATTAATTCATTGCATAAATAAATTGAGTTCAAGAGGATCCTAACAACATATTTAGCTATTCATAATCACATACAATAAATCCCAACAATGAGAAAATTATAAAAGAGAAAAGAAATACAAAGGTAGGGAAGAAAAGATACATCCAATCTCTTGGCGAATACCAACTCCAAGCTTTCAATATTCAATATATCCCTCTCTTTATGTATTTCACTCTAAATTTGCTACCTTATTTTCTAAAGATTTAGGTTAGTGATGGAATGTGTGAATAATCTACTTTGGCTACTTAGATGTATATTTATAAGCAAGAGTGTTTTAGGGCACAAAGAATTGTGGTTCAAGTAGGAAAAAGGCATACTTGGCACTTTAAATGCATTGCATCAATGCATGTTTTGTGGCCTAAAATAGTGCACGTAGCGACACAATCTCCTCGAATTATTAAGAAAACTACACGCTCTGGCATTAAAATATGCCCATTATAGCCATAGGCTTTTAAGTTGTTTAGTAAAGTATGTGCACCGTGGCCTAATATTTCCTTTACTACTGCATAGCTGCACAAATTTTCTATATTGTGAAGACATACCACTGCTCAAATAATTGGCCAGTGCGACATCTACATTGGCATAATTAAACATAAATTAAGTCATTTTAACCATTAAGTGTAAAATAAGACAATTAGTAAGCTTATAAGTGGGTAAATAACTCTACTTTTGTGGAGTTATAACAGCCCCCAAACTTAACTCTTTGTTTGTCCTCAAACAAAGCCAAACTTAAATAATGAAGAACAAAACACTAACCAAAATGAGTAAAATATTTACAAATGCATTTCTTCTAATATATTCATATTTAACACAAAATTATCCTCCTCAAAGATTGTACAATCCTATTATAAAGAGGGTCACTTGCCATTAATTAACTTTTCATCAATACAAGTGTATGCAAGAGATTTTTAGTGAAGTGATTTGTGTACATGTACTGCACAAGATGTCATCCAATGAACTCATAAAATCAACCTATATGAGCATGCCAATTGATTAAGACTTAGAACACATTTCATATGTCTATTTTTCATACCTCTATCTACTAATATAAATAATGCATTTAGCTAAAGATCAAAAGGGTTTTACATGCTTGTAATGTTAGGCTTAGGTGGGAGTAGATAAATGGTAATATTTAGGCTCATTCCACACTTTAGCTTACTTTTTATTCCTTATGTAATATACTCCTTATATTTGAGCTTAAATATGATGTTTTAGTGCACCCTGTCAAATTATTTTTCATTAATTTATTCCACATTCTTTTTGCAACTTCACAGCATGTTCAAACTTTTTTTTTTTGAATTTATTCTTTTTATTTTCTATTTTTTCCAAAGGATGGTTTTGTGAGTTATTATTATTTTTATATAAGGTGCATTACATTCCACCTTACTCTATAGCACCACACATGATTCCATTTTCACACAAGTTAAGAATGAAAGGGTAAAGGTAATACACAATTTAGGTTAGGCTCACATGTGGTTTAAAGACATGAAAGATATTTGTTTAGGCTCAAATAGGTGACTAAGAACGTTTACATAGATTAGTTTGAAAGGCACAATCGGTTCAATAAATGTCTAAATAATGTCCAAAGCTAAATACTATTTAGGATTTTTGCCTCAAGGGATGATCAAATAAATTCTAAAATATGGAAGATCTAATCACATGGCATTACTCACACCAAATTGTCTCCCAATAAGAACACCAAAATCAATCATGAGCATGTGTATAAAGTTGAATCAAAACAATAAAAAACTAGCAAACATACACAAGAATAATTTAAGTATCCAATAAACAAGCTACATTCCTTATCCTAGTCATGACAACCAATTCTATCATTGGGTTCATAGATACATATCAAACACACATGTATTTAGTTTCCATGTGTTCATCAATTTCTGCCCAATTATTATTAAACTATCCTAAAAATTAAAAAAATGCAAAGACAATAACAAATAATCATAAAAGTAGAGAATATAGTTCTCTCTCCCACACTTGAATTGTACATTGTCTTCAAAGTATAAAACACATAGAGAAACAAAGATAAATGAATATGGTAAAGAAAAACTCACTCAATGATGCTTCACAACTTAATATGTTCATGTAAGCACCATTGTCTCCCTCTCTTGTTTTATTCACCTAAAAAAAATCAAACAAACAAAACTGATAATTAAAGTGTAAAACAACACAAAGAGTTTTAATCACTTGGGTTGCCTCCCAAGAAAAGTCACCTTTTAGGTCCTGGACTAGACTACCATTATTCATCGAGGTGGATAATACGTATAGTATTCCATAAACAATCACTTAGCGATTTTTATGGTTGTTGAACCAAGATCATCAATATTTCCTCTTGAGTTCTAAACTCTTTTCCTCTTTGTAAGAGTATCTTGACCCATTTTTAAAATTTAGAAACTTTTAACACCAAAAGTTTCAATGGTCACATTAAATGGATTGGTTGGAGCTTCCTTATTGAGTTTGCACTCCTCCAACTCGCCCTCAAAATCCAACCAATAGTCCTCACAAGTATCTCTAGGAAGATCCTTATCTACATAAATCTTAAAGGTAATCTATTCCTTATTGATACCCAAGGTGATCTCTCTATCATATATGTCAAAATAAACCCCTTCGGTAAGTACTAATGGTGTGTCTACCGTGATAGGAGCTTGATGTTTCCTCATGGTTGGGAACTTTTCATTTCATAGATCTGTTGATGTTGATGTCACCAAATAAAAAGCCTAGTGGTTGGGTGAAATTGTAAAATAATTCCTTTGGTTGCTCCCCATGTCATGTTCAAGTTTCCCCAGTTATTATGTCTCATGTTTAAGTTAGTTTATGAAGCTTTGCATCAATTTCATGCAAGATTTGAGATCATTCTCATTTTGGGGGTGGTTGTGGATAATGGTAGTAATTTGTTGCATATGTTGGCTATGTAGAAAGTGTTCCCTTTTTATTGTAGCATCAATAGTTGTAAGATTGACTCCCCCGATCCAAATTTTGATATTATGAGTGTGATGAGTTTGGATTGGTGTAGACATTGGTATAGGTGTGGTTCCCTCCATTCCACATGTATGTATGTAGCAGATGTTGTACTGGTTGAGTAGATATGTATGACCTCAATGTAAAAAGATTTGAATGTTCTTGTAGAGAGAGCTTCCTCAAAGTACTAGCCTGTTCAATGTATGCTATGAGGTTGGTTGCCTCCTCAATTGTCATCCTTACATCTTTAAGCCTTTGACGCTCAAAAGGGTTCATCACCAAACTGTTAACACATAACTAAAAGATACTTAACATAATTAAATAAAAATAATAACAAAAATTTATGTTAGTAAAAAAAATTAATTAAATAATACAAAAGAAAACAAATAAACCAATAGCAAATAATTTTTTTTTTGTATTTTTGTATTTTTTTTGCCTAATTTAGTTTTTGTAACCCTAGTAATGATCTTAAATCACAAAATAATGTCAATTCTGAACAACGACACCCAAACCTTGACTTGAAATCCGTAAGTACACGGGTCAATGTACATGTGATAAATATTTAAAGATAAAGTTGTCGTTATCATGAGAATGGAATTAATAAGAATTTAAGTACCAAACTACAGTTAAACTAAATTATTTATACTAAACAAACTAATAGGTAAAAATAATAAAAATAACAATACATCCACACAACCTAATTAAGCACAAAGAGGACTAGGATTCCACTCTCTCTCAATTTCCTTCCCATGAATTAATTTACCATCCTAAACAATTAATGATATCATACTTGATACAACACACTAAACTAGCATGCATTCCTCTCACAAGTAAATTACATTCATTACAATAATTAACCTAATCACCCATGTCACATTTCACGCTAATAAGGTTGGGTTGCATATTACTTATAAGACCGCACTTATGGAACACATACATAAGAATATGTCTAGAAATTATGCATGTTATTCAATCAAGACAAACAATTAGATACTTCTCTCAAAGCTACCTAATTGACTCTATGGTATAATTGTATACGAATCATATTAAATAAAGCATTCCATGTCAATTAATCATAACTAATAATTGATGATCTCTCGACATTCATCACCTAACAAGAGGATCCTAACAACATATATAGCTAATCATAATCACATGCAATAAATCCAACAATGAGACAATTAATAAGAAAATACAAAGATAGAGAAGAAAAGATACATCCAATCTCTTGGCGAATACCAACTCCAAGCCTTCAATCTTCAATCTCTTTCTTGATGTATTTCTCTATAAATCTACTGCCTCTTATAAAGATTTAGATTAGTGATGAAATGTGTGAATAATCTACTTTGGTTTCTTAGAGATCTATTTATAAGCATGAGTGTTTTAAGGCACAAATAATTGTGGTCCAAGTAGGAAACTTTCATGCCAGGCACTTTACACGCATTACGTCAATGCGTGTTCTGTTGCCTAAACAAGTGCGTGTAGTGGCACAAGATCCTTGAATTATCAAGCAAACTATGTGCCACAACTTTAAAACATGCTCGTTGCAGCCATAGGCTCTTGAGTTGCCTAGTGACGTATGTGCACGATGACCCAATATTTCCTCTTCTGTGACACATACAACTCGGGTTTTCTATGTTTTATTGATGTAGGAATGGCCCAAAGATGACTGCACTGATCGTGTCCTTTTTTGCTTGTTTTTCCTCCCTTGCAATTGTTTCATCTAAATTAGCAAAATTAAACATAAATTAATCTATTTTAACCATTTTAAGTGTAAATAAGACAATTAGCTAGCGTAAAAGTAGCTAAATAACTCTACTTTTGTAGAGTTATCAAAAGGCTGTGGTGGCCGAAAGGTCTGCATAGGATTTGTTTGTTTTTGAAAAGACTGCATAGAAAGCTGATAAGGTATGGAGGATTGTTCTTAAAATAATCGCCTTCCTTGATGGAAATTTTGTTGTGTTGCCAAAGAGACGGTTGACTTTGTCTTGGAAATTTTCTTTGTGTATTTGAGGCTCTAGAAATAGAGGTTCATTGCGATCCTTATTCAAATCCTTGGCTTATGATCGATGAGGGCAGTTTTGTTTAACATGTCCAAGTTGTTAGCAATTATAGCATACATAATGTTGATATTGGGGACTCCTTGATGACCCACTATGTTGGCTTATACGAAAAAAATTCTTGAAGCTCTTCCACTTTATAAGATTGCTCCAAATTAACTTGTTCAACTTTATACACAGCTACAATAGTTGCAGTATAGGTTTGATTACTTTGGTACATGATTTGAACTCTAATGTCATCTCTTAATCCCATGAGGAATTTTTCAGCTTTATTAGTGTCTCGATTTACCATGCTCTCACTAAACCTAGATAATTGATTGAATCATGCTTCATATTATGTCACAGTTATATCCTCCTATTTTAAGTTCATAAAATCCACCACCTTGTTTACTTTGGCAATTTCCTTAAAGAATCTTTTGTAGAACATCTACTAAAACTCCTCCTAAGTGAATTTGTCGACGTTTCTTCCTCTATGAATAGAGTTCCACCAATAATCAGCTTCTCCACTTCACTTGTATGCAGTAAGTCAAACTCTAAAACATTCAGGGATGTTTCAAGCATTCATCTTCTTCTTAATTTCTCGAACCCATCCTTCAGTGATGTCAAGATTTGGAGTCTCATCGTAAAGTGATAGTCTAGTCTTTTCAAATTCTATCAAGTTGTAAGACCAACCTCATTCCTCAGGATTTCTGCCCTGAGTAATCAATCTTCGTAGTGCTTAAAGCAGGTTACGTTCACCCTGATTATCGTTTTTACCCTAATTGGGCTTATTGTAGGCCACTCGTCTTCTTGGAGGCATGCTGAGACAATAAAAATAGTTCAAAATTCATAAGAGTTTTGAGTCTTTAAATTTTTCCTTAAGATCATAACCATGCTTTGATACCAAATTTTCATGCTTTGAAAAATGGGATCGTGAAAAGGAAGGAATGGGTAATTTTAAAAACATTTTAATTAAATAAATAATTCAAAATAAAATATTTATATTTAGATGTCCTATAAAGCAAATTCTCAATTAAAATAGTCATAGAAAAGTCAATTTAATTAAAATCTAAGAAATACATAAGTTCTAAAAAAAATTACAATAGTCTCATTACTTCCTCCAAATACATGCAAGATACAAGTAAGATAAAAAGGTTCAGATGAAACCTTTAAACTTCGCTTCCAAAAATCTTGATCCATGCACCTCCACACTGTTCTTCTAATCTGAAAAATGTAGGAAGAAGTGGTGAGCTAAAACTAGCTCAGTAGGAGTGTACTCTATTCATAGTCCACAATAAATTTAATGATGCATGTTGTACTTGAAAATATTTCAAGTTCATGTCCAATAAATTAACATCATCATTACATATGTAGTGAGGAAATTTCATTTATGAAAATTGGGTATACTAGACTTCCTCACTTTCGAAATTAGGTGGAGTGTACATTTCAAGTATTCCATGCATGCCCATACAAAGTAAAAAAATATGAAATTCAAAATCCATGCATATTACTTAACATATATGAGTACATGCGCGATCAACTTTCGAGACGCATGTGGGACTTTCTCCGAATTCCATGTTTGATTATACTCTGAGATGCATATGGCACGTGTATTAGTCAACTTCGAAGTATATGGGTAGTCAACATTAAGGCATATGGGAGGTCAAACTCCGAGGCCTATGTGTAGTCAAACTCCAAGACCCATATATGGTCAATCTTCGAGACCTATGTATGGAAAAAACTTCAAGATACATGTACATACAGTGTGAACCTATAGTCCATGAAAAATCCAGTCTTCTACAACCAATAGCCCTAGGATACCATACTCCGCAAGACCTTCATACAAGTAAACCACTCTTTACGAAATCGTTATCATGATACATATATAAAATTTCATATGAAATATTTAATACTTGTATTATATCAAATCTTTTCATGTATACATAAAAATTCATCACGGATATTTGATTAAAAAGTAGTTATAAACACTTTTGGTAAAAATATGTACACTATGACATCAGTTTCCATTGTTTGTATGTATCATGATGCATGCTATTCCATAAAAACAATGCATGAGTAAAAATGGAGTAAAACTCCTACCTATAGATAAGTATGTCTGCAATTCTACTCCTGATGCCAACTCTTTTTTCTTTTGATTGGAAAGTAACATATTATTTATCCACAATTAGTTCAGTCCATCACTAAATTACTTATTGAAAAAAAAAATCTCAAAAATGGAATCATTTACCTTATTACGTTTGTGGGTGTAAAAACTAACGACCTCCTGTCCGAACATTTCACTTTTGTCTTTTCAAATTCCTAATAGTATTTTGTACTTTAGACGACCACTTAGAAATGTGTCTGAAAATGGGAAATTTCTAGAGAGAGAGAATGGCCTGCACTCTTTAATTTATAGATGAAAACTACTCCTGACTATAAGGGAGCCTGCCGGCTCACAATCGTGCCACCAACGAGCATTGTAGTTCATTGTTGTACTCCTCGCAATTAACCTTGTTGAGCGTCGTTGATATCTCACCATATGCCACTGTTCTTGCCGCCTATTTGCTAACCCTTTGCCGATAGCTTCACTAGTACCTTGATGGCTAGCCGGCAAGCTATCTGGTGAACCATTTAAAGCTTTCAAAAATTGACAAAAAACTAAAATTTTATGTAAAATTTCCAATTATACCCATTCCTCAAATAGTATTACATAATTCCATTCTTAAAATTCTTAAAATAAATTACAACACTTTGGGGTCCTACATACTTGTTGCTTAGTGGTTGTCTTAAGCAACTCATGGATATTACCACATAGAGATTGTAGCTTTGTGGGTTAACCACGTTATATGATGTGCATGTATGGTCTACTGTGTTGTTAGTACAATCAAGATTCTATCCAAGTATGTACCAAGATATAAGGATCTGATTATTATTGGAAAGCATTTCTTTCTTTACTACCTACCTATTATTGCATGCTTTTTATATTCTTTTGTGGTAATTTATTTTGGATGGTTCTTTCCTGTCAGTTTTTGCCTATTAAATTATCTACTTGTTTATTTTTTGTTGCTTGTATGAGAGGCGTAAGTCCTAAGGTATTTGTATTACTTTATTATTATTGTACATCAAGTCTCGGACTCTATCGAAGCTTATATTCACAATAACCGAATACATTCTATACACTCCAATAACTCAAAATAATGGGCTAGTCAAGACCATTAGTTTTGGACAAAATATTTAGTGGAGACTTGCACTAATTTTGAATCAGAGTAAGGAACAAGTGCTTGCGTATATAGATAAACCACATCATCATAAACATAAACACCAGGCAGTAGAGTTTGTGATAATAGAAACTGGGGCTTAGAAAGTGCTGTTTTTGTGTCTAGTTTTGAATCTTTAATTTGTATGACCACCTACGTCATGAATTGTGTACTACAAAATCCTAGAAGTTGGGTTAACTAAACATCGAACATCATGAGAAAAAATCACCAAGTAACACATAATAAAGAAAATTTGTTTCACCAATGTACAACAGAGCAACATCACGAACAAGTTGTCTTTTCAAATTACTATGATCATAGTTTCATTTTTTCTTCTCTTTGAGTGTACTAACAATCACATCTGAAACAAAATCTAATCTTTTTGCTGGCCATCTGCTATCCATATCAACAACTATAGCACCGAATTTTCTTGTCTTAAAATTAGTGTAGAATCAATCCCAAAGATCCCTAACTTTTTTACCATAGATATACTTGGAACCTCTCTCAATCCCATTGATGTAAAGCAAAGTGACCAAATCCATTGCAATTAATTGACCCATGCAATAGATGGGTCTAAATATTAATCAAAACTTCATCTAATTGTTTATTCCTTACATTCATTGGGATCAATGACAATACGATGCTTTTCTTAGAAACAAAATGATTACTCCAACCTATGCATCGACATAGATCACAATAAGATTTTAAAGAAGGCTTTACATTCTCTTCAATGGATAGAGAGAAAACAAACGACTTTGATTCTCATGCACAAGCAAAGAGCACCAAACGGGCATCCTCTTTACATTATAAACCTTAAGTGTAGCGCAATTCTGAAGAGATATTCTAACATTATCTCTATCACAAAAATCATTTTTTCATTCTGGTACATTCATAACCCTCTAAAAATTGTGAAAGACATTGATAGAAGACCTCACTCCCCACATTTGAACATTAGAAATAAAAGACAAGTTTGTGAGTCAAAGACCACCTAAGAGATAATATCATGCTTCCTTCATCAATTGGATTACCCGTAGAAGCCACTTGACTGGTAATAATTTTGGCTCTAATGACATATTGAGAGATAGTAAAATTGCCTTTTTGCAATGCCTGAAGCTGTTCATGCCACTCCATTACACAAGATTGTGCATATTTACAGCGTAAGATTCCTCTAGCACATGCCACTATTCACGAGCTGTCAGACCGCTACTTAGGTAGTCAAGCATGGCTACTGAAGTTGAACATATATCCACCCTTTTACAATAGAATTCAACCTACTCAATTGAGAAAAGTTGGATTTTGAATAACGAGTTTTCCACGAAACCTTAGGAGCGGGGCTAAAAAACCATCAAGAATTCCCTTCAACCAATACAAATTAATGAAAGTGAGAAATTGATCCCTCCAGATCATATAGTTATGATCATCAAGCTTCACAGAGAGATAAACATTTTATTGAAGTAGAAAATGCATTTTTTTTGCTAATAAATTAATCAGACTCAAGTTTGGGGTTGTACCATTAGATATTTTTTGAAAAGAAGGACCTTTAGATCAAAATGTATACAATCCGTTTAGATTCAGATTGAATTTAAATTAACAGATTTTATAGTTCACCGTCATCCGATTTAAACCAAATTACTATTAAAATTATAAATTAATGCATATTTTAATTTATAAATTTTATATTTAAATATTATACATATCATAATTATATAAAATTATTATTTTAGTTTAAAAAATAATACAAATGTTAAATCTCTATAATAATATAATAAGTATCCAAGCATACTTTTTATTTATTATGATTATCTTAGTTTTGATTATAAATAGAGAAAATAGATTTTTTTCTACTGAACTTTTGAGGTTGTTAAAAAGTACCATCCAACTTTCAATTATTACATTCATACCATTAAACTTTACAAATGTTACAAACATACTATCGAACGTTTTTTTGTTACTTTCGTACTAAACTTTCCAAATGTTACAAAAATACATTCAATGTATGCGTAACTTGCCATTAACTCCTATTAACTGACCAACGTAGATGATATTTTTGTAACATTTTGCAAAGTTTAATAGTAGTATGAAACTAACAAAAAAAAATTCGATGATATTTTTGTAACATTTGTAAAGTTTAATGGTATGAAAGTATCTAATCAAAGTTCGATGGTATTCTTGCAACTATTAAAGTTTGGTGGTAGAAAAATTTATTTTCTCTTATAAATAATAAATTTTACTAGAGATGTACCAATTAAAATTTTAAATAATATTTTTCATATATTATGTTTTATATGACAATAATTCATTAGTAAATTCTAACCTTAATCTGACTTTATCCCATTTAAAAAATCCTATCTACTTGCATGAATTCGGATTGGTTCGGATTGAATACAATATTATATTGAATTCGGATTGAAAATCTTTAAATTCAATTAAAATCGGATTAAATTTAAATTGATAAAAAATAGACGATTTTAATTTGCTGCTTATAGCTATACACCACAACCAACTAACTAATATAACAACCTTACTTACATGTGCACAAACCTTCATAACAAACCTATATTTACTATAACATAATACATTCTATGCATCCTAATAAAGTGCACTATCTTTTCATAACACAAGCTAGGATCAGTGATTGCTATGACAATTGCCCTATAACTCATCAAATCATGCCTCATGCTTTCAAGTATTTTAAAAGATAAGTACATAATAAGCTAGTCAAATAATCTCCAAAAAGTTGACCAATAACAAACAATTAGGGGAATTAATTATGGGAATCAAGATCATATATTTAAATTCATTTTTTTTGTTATTGTTTTCATTCATATATTTATTATCATTATAATTTTAGAAACATAAAGATGTAGATAAAGAAGTGCTGAATCTTTTGATACCAAAATAATAAAGATCAGGCTAAAGCTAAACCCTCATGCAAGGTGAAGAAGTTGAAGAGTACAGATGGATTTTTGTGTGCACCGCCTCTAAAGAAGCTTGGGATATCTTGGAGATAACACATGAGGGAACCTTTGCTATTAAGAAATCAAAGCTAATAAGACTGAAGAGAGACTATGAACTTCTTTAGAGGGAAGAAGATGAAACTTTTGACAACTTCTACAACTATTTTTTTGATATCATCAACATTTCTAACATCATGGGCCGTCTTATTGATGAAAAATTTCAAGCTGAAAAGATTCTTTAAAGCCTATCTCAACTGTTCCAAGAAAAGGATATTGCTATTGAAACAATATTTAAAAGAGAACCTTTGAAGGTTAATATGATTGTTAGAGATCTCCAAACTTTTGAAATACATCACCTCAGCCCTAAAAGAACTTTTACTATTGATAAAGGAAAGAATCTTGCTCTTAAGACTTCTAAGAGTAAAAAGGGAAAAGAAAATGTCGAAATTAATAGTGACGACTCCTCTAGTTTGGATGTGGAAGAATTTGCTTTGTTGGTAAGGCAATTTAAGAAATTCTTTAGGAACAAGAGGAACGCTTCTATTAAGTCAAAAAAGAAAGCTCTAGTAGAAGATATTCTAGAGCTAGAGTTGAAAACTCTGAAGAAGAAGACAAGAGACCTCAGTCTAGAGGTCAGGTGTTAAAAGTATGAAAAGGTCAAAAATAGTGCTGCTCAGTGTCTGTTAAAGGGACGAGAATCTGAAAAGAAGGCCATGATAGCAGAGGTTACTATTTTGAATACTAGTCATAGTTCAAAAGAGGATGAGAGTAAATTTATTTCCTATATGGCGACTAAAAATGTTCCTCCCACTACTACCACTCAATCTTCCAAATTCCTCAATGAGGATGAGAATGAGAAGCTCTTAAACACTTACAACAAATTTCTCAGAAAGTATATTATGACTGAGAAAGCTCGAAAGAAGGCTTTGGATAGCCTTGAAGTTAAAGAAAAAGAGATGAGTGCTCTTAAAGCTGAAGTTGAAAATAAGCATTCTATTTACAACCAAGACAAAGGCGATCTCACTAGAAATGTGAAATTTCTCAAAAAACATTTAACGATATGGTTGTTTAGGCTGAATCAAAAAAATCAAGAATGAAGTTTCTTAAATAGACCTTGAAGAAACTATAAAGTTTAGAGGATCAACATATGGTTAGTCCAAATATCTCAAAAGAAGAAATTGAGAAAATCTCACTTCTAGGAATGAAGGTTGAGATTTTGGAAAGTGAAAAGGCATACCTTGCTCATACGTTATCTAAAATGGATGAAGAGCTGCTAACTATTCAAGATAAAGTAAAAATTTAAGCAATTCTATCAAATTTCTTGAGGCATCCATTAAGAAAAATGATGACCCACTCACTACTTTGAATGCAAACCTACCTGACCTTGAGAAAGAGTAGGAATACTCTAGTACCACTGTTAAAAAACTTCTGATGGCTACTCAGAAGTTGGATAAGATTCCTATTCACATCAAGACACTCAGTGACAAACGCAGGCTTAATTTTATTAATGATAGTTATGCAACTCCCTCTCCTTCTGCTGCTGCTTCTGCTTCTCTCCTTGTTAAATTTGTAAATTCTTCTAATACTACTCCTCTCTTCATCATTAGATCAGTTATTGAAAATCATCTTAACAAGACTACTACTGCTAAAGGTAAAAGTAAAGTTGTTTCAAAAGGTAAGTCGTAGGTGTCATTCTGTTCATACTGAATCACAAGTGCATGGATCAATGTACAAGTAATAAGTATTTAAAGATTGAGTTGTCGTTCCCACGAGGATTGGGTTAATAAGTATTTGAGTACCAAACTACAATTACGCTAAACTATTTAAGCTAACAAAAATAGATAGATAAAATAATAAAAATAAAACAAATCCAATATTTACACTACTGGATCCAATACAACCATACTAACAAATTAAGCACAAAGAGTAATAGGAATCCACCATCTCAAGCAATTGCTAAACAAATTATATGATCAATTGACTCTAAGCTATGTATGCATTCCTTTGTCAAGTAAACTATACACAATATTGTAATTTAACCTAATCACACTCCCATGCCAATTAGATTACACTACTATTCATTAAGAACATTAATTATAGATCACATACACAAGAAGCATACCTCTCAGCTTAGAAACCATGTATGTAATTCAATCAAGACAAAAAATTAAATACTTCTCTCAAAATTACCTAATTTCTCTATGGTATAATTGATAATTAGACAATTAATTGCAAATAACCTAGATTGAATAATATAATTGAAAAAACAATTACAATGGAATAGAATAAAAAAATAAATTATTATATAAAAAGATTGAGTTCAAGAAGATCCTAACAGCAATTTTAGTTAATCATAAATATATTTAATAAAGTTTCAAAAACATTGAGTTAATAGAAGAGAATAGATTAAACACAGAAGGGTATAGAAAGATAAAACCAATCTCCCATTGTCACTCTGGAAATCAATCTCCTCCAATTATCACTTTAGCGGAACTAAACTCCAATACCTTCAATCTTAAATCTCCCTCTTGATTTGCCTCATTCTCTAATATATTGCCTCTTTCTCTAAATTATGTAGGTTAGTGTTGGAATATGTGAATCTATTTGCTTGGCTACTTAAGGGCTGTATTTATAGGCTTAGTGTTGTAGATCATAAGCAATTGTAGTCCAAATAGGAATCATTGTCCAAATAGGAAAGTTTTCCAAGTAGGAAACTGGCATTCTAGCTTATTACACGAACACATCAATGCACGCCATGACCTAAGATAGTGCCCATCGTGGCTCAACTACATGGACAATTCTAGACAACTATGCATTGCAGTACAAGTCAATCTAAAGCTCTCGGGTGGATTTTCGTATCCAATGGCATCGCAGCTCAAAATGGCCACCGTTGAGGCCATAACCTCCCTGTTTTAACCAAACTTTCAATGCTATCTGCACCGCATCTCAAATAATATCATGCCATGGCCCAACACATTTTTCCTCTATTTTGGCTCATTTTAACTCCTTTGCTACTGTTTTACATACATTAACACAATTAAGCATAAATAACCCATTTTTATGATATTAAGCACAAAATAAGACAAATAGTTAGCTTGAAAGTGGTTAAATAACTCTATTTTTGTAGAGTTATCACATTCAAGCCAATCTCTTCTAGCAGAATGAACATCCCACCTCCTGTTTCTTCTTCTCATCGTGTTGGTTATTGTCTATTGCCACTATGTACATGCTTCATTCCTTCTTGTCACCACTGCAATGAGTGTGGGAATATTAGACCTTATTGTGAGAGATTGAATTATCATCCCTGTGTGAGACTTATTGTTGGCACTTCTATGTCTGCTTTTCCTCCTTTGTGTTACTGTTCAGAGATAGAGACCCATTTTCTTTCGCTCTGTTTTGTTCTTGCCATACTTGTGGTACTGTTGGCCACCTTGTCAATCATTTTCCAAGAGTACTATTAGGAGATCTCCCCCTTGCACTTTTCATTCAATCTACTCTAAATGCACCTATTGTGGTTCATTTGAGTATTATATTTTTGGGTTCATTATGCATCGATGACATAGTAAAGAAAGAACAAACTTTTTGAAAGCCTTTCTAGTCATATGTATGACCGCTCGATAGGTCATTTGAAAATTTCTAAAATAAGAACTCTTGAGTAGTTCATACTCCACATGCTCCTATGAACAAAAGATTACATTATGCTCATGTTACCTCTCATCACTTCTTTTTTTAGAAGGAGGGATGCAATTTGATCACACTATTGTCGGGTGTGAGTCAGTTTCACTTGTGTTATCTTATTTTTTACTCTCTCTTCCTTATAGTATTTTCTGTACTTGTTTATTTTTGTGTTTATTTATTTAAAATTTATTTTTTTTATACTTTTCTTTTATTAAAATAAATGTTACTAAAATTAAAATAAATTTTTCTGTTAATTTTTTAATTTTTTTTAAAAAAGGGTTTTTTTCTCTCCTCACTCTTTAGGGTTCCTCGCCGAGCTCCCTTGTAGGAGTCTCGCTAACCATTCACCGAGGGTTTACTCAGGTACCTCACCGACCCCTTACACAAAAGGTCCACAAGAGGTCTACGAACTATACAGAATACCTATATAAACCTCTTTTCTCATTTGTTTCAAATCACAGAAATTTTTAGAAACTTCCTACCCTCAAACAATTTTTCCTTCTACCTTCTAGACTACTTTTTTCTACCCCTAAACATTTTTACCCCTCTTTTCTCCATAATATTCTTAGACAAAACAAAAGATCTCTACTCAACCAAGATGAAGTTGGTCCCTCTACTCAACCTGAGAAGTCTCCATCGTGAATTTGTGAACGTTCAGTTCAGATTAAGGAGTTTCCTACTATCCAGTTTCCAGGAATGGTTTTTATACTTTTCTTGGCTTACTTTTTGTACTCTTCCTCACTCCTACGACCCCACTTTTGTCGTAGAGTTCTATTTAGCGATTTGTACTCATTGTATGGGTTCCATGTCTATTTCGTTTCCCGTTCTTCCTTTTAAAAATGAAAACCTTAATACTATCAACTTTTTTTTTTTATCTCAAGCATCTCAAAGCTCAAAATCAATCTAATATGGATACTAGACTTGCTGGACCTGACCTTTATTATGGTGGTGGTACTGTTCCTCTTAATAGCTCTTCTCTTGGTCACTTGCTTTTGCAAATTGTTTATGCTTACGTCTTTCCTTGTATCTCTTTTGTGCCTAATGCCAGAATATTTTGAACTTTCCTAACATTTAAAGGTCTAGGCCAATCAATAATAGCTTCAATTTTACTTGGATCAACAAAGATACCTTAAGCAGATACAACATGCCCCAAGAACACAATTCTATTCAGCCAAAATTCACACTTTTTGAAATTGGCATGTAATTGTTTTTCCCTTGAGATCTATATCACCCTCCTCAAATACTCTTTGTGCTCCTTGAATATATCAATATGTCATAAATGAAAATAATGACAAAATTTTCAAGGTAATCCTTGAAAACACGATTAATAAGGTCCATAAAGGTAGCAAGTACATTTGTTATCCGAAAGCCATCACTAGAAACTCATAATGCTCATACCTTGTCCTAAATGCAATCTTTGGGACATCTTCCTTCTTAAATTTCCATTGATGGTAACCATATTGAAAATCAATCTTGGAGAAGACGCTAGCACCTTGGAGTTGGTTGAACGGGTCTTCAATTCTTGGAACAGGATAATTGTTCTTTAAAATCACCTTGTTTAGCTCACAATAATCAATGCACAATCTTATGGCTCCATCCTTCTCTTTAACTAACAATACTGGGGCACCCCATGGTGAAACACTAGGTCTAATGAACTTCTTCTCTAGTCACTCCTCTAATTGCACTTTGAGTTCTTTTAGTTCTACAGGTGTCATACCATAAGGAGTCTTTGATATAAGTGTTGTGTCACAAATCAACTCAATCTCAAATTCAATCTCACAAACAAGGGGCAAACACGGTAGATCCTCAAGAAACACAACCATAAACTCTCTAGCTATGGGAGTATCATCCAAGTTTGCTCGTTCATTTCTAGTGTCCACTACACTAGCTAAATACCCATGATATCCTTTCTTAAGGAACCTTCAAGCCTAAATGGCATAGATGATTGGGGGTAGGTGGTTTGGCTTGTTGAAATTGAAGCTTAATGTTACATCTCCAAGAGGTTGAAAAACTACTTTCGTCTCATCACACTTAACATTAGCATGATGGTAGAAAACCAATCCATGCCAAAGATCACAACAAAATCAATCATATCGATGACAACCAAATTAGCTACCATTTTGTGGCCTCCGACTACCACGTCACATTTTTCAACATTTCCTTTAAACATGTAATTTCCCCAAAAGGGGTACCTGACACAAATTTCTAGCTCTATGCTAGATGGATGATGCTTTAGCTTATTAGCAAACACTCGAGAGACAACGGAATGGGTGGCACCAAAATCAAACAATGCAAAAGCAGATTGTTCAAATATAGAGACACTACTTGCTAAACATAATTTCCATTATAAACAATACAAACAATCTATACACATAAACATACAAGGAAAATTACAACATCCATACAAATAGGCCAAAAAATTTAATTATTATGGAAAGAAACCTTAGGAAATAAGTAATAGTGATGCTCTTAATTAGATTATACCTGCTAATACCGTAAGGTTTGCCTTAGTTTCATCTTAGGCAAGGGCGTAAACTCTTCCTTGAGTCTTCCACTCAATTGGACCTTCATTTTTCACTTATGGGTAATTCTGGATGAAATGATCAGTCTTTCCTCATTTGAAGCAAGCTCCAAGCTTCTTGTATTATACTCCTCCATGTTGCTTGCCATATGTGCTACATATTGGATGATCCTTCTTAGTTGAGTCATCTCTTATTTGGAGAATGTGTTTTATGACATGAGAAAAATGTTCTAATTAAGAGCATGAAAAAAGATTTAAATCAAAATTAAATACCATATTTGACACAACCTAGCTTAAAATGTCTTATAATTGTGTGCTCATTTTACTTACAGGTAATTTTGTTCTCATGAAATTCATTGTAATTTCAAGTAACTATTGAAAAGTATTTGTGGCTTGGCTTGGCTTGGTTATGGCAATAGATCCCTATAGGATTAGCATCTAGAGTATCTAAGAAATAAGTTATCACACCATACGAGGCCAAAATTGGAAATTTGAGTGTAGTTGCAACTGAACTTTGTTAGTTTCACTTAGTAATTGTCATTTCTTTTAGATATTAGAATTTTTTTTCTAAGTCGAATAATTTGGTGCACTTTTATTTATATATTTATCAAATTGGTACTTTTAATATCAAATCTTAGGTTATGACATTTTTGTATTCTGAAGTCTCACAGGGTAGAAAGGTTGGTAGTCCAACCTACGAGGGGTAAGGTCCACGCGATGGCTGAGGACTTCGTATAGGGGTCTGTTTCCTAGGTGCATGCATAATGTACCAACATTTAGCATGTTTTGTTTGTTTGTCTTGTTTTCTTTTTAGACATGATGTCTTTGGTTCAAGTATTATTGCAGTTCAAATTTGGAAGATCTCAAAGTAATGAAAGGTCAAGTTTTGTTGAAAATATGACATCCTATTAAGTTGAAGAATCATGTACATGGAGGTTGAAGAACTCAAATAGCTAAAGAAGAATGCTCCAAAAAAAGCTTACTCTTGTACTATAGATGATTTCTAAGGATTCTCGTGATAGTTTGATATTTTATCAATTTCTTGATTTGAATGAAAATAAATATTTTCCTTCAAAAAATAGTTTAAATATAAAATTTATGTCAACAAAATTGAGATAATATATTTCTTGAAAATTTTCATGATAACAAATGCAAAATAGGAGTCTTCTTTATCAAAACACTTTTGCTAATAATATTGTAATTTTCATGAAGTGTGTAGAATAAAAATCTTATATTAATATCTTATTTTCTTAATTTATTAATTTTTCATTTTACTTCATTTAGTAAATGTTGAAATGATATTAAATTAAAAAATTGGATAAATATTTTATATTTTTACTAAGATAAATGTATAACTTTTTTGTTACACTAAAATTCTTCCTTAAAACATCCAAATTGCATTATTCATAAATAAAAAAATAAAAATAAGTGGACAATATCATCCAAATATGAAAATGACTACATTTTCTCTTATAGAGGTTGAGGCCTTAAATTAGTAGTCTTGATTGATGCATTTTGGCCCAAAAATTATATATGTCCCCAAAACTACGTAGTTTTGACCTTTAAAGTTACTTTTTTAACCTTGTCATTTTTCAGGTTATCTTCAAGGTTCGATAGTTGGCAATGGTAGAGGGCAGAGGTACGGTGATCGACAACAAGGTCTAGTGACACATGGCAGGGTCCAATGACACTTGAAATGGTGATTAACGATGAGGAATCTGTAACCCAAGGATCGATGGCTGGCAACAGCTACAACTAATTTACATTTTTCTGCAGTTATGTACATATGTGCCTTTTTTTTAAATCAAATGATATTTTCTTGAGATTTGAAATTGTGACTTGAAATGATGAAGGAACGAGTCTTATGACCAGATCATTAGTTGAACCACATATGTATGTATATTCATTATTTAAAGTGATGTACATTTGTACATTCCATTATAATTACGTACATATGTACGTTCTTCTAAAATTATGTTCATATGTATATTCATTTTCTAAAGTAAAGTGCATGTGTACTTTGTGGAGTTATGTGATAATTGTTTGGAAAGCATTAATATTTCATGATTTAATGTGCTCAATTGTAACAAATAGATTTAATTATAACGCTTTTGTTTAATTTTTTGCATAAATTTACCATTTTGGAGTCACGGACATATGTACTTAAGATATTTTTAGCTTCAAAAGAGATAAATAATGTAAACACGTAAAGATGGGAAGCTGGAACACTCAAATAACAACATAGAAGCACAAAGGACTAAGACATGTAAGCCTTACATTAGAAACCAACCAGTTCATAAGGGTTACGTAAGAAAACACAAAAAATAACGCGTGCTGTAGGTGGGTCTTAGATTTCAGTACTAGAGAAGAAAATCAACTGTGGAATAAATGTTGGCTGTGGTGGGTGAATCTCAAATTTTCACTATGGGACCAAATTCAGTCTTGTACCACGACAAGTTTTTTTTCTGGAGAGTCCAACTTCTATTCACCTTACGTTTCCAACTTTTGAGAGAACTTTTTACAAAACTTTTAGGATTTTTTTGTAGTTTTTCCACATCCAAGGAAGCAAGAGAGGCAATTCTAAGGACTCACTGTAAGCTTTTGGTAAAGAAAACATCATCCAATCTAATTTGTAGGTATTTAGATCTACTAGATTCTTGGTATAATTAGATTGTTCATCTTCTTCTTCTCTCTTTCGATGAATGCTACATTTTATTTGTCTATGAATATTAATCAAACATATGTGGCTAAATTTACTATAAATGTTAGTTTTTGTTATCATGTTTTCTTATATCTATTTAAATAAATAAAGATTAATTTTTGATTAAGAGTATGTCTAAATACCTATTCTATGTATGTTATGTGCCAATTTAATGTTCATAAATAAGTTAAAAAATTTGGAAATTTAGTTTTAGAAACTTCACCTTGACTTTATTTTGAAAAACTTAATCAAATATTCAAATTGATGACTTAATCATAGTATTGGTTTAAATGGAATAATTTTCCTTATTCACAATTTGATTAATTAGTTGATATGCCCGATCTGTAGCATATTGATGACTTAATCATCAAAGGAAATTATCCCAATTCATAAGAATTTTTGTAAATAAAAGGAAGGCGGACAATCTCATTTTATATGATCGTTCATGTTAATTCACCATAATATTTTGATGCAAGCATAGTCAATTAAGCTAAATGTCCATAAATCATCCATTGATTATTTGCAACCTTTTTAAGTTAGTTTTAAGTTGAACTATTATTTTGTTATTTGATATTTTTCAACCATCATTCTTATTCTTGTTGTTTTTCTTGATTTTTTTTTTACAGTATTTGGTTAGTTTTTAGGATTTTTAAGAAGCTAAAAAGGTTATTAAGAACCACTGCAATTTCTTGAGAGATCGACCTTGAAGTTTTACTTATTGCTTGCTATGTGATTTGTACAATTGCAAGTACTATAATTTACACATCATTATGTACATGCGTACATTCCTTTTCAAAAGTAATGTACATGTGTACTTTCTATAATTATGTACATTCATACATTTAGTTTTCAAGTAGTGTACGTGTATACATTCCTCTACATTTATATACACATGTACATTATTTTCTAAAGTAATATACAGGTAAACATTACTTATGATCACCAAAAGGGATCATCAGAGGCGGTCCTTAGTCACCTATAGTAATTGATGGTCACCAGAAGTGTGGTCGAAAGTAGTGGACGGTCTCTAAAAGAGACTGTCATTCGTCAGTCGATACTAATGATGTCATATTTATATCAAAGGTATTTTTGTCTTGTCATGATAATAAGTTTTATAAGACAATGTTATTTTGAAACAAATAATAAACTTTTATATAATACCCTACTATTTAAGACCTAAATTTGATTAATATATATATATATAATTACTAATATGAGCCGAATCCAAGCCCTAAATAGTAAAATATTATATCAAAATTTATTATTGGTCTCAAAGTAACATTATATATATATATATATATATATATATATATATATATATATAAACCAATTACAAATTCACATTACAATATACATTTGAAGGGGTTCGAACCAATATCCACTTAATGTTTACTACACTATAAGACAATTCACGATTATTTTGATTCTTACATTTCAACAACTAATTAAATTAACATGGTTAAAGTTTTAAAGGAGAATAACAAAACTAACACCCCTCAAAACTTCTAATAATAAAACTAGCATCCATTTATATTTTCACAATTAAAAAAATGACTAATATGTCATTTTTCTTTGAACATTCATCTAATTAGAATTGAACGACGATAATTTAGACTCGTTTAATATTGAACGTTCAATATTGAACGTTTGAATATTCTTGGGGTGTTAGTTTTGTTACTATAAATTTTAGGAAAATAGGCTCATATGACCCCCTTTTATTGTTTTTAATCCATAATGGACACTAATTTATATATTCCAAATTTACCCCTATATAACTATTCGGAAAGGGTAATCGATTCTCTTTCCGTCAAACAACCCTTCCTTTCTCCGAGCAAATCCCCAAATCAAAAACCCTAGGAACCCGAGAAACGCAGAACTCAATCGAGGAAACTCACGAAAATGGTGTGCATACGCAAAGCCACCATAGATGATCTACTGGCCATGCAAGCCTGCAACTTGTTTTGCCTCCCAGAAAACTACCAGATGAAGTACTACCTCTACCACATTCTCTCATGGCCTCAATTGCTATACGTAGCAGAGGACTACAATGGACGAATTGTTGGTTACGTTCTGGCGAAGATGGAGGAGGAGACTAACGAGTGTCACGGACACATCACTTCACTCGCCGTGCTTCGAACCCACCGCAAGTTGGGTATCGCCACGAAACTCATGAGCGCTGCTCAGTCCGCCATGGAACATGTATTTGGAGCTGAGTACGTGACGCTTCACGTGAGGAAGAGCAATAAGGCAGCTTTCAATTTGTATACAGAGACTTTCGATTATAAGATTCATCTTTTTAACATTTTAATATAATTTAAATTATTCTTTTTAATTATCAAAGCTATTTCTGTCAATTTTGGTTGCTACTGAAAATTTTACTGAAAATCAAAAAATAAAAATGGAGTAAAACAGAGTAGAATAGAGTAAAACTTTGTTGAAATAAGCTTGCTGATTTTTAGTTGGACGTACGTCCAACTCTGTTGAAATAAGCTGTTTTTAGTTGGACATGCGTCCAACTCTGTTGAAATAAGCTCTCTAATTTTAAGTTGGACGTAGTTGGACATATGTCCAACTGAGCTCCGGGAGCTCCGGCGAGTGGACATATGTGTCCTCTAAAATATACTCCTCTGGTTTTCAGTTGGACACATGTCCAACTCTGTTGAGGTAAGTTGTACATACGTCCAACTGAGGGGTTATTCTGGGCAGTCTAGTTGGACATGTGTCCAACTCGGCTCCGGCGAGTGGGGTCGCCGGCCGGTCAAAATTTCATCAGTTGGACAGTCGTCCAACTGAGCTCCGACGAGTGGCCATATGTGTCCTCTAAAATATACTCCTCTGGTTTTCAGTTGGACACATGTCCAACTCTGTTGAGGTGAGTTGGACAGTCGTCCAACTGAGGAGTTATTAAGGGCATTTTTGTCATAATATGTAAAAAAATCAAGTGAAGGGGGTCATATCAGATTTTTAATAAATAAGGGGTCATGACAGCATATAATCCTAAATTTTAAGGGTGTTATTTTTGGTAATTTCTCAATTTTTAATTAACTTGAAAGTTTGATCAAACTTTGTATCTGAAACATCTTTGAACAAGCTATAGCATTGCTTTCAAGGACAAATTTACATTTTCAAGACAAATATTGTCCTTGAATATTGCTTTTATGGGACAACATTAAATTTTCTCCCAGTTGACTTTCTGCGACTCCCACTTTGGATCAAAGCGATCGACAAAATATTTTGTCCCGATAAATCGTAACTTTCACGGATAAAAAACTGTCCCAGAAAAGCAACTTTGTTTGTTTTCATGAAAACCAACCCAATTTTCTTAAATTGTAATGGTGTATTCTTTAAGTGAACACATAAAAATGTGTGTTTGAATTTAGTCTAATGTAAATTAAATGAGTATATAAGTATGTAATATGTTATTTAGAACTTTAGAAGTAAAAAATCAACCCAAGTTTTTGTATCCTGTCAGTAGTCAAAGCATGCATTATTCTAATTAATCATCTTAGCTACGGGCCTATTACTGGCATAAATTATTAATATTTTTGTTTAGCAAAAAATTATTAATAATTGTAATAAAAAAAAAAAAAAAAAACGACCATTTTCAATAAGTACATAATTTCGTTAATGTTAATAACGTACGATGTCTAGTTGAACCTAAATCAAAATGAAAGACAGATTTGCTTGGTGTCAAATGATAATAACCTTGACGATAATAGCAAGGACTTGGGTAGTACTCATACGTACTATTTTGCAAATTTTTAATCATATAATGGTTGGCCTAGTATAATAATTACCTCCATTGACATAGTCGATCAATTTTAATTTGTAGCTTGAAGTTATTTTTCAATAAATCTATATATATATTAGGTCTTCATTTCGGTCTCATTTATGATCATCTAAAGCAAAATACACATAACTATGGCTACGCTTATGATAAACTATACTTGTGCTGTGTTCTTTAGCATTTTATTTATTCTATTTTCATCAGCGCTAGCTCATGGTTATTATTTTCCTCATCATCACACATGTTCTTGATTGCACACAACGCACGAGTTTTTCTTTATATTATTATTATTAGTAATTTGTAACTTTTTCTTTATAATTACATTTCATAACTTCATATTTGCAGGGCCGACACAAACCCTTCTGCATGAGAGAGCTGACCTCAACACACGCAAAGTGAATGGCCGATTGCTCAATGGTTTGTTCAATTTTGTAGTTATTTTTCCCTTTTATTATAATTACAAACTATAAATTTAGTATTGGATTCATCATTTTAATAATCTTTATCATGTTTGACCCAAAAAAAAAAAATCTTTATCATGAAAAACTCTATGTTTTAGATAAAGAGAAAAATACCACAAGGTTACTTATTAATAGTAAAAATAACATTTAATTCTTGTACGTTTATTTTTCTTTAATTATATTGTTATTAAAAAGTTATTATAAAAGAATAAAGTTAAATTTTTGTTATTGTTTTTGAAATTTCATTAAACTGCCTTAAACTTGAATGCATTAAAAAAATATTATTTGTCTCAGCGTGATCATATTTTAATACCAATATAATCAAAATGTAACAAAAAATAAATAAGAGAGTTGAGTATCCATTTTTCAATAAATTTGGAACTGGTACGGTCCTTCTTAGGAAGAAAAACTTTTACAGTCATTTTGCTTTGCAAATTGACCATTTTAATCACTTTGTTTTTTAGTGCTTACCTAAGTCACTTGACTTTTAAAAATGAACAAATTAAAATAAATAAAAAACTCACATGATACCTCACATGTCATACTTGCAAAAGGGCTAATTAGTAAATTTATATCCATGTAGTTTTATAAAGTTGGTTTTTTATTAAAAATGTTGAAATTATCCTTAAATTTTTTCACATTCTACACTTTGATCTCTTATTATTTTATATTATGATCTAGTTCTTTTATTTTTTTTTAATTTTCATACTTTAGTTTCCTTACATTTAATTTTTATAATTTGGTCCCTTTATTTTTTAATTTTTACAAATTTTGTCCAAAATTTAATGCAAACTTGAAATTATACTTCAATAATATCCAGAAATGAAGAGACCAAAGTGTAATTAAAAAAATAAATATACTAAATTGTAAGAAAAAAACTAAGGCATCAAAGTGTGAAAGTGAAAAAGTAAATGGACTAACTTATTAGAAAAATAATAAATGAACCAAAAGGTATAATGTGAAAAAATTTAGGAACTATTTATAAATTTTACCAAAACGATACTTGCATACCATATGAAATATTTGTGAGCATTTAGTCTTAAAGGAAAAATATGAATTAGTGGCAAAACAAGGGGTTCGTTGATTTTCTGACTATTGCCCCTTATCATGTAGGACTTTTTCTATATTTTAAAGGCAAACAACATAAATTAAAGTTAATATTTTTTTTTTTTTTTAAAGTTAAGTGATTTGAGATAAATTATTAAAAATAAATTGATTAAAATGATTCAATTACAAAATAAAGTAATTTAACTCTTTAGCTGTCACTCTCACATAAATTACTTATTTTAAGAATAATATTTTCCACGGCACCATTTGTCACGAGATGTGCGCAATACATTGTAAAATTGTGTCAAATTTATACGTACCATTTGGAGTTTGATTCTTATGACGCTTGTTTAAAGTTTATTCATTAAATATCAGTAATTAATTAACTACTTTTTCAGGGGATCAATTAGTAGCAGAGAAAGAGAACAGCATTTGCGAAAGGTTAAGTGCTTCTTACAAAGGGCCTTGTTGGACCCACGACGATTGTAATAGTAAATGCATTGTTAAAGATAATGCAAGGTACGGCAAGTGTGGATGGTATCATATTGTCAGTCTTGTTTGTTTTTGCTACTACGATTGCTAATCATATATAGTAGCATACATGCTTAACTTTTGGTGATGATCAACTTATACATATTTTAAGGATAATAATTATCACGGTAATTTTTGTTATTATTACGATAAAATTATATGAATTATCTATTATATTTTTATAATTAATTATATTTAAATATTATTATTATTAAATAAAATTATCATTAATAAAAAATTATTGTGAAAATAAGATTTATAATTGTTATAATATTGTCACTTTTTAACTGATAGTACAACCCTTCTGAACTCTTTGAATGGAAAGCTTCTCTTTCTCTTCTAAAACACCAACCTTTTTCTCTCTTATCAATTTAACATTTATATTATTAATCTAATCATACAAAAAAAACTATTTCGTTATCAACAAAGAAAAAAAGAAATAAAATTGATGTTACGGGTGAATTGATATCATTAAGAAGCTATTCACTTTATGGAGTATTGCCATTTCCCAAGCCTTAATACAGAAGTAATGGTTTCGAAAAATATAATTTTTTTTTTAAAAAAAAATACACAATTCGCATCGGCGAGAATTTGCACAGCAATTGATGTCATTTGCTAGAGCTATGCTTAATCAAACAAGATTTTAACCCCATGAAATAAGAAAACTAGACAAATAAAGAATAATCTTACTAGTAACTTTACTGCACCGCTATTACTAGCATACAATTATTTATAAAAAAAACGTGGTGTGAATTAAATTAATCTTCTTGAAATATTTTTTTTTTTTAAATATTTGTAAAGAAAAAATATATATATTTGCTACCAATATAAACATATATATATACAATGCTATATTTAATTAGTTACACACATGTTGGCTATTGTACTACGTTTTAAGTACAAGATGAATGAGCAAACTAAAGTATAAATGAAATTACACATCTTGAACTCTTCAAAGTCCTCTGCTAGGCTTCTTAATCCTATGAAGTAACAATGAAATTGCATACAAGTAATTAGTGTTCACATTTTACAAAGTATATGATTTTAATGAAATTTTACTTAAATACTTCTAAACCGTACCTAATGCCATTTCAATCCAGCTTTTTCATTGAGTAATGCACGTTGCAAAATGATTGAATCTTTAACCGCCAATAAAGTTTAATATAACTAAGCATGCCAACAATACATAATAAAAACCAAAACTTAAAATTATAATATGTCGATAATCAACGATAAACTGATAAACATAAAAATAACATATAAAAACTTATAACATTCAATCAATAGTTAAATCCAAATCCGCAAAGCATTGAACATCTTCTTCCAAATCATGTTTGTAAATTTGTTTAGGCATATATTGCAATTCTATGCAATCATTTCAAAGTTGAACATCAGACCAATCCTTCAAGCAAACTAAAGCATCTAATGTATCATCCCTTAGTCGGCTTCTCTTTGTATCTAGTGTCCTCCCACTTGCACTAAAAGCACTCCCTGATGGTACGGTAGATACCGAAGGAGTTAGTAAATCTCTTGCCATTATTAATAGTATAGGAAATTTCCTTTCACATGACTTCCACCGATCAAGAATGTCAAACTCGTGATCTTCCATAATAACAAAGTCACTCTCCAAGTAGCAAGATAATTCAGTGTTGGAAGTACCATTAGCTCATTATTTTCTAAATTGTGACAAGAGAAGAGCTATTGAACTTGAAGCATAAGTAGAACTAGAACTAGAACCTTGTACTCCTGGATTGGTCGATGTAGACCTCTTCTTCCCAAATTTTTTTTCATAAACAAAAAATGTAGAATCCAACAAATGCAGAATTTTCTCAAAAGTCCAAGTATTAGAATATTCCTTACTAAAGTTAACATAATAATGATCCAATGCGATTGCCAAAATACTTGGTTTCATTCTAGGATCCATACAAGCACATTTTAGGCAATTTCTCCCAATACTTTTTGAATTTAAATTCTATAGCCTCACAAAAGGGAATAAACGTTCCGTTCTCACGTTGCTTAGCAAACACAATAAATATAGCATATAATTGTGAGATAACCAAATGAGAAGTGGGGTAATACATCCCTGACAATTCCTTACTAGCATTATAAAAAACTTTCAAAAATTCCATGAAAGCAAAGGCAACATTCCAATCTTCAATTGTCAACTTTTAAGCATGCCATCAACAACTCTTCTATTAAAATAAGAAGTAATAACACAATCATAACCCACACAAGACTTAAGCATAAGATAAGTGTTATTCCATCTAGTTACGATATCAGTTTGAAGTGCTCTTCATTTTCAAATTATAAGTAGCGAGATGACTCATGTATTCTTGTATCCTAACACCCAATGAACTTTTAAAAGTGATGGCATTTTTTATGGGCTCTATGTTATTTTTAGGGAGTTTGAAGCCATCTTGCACACGTAAGTTGATTATGTGACACATGCATCTCATATGAAAAAAAATCCTTACTACCATGCAATGGTGGGATGATATCCTTCAATGAATTAAAAACAACTTTGTTAACACTAACATTGTCAAAAGCCATGCAACAAAATTTTCCATTAAGACCATATTCTGTAAAGATACTGCTCATCAAATTAAAAATCTGATTAGCATTGTAAGGATATTCAGCTAAACTAAGTGCAATGATCCTCTTCTCAAGTTTTCAATCAACACTTATCCAATGGAGAGTAACACAAATATTGCTATGATTATTGCATCAGGTCCATAAATCAGAAGTGACAAAAAATGATGTATTCGTTAAATTATAAAAATGGGAAATCAAGGTCTGTTTCATATCACTATATAGTTTCATGCAATCGGTATGAGCAGGGTTTCTAGAAATACGTACCCATTGTGGATGAATACATGTTTTCATAAAACACTCTAACCTTGGATTTTCAGCAAAAATAAAAGCTTGTTCTGAATCAGCAATATAAGTTGCAAGACCCTCTTTCATTTTTGCTTAGTTGTACCTGAAAGAAGTAATTGAACTTCCATGAATATTTAACATTGATTATTTCGACTTGCTACCATCCATAGGTTCCCCACCATGTTTTAGTAAGTAATCAGGCCGATGCCTTTTAAGATGTTCTATTGCACCACCACTTTTAGTTGTATAAATCTTCTTACAATAATTGCATTTGGCCTTCTTTTTACTTTTATCAACCAAAGACTCTAGAAGATCAAAATGATTCCACACTTTAGAAGTTCTTTGTCTTTTTATTGATGCTTTTTTTTTTTTCACATACGAGCTTCATTGAATTGTGTTTGTATCTCTAGATTATCTTGCATTTCACCAGTTTCATAATCAGAGTCATATGGTAAATTCAACACATCATAAGCTATATTTTCCATTTGAGTAAAATGTACAAATAAAAAAAATATTTAACTTGATATACAAAATAAAAATTAGATTAAAAAAATTAACAAGTAACCAAATGAAATTAACAATTAATAATGTGCTTACTAATATGAATATTTAAGTGCATGATTCTTGGTAAGCTATACAAATATATATATGATGTAATAAAATTATTATTTTTTGTTAGGAAGCATCACACAATATTCCCCCTCCTTTCATAATTTGGATTTAGATAGTCAATGTTCAATAAAGCTAGAGAATAATATTTAGATAATTTGATAATTGAGAATACGATTAATGCTTGTACTAAATAATATTTTTTTATATGAGAACCAAATCAGTTATGAATTACTCATTTATAAAACAAAACCATTTTATTTATTCAAAACACATTACAGTATAATGATTATACTCAACAACAACAACATCAGCAAAAAACAAAATAAATAAATAAATAAATAAACATGTCAGTTCAAGTTAGTTATAGCATGCTAAAGTTTGTTACATGGTCATATAATTTCAAAAAAATCAAATTATTTAACCACATAGTTGGTTATTGGGTGCTTATATTTTATCATATTCGATATTGAGTATCAAATCAATCATCATTTTATTTTGTATGTGTCACTCTACACCTCCCTCTCTCTTTAGGCATACTTTCATGTCAAGCTTCTTTACTCATGGACTTGAATCTTGAGACAAACAAAACAAGATAAAAGAAAAGTACAAAACTTCTTGGCCTTATAATGCAACAAAAGAAAAGTACCAAAACTTTTTTACATATTACAAGACAAATTAAAGTGTTGAATGAAATGTGTAACTCCAACTCACTATTCAGTCTCATAATTTAAAAGCATTTAAATAGGATAAAAGTTAGGATCCAGTTTATTAACCATATGATTATATAGTTGGTAGGTGTTTTCTTCCAAAATTTATATATTAATTATAATGCATTGGCTAGAGATTTGAGGTTTTCGAAAGGTCATTATCTTTCAATATATTTTTGCTAATAAATTAATTATTTTACTTTCTTAGTCTATAGATTACCATTATTGGCGTAATGCTTCCAAAGTTCCAATCCAAACCCTTCGTGCTAGACTGCTAGTGGAATATCAATAAAGCAACATCTCCAACAAGGCAACAAATAGCTTTGCATAAAATTTAGTTACCAGTCCGATTATGTATTTTGTTTGCCAAGTATAACAGCAAGCGGCAAATTGTGACGCCATCGAGAAGAGTATAACCAGAAGGGACTAAGATGACAAAGGCAATGATTATGGGAAGATGCCGGCAACTATGGAAACTCGAAGGATGGCAAGGAGGTGTAGTGATGTTTCATGGCTTCGCCTTCACACTCGACTCAAAATCTCAAATCACTTCTCAATTGTTGGTTAGTGTAAAAACTAAAAAGTGAAAAGTGAAATTTGTGTAGATGTAAAATACTAGTGAATAATTATTTTAAGTTTAAGATAATACGATTAAATGTGATATAAATATACTTTACGAAATTATATAGCATCAAAATATTTGTAGCTCAGTGGTATATGAGGGTTCCTCTAAACAAGAGATCACCGGTTCGATATCTCATGAACGACGTGAAGTTTTTATATGTGTATAGCCACTTTTTGAAATTTGAAGCAAACAAAGTTATAAGGCCATAATGGTCCATTAAGGATAATCCAACGGGACCATTAAGACTAAACTTATGAGCCAAGCACGACCCGGCACGCTAAAGCCCATGGGCTGACAATGAAGGCACAACACTACACGCCTACGGGCCACAAGCTAGCACGACCCGTTTAACTATCATGCTGAGGATTGATTCGACACATTAATTAATGGACCGGGTCGTGCCGAGCCAGGTTGGCCTGTCCCATCCAGTTTGACACCCCTATCTAACATTATTTCATTTTTTATAAAAATAAACGATTAAGATTAATTTATTTCATCACGTGGTAAATACAACCATTGTATGCAAGAATCTCTCCTATTATGGGCACCACCAACGCCAACCATGAACAATCAAGAGTCAAGTGTCCATTAAGCTTGTTAGATTTTTACAACAAATTTAACTGATGATCGGTGGCCATTGATGCGTATCTGAAAAACGCGATTATTCTATGACTATTTAGGATTAAAATAAGGATTTATGACCTAATTATGTTTATCTTATTGAATTATCGAACAATTAATTTTTTTGGGGTTATTGAGTATATTTTGATGGATTTAGGTATTTTGAGCTTAAAGAGCAAATACACACTTCACGCAACAGAGAACGTATGGTGCAAGGAAAGTAAATTGGTACACAAGTACTCACACTCCGATCCAAGCTTATTGGCATCGTAGCCTGACCCTCTCGAATTAAATTGTGCATTTTTTAAGATCAACTCTCGCCACAGCATGAATTATGTTGAGCTGTGAGGGTGACCTTTCGAGTTACATTTAAGTTTTCTAATTTCATATTGTGTCACAATGGTGGATTGTTTGAGTTATGGCCCGTGCAATTCTTGGAGCATATTTTTAGCATCCTACTTGGAACGAAATCCCATTATGCCTAGGTTTTGTGTGTACTTATAAATACATTGTTAGAATCCTAAGGAGATGTAGAGAAAAATATATAGAATCATAAAGAGTTAATCATAGAATTAGAGTTGTAATCAACCTTCAAGAACCAAATTCTAGCAGAGACTTTTAAGAGAAAAATCTAAAGAATCATTGGAGCATCAAAGCAAGAATTGAAATATTATAGAGTAGGGTGACAATCTTCAAGAGATTGAGCTTGTACTTCTTTTTCTATCTTCTATTTTTTGTAATGATTTCTTCAATTATAATTCTAGATTTTCTAAACATCATAAGTAGCTTAGTTTTATTAATCTAGGGGTCTTATGGACCCAATTTTCTAACATGTGATGAACTAAATTATCTCTCCTCTTGTAATTTTAATTTATAATTATATTATTTGATCTAAATAGATTGTTAATTAATTGTTTGATCACCAATTAATCTATAGATACATATAGGTAGCTTTGACAGAAATATTTGTATGTTTGTCTTAATCAAATAGCATACATAGTTTCTAGGCTGAGAGGTACGATTCGAATATATGTGATCCATAATTGATATGCTTCATAAGTAGTGATTTAATGTAATTGACATGAGTGTGATTAGGTAAGGTTATTATATTATGTGTAGTTTACTTGAGAGAGGAATGCATGCATAGTCTAGAGTCAATTGATCATATAATTTATTGTTAATTATTCGAATATATGTGATCTATAATTGACGTGCTTCATGAGTAGTGATTTAATCTAATTGGCATGAGTGTGATTATGTTAGGTTATTATATTGTGTGTAGTTTACTTGAGAGAGGAATGCATGCATAGTTTAGAGTCAATCGAATATATGTGATCCATAATTGATATGCTTCATAAGTAGTGATTTAATGTAATTGACATGAGTGTGATTAGGTAAGGTTATTATATTATGTGTAGTTTACTTGAGAGAGGAATGCATGCATAGTCTAGAGTCAATTGATCATATAATTTATTGTTAATTATTCGAATATATGTGATCTATAATTGACGTGCTTCATGAGTAGTGATTTAATCTAATTGGCATGAGTGTGATTATGTTAGGTTATTATATTGTGTGTAGTTTACTTGAGAGAGGAATGCATGCATAGTTTAGAGTCAATTGAACATATAATTTGTTGTTAATTATTTGGGAAGGAATTTAGGAATTCACTTGCTTAGGAGATTGGAGGATTAATGACTACCTAGATTATATCTTTCATATATAGTTCTTCGCTGCATTTTGAGTTATTGAAGTTAAGTTTAGTTATTTAATTTTAGTTTTTATCTCTTGTTGTCCAAATAGTAGTGTTAATATTCGAATTGGTACTTTATTATTAATTGTACTTTTACCTATGGGTTCAACACTCATACTTTAAATACTTATCACTTGTACACATCCTATATATTTGCGGTTTAGAGTGATCAGCCATAGTATAAAAATCAAGAAAACCAACATAATGATGGTGGTCAGCCATAAGCGATAATTTGTGCATAGAATACAAATTTAACACAATATAGTGGGAATTAATATTGAAATATCACCACCTTGCCTCTCATGTACTAGAAATTTCTTTCAAGATAAATTTTTAGGGTTCATATATAGAAATACTTGGGCAAGAAACAAAATGAAAATTGATATGAAAAGATTTAGAACTATCATTAATCTATAATGTTGCCACCATTCTAGAATCTTGTAAGTCAGAAACTCAATCAACTTTATATGTCATATATTAAGGGTACTGGCTAGTGTTAAGTGTGAGAGGAAATAATATAGTGTATGTACTGAGTAAGTGAGTAACGTGCAGCTGATATATAAGTGTCATATAAGTATATTAATACTATTGTAATATCCCTTTATAAAAGAGTTGGTTTTGCTTAGTTTAACAAGTGCTATCAGATGCAGATCGATCAAGGGCCAAATCTCTATTAGATTTTAGTTTGGTCATGCACAATCATGAAGGATGGTCAAGCTTGCTTGACTAAATGCGAAGGTTACCAACTTACAATAATGGAAGACCTACAAAGAATTGAGAAGCTCAAATGCTTAACAATTATAATTATAGAGAATGGTGCGCCTTGGTAAAGGCCTACTTTCAAGGACAAGATTTATCGGAAGTGACGGGTGGAACAAAGACAACTCCACCTGAAAGAAATACTAGCGCGTATCCTAAATGGTGCAAAAAGGTAGGAAAAGTTAGATATTATTTAATGTCATCCATTACGCTAGAGTTGAAGCCACACGTTTATGACATAGATATACCAAGTGATATATGGGAGATCTTTGCAAAACTCTTCTCAGGGAGGAACGAGGCCCAGTTACAATTCTTAGAGAATTAATGACCACTTCACAAGAAGATTTATCAATCAATGCATACTTTCTCAAGGTACACAGTCTTTGTCAAGAAATTGCTTAGTTAGATCCTAAAGGCAAATTGATGAAGATAGAATAAGTAGAACTATCATTAATGGACTAAATTTCAAATATGATCCACACACTAACAAGATACAAGGAAGGTCCACCCCACCACCATTAATAGAATTGGAAAATATGTTGCTTAATAAGGAGACTTTATTTAGACAAACACATGAACTATTGATGTGTTAAATTGGGTACTCGCAAGTGTATGAATCACTCGTAGAAAAGTGATAAGCAACTTCCAAGGTCGGTCTCTCAAAGAATTGCAGTGGTTCTAAATAACTAACTTTTTAATCTAAATAGAGTTCCAATAAAAATAAAACACTAATTAAATAGAGTTCTAGTGAAACTAAAACTCTAAGTAACTAGAATCCTAAAGCTAGTAAAACTGTACAAAGGTGTTTGATTTGTAACGGAAACAAATTACGAGCAATTAAACGAAAACAAAATTGCAATTTAACAATCAATTCAGATATATTTGAAGATCAATGGAGGATGTATGGATGTTTAGCTTGGTTGACCATGCTTGCATCGAAAAGGTATGGTGAAATAACATGAACGTTCTCTATAAACAAAATTACCGGCTTTCTTTTTAATTACGAGACTGCCTATGGTCGGGGTAAATCTCTTTGTTGATTAACTAATTAACTGCCTTTGGTCAGGATAAATCAAATAGTAATCAAATTACGCGCAAGGAAAAAACATGCCAATCAAATTAATGCTATGACTAAGTCACTAAATTGAAGCTTTGATTAAGTGTTTCGGAATAAAGTTAAGGTGACGTTCCTATAACTAAATTCTAAGATATTTCAACCTAACTACGAACATCAAATGGGCCCATGATAATTCATAATTAAATATCTAAACATGCTCTTAATCAAAAAGTAATTCGTTTATATTAAATCAATAAAATACACCATACACAATTCTAGCAAACATGGCAACACAAACTAAACATCCATAATAAAACTAGTCACTCATGTTCATATTAATATTCATAGACAAATAAAATATGAACATACACTCCAACGAAAGAAGAAGAAAAATAGAATTCTATAACACTAAAGAAAACCTAGATCTAAATACCGCTTATAGATGGGATAGCGTTCTTCTCCAAAAGCTTTATCTTCGATTGTCGACGGCTTCCTTGGATCCTTAGAATGGTTTCTCTCGCTTCGTTTGAGTGTAGCAAAGCTCCCAAAGCTGATTGAATGTAGTGTTTGGTCGCAAAATTGTAATGTGTAAAGTTGTGTACAAGTTGTTCGAGTTCTATTGTAAGGGGGGCTCTAAGGGGGTATTTATAGATGTAAGGGTTTACACAAATCCTGATTGCCATAGGAATAGGCGCGCCGCGGCATGCATTTTTCCCGCCGCGGCGCAACACAAATTCTGGAAATAATGTAAAAACCCGAGAGCTCCCCGCCGCGGCATGACTTTTCCTCACCGCGGCGCGCGTTGTCTTCAATTTCTTCACGTTTACCCCCTTACATATGTGATGGCTCGTTATGTAAGGCTTACATATTTGTCTTGTTTAGCCCGTAACTCGTGATCCAAGGGCTGTAAGTGTTCCGTCTTTGCATGTTATCATTATTTGACTCATTTGATGCTAAAAACACTGGAAATGCACTAAAACATACCCGTGACTTCGAATGGATAGATTTATGAAAATAATCAAATAAACAATCATAACAAATCTATATTTTAAACAATTAAGCACAATTAATCACGAAATATTAGTGCTTTTCGAGCACTCATCACAACCCCAAACCAGCTTCTTTCTAGTCTCTAGCAAGTGAAGCGATCTAAAGATTAAAATAAAACGAATAAACTAAATTAACTAGAATCACTTCCGTAGATTGTCACGGTTACATTTAGCATATGCAACAAGCCTTTAAACCCCTAGGTGGCCCTAGTGGACGAGTTATAGTCTCGTGAGGGTTTCCAGTGATGACACCCACAAACATCGTACAACTCTCAAAACTAATAAAGACTCTAAACATACTTGAATCAATCCATGCATATGTCTCAAAAATTGTTAACAACAAATGACATACAAAATAGTTAAAAATCACTTAAGCTCAAAAACAGTCTAAACATCAAACTCATCATGGTAATCGAATTTTGAACAACCAATCAAACCAAAAACCCGTTAGTTACACTATCTGACTGTGTCATGCATGATATTCATATAGTACATCTTAATATCTCATAAATGTGCAAGTAAAATATGAATGAGAATTTTTGCACTTCCAACCTCCATATGCTCATTTTTCAAATCTATCTCCACTAATATAGAAATCAAATTACCTAGAATCAATAGGACTTCATTAAGCTTGTAAAGTTGTGGTTAGGTGTGTGATTATGAAAGTACGGAAATGATATTCTAATATGACAAGAGTACTTTTTATTTCACAAACTTATTTTCAACTTTTTCCACAAAGTGTTCTCTTTCATCCTCCTATAAATTCATATGTCCCTTGGATCTTTTTTTTCTTGATTTTCTTTCTTTACTTTTCTTGCTTATTATTTCAATCATCATCATCATTTATTTTTTATTTTTTATGATGAAGCAAGATAGATACAACATAATTACTCATGAAAATCAAATATTACATTGAGTACTCTTATCACTAAGGGTAGTACAACGTATATCAATGTTGAGTTCAAGGGTGTACTATGGATAAAATAATACGGGGAGGTATGAAAAGTCCAAACTGTCCAAAGATGGCCTAAATCACTTTCTAAGTGGCATTTTATTCTATTATTTCGCTTCAATCGGTTTTCAAATGAGTTCTAGAGCTTTTTGAGACTTAAAATATATCATGAACATGCATCCATTACACAAACCAAAATAGTCATACTAACCATGCAAACTACCACATATACCACAAAATCCTCAAATTAGATGAATCTAACATTTATGTGCTTTGTTGCTTAGGTAAAAATCTAATTTCTCTCATATGTCACCGTCATTACAATCATGTTAATATCATAGACTTCCGGATTGACTCAAGTAGACACGACACTAAACTAAAACAATTCAAGTGACAAAAGTTAAAAATTTAAATTTGGTCAATTTCATGCTCATGAAGTATTTTTCCCACCCCCAACCTAATTCCTACATTGTCCTCAATGTTAAAAAGAGAAACAAAAGAAATTAAGAAAAAGTGAGAGAAGTTACCCCCCTTTCGTATGAGATTGTGTATACTACACGTACGCTTCGGTTCATTATTCCTCGCTTTTCTCATGATGAAGCAATTAGTGTGCAAGAAATATGTATGAAACCTCAAAGATTTACATCCCAAATCAGATCCAAATTTAAATTAAAACTAAGTCAAATGAAAAACATAAAACATTAAACAAAGTTAAACAATTCAAACTAAAATAAAATAAAGGAAAAACTGAAAAAGAAAATTAAACTAAATAAAAAGAAAATAAAGAAAAGAAAATAAGTTGATACTACCGAATATGGTGGGTTGCCTCCCACCAAGCACTTTCTTTAACGTCTTAGCAAGACGTTGTTAATTCGTTTCTATCCACCATCATCAAAGATCTTGAAGTGTGTGATATCAATTTTCCGAGCTAATATGTCATTAAGCTTGTCCTTCCATCTCGATAGTTGTTTCCTATGAAGTACAGCACACACTCTTTTGTGGAAGTGGTATGGAAAATGATTTGGGGATTTGCAAGTCTTAGGTGCCTTGTGCGGCATGGGAGGTGAAGATAATTCCTCCTTGTTCTCCATAGAAGTTTGTAGAATTTGATATTCCTTAGCTTGGCATTCTTTGAGAATTGCTTGCTCCCCATCTGTATTTTCTACACAAAGTGGTAAATCATCAAAAGTTTCAGGAAAATAAATATTTTCAAAATTTTTACCACTTTGAAGGATTGTGTCATCCTTCACTTGCTCAATTTGAGTGGGCAACTCTTTTTGTTTTTGAAATTGTTCTGCTAATTACCCAACTTGCATTTCTATTCTTTTCATTGATGCCTCCATAGACTCCATCCTTTCATTAGTAGATTGTATGAAAGCATTCAAGGTTTCCTCTAAGGTTGGTTTAGAAGCTCTACTTCCTTGTATGAAAGAATTCAAGCTCTCTTCAAAGGTGGCCCTAGATGGATATGGATGAAAACTTGAGCTTTGCATTTGGTATTGTGCATAAGGTGGGTCATATGGATGAAAATTTGAGCTTTGCATGTTGTATTGGGCATAAGGTGGGGTAGAGTTCGCTTCCCATGAAAAATTATGGTGATTTTTCCACTCGGGATTATATGTACTAAAATAGGGATCATTCCAAGGTGGGTGACATCCCTCATTAAGATCAAAGTTTGAATTAGTGGATGCATAGTAATCACCTGCAAAAGTGCAAACATTAGCATAATGCCCATATAAACCACAAATGCTACATACCTCCATGTCTGTCATATCATGCAGCTCTTCAAAGGGCCTTGTATTGGCTCATGGATTTCATTATCCAGCCTGATTAGGTGCATTTTAAAATTTGTTGATGTTGTCTATGAACGGTACCTTTCAAAAACTAACAAAAACAACAGAGAAATCAAAGCACCATAGATTAAGCAATTAAAAGCACTATTTTTTTTTTTTTTTTTGTATTTTTGAATTTTAAAATTTTTTTTTGTATTTTTGATTTTTTTTTTGACTAAAATAAAAATAAATAAAAAAATAAAAGATAACAAATAAAATAAATAAACAAAATAAAAATAATTAAGAAACTCTAAAAAGTTAAAAAGAAAATTATTCAAAACGCTAATTTTCCGGCAACGGCGCCAAAAACTTGATGTGTTAAATTGTGTACTTGCAAGTGTATGAATCACTCATAGAAAAGTGATAAGCAACTTCCAAGGTCGGTCTCTCAAGGAATTGCAGTGGTTCTAAATAACTAACTTTTTAATCTAAATAGAGTTCCAATAAAAATAAAACACTAATTAAATAGAGTTCTAGTGAAACTAAAACTCTAAGTAACTAGAATCCTAAAGCTAGTAAAACTGTAAAAAGGTGTTTGATTTGTAACGGAAACAAAGTACGAGCAATTAAACGAAAACAAAATTGCAATTTAACAATCAATTCAGATATATTTGAAGATCAATGGAGGATGTATGGACGTTTAGCTTGGTTGACCATGCTTGCATCGAAAAGGTATGGTGAAATAACATGAACGTTCTATATAAACAAAATTACCGGCTTTCTTTTTAATTACGAGACTGCCTACGATCGAGGTAAATCTCTTTGTTGATTAACTAATTAACTGCCTTCGGTCGGGATAAATCAAATAGTAATCAAATTACGCGCAAGGAAAAAACATGCCAATCAAATTAATGCTATGACTAAGTCACTAAATTGAAGCTTTGATTAAGTGTTTCGGAATAAAGTTAAGGTGATGTTCCTATAACTAAATTCTAAGATATTTCAACCTAACTACGAACATCAAATGGGCCCATGATAATTCATAATTAAATATCTAAACATGCTCTTAATCAAAAAGTAATTCGTTTATATTAAATCAATAAAATACACCATACACAATTCTAGCAAACATGGCAACACAAACTAAACATCCATAATAAAACTAGCCACTCATGTTCATATTAATATTCATAGACAAATAAAATATGAACATACACTCCAACGAAAGAAGAAGAAAAATAGAATTCTATAACACCAAAGAAAACCTAGATCTAAATACCGTTTATGGATGGGATAGCGTTCTTCTCCAAAAGCTTTATCTTCGATTGTCGACGGTTTCCTTGGATCCTTAGAATGGTTTCTCTCGCTTCGTTTGAGTGTAGCAAAGCTCCCAAAGCTGATTGAATGTAGTGTTTGGTCGCAAAATTGTAATCTGTAAAGTTGTGTACAAGTTGTTCGAGTTCTATTGTAAAGGGGGCTTTAAGGGGGTATTTATAGATGTAAGGGTTTACACAAATCCTGATTGCCATAGGAATAGGCGCGCCGCGGCATGCATTTTCCCCGCCCCGGCGCAACACAAATTCTGGAAATAATGTAAAAACCCGAGAGCTCCCCGCCGCGGCATGACTTTTCCTCACCGCAGCGCGCGTTGTCTTCCATTTCTTCACGTTTACCCCCTTACATATGTGATGGCTCGTTATGTAAGGCTTACATATTTGTCTTATTTAGCCCGTAACTTGTGATCCAAGTACCGTAAGTGTTCCGTCTTTGCATGTTATCATTATTTGACTCATTTGACGCTAAAAACATCTGAAATGCACTAAAACATACCCGTGACTTCGAATGGATAGATTTATGAAAATAATCAAATAAACAATCATAACAAATCTATATTTTAAACAATTAAGCACAATTAATCACGAAATATTAGTGCTTTTCGAGCACTCATCAACTATCCTCAAAATTTCCATAAGAGGAAGCGTTATTTAGTAATATGATTTTGGCGAGAATAAAAATAAATCAAAAATGGAGAAAATAATATACGGAAAAAGAAGGTTCTCAAATAGGGGGAGCCCAAAGCATTAATGAGAAGAAGATAGGTCAATTCAAGGGGCAGAGAAAGTGTAATGGTCCATTTTATGTGTGCAGCAAAACAAGTCATTATGCAAGAGACTGCAGATAGTGAAAGAAAATGGGGTATGTAAACATTACAACCTATAATGATCAAGAGTCATCCTAATGAGGAAGAGTAGGATGTTGAGGCATCCTTTGTAATAATTGATCTTGAGGAGAAGCTTAGTGAAAGCCAAGCATAGTTAGCGAATGGTTCTAATGAGCTTGAAGAGAAGCTCAAAAGCAGCCAAGAAGAGTTAACAAATTGTTCAAATCAACTGTGAATAAGTTCAATGAAGACCAAGCAGAGTTGGGAAGTTGCTCCTATGAGTTTGATGAGAAGTTCCATGAAGACCAAGTGAAGTTGGCAGATAGTTTTCATGAGCTTGAGGAGAAGCTCATACAAGTTACATTGTAGTTGGCATCGAGTTTTGTTATGATAGTAGAGTATGAGGATCGAAACTCAAGCAATGAAGGTGAAGTTGAGATTCGCAAACAAAGCCTTGGCAAACTAGCATACATCACAAAGCACGAAAGAATTACATGCAACCAATACTCAAGTACGTCAATAATGCATTAGTTTAACAAGATTAACTAAAAGAACCAACAATAAACAAGGAGGCATCTCAAATCCTCAAGTGGATGAAAGCCATGGAAGAAGAAATTATAGCTCTTAAACAAAATCAAACATTGGAATTCATGCCAAAGCCAAAAGATGTAAAACTCATATCATGTAAATGGGTTAAAAGTTAAAAATTCACCCTAATAGAGCTATAGAGAGATACAAAGCTCAAGGATTCTCTCAACAATATGGACTGGATTATGATGAGACGTTCAGTCCAGTGGCAAAGTTAACAACAGTATGTGTTATACTTAGGGGTGGCAGTTCGTGTCATTCGGGTCGTGTTCGGGTCAACCCGTTTTCAACCCGACACGAACACGCTTAACCCGAACACGACCCGAATTGAAAACAGGTTATGTTTTGCAAACCCGAACCCGTACACGAACAACACGAACACGACCTGAATTTCAATCGGGTTAGGGTGAACCCGAAACACGAAACACGAACCCGAATAGTATAACCCAAACCTGAACTGAACAACTGTTATAGAACCCGAAGGAAAACCAAAAACAATGCGTGGTTTCATTATTCTTTCCCAACTGTTATAGAACCCGAAGGAAAATCAAAAACAATGCGTGGTTTCATTATTTTTTCCCACAATAATTTTTTTCCTCCTTATTACACTCAATACATCCTGAAATGAAGCTCCAGAAAACTTTGATTACCATTGAAACACAACATGAATAACAATTAAGTAAAAGATTAAAAGGACTAGAATTTCTAGAAAGAGCATGGATACACCTAGTACATTAGAGCATAAAATATGTGAATTTTCTAGACAATTATTCAATTTCCTAAATAGACTGACCACCCATTTAGTGTGTATGACAGTATGAATGGCATAAATCTCAAAAGAACCTTCATACAAAAGGACAACATTGGTATCAGAATCCAAGATGAATATGAATGTCTACCTTTCCAAGCTTTGCAGTAAGTTTCTTGGTATATGTCTGGACCTTGTTATCCTCTTTAGATGACTTTCCAGATATCTGGATTTTGTTTTCTTCTTTAGACGGCAGTCTCTCACTTGACATACTTTAAATGAAAATGAAATAATGACTTCTTTTCTTTTCTTTTCTACAAGACGATTTCCTATGCACACATTTACTCTCTCACCTCTCTAGTACTATTGAGTGAAATCTGTAAAGTATATTTCGACCTGTGTATTAATTACCCAAACAGAGCAAGCTGAAAAAGTTCTATAATTATTCTGTAAATTTAGGAAGATGCAAAGTTTTTTTTTTTTTACCGAATAACAAATTGAAACACAGGGGGTGGGTGCTGCCGTGCTGGGGAGTGGGGGCTTCGCTGTGACTGGCGTCTGAGGGTGGGTGCTGCCTTGCTGGGGGCTTCACTGCTTGGCGAGCGCCGTGCGCAAATGGCCGAATAGGAGGAGACGAGCTGACGAGGAGTAGCTGAAGGGCGAAGGGCCGACTGCCGAAGGATGAAGCTGATATGAAATTTGAGAGTGAAATTAGAATTAGGGTTAGTTCATCAAATGCTATAATTTGGTATTTATATTTTTGATTTTATTTATAAAAAAAAAAAATTAGGTTGAACGGGTCAACCCGAAACCGACCCGAAGTTGACCTATTATTTTCGGGTCATTTTCGGGTTGACCTGTTTTTGACCCAAAATTATTTCGTGCGAATTCGTGTCGGGTTTTTCGTGTCGTGTTAAAAATTGCCGCCCCTAGTTATACTAGTACACGCATCATGTAAAAGCTGAAGGCTAGGGCATATGGACATGAAGAATGCATTTGTTCAAGAAGAACTGGATAGAGATATATACATGGAACAACCAAGAGGGTATGAGAGCAAATAGAAACTGGAGTTACGCATGCAAGTGAAGAAAGGCACTATATAGGTTGAAGCAGGCACTACAAGCATGGTATAGAAAAATTGCATAATTCTTGACCATAAGTGGTTACGTGGTGGTTGTTGTTGATTCAAGCTTGTTTGTTAAGAAAGACTAAACATGGATAACAATTATTCTAGTGTATGTTAATGACTTAATCATCACAAAAGACGATGAAAGGGAAATCAAAAAGCTAAAGAGAATTTATCAGTTTATTTCCAAATGAAAGAGCTTAAGGAGTTAAAATATTTCTTATGCTAGAGGTGAATTACACAAAGGAGGACTTGTTCCTATGCCGACAAAAGTAAACAAAAGATTTACTACTAAAGTTTGGGATCCTGGAATGCAAGTTAATATCCACACCAATGGAAGCTAACATCAAGCTCTTTGAACATGAAGAAAAAGACTTAGAGGATGGCACCATGTACCGACAATTGGTAGGAAGTCTCATTTATCTAACATTGAAACGACCATATATTTCTTATGTAATTGGAGTAGTAAGTTGTTATATGCAAAAACTAAAGAAGACTCACTTAGAGGTGGTTTGGTAGATATTAAAGTATGTAAAAGGTACCATTGATTTTGGTCTTCTTTACAAGAAGTGAAAGAGTTTAAGACCTTGTTGCACAACTGGAGTTAAGAGATATCAACTCCTTGGGACTCATCCCACTCTCACAAGCAGCAAAAAACAGAGAAGAAAATAAAACAACATAAGCAAAGGTATATAAAAATAGGAAGAAAAAATAAATAGTCCAACGAACAATTTATTTCAAAAATATACAATAGCATGCAATAAAAAGTAAGCCATAAGAAAATATATGCTTTTTTAACATAGAGAAATTCTCATATATTGGTACATACTTGAATATTCCAATGATCACATTAACTTAGCAAGTGAGCATAAGAACACAATAATATAACGTGGTAATTCAACTTAGACTCCAATCCTAAATGGTAACAACTATGGATTGCTTATGAAAATCACTTGGCTACATAAAATTCACTAAGAATAAGGATAGTATAACATTCAATAAAAGTTTAAGCATAAATACCTCAACTGGTTGGGACACTTGCCCTAACTGTCCTAACTGCCCATGCCTACTGTCTCCACAGAGTTTTCAATTGGTACGAGACAGCTTAGATGGGTCCGATTAATCCCATGAATAAATGGGATATGCCTAAAACATTAATACTTAATTATGAAATGGGATGGTACATGATTTTAGTGGGTCGAACCCTTGCTGGCCCATTAGTTAGCTTTCCTTTTTTTTTTTTTTTTTTTTTTCTAATAAAATGAAATAAGTTAAAAGAAGTAATAAAGCTGTAAAATGAGTTGGCCGAAGAGTCGAATATGATTTACTCATCAATACCACCGACGACACACCATCTCTCAGCTCACAACTTCGCATGCAATCATCATTGTCGACAACACTCCTAACTCCGAAATCAATGCCAAAGATACACCATAGCTAATAGTCAAACTAGGTATCTTCAATATTCAGTCATTACCTTCAAAACACCATCTATATTAGTATATTAGATTTGGGTTCTTCGTCTCTAAGTGAAACAATGAAAAGCAATGAACAACCCACCCAATATAATCTTTAATTTCGACTGTAAGTGAGTCTTATTCTCCTCTTGCTTTAACTTAAAATTTCTCACTGAATCTCCAATATATGCTACTAATTTATTCTTTGCCTCTAATAATATTGCTACCAATGAGATCCAAGGAATATTTCCAAGATTTATAGCCAAATAAGTAGAAAGAAACAAGAACCCATCTATTTTTTTGTATTAAAAACATTTTCTTCTAATGGGTTTTTGATAGGATGAAAAGTGGAGCTGTTGTTATTTAGATATCAAGCCATGAGGCTACTGAGTTTCTAACAAACTAAGAACAATAAGGGTGAAAAGGAAGAAGAATGTAGAAGAAGAAGAGAATAGTGAGGAAAAACATTTTGATTTCTTGAAATGTCATATACACGCTATTGCACTATATATATATCATAAGCATCAGAGTCTAGCAGAACTTGTGACGTGGCTTAACCACTTACAACAAACTCCTAACAACTTACTCATACTAACAGTGTGTATATTAATCTTTATCTAACACCCTCCCATAAATCGCAGGCCTTGGAAAGATTGTTAGTTTGGTTCTCAACTTAACAAATCTTGAACTGGTTAAGGCCTTTGTCATAACATCTACTATCTGCTCTTTTCCTAAAAACTTACTCACACTAACAGCATGTATACTAATCTTTATCTAATAGTTTCCTATTCCCAAAAAGCTTATCCATTTTGATATCTCTATTTAGTTATTTGATATATGGAAAGCTAGACTTGTTTGTATTATATTTTAGTTGATAGAAGGTTACAACATTGTGCATAAGACTTAAAATTCAATATTTATATCATAAGAAGATTTTTGTGGCATACTACTATGCCATGGATAATTGGGTATGAAAAAAAATGTGGGTTATGAATGTTGGATTAAGAGGGTATCGATTTGAAATAGTATTGTAATTATGTGTAAGTGACACATTAGTCCTGTAATGTTTTAGATAAGTAGATTTATCCAACAATTAAAATAAATTTTCCAATTAGTCCAAATTTATAATTTTCTCAGAATTTAACTTAATCAGTCACATGCTTGGCACATGATTGACATTTTAGGAGCATTTTAGGATTTTCAAATTTTGAGAATTTAAAAAAGCAAAAAAATTGTCTGCCAATTGATTGTTTAGGGAGAAAAAAAATTTGATTAAGAAGTTAACAAATAAAACAAAATCAAATTTAAACTAACATAATAGAAATCCTAAAGGTGTGGAGAAGAAGATGTGCAATTTCATTTGCAGCCATTAGAGCTTCTTTCATGCTCTTGTTGTAGCGTTTTCATCAAACTTCTTTCACTTATTGGGATATGGACTGATTTTTCTTAATGATTCTAGACAATCAGTTACATGGCTGATCGTGTGCTGGGACACAGATCATTTGGAGTTGTTTTCCAAGTAAGGCTCTATACCTATGGTTTCCAAGTAACCGTAGAAAATCTTTTATGCTTGGAACTTTGACAAAGTGTTCACTCACATGCTCATTGTTCTGTAATTATTTAGGCCAAGTGTTTAGAAACCGGTGAGCCTGTGACTATAAAAGGTTCTTCAGGACAAGAGATCCAAGAATCGTGAACTACAAAACAATGCGCCTTCTTGACCACCCAAATGTTGTTTTATTGAACTATTGTTTATTTTCAACAATTGAAAAGGATGAACTATATATGAATTTGGTACTTGTATGTTCCTGAAATTGTTCATCGTGTGATTAAACACTACACCAAGTTGAACCAGCGGATGCCTCTGGCTAAAAAAAGCTCTAATGAATCAGTCGACACCCAATTTTTATTTTTTTTAATTCTCAAAATTTAAAAATCCTAAAATGTCCATAAAAATCAATCATGTACCAAACATGTGATTGATTAAGTTAAAATCTAACAAAATAGTAAAATTTGGACTAATTGAACCATTTATTTTAATTGTTAACTAAATCTACCTATCTAAAAAGTTACAAGACTAATATATTAATTATCTATAATTACATGACTATTTTGACCCTATACTCAGATTAAGAATGATAGTTGAGTTGAGAACACCTACGGGTTAAATATGTTTTGTTTAGTTTCTTACGTCGTATGGCTAATTTTTTATTTATTTATGATTATTTCTCTTTGTTTACTAAATTTTTGATTCAGTATATTGGAATTTTGTAGTTGCTTATTTTTCGGCTTTTTGGTTAGTATTTTTCTTTGAGGATGATTATTGGTCATGATTACATGATTGAAGGTTTTGGTATTTTCATTATATTCCTTATAATGGACCCTAATGAGGACTTACTGATGAGGAGGAACTATATGGTCACCCTAAAGGCACATTCTCAGAACCTGTAGGATCAGTGTTACACGTAGAAGTTTCACAAGTATATCATGGTCCTACGCGTAGTCATAGATCTGTCCTAGTCCTAGACTTTCTAGTACTAAAAGAAAGCTGACAATCATATATGTTTGGAAGCACTTTAATATTGTATTTGTTGAGGGGACAAATGAGTGTAACACAAACATATTGATACTAGTGTAATATTCCATTACAAAAGAGTTGAGTTTTGCATTTTAACAGTTCAATCATATTTTGTATAAAGAGGCACCGTAACCAGTTTCGCTAGCACCACTTAGTTGCTAAGGCTAGCCCTGATTCTTTTACTATATTTTTTAAACCAAACCAAACAATTTAAATACCGAATCTTCTACTCCAATAACCTTCTCATATTAGCCACTACTTTTATTAAGGATTGGCTTAAAAAAAACACACACACACACAATTTAATTGCACTAATTTTTCAGAGTATTAAGCATTCGTAAAAAGTTGGTTAATCTCCAAAAAAAAAAAAAAAAAACAAATTAACCATTAAATGGTAAGGCCAATGGTATATAGATTCTGCATGTGTCATCTACAATCAATGTGAAAGAAAAGTTGCTGAAAACTACAATACGGAGAACAGCAAAAATTTCATTGCATATAATGTTGAAATAGGAACTATAACTTGTTTCTATAAAATTTCTAACATAATTAAAAGTTTCAAATGGAGGATTTTAGTAAAATTACAAATAGATGAGGAACCTCAAGGTACAGAAGCCACAAGGAGCTAAATGGGATACAAAAACAAAGACTTGGCCCAAATCATCATTAAGATGTTATTACATTATACACAAAACCAAACTGAATCAGCAGCCGTAGAATTATAGGATTCCCAACAACCAGAACCAGAGTAGGTCAAAAGATTCTTCACATATATGCATTCTGCAATTACAAACTTAATTAAGCATAATCAAGGATTAAAATATCCCTAATATCTTCAATATATCCACTATATTTTCACTTTTACCAAGCTACCAATATAAGAATTTTTTGTCGATAAAATTTAATATCCTTTAAAATTATTAAAAATTTAAAAAAAGTTTCCATCACATCGATAATATCATTGATATTTCTTAAAATTAAATTGTCAACATATCTGTAAATACCATTATTTTAATCCTTGGGCATAATAAAACCAAGTATACCGAATTGTTGGCTGCAGGAACTCACTTGCAATTCATTCTAATACTAATCTTAAGAAGCTCAAGCCAACACTAAATCAGTTATTAAAACTAAAAAGAAATACAAGGCTACCTGTTCATCAAGCATGTTACACACTCTGCATTTTACTGGACATCTCTTTCTCCTTCCCATCACCCTTTTCCTGTGGTCAAATAAAGGGATCACTGGTATTAGCAAAGAGCAACACTGGAAAGAACATTTGTATTTGATATCGTAAGTGTATACAAACTTCTGTAAAGAAAACTAGAACTGAACTGAGATTGGTTATATATTTCCAAACAAGCTATGGATCTGGTAAAGAACAGTCTACCATTTAATTCATGTTTTGCACAGATTATGTAAAATGAGAGAAAGTGCTAAAATATAACTTGAGGTGCAAACTAAAATTACCATCAAGTATCAAGGATTGAAAAAGAAGGCTTTGATCCTTATGTTCAAGACATCAGATTAATTTCTCAAACCAAGACACCTCCAAATGGAGAATTTTGTTTTTTAAATACTCTCGGAGCACCAAGAAGTGAATACTTCCGATGAGAGATATAGATTCATAATCCTATGCCCACCCATGTATTGCCGACCCAACCACTTTCTCACTCCTACCTATATTTTTGCTTTATTCCAATCACTCTAAAGGAGTACATACTCTTGGATTACTGAAAAATTCTTCCAAATGAGAATACTTAGTTATCTCTATAAGTTTTTCAATTATAAAAGCCAGAACAGAATATAACTTACTAGTATTGGGCACATACTGCTAACTGTTGGCTTGCAACTATGTTACTTTTACTCTACATTTTTTGTGAAGTACACTTGTCCAAAGTGCATACTTGGTCACTCCAACTTAGTATAAATTTAAGAAAATTTAGAAAAAATAGGCATGTCCGATACCCTAATACATATCCGGAAATTTACGCCTTCGTATCCAAAAAGTGTATGTGTAACATAGACTTGCACAATAGTATAGTTCTTCCATCAGAGAGAACAGACGATAACACCCATCCATTGATATGACATGAAAGGCTCGTGAAACTAAAGTATAGCCGTCTTGCACAAATTCTATATCTTCAGTCCATGACCATCAATAAATTTGAAGATGTTCTCAGAAGCTAGAGCAACATGAAGTGAAGGATAAAAATTTAACATACACAATGATACCAGCTAGGGAAACAGGTGGTACGAAAAAACAAACGTGTCCTTCAGGAAATGGGTGCAGCAAAACACAACAATAATTTGAAATCAGCTTCTTGTCAATGTGACCTTTTTATTTCATCCTAGATGTACTTTCAAAACGTGTTGAGTCTCCCATCACATAGCAAAGGATGCACAGTCCTCCAATTTACAGCTATGATCATTTTATTCATCTCTCAGAATCCTTAAATCTACCTCAAGGATCATTCTATTCGTCTTTAAGAATCAGTAAATGTACTGCTATGATCATTCTATTTGTCTCTAACAATCCTTAAAAAGCCTCTTCAATGACACAGACCATTGTCTTTGTTCAAGCTATCTCATTACTGAGTCTAATCTTTTACCTTCTGAAATCAAGACTGACTAACCTAATACATACATACTTCCAAGTTCCAATCCCTCTGTGTTACATACAATGATCATTTTATGCATAATACATGTGTCTAATAGTTATCTACACGTAAGACATAGTTGCATACTTTATATTAAAATATATCTACCTTCATGAATCATAACATCAGAGATCAGACGTTGCACCCCAAGCTAATCGTCACTTTAATAGTAAACTGTAAATATCTGTGTTTGCTCTCTCTTTCTTTCTATTTTTGTTCATCACATCTAAGCAGTCTAAGTGTCTATATAATTTAAGATGGTAGAAGTATTGTATTTTAGTCTTTGAGTGCACAAAAACACAATAACCCTGACTTATGAGTCATGATTTGCACCAATACTCAATCTGTACCATTAAAATCTAAAATTAATATTGTAGATTTGGTAATGGTACAAACGCGACCACAAGAGTCATGTATGAAAGAGTTTTCCAAAACACAATCAATAAAAAACATATTAATGTCCAGAAATGAAGAACATGTATGCTGGATATCAGGGAAGCAGTAATACATTCAAGTGATAAGAAATTAAGAACAATAGTGGATGATGCATATCATAAAACTGAACTAGTCTGTTTTAAGGTGCTAGAGAGAGCAAATAAAAAGAAGTTTTGGGAAATACTAAAACCAGTATGCTTACCAATACTTTGCCCTCATAATAGTCATCCAGTGCCCACTGATACTTGGATTGATTTAATCCAAACCAACGACACAAATGGTCATCTAGAGTTGAATGTGCTGTAGAACAATCCAAAGAAATCCTTCAATATTAATTTAAATGTTAAGAAACGTGAATTAATATTCAACTTTAAACTCTGGTGGGAAAATCGCCATATAACACTCCATGAAACAAAAAGGAATCAGCTTTGCATGAATGCGAAGCAGGACTTCATATGTCCAGATGACATGCCCATGGATATGGGTATCGGACACTCAAATTTGGAGTAAATTTACAAAACTTTTAAAAAATAGGCATATTCGATAACCGGCTAATTATGTAAAAATTTCGGACTCTCGGTTCCCTAAAAGAGTGTATCATAGAAGTCAGCTACTGTAACCCAAAAAGTAACATCTACATCTCCAATTTCAGGAAAACCAAAAAAGGGGTTAGACAACAACTTTAAAACTCTGCTTAGTTCATATGAAGATTAACAGAAGGATAAGAAAATAAATCTGTCTTTCCCTTCTTTTATTTTTTATTTTACGTTATCCAGTTGATACAAAAATATTTGGTAAATCATAAACATCCATCAAGAGAGCATTACTAAATCAGCATTATAAACCAAAGTTGAGATTTTTCTTTTCTTTTCTTTTTTTACTTTTAAACATTTATCCCAAATATAAACTCCTTTTTTTCTTATTCTGCTCACTCTCAGAAGTTAAGCAGCATACACAAAACAACAAGGAAATAAAAAAAAAAAATTAAAAGAAACAAAACACCAAGGAAATTTTACCATTTTGTGCTTTGATGACGGCATTTTTCAGAAACCCCAATACAGACTTATTATTGGGCACAGCAACAGACTTGTCAAATTGCTGGGGAGGAGGCTGAACTGGAGGAAGCACAGCCTTCTTGGGGGAATCAAAGACGGGTTGTTCAACTGGCTTTGGAATAGAAGGTGGGGTCATGAACACAGTATAGGGCCCAATTTTTCCAATCACTGGTGGAGGAGTTGAGTTTTTGTTCACAACCATTTTGGGTAGATGCAAAATGGGAGACAAAGTGGAGGGATCACTCTGGATTTTGAGAGTGTGAAGGGAGTGTGAAAGATTTTGTGAGTTGGTGGGCAGTACACAATGCTGGACTGCTGGTACAGAAGAGAGAAGTGAAGAAAACACGCAACCCAAGTTATTTGTATGAGAGAATAGAAGAGAAGTGGCTTTTGTAGATCTTTTGTCTTTGGGAGAGATTTATTTATCAATTTTTTATGCAGTTGTTGCGGACAATAATTAATACAGTGACAGTCGAATTCGTCCATTTGTTTAAATAATATATATTATTTAGTGTTTTCGTTTACAAGACTGATAAAAAAATAATTATAAGAGAGATTTAAAAAAAAAAATTATAAGTAAAAAATGTATTCGATATGAATAAAGTTAATTTTTTATTTAATTTTTTTTTAATAAATTTAATGAAATAATATATACATATATATTTATATTTTTTAATAGATATATATTTAATGATGTAATTTTAATAAAAAAATTTACTCCATTTAACAATTTCTTTTTATCAAACTTAAATAAAAAAAAATTTATTGTCTAATTTTTGACTTTGAATATTAGACAATGAAAATTTTGTTTAAATTTTATTAAAAATTTTGCTTAAATTTGAAAGAAATTTTTTTGAAAAAAAGTTTGACTAATTTTTTACGTATACATTTATCAAAAAATATAAGCATGAATGTAACATATATTCTATTTTGTTAAATTTAATAAAAAATTAGATGAAAAATTAACTTTATCATTATCTAACACACTTTTCACAAGCGGAGGGACTTGAAAACATAGCCCGAATAGTATTTACTTATATGTGGTTTAAGTTGTAGGATTGAGTTCTACCAAGAGTAAGTGTATGTGTTTAACCTTTCTAAAGTAAAAAAAAAAAAAGACGTAAAAATATATTTTTTAAGTTAAAAGACTAAACACCTTTTACAAAAGTGAAAGAACCTTCACAACATTTTTCATAATTGTTAGGATATATAAAAGATAATATGTGTATTTGTTACTCTTTTACATGAAATTTACTTAAATACTCCTTTGATTTTTCCTTTTTAAATTCAACCAAAACTTTATTATTGTTACACTCTCCAAAAAAAAAAATGGATATGTAAAATAGGAAAGAAGGATAATTTGAAAAGTTTATTTGTTAAAAGCATTTACAATAATTTTTAAAATACGTTAATTAAATCAAATATCTCATAAAAATAGATTAAATTTAAATAATTCAATAAAAGTTCACTAAAAATAAAATAAACATATCAAATCATAGCGGTTCAAATATAAAAGAATACAATTGTCTCAGTAGTTTTCCCATACATAATCATGGTAAAAATAAAATAATAAGGTATAGATGGAACCTTTAAATTTCTCTAGCAAATCACAATCCGCATAGCTCAACATTTCTCATCTAATTTATTCTAATCTATAAAATGTGGGGGGAAATGGGTGAGCTACGACTAGCTTAATAGAAGTATACTCCAGCAATAGTTTCAATAAATGATACATGTCATGATAATTCATCGAAAAATATGCTTATTTATTTAAAACATCATCATTGATTTATCTATAATGGAAAAATTTTGGTATACTTATACTTTCTCACTTTCGAAAGTGAAAAAGTGCAGGTATACCGAAATCAAGTGGAGTATACATTTCAGGTATTCCATACATGCTTATATAATGTAAATAAATATGCAATGCCAAGTATATAAAATCCACATGCATGTATGTTATATCCATATGTGTTAGTCAACTCCTAAATACATAGGCATATGCATGTGGGACCACCTTCGAAACCCATGTACGATTATACTCTGAGATAATGTATTGGTTAATCTTCGAGACATATAGGTAACCAACTCCATAACCACATGAGGAGACATCTCTAAAGCAAATGTGCAGCCAACCTTCAAGACACATAAGGAAATTCTTCAAAGCGCATATGTAGCTTAACTTAGAGTTACATGAAGAGACAAATATCTGAAGTGCATGTGTAACCAACTCTAATGACCATGTGCGGACAAACTCCAAAAATATATATGTAAATGCGCATTTGTGGTCCATATAAAATCTGTCTAATACAACTAGTATTCTTGAGGTACCATATCTTCACATGACTAACACAGGCAAAACTTCCCACAAAAATATTATTATAATGCATGAATAAAATATCATATGCCACATAATTTTTTTAAAATACCCATCCTTATATCAAAAAATTTCATGTATTCAAACACATATATAAAATATCTTCAACGGGTATTTACTATATCATCATTTATAAATATTTTTCATAAAAATAAATACAAACATAGCATCAATTTTCACATCTTATAACACACTATGATGCATGCTATTTCATAAAATAGTGCATGAGTAAAAAGTGAAGTAAAACCCCTACATCGAATTATGTTTGTTTGCCCTTATGTTCCTATCAACGACTCTTTTTTCTTTTAAGTGAAAACTAGCACATTATTTTTCTAAATTAGTATAATCTAAAAATTCAATCATTTAACGTTGAAAAATACTCAATATGAAATGTTTTATCTTAACAAACGTTCTTATACAAACTAATGTTTTGGCCCGTTATTCACTTATACACACTCATATTCGTGATATTTTTTCGTACCCGAAACGACCACTTATAAAATTGTCCGAAAATGAGATATTTTTAAAGAGAGAAAAACGTAGAGAGAGTAGAATGGAAAAAATGGTCTACCTCCCTTATATTTATATGCAAAAAGAGGCCTCATCGGCATCCTCGTTGTGGCCTTACTAGATGTTTGATGAGCCTCTGGTGAAAGAAATAGAGCCCATTATCGTTTCCTTACTGCAAGCTACTTTCTCACCTTATGCCACAATCCTCGCCCTTTATTCACTGATTCCTCACCAGTAACTTCGCTGAATGATTAGAGAGCACCAGTTGAGCTTCCTAAAAAGTTCCAAAATTTTTAAAACTTAATTTTTCATATAAATTTTATATTTTCACCTGTTTCTCAAATGATACTACTCACTTTTATTTCATAAAATTTTGAAACTAATTACAAGGGTTCGGGGTCAACAATCTCTCCCTTTTAAGAAATTTTGCCTTTAAAATTTACAACTTAATTAAAACAAGAATATTTTGGATGAACTTCAGATTCTAACTCCTAAGTAGCATATTTTGCATAGTGATAATTTCATTGTACTTTTACTAAGGGTATCATTCTTTTTTTCAAATTTCTCACTTGGTAGTCAATTATTGCCACTGTTTCTTCTTCATATGAAGCATTTTCTTGTAGCGGTATTTTTGTCCAACCAATTATACTACTCTAATTCCTTTGAAACTTCTATAGAACAGACACATGAAAAATATTGTGAACCTGCAATAATTTTGGGATAACCTCAATTGATAAGCTAAATCTTCAATTCTCTTAACAATCCAAAATGGTTCAATGTAATGAGATGCTAGTTTTCCTTTAATTCCAAAACGAGTCACTCCTCCTTGAGGTTAAACCTTGAGAAAAACATAATCATTTATTTCAAAATTCAAAGGTTATCGTCCATAAACAGCATAACTCTTGTATCGACTTTGAGCTCACGAAGTTTGTCCTATATGATTAGAATATTTTTCGTTAATTCTTCAATGAAATCAGTTCTCATCGTACTATAATCATCACTTTCAGCCAAACACATGGAAGATTTACAAGGTAGTCCATACAAGGATTCATAAGGGGCCATCCAGATGCTAGAACGATAGCTATTATTGTAGGCAAACTCTATGGAAGATGTTCATTCCAATTTCCTTTGAATTCCATAACACATGTATGTAACATATCTTCTAACATTTGTACAACCCTTTCTGAATGTCCACTTGTCTTTGAATGAGAAGCAGATACAACAATTTTGTACCCAAAGCTTTCTATACACATTTCCACAAACGAGATGTAAACTTTGGATCCCAATCAGGAAAAATTGACTTCGGTATACCATGTAATCGAATTATCTCTCGAACATACAACTTGTTCAAAACATTGATCCAATACTGAGTCTTGATAGGGATGAAATGTACAAACTTTGTTAATCAATCTACAATCACCCAAATATAATCATGCCCTTGAAAAGTACAAGGTAAATCTTGTACAAAATTCATGGTTATATTTTCCCATTTTTACTCTGGTATTGGAAGTGAATGAAGTAGTCCTATCAGTTTCTGATGCTAGACCTTGACTTGTTGACAGATCATACAATTTACTACAAATAGAACCACGTCTCTCTTCATTCCTCTCCACCAATAAGCTCTTTTAAAGCACAATACATCTCTATACTTCAAGGATGTATAGAGAACTTTGATCTATTTTCCTCACCCATAACTTCTTGTCTCAAATAATCATCATTTGGCATTGTTATCTTCAATGAAATCGATCCTTCAAAAATTTCTCCTTCATTCATCCCATACAACACTTCACAAATTTCAAGATCATTTGATTATGCTGCTTTCACATTCTCCAACAGTGCAAGACTGGACACAATGTTATATAAGAACATCAACGTATAAATTTATCTAATAACCTTCTATTGTTTGAGTGTTTCACCACATGTCCCAAAATCATTTGTGCAACAAATCCTGTTTTACGAATCAAAGCACTGACTACAGTATTTTCCTTTCTCAAATAATACTAAAGAGTGAAATCATAGTCATGAAGATATTTCACCCATCATCTTTGTCTCAAAATTAAATATTTATATGAAAAGATATTTGAGACTTTTATCATTCGAAAAGACTTGGAACGTAGCTCTGTAAAGATAAAACCTTCACATTTTTTAGGCAAATAGCAGTGCAGCCAAGTCCAAATCATGTGTTGGATAATTTCTTTCGTGGACCTTAAGTTGTTGTGATCCGTAAGCTACCATGCGATTATTTTTGCATTAAAACACATCTGAAACCTTGAAGTGAAGCATCAAAATAAACTACGTACAGTTCTAAACTATTTTATACAACAAATATTGGTGTTGACGTTAATTGTACTTTCAATTCTTGAAATTTATCTTCACATGCACTGTTCCAAATAAACTTGACTTCTTTTCGAGTAAGTTGAGTGAGTGGTGAAGCAATCTTTGAAAAATCTTGCACAAAATGTCAATAATAGTATAATACCCTACCAATCCCAAAAAACTTCGTAACTAAGTTACATCAATACTGATTTAATTTTGATTGAATATACAGCTATTGTGTCTCCATATACGACATATTGAGAAACTTAACTTTGGTAAACAAAAAATCATATTTTTAATACTTCGCGTACAATTGTTACCTCTCAAAGTTTGCAAAACAATGCTCAGGTGATCTTTGTACTCTTCACGAATTTTAGAGTAAATCAATATATCATCGATAAATACAATGATAAATTGATCCAAATAGAGTTGAAATACCCAATTCATTAAGTCCATGAATGCAACAGGGGCATTGGTTAAGCCAAAAGGCATTACGTAAAACTTAGAATGCCCATATCGTGTACGGAAAGTAGTTTTGGGTATGTTCGACTCTCTAACCCTTAGTTGATGTATCCAAACCTTAGATCGATATTTGAAAAGAACTCGATACACCAAGTTGATCAAGCAATTGATCAATCCGAGGCAACAAATGTTTGTTCTTAATTATTACTCTTTTAAATTGACAATAGTCGATACACAATCTAAAACTAACATATTTCCTCTTAACAAACAATACTGGTGCTCTCCAAGGAGAAGAACTTGGTCAAATAAATACATTTGCTAAGAGTTCATCTAACTATTTCCTTAACTTCTTTTTCTCAACTAGTGCCATATGATCAGGAGCAATGGATATCGGTGCAATTTTATGATGCAATTCAAGTATGAAATTAATCTCTCTAAGTTACGTCAATACTGCTTCAGTTTTGGCAAGATCTATAGCTATGACGTCTCCAGATATGATATGTTTGAGAAACTTAACTTCGGTCAGCCAAAAATCACATTTTAATACTTCGTGTACAATTGTTGTTCTCTCAAAGTTTGCAAAATAATTCTTAGGTGATCTTCATACGTCTCATGGGTTTTAGAGTAAATCAATATATCATTGATGAATACAATGATAAATTGATACAAATAGGGTTAAAATACCCAATTCATTAAGTCTATGAATGCAATAAGGGCACTGGTTAAGCCGAAAGGCATCACACAAAACTTAGAATGCCCATATCATGTACGAAAAGTAGTTTTGGTATGTTTGACTCCCTAACCCATAGTTGATGGTATCCAAACCATAGATCGATATTGAAAAAGTAGCTAGCTCTACCAAGTTGATCAAACAAATGATCAATCCAAGGCAATAGATATTTTTTCTTGATTGTTACTCTTTTAAATTGACAGTAGTCGATACATAATCTAAAACTACCATATTTTCTCTTAAAGAACAATACAAGTGCCCCCCAAAGAGAAGAACTTGGTTGGATAAATCCATTTTCTAACAATTCATCCAACTATTTCATTAACTTCTTTTTCTCTATTGGTGCCATATGATAAGGAGCAATGGATATCGATGCAATTCTAGGATACAATTCAAGTATGAAATCAATCTCTCGTGCTGGAGGTAGTACTTTCTAGGCTTTTCCTAGTATCTTCATTCGCTTCTAGTGAATTTAATATAGCCACAGTTAATCGATTTTGCCTTTCTCATAAACAGCACTTAAGAAAAGTACTGGTAGGATTTACCAATTGTTCTCCAAAGAATTGTACTCTTAAATCCTTAAGAGTTTTAATAGCAACCTTTTTCTCATAGCAATCTACAATTTCTTGGTAAGTTCTTAGCTAATCCATTCTTATAATGATGTCGAAATAACTCATATCGAGTATAACAATATCATATAGGAATCGATGACCATTTATCTCGATTGAACAACTTATACAGACATAAAAGGGCTTTGGTTGTGACTCCAAAAGGAGTATTTAAGGTAAGGGGGTTTTCTATAGTATCTTATTTCAAATTTAAAGTTTCGACATATGATAAGGAAATAAAAGAAAGAGTTTCTCCAGTAACAAAAAGTACTCAAATTTGAGAATTGTATCATAAGATGAAACCTTCAACAACATATTGATTGCTGGTTCTTCATGTATACCAGAAATTGCAAAGGCTTGTCCTTGTGATCCTTGCCCTTACCCCTATCCTTTCCACGTACAAATTATTGTACTAAAAGGTCTGCGTAGGGTTGGTTTATTGTTGAAAAGGCTATCTAGGAAGTTTATAAGATCTAGGGGATTGTTCTTGAAATGATCGCCTTCCTTGTTGAAAATTTTGTTGTGGTTGCCAATGAGATTGTTGACTTATCCCAAAAAAATTATTTGTGTATTTGAAGCTTTATAACTAAAGGTTGATTACGATCCTTCTTCATGTTGTTTAATTTGAGGACAATTTTGCATGATATGTCCAGGCTGGTAGTAATTAAAACACACATATGGTTGATATCTAGGACTTCTTGAAGAATTACTTTCAAATGATCCACTACGTTGGCTCTTACGACCAAAACTCCATAAGTTCTTCTTCTCTTTCCCATTTTCCTTGGATTTTTTGGTTGTTGATGTCATCTTAGATGATTACTCTAAATTAACTTGTTCAACTTTATAAGTTGTTGCTACAGTTGCAGTATAAGTCCGAATTTCTTGATAAATAAGCTGAATCCTAATGTCGTCTCGTAATTCCATGAGACAAGATTATAAAGCCTTGTTTTGGTGTATGTATATCAGTGCATAGCAATATTGATGGGCATAAGTTACTTTATGTTTGTGTAAAAGAATATGATATATGATAGTATGCATAAAAGTATCTTATTAAAATTGTTGTCATTGTATTAAATGATTAATTAGTTCTTATTTTGGGGAAACTTTGCTAAAAAGATTTATGAAACTTATTCAATTATGATTTTGAAATAACCCAGAGCCAATCAAGAAAGCAAATTAGTCAGTTTAATACTATCCATCCAAATGCATACAGGGCTTGTATTATAGATTCAAGGCGGGTCCTTATAATGACTTTTTAACAAACCAAATTTATTAAAATAGGATAATTCCATGATAGATTTATTTAAGGAGATATGTAAGGAGAGAGAAATAGAAAGGGGAGATAAACAATAAAGGAGAAGTTAAACTAGTAACCTAAAGTCACTACCGGTCTAAAAAGTAGGTAAAATACTATGTTCTAGAAATAGAACTAAATTAACAAACTAGATAAATATAATCTTACATGATAATCTAAAAATTTAAATTATAAACATAATTATAAACTTAAATACTAGATAGAATTTTAAAGGAAAAAAATCCTACAAGTCTAACAATTATGTAAAAAAATGCATATTAGTTCTATAATTTAAACAAATTAATTAATTTAGTCCAATTACTACTAAGATGTTTGAATTGGGTTTAAAATGAACGAAATTAATAAGTGAGTTTTGTGTGTCTTTCATAAGGCAATCAAGATGAGGACATTTTCGTACATTTTTCAAACTTTATAGCTTAAAATTGTCACCAAAAAAATAATGAAAAATGGAAGTGCGCAAGAGGGAAAGGAGGCAGTTGAAAAAATAAATTTCCCTAAAATAAAAAAATAGATGTTAAACATGTAGATGCTTCTATTAAATTTGACATAATAATATTATATTGGACTAAATTGACTAATTTTCATAAATTATAGGACCTAATGTATATAACTTGAAAATTGCAGGACTAAGCTGTTGATTTTTAAAAATAATGGAACTATTGCTACACAATACCCGAATTTTAAATGTCTAAATAATATCTTATTTGAGAAAAAAGTTTATGAAAATTATAAAAAATAACATTCTTAAAATTTATAATAACAAAAATAGCATCATAATAACATTGAACGATATCTAATTTGATAACATTTAATATTGAATAGATCTAAAGTGTTACAATTAAATTTGAATGGCGTTCAAAGAAAAATAATGTAATAATCATTTTTTTTAATTGTAAAAATATATGATTTGAACATAAGTAATATTATTTTTATTATTACAAATTTTGAAGGTATTATTTTTATTATTTTCTCAAATATTTATATAAATTAGATAGATTAGGATGCGTATGCTTTCATAATTTTATAAAGATAGTAATATATACATAAAATGTGACGCTTTATATGTGAGCAAAGCATCTATATAAATCCATCAATAGAAGATTCTCAACGTCATCTATAATAGTATAAAAATTTCTCCATATTTTATTGGGAGAATAACAAAATTAACACTCCTTAAAACTTCTAATAACAAAACTAGCATCTTTGTGTTCAAATTTATATTTTTACAATTAAAAAAATGACTAATATGTCATTTTTCTTTGAACATCTATCGAATTAAAATTGAACGATGATAATTTAGACTCGTTTAATATTGAACGCTCAATATTTTACGTTCAATATTAAATGTTCAATATTATTGGGGTGTTAGTTTTGTTCCTATAAATTTTGGGAATACTATTTTTGGTAATTTCCTTATTTTATTTGCATTATTATATGTCCCTAACATCAAACGACCATTAAAAAAAGAAACAGATGTTACTTTTATTGGATGCAACAGATAATGATGAAGCTTCCAATTAGAGACTATAAAAATCACTCCAGGAAAACTAAAAGAGGCGTTTTCCATGGCATCCACTGATCCTTTTACGAAACTTGAAGCTACATTCAAGTATGATGATTACGATGATTATGAGTATCAATGAGGCTTATTAAAATTTAATGCGATACTTTTTTTTTCCCATTGTTTTGAGTGGTTACAATAAAAAAAAATTATATATCTCCACTAAAATTAAATCCTATATCCTCATTTAAAATTACACCTTATATCTTCATTTAAAATTACACTACATGCTTAGTAATTTTTGTGGGTCGTACGTGATTTAATAGCAAGATTTTTGCTATAAAATCAATACAAAATTGACACGTTGATAAAATTTGTGGTCCAATAAAAACAAATAGAATTACTATGTCACAAATAAAATCTAACTTATTATCTAATGCAGTTTGAGATATAAAAAGAGCTATTCAATCGAACTCAGCTCTTAATTACCTAATTTAAAGTTAACATAATTAGCTCATGAATTGAAAAATTTAACTAAACTTCACTTACAAACTTAAATGATCACCTTATTGATATTTTTTGGCTAACACTTTTTTGATTGAACATTTAAAAAAAAAAAAAAATTATACATATTTTGGCTCAAAAAAAAAATCCTTTTTTTTTTTAACTAAACAATCAATTTTTTGATTGATCAACAAATTTGTACGATCAATTTTTTTATTTAATTAATCACAATATATCTATCATATTAATATTTTTGCTAGTATTCTTTTTTTTCCCTAATATCTATCACATCAATATCAAACATTAAAAAATTAATATTATAAACCAGTATGATATCAATAAACATATCAAACGATTAAAAAAAAAGGCAATAAAAAATAATTACATTTCAAAAATTAATACTATAAATCAAATCTTTTTAATATTAATAAACTTGACATAACGAGTTCAACAACAAACAATAGTAAAAATTAATCATTAAATCTAAACAGTTGATTGTTGAACAAAAAAAAAAAAAATCTAAATAGTTGATTGTAACCTCTAGAATATATTTGAATTAATAACCTGTTACTTGCTAATTCGGTATTTGCAATCTTTTCTATTTTATTTCCCTTGATTATTAAAACATGGAAGAAAAAAGAATTAAAATTAAAAACTGTATAAGACAACAATGATTTTAGCTTTTCTTCATAAGAGTTGGTATTAAAAAGAAAATGAAAATTAATTTATATTGTTACAAATACAACAAATATAATTTTATTTAGAAATATCTCGAGTTATAGACATCTTATATGTTTACTTTTAATTATATAAATTTCAACTCTTTAAAATTCGAAAATTAAAAACAAAATCCTCAAAATAGTTTAAACTTTTTGAGCAAAAATTCCCAATTACTTTAACCTAGAGAAAAACCAAATTTATGTTAAAAAACTAGAATAAAATAAGGTTATTAAAATGCTACATTAGAGAGAATAATAGATGAGAACTAATCATGTATTATTTTTTAATTGTTAGGCCCTATTTATATGATCATCAATATACAATATATATCTTAAATTTAAGATATAATAGAGATAGAATCTCCATTTAAATACAAATATATGATATATTAATGTAGATCAAATCTCCATTTGAAATATCTAATGAAATCAACTAGGATAAGAGATAATATTTTGTTATCGTAATCTAATATTTGACATCCATATCATAACACTCCCTTTTAGATGTCAATCAAATGAAAAGGAACATACATTGTTAAAAATCTTGCTAGGAAAACACAGTGAGATAAAACCTAAAGAAGGAAAAAAGACTACATTACTTTCATATACATGTTATACCTGTCTCGTTAACATCTTGCCAGAAAAACCCAGTGTTATAAAATATTGGCAAAGGAAAAAGAGTACAGTACATAGGTGAGTTACTTCCCCTGATATTGAGAAGCATCCAATATAAGATATCCTTGAACTATCATCTTCGACATTAGTGTGTCATCCTCTCAATCATTGAAGTGAAGATTCTTGACTCATAGTTAATCTCGCAATTGATAACATAAAAAAATGTTCATGTTAAATAGACATGAATTTGATATTTTGGCTCCAAGATGTCAGCCTCTCGATTGTTGAAATAAAAATGATGATTTTAGAACATATAAATATGTTATGGCGATACTTTGAAATATCTGAAAATTCATTTAGTAAGTGCACACACATCAGTTTATTCCTTTCGTAGCATCACTTTTATAGATTTCATAACATTCGAGCATAATTGTTTATCTTAACCACCTGTAATGGAAGCTACCAACTTGAATATAACTTTAATACTTTGCATTCACAAAATTTCACAATATTAATAACAGATGCAAAATAGTCTTCTATACATCCAATTGACTAGAATATACTTTCCAGAAGAATAAGATTAATATTTTTGTTAAAAAAAATCAATAAAATAAGCTGGTGATTTCATCAATACTAAATATATTTTGCTAGTCGTTGACGCATGCAAGATACAATAAATACAAGTCATAATGCCTTTTATGAACTTTGAAATATTATCAAGAGCAGCAATTTCATATATTATTTATAAAAATATTTCGATGCTTCTCAAATATATTGATGTTTAACATAAAAATTTATAATATTATTTTACTTATTTAAGATAAGTATTTATGCATCGATCTTTGAAAGATAAACATAAGCATATATGTTTAAAATAACATAGTGCTTAGTAATAGCAATGAATTGACTAGTAAAGCATTTATTGAGTGCAAATGAAATTTCTCGACATATCTATTATTTCTGATGATAAAAATTCTCATTGCTTTAATATATATGTCATGTGATTTAGCATATATGTTTATAAACTTTTCAATGCATTAGTAAGTAAGCATAGAGTACTTGACTTATGTCAGTAATTATGTGTAAATAAATTTTTGTGATTTTCAATCATAGTATAAAATTATCATATATGTATGGGATAATATTATTTTTTTATCTCATAGTCTCATATATTTCTTATATAGAGTTTATGTGTAGTCCACACATTTTATTTTTTAAGACATTTTGAATGCTAGTTCTTCTAACATATTTATTTGAATATCTCAAGTATTCAGACTATATAAACATAAATGATAATGATTTATATGCTTGAAAATGCTGTTTGTATTTGGCCAATATATTTCTTTGTTGACATTTAATAAATTTTGATGTAAGATTCTTTTATCTCTTGCTTCATCAAGAGAATATTTCAAAGAGGCATGTTGTACAACATTGTATTATATTTCTCTCTTGACAAAAATGATATCATTTTATTATCAGGTGTTTAAGACTCTATAAGAATCATCATTTTTTATAATTTTTTCGATATTATTTCTTGTAGTATTAGCTCCCCTTGTTTCCTCGATAATTTTTATTGCTTTTTGCACTAATATGCTTATAATGCTTAGTCAAATTATGCATGACTGCTATATCTACTTAATGTCCTACTAGGACATTAATAATTACTCGTGCATTTTACAGCTAATACATTAATTTATCATTGAGAACGTGCTTATGCTTATATAGGAAAACTTACAATGTATTTCTATTTCTTATCTAACATGTTATGTTTATAGAGTAAAGCTTGTAATACATTACTACTTCTTAGAAACATTTTTCAAAGTGCTTATTTTTTTGTTTAGGAGTATCATGAATCATCCCTTAAACTTATTATAATGAAGCCTTATATAAGTCACTCATCGGAAACTGGTACATGTGAAAGACATATGCAATTGTGACTTAACTTATAACTTAGTAAAATTGAAATTTCATAGATAATTTTCAAATACACACATGCGTCCAAACTAACAGTAAGGACTCTTTAGTCCCCTAGTATCCTAACTTACCTGACAGACACTTCCTACACACAGTCCTTAAACTTATCATAACTTATCGTATTGTGTTGCTCCAAGACACTTAACTTACATTTGGATGATTCAGGCATTCTATCAAAACATACGCTTGCTTGAAAACTTTGCTTTGAAAGATTTTATTTCTTTTGAAAGACTTGATATGAATAAAAGCTTTTAAAAAACTTAGGCTTATGATGACATGCATGAAATAATTCATATGTCAAATAATACTCAATTGTACATAGGAAAACTTGAGATATAGAGCATAGACGTTTATAAAACATTATTTTACCCCAAACAATAATATAACACAAGAATTTTTTATAACAAAAACAAACATATAATCAGACAAACAAATAAAAAAATACTTAATATTTCAAGAAGGGTCAATTTACTTATCTCAAATATACTGTAAAATTTCACAATATCATATGATCTAAGCTTATAGATCAATAACACAAGAACATAACATTATTTTTGATAAATAATTTATGTTTAAAATTCCCTCTACACTTATAGAAGATTATCCCAAGGAAAATATATGATACTTATTATAACCTAAAAATTTAAGTTAACTTGAACATGTCTCAATACATGATTTATTACCGAACATAAAAAAATTAGTTTCTTTGTAAAATTTATTGGACTCAAATTAGACACATGTATCTATTTGTATTAAAAATTTCAGATTCAAATTATAGATAAATCATATTCAAAATATATTTGAAAATTAATTTACGAAATTTGTCACGAAATTTCATGGTCAAAGTAGCCCTTATTGAAAATTATCTCAAATATTATATAAAACTTATTTGGCTTCGAATTTTTCATAAATAATCAATAACATATATGTAAAGTTCTTATTAAAATTTTAGATTAAAATAATTATTTTTATTTCGGATGTTAATACAAAAATTGCAGAGTTTTAGATTTTTAGATCCAACTTCAAATATTCACAAAAATTAAATAAAAAATATTTTTGAGTAATTCAAAAACCATTAGACTAAAAAATATGTGTATATTTTTCAATAAAAATTTCAAGCCCTGATTTAGAACCTAACTATTTCAAAATTATCAGAACATACACTTGACTCGGAATTTTAGGATTTTGAGATTTCATTTTAGTCTCTTTTTTCCCTCTTAATTTTAATACATAAAAAAAAAAAAAACAAAAAATTTTGAAAAATCAGATTATGTTGATTTTTATAATAAAAATTTAAATTTTTTTATTTTCCTTGAAACCCTTAATAAAAACATATCAAAACTATTAAAATTTGTGACTTTTAGGATTATATTCTTACCTTGAGATTACTTTTATTGTTACTTGAAGACCTAGAGTGCTAGAAGCTAAAGAGAAGAGGGAAAGAGAGAAAAAGATTTAATGTGAAAATATTTCACGACCTTCTTTTATTTTAGATTTTTTATTTTGTTTTGTTTCCTTGTTGAATACAAACTCTAATTAATTTAAATTAACATTATTATTTTATATATATATTTTGGTCGTTACATTAACTATCCTCAGAGGGTCCAATATTCAATTTCAAATGAATATTTAAACTATAAAACGTACATTTGATTTTGTTGGAGGGTCCATCTCAATGTGTAACTAAAATTTTGTACTAATTTAGCTGTATATTGAAAATCTCTCATAATTATCATGTTCCCACAATGTGGCTTGTATATATTTTCTTAACTACTTTGAGGCATGAGATTCGGTATCTACTTTTATTACAAAATATCACTTTGCCTTAGGAACATAAAATATTTGAATTTTAATTCAAAATCTTTAATTAACTTCCTAAATAGATCACTATTGATCTTTCATGATATTTTTTGTCATGGTAAATATATTAGCTAACCATAGCTTGTTTCATATTTGTGATCATAAAAACACAAGAAGTTATTATTCAATATCAACTTGGAGTCATACTCAATATTAATTTAGAATAATACACCTTTTGTGTGACCTCCATCATAGAATTGGGATCGGGAAGATTTTATAATACAAGCTTCTACTTGAGACTTGTAATACAATTATATTCACATGGTCGTCTCAAAATGATATTCATCACAATTACCACAAATATAATTAAGAAATTTAAAATTATCCTCTTAAAAGTAGATAAGCACAATTTATGATTTTAGTTATTCAAAAACCTTATATCATAATGTTCTTAAAATTGTGATAACTCATAAGTAGTGTGCATTATTGCATTATCTTTTAGACAATAATATGTTCATAATCTCTCCTCTAAAATATGAGTTATGAGCCCAATTTAATCATCCTTCAATGATTTTTCTATCAATATATAGGAGGCTTATACTGAATAATATTTATCATTATGGTGAGCTCTGGACTTTTCTTTCATTTTCTTTAAATGAAGGAGCTTTGCTAAAATTCGTTTTATGCATATAAAAAAAAAATTTGCATCTACTTTGTCATAATTTAATTGCTTATATTAACTTTCCTTTTTTAATAGGTTGATCATTAATTAATAATTATTATCATAAGTAGTGAATAACAATTTAGTTAGCTCAAGTCAACCCTTGTATCCTTTGTATGAGAGGGCATGTATTATTAGTATATGTGCTATTATATTGCTATTGTGATAGCAAGCATCATAAAAATAACATATGAAATCTTTTTTTATGCCAATATTATTCTCAATGTTGTTATTTCATGGCACGACATATATATGAAATATTTTTTGGTGTCGATATTATTCTCAATATTGTTATTCCATATACATATACGAGGTACTAAATATATTTTCAATCTTACTCTTAGTGTTGATATTTCATATGCATATATGAGGCATTAAATATATTTTTAATCTTGTTCTTAGTATTACTATTTTATATGCATCCACAAGATATTAATATATATTTTCAATCTTGCTCTATCATTCTCAATAAGATGTCATATAAATATTGAGCATTTGAAAAATCGATTAATCATGATGGATTTATTACCCTATAGTACTTAAAATTGAATCATTTAAACAAAATTAAATGATCAATATAATCCTTCATAGTATAGATCTCATATCAAAGATCTATATAATAGTATAAATTTGCAAAATAATAGATATTGTATCAACCATCTATATAATAATATCAATTTGTAAATAATAAATTTTCTATCAATGATCTAAAAAGCAACAGCAATTTGAAAAATGGAAGTCCTATATTTTTTTTTCTTTTTTGATTAAATGGAAGTTCTATATTAATAATCTACATTATAATACCAATTTGCAGAATAATTATTGCAGAGAAAGATTTATAGTTTTAGTTACATAATTATAATTAAAATAAAATATTGTAATATCTTTTACTTTGTTATTTTGTACCTAAATAGCAATACTAGATAAGAGAAAATAATTCTCATATTGAAAGAGAAAATAATTCTCATATTGACAAAGAAAAGATAATTATATTGATACCGTATATTGCTTGTAGTGATACCAAAATAGACAATTAAGAAAATCAATTTTTTATAGATAAGCATTATATAATTTTTTTTTTTTTGCAGAATTGTTAATACATTCCAATAATAATAATAAGCAACAATTTAAATTTGCAAGCAAAGAATTAATTCTCTTTTATAATACTTACCTAATAGAAAATAAACTCCATTTTTAGAAATAATTTATAACTACAAAAACATTATATTTTTTATAATATAAATAATTATCAAATATCTATATTATGACAACATATTCATTTAATCGAATAGTAGTATGACATAAATGATTTTGTAGGTACTGGCAATCAAAGTAATATAAAACCATATATAAGTTCTAATATTTAAGATGTGATAAATAGGTGAGTAACAAGTTTTAATAGAAGTGACAACAACATTGTATTGTACTCGTAACTAAAGTTTAATTAAAAGGGTATAGAATAAAAACAAGTATTAGTATTAATTAGTTAAGAGAAAAATTATACCTACGGTATAAATTATATATGCACAAGAAGAGTTATATATTATGAAAGAATTATATAAGAAAGAAGAACTGCATATACGTATTTCAAATACAAGAATTTGATAATATTATCACATATTAATATGTGTTTATTTATTCAGCGATATCTTATAAATATGTTTACCATAACCCTTTTTACTTGATATTTACTTATTAATATATACTGACATAGAATTATAATTAGTATTTATTAAAAGTATTTTTAAGAATGAATGATGGATTATGCTTACTTAAAAACCAACCTATTAAACAAAGAACGTTATTAGAAAATATTAGTGACACTAAGACATTTAAGAACTAAGCTCGTAGACATAATTTCTTTAGATTTTAGGGTTCATACAATCACACACTTTAAAATATAGAATATGCAAAATATTAATAAAATAGATATTTGTAAAAGTTTAAATTAAAAATTGATTAAATTTTATTAGTTATAGTAATATAGAAGTTGTTGATTAAATAATTATTATCATAATTAATAATGCTATTGTAATTATTAATAATATTGATAAAACAAAGGTTAACCATCGGAAAAAAAAAAGATAGAATGATATATTCAATATATATGTAAGGTTTATTTTGTATTGACAATTTTCGTGGACAAAATGTTTGATTGTAATCTAGAATAGGAATTCACCGATTAATCAGACGATACATGGTGATGGAGTCATCAAGCTTGGAACGCTCATATGACAGGTATAATATTATATCATGCATACATCTTCACACAATTAAGCACGACACTTAGTATGGATCGTAACGAAAAATGTAATTGTGCACATGTTGGTCGATCGATCGAGAGTATTGATCGATCGATCGAGTGGTCGATCGATCGAGACTGAGACAACTTCGATCTAGGTGCTCTCTGTTTGGACTGGATCGATCGAGCAATTGGATCGATCGATCGAACCCTTTTCGATCGATCGAGTATAGAACAACTTCGATCCAGGTTCTCTCTGTTTGAGTTAGATCGATCGAGTTTTGTGTATCGATCGATCGAGACCTTCTCGATCGATCGAGACGGCCTGTCGATCGATCGAGCCAGTATTATATTCCTACTCAAACTCTTTTTGTGTATTCGACCCATGTGTTACTTTTATCAATTTGACTTATTTAATGAGAAAGCAAAATTCTAGTATGAGTAGAAGTGTTAAGAAAGTAGAATCCTTGTGTGAATAAAAGTGTTTTGGAAATAGAGTCCTTATTTGCGTAGGATTATTTTAATTGTGGAATCCTTGTATGAGTAGAATTCTTGTGAGAAATAAATGCTGATGTGAATAGAATCATTGTATGAGAAGAATTCTTTTGAGAACTAAATCCTGATATGAGTAGAGTTATAGTGAATTGCAAATCCTATTTGAGCTAGGATTGGACTCTATATAAGTGAAGGGATGTTTGTGCATAATGAATCAACTTGAGCATTTAGAATTATACAGCACTAATACTTTCTAGCATCTGAATTGTGCTTATTCTCTTCATCTATTGTTCTTAGGCTTTCTCATGTTATATTCATATGCCTAATTGATTTGCATGATATTGAGCTTAATTGAATGTTCTAGGGTTTGCTAGCTGATATTGTTTTTACATCGCATGTTAGTATATTTGCTAGTTAGGATTATTCATTGTTTGAATCCGCTCTAGGACACGCATTGCACTTGTGTTATTGTGCTAACGTTACAGGTGACGGCTTCAGTATTTCGTGTGACTCGAAATTACTGAAGGTGACGGGTTCGGTTGATCTTGTGTGACTCAAGTAGATCGGAACGTTGGTCCGGATCCAGACATCTAACTATTGGAGGCTGTGAAAGGAGCAAGCGGCTCGTAAGTAAATTACAGAAAGGGGGATCTATCTGCGACGGGTAGTTCTGGACTCTATGGTTGTAATTGAACATTATTTTCATAGTGGATAGTTAGGTGGTCCGGTGGACCGGTGGTTTTCCTCTTAGGTCATTGTTGTGGCCTAGGTTGTTTCCACCTAAAAATATCGTGTGTTGTTTTATTATTCCGCATTTATCTTTACACGCGATTGCATGTCTGGCCGTTGTGATTAGATTATATAATATTTGTTGAAAATTGAAAATAACCTATTCACCCCCTCTAGGCTTATTAGATCTGTAATTAAAAACTTTTTCAATATAATAAACTTTATAATTAAATGTAAGTACATTAATAAATAAATATGCAAATAACAAGATCTATTATTCACATCTTACATTCAATAGCTTCAAAGATTTTTTTTTATAGTCACCAACAGTCCAACACTATTGCAATTTTGTTAATCATAATATGCAAATAGTATTTTGTAAGAGGACAATATCCATACACAGGCAAATTAATTAAATATAAACAATTATTCATACCTAAAAATTTAAATAATAAATGGCTAAAAACAAACGTGTGTTACCAAGTAAGATAGAAGGAATATGAAAGTAACGATCGTATCAAATATCTCAGTCATTGAATTCATATGTGCATATAATAAAAATTACAAAAATATTTAATGCTAATGATTCTGGCTTTTATATCACAAAAAATTGTGGTATATAATATGACTAGGGGTGAACAAAAAAATACAGAACCAAACCAACCCACCCAACCCAACCCAAACCAATCCAGAAAAATCGATTTTTAAGTTTTATTGGTTTGGTTCGGTTCTTCATAATAAAAAACCGATTAATATTGGGTTGGTTTGGTTTTCATTTATTAAAATCTTAAAAAAACCGAACCAACCCATATATATATATATATATATATATATATATATATATATATTTAAATATTTATATAATCATTACTAATTTATTTAATTCATAGTTTACACTTAATTTTCTATTTTTGTAGACATGTTTGAAAAATAACATACCTCAATAAACTCAATGGCAAGTTAGCGAAATCAATTATTTCAATATAATATTTATGTTTTATTAATATATTAGAATATGGGAGCTTGGAACATGTTTGAAATTTTATTTTATTTTTATGTTTTTTTTTTGGATAATTTAAGTATTTTATTTTTATTCTCTATTTTGTAATATACTGTAGTCTATATGTACTAAAGATTTGAATTTATATGTTTGGATTTGTTATTTGTTGCTAATTAGTTATGTTTATGAGGGCAACCTTTTTTATTTTCGATAATATTTTAGAAAAATTTGTCCTCTACTTTGTTAGTGAGAGATAAACAAGTTTTGTCCATTTTTGTCATTACAATTTAAATATTTAAACGGAATTCGTGCAAGCACTTCTCTACCAAGTATTCTCATTTATTTTATCTTTTATTCACATGATACACGAATTTGATATTATTTAATTATTTATCCATTATAAATTTATAATTACATCATCTTTCATATTTTTGTCGGTAGAGTTTTCATTGCATGAATAACATTGGTGAACAATATTATTAAATCTGAAAGTTAGTAAATTTTGTCAAGTATGTGATTACTATTCCTTATTGCTTATTTGTCTTAATTTTAAATTTTTCTTGCACTTTGTATTTGTTATGAATAATGGTATTAGATAAGTGATCGATATCTATATTTCTAAATTTAGGTATTATAATAAAATTAACATTAAAAATGTTAGAAATTATATATAATACAAGAGTTTTAAAAAAATTTAATAAACAAAATTCATTACCGTAAAAATAGGAAGAAATTTCCTTTAACAAACCCAAACCAAACCAAACCAAAAAATTTGGTTCGAGTTGGATTGGTTTTTCAAATTTTTTGGTTCGGTTCGGTTCTTGTTTATAAAAAACCGATCATATTGAGTTGGTTCCAATTTTAATCTAAACCCAAACCAACCCATATTTGTTCACCCCTAAATATGACCAATTTCATTTCACATGTATTAAATCATGACCTTTGAATAAAACTAAATAAGAAGATATGAAAGATAGTTTAATAAAAATATTTACTAAAATATACAATATAAATTTTAAATTTAAGATATGATATAAATAAAATCTTTATTTGAATATAAATACATGATATAATATAAAATCTTTATTTGAGATATATAATAAAATCAATCAAAATAAGAAATAATATTATGTTATCGTAATCTAATATTTGACATTCATATCATAACAATTTGGCCATTTTTTTAAGACTTATGAGCTCTCTAATAAAAATAGATCCAATGCAAGGTGTGTACCTTTATTTTTAAATATATTAAATCTTTTAGGGTGCATTTACTAATCTGTAATAAAAATTAATTGAAATAGGAATAAACATGAATCAACAAGGAGAGAAAAGAGAATGTAAAATTCATTCATTTTATTTATGTTTACTAAATAACTATAAAAAATTATAATGAAACTATTAATTTACTAAAATGTCATTTTAAAAGTAATGATGAAAAATATAGAATAAAACAAAATATTAAAATAAGAGTTTTTTGTAATTACATCTTGTAAATTACATCAGAAATCAACCAATATGTAAGGGTTACGTATGTAGACAAGAAAATCAGCTTGTACTGCAGCAAACTGGTCTAAGATTTTGTATGGGGTAATTTTTAGGCTTATGTCGTGGCATATAAAAATTGTGCCATGATGCGAGTGTTTTTTTGAAGACTCTTAATTTTGTACAACTTTTACATTTATAAAAAATTTCTTACGTTTTCAATATTATATACATAAAAATTCACAATTTTGAGTTGCCTTTTTCAAGAAACCTTTAGAATTTTTGGCACCTTTCTACATCTAAGGAGGCAAGGGATGTCAATCTCAATGACTCAAGACATAATAGAAGGTAGAGCTACAACCTTTTGGTGAAGAAAATATCATCTAATTCAATTTGTGAGTAATTAGACCTCCTATGTTCTTGATGTAATTAGATTGTTCTTATTTGTATTCTCTCTTTTTGATATATGTTAACATCATATTTTTTTATGAATATTAATCTAAATATGAGTAGCTAATTTTATCATAGATATTTAACTTTTGTTGCCATGTTTACTTAGATCTATAGTGGTGAATGTTTTAATTGAAAGAATAAATAAAGATTGTTTCTTGATTAAGATTTTATTTAAATATCTATTTCTTGAATTTCATGAGCTAATTTGATATTCATAACTAAATTAAAAAAATCTGAGAATTTAGTTTTAGGAACATTATATTAACTATATTTTGATAAACATAATTAAGAATTCAAATTGATGACCTAGTCATGACATTGGTTTATTTTACATAATTTTTCTTGTGCACTATTTGATTGCTAGTTAATATACTTGATCCGTAGGACATTAGTTAGTTAATCACCAAAGAAAATTACTCAATTCATAGAAATTTTTGTAAATAAAACGAAAGTTGACAATATTGATTTATATGATCATTCATGTTAATTCACCATTATATTTCGATGCAAGTATGGTCAATAAGTTAAATATCCATAAATTTTTCATTGATTATTAAAAACCTATTTAAATTAGTTTAAAGTTGAAACAATATTTTATGACTTGTTCTCTTGCAACTTTCATCCTTGTTCTCATTCTTATTGTTCTTGATTTCATTTTCAATTTCATTTACAGTTTTAATTAGTTAGTGTTTTAGTAGTTTTAGGATTCTAATTATTTAGTATTTTAGTAATTCTAGAATTCCAAAAAAGGGTGAAAATATTATTTAGAACCAATACAATTTCTTGAGAGATCGACCTTGGAGGTTTATTTATCATTTGCTACAAGTAATTTGTACACTTAAAGTAGTATAATTTGCACATCCTAGTACATATAAAAAATATAAATTTTCTTGGAACTTCGGTAAGAAAATTTTGATATTTCAAGTAAACAAGATAAAATTTAAAAATATACAAATTCAACTAAATTAAAAATTAAACAAGAAAATAGATTGTTTTATAAATATAATTCCAATGACTTTTTGTTGAATTTACTTTCAACATTTTTAATGGGATAAGTAAATTAAGTAAGCATAATTTTTATTTACTAAACTAGAAACGTTGAAGTAAATTTAGCTACTGCTAGTGTAGGGTTCTCTACAAACCTCATTTCGATGCCATCTATTGCAGTGGGCTCAGTAGTCGGCTTTCTTTGTCAGAAAATAGCACCACAAAAAAAGGAATTGCAGTGCTTGCCCACTGATCGAATCGATCAATCATAGGTGAAATCATTTATTCCACTTTTGGTTTTGGCTTTTGTTTAGACATCGACCTGGTGGTCGTCTTTTATGTTCAACATGTCGACCTCAAGCTTGATTAGTTAACCTCAGGAGACACCGTCTGATCCGGCTACGTTCTGTTCGACCAAATCGAGGACAAGATCGGTCATATTACAGATCATATTTAATGTCATATATGTTTTTATGTGTAAATTACGTATGTACCCCTATTAAAAAGTAATACCTATAAATACCCAATAAAAGCCATTGAGCCACCAACATTGAATACATCATTTATTGCTTTCTCTACTCTCTTTAACATCTCTCTTAAATTTGATCTATCTCCCAACATTTTGGCGCCCACCGTGGGGCTCAAGACAAATAGACACTAATTTGTTTTGATCCCCTCCAATACTAAGATCAGATCAGGTTCTCACAATAATCTCACCTAGATAACAAACTAAAATCTCGATCGACGACATGGTTGAAACGAGAGTTGTAGATCGCAATCAACCTGATGCTCGAATGAGCATGTCGAACCAGATGTACCTAAAGGAATAGTCGAGGTAGAAGCCCATACTTTCAATAACCCTCAAGAGTAGTTGTTGCGACAACTCTTAGACACGCAAAAATCGATAGAGGAAATGAAGAATGATACGAGGAAGGAAAATCTCGAGCTAAGAAGGCAAGTAGAAGCACTGTCTGGCATATTTCAAAAACCCCAAGATACCGAGACTCTATGAAACATAGGAGCCAGCGTCGATGAAGGAGACGACGAGATCGAATGAATCATTGCGAAACATGAAAGAGAATCCCAAAACAAAATGGCCTGCAACCATGATGTGTTGGATCCTGAGAACACTTCAAAAGATAACTAGTTCACAACCCAGAAAGAGCAAGTTAGTCTGGCTCTGGAAGAAAAGTTGATATGGCAGAGTAAAGTACTAGAACTGGAAGAGCTGTGTGAGACCTGGATTTGAATTTAATATTTTAAGGAAATAATTAAAAATTTATTTATTAAACTATTTTAAAATGTTAAAAATATTAAAGTGTGCTTTTCTTTAACAAGCAAAAATTAATATTTTGAAGTTACAAATTTGATTTATAAATAATTTATAATAGTTTAAATAATTTCTTAAATTTTTATACACATTTTTAAAAATTTGAGAAAATTTGTGTGAAATTACCGAAATGCCCTTAAAAGTTTTCCAAATCAAAGGCAGGGGCAATTCGGTCATTAACCACCTAAACCCTACATACCCAAATTTCTTCTCTCTTCCACGCAAAAACCTGGTTGCTTGAGCCCCTCGACGGTGCTCTAGAGAGAGAGAGAGAGAGGGAGGCGCTACCTTAACGATGCCGTCCTCGCCTCCGCCGCCGTTGCCCTTACCGGTCATTCTTTCCCCCCCCAACAGAGAGCACCTTGCTAAAAAAAAAAACCTAGCTTGGAAGTTGTGCTACCTCTATTCGTTCCCCTAGCGGCCATCAGCTCCCGTTTCCTCTAGCGCGGCACCGACGCCGTTTCACCTCACTATCGTTCTCCTAATCGTTGTCTTGTTTTTACCATTTGCAAGTTCAACGCCAAATGCCATGAAGAAACCAGCATGGAAACAACCCAGCCGTATTCGTGGTACACCTTTTTCAGCTTCAAATGGTACATTTTGTTTATAATTTGTTCTCCTTCCTAATCTTGTTCGAATTTGTTAGGTTTAAATCATTTTTGGGTTATTATGTAGTATTGTATTTCGGTTTTGATTTTTTTGAGTGTGATAAGAACACTGTTATTTATCTTACATAAATTCCTGATTATGATTTGAGAATTCCCAATTTTTTGAGGTATTTTTCTGAGTGTGAATTCTTGGTTTCTTGAGGTATCCCAAATCTGACTCAATTCAATTTTCTTTCTGGGTCTTTGTTTTCTGACCAAAGATTGGGCATTTTTTTGCGCCACAGAATGTTTTCAGTGAATATTGGTTTCATCTGTATTTTTCTCCTTAATTGCGATATTAATAGTTTATCCAGATGTTGGTATTATAAATATTAAAGTGTCATGAGCATATGATCATTTATATACATGTTGGTCAGTTTGGATTTATAGTTAAGCATTTATTAGACATAGGTTATATTTAGTTTTATTGCTCTGAGTAATCCATGAATTGGAATTTATTTAATTTTCTTACAAAAGTTAGAAAAATGACAAGTTTTGAATAGCCAGCTTTGTTTCTTTAGTTGAATATGATTAGTTTTACTGGCTTGCATTTCTAAACTTTTCTCTTTGATTACTTTATCATTTTTTTTTGTTAGTCCTTTTCCCTTTCAAGGGTTTTACAAAAGTAAGAATTGGTCCTATTTTGTTATCGTCCTTAATCTTTTCATCGCTTGTGTGAGTGTGTCTTTTGCTAGAGTTGTATTAGTATCTCTACTCCAATGTTTCCCAATAGGAGCTAAAAGGTTATAATCCTCTTTTAATTGTTCTTCCATTGACCTTTCATGTTATGTTTTAGGCTATTAATCAAACGAGTGAGAATCGTTAGCCATTTTCACCTAAATAAGATCTAATTGAATGACATAATGTTAAGAAATTTGACTTTCTTCAAAATGCAATGACAGATTTAAGTCCTCGCAAAGAAGAGTCGAAAAGGCAAGTAGGTAAAATATTTAGAGCAACGGTTCTATCAACAAGGATTTGAGATGTTACCTCAATTAGTACCATATGGGATTAGTGTGCCACTGAAACTTGTTAAGGTAGGGGTCTTTACTCCACTTTTTCTTCATGCATTATTTTTATGAAAATATCATGCATCATCATTGATATTCGAATGACTGAAATTGATGCCATGTTTATAAATGATTTTATAAAATTGTTGATAATGATATTATAATTGAGATACCCGTTTGGAAACATTTTTAGGTATATATGAGATTATGAAATACGAGTATTAAAATATTTTACATGGCATCTAAATTTTTCTGCATGCATCATGAAATTATTTTGTGGGGAGTATTACCTTATAGATGTCTTGTGAAGATATGGTACCCCAAGGCTACTGGATGCAGCAGACTATCTTTCGATGGACTACAGGTACACATTTCATTTCACATGTATCTCGAAGTTGTCCATACATGGGTCTTGGTATTAGACCGCACATGGGCCTCGGAGTTGGACCCCTCATTGTGTTTCGGAGTTGTCCGTCTTGGGTCTTGGTATTTATTTACATCTATGGGTCTCGGAGTTGGACCGCCTATATGACGAGGACCCTTAAGGCGAGGACCCATGTACTTTGGAGTTGACCAATACATGTGCCATATGTATTTCGAAGTATGACCATACATGGGGTCGAAGGTGGACCCACATGCGTCTCGAAGGTTGACCGCGCACGCGCCTATGTAATTTGGAGTTGACTAATACATATGGATTTGGCTTAGCATACATGTGTATTTTATATTGGATGTTGCATATTTCATTATGATTGTATGAGCATGCATGGGATACCTAGAGTGTACACTCTACATCCGATTTCGAAAGTGAGGAAGTATAGGTATGTTCGAGTTTAAAAATGAAATCTCCCCACTATTGATATACTGATGATTTATTACTGGACATGCTTGAAATAATTTAAATGTAGCATGCATCATTGATTTTCATCGAGGACTGTGCATGGAGTATATCCCTACTGAGCTAGTTGTAGCTCACCCCATGTCCCTTTCTCTTTTTAGATTAGATACTGTTTCTTCGTAGTTGTTGTGACTTGAATGTGAGGTGCATACTTCTAAGGAGTTCAATTAAAAAGGTTTTTCCTTTATCCCTTATTACTTTAATTAGTTATTCTGTATATTGAGTAGATAGGCTGAGATCATTCTGATTTGATATAAAATCAAATAATTGTAATTATTTGGATTATAAGTTTCTTTGAAAGTTTAATTGTGTTTTTATAAATATTAAATTATTTCAAGGGTACCCAAATTATATTTAATTGTTTACTTTCATTTTAAATTGATATTTCATAATTAATGATTCTAAAATTAATAATTTTCTTTCAAATTTTATCTATTTTCTTAAAATTTACGTACTCAAAATTTGGGTGTGACAAGCAAGTTAAAAGCCAAGGCGCGTGCAGAGCCCAATTAGACCTGGACAAGATCTGTAAACAATTGGTTGGGTCCCCCTTTTTCAAAGAAATTGAGTTAAGCAAACCACCTAAGAAGTTTACCCCTCCCAAATGCCCGAGCTAAAAAGGAACCAAGGATCCCATTGCCCATATGCTCCTCTTCAAGACAACCATGGCCCTATAGTATGCCTCATGATATGAGGGAAGCAATGCTATGTAAATCCTTCACAGCTACATTACATGACTCCGCACAAAGATGGTTTAGTAACCTAAAGCCCGAAAGCATCTGGTCATTTGCTGATTTGGTTAAACTCTTTGTCACCAATTACGCCAGCAAGAAACCTTTGAAAAAAGAGCCTCATCATTTGTTTTCACTCACCCAAGGGACAGAGGAGTCTGTCGAAGCGTATATGAAAAGGTTCTGGGAAGAAAAGATCAAAATTTTCGATTGTCCTGACTCAATAGCAGTGTAGGCATTCCGACGAGGTGTTTGGAGAAATTTCAGGCTGTTTGTTGAGCTCACCAAAACAACGTCGCGAACCTTGGAGGAAGCTTACGAAGAAGCAAGTAAATTCGTTAATGATGAAAGAGAATTGAGATCAAACAGAAGTGAGAGCTCGACTTTTGGTCACACTCTCAAATGGAAAGGAATGCGTGAACTCAGCCCTAATCGAGAATTGATGAACGATGGCTCTATGCTAAAAAGGGCAATGGGCCTGTTGTTTAGAAGAAAAAATAGTTGGATAAGAAATGCAGAGCCTCGGGGAAGGTCTTTGTCGCCCTTTAGAGGACCTCCTCTGCAAGTTAGCTTGGCCGAGGCTGTGCTGGAAATGGAATGTGAACAAAATGTAAGATGGCCATAACAAATGAGGGAGTTAGGGAAGGATACCGCTAAATGGTGTGCTTTTCACAAAGACATTGATCACGAGACTCATGACTACAGACATCTAAAAAAAGAGTTAGAAGATTTACTTTCGAAGGGATACCTAAGACATTTGGTTATCGAAAGTGGCAAAAGCACTAGTCCTTGTCAACAAAGTAACAGGCCAACTTTTCCTACATCGTAACCCGGCAACAAAAATACCCATATGAATAAATCGTACGATGCCAACAACATAAAAATAATATATTCCATACATGGAGGCCCGGCCGGGGTATGGCAGAGATTCGAATAATTCTTGGAAAAGATATGCCTGAGCTGTGGTTAATGGTGAAGGGCTTGAAATCTATGGCATAAAAGGAGGCTTGAAATCGGGAGGAATCATGTTTAACGAGGATGACGAAGTCTCCAGCTTCAATGAGGATCCCCTGGTCATCACTTTGAAAGTAGGATCGTGTATTGTTTGCGGAGTACTTGTCAACACTGGCAGGTAAATTGACCTACTCTTTTTGTCCACTTTGCATGCCTTGGGGTTAGGAGCTGAAGATGTGGTTAACAGAGAAATGCCCCTTATAGGGTTCAACAATAGCACCTCTTATGCTCTGGGCACCATCAAGCTACCTGTTGATGCGCAGAGGTCAATAGTGATGTCCAACTTTGTGGTCGTTGACTGCCTTGCTCATTACAACATAATTTTGCGATGACCTGGGATGCACAAAATGAAAGCAATTCCCTTAACATATCACCATGTGGTGAAATACCCCACTGACAACGGTGTCCTCGAACTTCGAGGAGATCAAGGTAAAGCTCAAAGTTGTTACAATGCTACCATGAAAGGAATTCAGACCAAATAGCAACTATAGAATAATCTGGTCAATAGGTCTTAGAAGCGAGGTAACCAAGTAGGGATCATCAACTCTAACAAAGTCGAATTAATCCTTATGAATGAGGGATATGATCAGGTATTGAGGTTGAATGCCGATCTACCTGAAGAATACAAATGCAACCTTATCTCCTTCTTGAAAAGTAATATGGAAATTTTTGCATGGAGGTCGAAAGATGTGCTCGGAATAGACTGGGGTTTCATTGCCCACTAATTAAATGTTGATCCCAAAAGAAAACTAATCCAACAAAAAAAGACAAAGTTTCTCAGAGAAAAAAATGAGGTCATCAAAGCACAAGTGGATACTTTGATTCGCACGAACGTCATAAGAGAGGTGTGTTACCCCACCTGGTTCTCAAATGTTGTCCTCGTCAAAAATTCAAATGGAGAACCAAGAATGTGTGTCGCATTCACTGACCTGAATAACGCATGTTCGAAGGACTGCTACCATTGCCAAGCATAGATCAATTGGTTGATGCTACCTCGGGCTATAGTTTGATGAGTTTCTTGGATGCATAATCGGGCTATCATCAAATCCATATGGACAAAGGGGATGAGGAAAAACCATCCTTCATCACCAAGGCAGGTACTTTTTGCTATAATAGAATGCCATTTTGTCTGAAAAATGCATGTGCGACGTACCAATGGATGGTAAATGATATGTTCAAGCCCATGCTCGAAAAAAACATGGAAGTATACGTTCATGACATGGTAATCAAAACAAAGAATAAGAATGAGCACATTAAAGACCTAGAAGAGGCATTCAATATCATGAGGCGGTTTGGTATGAAGTTGAATCCTAGAAAATGTACATTTGGGTTCAATGACGGATGGTTCTTAGGATATTTGGTATCAGCCCGAGGAATTGAAGCCAATCCTGACAAAATAAAGGCATTGCTCGACATGAAACCTCCCTCAGATCTAAAAGGGATCCAACAACTCAATGGAAGGATTACAACCCTTAAATCGTTTCATCTCAAGATTTACAGACAAGTGCATACCGTTTTTTAAACTCCTGAGAAAAAACACCACCTCGTTTGGAACGAAGAGTGTGATCTAGCCTTCACAAGGATCAAAGATTACCTTGGGTGCTCTCTGGTTCTCATGAGCCTATCGAAAAATGAAATTTTATATCTCTACCTAGCAGTGACAAGACAGAATGTTAGCGCCATTCTCTTGGTCGAGTGAGAAAATGTACAACACCCGGTGTATTATGTAAGCCAGATTCTAACCGAGGCCCAAAGGAAGTATCCAATGTTAGAAAAATTGGCCTTTGCTCTCAAAATGGCGACGAAGAAGCTTCAGCATTACTTTGAAGCCCACACTGCTGTTGTTCTTACCTCCAGTCCGTTGAAAAGTGTGCTCTCTAGGCTCGATACTGCCAGGTATCTATCGAGTTAGGAGAATTTGACATCAAGTTTTGGCCCTGAACATCCATGAAAGCTCAAGCAGTTGTGGAATTTGTAGCCGAGTTTGCTGATTGCCTAGAAAAATCATAGGGGTTAGAGATAAATGAGATTGAGAATAGCCAAGAGAACATGCTCGTCAAATGGTGCACCTGTGTTGATGGGGCCAATAACTTTAAAGGTGTAGGCATTGGAGTTGTCATTACTGATCCAGAGGGAAATGTTTATGAATACTCTGTCAGAATAGCATTTCAAGTTACCAACAACATCGCCGAGTATGAGGCCGCAATTTTTGGTGTTATGACAAGATGAAGAGATACCTAGAAAGATTAAAATTGAAATGTCGTGATCTTGAAGAAATACAGGTCAAATAAGTACCCAGAAGTAGCAACAGTCATGCCGATGCATTATCAACACTGGCTTTTGTACACAATACATGCAAAGGCAGAGTCATCAATGTTACCATACTTTCCAAAGCTAGTCCGGTTAAAGCCATCAAAGTGGTTGGCTAGGTTGAGCAAGACAACGAAGCCTGGTTTGCTCCCCTCTTGAGACATTTGGTCGAAAAGTCTCTTTCTGAGGACAAGAAGAAAAGTTGGGCAATAGTCGTTAAGAGTGTCAATTATTTTGTACAAGATGGGTTATTGTACAAAAAAAGGCCCACAGGTCCAGGATTATTATGTGTTCACGAATCATCAGCAAAGCAAATCCTCAAAGAAGCACATGAAGGTGATTGTAGGTCACATTTCAGGGGTCGTAAGTTGTCTCAAAGGATAATGCAGCAAGGATACTATTGGCCAACTATGTTGGCCAACTGCACGAAGTTTTGTCAATGTTGTGACAAATGTTAGCATTTCAGCCTGCTCATTCACACGGCGACGACACATTTGACTGGAGTCGTCAATCATTGGCCTTTCTACAAATGGGGATTGGACATTGTCAGACCCTTACCACAAGCAATCTGGCAGAAAAGATTTCTATTGGTTGCCACAGATTATTTTACTAGATGGATTGAGGCAGAGGCCTTAGACCTTATTCGTGAAACTAAAATCATCAACTTCCTTTAGAAATCAATAATTTATTGGTTCAGTCTTCCTAGAGAGATGGTTATCGATAATGGGAAACAATTTGTGGGGAAAAAGGTAAAAGACTTCGCTCTGAAATATGGAATAAAGCTCAACCATTCTTCGCCCTATTACCCACAAGCCAATGATCAGGCTGAGGCCTCAAATAAGTTGATACTCACTCTGTTGAAGAAAAAGCTCACATCAGCAAAAGGAAGATGTGCTAAAGAATTGCCCAGTGTATTATGGTCAATCCAGACTAGTCCCCGAGAAGCGACGGATGAATCCTCTTTTGCTTTGGTCTACGGAGACAGAAGCAGTGATACTTACAGAAGTTATTTTCCCCACACCTTGGTCCGGTATAATCGAAGAACATAACAATTCCTAACGAATGATAGATTTGGTTTTATCTGAGGAACATCGAGGCAAAGCCCTAGTACTAAAAGAAGATAACAAACGTAAGGTTGCCACCTTTTATGACAAAGTAGTCCAGTTTAAAGCGTTTGCAACTAAAGACTGGGTCCTGCGTAGAGTCCTCCCTGGTCACAAGGAATGGAAGGTCGATAAATTGGGGGTAAATTGGGAAGGTCCGTACGAAATTGAAGACATCACACCTGCAGGTGCTTTTGTCCTTAAACGCCCTACAAGCGATGTGGAACCTCAAAGTTGAAATGCCAAACATATGAAGAAGTATTATTTTTAAGCTTTCACTTGATGTAATTTTAAAGCATGATTTGTAACAGGCATTTTGCAATCAACATAACACTATTGTGTAACTAATGGATGTACTTTTGTGCATGAAAACATGTCGTTTCCCCTTTCTTTTCACAGGAATTATGATTAGGCGCGCGAGTTGATTGCCTATGCTAAATAATAGCAAGGCAAAACGCTTAGGCCCACCCTTTGCGCCACGAGAGGCTAGCTTTGTCCAACTTCGGGTAGATGAGGATCTACTATTAGGCTGCGTGAGTTGATCACCTATGCTAAATAACAGTAAGGTAGAATGCTCAAACCCACCCTTTGCGATATGAGAGGCTAGCTTTGTCCAGCTCCAGGCTAATGAGGATTTACGATTAGGCCGCGCGAGTTCATCGACTATGCTAAATAATAGCAAGGAAGAATGCTTGGGCCCACCCTTCGTGCCATGAGAGGCTGGCTTTGTCCAGCTTTGAGCTGATGAGGATCTACTATTAGTCTGCTTGAGTTGATCGCCTGTGCTAAATAATAGCAAGATAGAACGCTCGAGTCCACCCATCAAGCCACGAGAGGCTTGCTTTGTCCAGCTCTGGGCTAATGAGGATCTATAATTAGGCTGCGCGAGTTGATCACCTATACTAAATGACAGTAAGGTAGAAAGCTCGGGCCCACCCTTCGCGCCACAAAAGGCTGGCTTTGTCCAGCTCCGAGCGGATGAGGATTTGTATTTGCAGTTAAGTGAAAAGGTCTTATTAATTCTTAATGCAACAGTACAAATGAAAGAGCAACCACATAGCATGGATACAGTCTCCAAGCTCACACACTACCTTTACATGCCCCTTAAACGTTTTAATGATCAAGTTATGTTTTTGTCCATTGGTTCTGGTCGAACTAACAGATACAATTTGGCTTTTATTACATTCACATAATTTAAAATGGAGCGGCGAGCGGCCTCGCTCACAACTTCACCATCTTCTAATGATTTCTCCAATTCCAAGGTAAACTGCATGATGTCAAGGCCATTGAGCCACCAGCTTTAAATGCATTATTTATTGCTTTCTCTACTCTCTCTAACATCTCTCAAATTTGATTTATCTCCTAAAACAGCTTCTTCACGCTAGATGTAGATGATGATTAGTGGGATAAGTAAATTAAGTAATTTTTTTTTTCAAGTGCGACTCAAAAGCTTTTGTGGCATAAGGTGAAATATAAAAATTGGGCCTTTAACTATTTTTTTAAATAATTAAAATAAATTTAAATAGAATTTTTTTTAATAATCTATTTAAACATATACAATATATGGTTATATCAAATAGGTAACAAATATATATTTAATTTTATCATCATTAGACTTTCAAATTTTATTATAAAAAAAATTAGGAAAATAATAGAGCACTTATTTTGATCATCTTGAAGTCAACACATTGTAGTTCGCTCTTCACACTTCAATCTTCTCACTTTGGCTCCAATAAGTATATGCTTTAAAATTTTATTTTTTCTTGTCTTTTGAGAAGAAAAATCATCAATTAAAATTTTACAATATAGTTTTGAAAGAAAAAAAAATTTAATTGATAAAATAGCTAATTAATTTAATTTTTCTTGTGTCATTGTCGAACTCAAATAAGACTTAATTAATTTTAATTTTGAAGAACTTCTTTCAACAAAAGCAACTATAACAAGAATAGTCAATAATATTGTATATGTAATCCATGTATTAGGAAAAGAACATAACTTTTTGACAAAGCTTAACACCTCAATTGGTGCACTTATTTCCTTTGGCATAACTTCCTTCAAAACTTTAAATTCTAAAAATAAATCTAAACCATCAAAAATTTGATCATGTTTCAAAAACAATTTAAGATTGTAACAACTTTTTTTCAAATCATTGTCTAATAAACTTAATTTTTCTAAATCATACAAAAAAAAAAAGTTCATAAATTTAGAATTGCTTGAATCTATTGTGAAAAGAAGAAATAGCTTTATCTACTATATATAAAAAATAGTTAGCTTTAAAGGATTCGTCAGTAATAGTCTTATCTCATTGTTGACGTTCTAATCAATTTTTTTTTTATTTCTATGAATTTCACGTCTTTCACTAACTATTGCTTCTATATTCATTTATGCTGCAACATCTTTAATAAAATTTATAATAGATTCAAATCCATTCTCTCTATGTTTTTCAAAGAAAGAAATAAGACCTTTCATGCAAATTATAGCAGACGCAATATGCATATTTTTAGATTGCAAATATTTGCTGACTGAGTTAACTGCATGTAATATGTCATACCAAATAGTCATGCCTAGCAAAAATTTAAAGAAAAAGCTTCACTTTTTGTTTTCAGATCGTCGCAATTTTTTGTTAAATAAAATAAAACATCTCTTACTTGTAGAGCTTGAAACTTTATAGTTCTAACACTTTCAACACGACTTTTCCAACGTCATTGTGATAATGGCTTTAGAGTCCAACTTGAAATATGATCTTGCAAACTTTCCATCTTTTTATAGAAGAGAATATTGAATATATGTGTTGTATTATCCCAGTAAATGCGATAGCACTCGGGCATGAATTTTCCATATCACAAAGCAATAAATTGAGACTGCGACAACCACAAGGTGTATAGAATGCTCTAGAATTGAAATCCAATAACCATTTTTGTAGACCTTGGTGCTTTCTCTTCATATTTGAACCATTGTTGTAACTTTGCCCTCTAATGTTATTTACATCAAGATCAAGACTCTACGAAATACTCTTCAATCAAACTAGGCTTGCTAAAATATCAATAAATCTTAATACAAGAGACATATGCTCTTGATAACTAATATTAGGGGTACAATCAAGTATAACAGAAAAATATTTTGCACCTTTTACTTTTCTAACTATAGTACTCTTTACTTCATATGCCAATAAACTAATAAACTCATTTTGTATTTTATGGCCAAGATAATGGCTAAAAATCTCAGCAGCTTGAAAACGTCTCATATGCTCTTGCATTACTAGGTCAAACTCTGCAATCATTTTAATTAAGCTCAAAAAGTTTCCATTGTTATCTTCATAAATTTTCTCCTTTTTGCCACAAAGTGCCAAATTGTTTTATGCAAGATTTTTCACAACAACAACAATTCTTGATAATACATTTCTCCAATGCTCCTTTTCTTTGTTCATTCTTTCTTGCAAAAATTTGTCAATATTTTTTTTCTTGATAACTCATCTCAGCATCAAGCAAAGCATTCATAGCAATTACATGCTTATTGCTTGTTTCATGATTTTTGAGTTTGGCACCTAGATTTTTCCAATCTTGACACTTTTCATTTGCTAATTTTCTAAGGCTTGAACATGAGTCAAATAACTTACAACAAAAACAAAATACTTTATCTAATTCTTTTGAATACACCAATCATCTCCTATCATACTTCTCCCCATTTGATAGCTTTTGTATGTAATAAAATGTAAAGGTATATCGAGAGTGTTCATTTTTCAAAAAGTTGAAATCAATATTATTCTAATTTGACCTTTTTTTCACTTACAGGTCTTTCAAATTTGTGTCCATGTTTGTCCAATGTTAGGATCATATATATTAGTGTCAATGGTTGCAGTAGTTAAAATTTTCATTGTTCCACTTTCTCCAATTTTTTCTAAATTTTGATTTTGGCCATGTTCTTCAGAAAAGGTTTTATCATCCAAAATTTTATCAAAACTTTCATTTTCACCCAAAATTGAATCAATTGCTAATGAAGATTCTATCAATTTAGTTTCTTCAATTTCATTTAGCTTCTCAAAAATACCTTCTTTACTACTAAAAAATTTATCAAGTGCACCTTTCTGAGATTGAATTAACTCTTTTTTTTTTTTTTTTTTAAGCTTTTCATTGCCATATTCATACTTTTTACTTGACATATCTATACTTATAAGCTAGTCTTTTTATCTGTAAAATATGTATAAAGTCAAAAAAAAAATCTAATTCATCAATTTTTAACTAAAAGGTACTTGCTACTTATAAATTAATTAAATAATATATCTATGCAGTAAAAAAATAACAAAATATTTCAATATATTTTTGTTTAAGTTTTGAGTAATCCAATCATAGATTTACAAATATACTTGATATCTAATAATCTAAAATTATGAATCAATCTTATTTTATAAAATAGAGAAAATATTTTATTCAAGCATTTTAAAAAACACTTCAATCATAATTATCTTGAATTATTTATTATTTTATGAATAATATTTGAGAAAAGTTAATAATAAATATTAGATAAGAAATGCATACAAGAATATTAGATTCAAGACATGTTTTTTTGCTTTGACAACATCTCACACCTTCTTATATATAAACCACACCTGTTGAAAATTATCAAGCTAACAACAATTGTAAGGTTTATGAGTGTTGGCAATTTTCGTGGACAAAATTTTTGATTGTAATCTAGTATCTAGGCTCATTGTCAAGTCAATCAATCAAAGTTGAAGAAACTACTGAGCTCTCAATACGCATGTATCAGGTAAAAATATATTTTTCATGCATACACCATCACACAATAATGCACATATACTTAGAAGAATTTTTTGTGCACAGTTAGATAGATCGAGGTTAGATTGATCGAGGATCTATCGACTTCAATCTAGCTACTCTCGGGTTTGAAAAATGCATGGTTAGATCGATCGAGGTTTGGATCGATCAATCGAAGTTTGGGTCGATCGATCGAGAATCAATGGACTTCAATCTAGCTGCTCTCTAGAAGAAGCATTCAAGATGGAACTAGAACCAATAGAAGAATCTGACATAGATGATACGAGTAATATTTATTTGTTAAAAGAAATTGAAGAAGAAATAATTGACTCAAAAACATCTAATTCTAATTTTGATTCTGATTCTGATTAATGGATAAATTATAAAGTATAACAAATTCAAACAATATTTATATAAAAATAGGGTTAAAATTTAAAGGATATAATAATTATCATTTACATGCATATATTGACATAGGTACAAGTATGTGTGTAGCTAGTAAATATGTATTTTTAGAATAATTTTGGAAACTTGCCCCAAAAGAATTAAGAGTAAGAATAGCTAACAATACCACTATAAATCTAAACAAAGTCTTAATTAATAGGAGAAGAAGTCTTTCATATTCCTACATATATCAAGAAGAAATTAGAATTGATATTTTATTATGAAACAACTTCCTAAACTTATATCAATCATTTAACCAGTATCTAGATAAAATAAGTTTGACAACATTAAATGATTAAACCATTTATGTGTCAAAAATAAGAAAAACATTAACAGTTTCATCACCCACTTTTATGTCATAAGATAAAAAGTGAAAATGTAATGAAAATATAAAAACAAAAAAAACCATAATTAGAAAATACAAGAAAAGTACCAAAATTTCATGTCTAAATGAAATACAAGAATATAAATTTTTAGCAGGAATTAAAAAATTATTAAGAAAATTATATTCAAAAAATTCATTAGATCCAAATATTAATAGGTCTAATAAAATAGCAAGCATAAAATTAAATGATCTTTCAAAGATTATAAGAGTAAAACTAATTATTTATACTCTAAAGGATCGAGATATATTTAAAAAATAAATACAAGAACTTTTGGAATTAAAGTAATTTTTTCTAGTAATTCACTCCATTCAAGCTCTATTTTATTGTAGAAAAATAACCTGAAAAATGAAGAAGAGGGAAAAGAATGGTCATAAATTTTAAAACTCTAAATAAATAAAAAATAGATGATAAATATTTTATTCCAAAAAATGAACAATTATTATCTTTAATAAAAGGAAATAAATATTTTTCAAGTTTTGATTGCAAAAGTGAATTTTGGCAAATAAGACTTGACTAAGAATCTAAAAAATTAACAACATTAGTTGCCTACAGGGACAATTCTAACGGACAGTTATTTCATTTGGATTAAAACAAGCAACACGAATTTTCCAAAAGTACATGGATAATATATTTAAGAAATTTCATAATTTTTGTTGCATCTATACAGATGATATATTAGTATTTAATATTAATCTACAAAAATATTATATAGATTTAATAAATATACTATAAGAATGCCAAATTATAGAAATATTCTTATCAGAAAAGAAAGCAGTAACTGCTCAAGAGAAACTAAAATATTTAGGACTTAAGATAAAAAATGGCAAACACCATTTACAACCTCATATCTTAAATAACATACAAAATTTTCACAGTATTATAAAAGATAAAAATGAACTTCAAAGAATTTTAGGATACTGGACATATCTTGAAGCATAAATCAAGAAATTAGCAAAAATGAGAAAATATTACAAACAAAGCTTAAATAAGACTATGTTTGGAATTTGACTGATGAAGATACTAAATATATGAATAAGGTAAAATCATAAGTTAAAAACTCGCCTGCCTTATACCATCCAAGACAAGATGATCAAACGATCATAGAAACAGATGCTTCTCATGAATATTGGGGAGCAATACTAAAAATGAATATTTAGTAGTTAAGAAAGTAATAAAGAAAATTTTCATTTATGTTGTTAGTACTAATTTATTGTTAGAACAAACAACAAGAATTTTGGACATTTTCTAAGGACTAACATAGCAGGTGATTATAAGCAAGAGATACTCATCAGATAGCAATAATGGTTTAACCATTATAAGTTTGATGTAGAACATTTACTAGGAACTAAAAATAGCCTAGCAAATGCTTTAACTAGAGAACTAGCTCCATTAACAAATTTTACTATTATAGGAATCATGAATGATCTTGATGTAGAGATCATGATCAAATAAAAGGAATTGGAAATTATAACATAACAACTTGAGGTTTTATATCTCAATAAATCACCAAGGAATAATAATAAGGAATAAACTAGCTCTCTAGAAAAGAAAAAATATCAAAATTTCAACATAAAGTAAAATTTATAAGGGAAAAGAGATCCAATTCTCTCAAGGAAAGGATAAAACCTCAGAAGTAACCCAAAAATAAGAAGGTAACTCTTCAAAAATCTTATGGCCTAATCTTGCAGAAGAAAAAGAACCCAAAGAAAAATATTATGTTGTCTACAATGGACCAACTTCATGAGTATACAAGATATGGCCAGAAGCCAGCATAGCAATAACTGGATTTTTCGGTGTAACACATGGAGCAATCACCAATATAATTGAAGAAGAGAGAAGCTTTGCTAGTTACAGAGCTCAAAAACTTCTCAGACCAAATGATGTAGTAGCTAGTGATAACTCCGTAAAAGTAGAGTTATTTATTCACTTCTTAGCTAATTATTTGCTTTATTGCAAGCTTAATGTCACAAGAATTTCTACTTTTTATCTTACTATGTCAATGTACGTATAAAAAAGGTGAACAGAGAAAAAATAGACCAAAAAGGAGGAAATTGCATGTTACGCCATAGCGGTGGATTATTTAGGCCGCAGCGCACAAAGTGGTGAAAATAGTATCTAAAACAAGAAGAGGCATGCCGCCTTGGTGAGTATCCTGAGTAGTGGTACCCGCAGAAGTACCAAAATACTCGAGACCTTCAGGCTGTGGCAGTGAGTATCCTAAGCTGCGACACCACAAGATAACAAAAATAACTCGAGAGGATTCGGACGCGGTGGGAGTGATTTGGGGCCGCAGCACTACAATATGAGAATTTGATCCAAGAGCAATGAGCTGGGAAGGTGATTGATATCTGTGGTGCACGTAACTTCTAGATTCCCAAACAGGTTGAACTGCGGCACTAGGCAATGTCGATTGCGACACGTGAAAGTTTTGTATCTATGAAAAGTTACCAGAGTTTCAGTCTCCTAATTGGAATCAAAACGTAATTCTCTTAGGTTCCATTAGCCTCTACATAGACTAGAAGACTCCTAAATTGATATATTAACTCACTCATTCGTTTATTCAATCATTCATATTAAAAAAGTTAACATTCTCAACAACATAATTCTCCATCAGCCAATATAGAGAGATCAGAGCAAGGATCAAGAGTACAAGTGAAAAGTGTTGAAGTTTGTTAAGATTCAAGAGGGGATTGGTATCATAATACAAGAGATTGTTTGTAACTCTTTTCCTTTTATTTTCTTTGACAATCTGATATATTATTCCATAAATATTCTGAATTTTGTTATAGACATGAGTAGTTAAATTTAATTAATCTAGGGGTATTATGAACCCAATTTTCTTCATGTGATGATCTATTAATTAACCTGTCGTGTTTGCTTTATACGATTATATTATTTGATATGTTTTGAATTCTAGTAATTGTTTGGCCAATAATTACGCAATAGAGACATATAGGTAGCTTGAAGAGAAGTATATATATGTTTGTCCTCATCAAATAGCACGTGTAGAATCTAGGCTGAGAAATATGATTTTTATGCATGTGATTCATAATTGATGGTCTTAATGAGTTATAGTTTATTCTAATTGGCATGAGAGTGTGATTGGGTTGAAATTTTGCATTGTATGTAGTTTACTTGAGAGAGGAATGCATACATAGTTTAGTGTCAATTGATCATATAAGCGGTTGCAATTGCATTGAGATAATTTCAGTGATTCACATGTTAGAAAATTAGGGGATTAATGACTCGTAGGTTTATTATCTCATATGATTGGTTGTTGTTAGATTGTGATTTATATTCTTAGTATTTTTTTTATTGTCCAAATAGTAGTAGAAATTTTTGATTGATAATCATTTATAAACTGTAATATTCCTTGTGGGTTCGACACTCATACTTTAAATACTTATCTCTTGTGCACATCCCGTATACTTGCAGTTTAGCATGGTCAGCTAGTTTAGAAGATGACTACTCTAAAAAAACTACAAAGACTAGTAATCTTTAGGGAAGCAAATAATTCATTTTTTGTTATGGAAGAAAAGAAGGAAAAATAATTAAACATCAACCTAGACTAATGGTTAATTTTTTATAATTTAGCCAGAAGATCAGGAAAAGAATAATTAGAAGTCATGAAATTTTTTACTACAAAAAAGGTTCATGTACTAGGAAATAAAAAGATCATCAGCAGCAGATTCAACATTATCAAATGAGCAGATCCCAAATTTATTTACTAGTTATTTTATTGTGTATTAATCAAAAATATATGTCCAAGTAATAATTTAATGGAATTAACATATTTCCTAGAAAATTTCAAAAGAGCAATCAAGAACTTCGGGAAGCGAGTTAAAGCAAATGATAGACCAGTCTTCTTAAGATTATTTAGCTCACTTATGGATTGGAATAAAGGAGAACCAATGAGTCCATATCATCTCATCAAATTAGAAATGACATCATCAACAAGGACAGTCGAACAACCCAAAACTCAACCAAAAGAAAGATTTAATGAAGAACAGTTAAATCAAGAATGAGCAATAATGCTAAGTCAGATTTCTTATGAAACAAGAAAAATAAATAATTTTTCAGAGGTAAAAGTTAATTATTCGACCAGTAAAATTATAATAATTTTCCAAAGTAATTTGGGAACTAACTAAGAAGATGTTGAAAATGTAATCAACTTTGAAGCAACAATCAATTGTAATGAAATATATGCCACTAAATGAACAAAATAGGAGTTTTACCAACTGGAAAAGAATCAGACCAAAGATCACAGGTGTATTATTGCATCAAGGACAGAGATGGCTCCACATCACTAGACTCCAAGATGAGTGTGTCGGCAAGTGATTGTGAATTAAGTGTCGGCAACTCAAAAGAAATGATAAAGATAAAATGTAGTTGAATTAGATTAATAATTAGTTTCTTTGTTAGTGTTGGAGGCTATTATGATTAGGATATTAGATAATTATTCTAATATTTTCTTATTAGTTTAGGAGTCTTGTTTAGAGTCCTATTTGGATTAAAATTTTAGTTTATTGTCCTTATAAATATCAATGTAATTCTTTAGTATTATAAATGAATGAGAATTAGAATGTTTTTATTTGAGTTTTTGGTTCTCTTCTCAACCTACTTTGATTATCTATTATTTTAGCTTCTACATTTATTCTTTTATCTATTTTATATTTATATTTCCTTTCCGCTTTATATTTTAACATGATATCAGAGCAGTGTTTGATCTTGAATATGTTTTTCTATTTTCTATCCTCTCCCGATCATCTGCCATACACATACCCCTACTATCATCGCAGTCTGCCTCAATTTCTCTACTTCATTCGGTTGCTAGTACTCTCATCTTTAATTCGATTTCTTCCAAAGGTTGCTGGTGGGTTCTTTGGTTTTGTTATTCAGCAAACTACCACTACCATCGTTCACCATTGTTGCCATTGTCGTTCACGTCAACTTCACGGCCTCACGACTGTTGGTATCAATCTCAACCTCACGACTTCGTAGCCCCATTTTCTAGAAAGATCAACCGACCCACCGTTGTTTTATAAAAAGATCAACTGGCCCACTGTCGTGTGCTACCATAACCAATTTTAAATCCCAACATCACTAAAGCACCTTTGAGGTTTAACATCAAGTACAAATATGTATGTTGTAATTGTCCAAGCTGAACATAGAACATAGATTATGTTCAACTTGAGGAAGAGAGTTGAATATTAGATTAATAGTTAGTTTTCTTATTAGTATTGGAGACTATTATGATTAGGATATTAAATAATTATTCTAATGTTTTCCTTTTAGTTTAGAAGTCTTGTTTAGAGTCCTATTAGGATTAGAATTTTAGTTTATTATCCCTATAAATATAAATATAGTTATTTAGTATTATAAATGAATGAGAATTAGAATGTCTTTATTTGAGTTTTTGGTTCTCTTCTCAACCTACTTTGATTATTTATTATTTTAGCTTCTACATTTATTGTTTTGTCTATTTTATATTTATATTTCATTCCGCTTTATATTTTAACAAATGTAACTTTACACTTGTCCTTATCTAACATAAAAGATAGAGATAAGATTACATCTTATCTTTATAGGTGTTTGAAGAAAAAAAAATAAGATAAGATAACCTTATCTTTTCACATGTTTTGAAAAAGAAATAAGTCTATAAAAGCAGTGAAAGTTCAGAGGAAGGCATCAATGATTACACACTATGCTAAATCTCTCTCTCTCTATTCTCCATTGTATTATTAGGCAAATTTTATGTATAAGAAAAGTCCTATGAAGTAAAATAGCAAGGAAATTAAGGTTGTATAATACTATTTTTTTAATGAATAAAAGTTTTCTTTCTCCAAAAATCCAGTATCTCTCTTATATCTTAAGAAAAAGTATGTATCATATTTTTTGTTAAAGGCAAGTGGCTATTTCTCAACACAGGAGGTGAGGCTTTTTACAATAAAATTAAATATCAGACCCAAGGTAGCATAACAAGGGTGGACTCATATTCAGCAAGAACAAGGTATTACAACTCTAGATTCTATTTGTTAATCATAAAAATTGGATGAAAAATTCATTATGTTAATAGAAATTTATGAATTTTATATTGATGTGTTGTGCTTGAAACTTTTGGTATCAGGTTTAAATAATGTTTAAAATAAAAATTATTCAAACCTAATACAAAAAGAGAATTAAACTATTTAAAATATTATAAAAATGAAATAATATAATATTTTTGATTAATGAAATAACAAAAGAATTACCTAAGGAAGTATCACAGATAAAAATTTATAATTTACTCTTTTGTTGGAATATAAAATTAATCTTGTTACATTACAAGTAAAGCATTATCAAGAGAGTGTGTGTGTGAATTTTCTGATTGTTTTGGGAATCTTTTGTGGTTCATTTAGTAAGACTCTCAATTCTTCCACCAAGAACCTAAGTTCGAATCTCACCCCAGTGTGTGAATGTGTTTTCTCTTATTAATAAAAAAGAATGGGACTTTAGTTTCTAGGCTCATTATCAAGTCTCTCAAGCAAAGTCGAATAAACACTCAAGCTCTAGATAGTTGTACTTTAGGTATATATTTTATAACTATCACATACAACTTGCCTCATGCATCATAGCATATGTTCACAACATTTAGAATTATTTATTGGTGTTAAATTTATTATTGATTGATCGAACTTGAGACTTTTGTTTTAAAAATATTTATTTAATATTTATTGATTAACCAACTTGTGAAATTACTACTTATCATTTTCTTTAATGTGCTTAAGTATTTTTTTCAGAGGTCTCCCAAAAATATATTTTGACATCATTAATTTATTTAATGGGCTTTAAACAATTAAGCCCAAATTAAATGTAATCCTACCTTCTTATATTATCACTTCTATATATACATATGAGAATATTATCTTTTATGTCCCTAAGCTTTGATGTTCAATAATGTTCTTAACCTTTGTAAAAATATCTCTCATGGACATCCTTGATATAAAGTATAAACTTCAAGGGCATCAGAAATATTTTTACAAAGGTTAAGAACATTATTAAAGATATGTCAAAGCTTAGGAACATAAACGATAATATTCTAATTTGTATATATAGAAGTGATAATATAAGAAGGTAGGATTACATTTAATTTGGGCTTAATTGTTCAAAACCCATTAAATAAATTAATGATGTAAAAATATATTTTTGGAAGACCTCTGAAAAAAAATACTTAAGCGCACTAAAGAAAATGATAAATAGTAATTTCACAAGTTGGTTAATCAATAAATATTAAATAAATATTTAAAAAAAAAAGTCTCAAGTTCGATCAATCAATAATAAATTTATGTTTGGGTGGAGACGTCTTTGGCTGGAATCAGACTCAGCATATGTTGTTGTTTTACTACAGACTCGGTCTTCTTCAGTCCCTTGGAAATGGTACTCTATTTGGAAAGATTGTTTAGATAAAATCTCCCACATGGAGTTTCACTGCTCACATATTTACAGGGAGGGCAATGCTGCAGCTGATAGTTTAGCCTCTAGGGCTCCTAGTTTATGTACAGCGACTTGGTGGTGGAATGCCCCATCTTTCGCTAGCTCTTTTATTTATTCAGATGCAAACAACAAACCTAATTACAGGTTTTGTTGAGAATATTTATTTGTATATTTAATTTTATTAAGCTTTAATAATATTAGTGGTGAGCGGTCTAATGAAGAAGGTACTAAGGAGGTGCCAACCTAGTTGGGATGTCCCGGTGCACTCACTGAAAACTACTAACTACAACCTTTTATAAAAAAAAAATCAATAATAAATTTAACACCAATAAATAATTCTAAATGTTGTGAACATATGCTATGATGCATGAGGCAAGCTGTATGTGATAGTTATAAAATATATACCTGAAGTACAACTTTCTAGAGCTTGAGTGTTTATTCGACTCTGCTTGAGAGACTTGATAATGAGCCTATAAACTAAATTACAATCAAATATTTTGTCCACGAAAATTTTCAATAGTTGTAAGCCTTACATTTACTTTTTGCTTATTGTAGACGATTTGGAAAGTCCAAAAAAAAAAATGTATGAGAACAAGACTTTGACAAGAACAGGAAGTTATATGAGTTGCCCATTCTACTTTGAAGTCCCACATGGATATAGTTCGCTACATAAACTCAAAATATAAGCTCACCTTATTGGCAAACAATTTTATGAAAAATAATACATATGCTACATGGTATGAAGCACCAACACATTGAATATTTTCAAGTTGCTGAACTTCTATCTAACTCTCAAAGGAAGTAGGAAATTTGCTTCTGAGTAAGATACTTAAAGTCACGTTGATAGCTAGCCTACAAACTATTGACAGGATTCGAACTTTTAATGATTTTACATCCACTACAAAAATTAAATATTGCAAAATATCTTATGGCACACAAAATTATATTCCTTTGTTTTCTAAAATACACAAATTCTCTTTAATGCTCCCCACTACCCTATAACACCAGTATAAACAATAAATTGAGAAAAAACCCAAATCCCTTGGAGTCCATATGTACTGCAACTCTTGATAAATGACAATTTAGTTATCTATATTTTTTTTTAGGTTAAATAGTTTATAAGGTACTCAAACTTAAGTCTATTTTACATAAAGATACCTAGACTTTTCTTCTCTATAGAAAGGTATATTTTATTTCCATTTGCACATAAGTGCTTTTTGGGATTATTGTATGATACGTAATCAAAATTTTAGGATTAATGTATGATATGTAGTTTCATAATTTCTTATTACCCCACGAGTCCACTACATACCACAAACCATAAGAAATTGCAACTCATGTGAGGTTATTAGAGTTAATTTGCTTACGTGACTAACATTAATTCTAAAAGAAGTACTTATGTGTAAATGAAAATAAAGTACGGGTACCTTTTTATAGAGTAAAAAGTTGGGGTACTTCTGTGTAAAATGGACCTAAGTTTGGGTAACTCAAAAGCTATTTAAGCTTCTTTTTACATAAGTATATTTGGTTTTTTTTTTTTTTTTTTTATTTTATTTTATTTTTTAAGGATGGAGTCATTTTAGTGAATAATTATCATAAAATTTGTTTTAGATATCACATGACTAGCACGTGACTTCGAGTGTAGACATTATAAGATTTTTCATTTTCAAAATAAAATTACGAATTACAAATTATGAAACTTTAAAAAAAAACATTTAACCAACCCAAGATCCAACTCTTCCCCTTTCACTTTACGGTGTATTTACTATCAACAGAGGCTTTAAATTTTTCTTTATGAGTCTTGGTGGTCTTTGGCACAAAAATCTTACCATTATCAGTAGAAGACAATCTTTTAAGGAGGAGGTGATGTATCTCAAAAGTTTGTAAATTACCAACAATTTCTTCAAGTTGTTGGGAAGTGTTGAAGATGTTAGAGAAGCTGTCGTAGAAGCTGTCGAACGTCTCATGATCTTCCTCCATTTGAAGAAGTTTATAGTCCCACTTAAGTCTCATCAACTTTGACTTCTTTACTGTAGGTACCCTCATGCGTAATTTCCAAAATATCCTATGCTTTCTTAGAAGTAGTGCATGCAGAAATCCGTCTGTATTCTTCAAGAGTGACAGCTTGGGTGAGTACGTACAATCCTTTACTATTCCAGCCGCACTCAGAACTTTCTTCTTTGGTCCATTCGATCATTGGCATGGGAACAACAATACCATCTTCAAGAGTTTTAGTAGGAGCCGTGCAACCATTCTCTACCTGATACCATACATGATATCCCATGGACCAAAAAGGGCTCGCATCTCCGATTTCCATTTGGCACAGTTATGCTCATTGAGAATGGGAGGTCTACATATGTTTCCTTCTTCATTAGAGTCCATCTTGGTGAGGAGTGAGTGTGTGTAAAAAGTACAAAAAATAGTTCAACACTAGAGCGGTTAAGCCTAACATGGGTGAACTCGCTTTGATACTAGTTGAAATAGTCCTAATTCAATAAACAACCAAGTCTAGTGATACAAAAACCTAAGGACTTTCCCCTCTCTACAGATAGCAGAAATAGAAACAGAAAACAACCAAAAGATAGATACATATAAGAATAAGGCAAATAGCATAAATAAAAATAAAGTAATAAATGATTTCCAATCATCGTATAGTCATAATATGTTAGCACATATTTTGAGGATACGTTGATTGTACTAACTCATGTAGTAGAGCAAACAAACATAACAATATAACGTGGTACGTGGTAAACCCACTTAGACTCCAATCCTAAGTGGTAACATTCATGAGTTACTTAAGACAACCACTCAACAGCCAAATTCACTAAATAAAAATAAATAGTTATATAGACTCAATAAGGTAAACACCAATACCTCCATTAGTTAGGACCACCTGTCCTAATTGCCTAAGCTGCTGTCACCAACTATCACCACAGTTACTTTGATCCACACTGAATCTAACTCACCTCTAGAGCTACACGACCATGCAATGACATACTATTACCTGTGATTAGTATGGGTGAACAATATATATATGATTTTTACCCAAAAATGATTTTAAGAAAAAACGTCACCTTGTAATAACAATACAAAAAAAATACACGATGTATTGTTATTATGGAAACACCGTTTGTTAAATTAAATTAACAAACTTCACCACCTCGTAGCTCAATACAAAAAAATACTCGATGTATTGAGCTATGAAAACTCTATTTTAAAAAATATAATATTTGTCCAAAATATTTGTTTGATATTTTTAACACATCTGAATCACTAATATGGAACAACACTCAACGTATTAGTGATACAAAAAAAGTAAAATATTTTTTAATTCGCAAGAAAACAAATTATGAAACACCAAAATCAACTCAAAAATGTGTATAAAGATGTATGAGAAAATGAGTGAAAAGAGGAACGAAATGTATATTTAATAAGAGTGAGAGTGGGTATTTATAGCTAATTTTTGAGTTGGCTTAATCCTTGAAGACACATCACTGTGCACCTCTGCAAGGCCTCTCGGAGCACCTCTACTAACCCTTGACAAGATATCAATGAAGTCCAACGAGCTATAAATCCACCTTATGCACACTTGCAGACCCCTTGCCTACGACCTCCGCGAGCCACCTGCGAACTCTAAAAATAAGTTTTTTCAAGAAAAAAACTTCACCAATTAAAAAGTCATAAACACCCACCAATTCAAATAAACAAATGCAAGTAAAAACACATTTTTATATGAAAACTACATACTCCCAACTACCCCGTAGTGTGTGCAACAAACAAACATACAAAGTGTTAAGATCTACGTTAGTGTGTGCGATATAGATCATATGCAAAGCACCGTACAAAGAGGTAGATAAAAATACTAAGTAGAATAAAAAGACTCCATATTTTTTACATGAAAATGCCAATAAAAACTCAAAAGGACTTATAGGACTTACAATCTGATATAGCCAAAAATTTTATTTTTTTGTTTTTTAGTTTTTAAGAATCTCTCAAAAGTTTTTTGAGGTTACTTTCAGTTTAGATTCCCTCTTTTTAGTTTGCCTCAAAAATGTATTATTTTTTTCAGTTTGCTTCCAATTTACTATAGAGAGAGAAAATGATAGAATTTGACCTAAATAACATCAATTTTCTTGAAATAGCAACATTTAACACAAAATTACAATTTTATATCAAATTACTCAACAAATAGACCAAAATACTCTTACTTTATAACTTCAATAAAATAGAACCAAGGTAAGAAAATCCCACCACATCACCAGTAACCCCTGTCAACAACCTCATTTGAGCTCTAGCCACCACCAAGGACCACATGGAGATCCAACAACTATAATCGGCGACCTCGCACGAAGGGATGTAACATGTTACATCTACCTATACATCCTTACCAAAGTTGGATATAATATGTTACATTCGTACCAAAGCTTTAGCAACCCTGCTGAAAATGAATGTAATATATTACATACAAAGATAAGTTGATGTATGATAACTCTAATTTATTAGAGTAAATATTATCTTTTATTTCTTGAAACTTGCTTGGTCATGTAAAAATAATTGCACTTTGTGCACATTTGGATACTATTTGTACAATTTGTGAAGATGAGTGAATTCTTTCGTATTAAATCTAAAATTATCTTGCATTCGGTTAAAAAGACTTATATTTTAAAGTTCACTCATGAGGTTCTTATGTGCCCCTTCGTAGAGAACAAAAAGAGCAACAAAGAAGCATTAACTAGTTAGCTGCAACAAAATGCACGAATAAATTAGCGTTTAAGATGCATTTGTGCAGCTGGATTTCAGCTTCTTATTAAAAGGACTATAATGGTCAGTTTATGACTCACATATTTAAGGGCAAACTTGGAAGTTAAAACAAGAATATTATCTCTTATCAATTAAACCTAGGAGGAACATATAAAAAAGGTGGAATTCAATGTGAGAGAAGACTAGAGAAACAGGGCTACATAGAGGCAACACAGATCAAAGGATAAAGGCAATGCAAGGACTGTTTCACGTGAATAATCATTGAAGAAAGCAAGAGAGAGTTAGAGATTTGTAATGCAATTGATTGAGATCGAATTTAATTTAAAGGGAGTTTTATTGATTTATTCCTTCTTCTATTATTCTTTATTGTTTTTCAATTTCTACAACTGAATGGATCTGATTTTGATTATTCATGAATTAATATTTGAGTTCATAAATATGATTGGCTAATTTTCCTTCAATTAGGATTGTAGGTGTGCAAGTTATTGTAGTCTTTGTTCTTATTTTAAAGATTTGTGCTTTGCTTTACAAAAGGGTGTTAGTTATTCAATGCTTATATTATTGATTAATTCTTATTGATTGCTTAATCACCAATTGATAGGATAGTAAACTGAGATTAATTCTGTAAATGTTAGTTGAAGTTGGATAAAGCTTGAATAATGTATGTTTAATTTGAATCTAAGGATAAGAATTAAAATTACAATTAATATAGGAATATATAATTGTCTCACATAACCCAAAGGAATTGGTGCATTAAATATTGTTGTTAGATCAGTTGTGCATAGGAATGTGTTTCATTGAGCCTAAAAAATTATAAACATTGCAGATTCGGAAGAATTCATTGTAATTTTCGAATTCTAGTTACTGATGCACTTTACCACAGCATTACTACAGCAACACAGTCTGACTACATCATTTGTTACATTTGCAGTCCTAATTGATTTATCCATTAGAGATTCTTTCTATCCTTCTTGTTGAACTTTGTTTTAGCATTCTTACTTTTGTCATATCGTGCTTATTACTTTTATTTTATTTTATTTTAATACACAAAGACATCCAATATTAATTTTATTTGTTAATTTTTACAATACTTTCTAATATTTCAATCTCCGTGGGAACGATTTTTTTTATCATTATATTACTTGTTGGCGGCACATGCACTTACGTATTGTCTTATACACTTTTAGAGCAACAATGTAACATGTTACATATAAATATAGTGGTAAATGTAATATGTTAAATAAAATATAGAGATAAATGTAAAATGTTATGTACAAAAATAAAGTTAGATATAACATATTATATATACATACAAAGGTAAATATAAAATGTTATATACAAAAGTAGACATGGATGTAACATATTATAAACATTACCTATTATTAACGAGATATTATCACAAATATCCTTAAGGTTTCATCTTTTGTCATAAATACCCCAAATGTTTATAACTTAATCAAAAATACCCCTATTATATTATATATTATCACTGATAACCTCAATTTATAAATGGCGTTAAGACTTATTGTTCATTTCTCAAATTTTTCATGGAAAAATTATCACAAATACCATTGAGTTTTCATAATTTGTCACAGATACTCCTAACGTTTATTGTGTGATCACAAATACTCCAATATTTTATATATTATCGATAATACCCACAAGTTGTAAACAATAATAATATTTGAAATTAGTTTCTTAATTTTTCAGTACTCCTTAAAAAATTAATACTTGTTGTACAAAGTTAAAAATTATTATCTTTATTATCTTTGTTTCTTTTAGGCTAGATTGGTTGATTTAATACAATTCTTTGCCAAAAATATTGAAACTTTAATTATTTGGGCACTAAAAATTATTTCATCTTTTCTTTCATCGAATAAATCAAAGAAAGCATCACATCAAGTTAAATAAGTTTTTATATTTTGACTTAAATATGTTTTATGCCCCTAGAGTAAATACTTCAACATTTAATTTATGGCAAAAATATCCCCAACTTTTAGTTCCGTTAATATTTTATGTTCTTTTGGTTATTTTTTACTTTCGTTAACAGACTTAGTTTTTTAATACTACGTTCAATCGTTGATTTTTTAACATAAATGACCAAAATGACATAAATATTAATGGAACTAAATCTTGGCACATTTTTGCAACAAATTAAACATCGAGGGCATTTTTGTCCATAATGTTAGGGACATAAAAGATATACAAGCCTTATATTTTTATGTATTTCTTTAATTTTAATTTGTTAATTGCTATTATTTTTAAAGGGTATTCCAGTAATTTAGCAAAAAAAAAAATTATTTTAGCGAAAATGGATAAAAAACTTAACATCATTACTTATGGGAGCTATTTGTTATATATATCTAACATCAATGTCTTTAGAAACCATTATTTAAATGTTAAGGATATTTGTAAATAAAATATAAACCTCAGGCATATAAGTGATTTTTTCCCTCTTAGATATAACGTCTAATATAACGGTGTTAGCATTGGAAGTATCTACAATATTTTAAAAATATTGGAAATATTTGTGACAAAATATGAAAACTTAGGGATATCTGTGATAATTTTCCATTATTAATTTCTCATTATTAACAAATAAAACCAATAAGCACTTTCAGTTTCCTTCCCTTGTATCTACTTTTCTTATTCCTTTCTAAGAAGAACACGAAAAGAAAACAAAAACAAAAACAAATAAAAAGGATATTAAAAGAAGTACAAAAGAAATAACTTGTGTGAAATGAAAATGACAAATATAGACTTCATGAATTCTAGAGGATTCAGTTGGGAATTGTGGAATTGAGCATTGGAAAGAACTTGGGCTTCTTCTTTATCTTGTCCTTCAAAACCAATGTTCGACTTGGAGCTACATGAATCAAATGTTGTTCTCATGAATAAAACCATCATTGTAGAAAGCAAAAACAAAGCCAAAACCATCAAATCCCATCTCTTCTTCTGCATCCCAATCAAAGCATTGTTTTGCTTCACCATAATTTATATTATTTCCTCTTCTAGTTTTCGTTCACAAAGCTATATGAAAATTGGCAAAATTCAGAGGAGTAATCAAGGGTTTGGCTTTGGGTGCTTGGACTATGTTTTAGGTTTTAGAGCTTTAGTGTTGTGCAGACACCGACCTCGTAGTTGTAAAATTGGAAAAATTCAGAGGAACAATCAAGGGTCTACCTACCTGCCTACAGTCTGTTCACGTCATCCTCAGTGATGTGCTTTTGCCTGGTTTTTACATACACAAGCAAACTGGAGAACAGGTCGAGTAAACCTCAGAAATCGACCACATACTTGTCTGTGTTAAGTATTTTTTGTGTATAGATTACGAATGTACCTCCATTAAAAATGTAATACCTATAAATACTCAATAAAAGGCCATTGAGCCACCAACATTTATCACATATTTATTGCTTTCTCTTCTCTCTCTCTTAAATCTTATCTATCTCCTAACATTTTGGCGCCCACCGTGAGGCTCAAGACAAACAGATACAACAATTTGCTTTGATCCCCTCCAATACTAAGTTCAGATCAGGTTCTCATAATAATCTCATCATAATAACTAATAAGATCGTATCTTAAAACCCCGATCAACAAAATGGTTGAAACCAGGGCTATAGACCATAATCGACCTGATGGTCATGACGAACACATTGAACTGATTTTACCTGAAGGAATGGCGAAAGTATAAGTTTGGTCTTTTAATAAGCCCTAAGAGTATTACAACAACTTTTAGACATGCAGAAGTCAATGTTGGAGATGAAGGATGAAATGAAAAAAGAAAATCTCGAGTTAAGGAGACAAGTAGAAGCACTGTTAGGAGGACTTCAAAAACCCCAAGAGGCCGAGGCTCTAGGAAATATGGGAGCTGGTGTTGACGAAGGAGATGACGAGGTCGAACAAATCATCACGGAGCACGAAAGAGAATCCCTCAACTAAATGCCCCATAATTGTGATTTTTTGGATCCTAAGAGAACCTCGAAAGGAAACGAGTTAATGACCCAAAAAGAGCATCTTAGTCTAGCTCTCAAAGAAAAAATGATATAGCAAAACAAAGTAACAGCACTGGAAGAACAAGTTAAAAGGCAAAGAACAGGAAAAGCGCAATCAGATCTGGATAAGGTTTGTAAGCAACAAATAAGGTCGCCTTTTCGAAAGAAATTGAGTTGAGCGAGCCTCCTTAAAAGTTTACTTTGCCTAAGTGTCTGAGCTACAAAGGAACCAAATACCCTATCGCTCATGTGCTCCTCTTCAAAACAATCATGGCCTGTATCAACATGCCTCGTGATAAGAGGGAGGCGATGTTGTGTAAGTCCTTCACAGCCACACTACACGATGCCTCACAAAAATGGTACAATGACCTACAACCCGAGAGCATTTGGTCGTTTGCTAATTTGATTAAATTGTTCATCACCAATTATGCCAGCAACAAACCCATGAAAAAAGAGCCTCACCATTTGTTTTCGCTCATCTAGGGGCAGAAGAGTCCATTGAGGCATACATGAAGAGATTTCGAGAATAAAAGAAATTTCTGATTGTCTTGATTCAATAGCCATGCAAGCGTTTCGACGAGGTGTGCGGAGAAATTTTGGTTTGTTTATTGAACTCACCAAAACAACACCACAGACCATGGAGGAGGCTTATGAGGAAGCGAGAAAATTTGTCAATGTAGAGAGAGAATTAAGGCCAAACCCAACCTTCTGCCACACCCTCAAATGGAAAGGGAAATGCGAACTTAGTCCTAACTGAGGAAGACTAAGTAGTAGTTTGGTGCCAAAAAGAATGGTAGGATAGTCGTTCATTAAGAAAAATAGCTGGATAAGAAACCCCGAACCTTGGGGAAGGTTTTTATCACCTTTTAGAGGACCTCTCCTACAAGTAAGTCATACTTGAAATGGAGTGTGAGCAAAATGTAAGGTGGCCATAACAAATGAGAACATTAGGAAAATATACTACTAAATGGTGTGCATTTCATAAAGACATCAATCACAGAACACACGATTGCAGACATTTGAAAAAGAAATTAGATCAGTTGCTTTCAAAGGGGATTTAAGAACCTTGGTCAGCGAAAACGGCAAAGGCATCGGTCCTCAATAGCAAGGAAGTAAGCCTATTTTCCCAGCATCACAATCAGGCAACAAAAATGCTCAAACTAAGAGACTATACGATGCCAACAATATAAGAACGATATACTCAATACATAGAGGACCTGGGTATGGCAGAGAGGCAGACGCCAGACGGCTTTGAGGCCGTGTGAAAGAGAGCAGGAGAGGCAGATACTTTCGGAGAAGAAGATCGCGCCGCGAGCTGGAGCTGGAGCTGGAGACTGGAAAAAATAGTAAGAAAGAAATGAAAATGATTTAGGGACTAGGGTTACTTTAACATGTTTTCTATGTATTTAACTAATAACTAATTTTAATAAACAAATGCATTTAAATGTTATAATAGATACAAAATAAAAAGTGGTCTGGTGGATATGACAAGGGGTGTTGGTGCTGCTACCCAAAGTTCGAGTCCCCTAATAAGCATTTTTAAGAATAAATTTTTATATATATTTAAATTAAATTTGCAAAATATATTTTGAGTATTACCTGTCCCTGTTCCCGCCCCCAAAATTAGCAAATATTAACTGTTCCAACGGATCAGTTAACCGTGATTACTTGAACCTGCGGATAAAATGCCCATCCCTACCAGTCTTCACAAGCCCATCACCAAACGAGATTTTGTACCTCTATCTGGCTGTCACAACACAAACCATCAGTGTTGTTCTCCTGGTCGAGCTTGAAAACATACAACACCCTGTGTATTATGTGAGCCAAATTTTAACCAAATCACAAAGAAAGAACTAGCTAGTGATAGCTCATGGAGCTCACTTAACATCCACTCCTCTCCTATTTGACCACCAAGGATTATAGCACGTGTTCTTCCAACAACACAAGTACTATGTCCCCAAGCAAATCTTGGTGGCCTGCCAGGTACGTTTAATACTCTCCATGTAGGTTTCTCATCTATTGGGTCCAAGAGATAAAGTTGTGAGGTAGAGTGAAGACCAGCAACAGACCCACCAAATATTAGGATTCTCCCACTAGGAAGGCTCACGGCCACATGATCAAGTTTGGGTGGAGGAGCTATGCCTCCAGGATTTCCAGTACCAGGCATTCCACTTCCTGTTACAGATCTCCAACATGGTTTATCCTCACTTAAATCCATTGTGAAAACATCACTGGAACGGAATTGAAGGGGACCACTCTTGGCTAGGCCACCAAACATCAATATTTTCCTACCACCGTATACAGAAAGTGAGTGACCCAATCGAGAAGGAGGTGTCCATGCAACTAGTATTTCTCTCCATAATGGTTTTTCCATTGAGAGGTCAAGCAGAAAAGTATCGCTCAGTAGCACTCCAGAATCTGCACAACCACCAGATACTATCAACTTGGTTCCATCAAGAGTGCAAGAACTATGCCATGATCTGGGAAGTGGAGGAGCCAATCCAGATATCTCAAGCCAAGTTGGGGGTTTTTCATCCAAATCCAAAAGGAAAACATCGTTGAGCAAGCCTTGCCTTCCACAGCCTCCAAATACAACCAAATGGGACCCATTAATACATGAAAGCGTATGACCCCATCTCCCAGGAGGAGGGGAGCTCACTTGGACGTGTTGCCACTCTGGGTTACTTGAACTTAGATCGAAGACAAAGGTGTCATTCATTGGCTGCATGTTGACCCCTTCACCAGCAAAAAGAACAACACGATTGCCAACTGCACAAGCACTGAAGTTACAGCTTGATGGTTCAACAGAACCTCCAACAGTAAGCTTCCTCCAGGCCGTTGCTTCAAGAGTGGTCAATTCCCGTGCTAGTCGACCCCACCCTAGTCTTTTTGCACAAGGCATAGTATCTAGAACATGAGTTGTCTTGCTACCCCATGCATTTTGGCAGACCATTCTCCAAAGATCTTCATTTTTCATCAACTCATAGAGTTGTCTACAGACTGAACTAACTAATGTGATATCTCTAAGTGTCAATCTGGAGAGTATTTTGGGGGAGAGTACCTCATCACTCAATTGTAATATTCCAGAAATCCCACAACAAAAATTGTGGTCCCCCAAAGAAACAGGACACAGTGAAGAAATACCAGAATGAAACCGATCAGAGGACTTTGCAGATGCCTTGATTGATGAACCTAGCACTGGCCCCAAATCAATATTTGCTTCGGTGAAGAATTGAATTCCAATTACATGAGTTATTGTTTCATCTTCTCCATAAATGGGTGTCAGACGCAACTGATTCATCAATGGTAAACCATCTTTTCTAAAATTCAACAATTCACCTTGGAATTCAATGCCTTCTTGCAGACATTTCCTAATTTCTGAAACTACTGTAGAATCCACCAAAGAATGCCTTCTTTTAGCAAAAAGTCCCCTACACTGCAAAAACCGGCTGTAACAAAAAGACAATATATGAATCAAAGAAGCTTCCATTAAACCAATAAACATTCAGTCGGGTAACAAACTATAAGTTAAAAAGTCGAAATTCTTTCTAACTCATTGGCCTAAAATAACTAACACAATTTGTGGAAAATAAAATCAGGCTAAGACCATTAGCTAGATCAGTTCATTTCATACAATAAGATCAGCAATCATATCTATAATCAAGAATCAAATGGGAGGTAGCAATAATATGAATCCAACACACAACATAGCAGTCCCTTCCTGCTTGAAGTGGTTTCTAAAAGATTGCAATGGCACCTGCATAAACAAGGTCCCTATAGCTTGAGAATCAATGACACATTGATTGCATAAAAAAAATTATGGTCAGAGATTGATTCAAGTTTTTGCTATCAATATTTTCTTATAAGAAAATTTCATTAACGGAGGAAAAAGCTTTGACGATGGACCAGAGATCCATCCTGACCATGTAGCATAATATATAACAATAGCAAAACAACTTTGAAACAGACCAAAAAAAGGGACCTCAAAAAAGACAATTTTTTACATTTGAAAAACTTCAAGATTCCCCTCAAATGTAGGAACAGACAAGGACCATGCTGCAGCAAATAAGTGATCATTTTTCCTAATATATCTCATACATTCTTTCTTGTCTTAAAGATGTGTAGACTCATTCTAGCCAAACAAGCGAGAACTGATAGTTTAAGTTATTACATCACAACAATGTTAGTTTATTGAGGGTAGATATCCATTGTTCTAAATGAAGTCTGCCTATTCAACATTAAACAAGATAAAATTCATTTTTTCCTCCACCATAACATCATTCCAGCAGTAGGATAAATTTGGAGAGAAATTAAAATTGGGAGTTAAGACAATAGTCAAATTATACACAACATAAGAAAATAGAAACAATGAAAATCAGAGATTCTCATTACGGGAGGTCATCAATCATAAACTCGAAAACAAACTAGTTGAAAGATATTCCAACCCCTAAAAAAAGTTGATGGCATGTGGGGATTAATTGTTCTTGTTAATACTAAAGTCATGAGCCATAATGCAATTATTCAAACCATGCACCAAAACACAGTCTGAAATAACCGTAAGGGATTCATACCAGCTACTACTTTATAGCACTCTCAAAAAGAACACACAGAAAGATGTGAACAATAGGAAAAAAAAAACAGATAGATGTGGAAAAGGAGAAGGGAGGTCGCAAAGTTTTCAAACATTTTACATAATTATCCATTGCTAAGCTTAGTCATTCTAACTAGCATAGGAAAATAATCACATGAAAATGAAATGAGTCAAACCTTTACCTAGTCTTCAATATCCACATCAACTATGCCCAAAGGATTACAAGCGTGTATATCATACCAGATCATCTACTTGTTACAATGAAAGTAAGACTCCCGAATACATGTATATGGTTTTGCACGACTTGAGTAAGGCTCATCTCAAGCAAAATGATTTATTAACTCGTGCAATATGGTCATGACTATTATTTTTCAAGCAACAAGAAGATCTTCTGAATAACAGTTAGGAAAACAATTCTGAATCACTTTGGGCTACAATTACAAAACAATTAATGCTCTAACAATTGCTATTACATGTAAGAAGTAAAATATGTTCTAGTTCGAAATCACTACAACATTGACCCAGAAGCTCTTTCAACAGCATTTTTGACCATTCTCCCTTGAACTCAAACTAGCCCTAACTACAGAACACTGGTTGGAATGGGTGACATTATCTAGTCAAAGCGCACAGAAAAAACATAAAGGAGTAAATGAGGTCAGAAGCATTATAAAAACCACATGGAAAAAAAAGATTACGTACTTTGCAAGCTGCATTTGAAGTGAAACTGTAAAATATAACCTCTTTAATAAAATTTAATGAAAAAGATAAAAAATAAAATAAATAAATAAAATGAAGGTAATTATAGTGCCAAATAGAAATAGAATACGGCCTTCTACGAAAAATGAGAGGGTGAGACACTGAATTACTCTAAAGATGAAAATAATTAAATTGATTGAATATATAAAACTCAAGAAAGAGGGCTTGAGGAGGCAAATGAAATGAAGGCACTAACCATAATATGACTACTCAAAGATGGCAGACTTTCGAATCATCGAGTTCTCTCAAAGGGAGATGTCTAGGAATGAGATTAGAACCCAACAGGGTTTCTAATTCGTCGAGTCAAAAGGTGGTATATATTAATTAGGAATATTCTTAATTCTTCATTTTATTCTCATTATGTGTGTATTTAGGATTTATTATCACCTTAATTAGGATTTGTAAATGCATTTAAATGCTATTTGGTTAATGAATGAAATTTAATCTCTTGACAAATCATTAATATAGTGCAACCTGATTGCTAATAATACCGGGGCAACTAAAGATAACAATGCAGCTTAATTACTCGGTTTAGACCGATTATGTATTATATTAGCTTTTTAACTTATGTAACTAAACGGTAAAGTTTTGGCAATACAAATTTTACGATTTTGTCCCTAGGTCATTTACATCGTTTTGTTATTCCCTCAACTTCCTTAATTTCGTAGAAATTGAAAGAGATGCCAGAAAAACAAGACTGGAACTGTTACAGCTTTCTATGTAAATTAATTAACTTGCCAATTACTAATAAAATTAATTCATAGTTTATTTATGGTTTTTAATTTGTTCGAAATTGTTTTTGGCAGATGAACTCAGATACAGATACAGTAAGATGACTGTCATTATTGCTGTTTTGAACAGCTTATGAAAGTCATGTGAATGTACAGATTACATACAAATTTGTATGTAACATATACATACAAAAATAAGTCATGTGAATGTACAGGTTACATACAAATTTGTATGTAACCTGTACATACAAAAATGTAAGGTGTACATACAAAAATATAAGTTGTACATAAAAAAATATAAGGTGTACATACAATAAAAATATATTGTAAAATGGCAGAATTTTAAGAAATTACTTGAATCTGATGAATAGTTTTGGTGTTGAAACTTAAAGGTAAGGTGTACATACAAAAATGTAAGGTGTACATACAAAAATATAAGGTATACATACAATAAAAATATATTGTAAAATGGCAGTATATAAAGAAATTACTTGAATCTGATGAACAGTTTTGATGCTGAAACTTAAAGGTAAGGAGTACATACAAAAATGTAAGGTGTACCTACAAAAATATAAAGTGTACATACAAAAATATAAAGTGTACATACAAAAATATAAGTTATACATATAAAAATATGAGGTGTACATACAATAAAAATATATTATAAAATGACAAAATTTTAAAAAATTGGTATCAGAGCCATAAATATAAAATATAAAAATAAAAATAAATTAATAATTAAATTAAAATCAACTTAAGTATATAAAAATTGAAATATCATAACTTTTGTAAGCCTTACAAAAATTTTCAAAAAATATTGTAAGTTTTACATACTTATAAATTAAAGAAATGAACAAAAAAGATATTTTGGTAAAAATTGTATCTAATACCTAATTGAAACTCACCGTTTCAATCTAAAAAAGTGCTATTTAGGAAAAATTGACACTTTTTGCCGTATGTTTGCTATTTGAGTAAATTATTGCAATTGAGAATGCTAATATATTGGTGTAACATGATCGAATGAAGCCCATTAAGGACAATTTGTATTCTAGTATCATCAAAGTTTCATACATTGGCTAGCAAACATTATGACTTATAGTGTTATTGGAGTTGTTTTTATACCTCACTGTCTAATTAAGCATGTATAATATTTATGCTCTAACTTTAGAGAGAATTTACAACGTGTCTATATAATTCCTAGATTAATTAGAAATATTCTTTATTTTTTATTTTTTATTTTATTCTACGTGTATATATATATATGACTTATTGTCCTTAATTAGAACATGTAAATGTGTATACATACCCAATTGGGGCTAATGAATAAAATTTAAGCTTTTCCCAAATCATGTTAGTATTCCCCCTCCCATTAACTAGTAGATAAAAAATAAAAATAATAATAGATGAATTTTTTTTTGTTGACCACATCATTTAAAGCGTCAAGTGTGCTTGGCACAAATTAAAAACTAGCTAAGTTCTCTTGCAGCCCAGCTTGATGATTTAAGAAGAAATACGAAGCGCAAAACAAGGTCAAAATTACACCAGTTAAACAAACTTCACTCTGACACATCTTTATAGTCTTGTTATTAAACAAAGGAAGCACCTTAAAAACAAAGTATACCTTGAGATGTTCAGATAAAGCAGCAGTACAAACAGTGGCGGATCACCACGTATACAATAAAAAATAATATTTAATATTTTTTAATAGTTAATTATTTTTAATGAAAAATATATATTATATCCATTTTATTTTAGTAAAAATATGTACAAATTATTAAATTTGTACTGAGTTATTGAATACTAAATCTAAAATTTGAAATTCAGGTGAGCACAATAATATTTTGTATATATAATTATTTATAATTTAATAAATATTACACCTAAAATTTTATTTGTAAAAAATTGAGGTGGGGTACTGCCCCTCCTCGACTGTGCACAGATCCGCCACTGGGTACAAATACAAAACTGTAATAAAGGTAAGCTAGAAACATCAAGGATATGGAGGACAAGAAAATGAAGAAAAAGTCTACACATTTCAATATCAAAAGTGGAGAGAATTACACAAAATCAAGAACAAATTGAAACTAACAGATTAGGGAAGTAGTGAAAATGATCTGATGATCTTCTCGTTAAGTTTTGTACTTTGTGAAGTTTTTAAGAGAAACTGAAATTATTCACTTAATTAAAATGAATGGTACAAGCAGTATAAATAGTGGAGATTGCAGAAAAATCATCCATTGATTAAGGGATACTGGAAATATTCTCTTACATTAATTACACTAAATAAGGAAACTAAATCCTAGGATATCATGTGACAGGAACTCAAATCCTCATATTTACAACAAGAATAAAATGGGCAATTACTCAATAATTTTTTAGAACTAAATCTCAGAAATTCTACACTCCCCTCAAGCTAGGAGAGAGATTAATCATTCCCAACTTACAACTTAGTTCTTCAAAGGTTGTTCGAGGTAGAGCCTTGGTGAATACATTGGCAATCTGATAGCGAGTTGGTGTATGCAAAAGGCTCACAATTCCATTGTCTAAATTATCCTTGGTAAAATGGCGATTAATTTCTACGTGTTTAGCTCTATCATGATGAACTAGATTTCTGGCAATCCATAATGTAGCTTGATTGTCACAAAGCATGCTAATTGGTCCAGTTGCAATGCACAATTCTTTAAGAAATTTTCTTAACCACATTGACTCACAAATTTCATGGGTCATTGCTCTAAATTTAACTTTAGCACTGGTTCGGGGTAACCACCGACTATTTTTTTTACTACGCCAAGTTACAAGATTTTCCTATATGAAGGTACCGTACCCCGTCATAGACCTGCTATCCATTATAGACCCTACCCAATCTGTATCTACAAAGACTTCAATTTTCCTGTCTGAATTTTTTTTGAAATATAATCCTTCCCCAGGTGTCATCTTGACGTACCTAAGTACTTGATAGACAACTTCCATAGGCTCCTTAGTGGGATTATTCATAAATTGGCAAACAATACTAATTGAAAAACCAATATCAAGTCGAGTGTGTGATAGATGAGTTTTCCCACTAGTCCTTGATAACAACCTTTATCCACAGGCACACTATTTTCTTTAATTCCAAGTTTCATTGTTGAGTCTATAAGAGTTTTAGCTAGCTTATACCCTAATATACCAGTTTCTTTAAGAAGATCCAAGACATATTTGCATTGAGAGACAGAAATACCTTTCTTCGAACTGGCCACTTCATTCCTAGGAAATACTTGAGATTTCCTATGTCTAGGTCTTTAATCTCAAATTCCTTAGCCAAGAGCTCTTCAAGTATGACCATTTCTTCAACAAAGTTCCCAGTCAAAACAATGTCATCTACATGCACAATTAAAATAGATACTTTGCCTGTAGATGAGTGCTTGACAAATAGTGTATGATTTGCTTAGCATTGAGTATACTCGTATCTTTTTAGTACTTTAGGGAATCGATCGAACCAAGCACGCAAGACTATTTTAATCCATACAAAGACTACTCAGGTTTGCAAATTTTGTTAATGGTCAAAGGAGACTCGAATCCAAGAGGGATGTCCATGTACACTTATTCCTCAAGATTGCCATTAAGGAATGCATTTTTGACATCTAATTGGTAAAGGGGCCGGTCCAAATTAGATGCAAGGGATAGGAGAACACGTAAGAGTTTTGCTACAAGGGCAAAAGTTTCCTGGTAATCAATCCCGTATGCTTGGATGACTCCCTTTGCCACAAGGCAAGCTTTGTATCTTTCCACACTTCCATCTGCTTTGTATTTGACATAATAGAAATATAAAACAAAAGCAAGCATAAATATAAAATAGATGAAAGAATGAATGTAAAAACTAAAATAATAGATAATCAAAGTAAAATGAGAGGAAAACCAGTAAATCAAAAAAAAAAACATTCTAATTCTCATTTTTAATAATACTAAAGTTTACATTGATATTTATAGAGATAATAAACTATAACCCTAATCCTATTAGGACTCTAAATAAACTTCTAAATTAATAGAAAAACACTAGAATAATTATCAACTATCTTAATCATAATAGTTTCTAACACTAAAAAAGAAACTATTAATCTAATAATTTAATTCTCTCCCTCAAGTTGAATATAGATATGTTCAGTTTGGACAATTACAAAGGACATAAAATAAAAATAAGCAAAAACTCAATAGATTTGTCATAGTTGATGTTGAACCTCAAAGGTGTTTCTAGCAATCTTGCCAAGAAATGTAGCAATCACTACACCAACCAGAAATAACTAAAAATAATGAGATACATCACTTTGTTGAGGATGTTAACCTTGATTAAAGTCATATGCCACACATGGTAGAATATCCCAAAGAGTGTAGGGTAACACGGAAAAATCCCTTAGACACAAAAAGCAACAGGAGATGTAGTCGTATAGGCTAAATAACAGCAAAATCACACATAAAAGGCAAGTGGTGTAGTTGGTGATAAAGTGATGCAAAACCACACTAAAGAGGGCTTTCTAAAAGCTGGCATAGTCAACAGGATAAGCTGGCTGAGGGGTAGTGATGCATATAGTGATTACTCCAAGCACACCAAAGTTGGCGTAAGTTACCATCAACACACATAAAAGGAAGACATATTCTAAATCTCCCCCTCAAGTTGGAGTATAAATATCAAACACGCTCAACTTGAATAGCAAGCTATGAAAATCTTCCAATAACAGAGAACCTTATTATAGGATCTTAATAGTAGAAGTCAAATTTTATCGAGCTCAAAATAATAAACCTTTAATTAGGCATATAGAAAATATATAACCAACCAATCTTTAATCAATCAAATAACAACCTCAAGTAGTGCACTACGTAACAGCAGCAACATAGAATCACTCCAATTAAACCATAGAAGAACCAACACCACCATAGAAGAAGCCAATCACCACATTGTAGTCCAAAGGAATCGACAACTACACCATAGAAGAAACCAAAATACTGAATAAAAGATGACGATAAGAAAACTCCCTTGCCGTCTACAATTAGTATCAGTTACAAAGGACAACAAATGTAGATCCATAGGAAACAAACGCATGATAATAATTGAACACAGGTTTAAAGTGAATGGTATGTGTCAGTGACCAAAAATTCAGTCAATAAGATAAACAAATAAATATCTTATATCATATGATAGCCATAGAGAACCATGTACTCAACGAGGCAGCAAGTAGAAAAGAGAAAAGTCTAACTCGTGGTTGCAAAATTGGTAACTCAACAAAATAAGCAATAATAGAGATACCAGCACAATGCATAATCCATAAGATTTCATATTCCCAAAATACTCAAATTAATCAACCGAATCAGCCCAAAAACACCAATCAAACAAAGCAGCCACGTAGGGTGAAAAAAAAACCACAACAGTTCATGCTCCAAGACCAAATAAAAAACTATATGGCCAAAAAAAATAACCCAATCCTTGAATAACACCCGCAATAGAGAAGAACGAGTGATTTGCCTAAATAACTTTAAATCTAATTAAAAGTTAAATTTTTCAAAACTAGCAATAATAAGCTCAAAACTGTGCGTTTTAGTTATATTAAAATTAGATAAATTACATAAATTTCTTTTCACTCTAATTCATATCAGTTATACTGCACAGTATGTAACTAGTACACATCTGACAATAAAATGCACACCTAATATAGCTAACCAGCCAACGAAATTCTCAGTTTTAATATATATATATATATATATTAAAATTGAGAATTTCGTAAATTCTCAAAAATTTGCCTAGTTTTGATTTTTAGCTTACGCTGGAATTGTTTACAATGCAAACAGGTTAGATATTTTTTCTAATTTTAATGACATTTTAAGATTTGCTTGTTGTTATTGCTGTAGCTAATGCAATGATGTTTTTATCTTCCGAGTATTGAACAAACTTGTAATGTAATTTGTGTATTTTGAGAACCAAAATAAATAAATCGTATGTAAACTAGTTCACTCTAATGTACATACTATGTAAACTGGTTTACATACTATGTAAACCAGTTTATATACAACAGGTAAAGGTTTACATAGTATGTAAACTAATGTACATACTATGTAAACTGGTTTACATACAACAGGTAATGGTTTACATAGTATGTAACTAATGTACATACTATGTAAACCAATGTACATACTAATATACATACTATGTAAACCAATTTAGCTTTTTTTTTACTCAAAATAGCTTCTTATTTGTAATCATATAAACACTATAGAGATTATTTGATTATACTAACTTTAAGCTGTGTCAAATAAATAAAAATAATTTATAATTTTTTTCCTAAAGTCTATCAGTAATAATTCAATATTTAATATTTTTAGCCAATAAAATAAAAAATGAAGAACATATGATTCCTTGCTGTTGGCACATTAAAGGCATATATATTGTATTGCCAAAAATAAAAGATAATTGAGATTAGGATATAATTAATGTTCTAAAGAAGATAACTCCGACTAATAAAAATATGAGAGAATTTAAATTTTAAAAAATAAAGTGGAACTTAGCAACAACAAAAAACATGGAGATAATTGATACCAAGAAAAGTGTAGGACATAACTTTTAATAGTTAATTTACTTTGAATTATTAGATCGTAAGTATTAGTAGTAGAAAGAGTTTATATGATACTAAAAACAGTTAATATATGATTAAATTATACTTTTTATATGAGTTAATGTAAATTGTTGGATAAATATTATAAATACACTATTTAGAAAAATAATGATAAATACATATAATAAAGTAAACAATTGAATACAACTGTCCACAGTCCACAACAAAAAATTACTAATATATAACCTGGTTTTGTTCTTCTTATTTAAGAAGAAAAGTTCATATTTTCTGTAATCTCAATAATAAGAACTAAAGCTAGTATGTAAACTGATTTACATAGTATGTAAACTAGTTCACTCTAATTTACATACTATGCAAACCAGTTTACATACAACAGGTAATGGTTTACATAGTATGTAAACTAATGTACATACTATGTAAATCAGTTTACATACTATGTAAACTAATTTACATACACCAGGTAATGGTTTCAATAGTATGTAAACTAATGTACATAGTATGTAAACAGTTTACATACATCTATGTATACTCTGTTTTGCCTAGAAAAAATAGAGTATAACCAATTCCTTTCAAATTATTAATGCCCAATATGGTTTCCAGTAAAAAACTGAACGATTGACTACACCAAGAAGTATTCATATGATTTACAAAAGAATGATTTTTTTTCCAGATTGTCAAATAAATAAGTAAATCTAAATGCATTAGTGAAAATGAAAATGGGGTCACTAAATTTCCCAGAATAATGATCATACATATTCTACAACATGCAAAAGAACTGGAACTAATTGCCGATGACGATGAAAACTGAGAAAGCAAAGAGAGAAGGAGATGGGAGACTGTGACTGTATTAGAGTTTAATAAAAAAGGACAAAAAGGTAAATTTATTAGATTAAAACGCTGTCGCACAGCGATTTATGTAAAATTGAACTTGCTGCTTAAATTGTTGCTATAGTAGGTCATTAAATCGAGAAGAACATCATCTTTAATAAAGAGAAATCAACGAGGCAATCACTACAAATAAACAGCCCAAAAGATCATAAAAAATCATCCCAATAAACCCAAAACAACCAATTAGCCTAATCAGTCCAAATTGACCAAGCTGTCCGATCAGCCTTAATACCCAATAAGCCCACAAACTTAAATTAGCCAATCAGCCCCATATACTTCATAATCAGCTAGGGCCCGTTCTAAACACATCCCACAAAAAATGCTAAATACATACCCCTATATGTTAATAACAATAAATTAAGACAATAACCATATACATCCCACACCCACGACACTTTCTCTCTGTGTGTGCCATCGCTTGGAGATTTTCTGCCGCCACCACCGCTATCGACGACAGGTTCTCTTCCTCGGCTTCTTTCCGGCAACACTTTCTGTCACTATTGCTACCTTTGCCGACGATACCCACACCCACGGACTTACCACTGCCGACGATACCCATACCCACAAAATTCCCTCTCTACGTGTGCCGTCGTCGTGGAGAGCTTCTGCTGCCACTACTGCTACCGAAAACACTCTGTCTTCCTAGCCTTATTTTCGGAGACACTTTCTATCGCTACTACTACCACTGCCGACAATTTTCTGCTGGTTTGATTGCCGACGATTTTTGCCGACGGTTCTTCCCACCTGCATATTTTTATTCAAACAAAAATCAGGTTAGTTTCTACATCTATTTCAATATCTGCATATTTGTATGTATGAGTCCATTTGAAGGCTTGCACTGTGTAATTATGCATTAGTTGCTATAAGTTTAGTTATATTGTATGTAGTGGCATTGTTTCTATTTCAAGGTCATGGAAAAGACTTACTTTGAATGAATTGATGGAGTCAAGGAATAGTTTAAGTAGGATTAGAATGCAGAGATCTTGTTCACAAGCTCAGGAAACCATTAATTTCAAGAATTGTGTTATGGGCAAGCTTGATAGATCCTCAGAAATAGGTAGAGAATCAGAGAGAAGATGGTAATTCAATATCTTGTTTGATATTGCTGCTATTGAACTTTTGGAGAAACTTAAAGTAGTGGGTAATAGATATAATGAGTGTAGATTAAAGATTAATGTTAATACAATGCAATTTTGATGTTGATTTCTGTTTTTAGATTAGGATTAATGTTAAGATGATTACATTATTGCTGTGCAATTGTATGATAAATTGAATGAAGTCTAATGGATGATTTATGTTTATAGACCTTGTCCAACTTTCCAGCATAGGTTTTGTGTTGAAATAGCTATGTAATTATGGATAAATGATATATTAGTTTGTAATTATTTAAATGGATAAATTTGGTCCAATAATTTTTAAAATTGATTCAATAATTCTAAATTTTTCAATTTTGTCATATTTTCTCCTTTCAAATTTATATCCTTTAATTAATTACCCTCTACTTCTTTTAGTTTAATTTGAAACCACGAGATAATTTGTAAATAAAAAAACTAAAATGAGATTATCAAAACTATTAACCATATAACTCTCATTTATTTATTTTTAAATTCTTCAACCACCTTTCTATAACACTAGTATTTATTATTATAATGGCATATGCTTTTTGTGTACATTCATCAATAGATATGTGTATGTGTAGGGTGCAAATGTTAATAAAAATAAACAAAGTATGTTAGATCTGATCTGGTCATTTAACATTTCCTTTTAACCACTAGTTCAAGGGATTGGCATTTAGTTAACGAATGACAAAAAGAAGGCTCAAGATGTTGTTGAAACTTCCAATTGTCTTATTTTTTTTATTTATTGCTAAAAATATATTGGGATGTTGTCATTGACATAATTATTAATTCTAAAATGTAATTTGTAGATATGTCGAGACAACGACCAAAGGCTGATATGCGCCGAATGAATAAAGAAAGATACAAAATGGAAGGTATTTTTTATCGAAGAAAGAGTAAGAAAAGAAGCACTGTAGAAGAACCACAACAAGATCAAGGGGTGATTGAGACTTTACTAGAAGCATTGCCTCTCAGTAATAATGAAATTGAGCAAGTAGAAGAGCAAACGATAAATAATGAGGATGTGGAGGAGAGTGACCACTTACATAGTGAGTCAGAGGATGATGGAAGATCCAATCAACATTCATCATTTTTGGGTGGCCCAAACAACTTAATAGTATTGAAAAGTTACAAGACTCACATAGCATCCAAAATATGGGATAATAAGGTAAGTATAATGTACAATAAAAGATATTTTTTTAAATTTTTTGTATGTTTATATCTTTGAGTTGACATGTGACTTATATTTGTTTAGGAGCAAGGTTTATTGAAAACTATTGGACACTCAGAGAAACTAAAAGCTTGGGACCTTCAGAATTGTAACTGTATAAGGTTTAAAGATCGCATAGAGGGATTCGGCCTTGCACATTTGAGAAGTGCAACTTATGAACAAGTTGATAAGGTTTTAGTGTCAGCATTCGTTGAACGATGGCATCTTGGGACAAATACTTTTCATATGCCATTTGGGGAGATGACTATTACCTTGCATGATGTGGAGTATCTTTTAGGTCTTCGCATTACCGATTGGGCATGCACCGGACCTCTTGAAAAGTTAAAGAGAGGTGATGCTATACGTCTCCTGATGAATGCTTTTAGAATCGAAGAGGAGGAAGCAAAAATAAAATTGAGTGATAGAGGACAAACTATTAAGATAGAATGGTTGAAAAACAAATTCAGTAACTTAGCCATGATGGATGATGAAGAATTTATTGATTGTGTAGCTAGAGCATTTTTATTGTACTTATTGGATGCACGTTGTGTGTTGATAAGATGGTGGTTCTGTAAAAGTAAGTTATTTGACTCTCCTTATGGATTTGGATAGGGTAAGTGAGTATGCATGGGGGACAGGGACACTAGCCTATTTATATGGTGCATCTAGTCGACATGGCTCAAGACAAGTTGTTGGATATATAACCTTGTTGCAATCATGGATATATGAACATTTTCCTTGCTGTAGTCCTTTGTATAATCCAAACTATAGGGATAGTCAGCCACCAAGATGTTCATTTTAGTTATTACAATAATCATCCTATTTATGTTATTTTTAATTTATTTTGTAGGTTATATGGGAACCTTATACACACAATGACTTACCTGATGTGACATTCTTTCATGGATGTATAAAAGTTATTGATGTTGTTGAGCCGTACCAAAGTCACTGAGTTCTACGTCAATTTAGACATGTTCAAACAATACCACCAGATCCAATTGCCCTATCTAGAGTAATGAGAGGACCCAATGCAGCCCAATACATAGTGAAGTTCAAGATTCCAGACCAGTATTGGAGTAGTTGGGATAGTCACTTGTTATTAGAGCGTTTTCATGGTGATGTAGTTTCTCATCCTTTAGATTGTGTTCCACAGTATATGGAGTGGTATCAATCTATTTCGCAAGTTCGTGTACAAAATCATGTACATAGACTTTCTTCCATTCCACGATGTGTGGAACAACATCCTTTCAGAGAAGATCCAGTAAGTTTCATATTTTTTCAATATGTAATTTTTATTTAAGATACTAATATTCTTATTATAATTAACAAAACTTGTATCTATTTTTGTCAGCGTGTTCCTGAAGCATTGAAAATAGTTCAACATACATTATCAAGATCTGAAAATCAATCAAAAGAGAAATTGTTGAAGAAGCTCAAAAAGGTTGAAAATATCCTATTAGGTTGTAGAAGCAGTTTTTCAACACATGCAACACAGCCATCTGAAATCAGAAGACGTAGGACATAGACAAACAAATTGCTCCTCTATGTTTTTTTTTTAAATTGTGGTGTAGTTTTTAAGACAGTAACATTGTACTTGAACATTTTGTGTATTAAAATTAACTTATATAATTTGTTTTTTCTCCTTATGGATGGTTTATGCAATTTTATGATATTTTTTTTAACAAGACAGGATGATTGATATCTATTGTGTTCAAGGAAGCAGGGATATTCAGCAGCATGTATGTTCAATAGAGTTAGGAAATAGTCGACAATATGTTCGAAGGAGTAGTTTAAACATTTAAAATAAA